>JAZKLR010000321.1:2856259-4284389 GCA_037103525.1 Ganaspis brasiliensis | reverse complement strand
TCATTCTCCATCACATGCCCTTAAGTATTAAGCTGTAAGTAACTAAACTTAAAAACAACAATTTCTAAAAATAAAAAAGTAGAAAAAATGTAGATGAAATTGAGCAACTAGCTTTACATGTGATTTTGAAGACACTACGATACATAGTAGAATTTGATCATTTTTGTTATTTTAACAAAAAAAAAAAAACAATAATGAACAATTTATTTTCTGAAAAAATATTTACATTCTAAATTGACTGCTTAAAGTTTATTCACATTTTTCCTTCGATAGGGAACAATCAGTGAACTGTCAGCGCATGTGCTGACACTGCAGGTTGAATCCATTTCAAATCATGCAGACCGACTAACTTCAAGTTGTAGATTTAACTGCCACTGAAATATGTTATTCTTTATGAAAAATAAAGACACTCGTATTTTTTTATTTTTCAAAAAAATTATTTTTAACGAAGTTATGCGCATTTGAATTTTGAACCAAAAAACTCATAAGAATTGTAAAAAAAATTTGATTCGCTTGTAATTTTTTGGCTAATTTATATAATCAAATTCTTACTAATATGACAACTAATTCCCATAAGTTTCAAGCTTGCTAAACCATACTGGCAGCCAGGAGAATTTTTTTTTGAAAAATATTTTTTTACTTGGTTTTGGATTGTTGGAGGGCAAGTTCAAAAACAAATGAAATGTTATGAATCAAACTGAAGTAAGTTTGTTTATAACCAACAATTATAGATTTAAGTAAAAGCATTTTCATAATAACATTAAGAAATTTTACAGGGTTTAATGTTTTAAACCTACACTGAAAAAAAGGTTTGTTTGGCTGAACAAAAATTTTGTTGGCTCAACCAAATTCTTTTGTTGATATACACTCAACAAAATTATTTTGTTGTGCTAACAAAATTCTTTTGTTAATTATTTAGGGTAATTTCAACAACAAAATTTGGTAGTCCCAACAAAACTTTTTAGAGCTTAACAAATATTTTGATGGCTATTATAATAAAGAAAAAAAAGTTAAACACAGATTGTGCAAATGGAAATTCCAATATTGTTTTGATTTGTTAAATAAATGAATGTTTTTAATTAAAAAATATTTAATATTTTTTGTATCTTACTGTGAAATAATGTGTAGTTATAATAATACACGTAAATATTTCTAGGCATGAAATTTATTTAAAAAAATGTGTTTATTTTTAATTTTAAAAACAATAATTGAAAGTAGTTTCATACTATTAAAAATGGAATTATTCCTTAATTATTTCTTATGTTAAATAAAGTATTTTCCACAAAAAAAAAAACAGAATATAAAGTAGATAGTTTTATAGGTTAGGTTTAGATTCTTGAAAACAACATATTGTGCTTAAACGTTTATTAACCTGCCACGTAAGAATCGAAATATAAATTTACTCTTTTAAAAAACCATAATATTTATTCACTTATATGACTAATTATCGACTTATGTATCATTCAGCAATACATTCTGTCAATTTTGTCACTAAACATAAAATCATAAATAAGTCCCTTTTTATTATCTTTATAAAGTATATTTTATAGTTATATTTTTTTAATTTCAAAAGTTAACTTTGTAGACATTTGATTTAGTTATCACCCATTATATAATATTCTTTTTTTTAAAAAAACAAAAAATTCCAATTTATATCGATGTCTTTATGAAAACCAGACGAGAACATGCGTCAAACAGGATCGTATAGAATGCGCATGCGCCATCACATATTTGGTAATGCCAACAAAAGATTTTAATAAACTCAAACAAAATTTTTATTAAATACTACAAAATTATTTTATAATTTAAACTGTTTTTTGGTAATTCTAACTCTGAAATTTGACAAAGCCAACAAAAAATCATTAACAAAACTATTTTGTTATGATTACATTGCTATTTTTTCAGTGTATGGTAATATTAGTTTGAAATTTTGTGAAAATGCTTTTACTTAAATCTATAATTGTTGGTTATAAACAAACTTACTTCAGTTTGATTCATAACATTTCATTTGTTTTTGAACTTGCCCTCCAACAATCCAAAACCAAGTAAAAAAATATTTTTCAAAAAAAATTCTCCTGTCTGCCAGTATGGTTTAGCAAGCTTGAAACTTATGGGAATTAGTTGTCATATTAGTAAGAATTTATGGTAAAATTTTGAGACAAAAAGAAGCTGGGGTTTTTGAGAAAATGGACCTTATTTATTTTCAGAAAATCACCCCCCCATTTCGTTAATTTTGAAACTTTTTACAAATTTCAAATAGGATTTTGAAGAATACAAGACCACTCAAAAGACCCAAGAAAAATAATTTGATTATATAAATTAGCCAAAAAATTACAAGTGAAACACATTTTTTTTACTGTTCTTTTGAGTTTTCTGGTTCAAAATTCAAATGCGCATAACTTCGTTAAAAATAATTTTTTTGAAAAATAAAAAAATACGAGTGTCTTTATTTTTCATAAAGAATAACATATTTCAGTGGCAGTTAAATCTACAACTTGAAGTTAGTCGGTCTGCATGATTTGAAATGGATTCAACCTGCAGACTGATAAGTTAATACTTTTTGAATTTGAATTTTTGTTAGATTTTAAGTGGTTTGTCACTCCGAGGTAGAACATGTGTTTGAGACACAAAAAGTTTATAGTTGCAGTGTTAATTTATATAAAACTTATACGGCTAACTTTATTAAAGTTCATCAAAAACCAACAGTTCAGACGATCTGATAAGGCAATTTTCCTTAATTTATTATGATAAATAATGAATATTTTTTCTACAAGAAACAATATTATTCATAAATATTGAAATGAAATTTGCCTAAAGAATTTGCAACAAATTTGGTTTAGAGCTTTACATCAAAGTTTTTTATATTTAATGCAAAATTTTATTATAAAAACACTGTTTTAAAATGAAAATGTAACAATTCATTTAGAAAATAACTTTGGGATAACTTATTAACCTCGATTTCTAAACGAGCAGACCCTACTTCATGAGTATGTTGCTGCACAAAAAATTCGTTAGCACACTCTTCTTCTATAGCTTGCTTTCCAAAATCTGACAGCACACTGTCACGTGCAAGTACTTGAACGTTTTCTTCCTGCTACAAAAAATAAAATAAATTTACAAAAAATATGTATTTTTTTTAAACTATTAATCCTTATACAGGATTGATTTCACAAAACTCACAATAGGGAAGACCAAGGAGGAAAGAAACAAAGGTGGACAAGTAATAAAGGTTATAATTTCGAAACAGAGTACAGACATGGTACTAAAATAAATAAAGTAACTTTTGACTAAATATTCAAAAATAACAAGTATTGAGATAACAAAAAATTCCTGATTTCGACTATCTAAATATACAAATAAAGTCGATGATACTAAAAATTCCAATATGTATTGGAATTTTAGATTATATGGATTAAAAGCGAGGTACTAAAATTACGTCATACTTAGAAAGAAAATAGGTTGATTCATCGAAATCAGTTTCAAGATTTTTACTCTACAAAAAAGTCAACAAACTTAACTTGAAATAAAATTATATAGATATTCGATAACACAACTTATCGATTTTAACAACTGATTAATACACAAAAAACAATTCCAGTACCTTCTTAAGTACTCTCTCACCCTTTCGGAATAGTTTTGTGCTTTAATCAGCTGTTTAAATCGGTAAGTTGTATTTTATAATTAAGCACAATTTTCTCGAAATTTAAAAACAGTGACTTTCGCAAAGCCAATCGACGCCGCGTCAACACGAGTAAATTTTCTTTATTGGAGAATCACCTAAACGTAAAGTTCTAAACCTACCTCTACAGGGACACGTTTTTTTTAAAAAAAAAGTTTTTCCTTGACAACGCTATGACCATCACCTCCAATCATGTTCTCTATATTTTTCCTGAACTCTACTCGCGAAAATACATATGTGTACCAAATTTCAATACTCTAGGTCAAATAGTTTAGGAGATAAGGGGGGGGGGGGTAAATAGGCATTTTAATGCATTTTTAATAAAACAACCTAAATAGAAAACTTAAATTTTACTAACTTTAAACATCGAATATTCTAATTATAAAGTATCTGTCCTTACAGTAAAGTTCTAAAAGTACCTCAAACTAAACTAAAAAATTTTAAGAATCCAAGAAATCGTGTTTTTAATTTGAGGTCAACTGTATCAAAAAAAGTCAATTAAACTACTGCAATGACAATTTAAATTTTGACAACATTAAAAATTAAAAAATTCTAATTATAGGTTATCTGTCCTTAAATTCAAATTCTAAAACTGCATCAAAGTCAACTGGAAAACTTGTCGCATCCTAGTAATTGATTTTTCTAAATTCGAGGTTAACTGTACAAAAAAGTAAATTAAACTATATAAAATTTTAATTTCAATTTTAATAACTTTAAAAATTTCAATATTTTTATTATAGGTTTTCTGTCTTTAACGTAAAGTTCGAGAACTACCTCAAAATCAACTAGAAAATTTGGTAAATCCTAGAAACTAGTTTTTAATTTAAGGTTAACTGTACCAAAAAGGTCAATAAAACTACCCAGATAACCAGCGTACAATTACTGTACACACCATGTACCTTTGCACTATACTAGTACCATACGTGTATAAAGGTACTGATTTTCGAAGTACTGATACTAAATTAGTATAGTGCCAAAATATATGTACATTTTTATTACATTTGTACGACGCACTAGTATCGTACTAGTATTTCACTTGTATGTGAATAAGTACGCTTGGTAATCTGGGTACCTGAAATGGAAATTTTAATTTCGATAATTTTAAATATTTTAATACTCTTATTATAGGTTATCTGTCCTTAACATCAGTTCAAAAACTACCTTCTATATCAACTAGACAATTGGATCAACTGGCATCAGAACTGATATCAAAAATGATATCTGTTCTGATGTCAGATGTGATATCAGTTCTTATATCACTTCTGATGTCAATTCTGATATCAGTTCTGATGTTGGTTCTGATGTCAGTTCTGATGTCATTTCTGATATCATTTCTGAAATCATTTCCTATGTCTATTTCGATCAATTTCTCTGAAAGAAGAAACTAAAATATGTTGTCATTTTCAAAAATGCAATAATTTTTGGCAATAAATCATAAATAAAAATGACATCAGGAATGACATCAGAACTGATATCAGAACTGATATCAGAACTGACATTAGAATTGACATCAAAACGGATATCAGAACTGCCATCAGAAATGATATCAGAACTGATATCAGTTCTAGTTATAAAATCAGATATTATTTCTGATATCATTTCTGATATCAGATCTGATGTCATTCCTGATATCAGTTCTGATGTCAGTTCTGATCTCAGATTTTTCAATAGCGTGTAACAAAAAATGAATAAATCAACCTGAAATGAACGTTTAAATTTCGATAACTTTAAACATTTTAATATTCTTATTATAGGTTATTTATGCTAAACGTAAAGTTCTAAATCTACATCAAAATAAACTAGAAGATTTGGCGAATCCTAGAAATAAATTTTTAAATTTGAGGTTAACTGTTCGGAAAAAGTCAATAAAAATACAGGAAATGAAAATTTTAATTTTGATAACTTTAAAAATTTAAATATTCATATTGTACGTTATGTGACCTTAACGTGAAGTTCAAGAACTACATCAAAATCAACTAGAAAATTTAAAAAATCCTAAAAATTAATTTTTAATTTGAGGTTAACTGTACCAAAAGAAATCAATAAAACTACTGGAAATATAAATTCTAATTTCGATAACTTTTTTAATTTTTATATTTCTATTATAGGTTATATGTCCTTAAGCTAAAGTTCGAAAACTACCTCAAAATTAAATAGAAAATTGTGTGAAACCTTATAATCCATTTTCTAATTTGAGGTTAAGTGTACCAAAAAAGTCAATGTAACTTCCTGAAATAGAAATTTGATAGCGATTACTTAAAAAAGTCAAATTTTCTAATTTTAGGTTTTCTGTCCGTAAATTTACTTTTTAAACGTCATCAAATACAACTGCAAATTTTGGCAATTCCTTAGTAATCAACTACAAAATTTGGTAAATCCTAAAATCGATAGTTTTTTTTAAGGTTAACTGTACGAAGAAAGTCAATAAAAATACCTGAAATAATAATTTTAATTACGATAACACAAAAAAGTCAAATATTCTAATTACAGTATATCTGTCATTAACATAAAGTTCTAAAACTACCTTCAACATTAACTAGAAAATTTGGGCGAATCCTAGAAATCGACTTTAAATTTAAGGATAACTGTACCAAAAAAAGACAATAAACCTACCTGAAATGAAAGTTTCAATTTCAATAACTTTAAAAATTTTAATATTCTTATTATAGGTTAGATGACCTTAACGTAAAGTTCGCGAACTACTCAAAATCAACTAGAAAATTTGATGAATCCTAGAAGTTGATTTTTAATTTGAGGTTTACTCTACCAAAAAAAAAATCAATAAAACTACCTGAAATAGAAATTCAAATTTTCATATCTTTTAAAATTTTAATATTCCTATTATCGGTTATATGTCCTTAACGTAAAGTTCGAAAACTACATCAACATCAACTAGAAAATTTGATAAATCTTAGATATTGATTTTTAATTTGAGGTTAACTCTACCAAAAAAAATCGAAAAAACTAACTAAAATAGAAATTCTATTTTCCATTACTTTTAAAATTTTAATATTCCTATTATAGGTTATGTGTCCTTAACGTAAAGTTCGAGAACTACCACAAAATCAACTAGAAAATTTGGTCAATCCTAGAAAACTGATTTAATTTGAGGTTAACTCTACCAAAAAAAAGTTAATGAAACTACCTGAAAGAAAAATTCTATTTTCTATAGCTTTTAAAATTTTAATATTCCTATTATAGGTTATGTGTCCTTAACGTAAAAATTAAAAACTACCTCAACATCAAGTAGAAATGTGGTGATTCCTAGAAATCGATATCTTGAATTTGAGGTCAACTCCACCAGAAAAGTCAGAACACGACTCCTTTTTATTAAAAAAATACCTCTTTTTTATTGATAACAATGAACTTACGACTTTTTAAATGAGTAGTTTGTGTTATTTAGACATTTATTCAAACATCAAAACCCCATAAAAATTGGTTATTTGAACAAAATTAAGAAATTAAAAATAATATCAAATGCATCTATTGCTGCGAGTTTGAGTCAGTTGATGTGTGTTAGTTGCTGCGGCCAGAATAACGTGTAATTGGAGGTTAGATTTCCCCCAGCAACTAAAGCACATACAAACCAATTGTTTGCTTCAGTTGCTGCGGGAACATTAATTTAAACTTATTGTTAATGTGAACTTATATAATTATAAATTAATAATAGTTAAAATAAGATTTTTAATGGAATTGTATTAAGTAAAGGTTAGAATAATTTTATCACGCATTTTGAAATAGTTACATATTCTTAAATAGAAATTAGTAATATTTTTCTGAAAACCGCAGCAACTGACGCATCCGCAGCAACTAACGCACTTACCCTATTATTATTGTAGGATATCTGACCTTAAGGTAAATTTCAAAAACTGACTCAAAATCAACTAAAAAATTTGGTAAATCCTAGATATTTATTTTTAATTTTAGGTTAACTCTACAAAAAAAAAGCAATAAAACTACCTGAAATAGATATTCTATTTTGCATAACTTTCAAAATTTTAATCTTCCTATTATAGGTTATGTGTCCTTAACGTAAAGTTCGAAAACTACCTCAACATCAAGTAAAACTGTGGTGCTTCCAAGAAATCAATAATTGTATTTGGGGTCAACGCCACCAAAAATGTCAAAAAACAACCGGAAATGAAAATTTTAATTTCAACAACCTTAGAAATTTAAAAATTCTTATTGTAGGTTGTCTGACCTTAACGTAAAGTTCGAGAACTACCTCAAAATAAACTAGAAAATTTGGTACATCCTAGATATTGATTTTTTATTTGGCGTTAACTCTACCAAAAAAAAACAGTAAAACTACCTGAAATAGAAATTCTATTTTGCATAGCTTTTCAAATTTTAATATTCCTATCAAAGGTTATGTGTCATAAACGTAAAGTTCGAGAACTTCCTCAAAATCAACCAGAAAATTTGGTAGATCCTATATATTGATTTTTATTTTGAGGTTTATTGTACCAAAAATAATCAATAAAACTATCTGAAATAGAAATTCTAATTTTCATATCTTTAAAAATTTTGATATTCCTAATATAGGTTATGTGTCCTGAACGTAAAGTTCGAGAACTATCTCAAAAACAACTAGAAAATTTGTTAAATCCTAAAATTGATTTTTAATTTGAGGTTAACTCTACCAAAAAAAATCAGTAAAACTACCTGAAATAGAAATTCTAATTTTCATATCTTTTAAAATTTTGATATTGCTAATATAGGTTATGTGTCCTGAACGTAAAGTTCGAGAACTATCTCAAAAACAACTAGAAAATTTGGTAAATCCTAAAATTGATTTTTAATTTGAGGTTAACTCTACCAAAAAAAATCAGTAAAACTACCTGAAATAGAAATTCTAATTTTCATATCTTTTAAAATTTTGATATTGCTAATATAGGTTAGGTGTCCTTAACGTAAAGTTTAAAAACTACCTCAACATCAAGTAGAAATATTGTGCTTCCAAAAAATCGATAATTAAATTTGTAGTCAAGGCCACGAAATTTGTGAAAAAACTACCTGAAATAGAAATTCTAATTTACATAGCTATTAAAATTTTCATATTCCTATTGAAGGTTATGTGACCTTAACGTAAATTCCGAAAACTGCCTCAAAATGAACTAGAAAATTCGGTAAATCCTAGATATTTGTTTTTAATTTGAGGTTAACACACCGAAAAAAAATCAATAATTCTACCTGAAATAGAAATTCTAATCTTCATTGCTTTTAAATTTTTAACTTTCCTATTAAAGGTTTTGTGTCCTTAACGTAAAGATCGAAATCTACCTTAACATCAAGCAGAAATGTTGTGATCTAAAATCTATATCTTGAATTTAAGGTCAACTCCCTCAAAATAGTTAAAACACAACCAGAAATTAAAATATTAAATTCGATAATTTAAAAAATTTTAATATTATTATTGTAGGTTATCTGACCTTAACGTAAATTTTGAAAACTGCCTAAAAAACCACTAGAATATTTGGTGAATCCTAGATATTGATTTTTAATTTGAGGTTAACCCTACCAAAAAAAATTAATAAAACTACCTGAAATTAGAATTATAATTTCCATAACTTTAAAAATTTTAATATTCCTGTTCGAGGCTATGTGTCCCTAACTTAACTTCCATAGTTTTTAAAATAATTATATTCCTTTTATAGGTTATATATCCTTAACGTAAAGATCGAAAACTACCTCAACATCAAGTAGATATGTATTGATTCCTAGAAATCGATATCTTGAATTTGAGGTCAACTCCAACAAAAAAGTCAAAAAACTACCTGAAATAGAAATTCTTATTTCCATAACTTTTAAAATTTTAATATTCCTATTATAGATTAGATGTCCTTAACGTAAAGTTCGAGAACTACCGCAAAATCAACTAGAAAATTTGGTAAATCTGAGAAATTGATATTCAATTTGAGGTTAACTCTACCAAAAAAAATCAATAAAACAACCTATAATAGAAATTCTAATTTTCACACCTATAAAAATTTTAATATTCCTAATATAGGTTATGGGTTCTTAACGTACAGTTCAAGAATTTCCATAAAATCAACTAGAAAATTTGGTAAATCCTATAAATTGATTTTTATATTGAGGTTATCTTTACCAAAAAGAAAATTAATGAAACTACCTGAAATAGAAATTTTAATTTCTGTAGCATTTAAAATTATATATTCCTATTACAGGTTATATCTCCTTAAAGTAAAGATCAAAAGCTACCTCAACATCAAGTAAAAATGTGGTGATTCCTAGAAATCAATATCTTGAATTGGAGTTCAACTTCACCAAAAAAGTCAACACACAAACAGAAATTAAAATATTAATTGCGATAAATTTAGAAATTTAAATATTATTCTTGTAGGTTATCTGTCCTTAACGTAAATTTCGAAAACTGCTTTAAAATCAACTAGAAAAAATGGTAAATCCTAGATATTTATTTTTAATTTGAAGTAACCCTACCAAAAAATTTCAATAAAACTATCTGAAATAGAAATTCTAATTTCCAAAATTTTAAAAATTTTAATATTCCTGTTCTAGGTTATGTGTCCTTAGCGTAAAATTCTAAAACTACCTCAACATCAAATAGAAATGTGGTGATTCCTAGAAATCGATATCTTGGATTTAAGGTCAACTCTACCAAAATAGTTAAAAAAAACAACGAGAAATTAAAATATTAATTTTGATAATTTCAGAAATTTAAATATTATTATTGTAGGTTATCTGAACTTAACGTAAATTTCGAAAACTACCTCTACAACAACTAGAAAACTTAGTAAATCCTAGATATTTATTTTTAATTTGAGGTTAACCCTACCAAAAAAAAGAACGTGGCTATTTTTCCGGCTAGTCGGAACTTTAGCAGTAGAAATTAAAGATCCGTCTATTGTCAGTCAGAAGACTAATTCTATTGAATAAATAAGTTTCGGCTATTGTTTTAATCTCTTTTATTTTGAAGCAAAAATGTATAAAGCTAAGTTTGTTAAATTGGACAATCTAAGGGGGGGTTCTTATAGGTTTTAAGGCGAAATGGGTTTAAATTGTTGCAGCAAACACTATAGCCGGATATTTATCTTTAAAATTTAAAGATCCGACTAGTAGTCGGAACTTTGGACACTTTACAAAAAAAATCAATAAAACTACCGGAAATAGAAATTCTAATTTTCATATCTTTAAAAATTTTGATATTCCTAATATAGGTTATGTGTTCTTAACGTAAAGTTCAAGAACTTCCCTAAAATCAACTAGAAAAATTAGTAAATCCTATAAATTGATTTTTATATTGAGGTTTACTTTACCAAAAAGAAAATTAATGAAACTATCTAAAAGAAAAATTCTAATTTCCATAGGTTTCAAAATAATTATATTCCTTTCATAGGTTATATGTCCTTAACGTAAAGATCGAAAACTACCTCAACATCAAGTAGAAATGTAGTGATTCCTAGAAATCGATATCTTGAATTTGAGGTCAATTCCAACAAAAAGTAAAAAAACAACCAGAAATAAAAATTTTAATTTCAACAACCTTAGAAATTTAAAAATTCTTATTGTAGGTTGTCTGACCTTAACGTAAAGATGGAAAACTACCTCAGCATCAAGTAGCAATGTGGTGATTCCTAGAAATCAACATCTTGAATTTGAGGTCAACTCCACCAAGAAAGTCAAAAAACAATCGGAAATAAAATTTTAATTTTGATAACTCTAGAAAACTAATTATTGTAGGTTATCTGACCTTATCGTAAATTTCGAAAACTGCCTCAAAATCAACTAGAAAATTTGATAAATCCTAGATATTCATTTTTAATTTGAGGTTAACCATAGTTTTTAAAATAATTATATTCCTTTCATCGGTTATATGTCCTTAACGTAAAGATCGAAAACTACCTCAACATCAAGTAGAAATGTAGTGATTCCTAGAAATCGATATCTTGAATTTGAGGTCAATTCCAACAAAAAGTAAAAAAACAACCAGAAATAAAAATTTTAATTTCAACAACCTTAGAAATTTAAAAATTCTTATTGTAGGTTGTCTGACCTTAACGTAAAGATGGAAAACTACCTCAGCATCAAGTAGCAATGTGGTGATTCCTAGAAATCAACATCTTGAATTTGAGGCCAACTCCACCAAGAAAGTCAAAAAACAATCGGAAATAAAAATTTTAATTTTGATAACTCTAGAAAACTAATTATTGTAGGTTATCTGACCTTATCGTAAATTTCGAAAACTGCCTCAAAATCAACTAGAAAATTTGATAAATCCTAGATATTAATTTTTAATTTGAGGTTAACCATAGTTTTTAAAATAATTATATTCCTTTCATAGGTTATATGTCCTTAACGTAAAGATCGAAAACTACCTCCACATCAAGTAGAAATGTAGTGATTCCTAGAAATCGATATCTTGAATTTGAGGTCAATTCCAACAAAAAGTAAAAAAACAACCAGAAATAAAAATTTTAATTTCAACAACCTTAGAAATTTAAAAATTCTTATTGTAGGTTGTCTGACCTTAACGTAAAGATGGAAAACTACCTCAGCATCAAGTAGCAATGTGGTGATTCCTAGAAATCAACATCTTGAATTTGAGGTCAACTCCACCAAGAAAGTCAAAAAACAATCGGAAATAAAAATTTTAATTTTGATAACTCTAGAAAACTAATTATTGTAGGTTATCTGACCTTATCGTAAATTTCGAAAACTGCCTCAAAATCAACTAGAAAATTTGATAAATCCTAGATATTAATTTTTAATTTGAGGTTAACCATAGTTTTTAAAATAATTATATTCCTTTCATAGGTTATATGTCCTTAACGTAAAGATCGAACACTACCTCAACATCAAGTAGCAATGTGGTGATTCCTAGAAATCAACATCTTGAATTTGAGGTTAACTCCACCAAGAAAGTCAAAAAACAATCGGAAATAAAAATTTTAATTTTGATAACTCTAGAAAACTAATTATTGTAGGTTATCTGACCTTAACGTAAATTTCGAAAACTGCCTCAAAATCAACTAGAAAATTTGATAAATCCTAGATATTCATTTTTAATTTGAGGTTAACCATAGTTTTTAAAATAATTATATTCCTTTCATAGGTTATATGTCCTTAACGTAAAGATCGAAAACTACCTCAACATCAAGTAGAAATGTAGTGATTCCTAGAAATCGATATCTTGAATTTGAGGTCAACTCCAACAAAAAAGTCAAAAAACTACCTGAAATAGAAATTCTTATTTCCATAACTTTTAAAATTTTAATATTCCTATTATAGATTAGATGTCCTTAACGTAAAGTTCGAGAACTACCGCAAAATCAACTAGGAAATTTGGTAAATCTGAGAAATTGATTTTCAATTTGAGGTTAACTCTACCAAAAAAAATCAATAAAATGACCTGAAATAGAAATTCAAATTTCCATCACTTTTAAAATTTTAATATTCCTATTATGGGTTATGTGTCCTTAACGTTAAGTTCGAAAACTACTTCAACATCAAATGGAAATGTGTCGATTCCTAGAAGTCGTCATCTTTAATTTAAGGTCAACTCCTCCAAAAAAGTCAAAAAACAACCGGAAATAAAAATTTTAATTTTGATAACTTTAGAAATTTAAATATTCTTATTGTTGTTTATCTGACCTTAACGTAAAGTTCAAGAACTACCTCAAAATCAACTAGAAAATTTGGTAAACTCTAGAAATTGATTTTCATTTTGAGGTTAACTCTACCAAAAAAAAAATCAATAAAACGACCTGAAATAGGAATTCAAATTTCCATCACTTTTAAAATTTTAATATTCCTATTATAGGTTATGTGTCTTTAACGTCAAGTTCGAGGACTACCTCAAAATCAACTAGTAAATTTGGTAAATTCTAAAAATTGATTTTTAATTTGAGTTCGAAGATTAACTTAAAATTAACTACAAAAGTTGCTTTATCCTAAAGTCGATAGTTTTTTTGAAATTATCTGTACGAAGAATGTCAATAAAACTACCTGAATTAAAATTTTAAATTACAATAACTTGAAAATGAAATGAAAGTTTTAATTTTGATAAATTTAAAAATTTTTAATATTCTTATCATAGGTTATTTGTGCTAAACGTAAAGTTCTAAATCTAGTTCAAAATAAACTGGAAGTTTTGGCGAATCTTAGAAATCAATTTTTAAATTTGAGGTTAACTTTTGGGGAAATTAACTGAAAAATTGTGTAAATCCAAGAAATCGATTTTTTAATTTAAGGTTACTTGTACCAATAAAAGTCAACGAAACTACCTGAAATTAAAATTTTAATTTCAATAAATTGATTAATTTACATATTCTTATTACAGGTTAAGTGTCCTTAACGTAAAGTTCTAAAACTACCTCAAAAGCTACTGAAAAATTTGGTGAAAAATAAAGCTGATTTCTTTCTGAGGTTAACTGTACGAAAAAAATCAATTAATAAACTACCTATGATAAAAAATTATATTTTAATATCTTTATAAATTTAAATATTTTTTATATGTTTACTGTTTTTATCGTAAAGGTTTAAAACTACCTTAAAATCAACTAGTAAATTTGGCAAATCCTAGAAATCATTTTTTAATTTGAGGTTAACAGTACTAAAAAAATTCAAGTAAGCTACCTGAAATGCAGATTCTAATTCCAAAAATTTTTTAAATTTTAATATTCCTATTATAGTTTTTATGTCCTCAACAAACAGTTCTAAAACTACCTTAAAGTTAACTATAAAATTAGGTGAATCCTAGAAATCGGTTTTTTAATTCGAGGTTACTTTTACTGAAAAACTCAATAAAACTACCTAAAATAAAAATTTAAATTTTAAATATTTTAAAAATTTAAATATTGTAATTATGAAATATGTGTCCCTTAATCGTAGTTCTACAACTGGTTTAAAATAAATTAAATAATTGGTTGATTTTTACAAATTGATTATTTTTATTTGTGGTTTTCTTTATTAAATAAGTTAATAAATCTATCTGGAAATAAAAAATTAAATTTCAATAATTTTAAAAATTTTAATATTTTAATTATAGGTTTTGTGGCCTGGAAATAAAGTTTTAAAACTTTATCAAAGTCAACTAAAAGATAGGTTACATCCTAGAAATTTGTATTTTATATTTGTGGTAAAGTTTACAAAAAAAAATCAATAAAACTACCTGAAAATAAAAATTAAATTTCTGATAATTTTTAAAGTAGGAATATTTTGATTATAGGTTATGTGTGCTTAAAATGTCCTTAACTTTTAGGTGAAGTGTTAGAAAAAATGAATAAAACTATTGACTAATCCTTGAAATTGTTTTTTTATTGAATTGGATGTTTATTGTACCAAAAATGGCTCTGCCTAAAATACTTACGGTTTCCTCATTACGAGCACGCTTTTTATTTCGGTATAGGGTGGTTAATGGTATAGGATCTTCGGAATTTGGATATATGTATTTAAGGTATTTATTTGGCTGGGACTGAGATTGTGCCATTCTGAACTGTAACGTAAAAAATTTTATTTAAAGTCAATGAAAAAAAGTAGTTGATTACATATTTTATGTCTGAAAAAAAATTAACTTATATTTAATTTCTTGAAATTATACTTACAATAATGATGTATGCACCATTTACCTCCAACTGCGTTAGATTTTAAGACATTTTTTAATTAAATTTAATTTTTTTCATTGCAAACATTTAAAACCCATTCTTTGAAATGAAATTTTATATTGACAGGTGTGAAGCTTGTTTATTGATAGTTTGTTAATTAATTATTGCTATGGTATTGAAGACATTCTTTTGTTTATTTGTGTTTATTGTAAAATTCAGCGATCCGGAAAAAGTTATTTGACACTTCTCACAATATATTTCTTTGAGTTTACGTCCTTTTTAAAAAATATTGTGATGACCGACTCAAATTCCGAGGACAGAGGTGACATAAGTCCTATCGCTAATCCTGCTGAGGATGATGTTCCTACTCACGCGTATGTGAGATATTTAGTCGATAACGTTTTAAGGATTGTTAAAGTGACTGACATACGCGCATTCAAACCTCAAACTCTCCAAGACTTTGATAAGAAGAAGGCGTACTCAGTCTGGTGGTACGATGAAAACAACATGGATAGTGATGATGGGGAATTTTATAAGGCGAATATACTTTTATTGGGAAGTAAGTATAAATTAATTTATTTAAATAAAATTTTTTCTAAAAAATATTTCTGTTCAAATCACAAGCAAATTGCATAAAAGAAAAAAAGAATATGTATAGCCAAAGTTAAGTTGAAAAAAATATTAATTAAGAAATTTTTTCGAAAATGAGAATTCGCAAGTGAAATAATTCCCAAATGCCGTAATTGTCAAATGGCATAATACTCAATCGACATTATTCACATTTGTCATAATTCCCATTTTTCATTATTCCCATTTAACATAATTTTTATTTGACATAATTCTTAAATGACATATCTCTCATTCGAAATAATTCTCATTTGTCATAATTCTAATTTCAGATAATTCCTAACTGGCATAATTCTAAAAAGACATATTTCCCATTTATTTGACGCAATTCTTATTTGACATAATTCTTAAAGGAGATAATTCCCATTTGACGAAATTCTTAAATGACACAATTCTTATTTAACATAATTCTAAAATGACATATTTCTATACCACATCATTCTTATATGACGTAATTTCCATTTGACATAATTTTAATTTTACATAATTCCATGGTGACATAATTCCTAAATGACATAATTTCCATTTAACATAATTACCATTTGACATAATTTCCATTTAACAAAATTTCCATTTGACATGATTCACGTTTAACATAATTCTCATTTTTTTTAATTCTTAAATAACATATTTCTCATTCGACATAATTCTAATTTAGCATAATTCCTATTAGACATAATTCTCATTTCACATTATTTCAATTTTACATAATTCTGATTTGACATAATTCCCATTTAACAGAATTCTCATTTGACATAATTATTTATTTGGCTTAATTCTCGTTTGACAAAATACTCAAATAAATTGAATTTTATTTTATTTAATCCCCTTTTGACCAAATTCCTCTTTGACCTGACACTTATTTGTTTTAGTTCTCATTTTACATAATATTTATTTAACAAAATTTTTATCTGACATGATTTACATTTAACATAATTCTTATTTGACATAATTCTCATATTAATAATATTCTAAAATGACAGAATTCCCATATGACATAAATACCAAAAGACATAATTGACAATTGACCTGATTCCCAATTGAGATAATTCCCATTTGAAATAATTCTTAACTGGCATAATTACCATTTGACATAATTCTCAACTGGCATAATTCCCATTAGACATAATTTTCATTTGACATAATTTCCATTAAACAAAATTTCCATTTCACATAAATCTCATTTGACATTATTCCCATTTGACATAATTCTCATTTGACTTAATACTCATTTAACATAATTCTCATTTGACATCATTCTTTAATGACATATTCTTATTTGACATAATTCACATTTGACATAATTCTCATTTGACATAATTCTTTTTTGACATAATTGACATTTGAAATTATTCTCATATGGCACAATTCTCTTTATACATGATTCTCATTTGACATTATTCTTATTTTTTATAATTCTAAAATGACATATTTCTCATTCGACATAATTCTAAATTTCTATAATTTCTATTACACATAATTCTAATTTGACATAATTCCTATTTCACCTAATTTCTATTTGACAAAATTTGTATTTGACTTATTACTCATTTTAGATAAACCTTAAATGACAGAATTTTCATTTGTCTAAATTCTAAAATGACATATTCCTTATTCGACATAATTCTCATTTGACATAATTTTCATTTGACATAATTTCCATTTGACATAATACCCATTTAACAAAATTTCCATTTGACATGTTTCTCCTTTGCTATAATTCTCATTTGACATAATTTCCTTTTGACATAATTTTCATTGGATATATTTTCATTTCACATAATTCTCATTTCACATAATTCTCATTTGACTTAATTCTTATTCGACATAATTCTAAATGAACATAATTCCTATTAGACATAATTCTAATTTGACATAATTCTGAAATGACATAATTCCCTAGGGACATAAATCCTAAATGACATAATTTGCATTCCACATAATTACCATTTAACATAATTTTCATTTCACATAACTCTCATTTGACATACCCAATTCCCATTTGACAATATTTCTATTTGACAAAATTTTTATTTAACTTAATTCTCATTTAAAACAAAACTTAAATGATGTGACATATTCCTTAACATTTAATAGTTAATATATTTAATATAACATATTTTTTAAATGTCATTTGTCTCATTCGATATAATTTGCATATGAAATAATTCTCATTTCACATAATTATTCGTATTTGACATAGTCCTACATGACATAAAACTGATATAATATAATTCTTTTTTGACATAATTCTGATTTAACAGAAATCTTATTTGACATAATTCGTTAGTGACATATTTTTCATTCTACATAATTCCTATTTCATAAAATTTAATTTAAAATCATAGACATTTGACATAATTCTTATTTGACATATTTCGCATTTGTCATAATTGCCAAGTGACATATTTGCTATATGACATAATTCTCCAATTACATAATTCCATTGAACATAATTTCAAAATAACATAATTTTCATTCGAAATAATTGTCATTTGACATAAATCTGATTTCAATAATTCTGATTTGACATAATTCTGATTTGAAATAATTCCCATTTGATATAATTTTCATTTTAAATAATACACATTTGACATAATTCTTATTTGACATATTTCGCATTTGGCATAATTACCAAGTGACATATTTGCCATGTGACATAATTCTCCAATTACATACTTCTATTGAACATAATTTCAAAATAACATAATTTTCATTCGACATAATTGTCATTTGACATAATTCTAAATTAAATAATTCTGATTTGACATAATTCTGATTTGAAACAATTCCCATTTGATATAATTTTCATTTTAAATAATACACATGTGACATATTTCTTATTTGACATATTTCGCATTTGTCATAATTACCAAGTGACATAATTGCCATGTGACATAATTCTTTAATTACATAATTCCATTGCACAAAATTTCAAAATAACATAATTTTCATTCAAAATAATTCTCATTCGACATAATTCCAATTTGACATAATACTCATTTGTCATAATTCCCATTTGATATAATTCTCATTTTACATTATTCCCATTTGACATAATTCTCATTTTACATAATTTCCGTTTGACGTAATTATTATTTGACATTGTTCTCATTTGACATAATTCTTATTTGATATAATTCTTTAATGACTTATTTCTCATTCGACAATATTCTCGTTTCACATAACTCTCATTTGACATAATTTCTGTTTAACATAATTTTCATTTGACATAATTCCTATTTGACCTAATACACATTTAACAAAATTTCCATTTGACATAATATTCATTTCACATAATTCTAATTTGACATAATTCTGATTTGCCATAATTCTGATTAGACACAATTCTGCTTTAATACAATTCCCATTTGACATAATTCCTATTTGACATAATTATTATTTTATATAATTCCCATTTGACATAATACTCATTTGTCATAATTCCCATTTGACATAATTCTCATTTTACATTATTCCCATTTGACATAATTCTCATTTTACATAATTTCCGTTTGACGTAATTATTATTTGACATTATTCTCATTTGACATAATTCTTATTTGACATAATTCTTTAATGACATATTTCTCATTCGACAATATTCTCGTTTCACATAATTCCCATTTGACATAATTTTTATTCGACAAAATTTCCATTTGACATAATACCCATTTAACAAACTTTCCATTTGACATAATTCTCATTTGACATAATTTTAATTTGACATAATTCTGATTTGCCATAATTCTGATTAGACATAATTCTGCTTTGATACAATTTCCATTTAACATAATTCCTATTTGACATAATTATTATTTTACATAATTCCCATTTGACATAATTCTCATTTGACGTAATTCCTATTTGACATGATTACCATTTTACATAATTTCCGGTTGACATAATTATTTTTTTAAAATTATTTTCATATGACAATACTTATATGACATATTTCTCATTTGACATAATTCTTTAATGACATGTTTCTGATTCGAATTTATACTCGTTTTACATTATTCCCATTTGACATAATTCCTACGCAACGATTAAAAACTATTTCTATCTAATTCTCAAAATCGCACATTTAAATTAAATTAAAATTGATAATGAATATAAATAAAAATCATGAAATTTTATAAATGGGGCAAAATTCCTGAACTGTCCAGGTCAAAAAATAAAATTTATTCAATCTTTGCTAAAATGTTTCTATTGTTAGTGGAAGTGTAAATACCAAATATTTTCAAATTCCATGAAATAGTTTTTGAGTTACACAGTTTTAAAATTTTGAATTTTTTTAATATGTAGTTTCTTTAATTAATTATATTTTTAAGTAGATGGCATAAAAGTTAACATATATATAGTGATTTTTAAAGCTTTTTTCACAGGCTATTCGATGATAATAAATGTGTTTTTTGTAAAATAAAAATTTGACCTTAAAATTCAAGGTCAAAGTGTTAATTTGATTGTATCTCGAAATCGGAGATTTAAAAATAATTTTAACCTATCTCAATGGAAAGCTTGACTTTTTTCCTATAAAATATGTAAAAATTAGAGTGGAACTCTAAATACTTCTGTCAAAAATACATCTCAAATACCCGCGCGCTCTCGATTAACCAGTGATTACTCGCGCGAGGTCGCACTATTCGAGCGCGCGCGGGTATTTGAGATGTATTTTTGACAGAAGTATTTAGAGTTCCACTGTAATTTTTACATATCTTATAGGAAAAAAGTCAAGCTTTCCATTGAGATAGGTTAAAATTATTTTTAAATCTCCGATTTCGAAATACAATCATATTAACACTTTGACCTTGAATTTTAAGGTCAAATTTTTTTTTTACAAAAAACACATTTATTATCATCGAATAACCTGTGAAAAAAGCTTTAAAAATCACTATATATATGTTAACTTTTATGCCATCTACTTAAAAATATAATTAATTAAAGAAACTACATTTTAAAAAAATTCAAAATTTTAAAACTGTGTAACTCAAAAACTATTTTATGGAATTTGAAAATATTTGGTATTTACACTTCCACTAACAATAGAAACATTTTAGCAAAGTTTGAATAAATTTTATTTTTTGACCTGGACAGTTCAGGAATTTTGCCCCAAATATATATATTTAATACATCAAATATGATTAAAATAAAATAAAAGCCGTAATTTAATGTCAATTATAGAATATTATATTTAGTCAAAATTAAAATATTAATTTACACCGCAAGACAACAAATAAATAAATATAAAATAATCGGCTCACACTTTCTTTTCTACACAACGATCGTTTGACAAATAATATAAAAATAATGAATAAATAATTATAAACAGGCGAAAAGAATAAAGAATAAATAAATAAAGTTAACAAAAACAGTTCGACAAATAAATAAACATGAAACAAACAGAAAACTTATCGCTCTGGCATCATTTTTCTTGTATTTGAAGATTGTGGCGAACACTGGAGAGCGTGGTAACTGACGAGCAATAACTTTTGTCAATTTATTTTTGTGTGGACCAGTCTCTCTTTATCGATGTTTAGAACCATATCAATTTTGATTATTTCTAGCCGCTCTTCTTGCACGTAATCCATCCCATCGTCCTCTTTTGCTTCGAAATCATTACATTAATTAAAAATCGCCACACTAATAAAATTATAGAAAATAAATAAATAAAAATTTTCAGAAAAATTAAACAAAGCACAAAATAAATAAATTATTAAAAATAAAATTAACACCTCCGTGTTGTCGGCGACACACAAAGAAGTGACGATTTCGATTTGATAGCCAGTAAACGATTGAGAGGACGATGGACGCGGAAGAAATTCTATAATTTGGGAAATTTATGCCTTCCCCTCGTCAGTCCCCTTCACCTATTTGACATAATTCCAATTTGACATAATACCCATTTAACAAAATTTCCATTTGACATCATTCTGATTTGACATATTTGACATAATTCCCATTTGTCATAATTCCTATTTGACATAATTATTATTTGACATAATTCCCATTTGACATAATTCTCATTTGACATAATACTCATTTGACATAATTCTCATTTTACATAATTTCCGTTTGACGTAATTATTATTTGACATTATTCTCATATGTATAACCACGGTGGGTTTTAAACATATTTAACCCAAAGGTCCTGGCATCTGGGATTTTCTTCTTGATTTCGATTCTGGAGTGTGAACACATGATTTTACAACAAAAATTAAAATAATCGCCGGAGCCGTTTTTGAGAATATCGATTGTTATTTTAAAAAAAACGAAAATTCACATTTGCTTTCAAAATTTCCATTTTAGAAAAAATCTCTTTGTATAAAAGTTACAGATATTAAAAATAGGAATATTTTTTATTGAAACCTTTTTCTCATATAATCAATAGTTTCCGAGATAATTGAAAAAATGACATTTTGCACATATTTTTTAATCAAAGTAGCTCAAAATTGCGGGTACCTTCAATTTTCTTGTTGATTTCCAATGTATCATAAAAACATATGATTTAACAACAAAATTGAAATGTATAATAGTTTACATATTTAATTTATCGAGAAAGTTTAATTAAATTTATTATTATAGTTTGATAACATCAAATTAATGTTGTAAAATGTTAAAAAGATGTTAAACATTTTGGTATGCAAATAAAATTAATGAGGGTAAGTGGGTTAGTTGCTGCGGATGCTTCAGTTGCTGCGGTTTTCAGAAAAATATTACTAATTTCTATTTAAGAATATGTTCCTATTTCAAAATGTGTGATAAAATTATTCTAACCTTTAATTAATACAATTTCATCAAAAATCTTATTTTAACTATTATTAATTTATAATTATTTAAGTTTGAATTATTGTTCCCGCAGCAACTAAAGCAAACATTTGGTTTGTATGTGCTTTAGTTGCTGGGGGAAATCTAACCTCCAATTACACGTTATTCTGGCCGCAGCAACTAACACACATCAACTGACTCAAACCCGCAGCAATAGATGCATTTGATATTATTTTTAATTTCTTAATTTTGTTCAAATAACCAATTTTTATGGGGTTTTGATGTTTGAATAAATGTCTAAATAATAAAAACTACTCATTTAAAAAGTCGTAAGTTCATTGTTATCAATAAAAAATAGGTCTTTTTTAATAAAAAGGAGTCTCGGCTGAGAGCCCGAAGCAACTGACACATTTACCCTATCTCTTTTATCATTTTAAGTATTCCTATGTAATGTGCTTCACCTAAACATTTGTTTTTTGTTAAAATAAACTTCTAAATCGACAATTCTCAAAAAAGGCCTGGGAAAATATTTCCAAATTGTTGGAAAATCATATGTTTACATGATACATTAAAAATCATCAAGAAAATTGAAGGTACCCGCAATTTTGGGCTAAATTGATTAAAAAATATGTGTAAAATGTTACTTTTTCAATTATCTCGTAAGCTATTGATTATATGATAAAAAGATTTCAATAAAAAATATTCCTTTTTTTAATATCTGTAACTTTTATACCAAGAGTTTTTTTTTAAAATGGAAATTTTGTAAGCAAATTTTAATTTTCGTTTTTTTTTAAATAACAATCGATGTTCTCGAAAACGGCTCCGGCGATTATTTTAATTTTTGTTGTAAAATCATGTGCTTACACTCCAGAATCGAAATCAAGAAGAAAATCCCAGATGCCAGGACCTTTGAGTTAAATGAGTTTAAAACCCACCGTATAACATAATAATCATTTGACATTTTTCTCCAAGGACATAATTCCTATCGAACATAATTCTCAAATGATCCAATTCTTCAATTAGATAGTTCTTATTCGACATAATTACCATTTGACATAGTTCGTATTTGACATGAATCCCAAATGCCATACTTCTCATTTGACATAATTCTTATTTGACATAATTCTTATTTGACCTAATTCTTTAATGACATATATCTCATTCGACATTATTCTCGTTTCACATAATTCCTATTTGAGATAATACTTATTTAACAAAATTTCCATTTGATATAATTCTCATTTGACATAACTCTGATTTAACATAATTCTGATTTGACATATTTGACATAATTCCCATTTGTCATAATTCCTATGTGACATAATTATTATTTGACATAATTCTCATTTGACATAATTCTCATTTGACATAATTCTCATTTGACATAATTCTCATTTTACATAATTTCCGTTTGACGTAATTTTTATTTGACATTATTCTCATATGTATAACATAATAATCATTTGACATTTTTCTCCAAGGACATAATTCCTATCGAACATAATTCCCAAATAATCCAATCCTTAAATTAGATAGTTCTTATTCGACATAATTACCATTTGACATAGTTCGTATTTGCCATGAATCCCAAATGCCATACTTCTCATTTGACATAATTCTTATTTGACATATTTCTTATTTGACCTAATTCTTTAATGACATATATCTCATTCGACATTATTCTCGTTTCACATAATTCCCATTTGAGATAATACTCATTTAACGAAATTTCCATTTGATATAATTCTGATTTGACATAATTCTGATTTGACATAATTCTGATTTGACATAATTCTGATTTGACATAATTCCCATTTGATATAATTCCTATTTGACATAATTACAATTTTACATAATTCTCATTTTACATAATTCTCTTTTGACTTTTTGACATAATACTCATTAAAAAAAATTGTAATTTAACATAATTCATATTTTACATTGTTCTTATATGACATAATTCTCATTTTACTTTATTCTCATTTGACATTCCCATATGACATAAATCATAAATGACATAATTCCCATTCGACCCAATTCCCATTTGACATAACTTTCAACTGGCATAATTCCCAGTTGACATAATTCTGATTTAACAAAATTCTTTTTTGACATAATTCTCATTTGACATAAATGCCATTTGACATTAATAATTCAACAATAGAACATAATTATGTCAAACGAGCATTATTTAAAATGAATATTATGTAAAATGAGGATTATGTCAAATGGAAGTTATGTCAAATCGGAATTATGTCAAATGAAATTTTTGTCATATGCAAATTATGTTAAATGAGAATTATGTCCAATGAGAATTATGTTATTTGGCAGTTATGTCATTTGGGAATTATGTCATTGGGAATTATGTCATTTGGGAATTATGTTATTTGGGATTGACATAATTTTTATTTGACATAATTTCCATTTGACATAATTCTCATTTTACATAATTCTCTTTTGACATAATCCTTCTTTAAAAAAATTGTAGTTTAACATAATTCACATTATACTTGTTCTTATATAACATAATTCTCGTCTGACATAATTCACATTTGAAATAAATGCCATTTGACATTAATAATTTAATAATAGAACATAATTATATCAAACGAGCATTATGGGAAGGGACCGGTGAAATTTTAGCCCATCAAAATTTTTGATGCCTAGAGGTGTCAATTTTTTTTCTTACATAATTTTAGATGTAGAATTATGGTATTACATAAAAATTAAAAAAAAAATATTTTTTTGACCATTTTCGAATTTTTATTTTTTCAAAAAATAGAAATTTTGCAAAATCCATACGCTTGATTTTAAAGATTCATTAAAATCGCGTGAAAAAAAATTGTCGATAAAAAATAATGAAAATTGTAGACGGAGTTCAATATTTAAGATGAGAGACCAAAAAAATTTAAGCCTATGCTCAGGGGTGCCAATTTTTTTTCTTACTTTATTTTGGATCTAGAATATAGACATACAATCAAAAGGTGAAAAAAAAAAATTTTCTAGCATTTTTGATCATTTTAGTATTTTACGATTTTTTATTTTTTTGAAAAATTAAAATATTTTAAAATCCATACGAGAGATTGTAGAAAAACATTTAAAAAGGCCACAAAAAAATTGGCGATGGAAAAAAATGAAAATTGTGGAAGAGGTTTAATTTTCAAAATTTGCATTTTTTCCAGAATATGTATCTTAAACTCCGCAAAAAATTTATTTTTATATTTTTGACATTATCCCATAATTTTAGGTCTAAAATTACACAAGAAAAAAAATTGGTAACCCTGAACATCGTGAATTTCCATAAGCTAAAATTTTACCGGTCCCTCCCCTTATGTCAAATGAGGATTATGTGAAATGGGAGTTATGTCAAATGGGAATTTTGTCGAATGATTATTATGTCAAATGAGAATTATGTCATGTGGGAATTACGTCATTAGAGAATTATGTTTTGGGAATTATGTCTCTTGGGAATTATGTTAAATGAGAATTATGTCAAACGAGAATTATGTCTGATGAGAATTATGTCAAATGGGAAATACGTCAAATGAGATTTTTGTCATATGTAAATTATGTGAAGTGAGAATTATGTTTAATGAGAATTATGTTATTTGGCAATTATGTCATTTGGGAATTATGTCATTTGAAAATTATGTTATTTGGGAATTATGTCATTGGGAATTATGTCATTTGGGAATTATGTTATTTGGGATTTAGGGAATATTTATGCGCCTCTTGACAAAGAATCTGATCTCAGTTATTTGAAATGTATAATGACGGATTTAATATGGCGGTTTGAAATACTTAACATTAATCGGATAGGATTAAAATTTGTTACTTAGTGGTTAATGGGGTAGTCGATAAAAAATCTAGTAAAAGTTTCTTAAAATTTAAAATGGAGGATCCAATATGGCGGTTGGAAATTTTTGATATTAATCGGGTAAGACTGAAAGTTGTTACTTATATATAGGTTATTGGAGATGTTGGCAAATAATGTGGTATCTGTTTTTCGAAATTTAAAATGGCGGATCCAATTTAGCTGTTTGAAATTTTTAAAATTTATCAGATACTTTATAAATCTGTTACTTAGTGGTTATTGGGGTCGTGGACAAAGAATCTGGTATAAGTTTTTCGAAATCCAAAATATCGAATTCAATATGGAGGTTGGAAATTCTTAAAATTAATTGGATTTGGTTTAAATTTGTTACTCAGTGTTTAATTAGGTCCTTGACAAAGTATCTGGTATCAGTTTTTCGAAATTTAAAATGGCGGATCCAATAGAGCAGTTAGAAGTTCTTAACATTAATCGGATAAGATTAAAATTTCTTAATTTGTGGTTAATGTGGTCGTTAATATAAAATTTGGTAAAAGTTTTTTGAAATTCAAAATGGCGTATCCAATATGGCAGCTAAACTCACAGAACATTAGGACTATAGGTACTGTATTTGCATGTTGCTAGTTACCTAGGAGTTTTTTGGGTCGTTGATTACGAATCTGAAGTCAGTTTTCTGAAAATCAAAATGTCCGACTCAATATGACCAAATAAAAATAGAAAACATTATTGGATTTGCATCTCGATAAGTACCTATGGGTTTTTTGGGTCGCTAATTACGAATCTGAATAAGGTTTTCCAAAAATCAAAATGTCCGATCCAATACGGCCAACAATAATTTTTGCATTTTTGTCGGCCACATTAAGTCGGTTATTTTGATTTTTGAAAAACAGACTTCAGTATCGTAATCAGCAACCCAAAAAACTACTTGGTTTCTAACGACAAGCAAATACAGTGACGTCAGAAAGTTTTATAAATTTTGCTGCCATATTGGATCCGACATTTTGAATTTTTAAAATCTGACTGCAGGTTTTTGAGATATTAACTTCTGAAAAAAATGTTAATAATATTTAATTGTCAATAACACGACCACAATTGTTTTGTGCAAAATCCTTTTAGGTAATAAGTTTTAGCATAAAATATTATACAAAAAACAATATGTTTCGAAAAAGACAATTATTGAATTTTAGGTAACACATTTCAGAAATTCTGACTCTTTTGTCAAAGGCAAGTTGAACATAAGGTTTTTCGCTTGTTCAACAATTCTTTCTTTGTGAGTTTCTATAATAAAACTCAGCATCTATTAATTTTCTTATTTTATTATAAGTTTGATTTTAATTTTAGCAAGCAAGTCTGATTTAGAAGATCAAACAAAGAGACGTCGTTTGATTCTACCAAATAAGAGGAATATGAGCTTTGCCAGCACTCTTACAAATAGTAGTACATTGGAAGAAAATGAAAGACAAAGAAAGGTTAAATATTTAAATTCATAATGATTATGTATCTCCGATTTGTTTCAGGGATAACCTTGGGATATCCCACGGGATATCTAACGGGACAAAAATTTGGATATCCCAGGGACATTCCAGGGATATCCCGACGGGATAACTGTAAAAACAAGTGTCTTATTTTAAGACATTTTTGTCCTCACTTTTAAGACGTTTTAAGGTGTCTTAATTTTAAACCAATGAGAAAGCATCTTTCAAAATTATTAACCAATGAAATAGATTAAAATAACCGTAAGACGCTTTCTTAATGTCTTGTCTTAAATTCAGACACTTAGAAGACAGCAGTTTTTGCAGTGATATAGTATTTGCAATATACCAACGAGATGTCCTTGGGCTACTACTTATTGTTTATTATAACTATAATATTCATTACTTGTAACCAAAATATATCATAAAATAATTAGTAGTAACAAATATTTTTATTTGTTTAAGATAATTACTAGATATGTTTAGCTTCTTTTAAAAAATAATTTTTTAAGTTAAACTAATATTCTTTGCATCAAGTACTAATGTTTGACTTACTACTTATAACAACCTTCAATGGCTCAGTTGGTTACGAGCACGCTTGCTATGCGCAAGGGCGCGGGTACGAATCCTCTTACCTCCAAATTTTGTTTTCTAAATCATTAGAGTATATCCCATGAGGCGGGAATTTGGATATCCTGGAGATGTCCCTAGGATATCCCAAATTTTAGCGGGATATCCCAGGGATATCCTTTTGTTATGAGGGCTAATTTAGAATTTTCTTAATAGTACATAGATAATCCAAGTCAGTTCCGCAATTTATTAAATTGTCTGTTCCGTCCGAAAATTTTTGAAAACTATTTTCTTACCGATATACATAACGTTTAACAACAAATAAAATAGATGCAATAAATCAAATTGTAGTAATATTCTTTCTGCTAGATCTGGTAAAAGTATTTAAAGGCTTTTTGAAAATAATATTTTTTCGCGTCTATCTTTCCCGGATTTGTGTAGGTGGCGCTGCATATTTCCGGCGACGTTATTTATTTTTTAAAGCTGCTTTGACAAATTGCAATATTTATTTGGTGTATGTATTCTTTGAAAAAGAAGAATTTTAGTTACTTAAAAAAACATAATTTATCGATTAAAAACGGCGAGATTTATCTATTCGAACGAGACAATTTATATAATTAATTCATTCATTCATATAAAGTTTACTTTTAAAATTAAAAAATAAAAATTTAAAGCAAACGAATGTTTTTATTTAAAAACTTTTGATAAGTTTAATAAAAAATGTAATTTAAAAAATTAATAAAACTTTTCTTTTATAAAACACTTTTTTTTAGAACGAGTTTGTCGGTACAATATTAAAATGAACACAGAAAACAAAAGTTTTTTTGAAATTAAAAAAAAATCTCTAAATTACAAGGTTAATTTAAACTTAAAAAAATATTAAATAAATATAAAACACTGAAAAATATAATTATTACAATTTTTTCAAATTTAAGTGATATATTTAAATCATTCAATTACAGAAATGACTCTTTTTCAAAGTAATTGTATAGAATAAATAAAAGTAATAACATAAAAAAATTTAATTTTTTTTGAAAAACAGAAAATGTGATTTTTGCTAGTTGAAAGTTAAATAAAATATTTTTAATTCTAAATAAATTAAACAAATTTTGTTATATTAAAATTAATATAAACTTGAATCAGAATTTCAAATAATCAATTACTTAGATTTGGCTTTCAAATACATCAACTGTCTGTAAAAAGAAATTATTACGAGTAGTAAAAAATATGAAAGTTTATTTTGAAAATAAAAATAAATAAATACTGAAGCATGGAAACATTGTTAATTTAAATTTTAAAAAGAAAAACAATACAAATTTTCAGAATAAATAAAATTAATTATATTAAAAATAACATTAAACTTGGATACTAATTACATAATCATTTATCTTAATTTATCACTTTTGTAAAGCTATTTATTTTATTTTTATTTATTCATTTATTTCAATTTAGCTTATCAAAGAAAAAATTTTTTTTTTCAAAAGAAAAATAATTCAGAACAACAAGTATAAAAACAGGAAAAACTTAACCGGATAGACGTCAACACTATCACTTCCTTATTGAAACCGTGTAGCTTCCGTATAGTAAGCTGGTTGTAATTTTTTAATTTTATTTTCCTGACGGTAAAACCCGAATAAAACGGGGTAGATGTTATACTTGTTTTGACTGTCATATAAACCCCGCATAGAAACTGCATCAAAAACGACATTTGTGTTATATTTTTATATATGTTCCGGATTAAACCCGTATAGAACCGTACAGAATGTCACCTCTTTTTTAAAATTTTAATTTCATAACCCGGATAAAACCCGACTTCAATCTTATTTGATCCGTAGATTTAAGAATGGTTTCCGAATAAAAACCGGATACAATCAACTAGAACCCGAACTGGGTGTTTTAAAACTGAATGGGTGTTTTTAATTTTCTCATATGAATGAACACTTGAATCTATGTTAAAAAACTGAATTTATTTTCTTGTATTAATACAGATATTACCTAACGTTCAGATTTACTTATTGTCCATATTTAGAATGTTCAAAGATTTTTAGCGAATTTATAACCGTTAATTGAAGTATTCAAAATTTGCGAACACTCTGTTCCGCACTAGTGACGCCGTAGCACTGACTCGTCTCACACCGACACTAACCTAGCCCATTTCTAGAGCCCTTAGAGAAATGGTGGGGGTGAGACCCTTACATTTTCTAGATTTATAAACTTTATAAATTTAAAGACAACTAATCAAAATATATCTCAAACACTGGGTTTTATCTGGTGTTTCTATCTGTTTCTATCTGTTTCCGAATTCTATCTGTTTCTTATCGGATTTTTTTAGCAATCACCTGTTACGACCACAAAGCCTAGGATTTAACCAACTGAGCTAATTTATTGATTACTTCTCTTACAACATTTTTCTCATTAAGATTTCTGTGATTTATGACAGCAATTTTTTCTTATTAAATGTGACAGAAACTTCTGTTACATGTAAAAAATTTGAAAAATTGAACATATAAGCCCATTGATTCTTCGTCACACCATTCCCCCTTAATATGAATTCAATTTTCTTAAAGATTTCAATAAAACTAATTAAAATTTTACTAGCGTCGGGAATTGTCGATATGACGGGTGCCCAATGAAAAATTGACAACTGGCGCGGTAGCGCGCCAGTACTGGGCAGTCTTGGCGCAGTACTGGGGGGCCAATAACGGCGCAACTCTGGTGGAATAATGGGATGATAACGCTAATCAGTCCTGACTGACAATACTGGTGCAGTACGGCATGCCAACTCTGGCGCAGTAATGGTACAATAATGGCATTAGTGATGTGCCGGTATTGAACTTATTTCCAGTGTACTATTCAACTGCAATGGGAAATTAATTTTACGTATTAATAAAATATGTTCTTTTAAATTTATTTTAAAAAAATATTATCACTGTCTAGAATTTAACAATTTGTTTATACAAATTTAATTTTTAATAATATTTACACTTTTATTTCAAACATTATATTCAAACATGATGCAAAAAAATACCTGAATACAATGATAAACATTAAATTTATTATTGATTACCAATTTAATAATAATATTATCAATAGAGTACAGAATTAATTAACTGTAATCGCATATTTCAGAAATATTCTTATAATATATAATTGTTCATCTCTTTAACTAATTATTGTAACTATTTATAATTATAAATGAATAATTAAATAAATAAATATAAAATTAATACAAATATAATAATATTTATAACAATAATAATCATAATATTAATTAAATAGTACTTAGTAATAACCAAATAAAAATAATTTTAGTATTTTACAGGTATAGTTTGTATTTTTAAAATCTTTTTTTATTTTCCATTCAAGAAAACTTAAGATCTTTATTCCAGGCTATACTTATTTTAGCTTTTTTTAGTCAGTATTGCGCCAACAATTGTTCAGTACTGGACAGCCATTACTAAGGTAATAATGCTGGCTCAGTAATGGTACATTACTGAAGCCATTACTGCGCCAACTTAGGCACGCTAAGTGTCGGCAGATGCAACTAGCGCGGTACTGCGCCAATATTCAACAATGGCACAATATTGAAAATTTCGGTTTGATGTGCGAACAGTGATTTTTGATTTATTTGTATAAAACCTTGCATAATCTAGAATAATATTAAAGAGAATTTTTAAAACTTATACAGCATTAAACATTGCAGTCTCAAATTTTCAAAGAGCCTTTGACAATTTTAAAATATTAAGTAGTTCTTTAGTAATTTAAAAAAGTGTCTGAGCATATTTTTTTGAAAATCAGCAGTTGATGTGACATCGCACTTCTCATTCCTTGGCGGGGCCGAATAAGTGTCAATTTTAGGGGATTCAATATTAGCACATGCATTTAATTATTAACATTGCTATTTATAATAAACACGCATTCTGAATTCAAATTCTGAATTTTAATGAAGAGCGGTTAATTTAATTTAATTTTAATTTTAAGAGCGGTTTTGTGCACACAATAGCCCCACTTGACGGTAACTAAAATTTTTTAAATGTGAAAGACTCTTTTTAAAGCTAAAACTGCAATACTTAATTCTGTATAAGTTTTAAAATTTTCCTTCATTTATTCTGGATTACGCAGGGTCTCAAACAAATGAATTAAAAAGTACAATATTACAAAATATTTCCAAAAACATATCAGGTGATGTAATCCTTTAATAAGGTTTTAACTTTTAAATTATATATCATTGAACGCAGAATTCTTTAAGCTTTTAAACCATCTAAATTTCAACTTTTTATCTTTTTCCTGAATGAGACTATTTTCTTCTAAAGTCAAAGACATTTTTCACTGTTTGCAAACCCGTCGTACCGACAACTCCTAACGGTAGTGTATGTAGTTAATAAAAGCAGATTATTGAAAAATTTAATTATCATTCTGGTTGAAGATTTTCTTCAATTACCTTTGCAATTCCAATGAGAGGTTTCCTTTAGATGACGGTGAATGACTAAAATATCGCTATTGATATTAATACATTATCCACAGAGAACCAAAAAAGATTTAAACAAGAAGAATCCCCAAAACAATCAAAACGATAGAATTCTAGAAATGAATATGGCACTTCAATCGCGGGATACTCTAAAGAGTTCAACGTCAGCAAGTGAAGAGGAAAAGGATGAAAGTTTTACTGAGAAAGACTATTTTAATCTTAAAAAAAAATTGGAACAATACGAAAAATCTCAAAAATTTAAAAAACAACGTAAATATTAACATTTCTTTCGTATTTTAAGAGAAAAAAAAGCTAATGCTTCTAGGACTTAAGGACATGTGATGGAGAATGACGTCACTGGTATAAAGGGAATTTTTTCCGTAAACTTTCTCTTAAGAGGGGTTTCTCATGGAAAAATCGATTATTTTTTTTTTTGCATAAATTTACTCCTTAACATGTCAAAAATGCCTTTATAAAAGTTGAAGTCGATTCGAGTATTAGTTTTTGAAATAAATCCGTGACATTTGGTGGCTATCGTGGCGCGCATCGATTCAGTTTCGCGTCGATTGTGTGTTTTTCGAAGATGTCCGATCAAAACGAGAGTTACAAGGAACGTGCAAAAGGATCCAGAAGCGCCCTAAATAGATGCCATTAAAAAAAATAAAATAAAATAAAAAATTTTCGCTTTACTTCTTCTTTTACTAAAAATGTTACCCTTAATTTTAAACGCGTTTTTTTTCGAAATCATGGTTTTTTTCGGTAGACGTAGTTCAGAGAAAACGAAGAAAGCAATTGATTTAAATCCATTTGCATTTTGTTAGACACACCTGTCTGCAGTCCGTATACTAGGATAAACTGCCTTAGTAACCCCCTCCCCCTCCTAGCCATCCTTAAGTAATAAAAAAATGTCCTTTTTTTGAATTTGAAAACCCGCCAATTTTTTATTTTTTGGTTTTAAGTAAAACTCCTGGTATACGGACTGCCCACATATGAATATTTTAAGATTCTTTTGGATTTTTAGGTTTCCGGTGATTCAAAATAGCGGAATCGTGTCTACCGCAAAACTCCTTCTTTTTTTAGAGTCAACATCATGGCACTAAGATGTACTTTTAATCTAATATTTTAGGTGTGAAAATAATTTTTTTCTCTTTCAAAATACTTCAATTTTAATAGGTTAACAGGTTTAGATAGATATTTATAAAAATAAATAAATAATTAAATAAAATCAAAAATGTTCATTTTCCGACATTTCCATGAGAAACCCCCCTTAAGGGCATGTGATGGATTATGACATCACTGGTATAGGCAAAATTTGTCCGTATCTTTTCTCTTAAAATATTGAATATTTTTTTATGAAACTTAGTTGAATTACTTAAAATGTCATTAGGAAGGTCTCTCAGACCCGAGTTTGTCTGAATTTTGTCTCAAAATTGATTTTTAAAACAGTTTCCAATTTTCAAAAATTTCCAAAAATTAAGTTTGGGTCAAAATTTAAACATATTCGGGTCTGAGAGACCTTCTTAATGACATTTTAAGTAATTCTACCAAGTTTTATAAAAAAATATTCAATATTTTAAGAGAAAAGTTACGGACAAATTTTGCGTATACCAATGACGTCATAATCCATTACATGCCCTTAAAATAATAAATATCTTGCTACCAAACTTTGTGGAATTATTTAAAATATCATTGAGAAGATCTCTCTGACTCAAGTTTGTCCAAATTTTGTGGCTAAATTAATTTTTTTATTTTTCCGAATATGAGCTGATTTTTTTAAAAACAAAAACTTTTAGGCACAATTTGAACAAACTTAGGTCAGAGAGACCGTCTTAATGATATTTTAAGTAATTCCTCAAAGTTTATTTTTTTAACAGAAAGTTTACGGAAAAATTTTGCCAATACCAGTCACGTCATTCTCCTTCACATGCGCTTAAAGAAATATAATAGTATAATAAACTGAGAGCAACTATTAGACGATGTAAAGCAAATAATAATTTCCTATTTAAGCTGCTATTGGTTACTTTCACGAGATAACTTCTTAGGAGACTCTGGTGAGTCTCTGGGAAGGCTCTGTAGAGGTTATGAGGAAGTACTGAAGAGTTTCTGGGAAAGTTTTGGGAGCTTTTTAAATTTAAGAAAAGGTTATTAAATCTTAATCTTTCAGTACCTACCCTTCACTTACACCCAGGCGCGAGAAACCAATGCTGACGCTGGGTGGAGGCTTGATTCTAGCTTTGACACCCAGAGTGGGTAACCGAGACTGGGAACAGTCTTTAAATCACTATCGTTCAATATTGGTTGAAGATTGGACACCAATGCTCGTTCCATGCTGGATTCAAGACTGCTTGAATCCTCATGCGCGAAGCTTGAACATCCAATCTAGATTCAAGCTTGAATCAACTGTGACACAATTGCTCAACTTATCATATTACATATTTTTTTATATATTAAAGTATATACATATAAAAAGTATTATTAATTAAATAATAAATACTAGCGTAACAACCCTCGCTCGCTAACGCTCGCTCGTTTTTTATTTCTTTTATATATTTCTTTACTTTATGTATTCTTGAACATATATATAAATCTATAAATTTATAAATTTTAATAATCTATATTCTAATTCATATTAAGTCGATGCGGCCAATTTTTAAAAGAATATGATAATTGAATAACTTAAAAAGTAGTAAATTGTAATATGTATTATGTAATAATAATATATATTTTTAAATTGTTTTATAATTAATTATTAATTTTTTTTAGAAATATAAAATTAATTTTTAAAATTTTATTTGCTTTATTTTAAAAATAATATCTAGTATTCTCAAAAAGATTGTTTTAAAAAATATTGCCAGTAATAATGATAATAATACTAAATATTAATTAATAACAAATTATAACTTCCTAACATTAAAAAAAAGGCGTTTGAAAAAAGTATAAATACATAAAATCGATTGCATCTATAAACAACTAACTAAAAAATATCTTGATAAAAAAATTATAATTTAAAAAGCAATATAATAGAAAGGTTCTAAAAAATATATTTCGAATACAACAAGAAACAAAGAAGTAATAATAATAAAAGATGAAAACATATGTGCAGTAGCTTTTTAACAGACTTATACATGCGCAAAAGCTCCAAAAGGCAGTTACGCATGCGCAGTACTTTCCTATGAACGATACTTGTTACAGTAACAAAGAAAAATTAATGTCAAAAAATGTAATTGTCAAAGCAAATAGAGAAACAAGTTAACAAAAAAGTTAAAAACATTGCGTAAAGTATATAGTAATGCGCAATAGGTTCCTATGCCAGTAAAGCATGCGCAGTAGTTTTCTATGAACAAAAAACATGCGCAGTTGTAAAAATGTGAAGTATAAATGACATTTTAACTATTCTAAGGTAAAAAAATGTAGAAAAATGTGTAAACAAAAAAGTTCCATGTAATGCGTAAAACCTATAATTTATAAGAGTAAATTGCACAAAACGCAGCTGTGGTGCACTACTGCGCAAGTGCAACAATATGTTGTGCATAAAAAAATGTTCAGTTTAACATGTTTGACACGAATAATGCCAGTGCGCATTGTTACAAACTCTAATAACATGATAAATTGAACATTTTTGTAAGTAACCTATTGGAAAAAGTAGGTGAACTTTGAAGTCTGTACGACGATGAACGAAGTTTTCTCGGTATCATATTAATATAATAGAAGATTACAACGTACAATTTTATGAATATTGGGAGAACTTTCAAACTCTTTATTCTCAATAAATAAGTAAATTTTCACAAAACTTTTTTAAACACTAATTATATGGAAGATTTTCTGACAGTATGTTAAATATTTATTACCCCCCCCCCCCCGGTACCCCTAGAAAATGGTTTTTAAAAGTATGAAAAATTGAAAACTTTCAGATCAAAATTTGTTACATTTTATAAATATTTTAAAGAAAAAAAGAATAAAATTAATAAAATTAAATACACTTTTAATGTTTTTATTATTTTTTATATTCAATAATATAAATTTTTCTATTAAATTTCTTGAATTCCAATATTTAGATTGAATTTTGAATATTCTTTTCTATTGTGGGTCATTAATTACAATAATAATGAAAAAAAAAACAATTTTAACCAATTTTTTAAAGAAAGGTACCTTTGCACATGTGCAGTTATCATGTTACCGTGTTACGCATGCGCAATAATAAAACGGATTTTTACTGCGCACTAATTAAAAAAAGTATGCTATATGTACTGAAATTGTACTTATCTGGTAAAGTACCGCACTGCGCATGCGTAATTTTTGAATTTAATTAGAGCTCATGTGTGACTATCACTGTGCATGATTGCGCATGTGTTACAGCAATACAAAACAACTGCGCATGTGAAATGTTTGTTAAGTAGTGCGCACGTTTGCACAGCTGTGGTGCACTACTGCGCATGTGCAACAATATGTTGTGCATAAAAAAATGTTCAGTTTAACATGTTTGACACGAATAGTGCCAGTGCGCATTGTTACAAACTATAATAACATGGTAAAATGAACATTTTTGTAAGTAACCTATTGGAAAAAGTAGGTGAACTTTGAAGTCTGTTCGACGATGAACGAAGTTTTCTCGGTATCGTATTAATATAATAGAAGATTACCACGTACAATTTTATGAATATTGGGAGAACTTTCAAACTCTTTATTCTCAATAAATAAGTAAATTTTCACAAAACTTTTTTAAACACTAATTATATGGAAGATTTTCTGACAGTATGTTAAATATTTATTACCCCCCCCTCCCCCCGGTACCCCTAGAAAATGGTTTTTAAAAGTATGAAAAATTGAAAACTTTCAGATCAAAATTTGTTACATTTTATAAATATTTTAAAGAAAAAAAAAATAAAATTAATAAAATTAAATACACTTTTAATGTTTTTATTATTTTTTATATTCAATAATATAAATTTTTCTATTAAATTTCTTGAATTCCAATGTTTATATTGAATTTTGAATATTCTTTTCTATTATGGGTCATTAATTACAATAATAATGAAAAAAAAAACAATTTTAACCAATTTTTTAAATAAAGGTACCTTTGCGCATGTGCAGTTATCATGTTACCGTGTTACGCATGCGCAATAATAAAACGTATTTTTACTGCGCACTTATTAAAAAAAGTATGCTATATGTACTGAAAATGTACTTTTCTGGTAAAGTACCGCACTGCGCATGCGTAATTTTTGAATTTAATTAGAGCTCATGTGTGACTATCACTGTGCATGATTGCGCATGTGCAACAGCAATACAAAACAACTGCGCATGTAAAATGTTTGTTAAGTAGTGCGCACGTTTACACAGCTGTGGTGCACTACTGCGCATGTGCAACAATATGTTGTGCATAAAAAAATGTTCAGTTTAACATGTTTGACACGAATAGTGCCAGTGCGCATTGTTACAAACTATAATAACATGGTAAAATGAACATTTTTGTAAGTAACCTATTGGAAAAAGTAGGTGAACTTTGAAGTCTGTTCGACGATGAACGAAGTTTTCTCGGTATCGTATTAATATAATAGAAGATTACCACGTACAATTTTATGAATATTGGGAGAACTTTCAAACTCATTATTCTCAATAAATAAGTAAATTTTTACAAAACTTTTTTAAACACTAATTATATGGAAGATTTTCTGACAGTATGTTAAATATTTATTACCCCCCCTCCCCCCGGTACCCCTAGAAAATGGTTTTTAAAAGTATGAAAAATTGAAAACTTTCAGATCAAAATTTGTTACATTTTATAAATATTTTAAAGAAAAAAAGAATAAAATTAAATACACTTTTAATGTTTTTATTATTTTTTATATTCAATAATATAAATTTTTCTATTAAATTTCTTGAATTCCAATATTTAGATTGAATTTTGAATATTCTTTTCTATTATGGGTCATTAATTACAATAATAATGAAAAAAAAACAATTTTAACCAATTTTTTAAATAAAGGTACCTTTGCACATGTGCAGTTATCATGTTACCGTGTTACGCATGCGCAATAATAAAACGGATTTTTACTGCGCACTAATTAAAAAAAGTATGCTATATGTACTGAAATTGTACTTATCTGGTAAAGTACCGCACTGCGCATGCGTAATTTTTGAATTTAATTAGAGCTCATGTGTGACTATCACTGTGCATGATTGCGCATGTGTTACAGCAATACAAAACAACTGCGCATGTGAAATGTTTGTTAAGTAGTGCGCACGTTTGCACAGCTGTGGTGCACTACTGCGCATGTGCAACAATATGTTGTGCATAAAAAAATGTTCAGTTTAACATGTTTGACACGAATAGTGCCAGTGCGCATTGTTACAAACTATAATAACATGGTAAAATGAACATTTTTGTAAGTAACCTATTGGAAAAAGTAGGTGAACTTTGAAGTCTGTTCGACGATGAACGAAGTTTTCTCGGTATCGTATTAATATAATAGAAGATTACCACGTACAATTTTATGAATATTGGGAGAACTTTCAAACTCTTTATTCTCAATAAATAAGTAAATTTTCACAAAACTTTTTTAAACACTAATTATATGGAAGATTTTCTGACAGTATGTTAAATATTTATTACCCCCCCCTCCCCCCGGTACCCCTAGAAAATGGTTTTTAAAAGTATGAAAAATTGAAAACTTTCAGATCAAAATTTGTTACATTTTATAAATATTTTAAAGAAAAAAAAAATAAAATTAATAAAATTAAATACACTTTTAATGTTTTTATTATTTTTTATATTCAATAATATAAATTTTTCTATTAAATTTCTTGAATTCCAATGTTTATATTGAATTTTGAATATTCTTTTCTATTATGGGTCATTAATTACAATAATAATGAAAAAAAAAACAATTTTAACCAATTTTTTAAATAAAGGTACCTTTGCGCATGTGCAGTTATCATGTTACCGTGTTACGCATGCGCAATAATAAAACGTATTTTTACTGCGCACTTATTAAAAAAAGTATGCTATATGTACTGAAAATGTACTTTTCTGGTAAAGTACCGCACTGCGCATGCGTAATTTTTGAATTTAATTAGAGCTCATGTGTGACTATCACTGTGCATGATTGCGCATGTGCAACAGCAATACAAAACAACTGCGCATGTAAAATGTTTGTTAAGTAGTGCGCACGTTTACACAGCTGTGGTGCACTACTGCGCATGTGCAACAATATGTTGTGCATAAAAAAATGTTCAGTTTAACATGTTTGACACGAATAGTGCCAGTGCGCATTGTTACAAACTATAATAACATGGTAAAATGAACATTTTTGTAAGTAACCTATTGGAAAAAGTAGGTGAACTTTGAAGTCTGTTCGACGATGAACGAAGTTTTCTCGGTATCGTATTAATATAATAGAAGATTACCACGTACAATTTTATGAATATTGGGAGAACTTTCAAACTCATTATTCTCAATAAATAAGTAAATTTTTACAAAACTTTTTTAAACACTAATTATATGGAAGATTTTCTGACAGTATGTTAAATATTTATTACCCCCCCTCCCCCCGGTACCCCTAGAAAATGGTTTTTAAAAGTATGAAAAATTGAAAACTTTCAGATCAAAATTTGTTACATTTTATAAATATTTTAAAGAAAAAAAGAATAAAATTAAATACACTTTTAATGTTTTTATTATTTTTTATATTCAATAATATAAATTTTTCTATTAAATTTCTTGAATTCCAATATTTAGATTGAATTTTGAATATTCTTTTCTATTATGGGTCATTAATTACAATAATAATGAAAAAAAAACAATTTTAACCAATTTTTTAAATAAAGGTACCTTTGCGCATGTGCAGTTATCATGTTACTGTGTTACGCGTGCGCAATAATAAAACGGATTTTTACTGCGCACTTATTAAAAAAAGTATGCTATATGTACTGAAAATGTACTTATCTAGTAAAGTACCGCACTGCGCATGCGTAATTTTTGAATTTAATTAGAGCTCATGTGTGACTATCACTGTGCATGATTGCGCATGTGTAACAGCAATACAAAACAACTGCGCATGTGAAATGTTTGTTAAGTATTGCGCACGTTTACACAGCTGTGGTGCACTACTGCGCATGTGCAACAATATGTTGTGCATAAAAAAATGTTCAGTTTAACATGTTTGACACGAATAGTGCCAGTGCGCATTGTTACAAACTATAATAACATGGTAAAATGAACATTTTTGTAAGTAACCTATTGGAAAAAGTAGGTGAACTTTGAAGTCTGTTCCACTATGAACGAAGTTTTCTCGGTATCGTATTAATATAATAGAAGATTACCACGTACAATTTTATGAATATTGGGAGAACTTTCAAACTCTTTATTCTCAATAAATAAGTAAATTTTTACAAAACTTTTTTAAACACTAATTATATGGAAGATTTTCTGACAGTATGTTAAATATTTATTACCCCCCCACCCCCCGGTACCCCTAGAAAATGGTTTTTAAAAGTATAAAAAATTGAAAACTTTTAGATCAAAATTTGTTACACTTTATAAATATTTTAAAGAGAAAAAGAATAAAATTAATAAAATTAAATACACTTTTAATGTTTTTATTATTTTTTATATTATTAATATAAATTTTTCTATTAAATTTCTTGAATTCCACTATTTAGATTGAATTTTGAATATTCTTTTCTATTGTGGGTCATTAATTACAATAATAATGAAAAAAAAAACAATTTTAACCAATTTTTTAAAGAAAGGTACCTTTGCACATGTGCAGTTATCATGTTACCGTGTTACGCATGCGCAATAATAAAACGGATTTTTACTGCGCACTAATTAAAAAAAGTATGCTATATGTACTGAAATTGTACTTATCTGGTAAAGTACCGCACTGCGCATGCGTAATTTTTGAATTTAATTAGAGCTCATGTGTGACTATCACTGTGCATGATTGCGCATGTGTTACAGCAATACAAAACAACTGCGCATGTGAAATGTTTGTTAAGTAGTGCGCACGTTTACACAGCTGTGGTGCACTACTGCGCATGTGCAACAATATGTTGTGCATAAAAAAATGTTCAGTTTAACATGTTTGACACGAATAGTGCCAGTGCGCATTGTTACAAACTATAATAACATGGTAAAATGAACATTTTTGTAAGTAACCTATTGGAAAAAGTAGGTGAACTTTGAAGTCTGTTCGACGATGAACGAAGTTTTCTCGGTATCGTATTAATATAATAGAAGATTACCACGTACAATTTTATGAATATTGGGAGAACTTTCAAACTCTTTATTCTCAATAAATAAGTAAATTTTCACAAAACTTTTTTAAACACTAATTATATGGAAGATTTTCTGACAGTATGTTAAATATTTATTACCCCCCCCTCCCCCCGGTACCCCTAGAAAATGGTTTTTAAAAGTATGAAAAATTGAAAACTTTCAGATCAAAATTTGTTACACTTTATAAATATTTTAAAGAGAAAAAGAATAAAATTAATAAAATTAAATACACTTTTAATGTTTTTATTATTTTTTATATTATTAATATAAATTTTTCTATTAAATTTCTTGAATTCCAATATTTAGATTGAATTTTGAATATTCTTTTCTATTGTGGGTCATTAATTACAATAATAATGAAAAAAAAAACAATTTTAAACAATTTTTTAAAGAAAGGTACCTTCGCACATGTGCAGTTATCATGTTACCGTGTTACGCATGCGCAATAATAAAACGGATTTTTACTGCGCACTAATTAAAAAAAGTATGCTATATGTACTGAAATTGTACTTATCTGGTAAAGTACCGCACTGCGCATGCGTAATTTTTGAATTTAATTAGAGCTCATGTGTGACTATCACTGTGCATGATTGCGCATGTGTTACAGCAATACAAAACAACTGCGCATGTGAAATGTTTGTTAAGTAGTGCGCACGTTTACACAGCTGTGGTGCACTACTGTGCATGTGCAACAATATGTTGTGCATAAAAAAATGTTCAGTTTAACATGTTTGACACGAATAGTGCCAGTGCGCATTGTTACAAACTATAATAACATGGTAAAATGAACATTTTTGTAAGTAACCTATTGGAAAAAGTAGGTGAACTTTGAAGTCTGTTCGACGATGAACGAAGTTTTCTCGGTATCGTATTAATATAATAGAAGATTACCACGTACAATTTTATGAATATTGGGAGAAATTTCAAACTCTTTATTCTCAATAAATAAGTAAATTTTCACAAAACTTTTTTAAACACTAATTATATGGAAGATTTTCTGACAGTATGTTAAATATTTATTACCCCCCCCCTCCCCCCGGTACCCCTAGAAAATGGTTTTTAAAAGTATGAAAAATTGAAAACTTTCAGATCAAAATTTGTAACACTTTATAAATATTTTAAAGAGAAAAAGAATAAAATTAATAAAATTAAATACACTTTTAATGTTTTTATTATTTTTTATATTATTAATATAAATTTTTCTATTAAATTTCTTGAATTCCAATATTTAGATTGAATTTTGAATATTCTTTTCTATTGTGGGTCATTAATTACAATAATAATGAAAAAAAAAACAATTTTAACCAATTTTTTAAAGAAAGGTACCTTTGCACATGTGCAGTTATCATGTTACCGTGTTACGCATGCGCAATAATAAAACGGATTTTTACTGCGCACTAATTAAAAAAAGTATGCTATATGTACTGAAATTGTACTTATCTGGTAAAGTACCGCACTGCGCATGCGTAATTTTTGAATTTAATTAGAGCTCATGTGTGACTATCACTGTGCATGATTGCGCATGTGTTACAGCAATACAAAACAACTGCGCATGTGAAATGTTTGTTAAGTAGTGCGCACGTTTACACAGCTGTGGTGCACTACTGTGCATGTGCAACAATATGTTGTGCATAAAAAAATGTTCAGTTTAACATGTTTGACACGAATAGTTCCAGTGCGCATTGTTACAAACTATAATAACATGGTAAAATGAACATTTTTGTAAGTAATCTATTGGAAAAAGTAGGTGAACTTTGAAGTCTGTACGACGATGAACGAAGTTTTTTCAGTATCGTATTAATATAATAGAAGATTACCACGTACAATTTTATGAATATTGGGAGAACTTTCAAACTCTTTATTCTCAATAAATAAGTAAATTTTTACAAAACTTTTTTAAACACTAATTATTTGGAAGATTTTCTGACAGTATGTTAAATATTTATTACCCCCCCCCCGGTACCCCTAGAAAATGGTTTTTAAAAGTATGAAAAATTGAAAACTTTCAGATCAAAATTTGTTACATTTTATAAATATTTTAAAGAAAAAAAGAATAAAATTAAATACACTTTTAATGTTTTTATTATTTTTTATATTCAATAATATAAATTTTTCTATTAAATTTCTTGAATTCCAATATTTAGATTGAATTTTAAATATTCTTTTCTATTATGGGTCATTAATTACAATAATAATTAAAAAAAAAAAGCAATTTTAACCAATTTTTTAAATAAAGGTACCTTTGCGCATGTGCAGTTATCATGTTACCGTGTTACGCATGCGCAATAATAAAACGGATTTTTACTGCGCACTTATTAAAAAAAGTATGCTATATGTACTGAAAATGTACTTATCTGGTAAAGTACCGCACTGCGCATGCGTAATTTTTGAATTTAATTAGAGCTCATGTGTGACTATCACTGTGCATGATTGCGCATGTGTAACAGCAATACAAAACAACTGCGCATGTGAAATGTTTGTTAAGTAGTGTGCACGTTTACACAGCTGTGGTGCACTACTGCGCATGTGCAACAATATGTTGTGCATAAAAAAATGTTCAGTTTAACATGTTTGACACGAATAGTGCCAGTGCGCATTGTTACAAACTATAATAACATGGTAAAATGAACATTTTTGTAAGTAACCTATTGGAAAAAGTAGTTGAACTTTGAAGTCTGTTCGACGATGAACGAAGTTTTCTCGGTATCGTATTAATATAATAGAAGATTACCACGTACAATTTTATGAATATTGGGAGAACTTTCAAACTCATTATTCTCAATAAATAAGTAAATTTTCACAAAACTTTTTTAAACACTAATTATATGGAAGATTTTCTGACAGTATGTTAAATATTTATTACCCCCCCTCCCCCCGGTACCCCTAGAAAATGGTTTTTAAAAGTATGAAAAATTGAAAACTTTCAGATCAAAATTTGTTACATTTTATAAATATTTTAAAGAAAAAAAGAATAAAATTAAATACACTTTTAATGTTTTTATTATTTTTTATATTCAATAATATAAATTTTTCTATTAAATTTCTTGAATTCCAATATTTAGATTGAATTTTAAATATTCTTTTCTATTATGGGTCATTAATTACAATAATAATTAAAAAAAAAAAGCAATTTTAACCAATTTTTTAAATAAAGGTACCTTTGCGCATGTGCAGTTATCATGTTACCGTGTTACGCATGCGCAATAATAAAACGGATTTTTACTGCGCACTTATTAAAAAAAGTATGCTATATGTACTGAAAATGTACTTATCTGGTAAAGTACCGCACTGCGCATGCGTAATTTTTGAATTTAATTAGAGCTCATGTGTGACTATCACTGTGCATGATTGCGCATGTGTAACAGCAATACAAAACAACTGCGCATGTGAAATGTTTGTTAAGTAGTGTGCACGTTTACACAGCTGTGGTGCACTACTGCGCATGTGCAACAATATGTTGTGCATAAAAAAATGTTCAGTTTAACATGTTTGACACGAATAGTGCCAGTGCGCATTGTTACAAACTATAATAACATGGTAAAATGAACATTTTTGTAAGTAACCTATTGGAAAAAGTAGGTGAACTTTGAAGTCTGTTCGACGATGAACGAAGTTTTCTCGGTATCGTATTAATATAATAGAAGATTACCACGTACAATTTTATGAATATTGGGAGAACTTTCAAACTCATTATTCTCAATAAATAAGTAAATTTTCACAAAACTTTTTTAAACACTAATTATATGGAAGATTTTCTGACAGTATGTTAAATATTTATTACCCCCCCTCCCCCCGGTACCCCTAGAAAATGGTTTTTAAAAGTATGAAAAATTGAAAACTTTCAGATCAAAATTTGTTACATTTTATAAATATTTTAAAGAAAAAAAGAATAAAATTAAATACACTTTTAATGTTTTTATTATTTTTTATATTCAATAATATAAATTTTTCTATTAAATTTCTTGAATTCCAATATTTAGATTGAATTTTAAATATTCTTTTCTATTATGGGTCATTAATTACAATAATAATTAAAAAAAAAAAGCAATTTTAACCAATTTTTTAAATAAAGGTACCTTTGCGCATGTGCAGTTATCATGTTACTGTGTTACGCGTGCGCAATAATAAAACGGATTTTTACTGCGCACTTATTAAAAAAAGTATGCTATATGTACTGAAAATGTACTTATCTAGTAAAGTACCGCACTGCGCATGCGTAAGTTTTGAATTTAATTAGAGCTCATGTGTGACTATCACTGTGCATGATTGCGCATGTGTAACAGCAATACAAAACAACTGCGCATGTGAAATGTTTGTTAAGTATTGCGCACGTTTACACAGCTGTGGTGCACTACTGCGCATGTGCAACAATATGTTGTGCATAAAAAAATGTTCAGTTTAACATGTTTGACACGAATAGTGCCAGTGCGCATTGTTACAAACTATAATAACATGGTAAAATGAACATTTTTGTAAGTAACCTATTGGAAAAAGTAGGTGAACTTTGAAGTCTGTTCGACGATGAACGAAGTTTTCTCGGTATCGTATTAATATAATAGAAGATTACCACGTACAATTTTATGAATATTGGGAGAACTTTCAAACTCTTTATTCTCAATAAATAAGTAAATTTTCACAAAACTTTTTTAAACACTAATTATATGGAAGATTTTCTGACAGTATGTTAAATATTTATTACCCCCCCCTCCCCCCGGTACCCCTAGAAAATGGTTTTTAAAAGTATGAAAAATTGAAAACTTTCAGATCAAAATTTGTTACACTTTATAAATATTTTAAAGAGAAAAAGAATAAAATTAATAAAATTAAATACACTTTTAATGTTTTTATTATTTTTTATATTATTAATATAAATTTTTCTATTAAATTTCTTGAATTCCAATATTTAGATTGAATTTTGAATATTCTTTTCTATTGTGGGTCATTAATTACAATAATAATGAAAAAAAAAACAATTTTAACCAATTTTTTAAAGAAAGGTACCTTTGCACATGTGCAGTTATCATGTTACCGTGTTACGCATGCGCAATAATAAAACGGATTTTTACTGCGCACTAATTAAAAAAAGTATGCTATATGTACTGAAATTGTACTTATCTGGTAAAGTACCGCACTGCGCATGCGTAATTTTTGAATTTAATTAGAGCTCATGTGTGACTATCACTGTGCATGATTGCGCATGTGTTACAGCAATACAAAACAACTGCGCATGTGAAATGTTTGTTAAGTAGTGCGCACGTTTACACAGCTGTGGTGCACTACTGTGCATGTGCAACAATATGTTGTGCATAAAAAAATGTTCAGTTTAACATGTTTGACACGAATAGTTCCAGTGCGCATTGTTACAAACTATAATAACATGGTAAAATGAACATTTTTGTAAGTAATCTATTGGAAAAAGTAGGTGAACTTTGAAGTCTGTACGACGATGAACGAAGTTTTTTCAGTATCGTATTAATATAATAGAAGATTACCACGTACAATTTTATGAATATTGGGAGAACTTTCAAACTCTTTATTCTCAATAAATAAGTAAATTTTTACAAAACTTTTTTAAACACTAATTATTTGGAAGATTTTCTGACAGTATGTTAAATATTTATTACCCCCCCCCCCGGTACCCCTAGAAAATGGTTTTTAAAAGTATGAAAAATTGAAAACTTTCAGATCAAAATTTGTTACATTTTATAAATATTTTAAAGAAAAAAAGATTAAAATTAATAAAATTAAATACACTTTTAATGTTTTTATTATTTTTTATATTCAATAATATAAATTTTTCAATTAAATTTCTTGAATTCCAATATTTAGATTGAATTTTAAATATTCTTTTCTATTATGGGTCATTAATTACAATAATAATTAAAAAAAAAAAGCAATTTTAACCAATTTTTTAAATAAAGGTACCTTTGCGCATGTGCAGTTATCATGTTACCGTGTTACGCATGCGCAACAATAAAACGGATTTTTACTGCGCACTTATTAAAAAAAGTATGCTATATGTACTGAAAATGTACTTATCTGGTAAAGTACCGCACTGCGCATGCGTAATATTTGAATTTAATTAGAGCTCATGTGTGACTATCACTGTGCATGATTGCGCATGTGTAACAGCAATACAAAACAACTGCGCATGTGAAATGTTTGTTAAGTAGTGTGCACGTTTACACAGCTGTGGTGCACTACTGCGCATGTGCAACAATATGTTGTGCATAAAAAAATGTTCAGTTTAACATGTTTGACACGAATAGTGCCAGTGCGCATTGTTACAAACTATAATAACATGGTAAAATGAACATTTTTGTAAGTAACCTATTGGAAAAAGTAGGTGAACTTTGAAGTCTGTTCGACGATGAACGAAGTTTTCTCGGTATCGTATTAATATAATAGAAGATTACCACGTACAATTTTATGAATATTGGGAGAACTTTCAAACTCATTATTCTCAATAAATAAGTAAATTTTCAAAAAACTTTTTTAAACACTAATTATATGGAAGATTTTCTGACAGTATGTTAAATATTTATTACCCCCCCTCCCCCCGGTACCCCTAGAAAATGGTTTTTAAAAGTATGAAAAATTGAAAACTTTCAGATCAAAATTTGTTACATTTTATAAATATTTTAAAGAAAAAAAGAATAAAATTAAATACACTTTTAATGTTTTTATTATTTTTTATATTCAATAATATAAATTTTTCTATTAAATTTCTTGAATTCCAATATTTAGATTGAATTTTAAATATTCTTTTCTATTATGGGTCATTAATTACAATAATAATTAAAAAAAAAAAGCAATTTTAACCAATTTTTTAAATAAAGGTACCTTTGCGCATGTGCAGTTATCATGTTACCGTGTTACGCATGCGCAATAATAAAACGGATTTTTACTGCGCACTTATTAAAAAAAGTATGCTATATGTACTGAAAATGTACTTATCTGGTAAAGTACCGCACTGCGCATGCGTAATTTTTGAATTTAATTAGAGCTCATGTGTGACTATCACTGTGCATGATTGCGCATGTGTAACAGCAATACAAAACAACTGCGCATGTGAAATGTTTGTTAAGTAGTGTGCACGTTTACACAGCTGTGGTGCACTACTGCGCATGTGCAACAATATGTTGTGCATAAAAAAATGTTCAGTTTAACATGTTTGACACGAATAGTGCCAGTGCGCATTGTTACAAACTATAATAACATGGTAAAATGAACATTTTTGTAAGTAACCTATTGGAAAAAGTAGGTGAACTTTGAAGTCTGTTCGACGATGAACGAAGTTTTCTCGGTATCGTATTAATATAATAGAAGATTACCACGTACAATTTTATGAATATTGGGAGAACTTTCAAACTCATTATTCTCAATAAATAAGTAAATTTTCACAAAACTTTTTTAAACACTAATTATATGGAAGATTTTCTGACAGTATGTTAAATATTTATTACCCCCCCTCCCCCCGGTACCCCTAGAAAATGGTTTTTAAAAGTATGAAAAATTGAAAACTTTCAGATCAAAATTTGTTACATTTTATAAATATTTTAAAGAAAAAAAGAATAAAATTAAATACACTTTTAATGTTTTTATTATTTTTTATATTCAATAATATAAATTTTTCTATTAAATTTCTTGAATTCCAATATTTAGATTGAATTTTAAATATTCTTTTCTATTATGGGTCATTAATTACAATAATAATTAAAAAAAAAAAGCAATTTTAACCAATTTTTTAAATAAAGGTACCTTTGCGCATGTGCAGTTATCATGTTACTGTGTTACGCGTGCGCAATAATAAAACGGATTTTTACTGCGCACTTATTAAAAAAAGTATGCTATATGTACTGAAAATGTACTTATCTAGTAAAGTACCGCACTGCGCATGCGTAAGTTTTGAATTTAATTAGAGCTCATGTGTGACTATCACTGTGCATGATTGCGCATGTGTAACAGCAATACAAAACAACTGCGCATGTGAAATGTTTGTTAAGTATTGCGCACGTTTACACAGCTGTGGTGCACTACTGCGCATGTGCAACAATATGTTGTGCATAAAAAAATGTTCAGTTTAACATGTTTGACACGAATAGTGCCAGTGCGCATTGTTACAAACTATAATAACATGGTAAAATGAACATTTTTGTAAGTAACCTATTGGAAAAAGTAGGTGAACTTTGAAGTCTGTTCGACGATGAAGGAAGTTTTCTCGGTATCGTATTAATATAATAGAAGATTACCACGTACAATTTTATGAATATTGGGAGAACTTTCAAACTCTTTATTCTCAATAAATAAGTAAATTTTCACAAAACTTTTTTAAACACTAATTATATGGAAGATTTTCTGACAGTATGTTAAATATTTATTACCCCCCCCTCCCCCCGGTACCCCTAGAAAATGGTTTTTAAAAGTATGAAAAATTGAAAACTTTCAGATCAAAATTTGTTACACTTTATAAATATTTTAAAGAGAAAAAGAATAAAATTAATAAAATTAAATACACTTTTAATGTTTTTATTATTTTTTATATTATTAATATAAATTTTTCTATTAAATTTCTTGAATTCCAATATTTAGATTGAATTTTGAATATTCTTTTCTATTGTGGGTCATTAATTACAATAATAATGAAAAAAAAAACAATTTTAACCAATTTTTTAAAGAAAGGTACCTTTGCACATGTGCAGTTATCATGTTACCGTGTTACGCATGCGCAATAATAAAACGGATTTTTACTGCGCACTAATTAAAAAAAGTATGCTATATGTACTGAAATTGTACTTATCTGGTAAAGTACCGCACTGCGCATGCGTAATTTTTGAATTTAATTAGAGCTCATGTGTGACTATCACTGTGCATGATTGCGCATGTGTAACAGCAATACAAAACAACTGCGCATGTGAAATGTTTGTTAAGAAGTGCGCACGTTTACACAGCTGTGGTGCACTACTGCGCATGTGCAACAATATGTTGTGCATAAAAAAATGTTCAGTTTAACATTTTTGACACGAATAGTGCCAGTGCGCATTGTTACAAACTATAATAACATGGTAAAATGAACATTTTTGTAAGTAACCTATTGGAAAAAGTAGGTGAACTTTGAAGTCTGTACGACGATGAACGAAGTTTTCTCGGTATCGTATTAATATAATAAAAGATTACCACGTACAATTTTATGAATATTGGGAGAACTTTCAAACTCTTTATTCTCAATAAATAAGTAAATTTTTACAAAACTTTTTTAAACACGAATTATATGGAAGATTTTCTGACAGTATGTTAAATATTTATTACCCCCCCCCCCACCCCCCGGTACCCCTAGAAAATGGTTTTTAAAAGTATGAAAAATTGAAAACTTTCAGATCAAAATTTGTTACATTTTATAAATATTTTAAAGAAAAAAAGAATAAAATTAATAAAATTAAATACACTTTTAATGTTTTTATTAATTTTTATATTCAATAATATAAATTTTTCTATTTAATTTCTTGAATTCCAATATTTAGATTGAATTTTGAATATTCTTTTCTATTATGGGTCATTAATTACAATAATAATGAAAAAAAATCAATTTTAACCAATTTTTTAAATAAAGGTACCTTTGCGCATGTGCAGTTATCATGTTACCGTGTTAGGCATGCGCAATAATAAAACGGATTTTTACTGCGCACTTATTAAAAAAAGTATGCTATATGTACTGAAAATGTACTTATCTGGTATAGTACCGCACTGCGCATGCGTAATTTTTGAATTTAATTAGTGCTCATGTGTGACTATCACTGTGCATGATTGCGCATGTGTAACAGCAATACAACACAACTGCGCATGTAAAATGTTTGTTAAGTAGTGCGCACGTTTACACAGCTGTGGTGCACTACTGCGCATGTGCAACAATATGTTGTGCATAAAAAAATGTTCAGTTTAACATTTTTGACACGAATAGTGCCAGTGCGCATTGTTACAAACTATAATAACATGGTAAAATGAACATTTTTGTAAGTAACCTATTGGAAAAAGTAGGTGAACTTTGAAGTCTGTACGACGATGAACGAAGTTTTCTCGGTATCGTATTAATATAATAAAAGATTACCACGTACAATTTTATGAATATTGGGAGAACTTTCAAACTCTTTATTCTCAATAAATAAGTAAATTTTTACAAAACTTTTTTAAACACGAATTATATGGAAGATTTTCTGACAGTATGTTAAATATTTATTACCCCCCCCCCCACCCCCCGGTACCCCTAGAAAATGGTTTTTAAAAGTATGAAAAATTGAAAACTTTCAGATCAAAATTTGTTACATTTTATAAATATTTTAAAGAAAAAAAGAATAAAATTAATAAAATTAAATACACTTTTAATGTTTTTATTAATTTTTATATTCAATAATATAAATTTTTCTATTTAATTTCTTGAATTCCAATATTTAGATTGAATTTTGAATATTCTTTTCTATTATGGGTCATTAATTACAATAATAATGAAAAAAAATCAATTTTAACCAATTTTTTAAATAAAGGTACCTTTGCGCATGTGCAGTTATCATGTTACCGTGTTAGGCATGCGCAATAATAAAACGGATTTTTACTGCGCACTTATTAAAAAAAGTATGCTATATGTACTGAAAATGTACTTATCTGGTATAGTACCGCACTGCGCATGCGTAATTTTTGAATTTAATTAGTGCTCATGTGTGACTATCACTGTGCATGATTGCGCATGTGTAACAGCAATACAACACAACTGCGCATGTAAAATGTTTGTTAAGTAGTGCGCACGTTTACACAGCTGTGGTGCACTACTGCGCATGTGCAACAATATGTTGTGCATAAAAAAATGTTCAGTTTAACATGTTTGGCACGAATAGTGCCAGTGCGCATTGTTACAAACTATAATAACGTGGTAAAATGAACATTTTTGTAAGTAACCTATTGGAAAAAGTAGGTGAACTTTGAAGTCTGTACGACGATGAACGAAGTTTCCTCGGTATCGTATTAATATAATAGAAGATTACCACGTACAATTTTATGAATATTGGGAGAACTTTCAAACTCTTTATTCTCAATAAATAAGTAAATTTTTACAAAACTTTTTTAAACACTAATTATATGGAAGATTTTCTGACAGTATGTTAAATATTTATTACCCCCCCACCCCCCGGTACCCCTAGAAAATGGTTCTTAAAAGGATGAAAAATTGAAAACTTTCAGATCAAAATTTCTTACATTTTATAAATATTTTAAAGAAAAAAAGAATAAAATTAATAAAATTAAATACACTTTTAATGTTTTTATTATTTTTTATATTCAATAATATAAATTTTTCTATTAAATTTCTTGAATTCCAATATTTAGATTGAATTTTGAATATTCTTTTCTATTATGGGTCATTAATTACAATAATAATGAAAAAAAAACAATTTTAACCAATTTTTTAAATAAAGGTACCTTTGCGCATGTGCAGTTATCATGTTACCGTGTTACGCATGCGCAATAATAAAACGGATTTTTACTGCGCACTTATTAAAAAAAGTATGCTATATGTACTGAAAATGTACTTATCTGGTAAAGTACCGCACTGCGCATGCGTAATTTTTGAATTTAATTAGAGCTCATGTGTGACTATCACTGTGCATGATTGCGCATGTGTAACAGCAATACAAAACAACTGCGCATGTGAAATGTTTGTTAAGTAGTGCGCACGTTTACACAGCTGTGGTGCACTACTGCGCATGTGCAACAATATGTTGTGCATAAAAAAATGTTCAGTTTAACATGTTTGACACGAATAGTGCCAGTGCGCATTGTTACAAACTATAATAACATGGTAAAATGAACATTTTTGTAAGTAACCTATTGGAAAAAGTAGGTGAACTTTGAAGTCTGTACGACGATGAACGAAGTTTTCTCGGTATCGTATTAATATAATAGAAGATTACCACGTACAATTTTATGAATATTGGGAGAACTTTCAAACTCTTTATTCTCAATAAATAAGTAAATTTTTACAAAACTTTTTTAAACACTAATTATATGGAAGATATTCTGACAGTATGTTAAATATTTATTACCCTCCCCCCCGGTACCCCTTGAAAATGGTTTTTAAAAGTATGAAAAATTGAAAACTTTCAGATCGAAATTTGTTACATTTTATAAATATTTTAAAGAAAAAAAGAATAAAATTAATAAAATTAAATAAACTTTTAATGTTTTTATTATTTTTTATATTCAATAATATAAATTTTTCTATTAAATTTCTTGAATTCCAATATTTAGATTGAATTTTGAATATTCTTTTCTATTATGGGTCACTAATTACAATAATAATGAAAAAAAAACAATTTTAACCAATTTTTTAAATAAAGGTACCTTTGCGCATGTGCAGTTATCATGTTACCGTGTTACGCATGCGCAATAATAAAACGGATTTTTACTGCGCACTTATTAAAAAAAGTATGCTATATGTACTGAAAATGTACTTATCTGGTAAAGTACCGCACTGCGCATGCGTAATTTTTGAATTTAATTAGAGCTCATGTGTGACTATCACTGTGCATGATTGCGCATGTGTAACAGCAATACAAAACAACTGCGCATGTGAAATGTTTGTTAAGTAGTGCGCACGTTTACACAGCTGTGGTGCACTACTGCGCATGTGCAACAATATGTTGTGCATAAAAAAATGTTCAGTTTAACATGTTTGGCACGAATAGTGCCAGTGCGCATTGTTACAAACTATAATAACGTGGTAAAATGAACATTTTTGTAAGTAACCTATTGGAAAAAGTAGGTGAACTTTGAAGTCTGTACGACGATGAACGAAGTTTTCTCGGTATCGTATTAATATAATAGAAGATTACCACGTACAATTTTATGAATATTGGGAGAACTTTCAAACTCTTTATTCTCAATAAATAAGTAAATTTTTACAAAACTTTTTTAAACACTAATTATATGGAAGATATTCTAAAAGTATGTTAAATATTTATTACCCTCCCCCCCGGTACCCCTTGAAAATGGTTTTTAAAAGTATGAAAAATTGAAAACTTTCAGATCGAAATTTGTTACATTTTATAAATATTTTAAAGAAAAAAAGAATAAAATTAATAAAATTAAATACACTTTTAATGTTTTTATTATTTTTTATATTCAATAATATAAATTTCTCTATTTAATTTCTTGAATTCCAATATTTAGATTGAATTTTGAATATTCTTTTCTATTATGGGTCACTAATTACAATAATAATGAAAAAAAAACAATTTTAACCAATTTTTTAAATAAAGGTACCTTTGCGCATGTGCAGTTATCAGGTTACCGTGTTACGCATGCGCAATAATAAAACGGATTTTTGCTGCGCACTTATTAAAAAAAGCATGCTATATGTACTGAAAATGTACTTATCTGGTAAAGTACCGCACTGCGCATGCGTAATTTTTAATTTAATTAGAGCTCATGTGTGACTATCACTGTGCATGATTGCGCATGTGTAACAGCAATACAAAACAACTGCGCATGTGAAATGTTTGTTAAGTAGTGCGCACGTTTACACAGCTGTGGTGCACTACTGCGCATGTGCAACAATATGTTGTGCATAAAAAAATGTTCAGTTTAACATGTTTGACACGAATAGTGCCAGTGCGCTTTGTTACAAACTATAATAACATGGTAAAATGAACATTTTTGTAAGTAACCTATTGGAAAAAGTAGGTGAACTTTGAAGTCTGTACGACGATGAACGAAGTTTTCTCGGTATCATATTAATATAATAGAAGATTACAACTGCTGCAGATTTAGTAATTTTATGAATATTTACTATTAATTTTGTATAAAATAAACTATAAATAAACAAACAAAAATTATGTAATTTTACTTAATTGTAAGATATATTAGAAGTAAATTAAATTTGTAAACAATTATTTTCTTATTTAAAAAAAAAAAATTTCAAAGAATCATAACCAAACGAAATAATTTAAAGACAATTTTCAAATTTGAAAAATATTGAAGATATGATTACGTGCTCGATAGCGTAATTTTGTAAAATCATTCATTTCAAAAAAACTTTAATTATACAAATTGAATAAATTTCTTTATTTAAATAAAAGTGCCCTTCAATACATTATATATAAACAATTTTTATAATTTACTTTTGTATTATATATTATTGAAATTAATTATTTAAATAATATTATTAAATTAAAGTTATAAATAAAAATGATAAATTATTAGTTAATTTTGTTTACATATTTTGCAAATATTTTACAAAAATATTTATTTATAAAATATTAATAAGTTAGGATCGAGATTGGATTATATAAACTGTATATCAGTAAATACAAAGGATACATAAATTGTATTCTATTTATTTAAATAATATTTAATTTTTAAATAAAAATATTAAATTAAAGTTATAAATAATTAAATAATAATTAATCATTATCAGTTAATTTTTTTTTTACATATTTTGCATATATTGTATAAGAATATTTATTTATAAAATATTAATAAGTTAGGAGATTGGATTGTATAAACTGTATATCAGTATAAACGAAGGATAAATAAATTCTATTCATTTATTTTTGATAATGAATATGTTCCAGAACTATTAAAATGACCGCGAGCGAATTCGTCTATAGGGCCGTGGGTTCGATCCCCCCTTGAGCGTGCGAAATTTTATTTCATAGGTTAAGTGTTTATATGTATTAAAATTGTTAATTAATCTTAGGTCGATAATAATTAAGTGTATGAATGTGCAATTAATCTTAAATTATAAAAAAAACAATCTGAAGATTATCAATTTAAATAATTATAGATGAACATTAAAAAATTTTTTTATTTTATTAATTTTATGATAATCTGCAGCAGTACAGTAATTAAGAGAAAATGATAATAATAATATTATTATTGTATTTATAATTATAAATAATATAATAATATAATTCATAATAATAATATAATAATATAATATTATTATTATTATTATTATTATTATTATTATAAGAATTATCATTATTAACAACAAGAATATTATTATATTAATAATTATTTAACGTTCTGTCTTCTGTAAGCGACAGTGGAATCAGGCTTGACGAAGCTATAATCGGACTTCCGAACATTGATTGAGTCTTGGACTCCAATGCTCAACCAAGCTAGGAGCGTCAGGCTTGAATCGCTTACATTCTAGCTTGGACGAGTCTTGCTTCCTCCGACTCACCAATCCTCAATCAATATTGACCAGTCCTCAGTCAAGCTTTATAAAGCCTCAAATCATCGTCCCTGCGCGCCTGGGCAATGGCCCGTATAACATGTATACCAAAATTTTGATTTAGTGACTCGATTTAGTGGACATTTAATGAGCTCTTCAAGAAAGCCCGCCTTCCTTAAGTAGCGTACACACAACTCTCTAAATTTAAATCAGTGAAAAGTCACTGGTGAATCAGCGCGAAATGAGCCACTGATTTCAATCAGTGAGATTTTGACTGAGAATCAATCAACTTTAACTGATTCTCAGTCAATTATCTTACTGATTGATTCAGTAACACCACTGATTCAATCAGTTACATTTTGACTGAGAATCAGTGAAATTCCATTGAAATTTTCACTGATTGAAATCAGTGGCTCATTTCGCGCTGATTCACCAGTGACTTTTCACTGATTTAAATTTAGAGAGAAGTCTAGCCCTTTAGTCATGTAATGCAATCCTATATGATTGCGCATGCCTTGAGAGTTATTTGTGTGCTCAATGTAGTGTGCTTATTTAATATGATTTTTTAAAAAAAATATATAAAGACCAAAACTAATTATGGTTGTAATTAAATAAAAGATTTTTATCGTGATTATACATGAACACTTCAGGGCACTGGGTCCAGAAATGTACAGGGCTGTACTAATTAGAATGCTCATGACGTCATTCTCGATTTTGTGACAAAGAACCGATCTGTCTACTAAATCCAGTCTCTAGTGTACTACCTTATTTGGGGTTGACTTTTTAATTCTAAAAGTGTTTACTCCCAACCCCAGAAATCTTTAACTTTTCCAATTTTTATTTTTAACAGTATGTAGAGGTTTTGGAGAACCATTAAAAAGCAAAACATTAAAAAGATTAATAAATTTGAATATGAAATCCCTTTCTGTCCAATTTTTTTGTATCCATCACACACAAACAAAAATAACGTATATTCAATCTTCTTCAATCCAATGATCAAAATTTAAAAAGAAAAAACTTTATCTGTTTTAAGATTCGAACTCGGGTTTTCAGTGCAGAGGGCATACATACGTCCAATACTACACGGAAATAAATCTGATAGTATATTGTACCATTTGAAGGCCCATAGACTTATTCTATCGGACGCCACCACTGATTTTCAGGATCTGCGTAGAATAATCCTATGCAGCGATGGACTAATCATATGACTCTGTCCTGAAAATCAGTGGTGGCGTCCAATAGAATAAGTCTATGGGCCGTCCAATGGTATAATACTAACAAATTTCTTTATAGACGTGTTACAAAAGATACTAAACTGTCACTATACTATACATATACTACCAGCGCCAGCGGTTGATCTTTGAATAGTACCTATATATTATATACAATATGCTATTGTAGCACGAGTGGCAGTCGAGGTCGCCAAAGGGAGGTTTCCGGGAACTTTCCGAGGGAACTTTCCTAGGAGAAGAACATTTCGATATTTCCAAGAAGTTTCCTGGAAACTTCCGTCTAAAACTTTCGAACTTATCAAGGGAAACTTCCCAGAAAATCGATTCCTATCTGGGCTCTCACAATATCGAAAAAATCTATTTCAAAAAAGATCATTTAAAGATCAATATTTTCCCTTCCTAAAATTTCAAAAATTCGCCCAAACTTTAAAACCCTCCCAAATTTTTTCTACGTGTCTCTGATATAAAATGCAATAAAATGTTCATCCCCTTGGTTTTTCCATTGTTTATGACTATTGCTTCAGTCTAGTCGTCCAAATGAATTTGGTCATATCAATAACTAAACACGTGTACAAGCTCTTGCGGCTTAAAGTATCTACGGAATTTTACTTGTGAAAGATATTTCTGTATAAAAGTGAATAATAATAGCTTAAATTAGAAATCATTTTAGCTTGCAAAAATCCTATCGTTGCTCTCGTCACATTTGTCAATGTGATATAATATCTTAGTGATTCAAATCTCAAACTTACACCCAGAGAAAAAATATATTTGTCTCACAGCCAAGTAACTTTTTATTTGGTTCAAATAAATTTTTATTTGTGTCAAATAAATTTCTTATATAATTTCTTATATATAATTATATATATAATTTATATAATTTCTTAATAAATATATTTGCCTCACAGACAAGTAACTTTTTATTTGGTTCAAATAAATTTTTATTTGTGTCAAATAACATTTTATTTGATTTAAATAAATTTCTTTATTTGAAACAAATAAAAAGTTACTTGGCTGTGAGACAAATATATTTTTATTTGGCACAAATAACATATCTTTGTGTCAAATATATCATTTCTCTGGGTGCAGAACTTTAAATGATGTAGATATAACATTGATTTCAAAAACTTAATTATAATAATTAATAATAAGCAAAGGAAAGTTCCCGATATGTATGTTGGTTATTTAGTTTTCGTGAGTCTGAGAGCTATTTAAGTAGTAAAGGTTTTCTCAGGATTTTGTTTTAGTAGAATTTCTTTAAAATTCAAACACAGGTGATTTGAAAATTAGGCGAGTGCCTAACACTCGCCTTGCTACAATAGTTTTTTGTGTCTTTCATAACAACATAAGTAATTATTTCCACTGTCGTATAATCTTTAGGATCAGGTTCAGAAAAAAAGTCGAAAAATAAATCATCTGAAAATGAAAATCATTGTTCATTACCGAATACGGATGAAAGAAATTCGTTAGAAGAACATATCAGCTCCTTAGTGGACGACTCTGATAATGAGACAGTCATAATATCTGATAGCAGAGATTCTTTCCGAAAAGGTACAAAAATTAACAAAACATTTTGTGCACCCAGAGAAAAAATATATTTGTCTCACAGCCAAGTAACTTTTTATTTGGTTCAAATAACATATCTTTGTTTCAAATATATCATTTCTCTGGGTGTGTTTAAGACTATTGGAAGGTGCAACTAAATATAGCTATTCTGAAGATGCTTGAAAATTTTAACTTTGACAATATATTTCCTTAAAATTTGTTACTTTTCCCGAAATACAACAATATTTTGCGAGTTGTTAAGATATGAGGATTCTAAAACAGTCCGAACTGTCATGGTTACGGAATCTGTTTGTTTCAGTCAGTCGTTGGAGAAAAAAGATGGGGTATGTTATTACTTTCGTGTGATTTTTTTTCGACGACACAAAAAAAATGAGGTGTTAAAGGGGGTCGCCTGCATTTTCTCCAAAACTCAATTGTCAGAATATTCATTTGACCGAATTTTTTTTAACCGAAAGGCTATTTATCAGAAATCTAATTTGACAGAAATTTAAATTACACCGTCCGACACGATTTTTCACACTCAAAAAAACCAAACCTTTTCGGAAACTAGGACCAGAAAAAAATACCCATATCTGGCCGTTTTGCTAGATCAAGTCGGTTGTGGCTTTTAGGGGTAAAAACAACCCTTAAATGAAAAATGACATGATATTTTTGTAAAAAATATTAATTTTTTATAAAACTTGATATCTAGGGGTTTTCGGGTTCACTGATTACAAATCCGATGTCAGATTTTTAAAATTCAAAATGGTGGATCCAGTATGGCTGACAACTTTTTTAAAAATAGAGTGAATTTTCCTGAAACTCGTTACTCAGAGGTTTTTGGGGTCGCTGATGACAAATCTGATGTTAAATTTTCAAAAATTAAAATGGCGGACCTCATAGAGATGAAGATTACAAAAAATTTCTACATTTCCACAAATGTGTCTTTGCATATTGGACATTTTTTTAATAACGAAGCAAACTTTGTAGTAGGTAAGTATATTCGATAATAGAAAGCTTAAGTTAGATGATTTAATAAATATAACGTGAGTGTTTAACACTTTTTTTTAAAGTAAAAATATCAACATTTGACATTAATTTGATATATATACTATTTTCTTTAGCTATGCAACTGAATATCAAAATATAACAAATCTCATTTGTTTTCTGTTTGTATATGAGATTTGTGAGTGTTCTTGAATAAAAATGGATTGTCCTGAACGTAATTTTTTCTTTTATTTTCGCCATATTGGTTCCACCATTTTAAATTTTGAAAATCTGACATCAGATTCGTAATCAACGTTCCCAAAAACCCCTGAGTAACAAGCTTCAGGAAAATTGAATCTATTTTTAAAAAAGTTGTCCGCCAAAATCGATCCGCCATTTTAAATTTTGAAAATCTGACGTCAGATTCGTAACCAGCGACCCCAAAAACCCCCGAGTAACGAGTTTCAGGCAAATTAAATCTATTTTTAAAAAAGTTGTCCGCCATATTGGATCCACCATTTTGAATTTTGAAAAACTGTTACCGGATTCGTAACCAGCGAGCCCGAAAACCCCTAGATATCAAGTTTCATGAGAAATTAATATGTTTTACAAAAATATCTTGTCACTTTTCATTTAAGGGTTGTTTTCACCCCTAAAAACCACAAACGACTTGATCTAGCAAAACGGCCAGACACGGGTATTTTTTTTGGTCCTTGTTTCCGAAAACGTTTGATTTTTTTGTGTGTGAAAAAAAAGTTAATTTTTGTCGGGATGTGTTACCAGAAATCTCATTAATCCAAAATTTCTTTTATCAGATACATAATTTTTCCGAAGCTGCATATATCAAAAATCTATTTTGTCAGAAATTCCAATTATCAAATATCTCATTTATCAAAAATTGCACTTTTCAGAAATTACATTTATCAGAAATCTCATTTAACCAAAAGTGCATTTATCAGAAATATAATTTGTCAGAAGTTTCTATTATCAGACATCTCATTTATCTAAAAATACATTTATCAGAAATATAATTTGTCAGTTATTGTATTTATCAAAAATCTTATTTATCAGAAAGACCAATTGCGTGAAAGCACATTTGTACGAAATTTTATTTATCAAACATCTAGTTTTTCCGAAATTACTTTTATCAGAAATCTAATTTGTGAGTAATTGCATTTATCAGAAATCTCATTTGTCCGAACACGCATTTATCGGTAACTTTATTTATCTGAAATATTATTTGTCAGAATCTACAATTGTACGAAAGTTCATGTCTAAGAAATCTCATTTTCCCAAAATTCTATCGTCCTAAACATTTTTTTAAGCGAGTTTCCCATCCCTGATCAAGTTGGTAAAATAGAATAGATGTTACTTCAGCTTGTGAGTGAAAATTTAATTATCAATTCAAAATCACTATATATTTAAATTTTTGCGAACAAGTTGAAGCGACATCTATTCTGTTTGACTTACTTCTGCAGGGATGAGAATCTCGCTTGAAATGAAAAGTGTTGGGACAATGGAATTTTGTGAAAATGAGTTTTCTCAGACATGAACTTTCGTACAATTGTAGATTCTGGCAAATAATATTTCGTATAAATAAACTTTCCGATAAATGCGTTTTTGGACAAATGAGATTTCTCATAAATGCAATTTTAGCGAAATTAGATTTTTGTTAAATGAAATTCCATATAAATGTGCTGTCTGCAATTGATCTTTCTGGTAAATCAGATTACCGATAACAGAAACTTCTGACAAATCAGATTTCTGATAAATGCAATTTCGGACAAATAAGATTTCTGATAAATGCACTTTTGGTTTAATGAGATTTTTGACAATTGAGTTTTGGTGAAAATGCAGGCGCTCCGTTAGAAGGTACTTAAAATGCTACGATGCGCAGTAAGTTTCTGTTCTCCCCACAATGGTGCTCAATATGCAAAATGTTCAAATTATTTGCATGAAATTGGAATAAAATTTTTTTTTAAATTTTTTAATAGTACATTTTCTGCTATGTCATTTTTTGGTATCATTTTTGTCATCATTATCATGTCACACTGTTTAATAAGGGACGTTAGAACTCGAATCTACAAAAACAAAATTGTGTTTTAGAAATTTAATTCGTAAAAGTTTGCAAACTATAATCCTTTTTGGAAAGAGTATTGGAAAATTTGTCTGTGTTGAAATACTTTAACAATTTTTTAAACAGCTGACAAGTCGTATCTTCCAATTGTCTTAAGTTCTTTTGAACATAGGGGAGAGCCGGGTAAAATGTTTATTTGGCTAAATTGGCATTCGTTAATTACAAATTTCGAAAGATCACATTCAAATACAGTGGTCCCTCGATTAACGTCGGTTTGGTTAAAGCCGGATTTGATTCAAGCCGGTTGAGGAGATTCGATTCAAGCCGGGTAGAAAATGGCCGCGCAGTGCCGTAGCATTGGTTTCAAAATTGTACATAATTATGTGCAATATTTTCAGTCATTTCAAATGTAAATCGGTTGAAAATAATGACAATTAATTAATATGTTATTAAAAGATGAAAGTATGGACGATGAGTTTGAAAATGTAACAACAATTTTAAATTATTCATTTCTGAAATTAAAATTTTATATACTTTAATTTTAAGTAAAATAACCCACACAGCACCGGAAATTCCCTGAATTTTCCCTGAATATTCGTCAACATTTCTCGAATATTCGAACTTAATATTCAGGGAAGTTTCGTGGAAGCAGTAAAATGTCCGCCTAGAATAATATTGGGCGCGAAATTTCCCTGAAAATGTATTTCCAATTTTCAGGGAATTTCTGCCTCTTATATTCCTTGAATATTCAGGGAAAGTTAAAAAAAATTTCCAAAATTTTTTTTAATCTGGTAATTGATCAAAAAAATATGTTATATTCGACATCCGTGGGATTCTAGAAAATTAAAAACTACTGCGCAGCCGTAAGTGTCATAGAATCCAAGTTCGACAAGTGCGCATCAAGTTAAGTGAATATACGAATACTATGAATATTGGAGGAATGTTAGATGCGGAAATTCCCTGAAAATTAGAAATACATTTTCAGGGAAATTTCGCGCCCAATATTATTCTAGGCGGACATTTGACTGTTTCCACGAAACTTCCCTGAATATTTAGTTCGAATATTCGAGAAATGTAGACGAATATTCAGGGAAAATTCAGGGAATTTCCGGTGCTGTGTGGGAAATATACATATATTATTTAAAATTTTTGAAAAATCCAATTAATAATTAACCATATTTTATTTATTTTCTTGTTTGCTTTTGGACCACCCTAATAAGCACGCGTAAGAACATAGCCCAGTCTTTCCTGAAATTTTCCCCACACAAAGCTATAGGCGGAGCCTAAGAAACCGGCTTGGATCAAGGGCTTCAGTCCCGCTACCCGGCGTTAATCGAGGGACCATTGTACCTAAAACACTTAGAAAAAAGATGTGACGAGGTAACATCTAGATAGTACCAGGTACAATATTTAGTATTATACGTATATGAACAGCAATCTAGATTGTACGGGATAAAATATGTATTGTAAGAGGTAACATCTGGATGGAATCTTTTAACTTCTGTGATGGTTCCGTGTAACATAACCTTTCTACCATCAAAGATATTAAAATTCTTACCAACTATTTCTCTCAGTAAAATAGTATTTCAAAAAAAAAAAAAAAAATTATTCTCACATGCGAATGAACAGAGGCTGAATATACACTAAAAATCTGTGTATTTGGGCGTTAATAGGTTAAATAGATTCTTCAAATAATTATCTTATTTGTAGCTGGTTTTTTTTACTGTGTGATTGTTTGTATTTTCTAAACATGTCATTAAATAATTTTTTTTTGACAAAACTTTTGCAGAGGCAATTTACCCAGTTCTCCTACCTGTGTCAAAATTTCCAAAATATGTAAGCTTTTTAAAATCTTAAAATATTTCACCTAAGAAAATTTACGGTAAAAATTTATTGCAAATTTTCAGAAAGTTTGCAACAAAATTATCTGAGAATCTTAATATTACAAAGAAACCATACCAAATTTTTGAACAAAATTAAAGAGAGATTCACAATATATTTAATTTATTAAGAATATTTTTTCTGATTTATTTCTTCCTCATCAGTCCCTTAAATATCTTTTGTTACCTATTTATTGTCTTCGGTCAAGCCCGAAATCATTGTTTCTATTCTTTACTTCCCTCATGAAGTGTAAATATAAAGCTTATTATCGACGTTTAACGTTTAACCTTGTTAATTCTGTCGTTTAGAATAGCTAACCACAAGAACAGAACTAAAAATTGTATAGGTTACACGGCCTAAATAACACATGAATTATTACCAGAAAGATTCTTGGAATCTTCCTTTGACAACTTCAAAACTTCCTGAGTCAAATTTTCTGAACTGGGCCACCTAAAACTGACTTTTCAAATTTGATTTACTTCTATACATAATTTATTACAGCCAGGTGGTACAAAAACATTCCTGGAAAGCTTTTTTAAAAATTTTAATTTTTCAATTAGTTATAAACAATTAAAGTTTAAAGCACCTTTTTACGAAATTGTCAATTGCTCAGCTGTTTTTTGATAAAATTGAATAATATTTGGTAGAGACATAAAAAAATAGTGCCTCTATTAATCACGATCAGAATTTTAAAAATTCGTAATTATTTATGCAAAATAAATTGTTAATTAATTAAACAATTGAAATTTTTTACAACTTCTGGGGCAGGTATGAAAAAATTCAAAAACAGCAGAAATCTGTGTTTTCTGCACTTTCATTTAAAAAAAAAAAATTTTAGTACCTTTGAAAATTGAGCAAATGGCGTAATTTTAAAGAGCGGCGTCCAAGCATTCGAACTGCCGCGGCCGCTGCGCTGGCGCTGCCGCCAAAGTGGGGCAAAAAAAGCGTCCGTGGAAAAATTAACATAGGGCCCAGAAATATTACCCAATTTAGATGTATTTTTTTTAAATTAAAGGTAACAAAATTCTGCATAACACCCCTTATTTTACTTTTTGAAAAATAGTTGTTTTCATTTATTTATTAAATGTTAAACATGAGAAAAAAAGGTTTTCTTATTAAAACCAGTTTAATTTTTTTATTAAACGCATAATTTATATTAACAAGAGCAACATTTTTTGAAGTAATTATTTAAGAACAACTTCTTATAATAAGCTAATTGTTTAAAAAATGTTAGTATATGTTATAAACTAGACTGTAGACGAAATATGTTTTCTTCGTTGGTTTTCTTAATATTTAGCAAATTAAATCCATCTGTTCTTTAATATTTGTAACTAATTAGTGGTTAAATTTACGAAAAACTATTATAAATTAATTATTTTGTTAATTTATAAACAAATTTTATAAACAATTTTTTTTCCGGTTCCTATTTTCAAAATTAATGAAATTTTGTGCACAATGTACAATATTATTGCTGCAGATAATTTCAGGTTTCTTATTGTTTAAACAAACGTTAATTAACAAATTTCCTGTATTGATTAATTTGATATTTACCTATCAAAAATACAAACAATTTTTAAAAAAGGAAACGCCGGTTTTACATTAATGAAGACATTTGAGTTATAAAATAAAATGATTTTTTTTATTTAAAGCTATCGTCAAACATGTTTAAACATTTGGAATTAGACTTTTATGCTTAAATTAAATAACAATTACATTCGAATAATAGGGGTAAAATAAAAACAAAATTAAAAGCTATTATAATTTATATAATAAAAGTATAATTTCATTACACTCTCTAAATCTAAATTAGTTAAAAATAACTAATAATTAGTAAAATCGTGCCAAAGTTTATATTTCAGTAATTAGTTAAAAATAACTAATTATTAGTAAAAAAATGACTAATTGTTAGTAAAAACCTAACTAATAAATAGTTAAAATACGACTAATTGAATTAGTAAACAGAATTTTACTAAAACATTAGTTATTTTGACAAAACCTAAAAATGAATTTGACTAATAATTAGTTATTCTTTACTAAATGATTAGTAGAAATATAATTATTTGAATTAGTGACTGAGTTTTTTCTTTCAAATTAGTTATTTTTCACTAATTCAGATTTAGAGAGCATGTATATTAATTATTCAAAACATATAAAACAAAAAGATAAATAAAATATAAAAATTCTTTATAAAATTGATAATAAAAATGAAAATAAAGAATAGTTCTTAAATTTTATAAAAAATTATGAAATTAATTTAGTATCAAAAGAAATAAATACTAAAACGACTTCAAAAGTAAACAAGAAATTTGTCAATTAAATAAAAAAAAGTAAAAGTAGTTTTTTAATTAATGTTTGTTTCAACAATAATAAACCTAAAAATTAATTAAATTAAAAATAACTTGTCATCCCGTTAATCATGAGAAAAATGTAGAAATAATGTTATTAACTTCTTTATAACGATATGAAGAAAATGCATTGTTCATAAGATTATCTAGTTTATAACTTATACAAACATTTTTTAAACAATTAGCTTATTATTAGAAGTTGTTCTAAAATAATTACTTCAAAAAATGTTGCTCTTGTTAATATAAATTATGCGTTTAATAAAAAATTAAACTGGTTTTAATAAGAAAACATTTTTTTTCATGTTTAACATTTAATAAATAAATGAAAACAACTATTTTTCAAAAAGTAAAATAAGGCGTGTTATGCAGAATTTTGTTATCTTTAATTTAAAAAAAAATACATTTAAATCGGTTAATATTTCTGGGCGCTATGTTACTTTTTTCACGGACGCTTTTTTTGCCCCACTTTGGCGGCAGCGCCAGCGCAGCGGCCGCGGCAGTTCGAATGCTTGGACGACGCTCTTTAAAATTACGCCATTTGCTCAATTTTCAAAGGTACTAAAATTTTTTTTTTAAATGAAAGTGCAGAAAACACAGATTTCTGCTGTTTTTGAATTTTTTTCATACCTGCCCCAGAAGTTGTAAAAAATGTCAATTGTTTAATTAATTAACAATTTATTTTGCATAAATAATTACGAAATTTTAAAATTCTGATCGTGATTAATAGAGGCCTCTACCAAATATTATTCAATTTTATCAAAAAATTTACAATTTCGTAAAAAGGTGCTTTAAACTTTAATTGTTTATAACTAACTGAAAAATTAAAATTTTTAAAAAAGCTTTCCAGGAATGTTTTTGTACCACCTGGCTGTAATAAATTATGTATAGAAGTAAATCAAATTTGAAAAGTCAGTTTTAGGTGGCCCAGTTCAGAAAATTTGACTCTCCTATGTGTAACTTCCTGGTAATGCAAGAAGTACCCTGTATAGAAGTTGTGTTACCTGTAAAATATTTGATTTTTTGGTTATTATTATTCAAAGTAACCGCAAAAACAAAAATTGGAGAGTAGGTTAAAGATTCTGTTCCAAATTTTGTTCAGTGCACTGGAATATCAAGTTTCTTTAAAAAAAGTTATTTAAAAAAACAGGTAGTTTCTGAGGGAAGTTTGTGGTAAATTTAAATGGAAATTTTTTTATCGTTAAAAGTTTTTCATAAGTTTATAAAATTTATTAATTATTATTAATTATTAAATTCAAGTTTCCAAGTTCATCTTGCTGCAAACTTGATATGAGTTACATTGGTAAAACTTTCAAAAGTTTATTTATCAAATTTTCACACACTGTTAAAAATTCTGTTACTGTAATAGAATTGTAATATAAACACATAACGAGGCTATAAGGCCTCGTTAAAAATTACTTCAAATAACCACATTAATTCCATGCATGCCAACGCATACAAATCGATTGTGACAGAAATCACAGTAACTATCAGAATTAATTGTTTATACCTATCAATATTTAGAAAATTCTGTTAAAATTGTAACATAAAATTTTTGTGTAGCTCAAAATATTTTTAACAGTGTAAGTGAAATTTTAAAAACTTTTAAGCAAGCTGTTTTAGATCTCTGGGTAGGTTTAATAACAATAAAAATATTTTTATTTTCTAAGCATGTAAGACACAAAGCCAAGCAGGCCCATCTTCAGAAAAGATTTATCCTCTAGAAAGAGAAAGGTCACCAGAAGGACAACGTTTAAAAACAGCTTCTCTTACTAATCTACTAATTAAAAATGTTAATGAAGAATTGTCACGTACCAAAAAGTTGTTACCGCCCCGGTTAACAAGATCTGACTCATTTCATCCTCCAGAACACAGACCAGTTTCTCCAAAAGACAGATTAGTGTCTCCAAAAAACAGATCAGCTCCTCCAAGAAACAGATCAGTTTCTCCAAGAAGTAGATCAGTGTCTCCAAGAAACAGATCAGCTTCTCCAAGAAACAGATCAGTTTCTCCAAAAAACAGATCAGTTTCTCCAAGAAGTAGATCAGTGTCTCCAAGAAACAGATCAGCTTCTCCAAGAAACAGATCAGTTTCTCCAAAAAACAGATCAGTGTCTCCAAGAAGTAGATCAGTGTCTCCAAGAAACAGATCAGCTTCTCCAAGAAACAGATCAGTTTCTTCAAGAAGCAGATCAGTTTCTTCAAGAAGCAGATCAGTTTCTTCAAGAAGCAGATCAGTTTCTTCAAGAAGCAGATCAGTTTCTCCAAGAAGCAGATCAATTTCTCCAAGAAACAGATCAGTGTCTCCAAGAAACAGATTAGTTTCTTCTCCAGAAGGCAGATCACTTTCACATCAACAACAGAGATTAATTTCTGATCCAGAAAACAAATCAGTTTTAGATGAAGAAAACAGATCAGCTTCTAACCGAGAAAGGAGACCAGTTTCTCACTCAGAAATACAAACTCCCGAGTTTAGAAGAGATGATTTGGAACCAAATTCATCCAGTCAAAGGCTCTCTGCTTCTGAGTACGTGGAAAAAGCCATAACAACCAAAAAAGAATTTCCCATTGCAGCAGACAATCCGGAAATGGTAAATATTGCATTTATTTTATAGTATATCTACCAATTTTTCTAAAACATATTTTTTGTATGCTAAAAAACTATTAAAAATTATCATAACCATTTTTTAAAAATAGAACTCAGCGGTTTTTCATTTATACACAGTACTAATATTTTCTGACTCAATTAGACCACTGTCTTAAGGGCATGTGATGGATTATGACGTCACTGGACAGGCAAAATTTGTCCGTAACTTTTCTCTTAAAATATTGTATAATTTGTCACGAAATTTAGTAGAGTTACTTAAAATATCATTAAGAAGGTCTCTCTGACTCGATTTTGTTTGAATTTTGGCTTAAAGTTAATTTTTAAAAAATTTGCTATTTTTCGAAAATTTTCAAATATTAATTTTGGGCTAAAATTAAAACCAATTCGGGTCAGAGAGACCATTCTAATGACATTTTAGGCAATTGTACAAAGTTTCGTGACAAAATATTCAATATTTTAACAGAAAACTTACGGACAAAGAGAAAAATAATTGAAAAATGATTAAAACATTGAAAAGTGTATACAATAACTTAGATTTGACATAATAAATGAAAATTTAGGAATTCAATTGAAGAATGCAATTTAAGAATAACTTAAAATTGGAAAAATTGATTGCAAATGATAACAATAATAATTGAAAATTGAAGAAAATTATTAAAATTTAAGAAAAATATTTTAAATTCTAGGAAATTAATTGAAGATTACTAAAAGTAATAAAAAGTCGAAAAAAATATTTGCAAAGTAATAAAAATAATACAAAATTGAAGATAATAATTTTAGTTTGTTAAAAATAATTGAAAAAATTACAACATATAGTTATAATAAAAGAAACTTATTGTAGAATAATAAAAATAAATGTGAATTGACAAAATAACTGAGATTAGTGATAAATAATAAAAAAAAGTTAGGGAATTTATTAAAAACTATTTAAAAATGACAAAAACTAATTTAAAAATGATAACAATAATTGAAAATTGGAGAATTTAATAAAAATTTGTGAAAATATAATTATAAAAATTACAGAATATATTTGAGATAAACAAGACTACTTGAAAAAGGATAAAAACAATTGGAAACTAATGTTAATTATGGAAATTTAAGAACACAAATTGAGAAAATTATAAAATTTATTCGATGTAAAAGAAAGTGATTCAAACTCCAAGAACATCATTGAAATACTTGAAAAATACAAAAAACAAAACTTATATTTTGTAAAAATAATTAAAAAATGACAAAAGAAATTGAAAGTTGATTAATAAATAATTAAACTAATTTTATATTGAAGGAAATAATTTAAACTAAAAAGGTTTTATTTGAAAAAGTAAAAGAAAATAATTAAAAATTGCAGAAATTTGGAATTTAAAAATTAGGGGAAAAAGTGAAAAATAATAAAAAACATTGAAGAAAATTTTTGAAAAATGATAAAAACAGTTGAAACTTGTGGATATTAATTGCAATAATAAAAAAATAATTTCACAAAATACAGAATATTTGTAAAGTAAAAGTATTACAAAATTATTTCAAGAATTCTAATTTAAGAAAATTTTTTTTTTTTCATTTGTATTATTTTTACAATTTTTATATTTTGTTGAATCTTTGTTGATTAATTCTGAATATTTCAATAAAATATCTGAAATTTTCATTTTCTTTAATAAATTATCGATGTTGATTACAACATTATAGAAATAATCGATAATTTATTAAAGAAAATGAAAATGTCGGATATTTTATTGAAATTATTAGAATTAATCAACAAAGATTCAACTTAATATAAAAATTGTAAAAATAATGCAAATGAAAAAAAAAATTAAAAATTGACGAAATATTTGAAATTTAAGAAAAAAATTTAAGAGTGATTAAAACATTAGAAAGTGGATGCAATAACTTAAATTTGAGATACTAAGTGAAAATTTAGGAAATTTATTGAAAAATAATTAATAAATCTAATTAAAAAGTGAAAAAAATAATTGCAAAAATATATAAGTAAATAAAAATTGAAAAAAATAGTTGAAAAATAAGATAAATAATTCATTTATTTATTTAACAAAGATACACGAGCACTGCCTTTTAGTACAGAAGTACTCAAGTTTTAAGAAATGCATATACAAATTTATTGCTAAGGAAAGAAAGCGCGAAACAGTATTTTAGCTTAATAATTATCTGCATAGATAAAATTTGAAGAAATTAATTGCAAAATGATAAAAATAATAATTCAAAATTGAAGAAAATTATTAAAATTTGAGAAAAATATTTTAAAATCTAAAAAATTAATTGAAGAATCATGAAAGTAATAAAAAATCTGAAAAAATATTTGCAAACTAATGAAAACATTAAAAAATTTAAGACAAAAATTCTAGTTTTTTAAAAATAATTGAAAAAATTACAACATATAGTTATAAATAATAAAAGAAAATAATTGCAGAATGATGAAAATAATAGTAAATTGAAAAAATAAGTAGAATTTGCAATAAATAATAAAAAAATTTCAAAAATAAATCAAAAAATAATTTAAGACAAAAATTAATTGAAAAATAAATTGAATAAAAAAATAATTGATAGAAATAATTTTTTATTTTATTGATTTTAAAAGTTCATTAAAATGATGTTTTAAATACAACAAATAAACTCTTTTTGTCTAATAAAGTATTTACAATTAGTAACATTTATAATAATCAACTTCAAACTGCCTGAAAAAAGTAATCTAATTTTTTTAGTTTTATAATTTTTTTTATTAAAAAAAAAATATAAATAAATGTTGTGTCCCTCCAAGTTTGCGCTCCCCACCCCCCTGAGGACTGCGCCCGGTGCCACGGCTCCGACGGCACCACCCTACTTACGGCACTGCCCCTAGCTTCCCTATTAAAGATTAATTCAAATTATATTTTAGTCATTCAAAAGGCTACAATCTAAACAAATTGAGTTTTATTTTAATATTTCAAGTAAAATTTGTAATAATAGCAGCACGCGTAGTAATACCCACAATCATCCTAAACGAGACTGAACGAGACCATTAATTTTAATACCGAGACCGAAACAATACAAAGCTTCACGACACTAACACTATACCGAGACGAGATTATCAACTTTTTTCCATGTTATCTCGAGCGTAGCCCTAGTTAAAATGCGCAACAAATCATTTAATGAACGAATCAGCAGTATTTCATTTGTCAAAAGTTACTAATTCAAATTTAAAAAATAACAAGATAGTAATGCTTAACCTCTAAATACTAAAGGTTAACATCTAAGATATTTAATTTTAACATCTAGATATTAAAGTTTAATATGTAGATGTATCCCTGAACATCTAGATAGCTGTCCCAATGTTAAGTGATAAATATGTTAAGCGTTAACATCCAGATGTCACGGGTAAACATCCATTTTTCTCAGTGTAAACTCTTTCGTTTTCATTAACATTTTATGTTTATTAGATTTGTCTTGATGAAGATCATAAAATTCGAGAAGATGTATGGGAATTGATGCAAAGAAAGAACGATTCGAAGTTTGTTAAGAATTTGATGGATCACTTGTGGCCAGGAAAGTTGTCAGCAAAATATTTTGACAAAAATGATAAAAGGATAAAGAAAGATAGAAATCCTGGTGTGACAAGAACACCTTTAAGTCCGAAAAAAATTGAAATAATATATGGTATTACTTATTAATTTATTTATTAATTTATTAACTTAAATAGTTATTTGTCAATAAATGATTGTTAATGCTAAATTCTTTTCATTGTGATAAATCTAAGGACCTGAATACAAAAAATCGGGAAAATATGAGTTACACTCGTACAAAAACCGAAGAGTTCCGTTCTTCCATAATTTTTTTCAACTATATCAGCTAGAGATTTAAATTTTTGTCTAGAAAACTCTATGAAGACCATATTTACTAAAGTTTTCTATAATCTTTGTGTAATCAGCACGTCAAGTTACATAAGTTTATGGAATTTCAGAACCCTAAGTCAAAAACTTTGGCCGCCAAAAGGGGGGACAGGATCATTTTTTAAAATTTTTTTTCATAGAATCGTAGATTTCGGTTCTTAAACACTGTGAAGTTCGCTCTTAACAAAGTTCTCTATAATTTTCCTGTAACCTACCATTCAAGCTACATATGTGTACCAAATTTCAACACCTTGAGTCAAAAACTTTGTCCGAAAAGGAGGACATTATGTAAAAAATATAATTGTTCACACTTCCACTGAAAGATATTACATGAAAATATGAGTTTTCTAGTTCAAAAATGAAAATAATGCATTTGGACTAACTTTTTTTTAGACTGTCTGTTTCATTCCTCCTTAAAACAAGAAATCATACAGCAAAAACAAGCCGTCACGCTTTTTGAGACTGATGGCTTGACTTTGCAGTATGATTTCTCACTTTAAAGTTAGTTTGGGTCATACTCCAAAGGGAGAAAAGAACTAAATGCTATAAAGGTTTAATACTTTCCTTCACAAAGGAATAACAAGACTGGACTCACTATGTAATCTTGAGACAAATGCCAGCATTTGGTTTAATGTAGTAATAAACTTTAACATTACTACGCTTGCGCAGTGTGCACTTACTATGGATATATCTCGATGTTCGATATTTGTTTACATTAAGAACTATAACCTCAACTATCAGCTGATGTCTCGACTGCCGCCATAACAGTTCTTTGTCTCATTCTACTTTAGCGAACGACGAAGATAGTGAATACACAATGCGCAAAGGCAGTAAATTTAGAGTTATTACTACTTGTGAACCAGAACAGGCATTTGGCTTCAATCTGACTGGCTGCGTATACTGTAGTTCGGTCTCCTTATTATTGCTTCGTGCTTTCACTGAGAAAATAAGTTGACTAAATATAATAAATCATTGATTAAATTTAGCCAAGAGAGGCTGTTGCTATAGCACCTGCAAACCACTTTGTTTATTATTAGCCGATTAAATGCTACTGTTAACCTTGAAGTTTGGTTGTGATCACCGGTATCTTGTTTGTTTTGTTCAGAGTCCCTTAACCTAGAAATTGGCTAAAAGCTTATTTTCTCAGTGTTCCTTCGCGTAGATTTAAATAAATTAAATAGAGTTGTGTAGAATATTAATCGGTTTATTTAATTTTTATAGATGCTCTTCATCATAAGATCAGCCGAACAAATAAGGTATCTGGGGCAAAATTGAGAACTCGGCTCAATGATACCAGAACCTATATCACACAAAAGATCAGTGATGAGATCGAAGCAGCAAAAAGAAGATCTTAGTTATAATTGAGGCTGGGTTATTATTATTTATTATTATTTTTGCATTAATTTCATTCGCAATTATCTTATTCATTTATCTTTTCATTGTTCATTTTTACTTATATTCACTTATATTCACTTATATTCTATTCACTATATTAACGGTTGATCAAATTATTATTTAAAAACATTTTGTTGTAATTACAATAAATACATGTATAAAAAAGTAAAAATTTCTCTTATTAACAATTTTGGAAATTTATTTACCTTTTAAATGTTTATGACAAGGAATTTGTCATAAGCAAGTAGCAAAACATTATTTAAATTTTTAATATAAATAGAGAAATACTTTTGTTATTCAAATATCAAGATGTTAAAGAATTAATCATTCAAATATTCGCAAAAAGTCAATTATTTAATTATCCTATATTTTAAAAGAACTCAGTATATTATTATTATTATTGTTATTATTATTATTACTGTAAATAGTTGTACAATGTTAATTTTACAATTTGCAATTTTAAATTATTTGTCTTACATTTAATAAATTGATTTTAATGTTTAAGTAAAATCTATTGACTTGTTGTAGATATTTTGAAAAAACTCTAGAAATAAAATTAATTTTGTGACGATCCCTTCTTAAAAGTATAAAAGTAAAAAATGTTTTCTTTTTATTTTGTAAAAAATGATATTATCTTAAGAAGAATGAGACCCAGAAGAAGTGATGTGTTTAGTATATTATTTATAAAATCTTAAAAAAGTGTGATTAGTCATGTTTCGTAGAAATTAAAATTACTTTTAAAATAAAAAACATTTTTTTGTTCACCGTGCATAGAAAATATGTCATTTCGTGTACTCAAGGCCGGCGCAAGAACAAAGAAAATGTCGATAATCTTCTTTATTTTAGAAATAATTTCAATTTTTATGATACATTTTTAAATCCCATTTTGACAAGATTTTGTAAATGAAATATTAATCAAATCACTTCGTCTTGGTCTCATTTTTCTTAAAAATTTTATCACCTTTGACAATACAAAAAGAAACAAATTTTAACTTGCATAATTTTTACGTTTTAAAATGTCTTTCATTCCATTCAATACTAGAAATAATTCTCTTTCAGAACAATTTGTTAAAGTTTTAAAATTAAAACAGTTACTAAATAATAGTTATATACCTTTTGAGTAGCCAATGAATATTCAATTACGCAAATAATGAAATAAGCTTTCCTGTGTTTTCTTGAAGATACTACAAGTTAAAAAGAAAAGTAGGTTTTTCGTAGGGAATTTTAATAAATTATAATCTGAATCATTGAAGGTTTCTACTAGTTATAACAGCAAATACGTTGCATGCCAGCTTCAGCTGAGAAAAATAAAGTTCATATAACTAAATCGAGTATACACAAAGCTTTCGTCAGACATGCTTTAACATTTGGAATAAAATTTTCATATGAGCTACGGTTACAAAACCTAGCTGTAAATGTTAAAGCATATCTGACGATAGCTATACGTAAAAATAAAATACGGTCACTGAGTATATCGGTCATTATATTTTATTGTCAGGAAAAACTAGTTGATTCACATAAAGAGTTTTCTTGCGTAATGTTTTGCAAATTTTACATGGGAATTTTTTGTCATGAGTTGTGTTTCTTTTTTTTCTACAATTTTCTTACTTACATCAAAGTTTCTTGAGACCTAGACTGTAATGTCACGAAATTTTTAGCGGAAGTTTCAGGATGTCTTCAAGAAATATTTTGTGCTTTGCACGTTGCTGTACAGTTAAGTATACTGATACAATATCTGTTTATGATTTTTTTTATTTTAACTATATGTTTTTGATATAAAAAAATAAAATTTTAAAAATTTTGATATGTATTCTAATGTTTTGAATTATAATAATATACGATATTAGATAAGTATAATCTGTAAATTCCGTAATGCTGAAAAAACAAAATGTTGACTGTTACTAAAACAATATCCTTTCATTGAGCAGCATCTTACTCAAAACGTACGATTTATTTAAATATAGCACGACGTATATTATTCATTACCATTCTTACAAAAGAAATTCATTCTAAAAACATTAAATAATTTTATACTTTTTGTAACCTAAAATTTCTATTACACGAATAAAACAATTTGAATATAATTTTTAATATAAGAAAAAACATAGGAACTTACGTAAGAAATTACATAAGAACTTACGTAAGAACTTATGTAAGACCTTTTGCCAAATGCACACGTAAGATCACACATAAGTTCCTACATAAGAAACCACATAAGAACTAACATATGTTATTAGGTCGGATCTTACCTATGATCCTACATCAGATCCTACGTAAGGTTTTTAAATAGGGCTGTGTATTAATTCGATTATTTTAAATAAACACTTGAAAGATCACATATTTATATTATTTTTTAAAGAAAATATCTAATACTACACAAGGAACACATGCTTTAACCCAGCGTGACGCGGACAGCGACATCCCTCGCTGGATTTCTGAATATAGTACGTATCATTAATAACTGGAACAAAGTTTACATACGAATTGTGAGCAGTCGGATAGGGCTGATTTAGAGTCGTTATTTTGTGTTTTCGAACCCATAAAATGCTATATTCTATTCTCGAAAATCTGATCCCGACTCTCTCTTTCCACAACCTGCCTAACTGAGTGACACTGGCACGTGCTTAAAATCTAGTTATTAATGCTTTTGTTTAGTCGATCTTATTTAAGTTTCTTTGAGTTTATGCTGAGTTTTGTTTTTGGAATTTTGAGATTTTAGTCTGGTTGACAATACCGGCGATTCAAAAATTGTCTGTCGCCCTTCCGGGGATCGCTTAGACGACTTTAGCAGGGAAGTAGATTGCACATGTAACGATAGTCTTTTGAGTTTATTTGAAATAAGGTTATGCTTGAGTTAATATTGAGAAATTGGTAAAGGATTCAAGTTTAAATTAAGCTACCGCCATTCGCAGATTGATTTATTTTATTTATTACGGAATTGTGGTAAGTAACATTTTTAGATTATCTTTAGTTTATTATTTTTAGTTTATAATTCGCGTTACAAAATAGCGCTGAAAATATGTGAGTCAAGTTTAGAGAATTTATTTAGTTGCTTTTAGAGTGTATTGAGTAATAGAGTAAAGTTTAATTATTGTTTAAAGCAATATTTCGTTACAATATCTATTAATTTGTGATAAAGTTTAATATGAGAAATTAAAGTATCAACATTGCAACATTTAAAATAATTGCAAGCAAAGCAAGAGTAGACCATTTTTATTTAATTTTTCTTAGTGTAGTAAGATTTAGTATAATAAACTTTAATATTCAAAAGACACTTTTAAAACTGTTCAAATAATAATGAATCCTCAGCAAAAATTTTGGACAATTGTTTTCTAAATTAACAATTTCAGTCGAACGGTTTTTTTTTAATTCACTTAATCGATGCATGTTCATTAAAGCCTTAAAATTTCCAACCATCGTAGAAATATCTGCATTTTTTCTGTCGTGAATTGTGAAAATTTCATAAAGAGCTTGTTGAACGAAAAGCAAAGGGCAATAAGCTTCCTGAGAATATTCTGAATTCAGGTCAAAAATGGCCTTAAAACAAACGTCTAAAGCTGTTTTCAATTTTTTGAACTCGTACTTGACGGTGTCTACAATACAATAACTTTTAGATAAGTTTGCAAGGGTCGATCCAACTCACAGAACAAAAGGTTAAACTTTGAGGCCTTTTTTCATTTGATCCACACGTCTTATAATAGCAGGATCAATATCGTTCAATTTCTACTGTAAAGTAAAACGAATCAATATAACTTCTATTAAAATATATATTGATAGATTGGAAGGTTAATAGTTTTATTAGAAGTAAAATTATCAAAGCCCAGTTTATGTGTCACTTTCCACTTTTTTCCACTTCTGACCAAGGTTCTAGACTTTCTTTTAACCAACCATCGGCGTTTAACTCATCAGGGGTTACTAAAATTTTATTTAAAGTTAATTTTAATTAAATTTCACCTTCCAATTCAAAATCCACTTCTACGTTATTCTCATCGGTATCTTCACTATTTAATACATCTTCTCAAAGCAGTAATTTCTTGTTACGATGTTTTAAATTTCTGACGTAATTAGGCTGCTTTCCCTCGTGATTTTTTTGATTTATGCCATTAGTTTTAGCAGGGATAAAATAAACGTACTGTGATATAAAGTAATATTATAATATACATAATCGTTTATTTATTATGTAAATATTTAATAATAATCATTTAATACGTTAACTTTGGCCATTGAAATGAAACCAGCAATACTTATACTCTGTGCTAATAATGAAAAATTGGAAAAATTTATTGATTGCCTAGAATGGGAACTTTTGAAAGTTGCGACTAACTTTTTACAAGATTTTAAAATCTCATCTGACAACTATTGGCAACTTGAGAAACTTCTAAAACATTACCAAGAGTTTCACTGGGTATATTGTCCAGTTTTAATTTTAGATCCCTGCCACAAAATTGAAACATTCCAAGTAACTGAATAGGGGAAAGAAATGTCAGCCGAATCTGTAAAGAAATTTGAATGCATGTATAAAATTGAATACTATATCAGACCTGAGGTACATAATAAAACAAAACTTTTAATCGAGTATTATTTGTATATCTGTTTGAGTAGAAAATGATGAAGTAGTTAATAATGTTCTTTAAAAAAATTATCTAAACAATCGAGTAGCAAATCTTACTATAAAGTAAGGGAGATTTCAAATCAGGCAGTAGAAAAAAGCAAAGCTACAAAAAACGCGTGCGTTTACTATACCTTTTTTTTAACTGTTTGATTTTAAATCAATTTACTTTATAGTTAGATTTTCTACTCAATTGTTTAAACCATTTTTTTAAAAGACATTTCATAACTTGTTCAATAGTTTCTACTCAAATAGTTGGGTACATGTTACTCGACTTAAGTCTAGTCTTGCAAACGTGTTAGTTTCTTACTTTTTTGTGTGTAAGACGCTAAAAGTTTCTCAAAACAAGATATTTATAAGACAGTTTGTTTTTAGAGTGAATATTCTAGAAATTGAACTCTAACTATAATAAAGTAATAACAACAATTAATAATAACTTTTTACTCAAGGTAATGAAAAATCGGTAAATCATAAAAAAAAGCATATAATAATTCAGATTAAAAGCTTGATGTAAATGCCTTATTTTTTCTGATTCTGAAGAAGATAATTCTCTTTTCTCTATAAGATCAGAACAAACTCAATGGAGATAGGAACTTAAGTATTATTACGCTTAAAAATGTGTAATTACGTCTGGACTAATTAGGCATTTGGACAACTACCATAATAATATTTATAAAGACATTTATAGTTTGAGCATGTCAAATCAACCTAAAAATAAGGTTAGTTTTTACTTTAAAGCATCTGTATTATTTACATAAAAGTATATGGGCGAATCTCTGGAACCTTTAACTTTTAAGTTAACATTTTTTTAAACTTTTATTTGCAAGCACATATTTCATACTTACTGTACTGCATCCTTGACCAAAGTAGATTTAAATTTTATTTTTGTACAATAATTTTTAGTTGCCCTATATTTAAAAATATTAATTTTTGAAACGGATTTTTTTTTAGGTTGTCGTGTGAATAATTAATGAATATTACATAATTATTTCTTCCGTCAATATTTTTTGTTTTTCTCGTTCCTCTTTCTTGTTTTTCAGCTTCCTTTTTTCTCTTTCCCCTCATTCTTTCACGTTTACTTATTTTCGTTTCTTTATCTATTTCTTGTAAATATTTTAAGTAATTTGAGATAAAATTATGAAACAAATAAATGCGAAACTTAAGGTTGATAAAACAAAAGATTGGAATGATCAAGCGACAATTTGACGAGCGATAAATTAAATCCTATATAAGAAACGAGTACTGAAGGTAAGCGTTAAAAGTTAACGGAAAAGCGTTAACAGTTAACGAGAAAGGATATTTTTATACCTGGTTCCTTGGTGGGAGAGAGAAAGTATTTGTTAAAAGTTTACGGAAAAGGAAACTCAGCTCATTATACAAATTACCTTGAAATTTAAATTTTATTTCTTAATACAAACAATAGACTACCTGCAGGGTGTCATTATCCTTTTATCAAACCCTTGTACAATGAGGGTCAATGGCTTTAGGAAAAGAAAAAAAATTTTCGAGTTTTAATGAAAAGAGAGAAATTAAATTAAATTCTGAAATTTTACCTCATTATTCAAATATTCTTCAAATTTAAATTTTTCTTTCTAAATACAAACAATAGACTAAATAAGCCAATCGTTTTTTAAGCCAACCCTTGCATAATGAGTGTTATAATTAGTTTTGGAAAAGAGAAAAAATTTTCGAGCTTCAACGAAAAGAGAGATAAATACATTAGTGCTTGGTATAGAAGTACACGGTAGTGAAAGTTATCAATGAATAGAACTTGAGTGTGTATAATGTGAAAGTGAATAATGCTACTTATTGTGTATTTTTTTTAAGTGTTTATAATAGAAATGTGTTTAATGTGAAAGTGTATAGTATTAATATGCTTCTTGTTTATTAAAAGTTTGTGTTAAATAGTTCTTAATACGGTGAACAAAAAGTGTTTATTAAAGAAGTGAACTGTAAGTGATAAATAATAAATAATAAAGTGACTCTAATACACTGAGAAAATGAGACATGACTGACTACTGTCCAGACAGGAGTGGTTCCTGTCCAAATAAAAAATTTTAATTAGACAGCACTCATTGCTTTCTGGACATGAACCATTCCTGTCTGGAAAGGACTCAGTAATGTCTTGGACATTAATGAAATAGACAGTAGTGAACCCTGTCTAGACAGGAATGGTTAATGTCCAGACCTGAATGATAACTCTCCGGTGGTGAGTTTGAAAGAAGGTTATAAAATGTAATAGGGTAGATGTACCTATTACTGCAAATGCACCAATTACTGCAATTCTTTTGAAAAACATTATTATGCACTTTTTAAGAGTTTAAAATTAATTTAAATTAATTAGAAAAATTATTTAAAACCTTACTCAACACAATTGCCAATTAAGATATACATTTAAACCATTAATTATTTAATTATTCAAGTTTAAATTACAAGCTATCGCAGTAATTGGAGCATGCACGTGTTTCTATTACTGCGAACAACCTAACCTTCAAATACACGTTATTCTTGTCGCAGTAATTGGGACACTGTAATTGGTACAGACTCGTAGTAATACCAGCATCGAGTATTATTTATAAATATGATATTTTTAAGAATACATCATTTCTTTTAATATTTTAATTAGTGGTTTCTACTTCAATAAATAACAAGAGTGTTTTTAAAATCAGTCAAATATTTATCTTTCATTTATATTTATCTTTTTTTTCAATATTTTATCGGACTTCGATTTCACATCACAGTAATTGGTACTTTTACCCTAGACGTCATTCAAAAAAATGTACATTTGGACAAGACTACACTGAGAGACTGAAGATTTGAATATTTATAAAACTTGTTGAAATTTTATTATGTTAGGTTAGAGGTTAGGGAAAAACGTACTTTTTCTTAATATTTCAAATGGGTCAATCCACTGACTTTTGTCTGTAAGCTGTTACGGCAATATTTTTAATAATTCTAATTTTAAAATATGTGAAACGCCAACATTTTCTGAATTCAGTAAGCATATTAAAATAATATAAATTTTCTTTCTTTTCGTGTTATTATTAATCAAAAAATGAAGGTTCACAAGCATATTTTTAACCTTAAAACTAATGCTTTTTTTAAAAATGTTCTAATTCTTAGAGTAATTAATATAATATTTATCAGAACTTATTAGAAATATAAATTATTTAATTCTGAACACAGAAAAGTTGGGTTTATTATAAAATTTTATTATTTTAAAGTGATACTCTGATTTAAAATATTTATACTTGTATAAAGTTTCACTATTTTTTGAAGCTTATTACTTTTTTATGGAACCTCCTACAAATTTGAGGTTCTGAATATAATTTAATATTAATATAATCTACTTGTCTATAAAGTTTGACGAACGTGTTTTGCCTCGTTTAGGAAATATTAAAAATTTTAAATTTCTTACTCAAAAAGGTTAATTTTTATATTTTAAGTAAACACAGCAATTTCACATTGTTCCATTTAAATTAAATTAGTATACAAACGGAGCGTTTGCCTGTTAAATATTATATTAATTACTCTAAGAATTATAACATCTTTAAAAAAAAACCAGATTTGAGGTTACAAATATGCTTGTGAACCTTCATTTTTTGATTAATAATAACACGAAAAGAAAGAAAATTTATATTATTTTAATATGCTTACTGAATTCAGAAAATGTTGGCGTTTCACATATTTTAAAATTAGAATTATTAAAAATATTGCCGTAACAGCTTACAGATAAAAGTCAGTGGATTGACCCATTTGAAATATTAAGAAAAAGTACGTTTTTCCCTAACCTCTAACCTAACATAATAAAATTTCAACAAGTTTTATAAATATTCAAATCTTCAGTCTCTCAGTGTAGTCTTGTCCAAATGTACATTTTTTTGAATGACGTCTATTACATTTTATAACCTTCTTTCAAACTCACCACCGGAGAGTTATCATTCAGGTCTGGACATTAACCATTCCTGTCTAGACAGGGTTCACTACTGTCTATTTCATTAATGTCCAAGACATTACTGAGTCCTTTCCAGACAGGAATGGTTCATGTCCAGAAAGCAATGAGTGCTGTCTAATTAAAATTTTTTATTTGGACAGGAACCACTCCTGTCCGGACAGTACTCAGTCATATCTCATTTTCTCAGTGTAGTAAATATAGAGTAAAAATTAAATGTGAAAAGTGACAGTGATTCAAATGAAAGTGTGCAAAATGTGTTGACTAAAGTAACAATATTTAGAAAGTGTTTAAAATTTTTATTTCCTTCTTATTTTTAATAAAGTAAGTGTTATGAAATGCTAAAGGTGTCCAAAAAATGCGATTGTGGATTCATTAAACAAGTTATTGATAACTGTTTAATAAATAAATTAATTGTGAATGTTTAATAAATAATAAAGTGATTATAATGTTTCTAAAGAGTCATTACATACAGTGTAAAAGAAGTTTTAATAATATAATTATATAAAAGAGGTGAGATAAAGATATGAGACAATGAGAGAAATAAGGTAAAAATATGAGATAAGAGCATGAGACAATCTTATGAAATAAACATGTGAAACAATGAGAGAGATCAGGTAAAGAGATGAGATAATGGGATGAGATAAATAGATATGAGATACAGAAACAAAAAAAGATTAAGTTGTTTCTGATAAATGAGTTATCAGTTAAAGAAGACATATTTCAATTTAAATAATAAAGATTAGGATATTATTCGTTATTGGGAAATGCTAAATGACAATCACATGTATAAGTTTCAGGAATTATTGGAACTTGCATCAGGTGGTAGTTTCCAAAAACAAATTACAGGATATTTAGAAATGTTAGATGGAATAAATAAAAGCAATGAATAAGAATAAGTCACATATTCAAATATTTTTTAGTGGAAATCGACTTTTGGGTCACTGGATTTGCACTTACTATGATGGAAATGAACTTTTTGTTTATGATAGTCTTAATGAAGGTTGTTTAAATGATGATCAAAGAGAATATTTATGCAGGTTATATCCATTTAAACCTAATGTAGTTTTTTAAGAGTACAACAACAACCAAATTTTGTTGATTGTGGAGCATACGCCATTGCGTTTGCTGTTTCTTTATATTTTAATATTAACCCTGAAAATGTTGTATATAATCATGCTTTAATGAGAACTCATTTGTATATGATGTTTGAAAAAAATGTGTCATCTCATTTTCGGATAATTTTACAAAATTGTTTAAACTTGGAATTGGCAATATCGAATAAATAAACAACAATAATTTACATGTGAGAAATATAAACATGCGACACAGAAGAGAAAATTAGATTATTAAACTAATGACGGCTTTACAGAAATGAAAGGAGATAGTAGTAGTCCTTCATTACATACAAAAATAGGACAGAAAAAAGTTGTTAATATTCCTGACTAAAAAACTAAAAAAAGCAGTACCAAATATGAAAAAATGTATTGTAAAAGATCTAAGTTAAAAGGAGAGTTGGGAAAGAGAGACAAATAACAAATATGGAAAGTGTAAATAGTGAGAGAATATAAATGTTTGTAAGAAAAAACATGTTGAAAATGCGTCAAATTCTATTGAAGTAGTAAAAGAAGGTAATAATTATAAAATATTAGAAAAAATAGTAGTAAGAAGATATTTTTAGCAATGCTATGAGAAAAGTAGAAAAACTAGAGCAGAATATCAGAAAGAATATAGTGAATTGATGAAATTAAAACGAAAAAGAATTGATAACAAAGAAACAGAAATATCAGTTATGGAAGATGTATGTTTATGTAGTTAAACAGATTTAAATTTAAAAATAAAAACACATAGATAGTGCTGTTAAAGAAGGAAAGAGAGATAATAATTCTGATAAATTAATAATTTCTAGCGATTGTAATGAGACAAGTAAAAAAAGTCGTGCAGAATATAAAAAAATATTGAAAGTCAGTTAAAGTATCTTAAAGAAGTAGGAGGAGATGATAAGAATAAGAAATTACAAAGAATAGTGAGCCAGACAAAAATTGTTAACACCTCTAATCAGAAAATTAAAAAAAAGTAGAGCAGAATATAAGAAAAAGCTATCGTCAAAGATTCAAATTGAAACAGAAGATGTGCCATGATAAGGATGAAAATAATGAAATACTATATTCAAAAGATATGCAGGAGAAAGATATAAGAACTTGTGACGAGAAACTGAAAAAAGTCACGCAAAACAACAAAAACAATAACTTAAAAGATTAAAATTAAAAAGAAACGTAATCGATGAGGAAAAAAAAGATGTTTCTGAACATACAGTAAAAAAATGGAGTCATTTATGCGAATGAAAATATTGATATTCATGATTTTACTTATGCAGAAAAAAATATTAATAGCATGCATGTTCCAAGTTATAATGAACATTATCTTGGTAAAATGTCGTTTTTTTTTTTTTAAAAGATGCAAGGCAAAACATTTTGACAAAGAAAAAGGTAAAAAGAAATTAACTATAATTACACAGCCACACAAAAAAAAAGTACCCGAGTTAGGGAATGAGACTACCCATTTCTTATGTATTTTGATGCGCTGAATCCGAATCCGTCCTCAGAATTGGTCCATCAGGTCAAGTTTTGACCCTAACCTCAAAATTAATAAAATGACACTTTTTGAACATTAGAATTTGAACTCGACTTAACTTTAAAACATGCCTAGGACCAATAGAAAGCTTGAATTATTACCTTTAAAACGCTTTTTTAGATATTGTTCTACGATGATTTTTAACGAAGTTATGATGTTTTACTTAAAATATGACTTTTTTCTATATGTTAAAAACACATCAATTATTGATGTGTTATTGTGCAAAGGAAAAAAATAATTCTAAGTAAAACATCATAACTTCGTTAAAAATCATCGTAGAACAATTTCTAAAAAAGCGTTCTAAAGGTAATAATTCAAGCTTTCTATTGGTTCTAGGCATGTCTTAAAGTTAAGTCGAGTTCAAATTCTAATGTTCAAAAAGTGTCATTTTATTAATTTTGAGGTTAGGGTCAAAACTCGACCTGATGGACCAATTCTGAGGACGGATTCGGATTCAGCGCATCAATAAGGAATGGGTAGTCTTATTTCCCAACTCGGGTACTTTTTTTTTTGTGTGGCTGTGTTATTGTTGCAGTCATGGTGGTGTATCGTTGCTTCCAGAAAAATACCCTCATGGATTAAAAAAATTGTTAGATGGATCTCATAAGATATCTAGCCATTTTAGGAATAATATAAGACTTTACAATAATTCATTTGCTTTTGCATCTTAAAATGACAATGTAGTTCATTTCAATAATAAAGGCGGGGACCATTTTGATAAATAATTCAAGGTCGAATTTATTATCAAATCAACAATTTCCTATTTTCTGAAATTGATAATGATCCATCTTTTGGTCAACTATTCCTGTTAGATGCAGAAGAAGCAATTTGCTGTAGATTAAATAAACATGACAACTTAGATGTGAATATATTTAGTATTGCCAAATTATTGAGAGATTATAACGCACATACAAAGTCTTTTTTAATGATGTCTGAGATCATTGAGATAGAAACTGCGTTAGCAAAAAAAAATAATTTAATTTACAATTTTTAAAGGTGTAATGAAGTTGCTGCTATTTTTAATATGAATGCTGAAGGTTTAGTACCAAAGTCTTATGTAACGATTTATACTACATCGATTCAACAATTACAATTGGTTAGTCATTTAGATCCAAATGTTGAACCTTGGATATATCCTATACTTTATCCTCTAGGAAGCAAGAGTTATAGTCTCGATACGATTCGTACTGATAGTGACAAACCAACCAGAAATCAAACTGTCTCCAGATCTGCTTATATAAAATAGGAATAAGAGATCATACCTTCAATCAATTTTTATATGGTGGAAGAATGTTTCAGCAATGGTTAGTTGATAATTATGTCAAAGTTGAAAAAGTTAGGTTACATTTTTATAAAAATAATCAAACAAAATTAAGAAGTGAAATTTACAAAGGCTTAATTGATCATTTAGATAATCAAGAAATTGGGAATAATGTACATGTTGTCAAGATGTTGATACTGCCTTTAACATTTATAGATTCACCTCGTAACATGTTAAAACAATATCAATATGCAATGACTATTATGTAGCTTTTCATGGTAGACCAGATTTATTTATTACAATGGCATGTAGTTCATAATGGAAAGAAATTTAAGAAAATTTAATACTTAATCAGTCAGCTTCTAATAAACCTGACAAGTTGCAAGAGCCTTTCATTTAAAAGTAAAAAAAATTATCGACACTATAGTAGATGATAAACTATTTGGACAAGTAAAGTCTTATGTTTATGTTATTGAATTTCAAAAGCGTGGTTTACCACGCATTCATTTATTGGTTATATTGTAAGAAAGTTCTAAAATATTAAGAGCAGAGAGTGTTGATCGGTAAACTTTTTAAAGTAAGGTTTTTAAATGGTATTAGGTACATCATAATTTTTTATAATTACTCCTCATATTCTTCATTTTATTCTTTATCTTTATTTTATTTAATTAATTTTTAATTAATCAAAATTTCCAAATGATCACATCAATTTCAATTTATAGCAATGTCTTCTTATCATTAATTTTCTTTTTTTATTATATTATGTATTTCCTTTATTTCACATAATTATACATAAATGAAACATTATTTTAAGAAATAATAAAATTTGGCGTGCGCTTTAGCGTGTGCTTATTTGCTATTATCCACTTATGATAATTAATTAAATGAGAATTTGATTAAATAAAACTATACGTACAGTGTTATGTACACTGATCGCCAGATATGCTTTAACATATTTCCATTGGACCTACGTGTTAAAATGTTAAAGCATATCTGGCGATAGCTGTACATTGAAAGGAATATGTGCCACAATTTCGGTGATGATATAATATGAAGCTTCGTAAAAAGAGATGATTTGACCAGCGACATTTTGTTCGTACTATCCTAGTAACACAGATATCCATCAATATAGTTTCTTTAAATATAGATAAAAGTACAAATAAAAATCATGCACATGAAATTTGAAACACAATTCAACTGTGCCCCTTATTTTAAATTTTTTCATTTATTTTTTTAATGCTTATTTCAAAAAACCAAGGTGATTTGGCTAGAGACACAAAAACTGAGGGACAATTTTCAGAGCATTATATTTTTCACATTTTTTACTTTCCATTTTTTGAACTTTGTTTACGAAATTTTTCAGATATTTTTAAACAGTTTACAACAGTGAAAAAAGTTTTATTTAAAAAATAAACTAATTCAAAAAGTTTAAATACTGCAAAAAACATTCAAAGTGACACATGCAAAACCATGGTATTGTGAAATTTAATCAATTAAAACATGGAGAAAATAATATAATTAATTTATATCATTGGTTAAATTACACAGCCTCACAAAAAAATAAAAGTGTCGTGCGCGGCGAACTAGACTAGTCATTCCCTACGTATTTTGACGCGCTGAACACGAATCCGTCATCAGAATTGGCCTAGCACATCTAGGTTTGACTCTAACCTCAAAATCAATAAAATGACACTTTTTGTTAATTAGAATCTGAACCCGACTTAACTTTAATACATGCCTAGAGCCAATAGAAAGCTAGATTTATGACCTTCAGAACGCTTTTTTAAAAATTGTTCTACGATGATTTTTAACGAAGTTATGATGCTTTACTTAAAATCATTTTTTTCCATTACAACATAACACATCAATGATTGATGTGTTTTTAACATTTGAAAAAAGTCATATTTCAAGTAAAACATCATAACTTCGTTAAAAATCATCGTAGAACAATTTCTGAAAAATCGTTTTAAAGGTCATAAATCAAGCATTCTATTGGCTCTAGGCATGTATTAAAGTTGAGTCGGGTTCAGATTCTAATTAACGAAAAGTGTCATTTTATTGATTTTGAGGTTGCATAGGGAATAACTAGTCTAGTCCGCCACGCACGACACTTTAATTTTTTTTCGGGCTGTGTTATGATCTGTATTTCTTATTTAACAATATAAAATTATTTAATATTCACTAATTGTGACTTTTAGCGTTATTTAAAATAAAAAGTATCAAGGACAAGAATGTTAATAATTCCGGAGATTGGCCCATATCTTAAATAAATCTGATGTGTTCTGGTACTTTAGTTTAAAAATTGTTAATGAAAGAATTAAGATTTTAAATGCTTCAGGCTTAATTAATAATTGGAAACGAATATTTTATTTTAATTTTATTTTATTTCTACGAGTAATAAAATTTTATATTGATATTTTCCTATCTTTGTTAAGTTTTTTTTTGAATTTTGTAGTATTAACGTACACTAAAATAGTATATTAAACAATAAGGGGTTAAAGGCAGCCATTTCTTTACGCTGATGTTTGTGTACGAGTGACGGTCGAGGGCGAAGCCCGAGACAAAACGAGTACACAAACATCATTGTAAACAAATTGGACTTAACGCTTTTTAATTCGCTACATTCGACATAAGAGTCTTAAATAATTTTTTGTAACGGCCTTATTATTCCATAAGTAAGTTGTAATATTTTTAAAAACATCTGCCTTAGTCAAATATTATTTCAATTTTTTTATACAATATTTTTACTTGTTATGATTTTTTCACTCTTTTTAATTGCCTTATTTTAACTGACATTTCACTTCGAAAAATTATTTTAACCTATCATATAATATAATTTTCTAAATTCAAAATTCATATATCAAATTTTTAAATCCGTCTTCTCAATGCATATTATTTTTTAAAAATCCTGTTCTTAGTTATATATCAATACACTAGAACTCTTATCGAGCGGAAACAGTAGGCAATCGAAGGGACGAAAGGAGAAAGAAGTAGTTGAGCTCCATTCACTTAACACTTCAAGGTAACCTTCCATATCGACCGGACACTCACCCGAGCTATCCGCTCGATAGGAGTTCTAGTGTATATCATCGTTTTTAGGGATCAGCAGTACCATTCTATGAGAATTTTGTATTTGAAGATTTAGACGATAAACCTTATAATTTGGAGTTTAAATCTGGAGAAAATTATGTCAAGTATAACTAATAAAGAAAATATATTAAATAATGAGTTAATACAAAAAAGCGTCAGTATTTAAAAATACAATAACACAAAAAAAGTCTGAGATTCTTAGTGCCAGCACGAATAATCAAGAAAATATATCAGTAAAAAAGGTGTTGGAGAATCAAAGAGTGAGCACGAATAATCAAGATAAGTTAATAGAAAAGGAGTTAGAGGATCTAACCAAGAAGATGAATTAGTAGAAACGGAGACCGAGAATCAAAGTGTAAACACATGTTAACAAAAAAATGAATCAGTAAAAAAGGAGTCCGATAATTTTTTCAGAGTAAGTACTATTAAAATCGTTCTACTCAAAATAAATAGAGAAACTATTTAATTAATCTTCTGACATAACTTAAAATATAAATGCTAACTTTTCAATTTATCAAAATGTTTTAAAATTTTATTTGCTTTTTGGAGCAAGATGCAGATGGAAAACTTGTTTTTCTACATTTTAATACTCATAAGTGTCTGGACAAAGATTCTCGAGCAATTCTAGTAAGAACTATTATCAAAAAATTTAAAGATGCCTTACAAGATATACCAGCCGAAAAGAAACTAATAAAATTTTAGTAAGATTATATACATACGTTCTACTTTATTTATTTATAATTAGACATTTTTTTACTAAATAAATAATGTATTTAGGCAGTTTAAGGAAAACAGGCTTCCTTAAAACTATTAAAAAAGATGGTAAATCACCAACAATTCTTTTATCTTCAATTAACAGTACGTATAATAACAATTTGCTATTTACAAAACAGCTTTTACATTTTTAAATTTAAATAAATAAACAAGATATTTTGAATATTGCATACGTAAAAACTCTTTGATAGACAAAGAGCTCGTCACAGTTGCCAGAATAAATTTAGAAAACGGTTTACATCTTCATGATTGGATCATCACTTTCTATGATAGAAAAGCTTTACTTTCCATAGATAAATTGTCAGTTTCCGAATACATTAATAAATTCCCCTGCTTGACAACTAAACATGCTTAATGCTTTATAGCAACTATTTACGTTTCGTACAAATAAGTTTACATTTTTAACAAATTTTTTTTCCCCAGACTGAAACTGAAAGTAGAAGTTCTATTTTGCACTCAAGATGGCCTTTTATAAAGCCAGTGATTATAAAACAATTACAATTGTACGCAAATAAAATTGTAAACTTGAAAAGAAAAGGTCTAAATGCACTTCATGGCTTTGTTTTGATAAAATTATTACCTGCATTAAATTGTGGTAAGGAAATTTCTTAAGGTAGTATTATTCTTTGTGTTGATCAAAAAATCGACTTTTTTTATTTTATTTTTGTGGTCTACATTACCTCAAGAATTACACACAAAACTGTAAACACGTTTTTCTCAAAACCATGTTTTTAAAATGGCGGACAGCATGACTCGTGTTCTTTTTTATCGATTTTAAAAAACTTTAGATCAATTTCTTCGTTATGAAATCCTTCAGGCATCCCCCCTAAATCCGATTGTCTACTTTATTTTTTTTTAACGACTCCAAAAATGACAAAAAATACAAATTTTTTGTGATTTTTTTTAATATTGGCGCCATTTTTTTATTTTTTAATATTTTTTATCAGGGTTAGGGGGGATGCGTAACCACATGTATCAGATTTAAAACCACATTTGAATTTTTCAAATCGGATGTTTCTGTGAGGCTGTAGCTGGTCCGCCGATTTATAGTTTCTTTTTTTATCTTGACTTTGGCGCCCTCTAGTGATGAAACAGGCACAGTAAATTTTTTTTTACTTTTACTGTATTTATGTAAGCTTTCAGAGGGAGACAGAAAACATGAAAAATAGTCAACAAGTAGGCGATGAGGACAGCTACCATGATGTTTTTGACTCTAATAGTAATGATGACGATGGAACTGTTGATACTGATGATAGTAAAGATGGGTATGATAATGATTATGGAGGGCAGCTTGATGTCTCTGAAAATCATATGATTGAGGAAGTTTCCGGAAATCTTGAAGAGGAACAGACTGTATATGACTCAGATGCTAATATAAATCCTGTAGAGTCAGAATGTTCATCTCAATCACCAAATGAAGATGAATACACATTTGGAGTGGTACACATTTCACCTCTTAATAACTTAGAAAAGTTCAACATTATTTCTGGATTCGTACCAGATGATATGCATTTTGCTAGACTGGGAATAGCTTCATAATTTACAGACTATTTATTTGATAAGACATCTTCACAATTAATGAATTCTTTGAAACCTTTAAATGTAAAAGAAATTGACAAAATTTTGACAAACATTGCGGTTCTACATCAGGCTATGCGTTTAACTCGTTCGATTAGTGACAGATCAAAATGGAAGGCCAAAGAATGGAGAAATTACATTCTGTATTACAGTATACCAATTATGATGACACTCAGAGAAATGGTTTTTTTGAAAACAAAAGAAAATCCTCTTTAATGAAATTTTATCAAAGCAATTAGATTTCCTTTTGACTCAAGCGGAATTAATTTCGAGGCAATATTATATGACGTCAGTAACAACATGGAGAAAATTCTTCGAGATTGGGGATTTTTTCCACAGATCGTAGGAACTATACAGTGTAGGTCTCATTATTTTTTAAAAACTATTATCCTAATTAAATTATTTTAATAATAACAATGATAATGTGATTAAGTGACAGGACAAATTTATAGTAAAGAAGAAATTCATTTTGAGACAAGATTAAATCCTCTTATCTCAAACGGATTCTGTCAAAAAGAAATTTTGGGTGGAACAAAAGAAGATTCTCTAATGCTCTGGAATAAGAGTAAATTCCTGTTGTGTCAAAATGATGTTTGTTGTGTCAAAAGGACCTTTCTCTGAGTGGATATTCGTTAATGAAAGATTAGTAAAACACTGGACTCTTTTTGTAGAAGTTTTCTACATGGGATTATTACCGTCTATTTTATAAGAGATCAGTTAGGACATATGGAACTTCTAGCTAAAGAATGTATTATCTATGCTGAGAAATATTATACAAAAAGAAGTTCACATAACAATGTTCACCAATTACTGGATTGGATAAAATGTATTGAGGACTGGGGTCCATCGTGGGCTCACAATTGCTTTATTTTGTCTTTAGGAAAAACGCTTACTCAGCACTCTTGTAAAATTTCGGCATATCAATTGTATGGTGTTCTTAAGCAAGTAGAAGAAAATTGGATGAATTAACTTCAATTATCTCCAGATACAGTTTCTTACAAGAGTATGGTGAAAGATCAATGTATTTTTTCTGTACCGAAGAAATCAACTGCTAAGACAAAGAATTCCTTCGCACAATTGCATAATGGCACATTAATTCAAATAAATAATTTTATCGTTGATGCGGAATCTGGAGCAGATTATGTAATATATAAAGTTATTCATACAGAAGCTGTTTTGAAAGTAAGATATTCATTTTTGCAGTATGTAATCGAGTGGGGTGATTCACTTTTAGTTACTCCTACAGAAGAAATTTAAAAAATTTGCACTTTTTTAAAGTAAGAAATAACGAATTTATATGTCCTATACCAAATTTATATTATTCTTGACGTACTTCTCTGTACTAAGACATCGTTTTACGTTCTTAAAGTTGTCTCCGATTATCATTTATAACTTATACCATTGACTATGTAAATGTAAATAGAATAAACCAAATAAAAGTCTCACTGAAAATTATTGAACACTAGAAGTATATGTATGTTAAGCACTCTTTCCATGCCGACATACGGAATTTTTTATCTAAAATTTCCATCATTTCGTCTATGAAGAACTCTATATGAAATACAACGTGTAAGTTGGTACTTTTCCGTTTTTAAATTTTATATTATTCCGTTTTTGGAAACATACATATGGAATTCCACGTAGGTGTTGGTACTTTTTGATGAGAGTTTTAATGCTATTCCAAATAAAGAATTTTACGCGAAATTAATTAACTTTTTTTCATTTTTATCATTCCGTCCTTGAAGAAATCCACATGGAATTCACGTGGATTTTGGTACTTTTTTATATAAAATTTTCTTCATTCCGTACATGGAGTACTCCACATGGAATTCCATGTAAAAGTCCATATGAAATTCCACGTGGATGATGGTACTATTATGATTAAAATTGTCATTATTCTGTTTATAGAGAAATTTTCATAGAATTCCATAGGAAAGTCTAAATGGAATTCCACGTAGATGTTGGTACTTTTTTATATAAAATTTTCTTCATTCCGTCCATGGAGAAATCCACATGGAATTCCACGTGAAAGTTGGTATTTTTTTTTAGATTGACACTTCAACACAAAAGAGCGGGCCAACGAATGACCCTTACAGAGGATACGAAATCCTTCCGTCTTCCGACCAAACACCTGGGTTAACGAATAACCCCATCTCACGAAGAGACTTCAACACAATCGAGCGGGCCAACGAATTACCCCTTCAGAGGATACGAAATCCTTCCGTCTTCCGACCAAACACCTGGGTTAACGAATAACCTCATCTTACGAAGAGACTTCAACACAATCGAGCGGGCCAACGAATAACCCCTTCAGAGGATACGAAATCCTCGCGTGCCATCTTCGCATCATACAGAAATCATTTGTGAGTACTCTTTTATGACGATCTCTGCCCAGAAAGACAAAGTCTATGCTTATAGTCAGTTTGACAGAGCTCGAGGACTACTTGGCTCACAGCAAGCGCTGCACAACGGATCTCCACGCTGGTAGCTAGTCAGCGATATAGAACAAAAAAGCTCGATAACATATAAGCAGCGCTGTGAATTGGTAGGGATATCAAAAAGCGTGAATTCGCTGAAAGATGACTCAGCTCACAGGTCACTTGGCAACACGACTGGATTGCACAGCTCAAAGAAAGCGCTGTAAGACGAAGCAGCTCTCTGCAGCTTGAATCAGCTAGGAGGTAGCAGGCGTAACTGCAGGCTGGAACGACTCAGAAGAAGCGTGATATAGATGCATTCAAAGCCAGCTCAAAGGTAGTAAGCGAGTCTCCAGCCTTAAACGGCTCATGGGCAGTGTCGTACCTGTTAACCAACTTAAGCAAGAGAAGTGCATTGCACCCAAACACTAAGACACAAAAGAAAATCGTATGCACATGTGCACCCAAAAGCAAGAAACATGCACAAGAACACCCAAGAAAAAGATACCAACTTCCCTAAATGACCACGTGTCCACGAGCAGCCTCTTGGCACCAAAGTCGAGTTAAACAAACCAAAGAACAGATGTGATAATCCTCTCAACAAACCTCCGACGTCCAAACTCCAATTATGTGACCTATAGACGAGAAAAACACCGAAAGGCAAACAATGATACAATCGTGGTCCTGACAAAGACATCAGCAAGCAGCCCTACCGAAAAAAGCACGAGGGTTAACGAATAACCTTGTCTCACGAAGAAAGAACAAAAAAAAAAACTTAACTATCACAACTCGTGTGGTCTCACCAACATCGACTCTAGTAGATCCTCCCATCCGCTCGGTCCGACTCCCTTCCAATCGCCAAGACACCTTCAGAATCAAGAGGTCCCTCTCGTGACGGTAATCTTTGATGGACCGCAGCGACAACGAGCCCACAAGCTGGAACCAACCGGCACCAAGCTCGCACACACGGCAAAACCAAAGCATCACTCCCGCACTCGCATCTTGCAGAAAAGTCACTGCATTCACCCCGAATGACCCCACAAACCCGAACAGAACAACAATCCGTCCAGAAATGCACGGGAAAACGCGCCAGACGTGGTACGCACAAAAGCCAAAACGGAACTGCCCTCCTTCATCAGATCAGGCCCTCGTCTCCTACCAACGATCCGAGTTCCATCCTGTAGAGAGGGAAGCAGGGCAGGCATGTCCACAGAAGAGGGGAAAACCCACTTCAATAGGAACCTTAAACTCAATTAAAGGTTTTATGACAGACTAAGCATTGCTTCACAATGCCTACAGAAAGACATAAACCACCCAATTGAATCCTGCAATAAATCCTCCTTATAACTTTAAACATTTTAAACAAAGTTGAAACAATAGATCTTGACAAAAGACGACAATTCGGTCCAAAAGATGTTGAATTAATGTCCTTTCTAGCCTAAAATATTCCAAAATAGGCTGGTTACTAAGATTCTTAAGTTATGAACGCCAATAAAGAAAATCTTAGCACCAAACATAATTATGATTATTCCAGGGCTTGATAGCCATAGAGGTCCTTACTTACAAGTGGTAAGCCAAAGATCAACGATAAATCTTACCAAAACAATGGATAATTATTAAATTCCACTCCAGGTGAATAAGTTATTCCAGATTATACAAAAGGAACCACGTCAAAATCCAGTTAGCATTTAAAAAATAATCCAAAAAATTCCGAGGTACGATCAGAAGAATAGATAGGTTGTTGATTAAAATTGTTGGATCAGGAAACAGAAAATTTTTAAAGAATTGTTGATTTTTCGTTAAAAGATGTCACAAATTTCCTCCAAAGTTGTTCCAAATTCATGAGAAATAAACGAAATTTACAAAATTAGTTCTAATTAGTTTCTAATTAGGCTGCACGAATTTTCCAACATTGAATAATTATTCAGTGTTGGAAAATTCGTGCAGCCTCCAGAGTTAATTTTTAAAATTTTAAAATAATTAACTTCTTACTTGCAATATTTTGCAACGTCACAACTGCCCTCTCCTAAAATGAGACCGAATGTTCGTTATATTTTATTGAAAAACAAAAATCTAATACAGTTAACCCATTAACGCCCAAAAGGACACAAATTTTACCAAATTTTCAAGACTATTCCTTAGCAATAAAAAAAATTTGAAAAATTTGAAACGAACCATTTCCGACGTAAAATTTATCGCTCTTTGAGATTCCGTTATCAAAATTTGTTTATAATAAACATGCAAAAAGTTATAAACAATTGTTTAAAAAAAAACACGATTTTTTGCATAAGAAAAATTTTTTAATCAATATTTTCATGCAGAACAAGAAACGAGATTCGATCAAAGCCTCAAAATATCGTGTCTTTAAGTTCTCAGCCGTAAATATTCGGAAAAACATATACAAAAATACAAGATGGCTGCTCCAATATGGCGACTGAACTGACTTTTTTTTTTACAAAATATGAGCTTAGTGTACCAAACCTTCAAAAATTGTCCGAATTCGATGAAACTTAGTACCCTTAGGTTTTTGGGGTCCCTGAATACGAATCTGAAGTCATTTTTCAAAAATTCAAAATAGCGGATCCAATATGGCGGACGAGATTATAAAATTTTAATTTAATTTCATGAAACTTGGTATATGGGGGTTTTTGGGGTCTCTGATTACGAATCTGAAGTCATTTTTCAAAAATTCAAAATGGCGGATCCAATATGGCGGACAAAATTATAAAATTTCAATTTAATTTCATGAAACTTGGTATATGAGGGTTTTTGGGGTCTCTGATTACGAATCTGAAGTCATTTTTTAAAAATTCAAAATGGCGTATCCAATATGGCGCACGAGATTATAAAATTTCAATTTAATTTCATGAAACTTGGTATATGGGGGTTTTTGGGGTCTCTGATTACGAATCTGAAGTCATTTTTCAAAAATTCAAAATGGCGGTTCCAATATGGCGGACGAAATTAAAAAATTTCTATTTAATTTCATGAAACTTGGTATATGGGGGTTTTTGGAGTCTCTGATTACGAATCTGAAGTCATTTTTAAAAAATTCAAAATGGCGAATCTAATATGGCGGTCGAAAATGAAAAATTTTAATTTAATTTTATGAAGCTTGGTATGCATGTTTTTATTGGGTTCTCTGATTACAAATCGAAATCTTTTATAATGTATTTCGTTCGTTAGCCGTCAATATTACAGTATTGTCGTTTCCCAGCTCTTACCACGAGGAGGTGGACGTTCATAAATACCATTTTTTTTTGTTTTTAATAAATTGTACACACATTTATAAATTTATAAACAGATATATTAGTTTAGTATTAGATTTGTCTCAGTTTCTACTTTTTTCTTTTATGAAAAATAGTGTTTATATAGCCTAACTGTGCGCAGTCTTAAAACATATTGAACATTGAAAGAAATTACATTGAACGCATATGCTTTTACTTCTCTTACTACATTTTGCATGGTAGTGACAATATTTTTTAGCGCCTGCAGCCTTTAATTGGCGAAGTTGCAAACTTGTGGCACCAGTATCTGTAATATTATGGAAGCCTGAATTAGGCTCATCAGAATTACACATGTCCACTTTTTTGATCTTATAAGTGCACTGATAAAAAAGAAATTTCAATTACATATGAGGCATTGTCAGACTAATAATTAATTATTTGAATTTCTGTGTGTTGCAGTAAATTACAGTGGCTTTAATTCAATAGAAATTTAAGGCTGTGCACAGATAGGCTGTATAAACACTACTTTTCATAAAAGAAAACAGTAGAAACTGGGACAAATCTACTACTAAACTATAATATATCTATTTATATGTTTATAAATGTGTGTATAATTTATAAAAAACAAAAAATCATAAAAACAAAAAAAAAAAACACAAAAAAAACAAAACAAAAACAAAAAAAAAACAAAAAAATGGCTTTTATGAACGTCCACCTCCTCGTGGTAAGAGCTGGGAAACGACAATACTGTAGTATTGACGGCTAACGGACAAAATACATTATAAAAGATTTTGATTTGTAATCAGAGAACCCAAGAAAACCATGCATACCAAGCTTCATAAAATTAAATTGAAATTTTTCATTTTCGACCGCCATATTAGATCCGCCATTTTGAATTTTTAAAAAATGACTTCAGATTCGTAATCAGAGACCCCAAAAACCCCCATATACCAAGTTTCATGAAATTAAATTGAAATTTTTTAATTTCGTCCGCCATATTGGAACCGCCATTTTGAATTTTTGAAAAATGACTTCAGATTCGTAATCAGAGACCCCAAAAACCCCCATATACCAAGTTTCATGAAATTAAATTGAAATTTTATAATCTCGTGCGCCATATTGGATCTGCCATTTTGAATTTTTAAAAAATGACTTCAGATTCGTAATCAGAGACCCCAAAAACCCTCATATACCAAGTTTCATGAAATTAAATTGAAATTTTTTAATTTCGTCCGCCATATTGGATCCGCCATTTTGAATTTTTGAAAAATGACTTTAGATTCGTAATCAGAGACCCCAAAAACCCCCATATACCGAGTTGCATGAAATTAAATTGAAATTTTATAATCTCGTCCGCCATATTGGATCCGCTATTTTGAATTTTTGAAAAATTACTTCAGATTCGTATTCAGGGACCCCAAAAACCTAAGGGTACCAAGTTTCATCGCATTCGGACAATCTTTGAAGGTTTGGTACACTAAGCTCATATTTTGTAAAAAAAAGTCAGTTCAGTCGCCATATTGGAGCCGCCATCTTGTATTTTTGTATATGTTTTTCCGAATATTTACGGCTGAGAACTTAAAGACACGATATTTTGAGGCTTTGACCCAATCTCGTTTCTTGTTCTGCATGAAAATATTGATTGAAAAATTTTTCTTATGCAAAAAATCGTGTTTTTTTTTAAACAATTGTTTATAACTTTTTGCATGTTTATTATAAACAAATTTTGATAACGGAATCTCAAAGAGCGATAAATTTTACGTCGGAAATGGTTCGTTTTAAATTTTTCAAATTTTTTTTCATTGCTAAGGAATAGTCTTGAAAATTTGGTAAAATTTGTGTCCTCTTGGGCGTTAATGGGTTAAATACTAATTCTTAGTTAAATTATCCGGATAAACAGATGAAGCTTATTAAGGTTATTCTAGTTACAGTGCTTTCCTCCAAAATCATGACACAATGAAACAAATAGTAAAATAAGTTGTTCTGGTATTTAATAAACTATTGTTAATTATGATTTTTGGATCGTGATAACAGTAATACAAAAAAAAAAAATACAGAAACAACAAATTAAATTCATGATACGGGCTAGCAACCAGGAGTCAGATTAAATAAAAGAGACTTAATTTGAAATAAGATGGAAGTGCCAATTTGCAAAAGTTCTGAATTTTCCCAGATTGAAACAAGTTGATCAATAAATCATAAATACTAATTTCCTATATATATTTTTGAACTTAATTAATTTATTATCATTTCTATTTATAAATTTTCCAATTAGACATAAATTCAATTATTATAAAATAAGAGTTGAATATAAAAGTAAAATATAAACTAATATAAAACAGAACTATAATTAAATGGGCAAAGCAAAATTAATTTGATTATAAGCTTGAAATTCAAGAGAATCTTAGGTGTTTAGCTTTAATACATTTAAGGCATTTATTACGATAAACGTCTGGAATTTCACAACTGTGACAAAAGATTTTATCCTGAGATAAAGGACAAGTAGGGTGCGTGTGAATTGTCTTTTTATAAATAAGACAATGATCAATATCATTTTGTAATGCAGTAAGTTTGCATTCTTCATATTCGGTTAATGTTATGTTAGGGCATCCACAACCAGAGCAAAAAAATCTTGTCGATAGGTTTTGTTTAAACAATTTCAGCAATAAGGTCGGAATGTTCCTTTAATATTTGTCAACATTTCCGAATTAAGATTTTCGGGTATAGAGATATTCATTTTTTCTAATGACAGAATAGCAACAGATTGATCATTCTTATTTGATTCAAGTTCTCGAAGTGAAGAACAATCTCTAGGGGATACAAAATTTTCATTCAAAATTTCAATAATTCAGGTGATTGAGATTTGAAAGTACAATTTTTAACCAATCTAAATGTTCGTCAAAAGTTTCGGTTATGATAATTATATCGTCTAAATAGGCAAAGACATGAGGTTCCATTTTAGGAGCAATAAGAGAATCAACGAGGCGTTGAAAAGTAGCGGGAGCGTTTGTTAGGCCAAATGATATTCTTTTGAAATTAAGTAAACCTCGACCTGGAACAGTAAATGCTGTTTTCTTACGACTGTCTAAATCTAAAGGAATATTTAGAAAACCTTTCTGAATGTCTAAAGTGAAAATGTATTTATTAGCTCTTCTCAATTTATCTAAAATAGCTTCTATTTTAGGTAACGGATAAGCGTCTGGTTTGGTTATTTTATTTAATTTTCTGAAATATCTTGAACTTTAAGAGACACAGTGTAATATCTCTGTTTAATGGGAATATGATCACCTACAGTACTAGACTAGTACTAGACACTTTTTTAAATAATAAATTTTAAGTACACTAGAATCTCCCAAGAGCGGACTTCTAAAGAGAGGACGAGTTATATGCGGGACGCGTTGAGGAGTAAGGGGGAAAGAAATGGGCGGGACTAAAAACAGAAAGTCATCGAAGCTTCAGGAGCGTCTACATACATCTGTTGAATTGTTCCTCCCTTGCTTACGTTTTTATTCTCGAGTTACTAAATACTGTCGTAAAATGAATGGAAAAAAATGAAAAACTTTCTTGGATGTAGAATATACTATATTATTATATTATATTGAACAGAATGTACTAATCCAAAAAGCACATCTTTGAAATCCATTGTACGGCCCTGAGTGTTTATAGTTCTCGACGTCAAGGTGGCTTCAAGGGCAAATTTCCGTAGAGCGGACGAAGACTCTAGCCGTCCGCTTTTCGGAGGTTCTAGTGTAATAATACCACTGTCTCACAACAACGTGTAACATATTTTATAAACTTCTTAAGGTTACGTGAACTTCATGTACCATACTGTTCGAATATCGTTTTCAGTAAGCGCTTGGCTATTAAAAGAGTAAAATAATTTACTCCATTTTGATCCAGAAATAACTGGACAAGCTGCATGCGAGGTTTAATAATCTTAAAATCCATTTGGTTTAAGATTATACCAAAATGCAGAACTTGCAGTCTTAGGTGTCAATGAAACGTTTATTTTTGAAAAAACTGTAGTACCACCTTCTTTCACATTATTTAACTGTGAATAAACATATTGCATATAATTCTTTACATTAAAATAAAGGTAAGTATACTATAACTGATTAAACAACTGTAGTTCGTACTGAATAATACAATATTATTATTGTGTAAGTAATCTTAATATTCTAACAGACCTAGAATACCTATTAGATTTTAAAATAAAGATATATCCACTCACGTAAAATAACACAGTAGCAATGCGATCCTGAGAATAGGAAAGAGAATTCTCTATCGTTTGAGAAACTGTCTGTAAGTACCGAAACATACACAATTCAATAAATGATTTTTCTTTCTACTGCGTTATATTCTATTATTATATTTTACAGTACATTAAAGAAAAGGCTACATGAAACATGAACATTATTAAATTTTAGAGTGACATTCAGTAAAATATAATGTTAAGGTAGGAACAAAGATTTGGGTTTCCTATCGGACACGTCTTTGAAAGGTGGATAAGAAAATGCCTCCTGAATATAAGGCAGTATAAAAAGGAAAAAAGCAAATGTTATAATAAAAAATATTAAACAATAGAAAATACAAATGTATCACATACCGAGTCAAAATCGAAATGTGGTTCGTATTTGCCTTGAATTGGATAATAGGCAATTTGTAAATCTTCTGAAGGTATAAGAGAAAAACTAGTTATCAACTATAATAATCCACACCTGGCCTCAAGTAGATTTAGGTTTTGCAAAAATGGTGACAAAATCGGGTTGTGGCATTTCAATCCTCTATATTTAAAGCTTCAAAAAATTCAAAGACCAAAATTCTAGCTGATCCTTTTGTGAAGTTATTGTCGAATTGCATTTTTCTGATTTTAAATGAAATTTATAAAACAGAATAAAACAAGATTACTTAATTATTGCACATAAGTTTAATAGAAAAATTAAATGTTTCAGTTACAATAAAGTCCTTTACAACAAAATAACAACAATAATATTTTTTTAAATTATTTTAGTTTTAATTAACTAATTTGTGTTTCGTACACAATTGAAATGATCGAAAAATTTTCTCAAAGATGTTTTGAAGAGAACTCAATAACTGCTTTCTTAAATCGAATAATGTAGGTTGGATCATCAATCAAATTCATTTTATGACGCTCCCAAAACTTCAAAAAAACTTTAAAAGTTTTTTAAAAGTTTCGGTAGCTTCCGTACTTCTTAGGGCAGTTTTTAATTCCTGGATGTATTTATCTAGATCAGAACCAACTGTTTTCGCAGAAAACCAACAACTTACCACTTTATCCATAGCCTTAAAAGCAGATATTATAGGGACTAAACGCAATTGAATTAGATATTTCCAACTCTTGCTTAATATGCTTTTTTATAAGGGTTTCAATATTATCATTTATGCGGAAAAAGTTGGAATTTTTATTTCCAAAAACAATTTTTGAGCCGCAAGTTGCACATACCTTAATTCTATTCTCCTCGTGATCACATTTACTTTGGCAATAAGAATTGACTTTATTGTTTATGTTGAATTAAACTACAAAAAAGTAAAAATTCAAATCAACATTACTTTACAACATTTCAACAATATTTTACCCAGCCTGCCTAAGCAAAATCTTACCTTCTCAAAATTTAAAGTGGTCTTCGTATACACAAGGTTTGAAAGCTTTCATAATAATGTATCGACTGGTAGTCAAACGTAAAATATTTTGCATGATACAAGCAACATAATAAGATATTATATTATATATATTGGATAAGATATAAATCCTGATATTAATAAAATCATAAGTAGTTTTCGTATGCACAACAAATTACAGCTGACAAAATTACATATCGAATAGTATGAAAAGGTCAAATTACTTGTTTGAAATATGCAACAAAAGCAAATATAAGTAATCTTTTTTGTTTTAAATTAAAATAACTTATATTTACAATTTCTTGTCAGCAGGTATTAAGTAAAAATTACAAATTTAACGATAACTCGAAAAAAGGATCAGCTTTGATTTTGATCATTACATTTTTTGAAGCTTCAAATAAAGAGGAATAAAATTCCGCGACCCGATTTTGTCACCACTTTTTGCAAAACCTAAATCTACTTGAGGCAAGGCGTGAATCGAAGGTACACGTTGTCTCTGTGCTTATGGTCATCTCTGTCCAGCCAGGCAAGTTTTGTAATTCTATTGTCTAGGAATATATCTTCCCCTGTTTCATGATCCACAAATATTGATTTTTTCATCTGCCATGATGAAATCACAGCTATGATTGTTTTTATAAATAATTTGATGCTTGCATTCACATTTTAAAAAATTTATAAGTAACAGGGTAACTATTTATGATTTGTAATATTCTACGCATTTGTTAAACTGGAAATTTAATATTTCGAAACGAAAGTAACTAAAACGACAAAAATTTATCAAAAAAAAAATTCACAGAAATCCAGAATAATATTAAATATCGTTTTTACCACACATGCGAGAAAAACTCGTGTTTTTATTCGCGTGAAGCAAGCCAGAACTCACAGTTTTCAGATGTACGAAGAAATTTTTTTTCCCTGTTCGGAAGTTTTTTCACCTCTGACGTCATTAATCTCAAACTTGCGAGTCCTGCCTTCTTCACGTGCACAAAAAACGAGTTTTTCGCACATTTGTTGTAGAAAATAGTATATGCACCTCGAGAGGACGATTATTTGACTCGTACAATGTTCTGCAAACTCGTTTCGGCAAATAAACGCGTCCTTCCCTCCCTTGATGCATAATGTACTATTTAGTACATATTCTTTGTGTCAATATAGTATATTACTATTAAAACTTTGTGCTTCATAATATGCAGCATATATCTGTGTATCGACGAAGGTAAGTAAAACAATTAAACTAATCTTCTTTTTTATAACAGCACTTATTTATAAAGAAATCACTCCCGAAAATCTCTTTCACTCGGAATAGGAGTCGCGGCCTAATCGAAGTGAGTCAGCAGCTAGACAGCGTGCACTGACTCAAAAAAAAAATATTCTGGGCGCTTAGTACAGCGTTCACCGAGAATGATAACCAGCAGTAATTCTACGTGCACTGACCAGGACTAGAAAAAAATGGCAGAGGACTATTCTCTAAGCAGTCAGAATGACGTGTACTGAGAGAGAAAACTAGAAAGAGCTGGATCTGTCGGAGTTCAGGCAACGTGCATGACGGACCTGCGAATACTCACAGTCTGCAGTGGAGCTGTGTTACCTCCCTGCCTGCCTGCTCGATCCTCCTACTGAGACGTCTGAAAGATAACTGTCTCTCAAATGTGCGGAGCGTGGGCAATTATAGACGCTCTGCGTCAACTCGATCCTGAGCTCTCGCGCATTAGGCCCTCGGTGTCTACTGATGAGAACTATTCTGATCTCTCCGCGCTTCCTCGTCTCTGTTAATTGTTGAACGCTCTCACTCCCGAGTATCCTAGCACTCACTCATTCTGACGTAACGGTTTGGACTCATGTTCGCGATCGAAATATATGGCTCTATATTTTGTACCGTTACAATACTTTTAATTTTTTTCAAACAAATGATCGTTTACTGAATTAATTATTTTAATTTCTAAAGCTTGTTTATAAATCAGTGTTTATATTCGTCATCGAATATACTTATCCTTATATTTGCCGAGAGCACCTTAGGCAATTAGCTTAATGACTAGGCAATAAGCTAATTGCCTAATTGAATCCAGACAAAAAGAAGAAAGAACGTCTTCCACAAGTGCATTCTTCTATTTGCCTAAATTTAATTGCCTGAATTCTTTATTTGCCTACGACATATATACTGTGTTTTTATTTGCCATAATAAAATGTCAAATTACATTTAAATAAAAATATTTTATAATAATATTTTTTACAGTTTTTGAACACAACTGATGTATAATCTCATTTATTTCACATTTAGATATTCTTTTTTTTTAAGATCTGTTACAATAAAATTTGTATTATCAAAAAAATATTTGACACATAATCGGTTTTGCTTATCTTAATATTTACTATCAAAATATAAAATTTGAATAAAATCAATGTACCTTTTGAAAACGATAGACACACTTCAGAAATCCTTACTCAATAACAGAAAGAATATGGAAAATGAGGTAGAATGTACCGATGAAAGTGAAACAGATAGTGATTTTGTAAAAATAGCTTTGAAGAAAGTTGTAGAAAATTAAATAACTTTAAAATATATGTTTGTCAATAAAAATATATTTTTTCAAAATTTGTAAAACAAAAGATGAGTAGATATAGAAGAAGAAGATACGATTGAAAGTGGAAGCGATGTTAACGTTATCGTTATGGAAAATTATAATAAATGACTCAAATCTTGATCCATTTGCGGTAAGTTGATATTTATAATTATCTAATATACATAAATATTATGTTTTATTTGATCTTTAAGAAGAAAATAACCAATTACAATTTAATGACACTTTCTCATCTTGTAAAGAATTTTGCAACTGAAATTCTTTTTAAATTTTTTTTTTATAAATTCTAGTAGATTATCAAAATAATTTTTATATGCATACGAATGTTATTTTGTTTCTAATGATACTGTTTTAGGTTTGTCAACTTTAATGATTTAATTTGTTTAAGTACATAGTTACGAATTAAAATGAATTTATTATAATATACTGTTTTGAAATAGCTTAATTGTTATTATATTTTATAAATATATATTATCAAGAAGAATCTGTCACTGTCACGAATCCGGTATTGAAGCAAGTCTGCAACGAAGAAAGCAATAAATTAAAAAAATCCAGGAGATTTTTAGTCTAGAAAATTCAATTTTGTCCCTCATCTAGAGGTTACTTATTCAAAACTTCTTCCATAATTTACAATACCTTGCTTAATTTGAGTATTATGAAAAAGCAAGAGGATTTTATTGCTTTTTGGGCCACGCACTTGAAAACAATCACAAATGGTATACCAAGTGAATCAGATTACAATAATTACTCTAGAACAATTCTCGACACCTTTCCTGCATAAGCAGGTATCAAAAATGGTTTTGTAAGAAAAATTACAATTTTAGTATATTCATTTTTATAAATGTTATTAATTAAATTGGTTTAAACTATTGATAAAAATTTATTTTTTAAGGGTGTTGTCAAAACGCAACTTAGTTCCAGGATGCGAAATAGTCGCTATCGAGTTTAAAACAGTGAGAAAAAGAAGAATCTGATGATACAAAAGAAGGATGTTCAGAACCAAAAATTACTATAATGGATCTTGACATTAACATGGAAAGGTATGTCTTTAAAATAGACTTCAATTTTTAATATACAGTTCGAAATAGTTCCAATTCAAGATATAAATATATGAATTAAATATTTGTTCTGAAAGTCAGTCTAGTTGCAATACAAAATCCCTGAATGCTTCATAAGAATTAGAAAAATGTAAAGACAATGACGATTCTAATCGAGTTAACCAACTGAGGGAATTAACTAAAATTGAGCAAAGAACTTATATTGAAAGTGCTGAAACTAATTTAGCAATAACAGAAATTGTTAAAAAGTTTTCTGAATAACATTTATTTAAATTGGTAATTTAATGCAAATTTGATATTCGTATTTTACATATTTATGCCGAATATGTTACCTTACCCTTTTCTTTGACAAAGATTATTTTAGAGTTTACGCTGCTGACTAACAATGATGAAGAAAAAGCGTATGAAGCAATAAGTACAATTTTAAAGCTGTTATGTCGAAATTTTATCCTAAAATTTGACACTGAGAAGAAGAAAGCTGCAATTTTTAAAAGAGTATACGAAGAATTAACGATAAAGAAATTTTTAAAATCAGTATAATCATTAATTACGATTGCAAAGGTATTTTTTTTAATATATATGTATTCGTACAATATATAAATTTTCCATACCTATTTTTTGTTTACACCTAAAAATGTTGTTTAAAAAAGTTTTAGATTTTATATTATAAAGCATAATTGAAGGAGGCATAAAAAATTTAAATGTTAGAATGTTTCGAAAACGTTTCTATATATTTTCTTCAATTGAGTAATCAGCGGAGTTGCCACTTGTGATTCTCATCAAAAGTATTGGAAAAATTTTAAAAAAGTTATAATCAGTAAAAAATGTATACATAACAATTAGATATTCTGTCTTAAGGTATGAGTCGCGTAAAATGACTTTCGTCAGATTTTTTTAAAACTTTGTATCTGTATTCATGAGGTAATTATCTATGAAATGAGATCTTATCAATTTTGACCACTTCTGAGCTTCAAAACGTAAATTCAAAGTTCATACCTTTTACATGCAATACCACTAAATGCATGTAAAAATTGTATTTTATATTCATTTATATGAAAATTTATATTTTATATTTATATGAAGTCGTCAGAATTTCAAATAAAACTACTAAGTTACACATTGAGATAATATAAATCCTTTAAAAATAATTAACTTTATTGACCACGCCGAATAAAAAATACAATAATTTGAAACTTTAAAAATTTTAATTTTTACGTGGTTTCATTGAAAAATGTCGTAAACGTGTCAGCAATACATCACAATTACTAATAGTACCTACATTACATTAAATTTCTAAGTGAGTAAATAAATTTCGATCTGTTGGAGCCAAGACGTTTAGGTTTTTTTTTTTTTTAATTTGGTGGAAAATAAAACAACAACAAAACACTAAACACATGAATTAAAGGACAATATGCCTTTATTTTAACGAACAACGTTTCGTCAACATTTCGTTGACCTCCTCAGGCTGTAAATACAATATATAACACTTCATAAATTTTTTAACACGAACAAACACATAGTATAATAAATAAACTAATAAAGTTTTTACCTCTAAACAGAATATGTCAAAGAATTTTAAAAAACAATTATCACCAAATGGTGACTTGTCAAAAGGTGTGTTTACATGTCGAAAGCAAGAGACAAACTTAAGAATTTGAAAATATAAACTCAAGACAGAACGAAAGTAATACAAAAATATATATAAATATAGACAAATACAAACATCTAGTGAAAATTAAATTAATAAGAAGTCATGATGGATAACAGATTATTGATTACATTACATTAGAAGAGATCACAAGGAAGCAAGTGAGTTGATATAAAATTTTATTAATTTTACGGGAGTTTTGCGGAAGCATTTACGCGACTAATACCTTAAATCTTCATATAATTCATTTTGTTGAACTAATATTTTAAAACTTTAAGTGGTCAACACGTGTTGTTTTATTGCCCTTTTTTGGCGAGGTCTGGCGTCAACCAGACCCATTTTTTATGAATCCGGCTTATTCAATTTGCCCCTTTAAGAAATGTTACTTTTCAGATTTCTCTGTTGTTCAAGAAATAAGATTTCGAGAAGCAACTTGTACCTAAATTTGCCTTTTAGAATATTATTCTTTTTAGTTTTATTTTACACAGTTTATATTTCTAATAACCATATTAAAATTAATCGATTATTTAATTCTAAGGTCTCTTGTAAAATCAGCTTTTAATAATTATTTTTTTTAATAAAAATCGTTTTTATTCAAGTTGAATGTTAAATCATTTTTTAAATCGAAAGTTTATATCGACTGATCGATATCTTGATTAAAACACGATCGAGATATTATTCGCTCGTCACAGCAACTCGAATTTTGACAAGCTAATTGTGAACGCGCTTTGAATTATTTGAACTGAATATCTTAGAATCTTATTAATTGATCAATTTTTGTGATTTGAATTGGCCACACCCCGGCCACAAATTTGAAGAAGAAGAAGAAGACAAGGTGATAGTGTCACCTCATTCCAAGTTTGGTGGTCGTTGACGATTGTTTTGCTTAGGTGTCTCTGAGCATATTAAATTGTAACAATTAAAATAAAACGATTTTTTTGACGAAAGGAAATATGTTGAGAAGCCACGGAAGCTGTCGTTGACAAAAGGTGCTCGTGGATGAGTCCCAAGTGGTTTATCAAGCGAAAAATAAACTTTTAAATAGTCGGCTCTCCACCAGTCTCTTTTATTGGAATTTACCGGTCTCTCGTGTGTGAGTGTGAGAGAGTAAGGTGGCCATGTAGACACCAATTTATTAACGAAAAGTTGTAAGTCTTGTTTAAAAAGTTTTAAATATGTAGAGTCAAATGAATTCTGTTTTATGTTTAAATTGAATTGTGGAGTTAATTCCTTTGGTGTCGTTCCTTACCATCCCACTCTCCGTGGTTTGTGGCTAGCGAACAAGTAATACCTTATAAAAAATAATATTGGATTGAGTACTGGGAGTAAGTACTGGAATAAGTATTGGAAACTCCAATACTTTTTTCGCTAAACATTCTCAAAAGTTTTACTGGTTGCGCACTAAGTTTCTATGGCTCCCAGATCTGCGCAGTAGTTTTTTTTTGTAAATATAATACATAGAAATACATTGAACGCAAAATCAGAGTTCTACAGAAAATTAAAAAAAGAATTTAAAATATATTACGCGAAAATAGTGTTGAAGTTTTTAATACTTATTCCAGTACTTATTCCAGTACTTAATCCAATAATTACTCCCAGTACTTGCTCCTAGTACTTAATCCAATACTTATTTTTTATAAGGGATTTTCATAAAATCGAAAGGATTAAAATCAAAATAAGTTTAATGTAAGGTTTAGTTCTTTTCCATATTTTTAGTATATTAGTGCAAATTAAAAGATAACTTAGCGCATCACGCCCAAGAATTCATCTTGTTGCTGTAAATTTAATAAAATAAGTTCTATTGCATCAATAAGTCATTCCTACAGAAGAATAGTATATAATGTTACCCCTAAAGTAGCAGTTTGTTACATTATATACAGATGCTTTCAATTTGATAGCATGGTGCTATCAAATTGAAAGTATCTGACTTTAAAGCAATAACACCATACTTTTGGGAGATAAATATAATGAGTCAAAATAAATATTAATTCTCATTAACTGGTAACATCCTATCAGTTGTATTTGATATTTATTATTTATACTATTTTATAATATTTTTACATTATCTTTATACATGTAACATATAAATTTTAATTCTAAAGCACAACTTATAAATTAAAATATTTGACACTGAGAAATCTCGAACGCGAGACCCCTGGGCCTAAAGCCCGACGCTCTAATCACTATACTATACGCTCGCTGGTAGCCGTTTCACGAACTGCCTATATAAGCTACAATCCAAGAGGTGGGGGAAGAACATTGACAAGACCTACGCGCTAATGAGCCAAATACAGTGCCTAAGGATTCAATGCATCTGCTATTGCCAGGCCGCAAATATGTCGTTTATTCGAAACGAAAGCATATGCTATCAAATCTAAAGTAGGGTGTTTACAATTCTACAGTTTCTTATATGATTCAAATACTCAAATATTTCTTTTAAAAATACCATCACAACATTTTAAGAGAACTATGTTAAATAAATATTAAAATATGCTATTGATTTAAGTAAATTAACAATTAAGTAGATAGCAGCGATTTGATAGCACCATGCTATTATTTCAAAAACTTCAGACTTTTGCTTTAAAGGTTTATGCTTATGAACTAATAAATCTGTCAATAAAGTAATGACATGGAATTCAATAGGATGAAGGTATTTGATTCAATAGTATTTTTTTCTCAGTGTATTTTAACCTACATAAATATAAATAATTTGTCAGATAAGGTGAATTATCAGTTTATAATTTTATATTGAAGCAATATTCTGAAGAAACCTGGATCGACTGGTTGGATAGATTAATATGTACGAAGAAAATGGAGGAAGTATTTGTAATGAATTTCTTTCTGATATTAAATGTCCAACTTTGATTGTTCATGAAAAAAATAAACTTTTATTTCTCAGAATAGTTCAATTTATTTGAATAAACCTATAAAAAATTCTTGGTAAGTGATAAAGCTAATTTAAATTGCAACTATCAGCAGCTAAAAAACGTTTAAAAAATTGTAATTGAAAATAATTTTTAAAACTAAATACTTTGAACAATGATATCACAAATTTCATTTGAAAAATTCCTAGGAATATAAGTTTTTAACAACAGAATTTCTCATTGAAAAATCTAGAATTTAATATTGCATTTAGTTTTGCCGCGATTGAAGACGAGGCGATAATTTTAACTATCTCGTCTCGTCTTAGATTTACTGGATGCATTATCCTCTCGTCTCGTCTCGGAATTATTGTATGCATTACCGTCTCGTCTCGTCCCGTTTTTATTGACATTTGGTATTAATTTTGCTTCCACAAAATAAATGTTATTTTAAAATAAAAATCGCATAGATTTAATTATTTATAAACTTTGAATAGTTTAAACTTTGTACAGTTTAAACTTTGTGTGCCTTTTAAAAATTAAAATTTTAGGTATCCGGATAATTTTTAGTTCTTGTCGAGAATTCTCGTCTCTCGTGATATTATTCTCGTATCGTATCGAGTCAGAGTTCTCTCGTCTCGTCTTGTTTCTATCGTCTATCGTGGCAAAACTAATTGCGTTGTTATCATAAGAATTAAATTTTAAGCCTTAGGAGAATATCTTAAACTGCTAAAGAAGAAAGGACTTCTGATTTGATTGTTGGTTTACTTTGAATTTTTGAAAAATAGGTCCATATTAATTAATTAGATATAGTTATTATACAATTTAATTAGATATTCTTTCTTGGGATATAATTCCTAAACAGCTTTAAGCAAAATTATTGTTATTTTGTTATTATAGAGAAAGATTAATAAGAGTAATAACTGTAACATCATCAACAACTCTGTTAATCTGAAAAAAATAGAACTACATATATTATTCAGCGTAATAACACTTTAAGTTAATACCATATCAGTAACATAAATATTTGTCAATATTTTAAAAAAAATTACCCACTTTCTCATCAAATTTACCAATAACACTTTTCCTATACAATTGTTTAGGATTGTTAGAGACAACGAAATAACTTTTGGAACTAGGATTAACCTTTTGATCATTAAATGAATTTGTAGTTAATTTAAATTGTTCGGTATCTACACTTGTCATAAATTATTATCAGTTATTTCCGCTACGAATTTCATTACATAGTTATCATTTATTTAAATACATTTTTGAATAGAAACAATACTGCATTTATATTACTTATAAACTAAAAATGTAAAATATTTCAAGTGCATTATTGTAAATAGACACTAAAGTTGGCAGAAAGAAGACCTATATTTTCCGTAATAGCTTTTTAGATTTATTGTATAAAAAATTATTTTAGAATTAACATTATTGACGAGACAATGAGATAAAATAGTCTGTTCTCATTGTACGTCAATAAGAGTAAATAAAAACTTTTGCAAAACTTTAGTTTGATCAGAAACTTTGCACCAACAATGACATGGACAAAAAAAATAACACACAGATTTCAAAATAAATTAGTCAATTCCTTGTCGAGAACATCCATAAAGAACTTCAAAGTAAATTTTACTACAAATTATTCTGCAATTCAGGTGCGTAAATTTAAATTTAAAAAATGGTTTGCTTTTTCATATACAGTACCGTCAGAAGTTGTCAGTCCACCTACAGAAATCGTATTAAAAATATTTGCGTCGTTTTCCTACTGTTGATATTTAAGTGGAAAATTAAGCTAGAAAAGTTAAAAACATATCGAAAGTTTATTAAATTTTGCTAAACATTATCTCTATTAATAAGTTTCCAGCATGCACTAAACTAGATTGTGAACTTGAAAACGACTGCCTGGAATCGGAAATTTATTAATCAAATAAATTCATCAAATCATCTTTTACAAATTTCTCGTTTAAAATTGGTTTCTTTTCAGGAAAAAAAAATTAAGGTAGACGGTTTTGATATCAATTGTGTTCAGGTTGGTGTAGGAGACCATCCTGTTTTACTTTCACCAGGTGTATTAGGTGAGTGTTACAAAAATAAGAAACAGTTAAAAAGTAAAGTTTCGTTCTGTCTAAATAACAAAATAGACTTATTGTCTTGATTTAATAAAACGTCAAAACAAATATCAATATTTACAAAAAATGATTGTATTTGCGCATTCTAAAATAAATCATAGGCTCAGCTTGGACAGACTTTAAACCACAAATTGAAAATTTGCCAAAAGATAAATTCAAAATAGTTGCATGGGATCCACCTGGTTTTGGAAAATCCAGACCTCCAAATCGAACTTTTCCGGCAAATTTTTACGAACGTGATGCAACATTAGCTTTCAATTTAATGAAAACTCTAGGTCATGCCTCTTTTTCTTTAATTGGTTGGAGCTTCGGAGGAATTATTTCCTTAATTTTGGCTTCTAAGTTTTCAGAACATGTTAGAAAAATGATTATTTTTGGATGTACATCTTTCGTGTCACCTGAAGACATTCAAATTTACAAATGTTTGTATTTCCCAATCTATACTAATTTAAGCATATTTTAAAATATACATTTTACAGAAAATATATTTTTCGACTTATTATGATGAATTAACTGTAAAGCAACTTTTTCATGAAGATTTTCAAACAGTTTTAAAAATTGAAAATTCACTTAATAAATATTACACCTTAGAAGCTTATTTGAAATTATTATCATTGTAGCCATGAGGAATATAAACACTTGGTCAGAAAAAATGAAAGATAAATTTATAACTTTATATGGAGAGCAATATTTTTAAAGAATTTGGAGTGATTGGATTAACGATCTAATAAAAATCTATGAACAACATGAAGGAAATATTTGCAATGAGTATCTAGCAGATATTATATGTCCAACTTTGATAATTCATGGAAAAAAAGATGCCATGCTATTTGAAAAAAATCCACTTTATTTGAAAAAACATATAAAAAACTCTCGGTAAGTATATTGAAGCAATGTGAGGTAAAAATGTTTTAAAAAATTGTAAAAGAGTAAAACTTATAATTTTTTAGAATCAGATTCCTGGATCGTGGAGGCCATAATTTGCATTTGCAATACTTTAAGGAGTTTAACATTTTGGCAACAGAATTTCTGACCGAAAAGGCTACTATATAACATTGCGTCTTATAATTCCAAATAAAGATAATAGCCACTTTATTACTGTCTAGTACAAATACAAAAAAAAAAAAAAATTACTTAGAATAGCTACCAGCAAATTTGATGTTAATATCGATGAATTTGTTGATACGCATTTTAAAAACAAATAAAATACGTTAAACTTTTTAAAAAAAAGAAACAGTATGAGCTAAGTTCGATGCTAAGTTTTAAAGTTTTGATTCTACAAAATATTAATCACTTTAATTTAATGTTCGTTCCATTTAATAAATTTTTTTAATCTGAAAAAAATGAAACAAAAAAGACTAAATAAAAAAAAAATCAAATCCCATAGAGAAATTGAAATCAGGGCCTTTAAACCTATCCTCCCGTCTTCTCCGCACAGACTGCTTAGCCACCAACATTTGCATTGATCTGCATACTTTCACTTGGTTGAAAGACTCTGATTTAAATTTTACAAAATATTAATAATTTTAATTGTTTATTCGTTCCATGTAATAAATTTTTTTTATTTTGAAATAAAATTAAACAAAAAAACAACAAAAAAGATAAGAAACAAATCGGAAAATAAACCTTAATTTTACGATATATTTATAATTTTAATTTTTTATTCGCTCCATGTAATAAACTTTTATGATTTGAAAAAAAAAAACAAGAAAACTGAAATAAACCAAAACAAAAAAGAAATCAAATCAGAAGATAAACCTTAATTCTACAAAATATTAATAATTTTAATTTTCTATTCGTTCTATAAAATAAAATTTTTTAACCTAAAACTCAAAATATAAAAAATTAAATAAAAAACAAAATATTAAACCAAAAAAAAAAAACAAAAAAAGATAAATAAAAAAAATTAAAGATAAATTTTAATCCTACTAATTATAAATAACATTCAATTTCTATTTGTTTCATTTAACAAATTGCTTAACCTAAGAATAAAATAAAAAATGAAAAAAAACACTAAAAAACAACAACAAAGAAAAAAATACAGGGCAAGTGCGACTCGGATTCGCGCACAGAGGCTTTTTTAATATAATTTTGAATTTTAAAGGCAAAATTGTATATTAAGTAACAAGGAGATGCAGCCATTTGTTTACGTTGATGTTTGCAGTACAAGTAGCAGTCGATTTTTTTAAAATCAAAGGGTTTTAATGCGTCTAATCAAAAGTAAAAGGTTTCATAGAGTTAAACCGTTCAGTACTTTGTTTACTTTTTTCGTTCTTAGAAAATAAACAAAACGCAATGACAACACACTAGTATATATTTATTTACTCATCCCTTACGGGTTCGAGGGCCTCCGTTCCCTTTACATCTAGATACAAGTAACGCTTACAAATAACCTTAATTAACCTTACTCTAAATACATAATGAACTTAACCTAACCGCCGCTCTTCTCATCTCTTAAACCACCTAACTGACAAGTGCCTGGGCTTCCGTTTCCTGTTCCTTTCTCCCATAATGGGTTCATCCCGTTCATCGCCCACCCTTTTTTACAAAATCGAACTCTACTTTCTTCTTTCATCTTTTTAGCATTAACCCTTTCATTCACCGACTTTCATTCACTAACTTTCTCTCCATGTCTCTCGTGCCATCCTCACATCATCATAACCTTATCGTTTTTCCATTTATACGTTTTCCTTCCTCTCCATGATCTATTTAACTTCTCCTTTCTATATCTAATCCTATTTCTGGACCCACTTTGATGACCCCTTCTGTATTCTCTGTCACCTGCCATTTTACACCATCCACCCAAACACTTTCTCTGTCCATTCTTACCTCACTTCCATTTCTTCTCTCCGTCCACGCTGCTTGTTCCAGCATCCATCTTCTCCTTCTCTCTCTCCACGTTCTATCCACATCTATCCTCTCAACACTTCCTTTTAACTTACTCTTTAATCTAATAACTTCATTCTTATCTTCCTCATCCTCTAATTCCACAATCCACAATTTTAGTATTTCCGTATCATCTCCCCTCACCCCCTTAACGTTTCTGAAAATGGCGGAGATAGAGCGAGTCTCGTAAGTCACTTTTCTTAGCGCACTGCTGTGCTGTGTACATGCACAATTTTTATCTGAAATCCAAAAACAAAAATTTTTTTAAACTGTATTAAATTACCTACAGCATAACGTAGCCGCTTAAAAAAAAAAAATTTTGAAAAAAACTTTTTCAAAAAAAGTCATCTCTAGAAAATCCTACGTCATGCCATAGAGAATGTTACAGATAAGCTGTGTACAAATTTTGAAGAGAATCGGTCGAGTAGTTTTTGAGAAATCATGTACACCACTCTAAAAAATTTAGTTTTTAGAAAAACGCAAAAGAAGATAAAAATTCGTTGCAATCAAATCAATCATTTCGGTTAAGACATTCTACAAATTATTAATCAGTTTCTATAAATACAATATTTATATTATTTAACTTACTCGGTGAAGAGTTTAATCAGAAAACCTTTAAATAAGCTTAAAATACTTTGTTTTTAATTATTTTCATGTAAAGTATTGACAACTATAAAATATATTACATTTGAAAACAAAAAAAATATCGAGCTTATTAATCAAGCCCAACTCGCAAATTAAACAACACATTTTTAATGTAAAAAAAATATTAATCGTTATTAAATGTTTATAATTCTTTTTGCATTTTAAAGAGCATAAAAAATATTATTAAAATACATAACTTTTTTTTGATTATCGATGAAGAATAGTCTATTTATTAAAATAAAAAACTTTTATTTTTTATTAACATTGAAAAAATATAGAAGATCCTTCTTGACAAAATTCGTAAACTAAACAAATTTTTTTTTATTGTGAAACAATGTAGTTCTATTACAAAACCTAATTTTTTTAAAACTAATTCAAAAGTATCCTATCAAAGGGGCAACATATTCCCAGTTTTGCGCATGGTATTACCATTATGTATTTATGAAGTACCAACCTCGCTTGAAAACAAAAGTGTCGGGATGATAGAATTTTGGGTAAATGAGATTTCTTACAAATACTCTTCTGTTCACTTGTAGGTTCTGGAGTATAATATTGCGGATAAATACAATTTCTGCTAAATGAGATTTTGGATAAATAAGATTTTTGATAAATGCAATTTTTGATAAATCAGATGTTTTAAAACTGAAATTTCTGATAAATTTAATTTCGGTCAAATTAGATTTTTGGTAAATGAAACTTCGTTTAAATAATCTTTCTGACAATTGGTTTTTGTAATAAATAAGATTTCTGATGAATGCAATTTCTGACAAATGAGGTTTTTGATAAATGAAATTTCGTATAATTTAAATTTCAGAAAATTGGTGTGACTGATAAATAATATTTTCTATTAATGCAATTTCTGAGAAATGGGATTTCTGATAAATAGTTTTGAATATCAATTCGATAAATGCTCGATATTGATTGATTATGCTTGAATATTGATACGTCTTAATCATACAAAAAACAACATGATTTTCTTGTTTTTTATTGGCTTGAATAGTTTGATTGCCTTCGATAATATCGATCGATTCAACATTAAAACGTCATTTCGTGTTTTGCAACTTTTTAAAATAAAAACTAAATTGATATAAATTTGTATAAAAAATATCAAAGTACATGTCAGAAGATACAAGTGATGGGAAGACAAAGAAAAGAAAAAACGATGAGAAAAATTCATAAGAAGAACCAGCAAAAGCAACCTCTAAAAAGTATTTTAAGAAAATATTTTTATTTCAATATTAACAATTCATATCTACTTAAATATTAGTTACTGCTCTATTTAGCTTTTTATCTTTTATTATTTACATACTCTTTGCAAAAATTGTATTATAATTTATAATGTTTAACATTATAAATTTAATGTATTAATTTTATTCCTTGTTGAAAATTAATTTACAGATAATTAGTATTTTTACATATTTCCTACTTGTATTTATTTTGCTCGCCGTATGATTTGTTTTGAAGATGTCGATAGAGTGTGTAATAAATATAAATATTTAATAATAACACATTTAAAATATGTTGACATATATAAATTAATAATAATATATGTATGTACACAGTAATACTGACGGGGAATGGTTTCCTTTAGAAATAAAAGAAGAAAACACGATACCATACCTTTAGGAAATTCATTTGAATTTTTTTCGGAAGGAAATTGCAAAATAGGAAAATGTAAATTATGTTTACCTGACAAAAACGTAGTAATTAATATGAAAAACAGTAATATAACTGGGATAATGCGACATCTTCGAGAAAAACATCTAGATGTTTTTGCTGAAACTTACCCAAACAAAGAAGCCCCTGATCAAAAGAAAGAAGTTTTTTAACCTTTCCTTAAATATAGCTAAAACAGCTTTAAGGATAATTACACTTTTTTTATTAATTTTTAATTTAATTAAATAGCACATTAATTTATTATTTTATAAGAAAAGCAGTATAAAAATCATTTAAATTAATATTTTTTAGAGTTTTTCACCAAATATTAAACAAAATTTAAAATTTGAATTGTTTATTTGAATTTAAAATTTTTTTCGAATATTCATTATTGTTAATTCAAATTATCTTCAATGTTCTTCTACATATTCTTAATATTTTCAGTAATTACAATAACTTTAATTATGAAAACTTAATTTAGCGTTAAATTTTTAACTACCCAGTGGGCAAAAATCCATGTTCGTTTTAAAAACGTTTGAAGAACGTTTTTAGAACGTTTCATGTCGGCCAAATAATGTTCTGGAACGTTATTGGAACATGAATGTTCGAATAATGTTCCAGAATAATATTTGGCCGACATGAAACGTTCTTAAAACGTTTTTAGAACGAACATGGATTTTTGCCCACTGGGTAGTACTTGAATAATTTATTATTGTTAGTGTTAAGTCAGTAACCTTTATTAAAATAAATTTTGTCCTACGCGCGTAAATTTGTTACACGTGTAATTTCTAAAAAACCTTGAAGTGAATCAAAAATTAAATAAGTTAAAATTTAACAATAGTTCTTAATTTAATTAAGATACAATATCGCCCGGAATCGATTCACCCGCAAAGAATACCACCTGTACTATTGTTAACAAGCAAACAACAGGCTGAAACTCTTCCCGAATGTTGAGTCAGCCAAAATCTAATGCGTTTTTAAGGTTACCCATCTCCAATAATTATGATAATTTTTTACTATGAAAGCTGTAGATTTTTAGCACCAAAGTCAGTCTAAATCGAAGTACTGGGTATTACTTCTAATCATCACCTATTAATTTGTATTGTTAATTATAGTCTAAATCGAAGTACTAAATATTCCCCTTAATTAATTATGTCTATCAAGTTAGCGAAGCAACATCATCAAATCAAAGTCGCAATAATTGTAAAATTTGCCGTTAATTTGTCGCTAATTAGTTGTGAAAAAACTAATTTTGTCGTTTTTATTTTTTTAAAAAAAACCGGCTGCTTCGCTAACTTCATATAAAGTTAGCGAAGCACCACCCACAACTTCCTTAATAAAAGATATACAAAGGCCTACAATAGACCATAATTTGCCGTTTTTTTGTCGCTCTCAGAAAATGTAAAGCAAAAAAAAAAAATTATTATTATTTCTCAAAATAAAATTGTTTAACTAATTCAACGTATGAACTTAGCGAGGCATCAACCAAATCTAGGCTTCTAATAACTCTACACATGTTTAATACGCATCAAAATTTGCCGTTTTTTTGTCGTTTTTAAAAAATGCACTAAACAATTTTTAAAATGATTTTGTTGTAAGGGCTTTAATTGTTTAAACAACTTTTTAGCTGAATTCAACGGAATTTTCAATTCGAAACTTTAAATTCGGCAAGTTAAGTGCACTTAACATGCAATGTTATGTTTTTTTTGTTTATGACTTTGTCGTAAAGTGCTTTTATTGTTTGTATAATTTTTGAACTTAGCAAACCGGATTATTGGAGTTGGAATTTGAAATTTGGCAAAAGAAATGCACTTAACATGGATTGTTTTTTTTATTTCTTTTGTTGTTGTAATTAGTTTGTTTATTTGAGTCGTATCTTATTTTGTCGTGAGACTTGTGACTTGTTAAAATTAAAGCTGTTTATATTGATTTAAAAAAAAAAAAAAATTATTAATTTTTTCAAAATTTTTTTTTTAAAATTTTTTTTTAAAAATTTTTTTTAAAAATTGTTTAGTGCATTTTTTAAAAACGACAAAAAAACGGCAAATTTTGATGCGTATTAAACATGTGTAGAGTTATTAGAATCCTAGATTTGGTTGATGCCTCGCTAAGTTCATACGTTGAATTAGTTAAACAATTTTATTTTGAGAAATAATAATAATTCTTTTTTTTGCTTTAAATTTTCTGAGAGCGACAAAAAAACGGCAAATTATGGTCTATTGTAGGCCTTTGTATATCTTTTATTAAGGAAGTTGTGGGTGGTGCTTCGCTAACTTTATATGAAGTTAGCGAAGCAGCCGGTTTTTTTTAAAAAAATAAAAACGACAAAATTAGTTTTTTCACAACTAATTAGCGACAAATTAACGGCAAATTTTACAATTATTGCGACTTTGATTTGATGATGTTGCTTCGCTAACTTGATAGACATTAATTAATTTTGTCTTGTAAACAGTCTAAATCGAAGTACTGAGTATTTCCTGTAATTAATTTTGTCTTGTAAACAGTCTGAATCGAAGTACTGAGTATTAAGTACTTTGAAATTGAAGTATTGAGTACAATCGCTAACTTACTTTTATATAGTATTAAGTTTAAACTCTTGCTCTATCTAAAATAATATTCTTAATTTGTAACGTCGAAATTAATTGTATCTGATAACCTATATATCTATTCAAATTTCTATTGTAATTTTATCTTATTTTGTAAACGTGTTAGCCTTAGGTGCTGACCTTATTCGTTTTTATATTCAGTTCGAATTTTCAAAATCAATTCAAAAGTTTATTAAATTTAAACCAATATCAGTCTAATTCTATGGAAACAACAGTGAAAAACAGAGAACATTAAAATCAACAATAATTGACAGCGGAGAGCCTGCCTAGCTGTCAGTCAGTCGCACCCTCACTACAGGCTTTCCTCAGAATCATTGTCTGGATCAGGAGATGTCCCTGCTCTCTTTCAAGATTCTATACGCTTTTCTTATTGCCTTTCACGCGACGGTGTAAATAATAAAATAAATTATTTGTTTGATTTTCAATTTACTACTGTCTTATTTTCCGTACACCTTACCTCCCACTCAGGCCACCGACTGATTATTTTAAATAAATATAATTTGGTATGTTATTTCACTTTAAACGTAACATTAGTTTCTAAATTTCAATAGAAGATGATTAATGAATTGCACTTTTCTTTATAATTCGTAACTTTTTTTATAATACCCTAAATTCCTGAAAGTTTTCTAGAAGTTTCTTATTGTTAGTTATAGAGTTACCAAAAAAGCTTCTAAGAAACTTGTCAAAAATACCAAAACGTCCTGCTTCTGGAACTTCTCTTGAATATTTTCTGGGAGTTTACTTTCGAAACTACTTTAAAGCTTTCCTAGGAAACTTACAAAAAACTTAGTTATTTTTTTTAAAATGAAAACAATAAATATACACTACCGTTCGTTAATACGTAGCCACGCGTTTTAAATAATTCAAATAAATCAATTTTTTTAATGTAACGTCATGTGATGAAAAATCACGTCACTGGTATAGGCACAAATTATCTGTAAACATCCTCTTAAAATAATAAATATTTTTACACCAAACTTTGTAGAATTTTTTAAATTATTACTATAAAGGTCTATCTGATTCAATTTTTTTTTGAATTTTTCTTTAAAATTCACTTTTTTGAAATTTAAAAAATCTGCGAATTGAAAAATAAAATCCTTTTTAAGGCATAATTCAAACAAGTTTGGGTCAAACAATATTTAAGGTGTAAAATTCGTTTTAAGGCCTCGTAAAAAATCCTTAATAAATTAAAAGAAAAGCGAATTGTAAAATTTAAAATAAAATTGTATTTTTGTTTTATTTTTTAAATAAAAAACAGAGAAATATATTTACACTACAATATAGAAGATTAACCGCGGTTTGATTACTTTTGGATTATATTTATACTTTAGGTATTTGATCAGAATGTTACTTTATGGATAGCCATAAAGTACTTGCCATTTTAGTTTTTCGATGATAACGACACCCAAGAACTTTTCCACTATTTAAATTCTGCAGCCAATCTTCCGATGAGAAACAAGCTTAAATCATTAACGATAAAACGATATTTTGAAATGGAAGCCGCTGTAATAAAAAACTTAAAAAACAATAATTCGATGTTTTATTTTACAATGAACGGTTGAACTTCAATATCTAATAGATCTTATATTGGAGTAACTGCTCATTTTATTGACGACAAATGGGAAATGCATTCCTTGACGCTTTTCTTTATTCCGCCCAGGGACTGACACGAAAACCGAAACAAAATATATTTTATTTTTGTTTCGTTTCGGTTTTGAAAAACTGAAACAAAATATCAATTTAATTTTGTTTTGTGTTGAACCTGAAACGAAAAGGCTCTGAATTACGTTTTCGTCTCATGCCCGAAACGAAAAGGCTTCGAATTTTGTTTTCGTTTCATGCCCGAAACGAAAATCCACTCCGAATTCCGTTTTCGTTTCTCATAAAAAAGGCTCTAAATTTCACAAAAACAATTTTAAACACAATTCTTTTCTTGCAGGAGACGAAAACGAAATTCAGAATCTTTTCGTTTCGGGCATGAGACTGAAACGAAATTCGGAGTTGATTTTCGTTTCGGGCATGAGACGAAAATGTCTTGCCGTGCATCCAGAGATAGTGAGATTCTTGAGAGACCTTATGCTTTTATAGAGAACAAGGTTTGCATTAACATCAAACAAGCAACAGGTGATGAAAAAAGGGGTTTTCCAAGGAGACTTTCTTAGTCCTCTATTGTTTTGTATCTCCCTCTTGCCTCTGTTTGTCAGCGTGCGGGAAAAACACTCTGGATACTTGTGTCGCAAACCAAGAGATAGAGTTCCCAAGATTAACCATCTGTTTTACATGAACGATCTCAAGCTCTATGGCTCCAGTAGGAAAGCATTGAAAATTCTAGTGTTTTCCGTGGCCAAGTATTCCAGTGCAATTGGAATGAGCTTTGGACATGATAAATGTGCTGTTGCCCATATGAATAGAGAAAGACTAGAAACATCTGAAACATCAGGCGACTTTAAAGCTCTTAAGCTTATTGGTGGCACACCATTCATCATCTTGGTGAAGGAGAAACTTACGCATATCCTGGAATTCCACAATCGGAAACTCGAGATGTGCGTGGGCTTAAAGATCAACTCCAAATTAAATATTGAGATCTTCTCAGAGAAATTTGGTCATCCTAATTATCAGGGAAGAATAAGATACAAGACAAAAAAGTATTTTTTTTGCGTAGGATGTGAAAACCTGTTACCAGGTACCCTGTAGCCCGTACTACAGGGTTATGCGAAAGTACTGGATAGACAAACGCGCAAGATGATTACAGTACATAGATGCCATCATCCAAGGCCTTCCGTAACTCGAATTTACCTTTCACAAGATCAGGGAAAAAGAGGGTTACTAAGTTTAGAACGTCTTCATCGCCGTATTGTACTGGCTGCGGCATGCTCAGTGATAAACATTACGGCTCCTTTAATGCAATTTGTTCGTCATTATGAAGTTGCAAATAATGGGGCACTTTTAAGTCAAGCGGCAAATAGAGCGGCAAAAGAACTTAATCTTTGATTTGATACAAATAATACAGAACATGGAATAGCGTCATTACCACCTTTGATGCTGGAAATATATGTAAAGAACGCAGAACATGTACTTCTTTTAGAAAAACATGTTAGTAAGTCTGTTCACGGTCAATTTTATAATATCGTTAGAGAAATGGGATTGTCTGTAGGTTTGTCTTTTGCATTCCTCAAACCGGCTAGAATAAAATCGGTGACAGAGGAATTTTTGTTCTCTTGTCAGGATGGAGTAAATAATACTTTGGTGACCGCAGTCGTGTGATGCATATACCTGTTGACGATTCCAACTGTCGTGCATGCAAACAATACCCGGAGACACTTAGTCATATACTAAGTGCCTGTCCAATTTATGCATGTTACAGGTATATAGAAAGACACAATGCGAATTGCGTCAAGCCAATTTGTTAGCAGGTAGAATGTAGAAAGCAGTCCTTCTGAACTCTCATTTTCTGGTCCGACAGCACTGTTCTTTGTAATTGATAAAAAATAAACAACTTTAAAGGTAGCTCTAAAAAACCATCCCACAATTTCATGTCGATCGCAAAAGAGCATCTGCGGCAATGGACAAGAAGAACTCAACATCTCTGTGGTAAATTATAACATCCGTTACCAAATATTACAGAATTACCTGGACGGGTGGGTCAGGTTGGATGCCCTCTTTCGAACACCAAGGAAATACTTGGTTCACTTGGCCAAGTGTTTGAGTGACATCTAATTTGGGGTTTCTGACATCCCAATCGAACGCCTTCCCAGGTGGCGGATAGGGGAAATCCTCCCATATATGGGTGGAACCAGGCAATTCAAATACCCGGGGCGGACCAATGTCAGATAGGGGTGGGCATCCAAAACATTTGTCCACTCTGTACTGGGTTAACTACCTATACAGAGACCAAGATCAAAAACGTAAGATCATTTGCGTGATTGAATTCTCGGCCCCGCTGAGAACAACATCAATCAAAAGGAGGATGAGAAGCGGTCAAAGTAACAAGAGCTTATGTTTGAATTGATTTGAATGCATCCAGGTTATAAAGTCCAATTGAATGTTTTTTTAATCGGTTGTCTAGGAGGGATTAAAGTTTCATCTGTAAGCCAATTAAAGAAGATTCCAGGCTGCCAGCGCTAGGCTAATGCGTTGGCGGTTCGCATGCAAAAGACTATTCTTCTGAACTCTCTCAATTTGGTTCTGCAGCATTGTTCACTATAAGATCTTTTTCGGTAGCTCTAAAAAAGCATCCAAAAACGTTCTTGACCACCGCTTAAGACCATCGGTAGCTATGGATGAGAACAACAGTGCAAGAAACATGAAGATCATCTCAAGTAAATGGATCACGCTCTTGCTTAACTTCCAGGACGGATGGAGCAGGAGCAGGTGGAGTAAGTACAGCAAGAATGGAAGAGGTTGTTTTAGTGAGGTATTACCACAGCACGTGGTCGAGTTCCAGACAAACAACTGCTTAAATGCATTTTTTCCTCTCCTATACTTAAAAAAATAATAATAATGATGGGGCGAAATTTCTGTACCGATCCAACTAAAAAAAAAATTTCCTCCGATTGGGCTAAAACTTGCCCTAAGTTTAGATCTATGCATGAGTACATTAGCCACCAAGTATTACTAAATTTCATCATTAACTGTGTAGTGGGGAGGGGGGTCAAGTTTTTGATGAATGGTGGGTGGACTAGTTTTTCATCACTCGTAACTTTTATACGGTCAATCGCACAAATTTTTGACCTATATACTTTTGAAAGGGTTTTTTCTGCCCTTTCAAACGGTAAAAAGAATTTTTTCGAAAATTAAAAATTTGACCCTTTTTTTTAAAAATCAAAAATATTTTTGACTTTTTTTTCAAAATCGACATTTTTTTTTCCTTTTTTTATTTTTTGAAAATAAAGTTTAAAATGTGTACTTTGAGTACACCAAGTATGATGTGGATGTTTTTTTATTTATATATTTAAGAAAAATATCAAAAAAATAGCTATCCGTGTACTTTAAGTAGGATCACAGTTTATATCCCCTTTGTCCACAAAATTGTTTTCGTTTTTTTTTGTCTTTAAGAATATAGTAAAATATTGTAGTACTGCTGTCTTTTTTTTATTTCAATTATAGAAGTATTAAAATACTTTTTCTGTTGTAATAAAATAATCTTGTTTTGTCTAATAATGTATCCTTTGCTTAGAACATTTCAAATTTTGGCGCCTATTTAAAGTAGTATCAAAAGTTGCCACAGGGTGGCCAACTTTTCTATTTCTTACAGTACAGATGCGTATTATATTTTATATAAGAGCTTAATATTCAAGTTTTTTATTCTATAAGGATACGTTTTCAGGTTTGTACAAATTATCTTGGTTTCTTTTTCGTATTATATACTTTTAAAAAACTAATAATATTTTTGTATTGTTGGAATAAGTTTTCTGTCAGATATTAGATCTTTTAAATTCGAGTTTTAAATACATTAAACGCAGGTTTGTGAATCTCTCTTTTTATATCGTTTGCTAACATATAGCGTAAGTAAATTTAATATTTTCTAACAATCGTTTTATTTAATAAAATAGTTTCATTTGTTTATTGGTATTTTAATCAAACATGGCTCCTAGTAAGCCATTAAAAGTTTGTTATAATAGATGCCTTAATCCCTTTAAAAGAAAAAGCCATCCAAATAGAGCATTACGTCCCGTAGCTGGGAGTGTACAAAGTAGATACTCTTTTCCACCAGGAGGAAAAATTTGCTTGAAATGCAATTTTATTTTGAAAGAAGAGATGAAGACTTCAACAACAGTTGAAAAACCTTCAAGCTCATATATTGAAGCACAGGAAAATGAAGTAAGTGAAATAGATCTTGAAAAACCTGGTGGATTTATTAAAGAAAATGATGATCGGACAAATGATAATGACTTTGTTTTAACTCCAAATAAAATAACTAAGTCTAAATGTTCTGATGACGATTATGAACATCACAAATCGTGTGTAGAAATCTTTGATCAAATTAAGGAAAAATTTGAGAACTCAGACAATTCAGCAGAAAAATTTCAGCTTCTTACACTTTTACCAAAATCTTGGAGTCGTAATAAGATAATGACAGAATTTAACGTTTCCGATAGACATGCAAGAAATGTAAAAGATGAAGTAGCTAAATATGGTATTTTGGCTTTTCCAAAACCAAAAAAAGGAAATCCAATATCGACTGAAACAGTGAATTTAGTTAAAGATTTTTACAATCGTGATGATATCAGTCGCATGATGCCTGGCATGAAGGACTTCATATCTGTCAAAAATGCAGATGGAACTCGTCAACATGTACAAAAAAGGCTTTTATTATGCAATTTAAATGAACTGTATGAGCAATTTAAATCAGAACATAAGAACGTCCAAATAAGTTTATCAAAATTTTCCCAACTTAGGCATACCCATTGTGTGTTGGCTGGAAGTAGTGGAACACACACTGTTTGTGTTTGCACGTATCACGAAAATGTGAAATTAATGCTAAATGAAATTGATATTGAACATTTAACTAAAGACCATCAATTACAATTAGCTGATTATCATGATTGCATAAAAGCTATAATTTGTCCTATTCCGAGTACTTCTTGTTACTTAGGAGATTGTGGACTATGTCCAGGTACAAATGTTTTAAGAGAGATTTTAATTAAAGCTTTTGATAAAGATTGTGTTGAAGAGGTAAAATGTGAAATTTGGATGCAGACCGACAGATACAGTTTAAAAACACTCGTACTAAATGTTGATGAATTTACAGAAGATTTATGTGAACGCTTAAATAAGTTGAAAGTACATGATTTTATTGCCAGAGAGCAAGCATCTTTTTATAAAAATCTAAAGGAAAAATTAGTGCCAGGTGAGTTTGTCATTTCATGTGATTTCGCTGAAAATTATGCCTTTATTGTTCAAAACGCTGCCCAAGCTTTTCACTGAAACAACAATCAAGCTACCATCTTTACAGTAATCATATACTATAAAGTAGAAGATAATTTGTTACATAAAAGCATGGCTATTATTTCGGCCAATTTGTCACATGACACTGCGAGTGTATATGAATATCAGACTGTCATCATGAACTATTTGAAAGAAAATTTTGAAGTAAAAAAAGTTTTTTACTTTACAGACGGAGCAAAGCAGCATTTTAAGAATAAATATTCTTTTGCTAATCTTCTAGCTCATACACAAGATTTTAGAGTTCCTGCAGAATGGCATTATCATGCCACTGCCCATGGTAAAGGTGCTTGTGATGGCGTAGGAGCTAATATAAAAAGAGGATCTGCTCGTGCAAGTCTCCAAGCCTTTTCAAAAGAACACATTTCTTAATGCAGAAAATCTATTTAACTGGGCAAAGAAAAACTGTAAAAAAACTCACATTTTTTTTAAAAGTAAAGACACTCTTGCTTCAACTACCCAAATGTTGAAATGCAGATTCGATAGTGCAGTAACAATAACTGGTAGTTCTCAATACCATTCCTATATACCACAAGAAGATGGTAGAATTCAACTAAAAAAATTCTCATCTGCGATGGAAAGTGACTTTTTTCCGAAAACGTTGAACAAAACTCCAAGAAAAAGAAGGAAAAATCCAAAAGCAGTCAAATCTAATACAAAGGTTTCAAAAACAACGAAATCAAACAAAACCAATAAAAAAAAACTAAGTAAAACAAGCTCAATCATTTAAATCTAATTACACATATGGAAAATATTATCATACAACTCATTACACAGTTACAACATAAAATACGAATCATATTTTTAACAAAAGTTAAAATTAACATATGTGACGCTCCGCGAGAGAAGGGCCCTATCGCGGAAAAAAACAATTTTCATTTTTTTATGCTAAAAGATAGTTTTTGAGTTGATCTTTCATTTCCATGTTTCAAAAAAAAATTTTATTAGGTACACTGTTTGTTATAATGCTTCAAACTTAGGCGTGCTAAGTGTATCACATTTTTTGGATTTTCTTTGAACGACCGTCTCGTGAAATTTTCTTTTATTGATTTCATTTTTTTAATGGTAATTGATAGTTTTTGAGTTGTTTTTTGAGTTGCAAAAATCAAAATTTGATTCCTGCAATTAGTTTTCTTGTTATGAAGCTTCAAACATAGGTATGTTAAGCGTCTCGGTTTTCTTCTTCCTCTTTGCCTGTCCGTCCTATAAAGTTTGCTTTCTCAGCGTTAGGTCCCTTCTCTCGCGGAGCGTCACATATTAACACATTTACATATTACACAGCTGTAATGCAGGCATTGAAAAAACTCACATGACAGTATAAACCCTGTAAAATGCAGATAGCAGTACTACAATATTCTACTATATTCTTAAAGACAAAAAAAAAACGAAAACAATTTTGTGGTCAAAGGGGATATAAACTGTGATCCTACTTAAAGTACACGGATAGCTATTTTCCTTAATTTCTTTTTACTAGCGATTGTAAAAATATAGGTAGGTACTTTTTGATATTTTTCTTAAACATATAAATAAAAAAACATCCACATAAATAAATAAACAAATAAATAAGTCATACAATAAAAAGAGAATTGACCTTATGATTTTTTTTATTTGGACGCTAAGAATGTCATAATTAACTTTTTATTAATAATTATTTAAATTTTTTTTATTTAATACTTTTTATGCAAAATGTTATATATTTGGGTTTTGTTGGATGTAAATTTTTATTGTCTTTAGAATAAAAAATTCATATTAATTCTAAATTTACTTTTTTAAAGAATTATTACTTTTTTTATTTAATTTTTAAAAATTCATTATTTAATATCTCGAAAACCAAAAAAAAGGACCTTTTCATACTTGTTGTACTCAAAGTACACATTTTAAACTTTATTTTCAAAAAATAAAAAATGAAAAAAAAAATGTCGATTTTGAAAAAAAAGTCAAAAATATTTTTGATTTTTAAAAAAAAGGGTCAAATTTTTAATTTTCGAAAAAATTCTTTTTACCGTTTGAAAGAGCAGAAAAAACCCTTTCAAAAGTATATAGGTCAAAAATTTGTGCGATTGACCGTATAAAAGTTACGAGTGATGAAAAACTAGTCCACCCACCATTCATCAAAAACTTGACCCCCCTCCCCACTACACAGTTAATGATGAAATTTAGTAATACTTGGTGGCTAATGTACTCATGCATAGACCTAAACTTAGGGCAAGTTTTAGCCCAATCGGAGGAAATTTTTTTTTTAGTTGGATCGGTACAGAAATTTTGCCCCTGATATATAATAATTTGTAATAATATATTATTAGTTAACTAGAACAAAAACTGCGCGCTACGCGCGCCATATCAAAGTGTCATTTTAACATATGAATAGATGAAGGGCAGCTTATAGAGTATGTGTAACGGGAATAGGGTTGTAATAATTATATCACTATTGTTCTGAATTCTATTTTATATTTTGTCACGAAAATCGTTAGAATTACCTGAACGATCAATAGAAAGGTCTGTTTAACTTGAGCTTCCTTAAATGCTGACTAAATATTAAGTTTTTACAGTTACCTTTTTTTCGACAATTGTCAAAAATAAATTGTAAGCAAATATCGGAAAAAAGAAAATAGCGTTTATAAAAAAAAGTAAAAATAAAATATTGTATTGCAGATGGATCGATGTAATATATAACAAATGCAAGTTTAATGATTTAAAAGTTCGAATAAATGCAAGTTCGTTCATTGATACTAAATCGATCAGTGCCAGGGTTTCCTGTTCCCTCTAGCCTTTTGTCTTCATCAGTATATATTTAATTTTTCTTTTACTTGACCTTCTTGGTGTCTTTCCCTGGCAAATAACCCTTCTGGAAAAATGTGACATATGATATAATGAAATACATGCGCATACATGAAATACATGTATTTGATATAATCAAATACATGCGCACTAGTTTTTTATTGATCAAATACATGCGCACTAGTTTTCTATTAATCAAATACATGCGTACTAGTTTTTATTGATCAAATACATGCGCACTAGTTTTTTTTGATTAAATACATGCGCACTAGTTTTTTATTTGTCAAACACATGAGCACTAGTTTTTTAATCATCGAATACATGCGCTCTAGTTTTTTATTAATCAAATACATGCGCACTAGTTTTTTATTGATCAAATACATGCGTACTTGTTTTCTATGACTCAAATACATGCACACTAGTTTTTTATTGGTCAAATACATGCACACTAGTTTTTTATTGGTCAAATACATGCGCACTAGCTTTTTATTGATTAAATACATGCACACTAGTTTTTTATTGGTCAAATACATGCGCACTAGTTTTTTAATCATCGAATACATGCGCACTAGTTTTCTATTGATCAAATCAGAGCTGGGTAAAATGGTTTTACAAATTTATTTGAAATATAAAATGTAAAATGGTTTTGAAAAAACCATTTAAAATGGAAAATGGAAAATTGTTTTCTATTTTCTATTTGAAATGGAAAATGGAAAATGTATATTTGAACACTGAGAAAATAAGCCTCTAGCCAAGCAGCTTTATTTCTAGGTTAGGGTTCTTCGGGACAAAACAAACAAAACACCGGCGATGACAATCAAACTTCTAGGATACCGGAGCATATGCTCTGCTAAAATCAGTCAATTGCTTTGCAGGTGCTATATCAACAATCTCTCTCTGCTAAATTTAATCAAAAATTGGTTGTATTTAGTCAACTTATTTTCTCAGTGAAATAGGTTTACATAAAATGCAAAATGGTTTTCCAATTTACTTATTAAATAATAATTAAAATTAATTTTTTGCACCCGACAAGAATAAAAGAACAATTAACAAATTAATTTCAATAACTGTTTAATGAGTAAATTAAAAAATACGAATTATCTAACGTCAAGCCTTCCACGTGCTTTTAAGTAAAATAAATGGGTCGCATTCTCTGTAAAACAGACCCCTCCCCCTTTACCCAAAAAAGGTTTAAAAATAAATGACCGTTCTTTTTAAAAAATTGCAACTTAGGATATGTAGTTACTTTAGCCATATGGCTTTTTTTAATTAATATTTTTTTAAGACAATATATTGTTATAAATAAAAAAAGTTAACTAACAAAATAAATGGATTGTTTCAAAATTTTAAATTTTGATCTGATTCGCTTTAAATTTGTTACTTGGGGGTTTTTGGGGTTGCTGATTACAAATCTGAAGTCACTTTTTAGAAATTAAAAATGGCGGATCCAAAATGGCGGACACCATTTTTAAATTTTGATTAGATTGGCTTCATAATTGTTACGCGGGGGTATTGGAATTTTTAAGGGTTTCTAATGAATAGGAAATTATTTGGTGGTCGAGTGACCTTGATATTAAGTGATAACCTGAGCCAATCAACCTTTAAAACTCACCCTAGATTTGGATCCACCATATTAAATTTCCAAAAAGTTGCTTCAGATTCGTAATCAGCGACCCCAAAAACCCCCGAGTAACAACTTTGAAGCGAATCTGATCGAATTTAAAAATTTTGAAACCATCCATTTATTTTGTTAGTTAACTTTTTTTTATTCATAACAATATATTATTGTCTTTAAAAAATTATTAATTAAAAAAAGCCATACGGCTAAAGTAACAACATATCCCAAGCTACAATTTTTTGAAAAGAACGGTCATTTATTTTTAAACCCTTTTTGAGCAAAAGGGGGGGGATCCGTTCCACAGAGTCAAAATTTTATTATCTTGTTTACAACAATTTGATTAGCGAAACTCCTTTGTAGTCACTATTGTAGGAGGCAAATATATGTCAAATAAATAAATAAACGTTGTTTAGGTCGAGATGTTTCTGTATTGTACATTATTATACTTCAAAAATGCGCTTAAAATGGAAAATGGAATTTCAAATGCAAAATAGGTTGCAAATCTATTTGAAATGGAAAATGGAAAATGGTTTTCTGATTCCTATTTAAAATGGAAAATGGAAAATGGCATTTTGCATTTCAAATACGTATTTGAAATAGATTCATTTCAAATACTTACGCAGCTCTGGATCAAATACATGCGCACTAGTTTTTTATTGAATAATTACATGCGCACTAGCTTTTTATTGATCAAATACATGCGCACTAGATTTCTATTGATCGAATACATGCCCACTAGTTTTTTATTGATTAAATACATGCTCATTAGTTTTTTATTGGTCAAACTCATGCGCACTAGTTTTTTAATCATCGAATACATGCGCTCTAGTTTTTTAATAATCAAATACATACGCACTAGTTTTTTATTGATCAAATACATGTGCACTAGTTTTTTATTGATCAAATACATGTCCACAAGTTTTTTATTGATCAAATACATGCGCACTAGTTTTTTTTTATTAAATACATGCGCACTAGTTTTTTATTTGTCAAACACATGAGCACTAGTTTTTTAATCATCGAATACATGCGCTCTAGTTTTTTATTAATCAAATACATGCGCACTAGTTTTCTATTAATCAAATACATGCGTACTAGTTTTTTATTGATCAAATACATGCGCACTAGTTTCTTTTTGATTAAATACATGCGCACTAGTTTTTTATTTGTCAAACACATGCGCACTAGTTTTTTAATCATCGAATACATGCGCTCTAGTTTTTAATTAATCAAATACATGCGCACTAGTTTTCTATTAATCAAATACATGCGTACTAGTTTTTTATTGATCAAATACATGCGCACTAGTTTTTTTTGATTAAGTACATGCGCTCTAGTTTTTTATTTCTCAAACACATGAGCACTAGTTTTTTAATCATCGAATACATGCGCTCTAGTTTTTTATTAATCAAATACTTGCGCTCTAGTTTTTTATTAATCAAATACATGCGCACTAGTTTTTTATTGATCAAATACATGTGCACTAGTTTTTTATTCATCAAATACATGCGCACTAGTTTTCTATTGATCGAATACATGCCCACTAGTTTTTTATTGATTAAATACATGCGCATTAGTTTTTTATTGGTCAAACACAGGCGCACTAATTTTTTAATCATCGAATACATGCGCTCTAGTTTTTTATTAATCAAATACATGCGCAGTAGTTTTTTATTGATCAAATACATGTGCACTAGTTTTTTATTGATCAAATACATGCGCACTAGTTTTCTATTGATCGAATACATGCCCACTAGTTTTTTATTGATTAAATACATGCGCATTAGTTTTTTATTGGTCAAACACATGCGCACTAGTTTTTTAATCATCGAATACATGCGCACTAGTTTTTTATTTGTCAAACACATGAGCACTAGTTTTTTAATCATCGAATACATGCGCTCTAGTTTTTTATTGATCAAATACATGCGCACTAGTTTTCTATTGATCGGATACATGCGCACTAGTTTTCTATTGATCAAACACAGGCGCACTAATTTTTTAATCATCGAATACATGCGCTCTAGTTTTTTATTAATCAAATACATGCGCACTAGTTTTTTATTGATCAAATACATGTGCACTAGTTTTTTATTGATCAAATACATGCGCACTAGTTTTCTATTGATCGGATACATGCGCACTAGTTTTCTATTGATCAAATACATGCGCACTAGTTCTTTAAAGATCGAATACATGCGCACTAGTTTTTTATTGATCAAATATTTTCGCACTTGATTTTTTTGGATCGAGTACATGCTCACTAGGTTTATAAAGATTAAATATCTTCGCACTATTTTCTTTTTGCTTTAATTAAACTCACTAACGTTTAAGTGTTAAAATACATGCGCACTAGTTCTTCTAGTATTTTACTTCAAAAATTTCTCATAACTTATAAAAAAAAATAATCTTTAAACCGTAATATTTTATGAAAAATTATATCTCCTAGAGTATAAATTTCTGGAAATCATTTGAACCTTGATCTTAGCTGGGGCAGCTTTTACATACTTACTGGTATAATCTCTTTTAATAGGGACAGGCGATTAATTCGAATTCTCTTCTCAAATTTTCTTGAAATCCATGTGAAAAGTAACCTACGGTTTTATAGTTTTCAATTCCTTTGAATTGTAGGCGGTTTATGGATATAAATGATATAAAATATGTGTTTTTGAAAAATCTGTCATGAAGTGAAGTTGAATTTACCTCACCCAGATTCGTTGTCTTTTTTTTTTTAATTTTATTACAATATACAACATGTATTTTTTTTAATTTATTTTTTTATTTGGAAAATAACTAAGAAATTTATTTGTCAGAATCACTTTAAAGTATATTTTACACTACTAAAATAACAAATAATTATTCTTTTCTGAAAGTTTTTTTTTTTAAATCATCGTATTTTCTTTTAAATTTAAAAACAAAAACGCAACAAAATTCGACTTTGGCTTTTGTAAAATCAACTTCACTCTTCATATCAGATTTTTTATAAACACATTTTTTGTATAATTTTTATCCATAAATCCTCTAAGATTTCCGTAATAAATCCGATGGAATTAGAAACTTCAAAAGCATAGGTTCCTTTTCACGTGGGTTTCAAGAAAATATTGGTTGGTTATTTTCAGATATCAAGAGTTTTAGATTTCAAATAAGAATTTTTTATAAAATTGAGAAAAATTTTCAAAAAAATTGAAGACCAATCGAAAGAGCATTAAATTCTCTTCGAAAATAGTGCATAAAATATTGTCATTGCTTTAATTTTAATGAAATTCATTTTTTTTATTTAAAAAAAGCTTTTTTGCGATCTTTTTTGTAGGTGAAATAGTTTGAAATGGAATGCCCCATCAGTATAATTTGTATTTAAGGGGGGGGGGGGGGTAAGGGTTTTAGCGTTAAAGAAACACCTTTTTTGACAATTTTTTTTAGAAATATGGATAAAACAAATTTGTTCAAACCTTTTAGACATTATTAAGTATCTTTTCAAGAACATTCTGTAATTTTTTTATGTTAAAATATTGACAAACAAGCCGCTGAGAAAGCTTTTCCAAGAACGTTCTTGGAAAAAGACGATTTGCGGTGTTCACTGTATATCAGCTAAAAATTATTTAAAATCAAAAACCTTTAAAATTTAGTCAAAGTATCATCAAATCCTGCCCCCAACGGTCCCTGATTATAATTTTTTTCATTTTAAAATTTTTCGTGGTCATTTAAAGTGAAAATTAAAAATTAAAAATTAATTAAAATTAATGTAAAAAAGAAATCTAAAACTCACCGTTGGGGGGAGGTATTTTATATGTAGAAAGTGTGTACCAAGTTAGAAATAAATCGGTAACGTAGTTGGGTCAGGCTTCGCCAAGCGGATCGGCTAGAATTACGTAAATTCTATTTTTAATGAGACATCAGTATTTTTATCCTTAAACGATGTAAATTATATTCTGAAATTATTAGGATAAAAAAATTTTTTTTTTGAAGTTATTAATGATTGAAATTTTTAATACTGCAAAATGAAAACTCTTTTTTATCGAAGTCTTCTCAGCCGATTCTAAAAGTTAAAAAAGGATTTTTCTCGTCTTGAAACGTAGTTTTTAAAAATATTTTTTGTTTTTGAGAATTTTTCAATTTTATCGTTTTTTTAATTATTTTTTTTAAATGTTAATAAAAAACATCTTTCTGCGCTTGTTATGTAAAATTTTATAATACTATCGTATTCCTTAGCCTTTTTTGATAATAGAATCGTTGAGAAAAAAAATGGCCCTCTATTAGGGACAAAGATTTTAATTATTTTCTGTCAGCGTACAAATTGTTTTTTGCATAGGTAATTAATGAAAGTTTAAAAATTCTTTATGTTTAAGTTTTCTTTTGTTTTTAATGGTTGTTATTGGCAACGGATTTATGTAATTGAGTCTAAAATATTAGTTTTTGATTTCATTAGTTGAGAATTTGTTTTGGAAAAGCGTTTTATATTATCGTTTCTAAAAATGGTCCTACCTAATAGGTGCTGAAATCCACTTTCAAAAAAGAATCATTCGCGCGTATATAATAAACTAAAAAAAGTGACAAACGATTGAAGTGAGGTGTTTTTGGATATAATTGGAGAATACGTGTGTGATTCTTGCAGAAGGTCAGTTACGAAAAGTAACTTGACTAAACCACTGCAATCATTTAATATGTCTTCAACTGCTTCTATCGAAACTTGTTCAGAAAACAGTTCAGATACGGATGATGAATGTCGCGACCCTTCTTTTCAACTAAAAGAAGATCAATTGAAGAGAGCATCATGTAATGTTTGGACAAAGGGAAAGGAAAGTACAGTGCGGAAAAGAAGAAGAACTAGCGATGATGAATCAACAAAATCTGACTCATATTTAAAGGAAGTAAGTGATTTTCGAGATGCTCTATCAAATGCATCTTCAAGGCGAGAAAAAATTATGTTGCTGACTACCTTGCCGTCAGACTGGAGCATTAGGAAAATGCAAAACAAATTCAATGTTTCACGAAGAATGGCTTCAGTCGCTAAGAAGTTAAGAAAATCACGTGGTTATGCATCATATCCTCCTAAAAAAAGAGCTCACAATAAATTAGCCTCTGATGTTTTAAATGAAGTTGAGCAGTTTTATGAATCAGACGAGTGTAGTCGTGTTATGCCGGGAAGAAAGGACTACATAACGATTGTGAAAGACAGTGTAAGGGAATCAGTGCAAAAACGATTGTTATTGTTCGACTTGAAAGTAATTTACGAAAAGTTGAAAACTAAATATCCTAATGCAAAAATCAGTTTGTCGATGTTTAAAAAGTTACGCCCAAGATACTGCTTTCCTATGGGACGTAAAGGTAGCCACAATGTCTGCGTGTGTAAGATCCATCAGAACATGAAATTAAAATTTAGTGCTATTAATGATGCTTTCAAGAATGGAAATGTCTCTTACAGTTTTGAAATTCGTAATATTTTAACAAAAATGGCATGCGAAACCTAACAGAATTCTGTTTTCTTTTAGACTGTCAAAAATGCCCTGGGCCAAAATCTACACTTGAGTTGCTCAATAAATTGTTTCGTGAATCAAATATAGAAAAAATCCATTTTAAACAGTGGATAAATACTGACAGGTAAAATATTTATTTAATGATACAAAAAATAAAATTTTTTTAAATAAATTATTAATGTTGTTTATTATTCAACCGCAGATGCGAACTGTCTATTCAAACTGAAGAAATCGATGTCTTTCTTAAAGCACTGAAAATAGAGATGGTGGCACTTTTAAAACATGATTTTATTGCTACATCACAATCAAGTCATTTGGACCATTTAAAAGCTACTATTGGGCAAGGAGAATTCGTTGTCATGCTTGATTTTTCTGAAAATTTTAATTTCGTTATTTAAGATGCTATTCAATCGCACCATTAAAATAACGATCAAGTTACGATTCATCCGTACGTTATATATTACCGATCTGATAATAATCTGCTGCATCATAATTTTGTTATAATTTCCGAGTGCAATAAGCACGACTCTGTTGCTGTAAATTTATTCAACAGAAAAATGATTGCATATTTACAAAACATTCACGGACAGGGGAATGTAAGAGAACTAATTTTTTTTCTGACGGGTGTGGCGCACAATATAAAAATAAATATAATTTTTCGAACATTGCAAATTACGAAAAAGAATTTGGTATCTCAGTGCAGTGGCATTTTTTCGCCACTTCACATGGGATAGGTGCTTGCGATGGCTTGGGTGGTACAATTAAGAGATTAGCTTACAAGGCCAGTCTCCAACGCCCTGTAGATGATCAAATCACATCTCCCGAGACTTTGTTTAAATGGGCGAAAGAATTTTTCAGAAAAATTGATTTTGATTTCAGTACGTCAGTTGAATATAATCGACACTGTAAAACTTTAAAAAAAAGATTTCAGTCTGCCATTGTGATAAAAGACACAAGACAATTCCATTCTTTTGAACCAAGTAACTCAAAAAGTATAATTTCCCGAACAATCTCTAGTTCAGATCGTTTTGTTGTGTGTACAGTACAAAAGTAATTGTTATTTAAAAATAAAAAGATTATTTGCGTTTAATTGACATATATTTCCTTCTTTTATTTCTCAAAACTTCTTAATTTACAGAGTTTTAAATTATAGAAACGTATTTTGTTTAATGCAACCATGTTTGCGAAATTAGCTCTATAACAAAGAACGTCGAAACGTCTTGCAGGCTGACAGAAAAGAATTAAAATCTTTGTCCCTAATAGCGGGCCATTTTTTTTCTCAACGATTCTATTATCAAAAAAGCCTGAGGAATACGATAGTATTATAAAATTTTACATAACAAGCGCAGAAGGATGTTTTTTATTAACATTTAAAAAAAAATAATTAAAAAAAACGATAAAATTGAAAAATTCTTAAAAACAAAAAATATTTTTAAAAACTACGTTTCAAGACGAGAAAATCCTTTTTTAACTTTTAAAATCGACTAAGAAGACTTCGAGAAAAAAGAGTTTTCATTTTGCAGTATTAAAAATTTCAATCATTAATAACTTCAAAAAAAAATTTTTTTTTATCCTAATAATTTCAGAATCTAATTTACATCGTTTAAGGATAAAAATACTGATGTCTCATTAAAAATAGAATTTATATAATTCTAGCCGATCTGCTTGGCGAAGCCTGACCCAGTTTTTAAATGGCAGTGAACACGGACTTTTAAAAAGTGTTTTTGAGAAAAACGTATTTAAAAAATTTGCCAATAGACATTTTTTATGACTCAGAAATCGCTCTTTCAAGTAGTGTATTGGAAAATATTTCAAATTTAAAAATAAACAAATTACAGCTGATTATTTAATAAAAAACATGAATTTTGAAGCCTAGACCAACGGACGCTCAAATATACATAACTTTGTCAATTTTGCTTCGATTGACTCGAAATTTTAATACAATACTCTAGAAATATTATGCATTCAAATAAAAAAAATGCAAAAAAAAATTTTTAAAACTTTACCGCCCCCCCCCCCCCTTAAAACGAACACTGATTGTTGAAACAAAAATGACAATCGGTTATTTTTAAGTGATTCAAATTAAGCAATAATATTAAAAGATAAATTAAATGCATGCTTAGTAGTAATATTTACTTAAATTAGAAAAAATAAACATTATGAGATAGAAAATAATAACTTTATTAGAGAAATTTAATTTCTTAATTTTTATAATTATATTATAATTATATTATATTTTATTATAGAAAATCCGTTTACGAAACACGCTTTTAATCATTTAAAACAAAAATTGAAACAAGAATCTGTCGGGTGCTAATTTTCTTGATAAATTAAATTTCTCGATTAGCTCTTATAGTTCCGGGTTTTTATTGTTTTTTTTTCAAAAAAAATGAGTGTAGTCATTATATTAGGTATTAAAGTTTTCAAGATACCTCGAGCAAGTTTAGCGCTATATATATATTATATATATATATACATTTTTTATTATATATCCGGAAAGATATATCATTCTCTTCTAATGATTTTGAGGTATACCAAGTCAATTATATATGAAGTACATACATTTAAATTTGACGTAATCACTTCTTTTTAAAGTCTAGTAAAATTGAATGTTTTTGTAGATTTGGATTAATTATAATCGTACTGCAGTCAAACAAAGTATCTCCCAATCTATCCAATACGATCAATTTTATCAATTATCCTTTTAAAACTTGGTTTATTAAAGTCTTAAGACTTGACTAATTTTACATGATAAATCGAAATTGACTAATTACAATTATTTACAACCAAACAGTATGTAAAAACAGATTATTATTTATAAAAGTAGTTATATTTACATTCAGTTAATAATTAATCACCATAAATAAATACACTGTAAAAACAAGTGTCTTATTTTAAGACATTTTTGTCCTCACTTTTAAGACGTTTTAGGGTGTCTTAACTTTAAACCAATGAGAAAGCGTCTTTCAAAATTATTGACCAATGAAATTGCTTGAAATAATCATAAGACGCTTTCTTAATGTCTTGTGTCTTAAAATAAGACACTTAGAAGACAGCAGTTTTTGCAGTGTAATCATTTAATATATTGTTTACTTAATAGTAGACATTACAAACATGTTTATATGTCGTATTTAGTCATAATTAACTCCATTTCTTTTTTAATAATTACATACTGGCATGGAGGAACACGTGGAATTAAGACAACATCAATCAATACTTTCTTTTCGTTTAAAATAGTCACACAATACGAATGATTGTATTCGTCAAAATACAGAGTGCTAAACAATGTTACCGAAAAGATACGTTGATTGCCGAGAAGAAATATTTTCTCCAATCTTCCAAATGTTGGAAACATGTTTTTTTCATTGCCAAATTTTACGACTATAATAGAACTGTTGTTAAATTCTTTGCCTGCAATCTTCATAAAATATAGGGATTTAACATTACATTCTGGATTTATAAAATGCAATTGCTTAATTTCCACTTTTGCATATGCAGATTAGATCGTTCCAAAAATAACATCATTGTCCATTATTTTTGGACAATGACATTTCGAAGCAGTAATCATTTCTTTTAATGACTTATTTTTTCTTTCAAATTTAAAAGAAGAAAAATGGATCACGGGTCCATTCAAAAGAATCAATCTAGGGTAATGAACTAATTTGTGCATTTTGGGTTTCAGATCGCCAAATAATTGTACATACAATTCATTATGCTTTTGAATTAACAATTGCAAGTCAGAAATTTCAGTTTTAGTTATGGTCGGAGCCATGACCTGACACGCAGAGGTTTTAATAATATACAGGACGTTATTTTTCAAGCGGACTCTTCCACCTCCCCATTTTTGGTTTTATATAAAAAATGTAATCTTATTGAAAAAGTTAGCTTAGATAGTCGATCTCTACAAAATGTTTACCATTATGTATTTTTAATAAACGAATTTCAGTTCGTAATCAGAGACCCCAAAAACATCCAAGTAGACATTTTCTTAAGTTGAAATCAATTTTGTAAATTTTGATCCACCATTTTGAGTCCGCCATTTTGGATGTTTAAAAACTGTCATAAGAGTCGTAATCAGCGGCCTCGAGAACCCCAGAGTAGCCATTTTCAAGAGGATAGCTTAATTTTTTAGTATTGTCCTCCATATTAGATCCGATATTTTGAATTTTTGTATTTCGAGTTTAGATTTGTTATCAGATCTTACGTAATCCATCTTATAGTTGTCTTTAATATAATATGTGAAGCTTTAGAGCACTTTTGGATCATATTAACGCATTTTTCTAGTTTTTCACGTGCTTTAGACGCCATATTTAAGTCGACATTTTGAATTTTATAAAACGCCCAAAGGGATCGAAAAGTAGACTATCTAAGCTAATTTTTTCAATAAGATTACATTTTTTTATATTAAACCAAAAATGGGGAGGTAGGACAGTCCGCTTAAAAAATAACGTCCCGTATATTATAAAAACCTCTGTGTAGTAGGTTATTTGTTCATTTGTAAAAGTTTAATTAATTAACTAACAATTATAAAATCATGACAAAAAACTATACCCAGTCAACATTAAAAAAAATCAACAATTGAAATTTTATAACCGATGTAGAAGGAAGATAAATTGGAAGAAGAGTATCCAATAGTGGAACTGAAAAGAGGAAATTTTTAAATAAAAGAGTCGGTTAGTATTGTGATTTTAATTTATTATTTTTAAATAAAAAACTGTTTATTAATTTATATGTTTTGCCCTTTAAAGTACAAAATTTAAAGAATAAATATTAGTTTATTATAAGTGTAATAAAGCTTTTGGTTTTAAATTCAATAAGTCTAACCTCATTAAGTAATTTTAATAATTAGATCAAAAATAGATAATTATCGATTTTACATATAACTTAATTAATTTATTTTCCATAATTCTTCACTCTTTTTTTTAAAATAAATTAATAAAAATATATGCAAAATCGATGATTTTAAAATTCTAATAAATTTGTAACTAATTAAAATAGATTAATCAATTAATATTCAGATTTATTAAATTTAAAACGGATAGTGTTTTTTCCACTTACTAACTAATATTTATATTCCTTAAATTGTATTGCTTAAAAGAGGTAAAAAATAAAATAAATAAAATGTGTGAAATCGTTGCGTTTAAAATATTAAATATTTAATAATGCAACTTAATTAAATAATTAATTTCATAAAAGGTTAATTCTAATTGTAATCTCATCGATTTCACATATAATCTAATTAAATTATTGTCCATAATACTATACTCCTTAAAAAAAAATTTGAAATGGATAATTTTAAAATTCTAATCAATTTTTAACTAATTAAAATAGATCAATCAATTAATATTCATATTTATTAAATTTAAAACGGATAAATCCTTAATGACACTGTTAACTACTAATTATTATTATTACCTAAATTTTACGTTTGAGAGGGGTGAAAAATAAACATAAAATTTAAGTAATAAATATAAAATTTTGTTCATTAGTGTAATTAAGGATTTATCGGTTTTAAATAAATTAAATAAATTTAAATACTAATTAAATAATTCCAATCAGTTGAAGGATTTATTCTAATTTTATATTATAGAAATTCTACTTTTAATATTATTGATTGAAACATTCTGAGCAAATCCATTTTCAAAGTTCGTTACCTATTTAAAAAAAATGTAATTTTAATTTTTTTATTAATTTTAAGTAATTTTCTTTTACAGTTATCGAAGGTTTTGTTAAAAATGAACTGAATGTGTCTGAAATCAAAAGCTCTTTTTTTGGAACCGGAGCTCTTACAGATTTAAAATATCGTCTCCCGATTCACATCGTGATGGTGCTGGACAATATGAACCTTGTAGAAATTATTTCAGAAGAAAAAAATAAGCGAAGCGGACATGAAGTTTTCAGCAGATTATAAATTTCAATGAAGAGAGCGAACCATTGGAAAAGAAGGTATTAAATTAACTATTGTGTACAAAAATTATGAAAATATTAATTATTTAAATATAATACTGTTCAATATATATTTTTTCTGGCTCTTTTATGTGGCAAATGGTCAAAACCAAAATTGAATTATCGTCGTTCTTAAAGCAGTTTTTTTTATACGCTAGATTTAAATCTGTTCTTTTTTTTATTTATTATATGTATAATTATTGTTGCATAAGGTAGAAATTTGAAAACCTAATTTTGTTTTTTAAATTGTTATATTATAAGAAACAACAGTTTCTTATTTTCTGCTTGTTTAATCATCCTTGCCTAAGGCAAAATTTTATTTTATATTTAATCGTTGTTGCCTAAGGCCGAAATTTAAAAATTTTTTATCGTCAATCGTTTCTTAAATTTTTATCAAGAAAAAATTTTATAATTTTGTTCTTCATTCATCATCGTTATCTAAGGCAAAAAAGTCAGCGTATCTAAGACAAAAAGTCAGTATATTTTTTCACTTGCAAATCGATATTTATATATTTTTTTGATATTAAAATAAGTAAATGCCGTATTATAGTAGTTTTTAAATATTACATTAGATTAGAACTTAGTAACTATATTAGAAACTATGTCTTTTATATGAAGCAAAAGAATCGAAAGAAAAGTGAGTTGACCTTCATATCTTTGAATATTTTTAAATAGAAACAAATTAATTAAATCTAAATTTTAACCAAAAAAAAAAAAACAAATTAATTAATATAAAGTTTAGATAATAATATAATAAAATTAAAACCTTTATTTGTCAGTTTATTTTTTACTTCAAATAATGAAATAAATATTTATTACTTTGGTCAGAAATGTGGTAAATTTAACAAATATTTTTTATTTATTGAAAAAAATTTAATTTATCAAAATGTTATTAAAAGTAAAATTATACTAAAAATCACTACTGAAATATAATTTATATTTTCTTTTATCTAAAATATTCGAAAATATAGAAGTAAGTTAACATTCTTTCTGATTGCTTATGTGAATTATTTACAAAAAAATTATATAAAAAAGTATTTGTCTGCATAAACCATTTTTATACTCAAACTTTATAGATTTTTATTTTTTGCACTACTAAAAATAAGTTGAAAATTAGTCTAATTTAAGATCTTTTGTTTACCTGTCCTGCAATACTAAAGTCTCTTTAATTTTAAAATTTATTTTTTTTAAAATGAAATAAAAAAAAATCAGTACACTGAGAAAATAATAAGTTGACTAAATATAACCATTTTTTGATTAAATTTAGCAGAGAAAGGTTGCTGATATAGCACCTGCAAAGCTCTTTGTTTATTATTATTTATTATTATTATTTATTGTTTTGTGCAGAGTCCCTTAACCTAGACATTGGCTAGAGGCTTATTTTCTCAGTGTACAATATTTGATTAAATGTTAAAATCTTTCTTAAAAAAAAACAATTGTCTTTGGATTATGATTCTGTACTTCGAAAAAATGAATTTAATTTATTATATTGATTTATTATGAATTACAATTAATGAATAATTACATTATTTTTACTATTATAAAAATTTATTATTTAAAATAAACATCTTTAAAAATGTAAGCATATATATTGATTGATTATGAATAAAAATAATTTTAGTTCATAACTACTCTAACTTCAAAATTTTTGTTTTGTCTATATTGAATTATTTTAATTTAATTAATTTTTGTTTTGTATATCTAATTATTTAAATTTAATTAATTTTTGTTTTGTATATTTAATTATTTGAATAATTAAATAATATATAATTTAAATTTTTAAATTATACTCCTCTGTATTACATTTCTAACCATTTCATGCTTGTTCTTAATTTCGAGATATTTTCGATTATTTCGATTTAGTGGTTCCTTCAATTCGAGATTTTGTGCCATGCTTTTTTTTTATAAATAGAACCGCAAAAAATCCCCGAAATCCCCCAATCACCTCTGAGTGATGTTACCCCTTCATTTAATATACTTTAAATAAATATATGTATATCCACTTAAAAATATTATATTTTAATACTGTTTGATTAAACTGACTTTTTTCAGAATGAAATTCCTAAATGTAAAAATTGGCATTGTTTTAAAAGCTAGATTAAGAGTCATTTAGAAGTGATTAGTATTTTGTTTAAAAGGGAACTGTTGTATTCTAGAAACAGATACAAACTGGAAATGTTATCATTCTATAAACACTTACATGTTTAAAGTAACAGCACAATCTAGCTCGAAATATATACTTCTTTTTTTAACTACCTTTTCGTTTCTAAGACACAATTGTCATTTTCCAGTTCTATTTTCAAACATTTATATTTTAGTGGCGATATCGCAGGACGATTGAAAACATTATTTTTCACAGAACTATATTTTTGTTCGTTAGTGTATCCTTTTGTGATATAAATATTTTTTTTAGTTTCTGAAATAAGAGAAAGGTTTTAAATGAAACAAATATATTATATTTTAATATTAATTAGTTCATTAGGTTCTTCTACCATTAAAGAAGTATTGGTAGTAGAAGTTAATAACACAAGAGAACAGCTCGATACAACCGATTTAAAAAACGGCTCTTCTGAAGTGTAAGTTATTTTTGTTCAATAATTTTTTTATATTGAGAACATTCAACAATTTAAGTTTATCTTCTTATTTTTCTCTATGTACAGTTTGAATTTATTATACGAGGACATGTTAGAGGAAGAAATTGCGAAAATTGAAGAAGAAAAGGGTGGTATAAATTTTACCCTTCTTTTTAATCAAATGGACCAAACAAAAGTACAAGTAAGCTTACTTATAGTTAATGCAAAAAATTGTTATTATTGCATAGTTAGAAGACTTTAGACTTATATTCAAAGTTTACTATCTGTCGAATATTAAATTAAACTACACAGAAAGTTCTTAAAATATTTGCAGACTGTTTGAAGACTTTAGTCTGATGACAGTTTGCAGAAATTCTTTATTATTATGAAAAATTTTAATTATTAAACATTCTTAATTCTTGGCTTTAATATTTACATTTCATTTCAGTACTTTTTTGAAGACGAGAAAAGAAATACTGAGTTTAACTATTTTATTACCTATAATTATTACAAATTATTATGCCTTGGAAATAAATCTTTACCAACGAAGATCCAAAGTAAACTAAAATGTCGATATATAAATCGGGGAATTCCTTTTCTTAAAATAGCTCCATTTAAAGAAGAAGAATTTTATCTTGAACCTAGAATTGTTGTTTTTCATGATGTACTAAGTCAAGAAGAAATAGAGACTATGAAAAGACTGGCACTACCGAAGGTTTGTATTTTTTTTATAATGATAAAAACGTTTTTATATTGTAATTGATATGCAAAAATGTAGATACATTTAATAACTTTTACTTAAGATAATTTTATTAACATACACTACCGTCGGAAATTGTTAGTCCGATCGATTCGAGGGGATCGAAAAAACACGACTCAAATAAAACCACGATATCTTGGTTAAAAATCAAAATAAAAACTTGTTTTTCAAAAATTTGGAAAGCTTATTAAATTCTACTTTAGAATAGCTATTAGTTAAATGTTTTAGAAATTTTTAAGTGATTTTATTAGTTGAAACCAAGAAACCGAGCAAAACATGGTCCTCTTACATAAAAATTATTACTTTTTAAATAATAAATTAAATTTTTTTAATAAATTTTTAATTTATTAAATAATTTATGTTATCCGTTGGAATGTTATCATTATTTAATTTATTCTTGGTGAGAAGATTATATTATTTTAAAAATTATTCAGTAAAATTTCTTGTTTTATTTAATTTTGTCTTGATAGATATTGTCAACCATTTTGCATTGAATTGAGTCGATTTCCTTTACTAAATTCCTGTTTTTTGACAATTTAATTTACTTAATTATTTATCCTGATTTTCACTTTCATTAATTCAATTGTGATTTTTTTGTGTTTAGTTATGACCACTTCCCTCTTTTATTTATAGTAATTGTAATTAATAATAATGGAAATTTTCTTAATTTTGTTTTGATCCTACATAATTTAGTAATTTATTTAGTTAGTTATCGATCTTGGATTCCCGTGACAAAAGAGTACAAGCGAAAAATTGGATTTGTGTATTCATTACCAATTATTACTTAATAAGTTTTCTTTTGGATATTAAAATTTCGTTAAATTAAAATCTGTGATTAAAGGAAAACTTGAATAATTCTTTTATTGTAATTGAAATTGGTTTAAGATTCTGAATCTGATTCATTATTGCGCATAACTCAATTTTACTCCTGAGTCTATGATTATGCAGATCATTAGAAATAAACAATAAGAAATGCGATTTTATCATTGCAGATGAAAAAAGCAACATTCGTTAATGAAACAACTGGGGAGGACGAACTTCTAGATGGTAGAGTTTCAGACATTGCTTGGCTTGAGAGAGTTGACCATAAACACGTAGATAACGTGTTTCTTCGAGTGCAGTTACTGACTGGTTTGTCAGTTGAATCTGCAGAAGATTTGCAAATTGCCTACTATCCACTTCATGGGAAATATGAACCTCATTTTGATTTTAAATCGGTATACTGAAAGTTTTATTACCCAATTGTACAATAACTTTCCAATTTTCCAATGTCATTTGTTTGAATTTGCTTTTTGGTATAATTATTACTTGATGTCTGGACTTCAGAACGTAATAAATAAAATTACCTAATCATTTATTAGAAATCAGAAAAATCTTTGTAAATTGTGAAAATCCAACTAAAATTGTTTGAAGTCCTTAAAGTTCTGTTTACATTTTCGGAAGTTTAACAGCCATAAAAATAACTAACAACGAATTCACAAATATTCCAACAACCAATTTATTAATTTTAAAATAACCATTTTAACAAATTTGCCGATTCCTAACTTAATAATTAATTTTCCAAATGTTTCAATAACCAATGTACCAATTTATTTACCAGTTTTCCAAAATTTAAAATTTTTCGAAAACAATTTCATTTTCTAAAATTTTTATATCAATTTTTTAGTTTTTGTCCAATATGCTCTAATAACTAATTTAATTGTACTAGCTCTGTCAAATCCCACTATATCTGTCTTCATTATCTCTCTCTCTCTCTCTCTCCCTCTTCCTCGAACCAGACAAACAAAAAATTAAATCTAAACTATAATGTGATATATTTACAGAAATCTCCTCAAAAGATGTATGGATCTCCTCCCTATAACTCTGAACGAATTGCTACTGTCTTATTTTATGTAAGTACATGTTATTTATTTTAAAATATAACGAGATCTTCTGCGCGCCACAGCGCGCGTGTTTATGTTCTACTTATTAAATTATAAAAAATAAAGTTTTTGTTTTATTTAATGATAAAATAAAGTAAAAGATTCCTCGTGCATAAAAAGATAAATAGTTTTAAAAGTCAAACTAAATGAATGTTGCGAGTTACAGTGCGCGCAGAACAAATTTTTTTGGAGGCGTCTGAAGAGATTCACTTTCTCTCGCTCAATTCTCAATATTGTTTTATGATAATTTAACAATACTTTGTTTAAATGTTGTAGTATGACACGGAAATTTTGTCTAGCTACCTTATCGGAACAAAAGTGGTATAATTTTTATCAGAAATTAAAAAAAAAATAGAAATATTTCTACTTGAATTCTTTCCAGAATAATTGAAACGTCAAAATTTAAAAACGAAATTAAATTGAATAAAAAACGATCTACACTGAAAGTGCTTAACTACTAATCTAGTTTTATATTAATAATAATTAAAAATAATAAAATTCTCCATAACTATTAAATTTGCATTAAAATAAAAATAAGTTAATAAAAACAATCATAACAATCAACAACAATATTCTTTCTTACCTGTCGCCAAATAATTTCAACATGTATTTTTCTAAAATAAAACATCAATACACATATCCTAAATTTGTCAGTAAAATTTCTGTTTATACATATAATGAATATTTTGACACCAAACTTTATAGAATTACCAAAAATACTTTAGGGACGAACTGTTTGGCCCGAATTTATTTTAATTTGGTATAAAAATTAATTTTTTAAGAAAGTCACTAATTTTCAGAAATGTTTAAAAACTAATTTTAAGGCAAAATTCAAATAAATTTGGGTTGGACAGACTTTCCTAATAATATTTTAGTTAATTCTACAAAATTCGGTGAAAAAATATTCATTATTTTAAGAGTATCTATAACGGATAAATTTTGCATTTACCCGTGACGTCATACTTCAACACATGTCCTAAACTTTTACTGCCGTACTAATTGAGATACACTGAGAGAAATAGATATTCAAACTTAATATCCTGGATACTAAAAAATAGTAATTTTAATATCTGGATATTAAGTTTGAATATCTAAATACTATGTTTTAATATATCGATGTTAAATTTGAATATCCATTAATTCCATTTTCCTCAGTGTATTTTTACCTTAATTAATCTAAAAAGTAAAAAGAAATTGAGTTTCATCAATATTTAATACTATATTCTGTAATATTTTTCTTCACAGCTGAGTAATGTGGAGGAAGGGGGTAATACAGTTTTCACAAAATTAGACGTTTCATTGACACCTAAGACAGGAAGTGCTGTATTTTGGTACAATTTGAAACCAAATGGACTCCGAGATTATTTAACAATGCATGCAGCTTGTCCAGTTATATATGGATCAAAATGGGGTACAGTGCTTTTACATTGTTATATTTTAATGTTTCCACCACTTGGAATCATGCGTGGGTAGCCTGGTGGATTTTTCCCAAAAATTATTATTATTTCAATAATTCAATGATTGTATTCTGAATCAAAACAAAATAAATGGTAGGAAATAGGAATTTCTTTATAAGAAGTTTTTGAATAGGATAAACTCAAACAATTCTCCTTTATTTTTTTATATTTTACTAATTTATATTTTTCAATTCTATATCATTTATTACATTAAGTTATGTGTTCTCTTTTAATTTCTCTATGGAATTCTTTCACAAATCTTTTATTAACTCTGCACTTTTCAATGCCAATGTCTTTTATTAGCAATATATTTCAATCAATTAGTGTTTACTCACCAGGAATTATGTTACACAAATCGCTTCAGGCGCCTTGAATTTCTTTTATTTATTTATGTAAACTTATGAAATAAGTTCTTGTTTAAGGGATCTGAAAAGTATCTTCCGTAAAAGACTTCATTTCCTCTGTTATTTCCGAGTATTTCACAAATTTTTTACATGACAATGAAGATATACTTATTACATAATACCTTATATATGCATTTAACAGATGACAATTGATTAAGTAATTAGGTTGAAATCTTAAAATTAAATAACATTTCTTTGAAATCGTGTAATTACTGACCCATACATAATAACTTATTATTGAAAAAGAAAGAAGATTGTTAACGAGTTACTTATTACGAAATTTGATCTTAAATGCTCATTGTTAAGAATCTTGTTAAAACAGTTCTTTCAATTACTGTGCATTGTTTTATTTTGCTGAATAAGATTTTCACTTATTCCTGTATTCTGAATTAAGTAATATAATTCTCTGGTGTTTATTTAATAATAATTTACAATACGCATATTGTCCAATCCTATAATTTAAAAGACTTTCATATTTTATAACAAAACTCAAAGAATTTAGGTCAAAAAATAACGATTTATTCTTCCAATTCGAACAATACTTTAAAGAAAAAAATAACATACTCTTTCTTAATGTAGGTTATTTACCACTAACAAAAGTTCTTTAATAAAATTCCTTTGAATTTTGTCATAAAATTAAGATGAAGGACATATTAAAATAGAAATCAACTTAACTAGTTATAACAATTAAAAATAATTAATAGATATAATGACAAGTAACGAAGTCGATCGTTACAATAATATAATTTTGAAGTTGCAAATGAACTGTTATTGCATATTTGATTAAATAAACAAGTAAATTGAACGTTCGGTCCAATTAACATTTTATGACATGCAACTTCAATAGACATTTGATTAAACAATTTAATAGAAATCATATCCAAAAAATTATTAATAAAAATGAGTTTCCACTGTTTTTTAAAATAACATTTTACTGCGCTGGCTTCGTAATAAACATGTTATCAACGGGTGGCGTCGAATTATAATAAAAATAAATTATCGTTAGTTTAAAATTAAGGGGTTATATCTGGTTGGAGGCCTAAAAAAGAGGCTTTTTTCAAATTTTTTTTCTGAGCAGTTTTTCGAATGAACATAAACAAATACTATATAGATCAACTAAGCAACTCTTCAGGTATATGAAAAAAATTGTTTATTGCCATGACTTTACAAAATGGCGGCTTTCTGAAGATAAATATAACGTGATATTTAAAAAAGTGACTCCGCTGCACGCAGTAGAAGTCCCCTGGACCATCATGTGTAAGCATAAAAATTTTTTTTTCATAAACTAGAATCGATTTTTCGACTAAAAAATCGCTATTTAAATATCTCTAAAAATTTTTTTTTCATCTATTGTTAAAATTGTGTGTACTTCTTTAGATAATCTAATTAAGAAGTTACAGTTAAAATTTCAAGTCAATCGGATGAAAATTCTTTGAGTTCTACTGCGTGCAGATTTCAAAACTGTGGTTTCGAGAAAAACGCGTTTGAAATTGAAATTATCTATTTTCACACTTTGGAATTGCTCCAGAAAAATTAATTTTATGAAGATTTCCAATTTGTTTTCCATGCAACTACGTTATTGATTATCAATCTAGGGATGTTATAGTGTACTTTAAGCCAATAAAAAAAATATGGTTTCGAAAAAAATGCCTATGAATTTAAAATTTTCTTTCATTACACTTCGGATTTGCTCCAGAAAAAATAATTTCCAGAACATTTCTAAGTTGCTTTCTTGTAAGGACGTTATTGATTATTAATCTAGGAATATTATAGTGTATTTTAAGCCTATAAAAAAAAATCGAAAGAAAAAAAAAATTGCAAACAGATGTAATCCCTTAAAAGTTCTGTGGAATTTTGTGAATTACCATCAAACCTTTGATAACAATGATGATGACGGGGTCGGACGGTTAAATCATAATGGGTTGCATTAGCTGGCTTAATAGAAAGAGAATTATGATCACTAGGTGCCACGCATGCCTAGGAAATGCCCACAAACGAATAAAATGCACACACATTATGATAATGTCCAGGGCCGGATTTATATGTAGGCAAACTAGGCAACTGCCTAGGGGCCCCCACCAAAAAGGGCCCCCACCAGCTATAAGATTTTCCACAAAAATAACTTCGAAAAATATTTTTAGGCAATTAAAAATCTGAAAAAAACCCAGTAAGAAAAAGAGAAAATTAAAAAATATTGAAATTTTATGATTTTCGAAGAAAAAGAAAAACTGTTCAATCTTTTTTAATACCTTTTTTGTTCAATCTATTCGAATCCGGTGATATCACCAACTTTTATCGAAAAGTCAATTTTTACTAATACGTTTCTTAATATTTTACAATCCAAATGAATCCCTTTATAACGAAAAAAATAAAATGTATATATTTTAATACCCACAGTTCAGATTATTGAATCCAAATGAATCTCTTTATAATGAAAATAAAATTCAAATAAAATGAATATCTTCGAATACCCACTTTATATAGTATATACAGTTCTTTAAATTTGTATAACAATATTTCTTCATGTTTGATTTTAATAAAATTAATCTAAAAAAATTGAGAAAGCTTAGTTACATATTTAAGAAATTGTTTTTTACCTTACATTTGATTTAGAGAAAACAAATATTTGAATATTGTTTAGTATAATATTTACTATTCTGATTATTTATATAGGTTACATGAATCTGAACTGTAGGTATTCCAGAATATACCTTTTTTCATTATGAAGGGATTTATATGGATTAAGTAAATCTGAATTATGTGTATTAAAAAACACTCATTTTATTATTTTATTTATAGGAGAAATCATTTCGAATAAATAAATCTGAACTGTGGGTATTAGAAAACATACACTTTTTTTTCATTATAAAAGGGTTCATTTGGATTAAATAAATTTTAACTGCCGGTATTAAAAAACATTAATTTTTTTTTAATTATAAAGGGATTCATTTGGATTTAATAAATCTGTATTGCGGGTATTCTAAAATATTCGTTTTACTTTTTTCTATTTTTATTAGAAAGCCTGAGTCGAAATTTTGAAGCTACTTTGAAGCTCATGAGGAACTTTAGCTTCTACTTAACGACTTCTTAATTTTTAGCCTCTTCTTTACTTCTAATAATAATATTTCCTTCTACTTTACGTCTATACACATGTTTCATTTTTCCAATCATTAAAATTAGCAGCTCTTTTAAAGCTCCACATTCCCGGTTATAAAGAAATGAAAATTTTTATTCTACTTTAAACCTGCAAGTGAAACTCAGTCATTTTTCCATTGAAATATACTTTTTTATTTAACATATAAGAAAAACGGGAGTTAAACTAACTTTTTCTTCAATTATTGTTCCTCTGATTAGCCCTTAAGAGAAAAAAATTTTAATCTATAACCAAAACCCAATAATTTGTAAAATTAGGGAAAATGTGTATCTTTCTAGATGCACTTGTAAAAAAATAACAATAATTTGTTTAAACAATTTTGAGTGGTGATTGTTGTTAATTTTGATAAATATCTTATTTTTTCAATATAAAAAGTAAACAAATTAAAAAACTACTACTTGCTAGGTGTTTTTAAATGTTATAAATTAACAATAATAAATTGTTTTAAAATATAAAAATAATAATTTATGGTCAATAATTTTTATTTTTCTAACCAGAGCCCAGTAATTTATTTTTAAAATTAGGAAAAATTTGTATCTTCCTAGGTTTATTTGTAAAGAATTAGTAATTACTAGCAATAATTTGTTTAAAAAATTAAAATTGATGAAAATAAAATTAAAAAAATGTATATAAAAAGTCCAGAAAAGAAAATTAAAAATCCTTCAGAAAAAAAAAGTTTGGGCAAATTAAACCAAAAACATTTTTATAATATTACACTGAAAGCAAGTCCAACAATAAATTTAGAAAAATAAAGAAAATCTAAAAATTCTATAAAAGAATAAGTACTAAGTTTGTAAAAAACCTCGCAAAAACTATCCAAGATTTAAAAACAAATTGAATAGGTGCATTAATAAAAAAATAAGCGTATTTATTTTTAAAAATATGAAAAAACTTATGAAACTCAACGAAATAATAATAAATAATAATTATTATTTATTCTTTATAATTTATTTATCAATAAAATAAAATGACAAATACAACAGCAAAAAATATCATTAGTAAAAGGAGAAAAAATCTTTAAATTTTGTAAAAATAAGAAATTATAAGATAAAATTTAAACAGTTTCGAAAAAGAAACTGAATTAGAAACTAAAGAAGAATTACAAATATTGTAAGACTTAAAAAAAGGATTATTGTGAATATGAAAAATAATTAATATTATTTAATTATTTTGCATTAACTAATGTGTCTTTAAATTTGAATTAATTGACATTTAAAAGTTTGAAAAAATTGGAATATGAGTTTATTGACGTTTGGAATTTATTTAAATTATAATGACCTAAAGATATCAAAATTTGATATTATTTTTTGCTATCTTCATACCAAAAATTTGTAAATCGTAGGTATTTTGATTATCTATATTAGATTAGCCCAATTATTTAAATTTTATAAAGATTAAAATATTAAAATTGAAATTTTTAAGATTTATCCACAAATTTGTGGTTTTTTTTATGGTTTGTGATTTTTACATGCAGTATTAGACATCGGGAAAATTGTAAAGTTTTTTTTTTATTTAAATCATGATTTTAATGCAAATGCTTCAATGATTTAAATCAATATCAGCCTGTAACTTGACAATAATAAATTGTTTAAACAAATGAAAAATACATAAAAATCGCCGTAAACATTCAGAAATTGGCGATATCTAACAATTTTGTTGAAAAGTCCTAAAAAAACTATTCGTAATTTGTATCATAAGGACACTGAGAAAATTAAATATTAAGTTCATAAGCGTCGGTAGCGTAGTGGTTAGTGCGTTAGATTATAAGTGCGTAGGTCGTTATGTCGTGGGTTCGAATCCCCACTTGCGTTATAATAATTTATTTAGTAAGTTTAGACTATTTCCAGCTTGTGTGCATTAAGTGTGACGAATTCTAAAAGCGCATGAATTTTGAATATTTATTTTATATTTTTTTTTATAATTTCATTCATATTAATTTCAGTTTTATTCGCAAAAACAGATTCTTTCTTTGTTTAGACTTTAGAAGATCAATAAAAAAGGGGTCTTGAGCGTTAAAAGAGGCCTTAATATAGTTGAATATTAGCTTCTACTTTAACGCTCTCATCGCGGAAACAGGAAATTTCTTCCAATAATAGCACCAAAGTAGAAGCTAAATTGTATTGAATTTGCTTCTACTTTAAACCTCTATTTCCTAAAAATTTTGGACTATGTAGCGTTAAAGTAGCCTCAAAATTTCGACTCGGGAGGGATTTACTTGGATTCAATTAATCTTAACTGGATATTACAAAATAATAATTTTTTTTTTTAATTATAAAGGGATTCATTTAGATTTAATAAATCTGTACTGCGGGTATTCTAAAATATTCGTTTTACTTTTCTTTTATTTTCATTATAAAGGGATTTACTTGGATTCAATTAATCTTAACTGTGGATTTTACAAAATAATAACTTTATTTTTCTTATTATAAACGCATTCATTTTGATTGAAAAATATTTAGAAACGTGTATTAATAAGGATTGATTTTCGAGTAAAAGTTGATGCTATCGCCGGATACACATGTATTGGACAAAAAAGGTATTCAAAAGTATTAACAAATTTTAATACTTTTCAATTCCTCTCTTATTACTGGGACTTTTATAAAATAATTGTAAGTTTTTAGAAATTCAAAAAGCCCGCTCATTAAAAAAGTGTCAAGTTTTGAAACTGCTTTTTCGACTTGAGTAAATTTCGGAAAAATCCATTCCTTTCATAGGCCCCCACCAGCGTCTGCCTATGGCCCCATGTTTGGTAAATTCGGGCCTGATAATGTCTAATAACTGTTCCCATTAGGGAATCACAAGGCAGAGATTTTTCTTAACCTCCGAGAAAGGTTTAGTAGCATTTGTAGTTTCATTCATAGTTACGTCATCAGCCTTAGCATCCAGGAGCTCTTTTTGATCCTTTCGATTTACTTAATTTTTATATACTAGATTTTCTAGCTTCTGTTTAAGCTCTTCTTATACATCACAGCAAGCTATTTTACGATCGGCCACAGGTTATTCAGACTTAGAGTCATTGTACCTTGCTATTAATCGACTGTTAGAAAGATGTTTAAATCAATCAAAAAGAGTATCTAAGTTTAGCACCTAACAGATTTCTTAATCTGTGAACAAGAAATTGAAAATTAACACTAGAATCAACCAAAACTGGATTATTCGTATAAAAAATAAAACATAATTAGTAGACAGAATTTGTGAATATGCAATCGTCATTTTTTCGATGATTAAATAATTTTTAAATTTACTGACTTTTATCTCGTACGAAGCATTGAGGTCTTTCAATAATAATTTTATATTTCTGGAATTATTAACAGCCGCTAATTTATGGATCAGGGAAGCATGGCAAGAATTTCATCGTCCATGCACATTAGAGAATCAATCACGTGATGCAGACTGGGAGTATATGTTTGCGGTAAATATAACTACTGATTATTTGACTTTTATGAAATAATACAATAATTCCATATTCCACGTGTTAAACCGCAATATGGAATCCCGAATCTCCCTATATAAATTTTTTTTACAGGTTCGTAGCATTAAGGAAGTTCTACCGTAAATCGAATAATCAAACAGAGTTTGGTAAAACTTGGTGTACTGCTAGATAAAGTTTCTAAAATTTTGTAATATTTTGAGACCTGTAGGTTCTTGGGAAAAAAGTTATGATCCATTTATTTTTTCACTATTTAACCTTGATTCTTATGAGAATTCATAACTCTGTCACATATATTTTAATACTAAAAATTATTGATTGACGAGAGAGTGATCAAAGTATGTATAGTTAAACACAGATATGTAATGAATCGATATTGTATTTAAAAAAGGACAATAGGTTCTTGTGAGAGTTGCAATAAATTAATTTGTTAAAATATTTCACGTTTTACACGATACAGTTCAGACGTTCTGACATTTTAAAATGTTGATTTTGATCGCTCATGAAAAATAGTCATATTTAAAAAGTAAATAAAGTTAATAAAGTTAATAAATACAATTGTTTAATTATATATTAGTAAAATTAATTTTAAACCTAGCCTCAAAATAGTGGTCTCTGTTTTGACTAGTATTGTCATACGATAGAACCTCCTTAAAATCTGTATTATAAAGTTTTGTAGAAACAAATACAGTTCATGTCAACACGTGTTTCATAACCTGTTTTATTTTTTTATTAGGATAAAGAAGATTTCTTGGCTCCGAATGTAACATCAGATCCCTCGGACATGAATGAACTTCAACATAATGGATAATTAGATTTAATAATGAAGGCACAGATTGTTCGTCAAGCCAGAATGTCAAATTATATTTCAAAGAAATAAAATAAGTCTTTTTGATAACAAAGGAAGCGTCCTTAGTTGTTTTTCTATCGGGGAAAAATATTACTAATCGATATTTCAGTAATATTACAGATACTTTTTTATTTAATATTTAAGTGTAATAAAGTTTGGATGACATGAAATAAGGTGGAGCCTTGCTCTCCACGTAACCTGAAAAAATTTGTTAAATTAATTTTTTTAAATCCACCATAGGATTAAACTATAAAACTATCCATTATAATTTGCTGTTAATTTTTGCTTATAAAAATATGAACTGTAATTTAAAATTGAATGTAACTTTTTACATTCCATATTTTAATTTTAATAGTTATAAAATATTTTCTCGATTTATAGGATGGATGAAAAATAAAGTGAAAGAAGCTCTTTTTAGTATTATTAAGGGGTTACGCCTAGTTGTTTAGGTAAAAAAAAATCGATTTTTGGGTTTTTGCATTTTCGGAGAGTATAATACCAAAAGATTATGAATCTGAAGTCGGTTTTTAAAAATTCAAAATGGTGGATCCAATATGGCGACCAAAATTTTAAAAAATGTTTTGATTTGCTTAAAATTTGTTACTCGGGGTTTTTGGGGTCGCTGATTACGAACCTGAAATCAGTTTTTCAAAATTCAAAATGGCGGATCCAATATGGCGACCAAAATTTTAAAAAATGTTTTGATTCGCTTTAAACTTGTTACTCGGGGGTTTTTGGGGTCACTGATTACGAATATGGAATTAGTTTTTTAAAATTCAAAATGGTGGATTCAATATGGCGGACAAAATTTTAAAAAAGTTTTTGATTTGCTTGAAACTTGTTACTCGGGGGTTTTTGGGGTCGCTGATTACGAATCTGAAGTCAGTTTTCCAAAATTCAAAATGGCGAATCCAATATGGCGGACAAAATTTTAAAAAATATTTTGATTCTCTTGAAACTTGTTTTTCGGGGGTTTTACGGGTTGCTGATTAGACTGAATAAACGCTAATTTTATTTTAAGAATTATTTTGGGCTCCTATTTAGGAATAAAATATTAGGATAAAAAAATTTTCTTAGATTCAAAATATTTTCTTAAATTTGAAGTCAGCTTTCGAAAATTTAATATGCCGTATCCAAATTGGTGGACAAACTTTTTAAAAATCTTTTTGATTTGCTTGAAAATAGTTACTTGGGGTCTGTGATGTCGCTGATTAATTTTGAAACTGCTATTATGAAGTCTAGGCCGTAACCGAAAACACTGTCACAAATTTTAAAATTAAAAATGAAAGTAATGTGTCTACTGTTGTCTCATCGTCTTGTATGTGATTTTTATTTCTTGAAGAATTAAAAATTTAATTGTTTATACTGTTTATATTGAAAAAATTAACCAAAAATCAAAGTTACTATTCACGTTTACATTGTAAAAACAAGAATGAAAACAAGACCATACGCTCTGGTTTTATGTAAAAATGTATTTCAAAAATTTGAAATCGGATCAAAATAAATCTGCTGCATACTGCTACATACTGTTTTAATCGAAACAATTTTCTATGTTACCGTTCGTATTCTAAAAAATGACTACAAATTAAAAAAAAACTTACTATCTTATACTTAGTATTATTTTATTAACTACTTGATGTAATTAACAAATGTACCCTTAAAAACTGATTGCAATTCTGCAATACATGTGTGTCAAATGTAATTGTATATAATAAATATAATAAATTTGTATATTTAATTTAATATACACGTGTGTTATATTCGCTTCACATAACAGGATGTTACATTTTTGTTGAAGAAGGATATAACAGTATTTTGATATTTATATACATGTATTGCATACATTTGCTTCCCAAACTTGTATATTACATTTTTCTGGATGAAATGTATTACGAAACCATAGTTTTCTTGAAATTTTGTAAGATGAAATTATGCTGTAATGTAATTCGTTCAGAAAAATATAAATGTTTGGGAAGCAAATGTATGCAATACATAAATATGCATATCAAAATGCTGGAAAATCTTTACATCCAAAGAAATGTAATACACTTTTATGTAAAGCAAATATGCAGTGCATGTAAATCAAGTGAAATATACAAATCTACCATAAATTTATACATTTATACAAAATTACATTTTGCACAAATGTATTTTAAAATTACACTCTTTTTAACAGTATATTTTGTAATAACATCAAATAATTAATAAAATACCAAGAATTGGTCGGTATGTTTTATTTTGATTTGTGTCACTTTTTACAATATAACTGGTAGCATAGAAAATTGTCTCGATTAAAACGGTATACAGCAGTTTCATTTTTATCTCATTTTAGTTTATTTAAATACATTTTTACAATAAAACATAAACCGAGTGGTCTTGTTTTCAGTATTTTTTTTCAATGTGAACGCGAATAGTTAATGAGGTGCAATTCATTGCTTTTTATATTTTACTTCAATTTTTGTTACTTTCTTTCAATATAAACGGTATTACTGACGCGCATTATATATTTTTTTGTTTTCAATTTGATCATTTGTCTCATCATGAACAATAATCAAAAATTCCCACGAAGGCTAGTGGAGTCTAATAAAGTAAAAAAATCTAGACCAAATAAGAGAAAGCAGTATTTTAATCCAAAAGTGGAAAAAAGTGACAATCATTTGTTTAGTGCATCAAAAAAGAAAATTAAATTACAAGACGATGATACAACAGTAGACACTTCAATCTCATTTAGAATTTTAAACTTTGTGACAGTGTTTTCAGCTATATCAGCTATTGTTAAATGTAAAAAGTGTGATAGTGACGTGAAATTTCAAACAACAAGTACTCGTGGCCTAGGCTTCAAAATAGCAGTTTTATGTAATACTTGTAAACCGCAAGAAATTCCTTCTTGCAATTACATGCGCCATATATGGGAAGTAAATAGCCGTTTCATATTTACTATGAGGACTTTGGGCATAGGTCTAGCAGGTTGTCAAAAATTTTGTGGTCTTATGGACTTACCACCATTTTTGCATCACAGTTCCTATGATATTATTTTAAAACATATTCATATTGCAGTAAAATATGTTTGCGAATTTTTCTTGAAATTGGCTGCAAACGAAGAAAAAGAAAAAACTTCTGGACCAAATAAAAATGATCTAACAGTATCAGGAGACGGCACATGGAAGAAGCGTGGTTTTTCGTCATTGTATGGAGTTTCCTCTTTGATCGGATATTACACTAGAAAAGTACTAGATGTTGTGGTAAAAAGTGCTTATTGAAAATGTGTGAGGCTTGGAGTAGTAAAGAAGGCACATCTGAGTATGAGGCATGGTTTGAAACTCATGAATCTGAATGCACAGCCAATCACACTGGTTCTTCCGGTAAAATGGAAGTTGATGCCATTGTGGAAATGTTTAAACGTTCCGAAAATTTACATAGCGTTAAATACGTTAATTATATTGTCGATGGAGACTCAAAAACATTTGCAGGAGTCGTTAATGCTAATCCTTACGGACAGACTCCCATAAAGAAAAAAGAGTGTAATGGTCATGTACAAAAACGGATGGGGCACAGATTACGCGAATGTAAAAAACGTAATAAAGGACTCGGAGGTAAGGGGAAATTAACTGCGAAACTAATAGACAAGTTGACAGTTTATTATGGTTTGGCTATACGTAGAAATTGTAATTCGGCAGAGGATATGAAGAAAGCAATCTGGGCAACGTTTTATCATTATAGCTCCACCGACAATGAACCAAAACATCAAAACTGTCCTCCTGAAAATGAACCGTGGTGTGAATGGCAGCGAGAGTACGCTGTGCTATCAGAAAACGAAAAACATAAAATAAATGATTTCGTTCACAGTTATAAGACACTGCCTGCAGATGTTTTGAATGCAATTCAGCCCATTTACAAGAGCTTATCTGAAAAGGAACTATTAGATCGATGCGTCGGTGGTTTCACAAAAAACAACAATGAAAGCTTCAAACAACTTGTTTGGATGATTAGTCCAAAACACTTTCCGGGCGGGATTCTTCCTGTTGAAATTGCTGCCTACACGTCAGTGTGTATCTTTAATGAAGGCACTAAAGCTTTAATTAAGATAATGGAGAAAATAGGAATTTCCTGTTGTCCAAATATCCATTCCTACGCTAAAAAAACTGATGAGGCTCGAATCACTATCGCTGAGCACCGAGCGCAGGAGAATACAAAGGAAAGCAGAACGCTTCAAAGGCAAAGACAACTAGAAAATTTAGAGACTTCTTCAACAGCAAAAGAACTAATGTATGCACCTGGATTCGCCGATTAATTGTAAGTATGAAAATAATACATTTTATTAAAATTTGAATTTAACATATGCACTACAATTAAAGTATTCACATTTTGAACTTTTCTCTAAAAGGCACTTCCTAAACATAAATCCCCGAGTAACAAGTGTGAAGCAAATCAACAAGTTTTATAATTTTGTCCGCCATATTAGATCCTGCATTTTGAATTCTGAAAAATTGACTTTAGATTTGTAATCAGTGACCCCGTAAACCCCCGAGTAACAAGTTTCAATCGAATTAAATAGTTTTTTAAAATTTTGTCCGACATATTGGATCAGCAATTTTGAATTTTAGAAAAGTGACTTTAGATCTGTAATCAGCAACCCGTAAAACCCCCGAAAGCAAGTTTCAAGAGAATCAAAATATTTTTTAAAATTTTGTCCGCCATATTGGATTCGCCATTTTGAATTTTGAAAAACTGACTTCAGATTACAGTGAACCTGTGAACCTGTGAGCAGGTTTTCACATCCCACGCAAAAATAATAATAATAATAATATATATACATACTAGAAATATTTCATATTTTTATGAAACGTATATTATATGTAATGAATATATGAAAATAATGGATTTTAACGTCAAAAAAGAATACTTAAAAACAGCATTTCCGTTTTTCCAAAAAAGTTGGATAATATTGCTCTTTATTAGCTGTTATTACTTTTTATGATATTTTTAAAAAGAGCATTAAAAATGTAAACAAAGGGCACAAGAAACGATTTTCAATCTTGAAAATTGGGAAATTTTATAGGTTTTTACGAAAAAATAGAAAATAATTTTTTTCTTCCAAGAAACAAAAAAATACCAAATGAAATTTTTGTGGTGAGTAGTACACTTAAGTAGCTATAAACCCTGAAAATTTTAAGAAAAAAAAAGGTGGCCTTTTTGAGATACAAATTTTTTTAGTTTTTTTAAAAAATCAAAGTATTGTTTTTGTTTATTAATATTTTTTACTTATCTTGATAAATTTTTAAAAAGCATAAAAAATAGAAACGATTGAGTCAAAGAGCAACTAAAAAGCGTAAAAATTGTGAAAATTACGAGATTTTAAAGAAAAAATTTATAAAAAACTTATTCTTTTGTTAAAATCTTAAAAAAATCGTAAAAATTCAAAAAAAAATCTTATGAAAATTTAAAGAAAAACGTGTCTCTTTATTTTTCGAGCAGAAAAACATACTTTCATATAAAATTAATTTTCAATGCACCATCGGACTGCCTGCATGATTTGAAATGGATTCGGCCTTTTCTCGAAATTACATTTTTCAAGAAATACCCATGCGGTGGACAAGATTTCTCAAAAACTACTTAACCGATCGCCTTCAAATTTATAGGGATTATTTGACACATAAATAGCTAGTTCGCGAACGAAGGATTTTTTATTTGAATAAAAACTTTCATTTTTATTAATGAAAATCCAAAATTTTTTGCTTAAAAAATTCGTTTTTTTGAAAAAAATGGCTGCCATTTTGTCAAAAATTAAAATTTTTTAAAACCCTTCGTTCACGAACTGCGTATGGCATTGTACTAACAGAAAATTTTTGGATTTTTGATTTCAGACTAGCTGTTTCCGAAAAAAGCTGTCCACCACAAAACCATTTTTAAAAAATGCATTTTTTATAAACCTATTGCAAGTTAAATATTTTTAAATATTTTTTGGTTGTTAAATTATTTTTAAGTGTTAAAATATATGCACTTTTAAATAAATTATTACTTTTTTTAAAAAAGCTTTATGAAAAAGAAATTAAAATTTGTCAAATATTACTGTTTTTTTGCCTATGACAACTAGGCGTAACCCCTTAAAATATTTAAACATAAATAACAATTATTTTATCACACTCATTAGAGCGACTTCAGGCTTAAAAACCATCAAATGGTTTTTGATGCTATCTTTAGACATTATCTCCTATCAGCTGTAGTTAACAGTGGCTTAAACTTGTCACTCAGTTTTTAAAGGTTGTCAGAAAAAAAATCTATGTGCGAGTGCAGGAAATGAATTTTCTTAGACATGTTGCAGCCCATTGCACTATATGTACTTGGGTCAGAATTCCTAAAGTGACCCCGTAATTTTTGTTAAGTTTAAGGATTTTTTCCATTTATACATGTTTTGATAGTCCATGATGATACAAAAAAAACCTATTAAGGATTTTTTAAAATTTGAATATTTTCTAAAGTTATAAATGATTAAAGTTTTTTGTATCTTTTTAGAAAATAACTATTGTCTTGCTTTTGACTGTCTAGATTTTGATAAATTTTGGAAGAGAGACTAATGAGGAATTGTACTTGAGATAAATGGTAAAAAGTTAACTAAACAATGCAACTAATTTTAAATAAGTCAAGTTTTTAAGTATGCTATTTTTTGAAATAATTCTCAACTAATTTTGACAACGCGAACTAATAAATATTTAAAATCAAAGGCACACTTACCATACATAGATATGATGAAACAAGAAGTTGAATCTTTTTTTACAAAAATTTGTTGAGACTGTTTTTACTAAAATAACAGAATATCCCACTTATTTATTGTTAAAATAAAATCTTAAAGGTTGTCTCTAGAAGATTGTTTTTTAAAACAATGATAAAATCGATGGAGAACCTTGTTTATTTGTAGCCTCAAAACTTAAAAACTTAATTTATTTAAATTAGTTGCATCGTTGATTTAGAGGAGTTTCTTGCATCATCATGGAGTATCAAAACAAATCCCTGGACTCAACAAAAATTAGGGAGCCACTTCAAGAATACTGGCCCACTTAAATATACCTAAAAAAAATTTCAATTGACAGTTTTTTTGTACAAGAATATGTTTGTTTAATTGAAATTGTACTTATTTTATGAATAATTATTTTGAGAAAAGCTACCTTCTTTGACTTTGGCATAGCTCAGCAGAGAAAATAAAGTCTTAAGATATTAGTAAGCCTCGCTGTCGACCGCGAAATCTGTAAAAAAAATGGTTTAATGTACCCAAACTTTCTTGTATTTTAACAGTCAAGTTGTTGTTGTTTAGCTGCTGAACGTGGTGCAACAGAAAGAAATTCTGATTCATTGTTTTCAGATTCGGAGAAGTCTATAAGTTGATGATTGTTATAACAATTTGATGTTTCAGTTTCCATTATTGTAACGGAATCAGCAAAAGGCACTGCCTTAATTGCTCTCAAAACATCAGAATATTTAACGGTATGACGCGTTTTGTAGTGATGACCAGTAACATTTGTTCGACAAAAATAACAATCATCTGGTTTGTGTGTTTGATGTTGACATATCATCGGATTTGAACAGGGTCGAATATTCTTCTTTGTACTCCATAGTTTTAATTTTGAAGAACACATTAAACACATGTATTCTGGTTCATACCACCTACTAGATGTGTATTCAAGATTAAAAACTTCATTGTACACGTCAACAATTGCCTTGTTACTTTCAAATCGTAACCGATCTTTCGTTTCTAAGAACCAGCCGCAAATATTTCGATTTCGCAACTTATTTCGATTTTTACACACCATATTTTCTAATTATTTGTTTGCGCATTTATCGCACTATTGACATCAACTTTGATCCAGTCTCCATAATAACATTGAAGATAGTTGCAAAAACCTTTGAACATCGAGAAAAGTCAATACTCGATTATTTCCATAACAGTTTTTGTTACAGTTGCATTTTAATTGTCGATAAAACACATTTTTGGTATATTTTAAAGCAATGAGATGGTATTAAAGAAAAAAGGATACGGTAAATATTTTAAATTGGCGTACATTAACGGTAGCTTATACATACAGAAATATGTTTATGACTTCGAACATAAAATGTAATAACTGTCAATTTCATATATGTCAATATCAATTTCACTAATTCTATTTAATAAGAGGTCATTAGAAGTTTCTTCTAATTTGCTTTTGATATACTATCCCAAAAAAGATATTTTAATTTATTTAGTCATTAAAATTGTTCTCAAAGTTGAAAAATTAGTAAAAAATTGAAAAATTTTGAAAAAGTTTTGATCTCTATCACCTTTAATTAAAAGTTTTTCTAGTGACTTTTTTTTATAACACACATTAAAATTATCCTTATATTTGGGCTTATAAAATAAAATAAGTAATTTAAATTTTTTATACAAAAAAATTCTTTCCTTAATAATTTAATTGCATCCCTAAATGGTTAATCTCTATATGTCATTGCAGAACTTATATGAAAATGATAAAAATAACACTCTATTTAACAAAGTAATTAATCATAAAAATTATGAATTGTTGTGCATTGGCAAAATATCTTTATCAACAAAGATTCAAAGTAAACTAAAATGCTGATTCAAAAACCAAGGAATCCCATTTCTGAAAGTAGCATCCTTTAAAGAAGCAGAAGCGTATCTTGATCCGACAGTTGTAATATTTCATGACATACTTTATCAAGAGGAAATTGAGAGTATGAAGAGATTGGCGCGGCCGAAGGTTTGCATCATTTTTATATAAAAAAAATTTCAATTCAAATTTTAAGAATAATTTAAGTTACTTAAAATATTGAAGTACATGAGAGAAAATCGTATAAAATGCTTCATAATCTTTCAAAATGTTTTAGTTGAGAAACCAATAAATGATCTTGATAAGGTAAGATTAAATAAACATTCCACAATTACGTCAAATTAGCATAGCGACGTTTCGTTGACTCAGGTTTGCCAACCTCATCAGGCTAAATTTCTTTTATTAATTAATTAAATTTACACTTTACTAACAAAATAGTTAAAAAAACAAGTTTTTAATTTTTTTTTAAAAAATAAATAACACACATGCTTTACCTTCACACAGCTAATTTGACGTAATTGTTGAATGTTTATTCAAACTTACCTTCTTAGATCAATTATTAAATTCTCAACTAAAACAATATGGAAAGATCTACCTCTGTCTTAATCTTTCAAAAAATGTTTAACTATGATGAATGTAGATTTTTTAACAACTTAAGTATAGCATTGGAGAGTTGTGTCAATAGGAAAAAAACTATTTGCCTAAAACTAAAGTTAATCTAAACTGAAATTTGTATCGAGAAATGTAAATGCAAGCATTAAATTATTTTATAAAAACAATTATAACTGTGATTTTATCATTGCAGATAAAAAAAAGCAACATTCGTGGATGATAAAACAGGGGAAGACGTATTCCGCGACAGTAGAATTACAGAAACTGCATGGCTGGACAGAGATGTCCATGAGCACATAGACAACCCTGAAAATGTTGCATATAATCATGCTTTAATGAGAACTCATTTGTACATGATGTTTGTAAAAAATGTGTCATCTCATTTTCGGATAATTTTACAAAACTGTTTAAACTTGAAATTGTCAATATCGAATAAATAAACAACAATAATTTACATGTGAAGAATGTAAAAGATGCGACACAGAAGAGAAAATTAGATTATTAAACTAATGACGGCTTTACAGAAATGAAAGGAGATAGTAGTAGTCCTTCATTATATACAAAAATAGGACAGAAAAAAAGTTGTTAATATTCCTGACTAAGAAACTAAAAAAAGCAGTACCAAATATGAAAAAATGTATTGTAAAAGACCTAAGTTAAAAGGAGAGATGGAAAATTACATATTGTTTATAATTAATTATTAATTTATTAATATAATTTCGAAATATCTATTTTAATATTAATTTAACTAGTTTTGTCAAAGTAAAACTAAAATTTATAACTAGCTTTTTTATTAAATAACAACTAACTTAATACTAAACAAGTCAACTGTACATAGTTAAATAATCTACAACTAGTTTTAATTTAACTATAAACTAAACAGTGTTTTATAAAACTATTTTATCACATTATTGGCGTTCCTAAAATTATTTTTGATTAATCCATTAATTCTAAAATACATTGAAATTAGGAAAAATTGTAATAAATAATAATTCTTATTTTTTCCAGAAATATTGGAATCCAAAAAATTTCTATTCTAAAGAAATTCCTCATCAGATGCTGTAGACTTATCAATATTTTGAAGATAACGCTCCAAATCATATTGATATTACCTTCGGATTCCTATGTTCACCTTTGTCTGTGGTAAAAGTTATAATACTTTGAAGTAATATTTGAAAAATAAAAAACATATTTTTAAAAAGGAAAAAATGAGCATTAAAGATTAATGTAAATAATAATAATAATAACAATAATATAAGGTAACTAATATTGTTTGATTTTTTTGCAGGGAATCAACAACAAAAAAATATCCAAAGATGTTCAAATAACCAGCAGCCTTGATTTACAATTGATCCGGTATCAAGAGGCGACACCACCAGAGCAGCATATCCAATTCGAAAAAAATCCACGGTTTCCAAAATAACAATTTATTTCGTGAAGATACCACACTAAAAGAAAAATTTTATTGAGTCTTCTAAATCGAAAACTTACACCTTCAAACAGGCATTTTCGGTAATTTCAAAACAGTTAACAATTATTCTCTGACCACTCAGACACAAAATGGAATTTTACGTTTAAAAACAACAAATTAATCACTTTTGTCTCTTCAAACACATAATATTTAATCTTCTAACACAGAAATAAATGCCTTATTTCTCTTTAAGTGAAACTCTTCAATATTCCTTTGAAAAGTTATATTGGACAGTGATTAATATTAAAAACACATGCTTCAATTTAATACATTACCATACTTTTTATGTAAAAGTTTATTAACAATATTTCAATTTTTAAAATTATTCTTCCCGGTAAAATTTCTCACATGCAAAACACCTCACCCGCTTCTAAGAAAAATGTTATTTAGAAATCCAATTTGCAAAATTATGCTGCCCAGTAATTAACTTTTTTCGTAATTGAAAACAACAAATTATTATTAACTTTTCTTTCTTTAAAAAACATTTTTAAATTTCTAACACAGAAATAAGTTTCGAGAACGCTAACAAATTTTTTTAACATCACTCTAGTTTGTTTTTAAAAATTGATATTTTTCAATTTTGTTTTCTGATTGTACTAATGTTTTAGATGCTCTTTCTCAGAAATTTTGAAAATCTTTTCGTTCCTTCTCTAAGTAAAATTATTCAGAATAATAATTTTGAAAAATTATACTGGACAGTAATTTATTTATTTATTTCAAACATAACTTTATTAATCATCTCTGGATATTAAAAACTCATTTTTTAATTTAATACATTACCAAATTTTCTTAATCTTTTCGACAGTACAAGTTTTTGAAAAATTCCAAATTACAAAATTTTTTTGCCCATTATCTAATTTTTTCATTTTAAAAAATTACTAATTAATCATTTTTGTCTCTTAGAAATACATAACTCATATTTTTACATAATAAAATTAAGAAGAAAGATATCTCACATCCCAATTTGAAAAATATATCTGCACAGTAATTAATTCTTCCTTTCTTCGAAAATTCCCGCATGGATCGTAATATTCATATTGTAACAGTAAATTAATGTTTGCTTTGCAAATTTGTTGAAACAGTTAATATATTTGCTACCACAGCGAACAAATTTGGTGCTAATTTTTTTATTTTTCTGATAGTGCAAATTTTTAAAAATTCCCAATTTACAAAATTATTTGTTCATGTATTTTATTTTTGCTGATTTTAAAAATACCTAATTAATACTTTTTGTCTCTTAGAAACATATTATTAAATTTCTCACATACAAACCAGTTACTTATTCGTCTCTTAGTAAGAATTTATTTAAAATTCCAATTTACAAAATTATACTTGATAGTAATTAATTCTTTTCCCAGATAGCCAAGCGTACTAATCCAAAATACCCGGTATACCGGCTCTGTACTTGCCATGTACCTTCGCATTGTACTAGTATTATAGGAGTATAGCGTAATTATGTTGAGATACCTACTTGCATTAAAATGGTACAGTACCAGTATGTGCATACTCTTTTTTATTCAACAGTATGATGTACTGGCACTGTACTAGTATTATACTCTTACTAAGCAATCAAACTGACAAATTATTTTTCAAGATGGCGGAGTAGTACGACTCTGGTACGACTCCATATTTATTTAGTACGCCGTACTAAGTGAAAATATTAAAGTTTCTATTTATTACATACAAGTGTGATACTAGTACGATACTAGTACGTCGTACAAATGTAATAAAAATGTACATACATACTGGCACTGTACTAATTTAGTATCAGTACTTCGAAAATCAGTACTTTTATACACGTATGGTACTAGTATAGTGCAAAGGTACATGGTGTGTACAGTAGTTGTACGCTGGTTATCTGGGTCTATTTAAAAAAATACTAAATTAATTATTTTTGGATATTAAAAGTACACGCATCAGTCTAATGTATTCTCACATTTTCATCATTTTTCCGTCAGTGTTAATTTTTTAAAAATTCCAATTTACAAATTTATTTAGCCAGGTATCTAATGTTTGTCGCTTTTAACATTCATAATTAATCACTTTTGGCTTTTAAAAAAACATAATTCAATTTCATACATACAAATCAATTTCTTTTTCTTCTTTAAATAAAAAATTATCTCACATTCCAATTTACAAAATTTAACTGGACCGTAGTTAACTTTTTTCGTTTTTAAAAATATATAAATAATTATTTTTGCAACTTAAAAATAAGTTATTCAATTTCTTTTTACAAACAAGTTTTTAATCCTGCTCTTCTTCAAACAAGTTTGTAATTCTTCCCTAAGTAAAAATGTATTTAAAATTACAATTTACATAACTAATGAGATGTTATGAAAATCTAAAAAATTAACTAGGAGCCAGCTTAATTCTTTTGATTCAAATATTAAATAAAGGTTTTCTAATGAAAGAATTTAATTACATATTTGTGAGTGTGAAATTGTTGTAAAGACGCAAAAATAATGATTTACGTTTTTTTTCAAACGAAAAAAGTTCATAACTGTCTAGATATATTTTGCAAGTTGGATTCTGAGATATTTTTTATTCAGAAAAGAATAAGAAATTAGTTTGTATTTAAAAAACTTATTAATTAGAAATTTTTGCAAACGACAAAAATTAGATACCGGGACAAATAATTTTGAAAATTGGAATTTTTAAAAAATTACCACCGTCAGAAAGATAAAAATTGTGGGAATGTATTATATTGAACCAAGTGTTTTTAATATCCAAAATGATTAAATAAGTTATTTTTAAAATAAAAAAAATTCATTACTGTCCAGGATAATTTTGTAAAATTGAAATTTTGAATAAATTCTTATTCAGAAAATAATCAGAAACTATGTTAGACGCTAAAATAGGTTTTTTCAAAAACAAAATGATTAATGAGTTGTTTTCAAAGACGAAAAAAATGTATTACTGGGGATTATAATTTTGCAAATTAAATTTTAAAATGAAACTTTACTTAGAATAGGGTCATAAGGTAGTTTTTATTCAAGAAATTCAAAAAAGATTTTAAAAAATTAATTACTGGGCAGTCTAGTTTTGTTAATTAGAATAAAAAATGAATTTTTACTGAGAGAAGGATTGGAAACTTGTTTGAAAGTGTGAAATTGAAAAATTTGTTAGTAAGAAGCAAAAAAAACTATTCTTTTTTTGAAACACGAAAAAAGATAGTTACTGACGAGAAATATTTTTTAAAATTGAAATATTGAAGAGTTTCACTAAAAGAAGAATAAGACACTTATTTCTGTTTGAAGGTGTAAGTTTTTAATTAAGAAGACTTAATCACAAAAAAATTAGCACCAAACTTGTTCGCTGTGGTAGCAAATATAATAACTGTTTCAACAAATTTGCACTGCAAACATTAATTTACTGTTACAATATGAATATTACGATCCATGCGGGAATTTTCGAAGAAAGGAAGAATTTTTTTACTGTGCAGTTATATTTTTCAAATTGGGATGTGAGATATCTTTCTTCTTAATTTTATTATGTAAAAATATGAGTTATGTATTTCTAAGAGACAAAAATGATTAATTAGTAATTTTTTAAAATGAAAAAATTAGATAATGGGGAAAAAAATTTTGTAATTTGGAATTTTTCAAAAACTTGTACTGTCGAAAAGATTAAGAAAATTTGGTAATGTATTAAATTAAAAAATTAGTTTTTAATATCCAGAGATGATTAATAAAGTTATGTTTGAAATAAATAAATAAATTACTGTCCAGTATAATTTTTCAAAATTATTATTCTGAATAATTTTACTTAGAGAAGAATACGAAACTTATTTCTGTGTTAGAAATTTAAAAATGTTTTTTAAAGAAAGAAAAGTTAATAATAATTTGTTGTTTTCAATTACGAAAAAAGTTAATTACTAGGCAGCATAATTTTGCAAATTGGATTTCTAAATAACATTTTTCTTAGAAGCGGGTGAGGTGTTTTGCATGTGAGAAATTTTACCGGGAAGAATAATTTTAAAAATTGAAATATTGTTATTAAACTTTTACATAAAAAGTATGGTAATGTATTAAATTGAAGCATGTGTTTTTAATATTAATCACTGTCCAATATAACTTTTCAAAGGAATATTGAAGAGTTTCACTTAAAGAGAAATAAGGCATTTATTTCTGTGTTAGAAGATTAAATATTATGTGTTTGAAGAGACAAAAGTGATTAATTTGTTGTTTTTAAACGTAAAATTCCATTTTGTGTCTGAGTGGTCAGAGAATAATTGTTAACTGTTTTGAAATTACCGAAAATGCCTGTTTGAAGGTGTAAGTTTTCGATTTAGAAGACTCAATAAAATTTTTCTTTTAGTGTGGTATCTTCACGAAATAAATTGTTATTTTGGAAACCGTGGATTTTTTTCGAATTGGATATGCTGCTCTGGTGGTGTCGCCTCTTGATACCGGATCAATTGTAAATCAAGGCTGCTGGTTCTTTGAACATCTTTGGATATTTTTTTGTTGTTGATTCCCTGCAAAAAAATCAAACAATATTAGTTACCTTATATTATTGTTATTATTATTATTATTTACATTAATCTTTAATGCTCATTTTTTCCTTTTTAAAAATATGTTTTTTATTTTTCAAATATTACTTCAAAGTATTATAACTTTTACCACAGACAAAGGTGAACATAGTAATCCGAAGGTAATATCAATATGATTTGGAGCGTTATCTTCAAAATATTGATAAGTCTACAGCATCTGATGAGGAATTTCTTTAGAATAGAAATTTTTTAGATTCCAATATTTCTGGAAAAAATAAGAATTATTATTTATTACAATTTTTCCTAATTTCAATGTATTTTAGAATTAATGAATTAATCAAAAATAATTTTAGGAACGCCAATAATGTGATAAAATAGTTTTATAAAACACTGTTTAGTTTATAGTTAAATTAAAACTAGTTGTAGATTATTTAACTATGTACAGTTGACTTGTTTAGTATTAAGTTAGTTGTTATTTAATAAAAAAGCTTGTTATAAATTTTAGTTTTACTTTGACAAAATTAGTTAAATTAATATTAAAATAGATATTTCGAAATTATATTAATAAATTAATAATTAATTATAAACAATATGTAATTTGAATTGATTGAATTTGATATCAATGCATCTCTCGCTCTCATATTTTTTGCTTTCGGTTCCGCAATTTCTGTTCACATGTGATTTTGCATTGCGTATTAACGTAAGTCAATGTAACTAGACCATCAGTGAGAAAGAGATGCAATATACTCTTATGACTTTTGCACTGGGAGTGCAGTCCTATAAGGGCGCAATCCCATGGCACCGTTTTGCGTTGTGATTTAACGCAAGGTAATGAGTGCCGAAGAGATACAGATATATTTTTGTCTCTTTCGGACTCATTAGTTTACGTTTAAACGCACATTTTTTGACACCTAAATGCAAAATCAGCTCCCATGTATGTAGAGGTAAGGCTTGCGTCTCATAACTCCGTTTTAAGTAGCTTTTTAATGAGATAGAAAATGACAAAGCACGTGTGTGCCCTGTTCTTTCTCATTACAACACAACGCAAAACGGAGTCATAGGATGCCGCGCCGGCCAAAGAGTGAAATTTTATGTGAGAGTGCTGTCCCATGAGATGGAATGTTTGGTTAGAGGAATAGATTTGACCAATTAGAGTAATTTACTTTTTTTAAAAAAGTCATCTGATTCGTCAATTCTATTGCTATATTCTACTATACCATCTACATGGCACAAAGCTCCGAACAGAAAATGTAAACCGATAATCATGAGAGTGAGAGAGAGAAGATAATAATAGCCGCTTCTCTGTCACTCTCATGTTTTTTAAATTAAACTTTTATATATTATTTATAAGATTAATAAGGAAATAATTTTTTCGTGCTTTCGATATCCGCTCGCAACAAACTAATAAATAAATAGGCCTATTGATGCATTGTTTAATTGTCTACAAAGCGATCAAATATTATTTTTTATAAAATTTATATGAAAAGCAAAAAAACCATAAAAAATCTATTTTTATAACAATTTTTAATTTTTGAAACTTTGATAACTTGGAACAGGATTACAGAAGGTTATAGATTATAGAAGGTTCGCAAATAGCTCATTTGATGTATTTTTTAATTACCTACATAATAATGAAAATATATTAAAACTTGTAATGAAGCATAAAAATAAAGTTGTTAAAATGCTATAGTAACTTTGGATTAAATTGCACTAGAGGGTTTGCTAATAGCTAATTGGATACGTTTTAAAAAAATTAAATAAATGAAACACTTACTTTTAAAAATTCTTTAAACAAAAAAAAATTGTTATTTTTCAAAAAACAATTTTTTTAGAATTTTCAAATAAAAAAATAGTTAGTTTCGATTGATCTGGCTCAAACGTATATCAAAAATTGTCCATCAGAGGGACCTATATCTTGTAAAAAACATATAGTCCTAAGTAGTATACTTTTCGAGATATTGGGCCAAACGTAATGTGGAGATACACACACATGCGGACATTTTTTAAAAACTTCATTTTCGACATCCTGAGGTCGAAATACGTCGAGATATGTAAAAAAATCGAAATCAATAATTTGAGAGTAAAACAATATTTCTTCTATGAGGAAGCAAAAGCAAAAAATTAGTTCGTAAAATATTAATAATGACACATTAAAAGTCATGCTTATATAAATTAAGATAACCTTTTAGTTAAATAAACTGTATTTAGGTAAAATAATATTTTAGACAAAAAATTTACGCACCTGTTTGTGTGGGACTCGACCACGTCCTGTGTCAATACCTTACTAAAACAACCTCACCCATTTTTGCTTTACCCACTCTAATCCACTATTGCTTCTTCCGGCCTAAAGGGTAAAAAAATTCGTGATTCTTTTGCTAAAGACATTATTCTTATTTCTTGCACTGTTGTTCTTGCACTACCCATGTTCTTAAGCGGTGGTCATGAACGTTGTTGAATGCTTTTTTAGAGCTACCGAATAAGATCTTATAATGAACAGTGCTGTCGAACCAGATTAAGAGAGTTTAGAAGAACAGCCTTTTGCATGCGAACAGCTAACGCATCATATCAGCCTAATTCTGGCAGCTATGGATCTTCTTTAATTGGCTCACAAATCAAGCTCGCATCCCTTGGGCATTATTATTATTTTTTTTCTTTTTACAAAACAAGTTTAGGAGAGAAAAAATGCATTTACGCACTTTTTCGTTAGGGACTCGACCACGTGCTGTGGTAATACCTCACTAAAACAACCTCTCCCATTCTTACCTTACGTATTCTTATCCGCTATTGCTCCTTCCGTCCTGAAAGGTAAGCAAGAGCACGATTCTTTTGCTCGAGGTGTTTTAAGTTCACTGTTCTGTAGGTGTTCCTGTCCCTTGCCGCTGTTGTTCTTATGCGGTGGTCAGGAAAGCTATTGGATGCTTTTTTATAGCCACCTTCGTGATATTATATTATGAAGAACAGTGCTGTCGGACCAGATTATTTTTATTATTAATTGAAAATTTCTCTAGGGGTAAAAGGGTATACCAATATTATAAAATTCATTTAAAACTTTGAAATAAATATTAAGATTTTTTTATCTAGAATGTTTAGTATTTCAGTAACTTTTCTAACTACTATGTAAGTATAAATAACTATCACCATTCTCAATGCTATCGCTACGCAATTATATTTTTTAGCACTTTAGTAGTAACAATGCATTATAGCTTTAAACATATTCGCTTTATTTTCCACTGCAATACTTAAGCATTGTTTTTTGTTTCATTCAAAGTATCTTAAATTTTCTTTTATATCGTTAATATTTATAGGTGTATTTTTTCGAGTTCAAAATTACTAACACAAAAAACATTACAAAATGAAACAAATATTTGTAATGTTTATAATAATAAGTGTATTAAATATTTCTGTTGTAATTGGAATTTATGTCGAACGAGTGGATAATTTAACAGAACAGCAACTCAATATAACCAATTTCAAAAACAATTCTTCTGAAAAGTAAGGTTTTGTTTCCTAATTTTTTAATGGTATAAATAACAAGAAAATTAATGTTTAAGTTTCTTTTTGCTATTTTTACAGTTCGAATTTATTTCGCGATGACAAATTGAAGGAAGCAATAGAAAAGTGTGAGAAAGGATTAGGTGGAATAAAGTTTAATAACTTTATAAAGCAAGTGAATCAAAAGAAAGTACAAGTAATTAAATTGCTATTAAAACTATAAATTTGTCTAGCTGATAGGTATTTTATTCTTTTACATCCATTTATAATATGTCAGTCAAAAAGTACATAAATGTCTTCTTTTCAATTTTCTCTTTTAATTGCTGCAAGTTGAATATTTTTATCATCTTATTAAGATCTTATTAAGAAGTGTTAGAATAAAGTTAAAACATAACGTTTATACAGAGATTCCAACGACCGTCACCAAACGCATCTGCGCTTGCGCTGCGTTATTTCTACTATTGGTTGAAGAAAGCGCGCAGATTTAAAGAGCTTTAATATGATTAAATTTTCATAGAGCATTTAAAAAATTGTGCACTAGTAAATTTATATGTTTTTAAACACCTTTATAATTATTCCTAATGAACCCTAATTTTATTTAATTATTTTAAGGTTAAAATTTGATGACAATTATTTTGAAATTTAAAATTCCAACTTCATTTTTACATTTTTAAAAAATAAAATTTCAGAATCTAAAATTATTATTGTACCCTTCTTAATTTGAAAATGTCTGAATAAGTATTGAAAGTTTTTTCAAATATTCATTGAACGCACATATGAGAAGACTTTCAATTTCTTTATTACTGTGTTATATATGAAGTATTCAGTCAATTTATTGGAGGCCTTGCAAGTGAAATCTGTTTTCTGCTTACTTAGAATATCAGAATTGTTATTATTTAATTAGTTTACTTTTTTTTCTTAATCTAACCTAAAAGAATTAGAACTGTTTAATAGTTATAAAATTTAGAAAAATTAGTTTTTCTAATTAACACTTTTATAATAAAAGTTTGTTATATTAAATGAAAAATGGATTCACAAAACCAAGAAAATTTAAATGATTCTTGTAAATTAATCAAATTCTGATATTTTTTATGTAAATGCACAGAAGAAAAATTCTCAAAGAATTAGTAAGACTGTGTATACAAAATCAAAAACAAAAAAAAAAAACAGAAAAATGTTATTAATTCTCAAATTGCCTGGCTAAAAGATTTGAGATTTAAAGATTGGCTCCAGCCGAATAAAAAAACTCGAAGAAAGCATCTTGTGCATTTCGCAAAATTAATTTATCGGCAAGTAAAAACGTTCTCGTTTAAAATTGTTTGCGTGGGAAACATATCGCAAACAGTCTTGCTACAAATGAAATTTTGAAAGCGTGTTTAGCTACAGAGACATAAAAAATAGTTACAGAAAATGACGAATTAAAAATAAATAGGGGTTATTTACATATCAGGTGATACAAATTTTTGCTAATTTGAACCTCCTCCCCCCTTTGTGATACTTTTTCTATTGCTAAAAAATGTAATTTACATGGACCGTGATGTATCATAAATATATCACGTGATATGTGGACGACACCATGTATAAACTGCTGAATTAACTTTAGCATCCTTGTTTGCATGTCATAACGTTTCTATCTAGATGGTAGGAATTGTAGTAATTCTTTTAAAAACAATATTTAAAGATTTAAAAATTGATGCGAGGATAGAATTAGAAAGAACTAAATGCACTTAAATTAGGAAAATTTTTTTAAGTAAAAGGGAGGAAGAGAGAACGGTAGTGTTTTAAAAAAATACAAATTTTTTGGTTTTGGTTGATGAAACTACAAATACGGATAAAAAACTTTTGTGAGTTTTGGTTCAGTATTTAATTCCAGAAAAGAACTTGTCACTGATATGTCTGATTTAATAGAATTGGATGCTACAAACTGCTCAGCAGAAAGTATTTATAATTCTTTTAAAAGTAATTTTCAAAAAAAATATTGTTGGTTTCGCATGTGACAATGCCTCGGTCATGATTAGTTGTAAACATTAATTTTTTCTAAAATTAAAAGCTGATATCCCAAATGTGTTTTTAATCAAATCTCAGAGACAACCCAGTGGGCAAAAATCCATGTTCGTTTTAAAAACGTTTGAAGAACGTTTTTAGAACGTTTCATGTCGGCCAAATAATGTTCTGGAACGTTATTGGAACATGGATGTTCGAATAATGTTCTAGAACATTATTTGGCCGACCTGAAACGTTTTAAAAACGTTCTTAAAACGTTTTTAGAACGAACATGGATTTTTGCCCACTGGGAATATAGAAAACACGCCACTTTAAGTACCTTTTAGAAATCAAGTAAGCGAATGATTGTCATTTATTTTTCATTTTTTCTTTTAATAATTAAAAATAATATTTATCAATAAAATTAAGAATAACTAATCTCATTAAATAAAGTACTTTACAAGGTTTGTAATGTACTTATTTTTATTTTTAACTTCTGGACCAAATGTGGATTTTATCGGTATTTTTTAAGCAAAAAATAAATGACGATTATTCGCTTACTTGATTTCTAAAAGGTACTTAGAGTTGCGTGTTTTCTATTTTGTCTCTGAGATTTGAATGTTTTCTAAATAGGTTCTGAATGTTATCTTTTTTTCGAATGGGACAATATTGTTGAAAAAGAAGAAGAGAAATAAAAGTTCAGACGTAACTGCTGATTCAGATACCGATAAAATTCCTCAGCAAAATATTTTAGAAGTAAAAAATATTTCTAATTTGCTCTCGAATGATTAAGTAAAAGCATACATGCTGTTTTTGAATTACATTCTTGATTATTTTAATAATTTTAATGCTGAATTTCAGTCATGGAATTCACTCGTAGACAAAATTTCAAAAAATAGAGAACGGTTTTTTTGGCAGATAGAAAACATTCTTTAAAACCTGAAGTTTTTCTTCAACCAATTTGGAAAATCAAATCAGACCATTTAGAAAACCATTAAGATTTACAGTCCGCTTTTTTTATGTGTCTGTCACAATTGACATTTAAAAGCGACTTTCTTTAAAAGATAATTTATTGTCAAATTTAATTTTCTTAACCCCTAAGGTTGCAATGGATTCTCAAACTAGAGCACAAATTCCTGATTTATCAAAAGTAGCTTCTTTTTTTTGGATATTATGATAAAGACGATTTGAAAGAAGAATGGACTCTTTAGTCTGTAGTGTTTAAAAATGACGTTAAAGATAATTTACTTAAGGAAGATGTAATAAAATTCTGGTCAAAAGTAATTGATATGCAATTAAAAACTGGCGAAAATATGTTTTCAATTTTGCGATCTTTAGTAACAAAAGCTCTTAGTTTGCCGCACTCCAATGCAGCCGCAGAGTGTTTATTTTCTATTGTCACAGATGTTAGATCAAAGAAAAGAAATAAAATGGAAAATGAACTATTAACTGCAATATGTAGATTTAGAACTAGTTTACAAACAAGGGGTCTAGATTGTACTACTTTTTAAATTTATGCTAGGCACTTGGAACTCATGGAGTAGATGCCCCTAACTAACAATCTAATTTTCCAAAGTATAAAAAAAACGCTAACTTGAAAAAAATAAGAGAATTATTATTTGCATTTTATTCTTCGAGATCTCACTTTGCAAATTAAGATGTTATTCAAAATTTTAATATTATTTCCTCTTTAGTAGTAGGTTAAGTTGTGGAATGAAAAGCAGTTTCATGAGTTCTTTTTATTTATGAATTATAATTAAAATGTAAATAGTTTGAGTTTTAAAAGTTTATTTTTAGATTATAAATACTGTTTTTCTCTAATATATATTTTATTTTGCAAATAGTTAATTACAGATTTATTTATAAACAAAAAAAGTTTTATTAGGGAAATATTGAGTTTATTAAAATATAATTTTAAAAAATAAAAAAAATTGTGAATTCAAGCAAATATTTTACGTAAAAAAATTAAGTTCAGTTTGTTTAATTCCAGTTTTTGTTTTTAACTTCGAATTTATTTTTCAACTTTTATATTTTATTATTTAATAAATAATCATTTAAAAATCAAAACATAAATAATAATTTGATTTTTTATTTTGTTATAATTCAATAATTTGATTAATTGCTTCTATTATTGTGTGGACTCAGAGTTGATTATAGCGCAATATATAGCTTCAAATCAGCTAAGACCGTAGTAAATCCTATAAGAGGTGACCCTGTTTATACAAAAAACCACGGATCTAGAGAAGAATAACTCGAAAAAAATCTGTAATTAGTTAATTAATTTAGTATAATTTAAAAGTACAATTACATTAAAAAATTTAATTTTGACAATTAATAAAAAATCAAAACAAATTTTAACTTTAAAATAATTAAATAAAAGTAAAGTTTATTAAGAATAATTATAAAGGTGTTAAAAAACCAATAAACTTAGTATTATACATTTTTTTAAATGCTCTATGAAAATTTAATCATAGTAAAGCCATTTGAGTCTGCGCGCTTTCTTCAACCAATAGGAGAGATACCGCAGCGCATCACAGATGCTTTTGGTGACGGTCGTTGGCACCTCTGCGTTTATATTATATAACATACTTGGTAAAGAATGTAAATGTAAAATCTACGTAACATAGTCTTAAAATATCACGTAATTCACATTTTTAATACTAAGACATAGGCCAGGGCCGGATTGGGAATTAAAAGCGGCTTCTTTCTATATAATTGAAAATTTTTATTAACATTTAAAACTAAAATATAAAAATATTAAATTATTAAATTATTTTATTTAAACTTATCAATAATTTAATTATTTGGAATTTCTTGAACAGTAGCATTCTCTACTGCCATTTGTACGAAAGCAGCAGTAATTTCTTAGTTTAATGAACACCTCAATCTGGTTTTAACCAATTTTAAAGGACAAAAAATGGACAACTTCTATTAAACATATTTTTCTATAATAAAAAAATTTTGAGAGAATTTCGTGTCTTTAAAAATTCCTCTGAATGTATTCCTATCTACCTTAACCCCTTCAGAATCAAAAACAACCCTTTAAAATCATTCCCTAATCTTCAATCAAGAAATGGACAATTTTTATTAAATAAATATAATAAAAAGTTTTTTAGCGAATTCCCCGGCTTTAAAAATCGCTCAGAATGAATTTCTATCTACTTTGCCCCCTTCAGCATAAAAGAAGTCGGCTTTCATTCACCTGAAAATCATTTTTTCAATATTTGAATACCCAATTACTTTCTTTAATTTACAATTATTTTCTTCAAATCTCAATTATTTTCTTCTATTCACAATTATTTTAATTAATTTTTAATCATGTTTTTCAATTTTCAAATATTCTCTTTAATATTCAATAATTTTCGGCTTCTTTCAATATTTTTATCAATTTTCAATTGTTATCTTCAATATTCAATAATTCTCATTTTTTCAATTGTTTTTCCAGTTTTCAACTATTTTCTTCAATTTTCAAATATTTTCGGTTTTTTTCAATTATTCTTTTCAGTTTTCAAATATTCTCGTTTTTTCAATTATTTTTTCAGTTTTCAATTATTTTCTTCGATTTTCAAATATTGTCGGTTTTTCAATTATTTCTTTTCAGTTTTCAATTACTTTTTCAGTTTTAAAATATTCTCATTTTTTCAATTATTTTTCAGTTTTCAATTATTTACTTGAATTTTTAATTATTTCAGTCAATATTCAATAATTCTCGATTTTTTTTCAATTATTTTTTCAATTTTCACTTGTTTCCTTCAATAGGCAATTATTATCCAAGAATTTCAATCCAGTTCAATTTTTTATAATCCAATTAAATTTACAATTATTTTCTACAATTACTACAGTAATTTTCTTTCAATTTTTATTCATAGTTATTTCTGTTCTAAATTTTAATTTACATTCTTAACTTTTAAGATAATTCTGTTGAAATTTAAACTTTTTAATGTTGCAATTTTTCGAATTTTTTGCAATTGTCCTTTATTTTCGTCTTTTTTCAATTATTTTCTTTCATATTATTCAATTATTAATCATTTTCTTGAAATTTCAATTCAGTTCTTTAATTATTTAATTATTTGTATCCAATCACAATTCTTGTCTTTTATTGATACTTTTTTTCATTTTCAATTATTCTCTCAATTTGGAAGTATTTTCTTCAAATTTTAATAAAGTTTAATTTTTCAAAAAGCAATTAAACTTTCAATTGTTTCTAGAACTATTCCTATCATTTTCTTTCTTTTTTAGTTTTTTTTTAATTTCATGTTTATCTTTTTCTGTTTAAAATTATTTCTGTCAGTTTTTAATTTAATAATCTTGCCATGTTTAGAATTTTTTCCAATTGGCAATTATTTTCTTCAATATTTAATAATTCTCGGCTTTTTTCGATGATTTTTTCAATTAACAATATTTTTCTTGAACTTTCAATTCAATTTTTCAACTATCCTCTTAAATTCACAATTATTATTTTCTTTAATTTTGAATTTTTTTCTTCAATTTTCAACTATTTCTTCTAATTTGAAATTATTTTCTTCGATTTTCAACCAACTTTAACTTTTTGAAATCCCATTCAATTTTCAATTATTTGTTATAATTATTCCTACAGTTTTCTTCAGTTTTTAATTGTCAATTATTTTCTTAAATATTCACCAATCCTGGGCTTTTTCACTCTTTTATACTATTTATATATTTATTAATATAGTAATTTGTAAATTATTTATTATCAATAATTTTTTTGAAATCTCAATTTAACTCCTTAATTCCTCAATTTTTCTGTCTAATTCACAATTATTTTCTTCATTTTTTAATTATTTTGGCATTTTTTAATATTATTTTCTTCTTATCAATTTGTGATTATTTCTTCAAATTTCAATCCAGGTCAATTTTTTAAAATTAAAATTTTTTTCAATTATTATTATTTCTGTAATTTTTTTCCTTTTTTAATTTCCAATTGTTTTTTTTAAATATTATATTTGTTCTTTAATTTTTTAAATTATTTTTGTCAATTGTCGATTTATTAATCTTGTCATTATTCCAATTTTTTTCATTTGTCAATTATTTTCGTCATTTTTTAGTTATTTTAGGTCGATATTATCAACTCGAGAACATTTTTGGATGGTCAAGAGATTTTGAGATCAATATCAATATTGCTCAAATATGATATCGTCTTGATATCGTAAAGCACTAAGAAATAATGGTCAAGAGAACAAAATAATTTAAAAAGTTAAAGATTAGTTATTAAATTTTTTGAGAATTATTGAGGATTGAAAAAATTGAAAGGGGATAATTGAAAATTGAGGAATGTAATGGAAATTTAAAAAATGTAATTAAAAATTGAAAGAAGTAATTGAAAAAGTCTAGAATTCTTGAATATAGAAAAAAATAATAATTGAAAACTGAAGAATGGAATTGAAAATTGAAGAATGGAATTGAAAGTTGATGATAATAATAAATAAGAATTGTAAAAAATAGTTGTAGAATTGAACAATTTAATTGAAATTCTACAATTTCTGTGATTGAAAAGAACATAGAAAGAAGCCGAAAATGATTGAATGTTGTAAAATTAATTGAAAATAGAAAAGAGTAATTGAAAGTTAAATGAAATTTAATTACATTAATTAAATTATTAATTAGACCTACAAAAATACCGGCCCGCCTGGCGGCGGCCCACCGGGATTTTTCCCGGTATCCTGAATGGCCAATCCGGGCCTGGACATAGGTTACAGGCAAGATAAAAGAAGTCTCCAGCAAACCAAGCTATAACATATTTGCTGTTACTTTTTTAAAAAAATCTAACCTTTGAAAAACTTATTTTCTACCCGAAACACAACAAAAAAGAGCATTTTTTTACCAATATCAATATTCAATTTTTTATCAATGATGCAAACTTTTCACACTTTTAGAGATTTTTGTTATAGGTTCTTTTTAAAATTTCATATTTTTGATCTATTTATTGCCTTTTAGCATATTTTTGATGATGGAGAAAGGAACAAGCTTTTAAATATCGTAATAAATTATAACAATTACAAATTATTGTGTCTTGGCAATATATCTTTAACAACAAAGATGCAAAGTAAACTTAAATGCCGATACGTACATCGTGAAATTCCTTTTCTGAAAATAGCACCGTTTAAAGAAGAAGAAGCCTACCTTGAGCCTAGGATTGTTATATTTCATGACGTACTTTACCAAAAAGAAATTGAGACCGTAAAGAGATTAGCACAGCCCAAGGTTCGTGCCTGCTTTATGGTAGAAAAAATACTTTACAACACAATTGATATATAAAGTAGTTGCTTTAAATAATGACTTGTACGTATAAGAGAATTTTGTAACATGTCTTATTATTTTAAATTCCTACAATTAAGAATTTAAGTTCCTAGAAGTAAGGACTTAATATAAAAAATTGATTGTTAAAATATTTCGTTATGGGACCTTTTCTTTGCAGATGAGGAAAGCAAAATTCACAGATCTTAAAACCGGAAAAAGATTATCCGGATCGGGTAGAATTACAGACACTGCTTGGCTTGACAGAGAAGATCATACACACCTTGAAATGGTGCATCTTCGGGTGCAGTTAATGACCGGGCTGTCGCTTATAAGTGCAGAACCTTTACAAGTTGCCTATTATCCACTTCAAGGCAAATACGAACCACATTACGATTTTGAATCTGTAGGTATAATATAATTTTTTTCGTTTTTTTATTTTTTCGCAACGTTGCGTTTGTCGTTTTATATGTTACATGTTACGGTAAATGTACAAAGACTGGTTAATCTGCACATTTACTGTTAAATGTGCACAAGACATAGAAGGTTAATAGACTATTTATCAGCTTTTAGGGGGATTAGCCCCAGCTTAGGGGTAGAGTAAGAGACTAATAGGGTAGGAAGTGTACCCATATTTTTTAATATTAGTATGATTCCAAATGCCATTCAAATATTGCATGTAAAACTTAAAAAATATGACACATTTTGACATCAGTAAAAACTTTGTTTCTATCATCATCAATATCTATAATGAGAAAAAACGACTTCAAGCTTTGTGCTTCTTTATAAAAATTCAAAAAGGAATATTTCACATAGCATATTCTAATCTTTATTTTAAAAATAATTTATTCACCGGATCACATCCACCCAGAAAAAAGTCCTTTTGGCACAACAAACATTATTTTGACACAAAAGGAATTTACTCCAATTCCAGAGCATAAGAGGATTTTCTTTTGTTCCAACCATAATTTCTTTTTGACAGGATCCGTTTGAGGCATTATCATTATTGTTAAAATAATTTAATGAAGCTAATACTTTTTAAAAAATAATAAGTCTTACACTGTATAGTTTTTATGATATGTAGAGAAAAACCCCAATCTCGAAGAATTTTCTTTATGTTGACACCACCTAACTGTCACTCGAAGTGAAAAAAAATAAAAGTCGATATTTTCCCAAAAAAAATGAAAATCATTTTGTTACTAACGTCATATAATATTGCTTCGAAATTAATTCCGCTTGAGTCAAGAGGAAATCTAATTGTTTCTATAAAATTTCATTCAAGAGGATTTTCTTTTGTTTTCAAAAAGACCTTTTCTTTGAGTGTTTTCTGTTACAATGGTCTTTGTTGTTTTAAAAAATTGACAAACTTAGTATTGTCAAATGCTACTTCTAGTTTTCACAAATGGCGAAATGACAATTCTAGTTATGACAATTTAAAAAATGGCAGAAGTAAATTAACTACACCTAGGTTTACCAAAAATGCTATTGCCAAAACTAGGTTTGGCTTATATTTTTTTTGGACGCTGTCGGTTTTTGAGCCTAACATACAATGCAATAAATAATTTGCTGCAAGCAACTAATAATAGTTTGTGTAACCTGTATGTTTTGATCTTTACAGAGAATTCCTCAAACGATTGATACTTCTCCTCCAAATTTTAGTGATCGAGTTGCTACAGTTTTATTTTATGTAAGTAATACTAATATAAGTTAGTTACTTCATCATAATCTCGTATAAATATGTGTAAACTTTTACTATTCACAGAAGATAAAATACTTTTATCTTGATCTGTATAATAAACCAAAATAAATCTACAGCTATATGATATTTGTGATATTCTATAATCTATGTTCTGTGATATTTTTATCTACAGCTGAATAATGTTGAAGAAGGGGGTAACACGGTTTTCACAAAACTAGACCTTTCATTGACACCTAAATCTGGCAGCGCTGCATTTTGGTGCGTAACATTTTGTCTTCTAATAGAACCATACATAATACAAATTTTACAAAAATTCATACTGCATTTATTAATTTTATTAACCATGAAAGCGAGCAAATTATAGAGATGTCGAAATACGATTCTAGAAATCAATTTTTTTCAGGTACAATATCAAACCAAATGGATTTCGGGATTATTTGACTATGCATGCAGCGTGTCCAGTTATTTCGGGGACAAAATGGGGTACGTTTCTTTAAAATTATTTTCATTTAATAATCTCAGCAACTTATACTTTTTAGGTTCTCTTTATGTTTAAAACGAATTCTATATTTGGTCAAACTTGATAGATAGAATTAAAAGTAGAATTTTGCAGAAAAATCGACGATTCAAACTCCGTTGAAAAACGGTTACGTATCTACTAATTCATCCTTATTTTTGCAATGTCCTTAGACATTTTAAGCAACATAATTCTTGTCTTTCCATCTGATGCATTCAGAAAAAGTATGCATAGCGTTCTCAATTGTACATAGGCAAAACATTGCATTGCATAAGAGATGTTGTTTTTTAAATCAATAATTTTTTAAAGCGTATTAATAGTTTTTGACCCTGTTTTACTGTGAGAGCTAAAAGACAATAATATAGCTAAAATAAGTGATTTCCTTAAAATAGAGTCAGGACTCTCATGGTTGCAAACGTTTTGGTTGAGGTTAGTTAGTGGGGGGCATAGGTATAAGGTTGTGGAAAGGAAAAGGGGAAATAACTTGTGGTGTTAAGACCGTCGAAAATTAAATTTTAAGGTGGGTTAGAAGATTATTACGAATTGCATTTTGAAAGAAAAAACTAAATATTCACGATTATTATTACTGAGGAATACCACACTCGAACAACGCAGCAGTGAGAATTCTGATTCTATTGTTACAATTGAATTCAGACATTAAAATTTAAAAGTTAAATAAAAACAATTTTAAGGATTAGGTGTGTTCAGTTAAAATGTACTGTTAAACATAAAATCAGTAATGAATCCTTTTTAATCCTGGAAATATAAACAGCCGCAAATTTATGGATCCACGAATATGGGCAAGAATTTTACCGTCCATGCACCTTAGACAATCAACCACGTGATGAAGAATGGGAACGTTTTTATGTTTCTTTAGAAAAAGAGGTATTTCATTTTAAACTTCTTTTCTAAATGTAAAAAATACTTTCTAAAAATTCTAAAAATTCATAGATTCTTATGTTTTTGTTTCTCATAGAAAGAAGAAAAATTTTCAAAACCAACTATGACGTCAAATGTTTCGAAAATGCGTGAGATTCAAAATAATAAATATAACGCATAAATAATGATGACTTGTTCGACTGGAACAAATCTTAGATTTTACTAGAACAAAATAAAATTAAAGTTTATTCTAAATACTACATTAAATAGCTTTTATTGAATGCTTATGCTTTCGTAGTCCAAATTCCATTAAAAAAATTAAATTCGAATTCGGAGCTATAGTTAGAAATGTAAAACTACACGCATTTACCGCCTCTAAATAACAGCAACAAACCCCTGATTAATATATTTTTTATTTTTCTTTTGTAAATAATGTGTTGCGTTTTCTTTATTGTTTTATAACTCTATAATAACATAAATAATTTCTGTAAATTCAATATTATTAATAAATTTATTTTAATATTTAATGTTAATTATAATTAAAAAATTTTAATATTGTAATAATAAAACAAATTTTTATAAATTAAATATTATTAAATCTTTTTATAAGTACATTTTTACTTAAAAGAAATAAAAAAAAAAATTATAAAAGATAAAAACAATTTGAATTCATTAACGAAATTCATAGTTACTTTCATTAAATCAAATTATAGTAACAAAAGTTATTATTAAAATAATTTAATTTTAATTTTAAGGCTAATAATAATGATAATAATTTAAAATTTTGTTTTTTTATTTACTATAACTTTCCTTTTTTTATATCACCGCCAATTATAATTATAATTATGTTTATACTTATACTTATTTATAATTTAGGATTTTTTGTCAAACTTAGATTTCTCTTTTTCTTTTACGTGTAAATTTTCTTTTCCCTTTTTATGTCTCGGAACTATTCATTTTCATGTTTTATTGACGCAGAGGCGTGAAAATATAAAAAAAGTTTTAAAGAACCTGCAAAAAACGTGATATAACTCCGAGTAAAAACATGTCATCGACAAGGTAAGCATACAAATACGTTAAGTAGTTCCCACGCAATAAAGTGCTGAAAGGAATTCTTGTTTATTTGACTGGTTTGGTTATAACGTTGTGATTTGCTATGATTGATTTTAAAAATTACAAAATAGTGCATTATAAAATTATTTATTATTTAAATTAAAAAAACAACTGCAAAGTTTCAGCTGAAGTTTCCAAGAGAAGTACTCGAAGAAAGTTTTCGGGAAGTATCCAGAAAGTTTCCAAGGGCATTTATTAAAAAAATCTTTCTCGAAGTTTCTGAGAAGGTTCCAAGTGAAGTTTTTGAAAAATTCCCAAGGCAGGCTTTCTGGAAATTTTTCTTTGCAAGCTTCCCTTACAATCCGTTTGTTCCTAATAAAGCCCAATTTTTATTTCTGATGAAATCTGAGTTACGAACCTATAATACACACCTATACCAAGTTTAAATGCAATTTTTTTGATTACCTGATTTTTCACTTTTTTATGTAAAAAAAATTCAGATTCAAAAATTGATATTTTCTATTGTTTCATCTAAAATTGCTTTTGATATTTATTTTTTAAAATCTATAGTCAAATATTATTATAAACCTTACTTGGGTTAACACCTAATGTATTCATAAATTTTGTTTAAATCGGTTAAGTCATTTAAATGTGATTGGCGTACAAAGTTCTGTGGCAGACAGACATACATGCAATTTTTTTTTGTCGTTTTTGGATTTCTTGATGCTCAAAACAAAAGTTTATGTTAAAAATTTGAGATTTGAAACAATGTACAGACAAAACTCTGATTTTATTTATAAGAATAATTATAAATTGAAGTCAATTATGTTGTCGTGTTATGAATTTCTTTTAGGGAAATAATTATATGAAAAAACTTATTATAAAAAAAAATTTTAAATTATCAAAAAAACCCTATATACTTTTTTTATTTTTAACAAATAGCTAAATAATTTTATAATTTAAATTAAAAAATCTGAATTAAAGACCTAAATAATAAACCAGTATCAAAGTTAAACACCATTGATTGTAGTAATTATGTTTTTGCTGTTTTGAAAACTTAATGTTTTAATCAAATGTTATGAAATTTTAATTCGAAATTTTTCTATTTGTCGATTAAATCTTAATCAGAAATAATAAAAATAACCATTTAATAAGTTTAAGTCAAATTGATTGAAATATAACAAAAAATCAAAAGTCTTTGATTTTTGAATTTTTCAAAAAATATCATAACTTTAGTTCATATTAATATGTTTTAATCTAATATGAATAGAATTTTAAGTTAGGCTAATACCTAAAATACTGCCAAGTTTTACTTAAATCGGTCAATAAGTTTTTACGTAATGCCTGGTCGAAGTTTTAACTACATACATACATAAATACATACATACATACATACATACATAAATACATACATACATACATATTTATGTCGATGGTATTTTCGGAAAATGTAAAGTATAAAAAGAAAAACTATAACGGAAATTTTCAATTCGGTGCAATGTACAGACAAAAGTCTGATTTTATTTATAAGGATTTATCGTATAATAATATCCTAAAATGGTTTTACTAATTCAGTGTTCGTATATATATATTTTTACTGGGGACTAAAAAATGATGTCATGTACCCTAAGATGGACAGGTTTTAAATCTCAATGTATTTATTTGCATATTTTCGATTTTACACTTTATCAATAATTTTTTAAGCCAATTATTTAAAATTTTTTGTTTTACACCGTAAAATGTGATGTTATCGTTAGAGAATTTGATATATCGATATTTTTCGATATTTTATTACTTTTTACTGTTAAGCAATAAAATTGAAGTTTTTAGAAATGTTATTTCTTGATTAATTCTATAAAATGATTAAAAATTAGTTTAAGAATTGTTACACGATGTTCATTTTTTATTTACTACAATTTTCAGATATTTTTAAGAAGGTGTCCATCTTGGTGCCACTTTTTTTTAGACCGAAAATTTTAACAATTAGAAAAAATGCTTAAAAAAATGTTTATGTTCAAAATCAAATTTTATCCCTGTAATCATAAGTTACCTTATAAATTGTACTTTCATCCGGTATAAAACATTTTAATATATTTTATTTGGTTTGAATTCTACAGCAACAAATCAAAAGGGTGTCCAACTTGGGGCCCTCTCCCCTAGATAAAAAAAACGTTCATTAATTTCATAATATTTTATCCACATTTTTTTGTAGTTTTGTTTTACGGTTTGAAAAATCCAAATGCCCCTAACGGAGTTAAATAATTTTGTTGATAAAAACGGAAAAATAATTGTCTAAAAAATCACATATGGGTCAGGCTTCGCCAAGCGGATCGGCTAAAATTGTAAAAATTATATTTCTAATAAGACATCATTTTTGTTACCCTTAAACTATGTAAATCAAGCTCTAAAATTATTAGAACCAAAAAAAAATTTTTTTTCGAAGTTATTAGTGATTGAAATTTTTAATAGTGCAAAATGAAAACATATTTTTTCGAGATCTTCTTAACCGATTTTAAAAGTTAAAAAAGCGTTTTAATTGTCTTGAAACGTAATTTTTAAAAATATTTTTTGTTCTTAAGAATTTTTAATTTTTATCGTTTTTTACATTATTTATTTAATAAATGTTAATAAAAAACAGCTTTCTGCGTGCATTACGTGAAATTTTAAAATACTGTTGTATTCTTCACACTTTTTTGAAAATAAAATCGTTAAGAAAACAAATGGCCTGCGATTAGGAACAAAGATATTAAATTTTTTTTTCGGCGTTCAAAATTTTTTTTGCATAGGTAGTGAATAAAAGTTTAAAAATTATGTATGTTTAAGTTTTCTTTTGTTTTTAATGGTTTTTATTGTCAACGGATTTATGTAATTAAGTTTAAAATGTTATTTGCACGCCGAAAAAAAATTTAATATATTTGTCTTTAATAGCGGGCCATTTTTTTTCTTAACGGTTTTATTAGCAAAAAAGTGTAAAGAATACAACAGTATTTTAAAATTTTACGTAATGCACGCAGAAAGATGTTTTTTATTAACATTTATTAAATAAATAATTTAAAAAACGATAAAAATTAAAAATTCTTGAGAACAAAAAATATTTTTAAAAACTACGTTTCAAGCCAATTAAAATGCTGTTTTAACTTTTAAAATCGGTTAAGAAGATCTCGAGAAAAATATGTGTTTATTTTGCACTATTAAAATTTTCAATCACTAATAACTTCGAAAAAAAAAATTTTTTTGTTCTAATAATTTTAGAGCCTAATTTACATAGTTTAAGGATAACAAAAATGATGTCTCATTAGAAACAGAATTTTTAGAATTAATTTTAGCCGATCCGCTTGGCAAAGCCTGACCCTATTGTATGGATTTTTTGGATTTGATTTTCGGACTTTTCCTATTTTATTGTGATCTTGTATTACCTAGTATATTTTGCATATTTGTATTTTTCTACATATATTTGTCAATGTATTGCCCTTAAATGATCATGCGATTATGGGCTAAATTTTTCTTGATCAAATAAAAAATATATATATGTAATCCATAGTTTTGGTTATTATTAGTTATAAAAAATCAATAAATTAATTCAAAACTTCTGTAATTTTCATTCATTAAAAAAATTAAAAACTAGGCGGTTTCTTATTTTTTATATAGAATTAGAAAAAATTATTTGCAGTTAAATAATTTTTTAATGAAAATGTCACGTAGAATGCCTCATATATCTACGTATAATTCAGGAACGCCCAACCTAGTGAAAATGTGCAAATCGGTGCAAATGTTAATGGCTAAGCAGTCTGTGTGGGGAAATAGGGGAATAGGTTTGACACCTGTGATATAATTATTTCTAAGCAGCGATAATACATGTCAGTTAAGAGCATATTCGTATTCCGATAGGAATTGTTCATGATACACTGATTGTTTTCAAGTTTTATTTTTAAACTTAGTAACAAAATCGCATTACGGTTGAAAAAATTTTTCATAGAACTATCTTTTTATTCGTTATCTATTATAAGCAACATATGCATATATGTTATAGTTATTAAATAGCCTTATATTTATTTTTAAGGATTCTAAGTGTATCCTCTTTGTATGTGAATATTTTTTTAAACTTTCAAAAGGATAGAAAGATTTTAAATGAAACAAATTTATCAAATTATAATACTAATTAGTACATTAGGTTTTTCTACCATAAAAGGAGTATTTGTAGTAGAAGTTAATGTCACAACAAAAGTAAAGGTTAATACAACCGATTTAAGAAACAGCTCTTCTGAATCGTAAGTAATTCCCGTTTGATAATTTTTTTAGATGATTAGAATTCTTAAATTAATGTTTAACTTTTTAATTTTCTCTATATACAGGTTGAATTTATTTAGAGATGACTTGTTAAATCAAGACATTGCGGAAGTTGAGGAAGAACTGGGTGGGATAAATTTTACCTTATTTTTTAGACAAGTGGACCAAAAAAAAGTACAAGTAAGCTCCTTTATTTTTAGTATAGTTAGAAAAATATAAAGGGTGATATATTATTTCTTGTATGAAAACGCCGTTTATTATTATTATTATAAAACGGAAGTAATAATATAAAATAAAAATAATAATACTTTTTAAAAACATATTCTTCAGACTTATATACAGGTTTACTGTCTGTAGAATATTAAATTAAATTACACCGAAAGGCCTCAGGATATCAACAGACTTTTTGAAGACTTTAGTCTGACCACAGTCTTTGAAAAGTTTACAGACATTCTTAAATGCTACGAAAAAATTTAATTATTAAACATTCTACATTCTTGACTTCAATATTTACATTTCATTTCAGTACTTTTTTGAAAATGAGAAAAGAAATACTGAGTTCAACTATTTAATCACCTATAATAATTACAAATTATTATGCCTTGGAGATAAATCTCTACCAACGAAAATTCAAAGTAAACTAAAATGTCGATACATAAATCGGGGAATTCCTTTTCTCAAAATAGCTCCTTTTAAAGAAGAAGAAGCTTATCTTGAACCTAGAATTGTAATTTTTCATGATGTACTATATCAAGAGGAAATAGAGACTATGAAAAGACTGGCACTGCCGAAGGTTTGTATTCTTTTTATAAACACAAAATTTTTTTTATATTGTAATTCATATGTGATACTCCGCGAGAGAAGGGACTTAACCCTGAGGAAGCAAAGTTTAAAGGACAGACGGTCAAAGAGAAGGAAGAAAAATCGAGATGGTTCAAACGCCTAGGTTTGAATTATTTTAATAAAAAGTGTATTTGAAATTTTTTTTTTGAAACATGGAATTGAAAGAACATATCAAAAATTATGTTTTAGCATAAAAAAATAAAAATTTATTTTTAGCCTGATAGGTCTCTTCTCTCGCGGAGCGTCACATATGTATAAAAATGTAGATACTTTTAATAAAATTCACTTAAGATAATTTTAATAATAGATGCATATATAGCACAACATTTTTAATATTAATTTAACCGTTACTTAATAAATTAATAATAATTATAATAATGTTTTTTTTGTGACACGAATTTAATTTTGTAATCTTATTGTACGTTACTGTAACGTGAGACTATTTTCTGATAATCGCAAAAACACTTCCGCTTACGGTCACACGCACTCCGAGATCGAAATGATTTAAATTTTCGAAAAACTTTATTTGTTTACATTCACTGAGAACATAAGTTGACTAAATATAATCAATTTTTGATTAAATTTAGCAGAGAGAGGTTGTTGATATAGCACCTGCAAAGCTCTTTTTTTATTAATAGCAAATTAAATGCTACTGTTAACATTGAAGTTTGGTTGTGATCGCCGGTATCTTATGTGTTTTTTTAGAGTCCCTTAACCTAGAAATTGGCTAGAGACTTATTTTCTCAGTGTTCCGTCACGAGTTTGTCGTATGCTGTGGAACTCGAGTCAATGCCGTCTCACTCTCTCCTTCGACTCCGACTTCTCTCCTACCGCCTACAAATGTCGCCACGATGTCCGTTCACGATCAATACTTGGATCCATTGGCGGATCCAGGGGGGGGGCACGGGTGCTTGGTCCCCCCCAAAAGCCTCATATTTAACCATGAGAGTGAGAGAGATAGCAATATAGTGCTATCTCTTTCTCTCTCATGCAATACCCCCTCCAAAAACGTTGTCTGGATCCGCCACTGCTTGGATCAATACTGCCGTGCTAAGAAAAAAAGTCTCTAACTCCATGGATAATGAAAATGAGATATTCGTTAAAAACTGACTAAAAAACTTATCCAAATATGCAATCATATAATTTATAAAGTAAATGCATTTTATTACTAAATGGGACATCCTCTTTTTAGTTATGCAACAAAAAATTTGATTTTTAGGGTTCCGTACACCTTCGGTGTTCGGCGGAACCCTTATAACGAGACTCGTGCGTCCGTAGCCAAAAACCATCCCCCCCTTAACTTCTAAACTATTTGACCTAGAGGGCTGAAATTTGCTACACTTATGTATTTTCACGTGTAGATTGCACGAAAAATATAGAGAACATGATTCAAGGTGATGTTCATAGCGTTATCAAGGAAATAACAACTTTTTTTAGCAAAAATGCATTAAAATGGACCATTCCCCCCCCCCCCTTAACTTCTAAACTATTTGACCTAGAGATCTGAAATTTGGTACACAAATGTATTTTCAAGTGTAGATTACACGAAAAATATAGAGAACATGATCTGGATTGATGGTCATAGCGTTGTCAAGGAGAAACTGCAAATTTTTGAAAAAAAAGTTTTTTTTCTCTAACTTTGCCATTATTGGAGCTAGAGGGCTAAAATTTGGTACTCTCGTGTATTTTTGCATGCAGATTATGGAAAAAGAATGTTTGGAAATAAAATTGAATATTATGAGGTCACAAAAAAAAAATTCAAAAAATGACCAAAAAGAGGTTTAGACCCCTATGCTAGAGCTCACCCTAATTGTCCTACAGTACCCCTTAAACCAATAAATTTTTTATTTGTGTACTCAGAATTAAAAAAAACGATATAAAACGCAATTGAAAATTGTTATCACTTTTTTTTTCAAAATAATTGACAAATTATGAAAAAAAAACAAAAAAAATTTTTTAATCTTATACAAGGCTTGATCAAGGCTGCTACAGGACCTATAATCAATACTCTTATAAGCCCTAAAACCCTATAAAAATTTCAGGGCCTCCCCCTAAAAAAAATTCTTGATTTTTATGTTATTTATATGAAATACAAGCCTGGACCCTTAAGCAAAAGTTTCATGTACTTGAAGGTAGAATTATTTTCATAATCTGAACGTTCTTAATTGAAAATATATACATACAGATAAGAATATAAATGTACATATATAAATAACTTAACGTCTGAGATAGTATAAATTATTTGAGAAAAAAAACGATAGCTTCAGACAAAAATACAAATTTATTTAGATGTTCAAAATGTCGACGTTTCGAAGTCCATATGACTTCCTCTTCAGGACAATTCAAGTATAATTTTTATTATGTAAAAAGTCGAGTCTGTAATACAATTTTAATATACAAATATTAGATTAAGTCAATGAAAATAAATTAAATCGAATTGTGTTAACAATAATAAACTTAGATTGAAAGATATCACGTCATCAAAACTACTTACATGAGCTTCATCGTCAACTTTGGCAAAAAATTTTTTTATTCAACAATAGAAAAAATCAAATGGAATTTAATCACCATCTTTGTCACCAATATCATAATATTTCCTTCCGTTCCACTCTGAAATTCAATTTATTTGAAACACATAAGTTGATTTAAAAAAAAAAAACTTTATTTATTTACTAAAATTTATAATTATTATCAATAATAATTTTTTAATTTAAAATTTAAAATAACAATTACCTTAAAAATTATTTATCTTTTTGTTTAAAAACGTGTTTAAAATTTAATAATTTGAATGAAAATAGTAACCGACTGTAACCAACAGGTCTCAGAGTCAAACTGACGGAAAGATTATTTACAATAACAAAGTTACACTCATTCTCACAATACAATTTCAGAATTCATATATTTATAACTTTAGATTCAGAAGGAATTAAATAATTAAATGTAATTAATGATGGAATTATAAATAGGACAGTAATTTTGCAAATCCGTGATTTTATTAATTCGGTTCAGTTGTTCTTTTTTTATAAAAATCATTTCAGCAAAAATTCTCTTAAAGTCATTTGTTTCTTTGTGTAAAATTTTTATATTCTCGAAATCAAAATCGTGATTAGATCCATCAACATTAATATTTTCAAGTCTGTGTTTGCTGATAACATTGTGGTACTTTTTGTTTCAATTTATATTTTTTATATGTTCATTACAACGAGTTTTTAACAGTCTCATCGTTTGGCCGATATAAACCTTTGGACAGTTTAGACAGGACAATTTATAAACGACACCCGCATTCTTGAGTAAATCCGTTTGATCTTTCCCTAATTTAATAAATCTGTCTAACTTAACATTGCTCCTAAAAATAACATTAATATTTTTCCTATTTAAAATCCTTTTTATATTCACTGAAAAACGTCCAAAATATGGTAGTACAACTGTGCGTTTAAAATCAATATCTTTAATTTCTTTATTATTTACATTTTTATTTTTCAGGAAAACATTCTATTTTTAATATACTTGTCAATAAATGTTTTAGGATAATTATTTAAACATAAATATTTTCTAATTATTTCTAAATTTTCTGAATGAAAAGATTCATGTGAAAGTAAGACAGCAGTATCAACCAAATTATAAATTAAACCTATTTTTTGTTTTTCAGGATTTTCAGATAAAAAATTTAGGTATCTCCCTGAATAAGTACTTTTTCTGTACCAATTAGTAATCAATTGACCTTCTTTAGATCTGATAACTTTTACATTTAAAAACGGTAACGAATCGTCATTCTCAATTTCATGAGTAAAGTTGAGTCTAACATGGTATGCATTAAAAGCTTCTAAAATAATATTCACTTTATCTTTAGGTACTATCATAAATGTGTCATCGACATATCTGCCATATGTGTGTATTTTAAATTTTAGATTTCCAAAAACTTCTTTTAAATCCTGCATAACAATATCAGCCAAAATAGGCGAGATGGGCGAACCCATGGGTGTTCCAAAAATTTGTTTATAAAATTGATTATCAAAACAGAAAAAAGTATTATTCATAAGATGTATTATTCCCTCATAAAACTCATTCCACTTAAAATTGGTACCCATTTTTATATATTCCCATCTCTTTTTTAAACCATTAATCACCAAATCTAAAGGTATATTAGAAAACAATGACGAAACATCAAAAGACACCATAACATGATCTTCCGGAATATTAATATTAGATATTGTATCTTTAAAAACAAATGAGTTTTTTATTTCAAATTTAGAATTCGGAATAGTACGTTTAAGTATATCAGCAAACACTTTAGACATTAAGTAAGTAGGAGAATTAACCATCGAAACTACAGGTCTTAGAGGATAGTCTGCCTTGTGTATTTTAGGCAACCCGTAAAACTTAGGTAACAAAGTGTTATCCAGATGGATATCTTTTTTCTTTACATCATTCCCCAAAAAACCTTTGACCCTCCATTTTTCTAACAACTTAGAAGTATCCTTTTTTAATGATTCTTCGGGATCATAATCTAACTTTTTATATGTGGTAAAATCATTTAATAAGTTTAAGGCTTTATTTTTATAATCTGCTTTATTCAAAACTACCGTAATATTACCCTTATCAGCTCTTGTAATTAATAAATTTTTATTATTTTGGGTAACATTTTTTGTATCATTAAGTTTTTTTGCTATGATTTTATCTGTAACAGAAAAATGTTCCGATTTTTTTAGAAAAGAAGAAGAAATATTAATGAAACTCTTTCTAAAATCATCCCGTTCATCACTTGGTATTTTATAAATATTTGTTTCAAGGTCTTTCACTGTTTCGAATACTATTTTCTTTTTATTTGTCAAAAAAGATGAACAAAATTTGTCACCTAATCTTAAAATGTCTTTTACGGAATCTGGAAAAACCGTATCAGAACAATTAATAAACCACGGATCCGGTTCAATTGCCCCATTAATCACTGTCCCATCTTTATTTATCAAATTTTTGTGTTGATTTAAAAGAACCTCAGAATCTGCATTATTACTGCATTTTTTCAAATTAGTTAGTTTTTTTAGTAAGAAAGAATTTTTAGATTCAGAAATACAATTGAACTCCGAATAGTTGTCAACAATGCTTCTATAATCATCTGCAGAAACAAGACTGGCCAATTCATTCGTATTACTCAGTAGTTTTTTTTGTAAAAAATTTTTAAATGATTATGTATATCTTTAATCTCCTCTTGTCTTATACGGTGTTCTAAATTATGTACAATGTTCTCCATATGTCTTTTAACAGAATTACTATAAAAAAGTATACATTTTATGGATTTTGTGACATTTTTTATGTTTTTTGGAATGACATTTGACTGACATAAAGTAATCTGTACATAAAAATATACAAATATACCAAATTTTAGCCCTCTAGCTCAAATAGCGTCAAAGTTATAGGGAAAAAACTTTTTTTTCGAAAATTTGCATTTTTTTTTTTTTTTGATAACGTTTTGACTGTCAATCTAGATAATGTTTCCTATAATTTTCCTGTAATCTACACGTGAAAATACATATGTGTACCAAATTAGAGCTCTCTGTTTGTTAATATGATATATCTTTGTTTCATAAATGTACGGAACCCTAGATTTTGGTACCGGTGTAACTCGTACTGGCCCGATTTTTAAATATTATCTCTTAGAAAATTGAAAATAATGCTTTTCGTTTACCAAATACAAGAAAAAAGTAGTTAATATCACTTAATGCTTTTTTACTCTGTAACATTGACAGGGCGTTTATTTGCATCGCTTAACGAAAGAGTCTTAATTTCACTATAAATTACCTATATATTTTGTCGGGCTAAGAAAAAAGTCTCAAACTGACTTTTTTATAAAAAAAACATTGATAAAATTCAAATTGAAAAATTTAACTTGGCACTGGTTTTTATATGTGTAAATAACTAAGTATACGTTACTTCTGAGGAAATAAAGTAAATTATTAAAATAAATTCTAATTTTTATTGGAATTTATTAATATTATTAATATTATAGTCATTAATATATATTAGATTAAATTAGTTACAACAATTATTGTAAATTTATAAAAGTTTTATTGCATCAAGTTAAAGCAATTTTTTTTTCTTATAAATAATTCAAATTGAATTTATTATAACTAAAATAAGTAATTAACAACTAGATATAAACAAACGATTATTTTGCATATTTAAAATTTATTAATTTTAACAAAACGTAATAATGTGAAAAAATAGTACTTTTAGTAGTTCAATGATTAATAATTTTCATTGTTCATTATCATAAGTTGTCGTTAAGTCGGATACATCTGAAACTTTTAGACTACGCCAGAAAACACGTCTACTTGGTAGCATTAAAGGTAAAAGTTTTTGGATGATATCATTTTTTTTTTGCTTCAGGGATTTCTCTGAAATCAGTTTTTACTTCAGCTTGAGGAAAACCTGATTTTAACACTTTAGTTTGTAAAAAATTAAACTCAGGTAAAACTTCCTTTTCTTCATACGATAAATTATAAAGCATGTTATGGTTTCCTCGGTTAAATTTAACTTGTTTAATATCATGAAGGTAAGGTCGATCCACCTGCTTTTTTAATTTTTGAGGCGATGAACCCACTGCATCTTTAAAATCAGCAAAATCATAGATTTTCCCCTTTTTTTTATCGAACTTTTAACTTGATGATGAAAAGCATCAGCAGACATAAAAGTGTGACCACTTTCGAAATAATTAAGCTCGATGGATTCATCTTCTATCAATTCAGAATTGATGAGGTACACAAGGAAAGAGAAGAGACACCAATTTTTGTTTTGAGCCGAACAATTGTCCAACCATAGAATTAGGTCCTTTTTGTCCCTATTTTGCAAAAAAAAAACTATGATATGCACTAATAATGTCGTCTTTTTTGCGTCCTGAGATAGCTTCGTGCTAAATTACAGCTATTGGTTTTTGCATATTTTGTTGAGATCCCAATGGTACAAAACTTTGATTAAAGGCAACTAATCTTCTCGTGAACAATGCAACTTTAAACTCCTCTATTTTTGGCAACATTATAACCTTTTGTAAATCAGCAGAAAAGTAGCCTGCATCCGTTGAAGTGTAAGCTTTTTCAACATGTTTTTGATTCATGACCTAATTTTGTAAACGAAATATTCATTCTGGCTACAGCTAATCGATAACTTTCATATGAAGTTTCAAGTTGAGGATGTTTTTCCAGAAAATCTTGATGCATATTTTTAATCGATAATTCAGATGTTAAATAATGCCTATTAGGTGCATGTTCTCGACGATAATGCGAAACAGAAGGATGGTAACTTTCAATATGAGATTCAATAAAATTTTTAGTTTCTATGGAAGAAGAACTTTTTGCCTTTCCTCGATTTTCAACCGCTGATGGAATTGAAGTAATAGGATCTACAGAAGATAATGCATTTTTAATCATTTTGTCATTTCCTTCTTTGAAACCTAGCATCGAGGTAAAAAATGCTTTACAAACTTGATGTTTATTGCCTTCATCGTCTTCAATATTATAATTATAATGATACTGTCGTTGGCGAATTGCGTTTTGGTAATGACGTTTAGTATTTAAAACGGTCACATGGTTTGTTATAAATAATCGCCTTTCAAACATCCCTAATTTCCAAAATGCATTATTAAATTTCTCACGAGATGCATAAAATATATGTTCGTTACATTTCAAGCGGCAATCTTTACACGTGTCAAGAACAAGATGTTTTTCGCAAATTTGTTTAATTTTTAACGACTCCTGTTCAGTTTTACTTATTGGATTCTGTTTCCTTTTTCTTTTGATTTTAGAATTTTCAACATTTATGTTTACGTCATTACTTCCAGAACATAAGTCATCTGTTGTCATCTGAATATTTTCTTTTAAACAATTATCGATAGTTTCATTTATCACAGAAAGTGGCTTCACTAAATTGTTTAAATTTTCATTTACAATAATAAGCGGATTTTCATTAATAATTGTGTTGTTACCCTTTTTTGACAAATCCAGAACTTTAGATGAATCATTAAGAAGAGATTCTAGTTTGTTTGTTTCAGTATTGTCTTGTAGGTTGTTATTAAGAAGAATTGGAAATTGTTGATTAAGTTTCGAAAAGCTTTGATTTTCATTTCCAATTTCTTCCAATACGTACAGATCTGAATAATCGTTTACACATGATAAGTTCTGTGTAACAGGATGTAAATTAGGCACTGGATTATAAGGAACCACATTTTCAAACAAATTTGGTAGTGTAGTGAGTTGATGTTCTCTTATTGCTGATTATCCTTCACATGTGTAACTAAAATTATTTAAATCCATATTCCAGACAATGTTTTAATTTTCTATATAATTTTAACTTAATAAAAGTAATTTATTAAATATTCTGTAAACTTTACAGTGGGAAAAATTGTTATAAAATGTCAATAATAATCATAATAATTAAATCAAATTCTGTCACTATAGTATTGAACATAATTGCAATTAGTTTATCTAAATTAAGGTTATAAAAAAATATTTATCGAATTTTCAATTTGTGGAAATAATTGATGAGCAAATTATATATACTTTAAATTAACAGATGTTTTTAATATACTGAGAAATTTCTTACCTTCATTGAAATCCATTATTTTCTTTTTTATATCATAATATGTGAAACTCACTAAACTGACGTTTCTGTAATAGTAGTATATAAGACAAAATATTTTGACATTTGACAAAATCTATACATCGATATCTCGAATCAAAATTTCAGTTATGCTTTTCTGTTTGTATATATATGAACTTCGCTCGTAACCTTTACTATGAAAGAAAACCCTAATAGCATATTTTTGTATTTTATTGTAAGCTTGTTGAGAACCTGTCTCTCCCAGTAATTTTCGCTTCATTTCTAGAATTTTGTTTTCTTCACTTATTGTTTATAAATTTATTTTTTTGGAAGGTCTCATTTTATCGTTCCAGCTGCGCTGTGTTGGTTTCCTTTTTTTTAATTAATATGTAGAGGTTAAAATTCATTAATTTTTTTTGCTATTGTTTTAATGATTAATTATTATCAATATTCCCTTGACTTTTCTCATTATATAATATAATTTGTTTCGTTAGAATCTGTTTTAATTAGCGTATTTAAATTCGTTGGAAAATTCTAAAATGTCACCAAGAACTTGACTTGATTTGCGCAAAATAGCAAATGTCAATGACATGGGTAACCTAAAATCATTTAAAATAATATTGTCTCCCTTATGTTAGATAGTTGGGATGGAATTTATTTGTAAAATCTTACCTTTTTTCTTTTTATTATTCCCTAGATAAATTAATGTAAAAGTAACTTAACTTTTTATGTATGAATTATTTTGTTTTCTGAATTTTCTTGTACTTGAGATTTTTGATTGTTGAATATTAAATTTGCTTTTGGAAAATCAGGACTATGTTCCATGTTCGAGCATTAATTAGTTAAATTCTAATTATTAAATTTTTTGCCATATTTGTTTCTAATAGGCTTCATTATAATAAATTTCTTTTGTTAAATACTTTCAGTAAGATAGCTTGAACACGTCCTGGTAGATTTTCTCTCTGAGTTCAAGTTCAGTTTAGTTAGGGTAATTTATTCCTGCATTAATAAAATTAAAGTTAATTTTATTTATATTTAATGTTTGAGAAACCAGGATTTGGATATAGGTTGGATCAGCAGGTCTAATAGTTTTGTAACAATTATTTTTGTTTATTGTTTTTAAAAGAATGATAATTGATATCAAAAATTAAATTTTTATATACTGACAATAATAAAATCCAAATAAACGATACAATAAGAATTAAGTCAATGAATGTAGAGAAAATTACAAGTAAAAGATAACAATTTATTAAATATAAAATAACTATTCTTTAACAATATATCAAAGTCAGTTGTGATGCATCACCAATCAAACATTCATTATTATAAACAAATAAACCTCGGTCGATTAGAATACCAAGAAAACTCAAGTATAAACAAATAAGTTATACGTTTTTATAAATATAATTTAAAAAACCTTTCGATCATGCATTTTATGAAGAATATCTCGCCAATGTGAACCTGATGAAATTTCCCAAATTCACCAAAGTGAGTCGACACTTTTGGGATAATTTCCCACCTCAGATTGGCATCCTTCAAAAGCAGTCGAGCATTTCGTTTTCGACAAGAAAATCCATCCTCAGATCAAAGGCCAATATAGTACAATTTATGAACATTTTTTTAAACGCCGCACTGTAACAACAATTATACAAAATTTATATTACAAACATTTGGCAACTAATTTTCACAGAACTCACAAAACTATTACCTAAATAATCTTCGTCGAAGTCATTTAATATGGCGCACTATTTATATAAGAATTAACTTTAGACTTTCATGATCTAAGAACAATTATCGTCATTCGCAGAGACTTATATGTAAAATTGATGGGCGGGGTTGAAATTAAAGACATTTCCCTTTCTTAGTCAAACTAGCTACGAAGTGCGAATATACGAAATATTTTAAATATGGAAATGTACAAATCTCCTACAGTTTAGAATTTTATTTGGGTAATTTGGGTAATTTGGTTTATTTTTATTTCATTATTTAATTTGCTTTTGGACACGTCAACTATAGGTTGGCCGAGAGAGCCGTTGATGTAAAATGTCCAAAGTATAAGGTTCATTTAAGGCTATGGATTTTCACTTATTAACGTTAAAAATAAATTGCGATCGAGCTTAGCGTTTTGGGATAAATTTGGCACTGGGTAGATTGTAATAGTAAACTGTCCCAAGAAAGGAATGGCGCTAAAAAGAAATTTTTAAAATTAATTTTTTTGCTTATCTCAGTACTTTTAGTTTAGTTAGAGAGAGAGAGAGAGAGAGAGAGAGAGAGAGAGAGAGAGAGAAAAAGAGAAAGAGAAAATCCCGAAAAGTATAAAGAGTAGGGTGTCCCAAAAAATAAAAATAAATTTTTTTTTTTGGTCTCAACCACACAAAACCTCTCATTTTACGTCAAAATAAGTGTACTGTATGTTTAAAAATTCATCACATATTTTTTAAACAATAATTTATCAATATAGATGATACTTAGAAAAAGGCAAGTTATGTATTTTAGCAGTTAATTTATATTATTTTATACTAATTTATATAATTTTAAAAGTAATTCTTACTTGCATTTGGTTTAAACATAAAAACAATTTTTTAATGTTTTGATAATTTGGAGGCCCTGGACTACGGGTCGAAATTAAAAATAATTCTTTTTATATACAGTACACTTGTTTTGACGTAAAATGAAAGGTTTTGTCGGGGTGAGACCAAAGAAAAAAAATTTTTTTTTTTTTGGACACCCTAATGAAGAGTCAAGACTTTTGGCAAACCTTTTTTTAATTTCATTTAAGGTTAAGTATAAAATACATTTTGTTATATCATTTGCCCTAAATTTTTCCGTGTTAGTAAATTTGGCTTAAGTTTAATATTTTGATATGCAATTGTTTCAAATTAATTTGGTAAAATCAATTCTTGAATACAATAAATAATAAAAAAAAATATGGTTCAGTTTGTAGAAATAGTTGAAAGTTTTCCAGCAATAAGTTTAGTCAAAAGCTTTAAGACTAGGCTGAATTTTTATGTGGACGCTTCTCTAAGATCTGGGTCAATATTACTAGTAGCACATTTATCTAAGGGTTTTTTTATTTAACGCAAACGATGTACATTTTCAGTGAGATTGATAGCAAACATATTTTGTAACCCTATTCCAAGGACACTTTCTTCATAAATAAATATAATAAAACAAAAATCAATTCAATCATTCTGTTTAGCGAGTAGACAACAATTTTGTGTTAAGTTGATATCTGCCGTTCAAGTAAACAATAACAATTTTGTAATTAATAATTATATGATAAAGTTATATGCTTTAAATATTTCTGAAAATAAATATTGTTCACCCATTGAGAAACACTATTTTTTATCGATTTTATATCAACTTCAAGAAAAAGCGATTTTTCCATCTAAAAATACATGGGGAAATTCGATTATCTAGAGACACGTGTTAATATTGATTGATTTTGCTCAAACTTAAAAAAAACTTATTTTTTTGCACCTTGATCAATTTTTAACGGGGAGAACCAAGATTCGAAAACATCGCCCAATTAAAGGCCACCCTAAGGGTCAAGGGGATTTTTGTAAAGATATTTTATTATTTAGGCTAAATAGTGAAAAGCGGTACGTAGATCCAAGATCTAATGATAATTTTGTCCTTGAAATATTCCTATATGATATTTAGTACCTCAAACAGAAAATGTATTGATCCTAAAGTTAAATTTTAATTAAAGATACAGTGCCGTCGTTAAACTTTTTTTTTATTCGTGAGCCTGAACTGACTTCAAATCATTAGAAATCAATAAGAAATGGGATTTCATTATTGCAGATGGAAAGAGCAGCATTCTTTAATCCAACAACTGGAGAATCTGAATTTGACGACGGTAGAGTTACAGACACTGCTTGGCTTGGGAGAGTAGATCATAAACATTTAGATAATGTGTATCTTCGAGTACAGTTAATGACTGGTTTATCCGTTGAATCTGCAGAAGATTTTCAAGTGGCCAACTATCCACTTTATGGGAAATACGAACCACATTTTGATTTTAGATCAGTACGTAATGTATTGACGTTTTCTCGTTTATAATTCTTTCCAAAAATTATGTAAATTATCCACCTATGGTGGATAGTCATTCCAATAGTGGTTAACTATTAATATTTTAAAAATTATTCATCATACCAAAAAAAAATCTTAGAAAACTATAATGAATATTAATTGCTTAATGTTTCAATCATTATTATGATTAAAATTTATAGTTTATTTCGCAATTATTTAAAGTTATCCACTGTTAAAATTGCTATTCACCATATGGCTGTTTCCCCTACACACTTGTAACGAAGTGAAATTTTGCATTGCTCTAAATTTGCTCGCCGGAGCCAAGATTCTCAAGATATATTCACTTATACTGGTAAACTAGATTTATACCTGAAATTTATTTTTCTTATTTTCTGGAAGAGCCGACGTTATTAACAAAAAAAAAAACAGAAATCATAGTTCCGGTTGTCTTTCTAATCCAAGCTTCTATACTGCTAGAACTCTCTTAGAATTTGTTTATCTGAAATCTTTAAACAGACTATAAAAAATAATGAAGATTTCACATAAAAAAGTTCAATTCAATTAGAATTATCCAGTATGATTGGTCGCACATTAATAAGAAAACTCCGTCCCGTTTTCAATACTAGTTACGGATGAAATGCTCAAAAGTATTGTCGCCGATATTTACCGTGATGTTAAAATAAAATTGTCCATCTAGGCACGGTTGGTCGATTCGCAGATACGTAATCTGAAATTAATTATCAAATAAGAAAATAAATTAATTCATTCATTTTGTGTTAATTACTCGTTTCAGTCCGGTAAAATAATTAAATCTGAGCGCGTGATTTAAGGTTTTTTTCTATATGTTATGGGCAATCTCCGAAATCGGGCAATGTCGACAATGCCCTAAAAAATTCACCAGTGTTGGAAAATCTTTAACATTGCCCGGACATTGTCGACAATGCCCGCTAATGCTTGGGCAATGCTGTTTATAATGTTCATATTGTTATTCACTACCAGAAAATAATATTTAATTAAGTGATTTATTTATTTTTACAAGACAGAGTACTGTGACATTTCGAGGTGAATTTTTATATTTTTTAAACAATGATCAATAGACTACATTAAATAGTTTGTAGCCAAAAGTAGAAACAAACTGAATACATTAATTTGTATATTATATAAGATTGCTTATGTATGTTGTGATATAATATTTACAGATAAATCCTCAAAAGACATACGATTCTCCTCCTTATTACTATGAACGCATTGCTACTGTCTTATTTTATGTAAGTACGTATAGTTTTTTTTTAAATAAAATATTCTAAATATATTATATTATTATTATTTTAGTTCAAATAATTTATATTTTGCCACTAAACTACTTACAGAGTTACGTGACCACATACTTATTATTTTAAGAGTAAGTTTACTGACAAATTTAGCCTTGACGTCATAGTTCATCACATGTCTTGAAATTTTGCTGTTCGTACTGATTAAAATATTTTTAACTTTTTCAATCCAAATAGTAAAAAAAATTGCATAAACATTTCATACAGTATTCTGTAATATTTTTTTTCTTCACAGATGAATAATGTGGAAGATGGTGGCAATACAGTTTTTACAAAATTAGACGTTTCATTGACACCTAAGACAGGAAGCGCTGCATTTTGGTACAATCTGAAACCGAATGGACTTCGAGATTATTTAACAATGCATGCTGCCTGTCCAGTTGTTTCTGGATCAAAATGGGGTACATTGATTTTACATTGTTACACTTTAATGTTCTCAATAAGAGTTAAAATCAGTGCGTATAGGGAAGTTGTTGAGCTAGAAAGTCGCCCATATGGGTTGTTTAAAATGTTTAAAGTTATAAGGAGCGTTTCTTGCGGATTTTGGATTGGTAGTTTATGGCTTGCTGTAAGCATTGAGAAACAATGTTTACTTTATCATAAAGTCTTTATCAGAGTTCAAAGTTCCTACTAAGATGGGCTTTCCTCTCTTCTAAAACCATGCTTATCCTCTATCTTTTCCTCTATAGGACGGCACTGGAGTCCTAGTCGGTAGGGTCTCCCGCTTTTCTGCCTGAGCTAGGGCCTTATGTCACCGGTGGAACCCCCTTGGCTTCTTCCCAGTAAGAAGGAGGAAATTGAAAAAGATTGGAATTTTATGATTTTCGAAGAAAAAGTCAAATTATGTAATCTTTTTTAATACGTTTTCTGTCCAATCCATTTGTATCCGGTGATAACACCTACTTTTATCCGCAAATCAATCCTTATTAATATGGGTTCAAATATTTGTCAATCCAAATTAATCCCTTTATAAATACAGAAAATAAAATGAATATTTTTTAATGTCCGCAGTTCAGGTTATTCAATACAAATGAATCCCTTTATAATGAAATTAAAATTTTTGAAAAATCAATATTTTTGAAGACCTACAGTTCAGATTTAATTAATCCAATTGAAACCTTTTATAATTAAAAAAATGATATGAATATTTTTTAATACCTACAGCTTAGATTATTCAATACAAATAAATCTCTCTATAATAAAATTTAAATTAAAATAAAACTAATATTTTTAAATACCGACAATTCATTTCATCTCTACATGTGATTGAAACTTAATATTTGATAAATTTTTATTTATTTCAGATGAACTCATTTATAATGCGTCTTCAGCGCAAAATTATACACCGTTTTTATACACTGTTGCATCTTAAGATATTTCTCTTCCAGTTATAGGTACTTAAAAAAATCGATTCTCTATGGATTAATGGATTTTCTTTAAATTGTGAGAAAACGTTATTTTATATGTGCCTTCTATCTAATTAAGATTTCAGGACCCTTTTTACCGTCTAAAATTTGAGATATTCTTGTTCGAAATTTCAATTTTTTATCATTTTGCATGTAAAATTGAAATTTCGAACAAGAATATCTCAAATTTTAGACGGTAAAGGGTCCTGAAATCTTAACCAGATAGAAGGCACATATAAAATAACGTTTTCTCACAATTTAAAGAAAATCCATAAAAAACTATTTTTTCAAGTATATAACTGCAAGAGAAATACCTTAATTGTGGGTTAAAAAGCGAAAAATACGTAAATTTGAAGATAATTTTTAGTGATCTTTATAATTTATTAAGACGTTGATGAAAGTTTCATAAAAGTGTTCATTAATAAAATTTTTTTTTACTTAAATATTATTCTTGAATACATTTTTAAAGAATTTAAATTAATCATCTTTTGAAGCTTTTTAAATCTGAATTAGTGGTTTTCTACTATTGAATTAGTGAAAGGTGAGCTACTATTAAATAGTAATAATTTTACTAATTTTTTAGTAGAAAACTACTTATTGAAACAGTGAAACTTTAACATTTCAATTAGTAGTTTCCTACTATTTCAATTAGTAGTTTTTTATTAAAAATTAGTAGTTTTCTACTAAACAAATTAGTAAAATTATTACTAATCTTACTAATTTGTTATTAATTTTTCCACTTATCAATAATTTATTAATAGAAAAACACTAATTCAGATTTAGAGAGAAAGTTATTAAATTTTGTTTAGACTTTATTAAAAAAAATCTTTTTTGAAATCTGTATTGACAGTGTGTAATTTTTAAAATAAAAACACAACTTCAATGTATGCCTCAATGTATGCTCAGTCAACATCATTCTTCAACTTAAACTTAAGAAAAAAAGAACACAAAGATGATGTTTATGAATCACCTAATAAATGGACTGCTCTTACCGAATATGCCTGTTTTAAGGACCATACTTTCGATTTTGATAAAGTAAAAATTGAGACAAAAATTTTAGACAGAACGGGAAATTATAAAAAACGTATGATCCTTAAAATGAATTAACGGATACAACAGCAGTTAACGAACGTAATGACACTAACAACTTATCTGTTTTTTACCAAGCAATTTTATAGTTTTAATCTTAGCAATATTTCTGTTTATATTTTGACGAGTATTTTCATTTACATCGTCACAAAAATGTTTCCCGAGGTCTCTAAAATCTTGACCCCTTCATAACAATGCACCCACACAAACAAGTTTTTTTTCCTATCGAGACAACTAAAACTTTTCTTGAACCCTCGCTTGATCCTTTTATGACTTTTAACATGTGTTTCATCTCAACTGTCACTTTCCTTGTAAACTCAGTTTTCGTTAAATTTTGATCCGGTCAACACGTACCAAAAACGCTCATTCAAAACTTAAAATTAAATTATACTGACAACATTTTTTTCGGTTTTCATTATAAAAACTATAAAAACGGTTGTGAAAGTGCTATATGGACTGCCAGACTTTCTGGATAGAAAAATGGATACTATTACTAAGTAAATTTTAGGTACATATTATTTTCGTTTTTTACACCACAAATTATTAGCAATAGCTATAATATTTAATAGTTAATTATTTTCGTCATATTGTAATTTTTCTTTTAATTATCAATTATTTTCTTGAAATTTCCATTTAATTCTTTAATTTCCAATTTATTTCTTCAATTTTTAACTATTTTCTTTAATTCTCAAATATTTTCTTTAATTTTAAATTATTTTGATCGATTTTCAATTAATTCCTCAATTTCCTATAATTCTTGGACTTTTTCAATTATTTTGTACACTCATAAAAATTGTTTTAAAATTGCAAATCAATTATTCAATTCTAGAATTCTTCATTTCTCAGTTATTTTCTTCAAATTTAAATACAATTATTCAATTATGTTCTTTAATTTTTAATGCCATTCTTCAATTTTTATTTCCAATCTTCAGTTTTCAATTTTTTTCTTCTAAGATATATTTATTAATTCTCGGCTTTTTTCAATTACTCTTTTTCAATTTTTAAGTATATTCTTTCAATTTCAATTCCATTCTTCAATGTTTAATTGCTTTCTTCTATTTTCAATTACTTTTTACAATTTTAATTATTTTTTTCGATTTTCAATCCAGTTGTTAAATGGGCAATTATTTCCAACAATTATTTCTATAAGTTTCTAAATTTTTCAATTTACAATTATTTTCTTTACATTTAATATTACTTGTTTCATTTTTTCAATTATTTTTTTCAGTTGTCTATTAATCTAGTTATTTTTTAATTTTCTTTTTACTTGACAATTATTTTCGTCATTTTTCACATATTTTCTTCATTTTTTCAATTACTCTAGTTATTTTTTAACTTCAATTTTTAATTATTTTCCGCAGTTTTCAATTAATTCCTACAATTTTTCAATTTTAAATTATTAACTAAAAATTTTATAATTATTCTTTGATTTTATAAATTACTAGCTTTCGAGCCCGCCTTCGGCGGGCATCGAAATCTAGTGGCGTGCCATCAACAGTATTTTTTGACCAAAAATATTCTCTGACTGAAAGTATTTTTTAAAGCATGCATTTTCCGACAGAAAGTATTTTTTGACAAAAATTATTTTCATGCAGGTGTTTGAAACAAATTTGGGTGTACTTCGCAGCTTAAACCTCAAATCTTTTTGATACTTCGTATGCTTACGTAATTTAATCCGCTGTTTACAAATATCATAGTGAAAAGTGTGTGTATATGTGAGTATGTGTTTGTGTGTATCTGTGTGTGTATGTATATATGTATATATGCATGTTTATGTGTATGTATGTACGTGTATGTGAAAATGTGACTTAGTTGTATATCTCAGCTTTTAATAATATTTTCTAAAGTTTTTTTTTTATAAATCTAAGTAGAGTGATACTCTAATACTCTGCCAAATTTCACCTGAATCGGCTGAGCCGTTTTTAAGTGATGCCCGGACAAAAAATCCTGGACAGACAGACAGAATTTTTTTTTTGCATTTTCGTGATTCTTATCACTTAAAACGAAAAAGTATGTAAAATTTTTGAGCCAGTATCATTTTGACACATGACTTAATTTTAGATTGTTATATTGTACAGAATGGAAATGTTATTTTGTACAACTGCTAAATGATATTTTGTACAATTTTGAAAAATGAATTTGTTATTTTGTACAATTCTTTAAAAAAGCTAAAATATTGTACTTCCAAATGTTTTATTGCTTTTTTAAAAAATTGTACAAAATAACAAATTCATTTTTCAAAACTGTACAAAATAACATTTAGCAGTTGTACAAAATAACATTTCCATTCTGTACAATATAACAATCTAAAATTAAGTCATGTGTCAAAATGATACTGGCTCAAATTTTTTGAGTTTGGCGCAATGTACAGACAAAATGTTGATTTTATTTATATAGATTTTGTTGAGTTGCGTGTTAATCTAGCCATATTTTGAATTGTGTTTTCAGTTGTCATTTATTTTCGTCATTTTGTAATTTTTTTTCAGTTATCAATTATTATTTTTTAAAATTTTAATTTAATTCTTAAATTTTCGATGTATTTCTTCAGTTCTCAATTTATTTCCTCAATTCTTTAATTTTCAATTTATTTCTTCAATTTTTAATTATTTTCTTCAATTCTCAAATATTTTCTTTAATTTTAAATTATTTTGATCGATTTTCAATTAATTCCTCAATTTCCTATAATTCTTGGACTTTTTCAATTATTTTGTACACTCATAAAAATTGTTTTAAAATTGCAATTATTCCTACAATTTTCTTAATTTTTCAATTTGCAATTATTTTCTTTAAATTTAATATTTCTTGTTTAATTTTTTCAATTATTTTTTCAGTTGTCTATTAATCTAGTTATTTTTCGATTTTTGTTTTCAATTGACAATTATTTTCGTCATTTTTCAACTATTTCCTTCAATATTATTAATCATTTTCCGCAGTTTTCATTTATTTTCTACAATTTTTCAATTTGCAATTATTATCTTAAAATTTTATAACTATTCTTCGATTTTTTAAGTTATTTTGATCGGTTGTGTATTAATCTAGCCATCTTTCGAATTTTGTTTTCAATTGTCAATTATTTTTGCCATTTTGTAATTTTGTTGTTTATTATCAATTATTTTTTTCAAAGTTTCAATTTATTTCCTCCATTTTTATTATTTTCTTCAATTTCAATTATTTTTATCGATTTTCAATACAGTTGTTCAATTTACAATTAGGTATTTCCAACAGTTATTCCTATAATTTTTCAACTCTTTTGTTTAAAATTAAAATTTATTGTTAAAATTTTTAAACTATTCTTTTCAATTGTGTAATTATGTAGCTATTTTTCGACATTTGTTTTCAAATGTCAATGTATTTTTGTCATTTTTCAAATATATTCTTCAATTTCGTAAGTTTCATTATTTGAATTTGCAAAAATTTATGTTAGGCCATTAATTTGTAAAATTAGGAAAAAGTTGTGTCTTTCCAGGTGAATTTGTGAGTAATTAATCATTATTAACAATAATTTGTTTATAACAATTGCAATTGGTTGTTGTGGTTAATTTGACTGAATAAGTTATTATTTTAAAATATAAAAAAATAGTTAATTTAGAAAAGACTACAACTCGCTAGGTTCATTTGGATATTAGTTTTAAATTAATAATTACATAAATTGTGTATAAATACCCCCCATTTATGGGAGTTGTTTATAACCCTATAAATCGAAATTAATGAAATTAATTTCAAAAATTGAAATTCTTTGTTACTTCTTTGTTTACACCTTACAGTGATTTCAAATTTGCTCTTTTAATCTGAATTAGTGAAAAACGGTCACTAATTCGAATTAGTGGAACTTTTTACTTATTTTCAGTCAATTTTCACTAAAACTTTAGTAAAGAATTTAAAAAAATTAGTAGAAATGTATATTAATTTGAATTTCTTCAGTGACTTTTCACTGATTTATTTTTAAAGAGATGAGTATTTAGAACAATGGATTTGGTTTTATTTATTTAAATAATAAAGAGATTAATTTGGATTGAATAATCTGAACTATGTGTTTTCAAATATTAAATTTTCATTTTTTTTTCATTATAATGGTATTTATTTGGATTAAATAAAACTGAATCGTGAGTATTTAAAATGTTCATTTTATATTTTTCAATTATAAGGGTATTCATTCGGATAAATTTTCATTTTATTTTAATTGCATTTTTATTATAAAAATATTCATTCAGATAGAATAATCTGACGTGTGGGTATTTAAAAATAACTAGTTTATTTTTTCATTATAAAGGGATTCATTTGTATTCAATAACCTGAACTGCAGATATTAAAAAATATTCATTTTATTTTTTTTCCATTATAAAGGGATTCATTTGGATTGACAAATTTTTTAAACCTATATTCATAAGGATTGATTTTCGGGTAAAAGTAGGTGCTATCACCGGATACAAATGTATTGGACAGAAAACGTATTCAAAAATATTAACATTTTTTAATATTTTTTAATTACTCTCTTCTTACTGGGTTACCACTAAGCATCATGCGTGGGTTGTCTGGTTGTCTGTGAAGATGGCCTGATGCCCTCTTGACTTCCCACCACTCGGCATCATGCGTGGGTGGCCCTCTTGCAGTCTACATCGAACTGATGGTACTCTCTTGGCTCTCTTGCCTTCGTAAGAGGTGACCTGGTGTCTCTGGTAAATTTTCAGGAGACGAGTCAGTTCATCTTTGACCTTCTTGCTATCGGCTTCGTGCATGGAGTTCCGTCTTGGCCTTCTTACTGTCGAGTTCCATTTTGGCTTTTATACAGTTGACATCGGGCGCGTTTGTGGTGCAGTTCCCGATGGTTTCTCACCTCATTCTTAAATTTGTATTTATCCCGGAGGAACAAATGTGACGTATTCTTAATTATAATAAGAATAAATTATCGTTAGTTTAAAATTAAAAGTTCTGTTAATTTTTGTGAATTACCATCAAACTTTTACTAACATGGAGAAAGAGAAAATCTAGAAGAGCAAATGCAGCGAGTATTACTAGCTGAAGCAGTGCGTTTATCAAATCTGCAGCTATACTGACCTGGTGGAGGAGGCTTAAATCCAAAAAAAGAAGATTTAAGATTGCTTTAAAAGCAAGCTCTAAAGAGAAACCGGCTCAAGCGCCTACACCTAGAATTGCATTGGAGCCAAGTAGACGCTCTTATTGTTAGATTAAGTTTGCTAGGCACAGACATGTGCTTTGTCCCTTAGTAAATTTAGAAAGAACGTTGACAGACGCTTATGTCAAACAACAGTAGTGATTTGAAGATGCACAAAAGAGAAGAACCTTTGCTTAAAATTAAAAGGGGATTGTGACAAAAAGAACTACGCTATTTTGGCTTCCAAGTTAGTGAAAGGAATTAGCACCATTCCCATGAAAAAGCATGGGCCGACTTTGGAAATCCGAGATCTGGACGGTAAAGCAGACACAGACGAGGTAGTTGTTGTTGTCTAGAAGAAAAGACAGTTTAAAGTCCTTAGAATCAACAAGAGAAGAGTTGAACTTGTAATTCTGGTTAAAGACGATGATGTGGTCGGACGGTTAGATTATAATGGATTTCCTCTGCTGCCTAAAAAGGAACAGGCTTATGGTCACTAGGTGATACTAATGCCTAGGATCTGCATATAAAAAGATAAATTGCACACGCCTTATGATAATGACTAATCAGCACAAAGATTCTTTTTATTCACCGAGAATGGTCTGATAGCATCTGTAGTTTCATTCATAGTTGCCTTTTCAACCTCAGCATCCTAAAGATCTTTTTGATCCATTCGATTTACCCAAATATCACAACATTGCATTTCTATTCTATTTTGTTTTTTTTTTTCACTTACAAAACTCTAAGAAACAGTACAGAAAAAAACTTCTAACGAGTTAGAGTCATTGTACCTAAATACTAATCGACTGTTAGAAGGGGTTTTAAATCAATTAAAATTTAAATTAACTAATTTACATCTTATATAAAGTATTAAGGTCTTTCAATAACAATTCTTTATTTTTTGAATTATTAACAGCCGCTAATTTATGGATCAGAGAAGCATGGCAAGAATTTCATCGGCCATGCACCTTAGACAATCAACCACGTGACGAAGAATGGGAGTATATGCTTGCGGTAAATATAACTACTAATTACTTTTCTATGATAAAATGATGTTTTTAAAACTTCTAAGACATAGATTGGCAGTCGAAAGTAGCTTTTAAAGAATCTATTACACTCTACAAACATCATCTTCCTTAAAATGTCTTTATTATTGATTTGAGCAGACTGTTCAAAGAAAAATTTTAAAAATTAATTTGTTTCAAGGCATTTTGTTTCTAAATCACCCCATTAAAAATAATATCTAATGTGAAATAATTTATAAATAACTATTCCTACTATTTACCACTATTTACTATTACTTTTGTAATGGCAGTTTTGACAGAACATTTTATAAACTTTACGGTGCCAAAAACTTGTTAAAAAACTTGTTTAATTTGTATAAACCATTCAGTTTAAATATTATTTTTTAGAAAATCAAAGAACACATTTTTTTAAATTTTGATTAAATCTATCTAAATGGGAATCTTAAAAATATTTTAATTTTTATTTTCGTACAGCGACTAACGTTTATTTTTTGAGACTTTAATTCATTAATTCTAATTTGCAATCATTATGACAATGGTTAATTCTGACAATAACATCAAATTCTGTATTATAAAGTTTTTTAAAAATAAATGCAGCTCTTTTTAATAAATATTTTATAACCTGTTTTATTTTAAATTCTATTAGAATAAAGAAGAATTCTTAGCTCCGAATGTGACATCTCATCTCTCGGACATGTATGACTTCAACATAATGGATAATTAGATTTAATAATGAAGACACAGATTGTTTGTCAGGCAAGAATTTTGAAATGTAGTTTAAGGAAATAAAATAAATCTTTTTGCTAAGAAAGAGAGCCTCCGTAGTATTTTTTCTTTTGGGGGAAAAATATTACTAATTGATATTTTTGAATCATATTATAGATTCTTTTTTCCATAATATTTAAATGGCATAAAGTTTAAGTGCTATTGAATAAGGTTGAGCTTTACTCGCCACATAAGCTGAAACATTTGTTACATTAATTTGTTAAATCTACCATAGAATTTAGCTATAAAACTATTCATAATAATTTGCTGTTAATTTTTTAATATAAAAATATGAACTGTAATTTAAAGTTAAATTTGAATTTTCCCATTTCATTTTGTAATTTTAATAGTATTAAACATTTTCTCTACTTATACGAAGGATGAAAAATAAAAGTAAAAAGACTCTTATTATTTTTTTTAAAAGTTCTGAACCTAAATAATAAACATTTTATTACTATTATTCAAGCGACTTAAAGCGGCATCCAACTAGCTCTCCTTTTCTAAAATCGACACTGTATTTACCTTTAACAGGTTTTTGAAGCTCTCTTTTAACCTTATCTTCTAATAGCTGTAGTTGATAACAGCATGAAGTATATGTACGCTTTATTTTTCATCGAACTATTTTTCTACATGTAACGGATTATTGTTCTCTATATTTTAACGTTTTTTAAAAGTTTTATTTATTTTCTAAGTTAACATTTTTAAGTTTTAGAAGTTCTTTTTTAATCTTTTGATGCACGTAAAATGTTTAAACTGAAAAAAATTTCGGTAATTGTAGTATTAATTAGCACATTTGATTTATCATTTGTTAAAGAAATACATAAATTACAAATTGATAATGCAACAGAAGAATACTTAAATATAACCGACTTTAAAAACAATTTTTCTGAAAAGTAAGGAACTCTTGTTTTACAATTTTTTACTTACATCATGTACTTGAAAATTCTTGTTACACTTTCTAATTTTCTGTAAGTACAGTTTCAATTTATTTCGCGAAAATGATCTCAAAGAACTAATAGAGAAATATGAGGAAGAATTTAAGGGACCAAAATTTGATGATTTTATTAGACAAGTGGATCTAAAGCAAGTGCAAGTAAGTAAATCAAAAAAGTTGATAAAAAGCAATTTGTTTTCGTTTTGCAAAGAATAAACACTATTGATTAGGTTACCCGTACATAGTCGACTTTGATATTTTATTAATACCAGGGTTCTCATTTTGATTCCATTGAAAGAAGCCCGTGCTAGTAATCAATCTAAAATTTTAAATCATTATTTCTTAAAACCAAATTATCAATTTCTGATCTTAAACACCTTCCAGTAACAAGACTTTTTTTTGAATAACATGAATATTAATGTGATGGAATTTTGCATTTATGAGGTATTTTCTGGAAAAAAAGACACTCAAAATTTTTTTTTTTAATGATTCATGTTTTTGTTTTATTTTTATTTATTCAATACACGGGCTTACAAAAGTTACGCCCTTTATAATTATAAAAATACTAAAACTACATAAAAAACAAAATAAATGCGTAGTGTGATACAGTGTTACTCTCTTACATGAGCTGACAAACCCTGCATAAATTTTGGTTTGTCTCCAAAAAAATCGACATTAATCGCATGATTTGCCTCGCGACAAAGGCGTGTAAGAGGTGAATTGCCACCCAAATTAGTTCGGTGAAGAGGCACTCTGAATGTTGAACAGAGTTCTCAGTGAGATGTATGGTGTCGATAATGTCACTATAATACTATAATATGTTATAGTATACATAAAATAAAATATAAAAATAACGGTTCAAGGTCTGTATAACAGGTGGTTGTTAAATTATTATGGGTTAAATATTAAGGAAGCATAATTTTTAACTGCCAATAACTTTTTTCCAAATCATTAAATTTGAAAATCTTATAGATGCCTTTTATGTAAAATTTTCAGAAATTTTAAATCATACAACTGCCAGCTTTCAAAAATTTAATTTTGACAAGAAAAATGCAAAAATTATGTTTTAATAAAATTTTTACCATTTCTTCGCCCTTCGATTTTTTTTAAATCATTCTTATATGACCTATAATAATTCTAGTACTGTTTAGAATTGTTCCAGAATTGTTTTAGAATGGTTTCTTTCCGTTATTGCAACTGCTGAAAAGCATTCGATAAGAATCAGTGAGTTGTTTTGTAGTGAATATTCAATTGTACCTCATAAACACCTTGCTCTCCTAAAATTCCATTTAAGAGATAAAAAGCTTATTAAAGAAGGAACAGTTTTTATGGCTTACGAGTCGACAGAGTAGAGAGTGCCAGTTCGCTATTTTGGTAAGTTACACGTAATCTTTCTCTCTCTCTCGCATAATCGCTGCGAGTTGCGTGTGTTGGAGGAAGAACGCTTACACTACATAAGAAGCAAGCGTTTAAAGTTTCATGGACCAAAGTAACGAGCCATCTTCTTCGAAGCCCAAAGTAAAAAAGAAGAAAGAAACATTCGCCATAAGAGTAATATTTTTAAAGGTACTAAAAACGAAAGGACAAAAGCAATATGTGTTAAGCTGTCGTCGTGATCATGTACCAGGAGAAAATAGAACGCTTGGACTGATTAGAGTGAATTAAATTGAGTATCCTTAACTAATGTATAAGGAGACTCGCGATCACTAAATGTCATAGATAAAGTGTTTTGAAATGATCTTGGTCAGTCGAAAAAATGCAAAAGTGCAAAGACGCAATCATCAAACAGACACTTAAGGGGCATTGTTATGAGACACATGATTGGAGTTGCAACTTGTAACTCTGGAGCAATGCATTTAGTTGTATTAAATTACCACATGTGTCGGTTAGGGTTCAAATCCTTGCATATATTTAGTAGCCTTGAGTAGCAGTAATCTCCATATTTTATTGCAGAATCTTTACGAAAATGAGGATGATAACAATCTATTCAACAGAATAATAGGTTATAAAAATTATGAATTATTGTGCCTTGGCAAAAAATCTCTATCAACAAAGATTCAAAGTAAACTAAAATGCCGATACAAAGATCGGGGAATTCCATTTCTGAAAATAGCACCATTCAAAGAAGAAGAAGCGTATCTTGATCCTAGGATTGTAATATTTCATGACATAGTTTATCAAGAAGAAATTGATACCATGAAGAGATTGGCAGAACCTAAGGTTTGTATTTTTTCTTTAAAAAAAAAATTACAATTTAATTGTTCACAATTACTCTTTGCAAACTGTAACATTCCCTGAATCTTGGAAAGAAGTAATATACGCTTTATTCCTAAAATATCAAATCCTTCTAAGAGCACAGACTTTAGGCCAATTTCAATTCGTTGTGCTTCGTCTACACCTTTAGAAAAGATAATCTGTATATAAATAACTAAATATTTCAATCTAAACAATTTATGTGAGCCACTTTAATCTGGCTTTCGTTATAATTTAACGATTGCAGTTGTTTTTTTACTTCACTAAAGCATTTGATTTAGTAGATCACAGGTTACTACTAAGTAAATTAAAATTATTTAATCTGTCAAGTTCTGTTTGCTCTTGGTTCAAATCTTATCTTGACAATCGGTTTCAGAGGGTGGTTAATGGGAGGGGTGAATTATCCGATTAGGCAAGGGTCGAGTGTGGTGTTCCTCAGGGCTCCTCTCTCGCCTCCTTGCTCTTCGATTTATATATATCAGATCTTGGGAAGCATCTTATGTTCTGTAAATATCATAAATTTGCAGATGATTTTAAATTATATCTTTCTGGATCAATAGCTAAATTGATAGAGTTGCTATCACAAGTTCAAACTGACATTGACACTATCGCGCTATGGGCTGATGTCAATAGAATTGCTCTCAATCCATGAAAAACTCGGGAAATGATTTTTAAACCTTCTGGTTCTCCTGCAATGGATACACTTTTGACAGGTCCAAGCCTCAAAATAGGGGATTCTCCTATCGCGTTTTAGGAAACTGTTAAGAATCTGGGTCTAACTCTTGATCGTACTCTGTCGTGGTTGTAACAAATTTTTTATATTTATTTTTATAATTCAATAAGTTCAATTCTAAATTTTTCAAATAATTCAAAGATTTTATAAAATTAAATTATTTACGAAATCAAAGGAAGTTAACTGCCAGATTAGAAATAGAAAATCGAAATACAATTCAATAATATTTATTATGGAAAATCCTTCAATGAATAACAGACTAATTCGGAGTACATTAAGAGAATAATTACGCGTAGATGACGTCACCTCTATTCGCTAACGATTTTCAGATAATAGAATTTTCGACAAATAGTTAAACAAATATTTAATTTGGAATTCTCCTTCATACTAAATTAACACAATATTCAAAATACCATATACATATGTGCACCATCAGACAAAATTATACAATGAGTAACACATTTAACACGTTCAATAAAACATAATCAAATAATCAAGCAAATTATATAGATATATAGAAAGAGAAAAATTCTCTTTGGTCAATTTATGATATTTTATAAAAATTACAAAAAATAAAGACTGTGACTTGTCAATAAATCCTTTCAATATAATAAAATAATAAAATAATAAAATATAATAAATAATAAAATGTCAGTTTTATGCACAATAGAAATGTTAAAAATGTTAAGTGACTGATTGATTCGTCAGTATAAAATAAATCGAATTTTCTATAGATGTGTTGGATTATACTTATCACACTCGATTCAGGGACTGGTTGCACGAGGCGATGGCAATACCTCACAGAGGTTGTTGGCCCAACTACTTCGACAGAAAAATTAATCTATGACGACCATCCCGGAACTCTTTTATCCATTTATGGTTCGAATGAATTCCAATAATCGATGTCGTTATTCTCAGTAGAATTAATAATTCCAAGACCTCAGGAATGCCACCGATGATCCCCTCAATCCGTGCACACAATATTAAACGCCGCACTTTACAAACAAAATTAAACAAAAATTTAATTTGATAAAAAAAAAGAATAGACATGAAAACCCGAAAAAGGAACTAAAAATATTAAGTTATAATAACAAAAGTAAATTTCGAATTTTAGATATTAAAAAGATAATTACACCAACCTTTAAGAATCTTTGGCGAGTACTTAGAGATGCGGCGCGGACCAACAACCAGTCCCAAGGTGTGACGATCAATCAATGATCAATCGATTCACACCCCACGACTTTGGCGGCAGGCCCTACAAACGCATCGATAACACGCCGAGGATTTCCATTGGTGAAAATATTCACGTGACCACTCACACTATAATTGACTTCAAATTAAGAATTTAAATAATAAGAATTTTAAAGTCCCGAGTACCGAGAATCACCCGTGGCCCCTTCCAGCTTAAACCCATGAAAATAGAAACCATCGCCTCATGGTTTTATCATTGCAGATGAAAAAAGCAACATTCTTTGATGATGAAACAGGGGAAGATGTATTCCTAGACAGTAGAATTACGGACACTGCCTGGCTAGAAAGAGAGAACCATAAGCACATAGACAACGTGTACCTTCGATTACAGTTAATAACTGGTTTGTCTCTTATACCTGCAGAAGATTTACAAATGGCCTATTATCCAATTCGAGGCAAATACGAACCACATTTCGATTTTGAGTCTGTATGTAATACATTTCTATTTTTTATTGTTTAATAGTTTTTTTAACATTATATTTGTTTATTCTTGCAAGCCTTGCAAACTTCCGCAAGGCAGTCTCGATTTCAGATTTCAAGTATTGCTTATTGGTCTTTTAACAACTTGGTGTTGTGTACATTTGTTTCAATTTTTTATCCTTTTTATACTGCCTAAAATTAACGACACATTTTCTTATCTACCTCCCAAAGACGCATCCAGCAAGGAACCCAAATCTTTGCTTCTACCTCTACATTATTTTTTACTGAATTTTACTCTATAACTTAATGAAGTTTATGTTTCATCCAGTCCTTTTTTTTAATGTACTCTAGAATGTAATAATATAATATAACGCAATCGAAACGAAATCATTTCATAAATTATGTATGTTTCAATATTTACAGACATTTCCTCAAACAATAGAAAATTCTCTTCCCTATTATCATGATCGCATTGCTACTGTTTTACTCTACGTAAGTGAATATATCTTTATTTTAAAATCTAATAAGTATAATAGGTCTGTTCGAACATTAAGATTATTTACACAACAATAATCTTGTATTAAGTGCAAACTACTAGTATTCAAACAGTTAGAGTATTTTTACCTTTATTTTAATGTAAAGAATTATGTGCAATATGTTTATTCACAGTTAAACAATGTGGAAGAAGGAGGTGCCACAGTTTTTACAAAAGTAGACGTTTCACTGACACCTAAAACTGGGAGTGCTGCATTTTGGTACAATCTGAAACCGAATGGATTTCGAGATTATTTAACCTCGCACGCAGCTTGTCCAGTTATTTCCGGATCAAAATGGGGTAAATTCTTTTACTGTTTTATAAGCCACTGTGCCTACTGAAAAGAGCATCTGAACAGTATGGTACATGAAGTTAACGTAACCTTAGCGTGTTTTTAAAATGCGTTACACTTTGATGTGAGACAGTGATATTACTATTTTAAAGTTAAAATTTTAAAAAGTGTCTTGTACTGCAACATAAGGATTTTTAAAAATAACTTATAAAATATAGGTAGTGTTAAACTCTATAATAATACTATATATTTTCGAAATTATTATCAGCCGCTAATTTATGGATTAGAGAAGCATGGCAAGAATTTCATCGTCCGTGTACCTTAGACAATCAACCACGTGATGCAGCATGGGAGAACATTTATATAATTAAAGTAAAGAACGATTGTTTACATTTATTGTTTAAAATTGATTATTTAACTAATATTACATTACCAAAGTGAAATTATAAAAATGTGTTACCTATTTTATTTTGTTGCTTATAGGCTGTTAACGAATCAACTGCTCCAAACAAAAACTAGTAATTCTCACACATGTGCCAGTGTACGAAAGGAATGTAAGGTGTTAGAAATAAAATGAAATAAAATTTTTAAGAGGAATGTACTTAATAGTTATAACCAATATGCTGAAACTTAACACTGAATTTAGAAGCCGTAATTTCGTTATAATATTATCATGAATTGGTACTTTTTTATTGTGAGAGTTTTGACTTTTACCCTTCGGATGAATATTCATAAAAAGGTAACAGTAAATAAATAATATGAATTTTTTCTTTACTGACAAAGCACTTGTTCTTACGGGTATAAAACTTTTTCTATCATGTGATTGAGAGGAAAAAAATTATGTCTTTAAATCCAATCGATCAACCATTGCTACTACATATTTTTAAAATTCTTAATTGAAAAGAAGATAGTCTTAACAGCATGTTTAATATAAAGATTTGACTATTTACTTTAATTAATTTTCATTATTGAATTAAATATAAAAATAATTATAGAAAAGCTTGAAAATTACAGTAGGCTGCCATATGTTGCTTTAGTTGGCCACAATAGTTGCAATAGTCGGCCATCAATATTATTTTGCTTATAATATATAAATATTACTTAATTTTCAGTGTAGGGGAGGGTGGTACCATACCGACCCCTCGTACCATACCGACCCCCCTTTGTTTCTCAGAGATCGTGTTACTAGACAAATCGTGAATACTATTTAAAGAACACTTTAATAACTCTGACATTTTGACCATAGGTAATAATCTCTTGGTCCAATTGTATCTCGGAATTTTACGTAAAACTAGTTTTTTGCAATAATATTTTTTGTTTTTGACCTAGTTTGAATTTAAGTTAAAAGTGTTGAATTGAGTTCAGCAAAATTTAAGTACAAGTTTTTTGGTTGCTTATGGCCTCAACTTAGTGGGGGTGGTCCGAAACCGATCCCCCCTTTTCTTGCATTGTAATGGTAACTAAAATATTTGTAATTACTAAATAATACCTACAAATGTATTTTAATAAAATAACAATAATTAAGCTAAGATAATATAGCTTGTAATTAAGATCAGACTAAAAACACTGATTTTTTATTGTAATGATAATTCTTTTACTCTTATTCTGAGAATTGCCTTAAATAATAATGTATTTAAATAAAGTAACAGTAATTCAAGTTCATGCTAGTATGTTGTTTTTTAATTCAAATTACAATCTAAGTTCAAAATTTTATTTGTTTTTGCTATTTCCTGCAATAAAAATAGGGGGTCGGTTTCAGACCACCCTTTTTGAGATTGTCGAAAACGTCAATTTTCGATTTTCTCTCTGTATCTCCCACTTAATAAGATCCAGAGCCTTGGAACCCAGTGGAAACATGGAAAAATGATTCCTTTACTGAAAAATAATTTGACCTCAGCAATGAAACAAGTTTTGGCGCCTTTTTGGCTTTTGCCTTTTAGGGGGTCGGTTTAGGACGACCCTCCCCTACAAATTAAAAAAGTGATAAATTGAGAACAAAAAACTGTAAGACTTTTTAATCTATGTGTTATTAGTATTTATATATGTTAAAAAAGAAGTTATATAACATTAATTACTCTTGTTTATATATTGCAAAAACTTATTTATTTAGTTGAAAAAAGTAAAAATTAAATTAACATTTCAATTGTATTTAGAATTTAAAATCGAAAATGTCGTTATAAATTAATAAATTCTCAACGTAACACTTAGAAATACATTTGCGTGCAGGTAATCTCTGTTTTCATTATAATTCTTCTTTTCCTCAGATAAATTTCCAGTTTGATTATCGGTTGAATTAAAACAAAACAACCTTCGGAATTCGACATTTTATAATTATGTTCTTGTACATATCATCAGTTAACAAATAATTGCGATTCTCAGTCATACAATCAATTAATTAATTATTGTAATTATATCACAACCATAATTTTTTTTAATTTCGATTACTATTCTCATCTAAGAAGCATGAATTTGCTAGGGTGGGCCACGTGCTTGGTTTTATTGTCGAGCACGTAACCGTGCATTGCATTGCTCTTGTAAATTAGACGAAGAAAGGTATATATAGGAATTTATTATGGCTGGCAAGGTTGCTGCGATCGTGTTAAACAACGAATACCTTTTGTACAGAAAACATCGACCCGAAGTAGTAAGTTTGCACATAGAATTTTTCAAGCCTACCCTCTTTTGTTACGAATGAATGGTGTGAAAGGGAAAAAAACACACCACCCAGTAAACTTCAAATTTAAGTGACTATTATTCTAGATGGAGATGTCTTGCGCTACCACATATTAGACAGTTTAAAATGTAGGAAATTTAAAAAACTATTTATAAAGACCAGATTATTATTTGATTATTAAAAAATAATTAAAGAATTTCAAGTATTGTTTAAGAGTCCGTCTTTTTTTAATATGTAGTATTTTACATTTGTAACGAAGTGAAATTTTGATATGCTCCGAATTTGCTCGCCGGAGCCAAGGTTCTCGGATTATATTCACTTATGCTGGAACAACTAGATTTTGACCATAAATATTTTACTTAATTTTCTACTGTCGCTTTAAAGTTAGGTATAGTCAGTAAAACTCACAGGATTTCTATTAGTAAGAAATAATAAAAGAATATATTGTTCAAAATAAAAGTGTACAAAAAAAAAAATATATTATAAAGTAAATTTGACTGATAAAGAATAAATAACAAATGAGGAATTTAACAATAAAATATAATAAATAAAATACAATAAAAATGCTTGAAGAGCCGGCGTTTACAAAACAAAATATAACAGAAATCCATTTGTTTACATCAGGACTTCGTCCTGCCAAAACTCTCTTTGAGTTTGATTTTCCGGAATCTATAAACAGATAAAAAAAATACAATGTAGATTACAAAAATAAAATAATATATATTTTATTCAACTAGCATTATCCGGTATATTCGGTCGCGGATTAAATCGGTAAACTCCGTCTCCAAAACAATATAAATTACGGACGAACCGCTAAAAAATATTGCCGCCGTCATTCACCGTGATGTTAAATAAAATTGACCATCTAGACACGTATGATCAATTCGCGGTTACGTAAAATGACATTAATTATCAGGTGAGACAAAAAAATTAATTAATTCATTACTACGTTAATGACGCGCTTCAGTCCGGTAAAAAAAATCAAATAAATCTGAACGCGTAATTTCAGGAGCGAGGTGAATTTATCTGGAGAACAGTTAAACAACGCGGGTGTTCACCTAGCAAAGTCTATTCTCCAATGACATAGCACTGAGAAAAGCCCATGTGACAATCTACGTCAATGATCCGGCGCGGGAGATTTTAAAATTGTTTCGAACACTCTCCTACGTCATAAGTGTTCTACCAATTTTTCTCGAATTCTCTGATCATTCGTGATGGACCACGACGATGATCAGGAACTCGTCACGGAGTAACTTTACTCAAGTCAGGATTCCTTAGTCTACGAGGTAGATGTCCAGAATTTTATCGTGTCTGAGACTTCACGGTGGACCGTGACAAATCTCAGGACGATCCTGGCTAGAGGAAAGCAAAAGTTTTCCTTTGATTTTTCATTGAAGGGCCAATGCTAAAATCTCCGGAACGGTTTCCAGATATCATTTCTTGAAGGGCCAAGACTATGATATCTGGAGGAGTCAGAGAGACTTGTCCCGAGATGTTACTCGGTTCGCCCCTTGGGGCCGACTCCCCGATCTACAGGCGTGCAGGTCGATATATAGACGCAGCTTATGGTAGGGGCTGGCGCGATCATATTACTTAGCGCCATCTGCGCTGTGTCTGGCGTTCCGCGCCATCTTCCGGCGATGCGTGTGTCAGGATGCGCGGCTGTCTGGCAAATATTTCTGCTAGACCACGTTTTGACAGTTTAAAAATAAGCCGAGAGTGTAACTTAACCTCAAAGTTAAGTTTAATTTATTTTTCTTCAAAATAAATTATCAAGCGGAATTAAAAGTCATGTGCAATTGTGAGGTTCGTCACACATTTATATCTCATATTAAAAATGACAGATCAAAATACCCTTGCAAATTATGTAAACAAAGTTGTTATTTGGCGAATTTAGAACGGAAAATGGTGGCCTCTAAAGGTAGGCGAGGGACGGGGGTACCTCCGAGTTAGGAGTAAGCCACGTGGAAGGGATGACTTGAGAGTCAGGCAGTCTAGTCGTCTAACACAATTGCGTCTATCAAGCCATCCCTCTAACTCGGAGGTACCCCCGTTCCACGCCTGAACTCAGCAGCCACTATTTTTTGTTAAATTTTTGCAAACTTATTGTTTTTAACTACTTCGCAGAAGTATTTCGGTCTACCATTTTAAATCTGCTATATAAATGTCAAATACTACCTATAAAAAAGACAAACTTATGCATAATTATTTGTTAATAAACAAAAAGTCTGGCACTTCGTTGGCAGGGGTTCAGAGCTCTAACAGTTATATTTTTATGAAATTGAGACATTAAGGCTTAACATCAAATAAGCCAGATCCTTATAAATAGTGTATAAATTTCCTACATTTTAAACAGTTTCATACAAAAGGATTTGCCCACCCTACGGAATGCAAGGGCTTTACAAAAAGTTTTGTATCTTCATTAATAATAAAGATACATCCTTCATCAAATATTTATCTTAAAGTTTAAGTATTTGACTTAAAATGACACCTAAAAAAAATTTAAAAAAATTTTTTTTTTATTGTTTAATTGCTTAAATTAAAAAAAAAATTTTTTCATTTTTTTTAAAAAATTTCAAGTTGATACCATTTTTGAAGAAATCATCACATTTTAATTCTACGAATGTCATTTAAAAGCATTTTTTGTCACCTTTAGAACGATTTTTTAGAAATTGCTCTACGATAATTTTTAAGAAAGATATGATCATTTGTTTATAAAAATAGCCTCTTTTTTCAATTGTTGGTAACTTGAGAACAACTGACTTTTGGAAAAAATTGTTAAGGAAAAAAATGTGCCTTTTTGTGCGTAGAATAAGGAAAAGAATATTTGAACTTAAAAAAAAAGAAAACAAATTTATTCCATTTTTCCTACTGTATAATATATTTTAAGACGGACAAAATATACATGCCAATACATATCGATAAAATTTTTTTTTTTTTAAAGTTCAAATATTTTTTTCCTTATTCTACGCACAAAAAGGCACATTTTTTTCCTTAACAATTTTTTCCAAAAGTCAGTTGTTCTCAAGTTACCAACAATTGAAAAAAGAGGCTATTTTTATAAACAAATGATCATATCTTCCTTAAAAATGATCGCAGAGCAATTTCTAAAAAATCCTTTTAAAGGTGACAAAAAATGCTTTCGAATGACATTTGTAGAATTAAAATGTGATGATTTCTTCAAAAATTGTATCAACTTGAAATTTTTTAAAAAAAGTGAAAAAATTTTTTTTTTAATTTAAGCAATTAAACAATAAAATTTTTTTTTTTTAATTTAAGCAATTAAACAATAAAATTTTTTTTTTTAATTTTGTTTAGGTGTCATTTTAAGTCTAATACTTGAACTTTAAGATAAATATTTGATGAAGGATTTATCTTTATTATTAATGAAGATACAAAACTTTTTGTAAAGCCCTTGCATGCCGTAGGGTGTGCAAATCCTTTTGAGCGGCACTGTATGTGGTAACGCAGGATACGGGCGTTGCCAGACTTACATTCTTAAAAAGAGTGTCGAAAAACGCACCTAATCCTCTAATTATAGGCCTTATAAAAAACACTTGACTAGAACTGTCTCTAATTTGGACTCTAATTGGGCTCTGTTTATTTCTGACAATAACATTAAAATCTGTATTATAAAGTTTTGTAAAAATAAATTCAGCTTTTTTTTATAAGTGTTTTATAAACTGTTTTATTTTTATTTCTATTAGAATAAAGAAGAATAATTGGCTCTGAATATGACATCAGATCTCTCGGACATGTATGACTTCAACATAATGGATAATTAGATTTAATAATGAAGACAAAGATTGTTCGTCACGCAAGAATGTTAAATTATATTTCAAGGAAATAAAATAAGTCCTTTTGGTAACAAGGAAAGCGTCCTTTTTTTTTCTTTCGGAGAAAGAAATTTGCTATTAATTCTTTAATATAAAAATCTAAACTAGAATTTATAGTTGAATTTAAATTTTTTCATTTCATATTGTAATTTTAATAGTATTAAACATTTTCTCTACTTATAGGAAGGATGAAAAATAAATGTAAAAAGACTGTTATTATTTTATTTTTTTAAAGTTCTGAACTTAAATAATAAACATTTTAGTACGTTTATTCAAGCGACTTAAAGAGGCATCTAACTAGCTCTGTCCCTCTAAAATCGACACTGTATTTACCATTAACAGGTTTTTGAAGCTCTCTTTTGACATTACCTTCTATCAGCTGCAGTTGATAACAGCATAAACTATTTATATGCTCTAGCTTTTATCAAACTACTTTTTTACTTTAATGGACTATTGTTTCATATTTTTCCGTTTTTAAGAAGTTTTATTTATTTCCTTAGTAAAAATTTTTAAGTCTTTGAAGTTCTTGTTTAAGCTTTTGAAGCACGTAAAGGTTTAAAATGAGACAAATATCTCTAATTGTAATATTAATTAACACATTTGATTTATCGTTTGTTAAGTCAACACATAAATCAGTACTTGATAATGCAACAGAACAAAACTTAAATATAACCGACTTTAAAAACAATTCTTCTGAAAAGTAAGGAATTCTTGTTTTACAATTTTTTACTAAGATCATGTACTTAAAAATTAATGTTACACTTTCTAATTTTCTGTAAGTGCAGTTTTAATTTATTTCGCGAAAATGATGTCAATGAACTAATAGAGAAATATGAGAAAGAATTTGAGGGACTAAAATTTAATGATTTTATTAGACAAGTGGATCTAAAGCAAGTGCAAGTAAGTAAATCGAAAAAGTTAGTAAAATGCAATTTGTTTTTGTTTTGCAAAAAGTAAACAGTATGGATTAGGTTACCCGTACATAGTCGACTTTGGAATTTTATTAATATCAAGTTTCTCAGTTTGATTCCATTAAAAGAAGCCCGTGCTAGTAATCAATCTAAAATTTTAAATCATTAATTCTTAAAATTAAATTAATTATATTCGATCTTAAAAACCTTTCAGTAAAAAGACTTTTGTTTGCATTTCGTGAATAATGATGTGATGGAATTTTGCATTTATAACGCATTTTCTAAAAACAAGCAACTAAAAATTTTTTTTTCATTAATAATACATGTTATAGTATACATAGAGCGTTATAATAAGCTTATTATTTAATATGGTTTTTACTCCTTGAATGGCATTTTGGGACAACATGGTGTATACGAGCTACAATTCAATATTCACTACAGTACAACTCACTAATTTGTAACTTATATTCTCATGCGACCTATAATAATTCTAACATTGTTTAGAACTGTTCCAGAATCCTTTTAGAACGATTTATATCCGTTATTTCGACTGCTGATAACTGCTGATAGCTCGTAAACACCTTGCTGACCCAAAATGCCATTTATGGAGTAAAAATCCTATAAAATAAGAAACATTTCTTCATAATTTAACAAAAGTGGAAAAGGGGAAGGGTGATAAAAAATTTCATTAGAAGAAAGTTTTTGCATGTTTTTTGTCGAAACTAAAATATTAAAAACTGTTGGTTGTATAATTTAAATGTTTAAAAAATTCTACATTAAAAAACACCTATGAACTTTGTGATTAGGAAAAAAGTTATTGCCAGTTGAAAATTATGCTGTAATAAAATTTAACCCCTGTCAATATGCCAACCAAGCATTACACAGACCTAAAACTCTACATTTTATATTTATTTTTATGTATGTGATTACATGTATCATTAACGAAACAATTTTTTCGGGTTGGTTTCCGTCGTGTTTAAAACTTACCAAAATGTCGAACTGGCACTTTCAACTCTCTCTATTCGTAAGCCACGCTCTTCCGACTTACGAGATACCCCCGCCAAGCCCATTTAAATTTATTTTGCGTCAAGTGGAAATCTCCATCCGAGCCTCCTCGGAGTCCAGGTCCTCTAAACTAAGGTAAGTTTCACGTAACCTTTTTCTCTCTCACGCATTATCGCTGCGAGTTGCGCGTGTCAAAAGAAGAAGGCATACACTACATCAGAAGCAGAAGTTAAAAGTAATGTTGTCCTGTTTTATGGTCCAAAGCAACAAACGATCTTTTTCGAAGCCCGAAATAAAAAAGAAGAAGGAGACTTCACTATAAGAGTAATATCTCTAAAGGTAATAAAACCGAAAGAACAACAGCGATCTATGTCAAGCTGTCATCGTGGGCAAGTAGCAGGAGAATACAGAACGTTTAGAGTGGTTAGGGTATATTAAATGGAGTATCCTTAACTGACCTATTAGGAGGAGACTCTCAATCAATAAATGTTATAGGTAAAGTGTATTAATATGGTCCTAAACAGTCAAAAACAGGAAAGTGCAAAGACGCATTTATCAAACAGACACCTTGGGGGAATTATAATAAGTCACTTGATGGGAGTTGCAACTTGTAACTCTGGAGCGAGGCGTTTGGTTATATTAAATTAACACATGTGTCGGCTAGGGTTCTAATCCTCGCATATGTTTAGTAGCCTGACGTTGGAATTAATTCCACATTAAAAGAGTTTAATGCACATAAGGAATCGCCTTCCTTCAAATCAACAAGCCAAAATGGGTGACAAAATTGTGAGTTCGACAGAGGGGTATAAACTCCGAACTTAGCATTTATATAACAGTAATCTCTATATTTCATTGCAGAATCTTTATGAAAATGAGGAAGATAACAATCTATTCAACAAAATAATAAATTTTAAAAATTATGAATTGTTGTGCCTTGGCAAAATATCTCTATCAACAAAGATTCAAAGTAAACTAAAATGCCGATACAAAGATCGGGGAATTCCATTTTTGAAAATAGCACCATTTAAAGAAGAAGAAGCATATCTTGATCCTAGGGTTGTAATGTTTCATGACATAGTTTATCGAGAAGAAATTGAGACCATGAAGAGATTGGCACAACCAAAGGTTTGCATCTTTTTCAATTAAAAAAAAATTACAATATAAATAACAAGAAAAATTTAAGTTGCTAGTTGTTTAGTAGCCAAACTCTACGTTTTTTAAAAAAATTGAAAAAATGTCTGTCTCCTGCTTCTCTTTACAGCCTATGTTTATGACGTAGGGAGCTGAAATTTAGTACACATATGTAGTTTGACGTATAGATTACAGAAAAAATATTTAGAAGTATGGTTAAGTTCGTATTTATAAGGTTTACGAGCAAAAATTCGTGATTTAAAAAAAAAATACAAATTGCCACTGACCCCGCCAGCTGCAAATATCTTGGCTTATAGTGCTTAAAATTGGTTTCAATATAATTTAATTTAGTGGATAATAATTTTTTTTTAAAACGTTTCCCAGTGGAAAATTTACGATTTCTAGCTCATGTGTGAAAAAAAAATTGGTACGTACGAAACCCTTCTGTTTTAGTATAACTGTAATTCGTACTTGCCAGATTATTTTTTATATTTCCTGTTATATTAGTTACCTTCGTCTGGAAATATAAAATTCCTAGGTTAACAAATGCGTAAAAGATTACAAATCATAGTTTATAATTATTACTAATAATTTTTTTAAAACGTAAATGTAACTATCATATAATTTATGAAAACAATGATAGGTGTGATTTTATCATTGCAGATGAAAAAAGCAACATTTTTTAATAGTACAACAGGGGAAGATGTAATCCTAGACAGTAGAACTACAGAAACTGCCTGGCTGGATAGAGAGGACCATAAGCACATAGATAACGTGTACCTTCGATTACAGTTAATAACTGGTTTGTCTCTTATACCTGCAGAGGATTTACAAATGGCCTATTATCCAATTCGAGGCAAATACGAACCACATTTCGATTTTGACTCGGTATGTGATATATTTTAATTTTCTATCGTTTAATATCTTTTTAACCTTACATAATCTTTGTTTAATCTACAGAGAAATTGTTTAGCCATTTGTAGTCAAAACTTTTAGATTTATCGGGCTTCAATGAACTTGAAAGCCTTGCAATCTTTCGCAAGGCAGTCTTGATCTCAGATTTTAAGTGTTGGTTATTGCGCTTACAGCAAATTGAAGTTGTTTACATTCTTTTCAATCTTTTATGTTTTTCATACTGCCTAAAAGTTAAGATGCATTTTCTAATCTAGCTCCCAAAGACACATCCAACAGGGAACCCAAATCTTTACTACTACCTCCACATTATCTTTTACTGAATGTCACTCTAAAACTTAATAAAGTTTATGTTTCATTCAGTCCTTTATTTAACTTACTCTAGAGTGGAATAATATAATATAACGCAATCGAAAGAAAAATCATTTAATGAATTGTGCATGTTTCAATATTTACAGACAATTCCTCAAACGATAGAGAATTCTCTTCCATATTATCATAATCGCATTGCTACTGTTTTACTCTACGTGAGTGGATATATCTTCATTTTTATATCGAATAGGTATCTTAGGTCTATTCTCATATTAAGATTACTTACACAATAATTATATTGTATCATTCAGTGCGAACTACTAGTATATTCAAACAGTCAGAGTATTTTTACTTTTATTTTATGTTAATAATAATGTGTAATATATGTTTATTCACAGTTAAACAATGTGGAAGAAGGGGGTGCCACAGTTTTCACAAAATTAGACGTTTCATTGACACCTAAAACTGGGAGCGCTGCATTTTGGTACAATCTGAAACCGAATGGATTTCGAGATTATTTAACCTCGCATGCAGCTTGTCCAGTTATTTCTGGATCAAAATGGGGTAAATTCTTCTACTCTTTTATGAGCCAAGAGCTTACTGAAAAGTACATCTGAACAGAATGGTATATGAAGTTAACGTAACCTTAGCGTGTTTTTAAAATACATTACACTTTAATGTGAGACAGCACGAAGTAGTATAATGAGCTCCCACTCTGTATGTTATTTAAAAATTTTCGATTCCAGTTTTTCTTTTCTTTTACAAGCCTGATTAGTTAGCGATCGACGCAAACCTGGTGGATAAAAGGGACAACAGAATGAAAATGCAAATAAAAGCAAATGGCTGCCAGCGGGAAGAAATAGCGTCTGTTTTTCTCGAGAGTGGGAGCTCCTTATACTACTTCGTGTGAGACAGTGATATTACTATTTTAAATTTAAAAATGTGTCTTGTACTGCAACATTAGAATTTTTAAAAATAATTTATAAAATATGCTTAGCGTTAAACTTTATAATAATACTATATATTTTCAAATTTATTGTCAGCCGCTAATTTATGGATTAGAGAAGCATGGCAAGAATTTTATCGTCCATGTACCTTAGACAATCAACCACGTGATGCAGAATGGGAGAACGTTCATATAATTAAAGTAACTAACGATTATTTGCATTTATTGATTAAAACTGATTATTCGACTTCTATCACATTATTAGATGAAATTCTAAAAATGTGTTACCTAATTTAATTTGTTGCTTAATAGGCTGTTAACGAATCAACTGCTCCAAACGAAAAGTAGTAATTCTCACACATATACCAGTGTACGAAATGAATGTAAGGTATTACCCTCTGAATCCATATTAATAAGTAGGTAACAGTAAATAAATAATATGAATTTCTTTTTCACTGACGAGGCACTTGTTGTTATGGCTATGAAACTTTTTCTATTATGTGATTTTCTATCGATCAAGCATAGCCACACATTTTTAAACATCTTAATTGACAAGAAGATACTGCCAATATCTTGAAAAAAGTGTTCCGGCACCTTTATATACAATTTTTCTTTTATTTTGAAGCTTTTATCAAAACGCAGATTTTGGACTATTAATGAAGTTTTTACTGTCAATATATTTAGAGTTAACATTGTAAAAATTGAACATTTTGAAGAACCTGGATTTTAATAATTAAATTTAATGTAAGTTCTAATGACGACTTGCGTTTGTTTTTGTCAACTAAGGTGGCCCTTCATTTATACTAGGGTACACTGTAACTGTTTCACAAGCGAAAATCAACGCACTAATCTACAGAGTCTACGAGGATACAGAGCTGTCATGTCAGGAATCTATTTTTCTGTTCTGAATGCAAAGCAATACTAATGGCCTTCAATTATTATTCAACAACATCTCAGCTAGGATGGGAGTACCATGAGGCACTAAATTGTTCTGCTGAAATTAATTTCATCACCCTTCTGCGGATCCGAGACATTGTGGGGTTGAGGGAAATGAGATGTCGGATAATCTAGTAACAATGGGTAGCATGTATCTGTTAAAAAAAATGGTATATGCGCTTACAACTTTACACCGGTGTTAAGAAATCGGTGCGATTTTGGCCGTGCACTACACCGGCCGAGTGTAAACTTAAAACAAATTGGCATTTACAACCAAGCGGTGTAAACGGACTATCAAATCGCACCAAAAAGTGCGATTGTCAGTTTCTTTGTCTAACTGTCCCTCTCTTCGCCCCCTTTGTCAACATCTGAGAATAGCCATTTTTACGTTTTCTTCTAATTTTCGTTTTCACTGAATCCACTAACAGACAACTATATATATGACATGACTAGAAGTTTCCAATGCACGAACGCGCGACATGTTTTTCCCACGTTCAAAATTGAAGCAGCCCATTATTAGTACTCTAAATGATTACTAAATATTTAAATATGATAAATCCAGTTTATCAAAAACATAATATACCTAATGTAACTTAATATATAAAGTGAAAAACAATAAAACACAGAAGTAAATAAAAACAAAAAAAGATTACTCGACGACATAACCTAAACAAAGTATTGAAAATAATGTCGTATCAATTTATTCAATTCTCTAGTCTATTCTATGTGGCATATAAATTTCCCGAATATTATTTCAGCTTCTTTAAGATATTTTAAATTCAGAATTTTATTTAAAAACAATTGGAGTTTATTTTTATAATTTAGAGAAACAGGAACAGGTTTTATAATAGAGAAAAATATCAATTGTTGTAGAATCGAATGTTTTTTACAAAATGTATTCTATGTGGCAAATAAATATCTAAAATATTGTTTTAGTTTTTTTAAGTTATTCCAAACTCAAAACTGTATTTAAAAAAAATTGGATGATATTTCTATAATTTATTAAAACAAAAACATGTCTTAGAATAGAGACAAAATATCAATTTTTGTAAAACCGAATACTTTTTCCAAATTCTATTCTATGTGGTATATAAATTTGATAAATATGTTTTGCAATTCCTTAGAACTGTATTAAATAAAAATTAGATTATATTTTTAAATTTTATCGAAACAAGAACAAGTTTTAGAATAGACACAAAATATCAATTTTTGTAAAACAGAATATTTTTTCCAAATTTTAATCTATGTGTCATAAATTTCCCAATTATTTTTTTAGATTCTTAAAGATATTTTAAATTTAGAATTGTATTTAAAAAAATTAAATGATATTTTTATAATTTATATAATACATTTCTGAATTTAAAATATCTTAAAGAATCTAAAATAATATTTAGGAAATTTATGTGCCACATAGAATAGAATTCGAAAAAAATATTCGGTTTGACCAAAATTAATATTTTGTCTCTATTCTAAAACCTGTTTTTGATTCCATAAATTATAGAAATATCATATAATTTTTTTTAAATACAGTATTAAAAATTAAATATCTTAAAAAATAACAATTAAAATTTAGAAAATTTATATGACACATAGAATAGAAATTAGAAAAGATATTCAGTCATATAAAAATTGATATTTGGCCTCTAGTATACAACCTGATTTTGTTCCCATAAATTATAAAAATATCATATATATTTTTTTTAAATACAATTCTAAATTTGGATTTTCTTAAAGATTCTAAAATAATAATTGGTAAATTTATTAGCCATAGAATCGGTAAAAAATATTCGATTCTACAAAAATTGACATTTGCTCTCCAGTCTAAAACCTGATTTTGTTCTCATAAATTATAAAAATGTCATCTATTTTTTTTTAAATTCAATTCTGAATTTAGATTTTCTTAAAGATTATAAAATAATATTTGGGAAATTTTTTTCCCATAGAATGTGTAAAAAATATTCGATTCTACAAAAATTGACATTTGCTCTCTGGTCTAAAACCTGATTTTCTTCTCATAAATAATAAAAATATCAGCAATTTTTTTTAAATATTGTTCTGAATTTGGATTTTCTTAAAGATTATAAAATAATATTTAGGAAATTTCATTTCCATAGAATGTGTAAAAAATATTTGATTCTACAAAAATTGATATTTGGTCTCAGGTCTAAAACCCGATTTCGTTCTCATAAATTATAAAAATGTCATCAATTTTTTTTTATTCTTCTGAATTTGGATTTTCTTAAAGATTCTAAAATAATATATGGGAAATTTATTTGCCATAGAATGTGTAAAAAATATTCGATTCTACAAAAATTGACATTTGGTCTCTGGTCTAAAACCTGATTTTGCTTCTCATAAATAATAAAAATATCAGTTATTTTTTTTTAAATTCAATTCTGAATTTGGATTTTCTTAAAGATTCTAAAATAAAATTTGGGAAATTTATTTGCCATAGAATGTGTACAAAATATTCGATTCTACAAAAATTGACATTTGGTCTCTGGTCTAAAACCTGATTTTCTTTTCATAAATAATAAAAATATCAGCTATTTTTTTTTAATGTTCTGAATTTGGATTTTCTTAAAGATTATAAAATAATATTTGGGAAATTTTTTTCCAAAGAATGTGTACAAAATATTCGATTCTACAAAAATTGATATTTGGTCTCTGGTCTAGAACCCGTTTTTGTTCTCATAAATTTTAAAAATATCATCTATTTTTTTTTGCTCTGAATTTGAATTTTCTTAAAGATTCTAAAATAATATTTTGGAAATTTATTTGCTATTGAATGTGTAAAAAATATTCGATTCTACAAAAATTGACATTTGGTCTCTGGTCTAAAACCTGATTTTGTTCTCATAAATTATAAAAATATTATCTATTTTTTTTAAATACAATTCTGAATTTGGATTTTTTTAAAGATTCTAAAATAATATTTGGAAAATTTATTTGCCATAGAATGTTTAAAAAATATTCAATTCTACAAAAAATTTTATTTGGTCTGTAGTCTAAAACCTGATTGTGTTCCCATAAATGATAAAAATATCTTTTTATTTTTTTTAAATACAGGTTTGAATACAAATATCTTAAAGAATTTATAACAATATTTCAGAAATTTATTTGCCACATAGAATAGAACTTGGAAAGAGTATTCGGTTTTACAAAAATTGATATGTTGCCTCTAGTCTTAAAACCGTTTTTGTTTCCATAAATTATAAATATATTTTTGTTAATTTTTTCTTAAATTTTGTTTTTATTTGAACATGTTCAAGAATTTAAAAAATACTTAGGATCTTTCAGTGCCACATAGAATAGAATTTGAAAAATATATTCTCTTTTACAAAAAATTGGTATGTCATATGGTCATATGTTATGTTTGCGTTGTCAATTCTGTTGAGCATAACCATTAAAAGGTTTGTGGCTTTGTTGTTTAGCTGTGTATAATATCATTTGTGCTCTTGACAATTTTAAATAATAACTTGAGTGTATGACTTTTGAGTAAAAATGTGTATTGATAGTTTAGAATTTGTGTTTTTATGGATGTGATTGTAGGTTATGTGTAATCGCGAGTGGCACTCGCACCAATCAGTGTTGATGTCTCATGTGTTATAACAACTTCGCACCGTAACACTGGCGTTGCAATTTAAAAGTGTAACTTACAAAAAATTTACATAATCTTAAAAATACTTTTCAGGCAGCGTATAAATGCTAGACTTAGCCAATTTTTTTCAGAAACAAAAAATGTAGTTCAAAATATGTCCATGTACCTATAATTTAAATTTAATACAGACTTTAAAACTAATTTGACATTTTAGAAATATGTATTTTTTGGGTTTCAGTTTCTGAACAAAATATTGAAAATTGTGTACTTTTCTTTCGTCATCTCAAGGATTCCAGGTGCCTGGCCTGACTTCAATCGGATGCCTGTATCTTTTAATTCTGTACCAGTTAAAAAGGAAAAATTCCAATAAAAATTGCACTGGTCTTTATTATTATTTTTTTTTACAAAACAAGTTTTGGAGGGGGGAAATGCATTTACACACTTGTTCGTGTGGTGCTACACCAAGTCCTGTGGCAATACCTCACTAAAACAACGATTCTTTTGCTCAAGGTGTTTTGTGTCCACTGTTCTGTATGTTTTCCTGTTCATTGCTGCTGTTGTTCTTATGCGGTGGCCAGGAATGTTGTTGGATGCTTTCTGTGATTTATCATAATAATTTTATAAAGAACAGTGCTGTCGAACTAGATTGGTTTATTATTACTTTTATTATTATTATTAATGTTATTATTATTCAAACATTTTCTCCGGGGGTAAAAGTTGTTATCAATTTATAAAAGTCATTTAAAATTTTGAAAGAAATATTGAAAGTTTTTTTAGCTAGAATGTTTAGTGACTGAATAACTATTATAACAACTATGTAACTATACATATCTACCACTATTTTTCAATGTTATCGCTACACAATTATATTTCTCAGTGTTTTAGTATTAACAATGCATTGTAGCTTTAAACTTAATCGCTTTATTATCCATTGCAATATTAAAGCATTATTTTTTTTCATTGTAATTTTTTTAAAAAAATTGTATGTATATTTTTAATAATTATAGATACATTTTTTGTGTATACAATTTTTTATTTGCTCTTGACACAAGAAAGGATATTAAAATGAAACAAATATTTTTAATGCTTATAATAATAAGTATACTACATATTTCTGCTGTGATTGGAAATCATGAAGTACAAGTTGATCATTCAACAGGACAGCCTCTAAATATAACCATTTTCAAAAACAATTCTTCTAAAATGTACGTAAATTTCGTTTCATAATTTTTCATTGGTTCGAATAACAAGAAAATTAATGATTTATGTTTTGTTTTTCTTTATTTACAGTTCGAATTTATTTCGCGATGACGAATTGAAGGAAGCAATAGAAAAATGTGAGAAAGGATTAGGTGGAATAAATTTTAAGAACTTCATTAAACAAGTAGACCACAGGAAAGTACAAGTAATTAAATTGCTATTAAAACCAGAAATTTGTCTCACTAGTTCTATGTTCTTGTTTTAAATCTGTTTATAATATGTCTGTCAAGAAGCACATAAATGCCTTTTTTTAAATTTTCTTTTTTCATTGCTGCGAGTTGAACCTCCTCAGGAAATATTATTAAAAATGAAAAAATAATGTAAAAGCATTACGGTTATATTATATGACTTACTTGGTGAAGAATGTTTATGTACAAAATTGATTAACATAGTCTTAAAGTATCACGTACTTCAAATGTTTATAACTAAGAAATAGGTTAAAGGCAAAACAAAAGAAATCTCCAGCATAGAGCAAAAATACGTCTATCTCGTAGTTATTTTAACACTTTTTTAATACCAAATTTAAATATATTTGCCGCTACTTTTTAAAAAACATTTACCTTCGAAAAATCTATTTTCAACCCAGAACCCAAACAAGACAGGTATCTTTATTCAAAACCAATACAAATGTGTTCCAGCAATGAAGCGAACTTTTCACACTTTTATGAATTATGTTATCATTACGTATTTACGAAATATCAAAGAGTGTCCAATTCGCATCAAAGTCCATATTTTTTATTGTTCTTTTTACATATTTATAATTTTGAGTTATTTATTGACTTTCAGAATGTTTTTGATGATGCAGAAAAGAACAAGCTTTTAAATAGCATAATAAATTATAACAATTACAAATTATTGTGTCTTGGCAATATATCTTTAACGACAAAAATGCGAAGTAAACTAAAGTGCCGTTACATTCATCGTGGAATTTCATTTCTGAAAATAGCACCGTTTAAAGAAGAAGAAGCCTACCTTGAGCCTAGGATTATTATATTTCATGACGTACTTTATCACGAGGAAATTGAGACTATAAAGAGATTAGCACAGCCCGAGGTTTGTGCCTGCTTTATGATAAAAAAAATATTTCGTAACACAATTAATATATAAAGTAGTTGCTTTAAATAATGACTTCTATGTATAAGATAATTTTGTAACATACCTTGTTATTTAAACTTAAGATAGGTATTAAGACATTTATACTATAAAATAATAAGATTTATTAATCTTGTTATTATTATCATATCATATTTTTGCAATACAGCTATTTGTCTATTGATGCGTAAAGACTTATTAATCCATGAAAATTAAATTAAATTTCTAAAAGAAAGAACTCAGTATAAAAAATTCTTTGTCAAAATACTCAGTTATGTGATTTTTTCTTCGCAGATGAGAAAAGCAAAATTCACAGATCTGAAAACCGGAAAAAGCGTACTCCGACAGGGTAGAATTACGGACACAGCTTGGCTTGACAGAGAAGATCATACACACCTAGAAGCCGTGCATCGTAGAGTGCAGTTTATGACTGGTTTATCGCTTATAAGTGCAGAACTTTTACAAGTTGCTTATTATCCACTTGGAGGCAAATACGAACCACATTATGATTTTCAATCTGTAAGTATTGGATTGTTATTTTTTTATTTTTTCATTTTTCCTCAATATTGAATTTGTATTATTATATACGTATTAGACTCAGAAGCAGAAAATAGACAACGGACAAAAAAAGGCAAAACTAGTTTTCCCAAAAACGGTTTTGTCAAACCTAGGTGTAATTGTTCACGTCAGCTATTGACCGTATCAAAATGCCATAACTAAAATTGACACTTCGGCATTTGACAAAAGTAGTTGTGGCAATTGACAAAACTAGATATTCAAAATTTTTCAAAATGACAAAAGCCGATGAATTAAAAAATGTGTTTAGTTGATGAGCATTGTGTTGAGAAGAATTTGTAACAGCCGAAAACTACCAACCCTTAAAACTACCCTTAATTGATTTATCAAGCAAAATAATCATTTCGTCGCTTGAGAGGAGAACTCTGCCATTTAGATAAAGCTCTGAAAACTACGCCGTTTCGAAAAAGTGTTGAAAATTGCGCTATTCTAATTAGCATTTAAAGAAAGTGCCAATTCGGAATTGACAGATTTTTTTTTAAATTTAGGTTGTCAACGGGAAAGTTTCCTGAATGTATTGAGTTTTCTACTAATAATTTATGTAACATGTATGTTTTGAACATTACAGGGAATTCCTCAAACGATTGATACTTCTCCTCCAAATTTTAGTGATCGTATTGCTACTGTTTTATTTTATGTAAGTATTAATAATTATTATTATATATATAATAATTATTATATATATATATATATATATATAATAATAATTATTATAAAATTATAATTAAAGTTAGTTACTTAATGATAATCTCGTATAAATAAGTGTCAAATTATACTATTCACATTAGTTAAAATAGTTTTACCTTGATCTGTGTAATCAACCACAGTAAATCTGCAGAAATATTGTCTATTATTCTGTTATATTTTCATCCACAGCTGAATAATGTTGAAGAAGGAGGTTCTACGGTTTTCACAAAACTAAACCTTTCATTGACACCTAAAACTGGCAGTGCTGCATTTTGGTACGCAACATTCTGTTAGAATTCTGATAACATTCTGATAGAATCGAGCATAATAAAAGTTCTACATAAATTCGTACTTTATTTTCTAAAAATAATCACAAAAGCGAACAATCTTACAGATGTCGAAATACGATTTTAGAAGCAAATATTTTACAGGTACAATTTAAAGCCGAATGGATTTCGAGATTATTCGACCGCTCATGCAGCTTGTCCAGTTATTTCGGGAACAAAATGGGGTACGTTTCTTTTAAATTGTTATTATTTAATAATGTCAGTCACTTAGATTTCTTAGATTCTCTTTATGTTTCAAACAAATACTATATTTTTCCAAACTTGATAGATATAATTAAAAGAAGGATTCTTCAGTCATGGAAAACTTTTACAGCAATGTTAAGAGATTAATTTGGAGAGGTTCGATTTAAAGTTAATTTTTTTGTTAGTCGTCTAACAGCCGTGATTCGTCTCCCTTCCATTATCCAACAGAGATGTCTAAATTTTCGTATTCCTCGTTAAAGCGGTTTCTGACGTATTTCTTCATTTATTTCTTTTACAGAAGATAGATAACAATATTGATTCTCTACAATGTAACAAAGGCAATGTTTCTTGGAGTTAAAGTAACTCTTCGGATATTTTCTGCAACATAATTCTTTTACTTCCAACTGACGCATTCGACAAAAGTATTAAAGAATATAGTGTTTTCTGTCTTTATAATGTCTTAAACAGGGGAATCAGTTATTTTTACTTAAAGAAAAAATTTCCCCCCTAACCATTCTATTTAATAGCGCATTTTCCAGCATCTTCCAACCCTACACAGCTAATAAAATCCAGATTTTAAAAATTTCGGTGTTTGCGTAACAGCTGGTATAGGTACTTTTCAAGGTGCAAACACAACTAAATTATTCTTTGCATATCGGTCATTGTTTTTAAATGATTAATCTTTGAAGGCTTACAGTTCTTGCTCTTTAAAAATTGTGATAACTGAGATAAATGATCCCTCGAAGTAGAATCAGGACCATCACCGTTGCTAACGTTTTTTTCGCAGTTGGATAGTGGGAGGTATAGGTATAAGGTTGTGAAAAGAAAAAGGGGAGAGAACCTGTGATGTAAAAGCCATCGAGAATGAGATTTTATGGTGGATTGGAAAATTGTGACGAATGGTATCTTAAAAGGAAATACTTAATTACTTATTTATTAATGAGGAATGCCACACACGCCGAACAACGCAACAATGAGAATTCTGATTCTATTGTCACAACTAAATTCAAACTTTGGAATTTAAGAGTTAAATAATAACATACACATTAATAATGATAACATTTATGAATTTGGTGTGTTTAATTAAAATGTACCGTCCAACATAAAATAATTAAGTAATCTTTATTATTCCTGGAAATATTAACAGCCGCAAATTTATGGATTCGTGAATATGGGCAAGAATTCTACCGTCCATGCACCTTAGAGAATCAACCACGTGATGAAGAATGGGAACGTCTACATGTCACTATCGAAGAAAAGGTATATGTGGTTAATTAACCCTTATTGTCATGCAATTCCAATATTGTGACTAAACCATTTTTTTCGTCATTAGCACATATTTTATGGTCAAAGGAAACAAAAAATGACACTTTTAAAAAATCAAAATTTTTCAATTTCAAAATTTTTTTTCTCTAGAACTAAATATTATTTTTGTTTCATAGAAGCATTTTGAAATTGATAATTTACAGGATCAAAATAAAAATAATATTCCATAGTTCAATCTTAAAGTTCAAAAAAGTTGTTAGCAAAAAATTACCAAATAAAGGTTGTCTATATATCGACCACTGTGGCGGAAAGGGTTAAACTTGATTTTTAAGTTTAAAAATACCTTTACAGAATTCTAAAAATTTATAGTCTGTTTTATTTTCTTTTCTAATAGAAAGAAGAATTTTTGTATCCAAATGTGACGTCAAATATTTCGAACATGTGTGAGATTTAAAATAAAAGACATATCGTCTAGGTGATGAAGAGCTGTTCGACTTGGACCAATATTAGATTGTATTCAATCCAAATAAAAATAGACTTTATTCTAAATACTATATTAATTGACTGTTGTTGAATGCTTATTTCATCCTAGTCTGAATTCTAATTAAGAATTAACTTCGAGTTTGAAGCTATAGTTAGAAATGTAAAAATTAGTGGTTTGTTTCACTTTATTATACCCGATTTTAAGAAAAAAATTTTTTTTTTTAATGTAAAATGTCAGTATCATGTCAATTTAAGTCAATATTTAAAGTATTTATATTGGTTTTTCCTGAAAAAATTCAGAAAAATACAATAATTTAAATGCTTAAAAATGGTTCCCGGTAACTAGATTTCGAACTTAGTAATCAGACGCAACATACCTTAACATTTTCATTATAACTCGATAACGGATCAACTTTTTTTATTTTCTAAATCTTATTTCAAATATGAAATTAAAACGCATGTTTCTAAGTTTTAAAAACATTTTTTATTATATTTTTCTGAATGTTTCCAAGAGTTGAACTAAAGAGTTGTAAATGAGAAAATTTGTTAATTTTTTTGTCTTTCTCACTTCATAAATCAGAACCTATTTGATAAAATTACTACAAACATAGTTTATTTGACGTGAAATTTAATAAGTTGTTTAAATTTTGGTCAGGCCTGGTTTGTTATAGAGAAATCGTTGAAAACAAAAAAAAATTAAACTGTAATTGAAAAAGAAAAATCATGATTGTACTCATTTTCTTTTTAGGGTTTAGTGGAGAAGGGCCAAACCCCTTATAGGTCGGGTAGTGAAAAAAACAAGCCTGTCACCTAAAACGAGCACCATAAATTTGTAAAATATTCGATTAAAACGGAATCCTCTTTACCCTATGACGGTACGCGTATTATGCTAACAGTGATCATAACCCATAATGTAAATAAAATTTGAGAAATTTAAATTTGCCGCTTATTTTTCTAACCTCAAAAATATCTTTTATTAGATAAACAAAATATTAAATAAAAGCTTTTTTTTATGCTGTAAAATAGTTCAATTCTGAAATTAAATGTTATATTATTAAAGATTGTACAATCTTTTTATACAGCTAAAATTTAATATCATCAAAATCATATTTCATATAGTCTTATTTATTATCTTTTGGCTTTTATTTCACCAAATTTCCTAATATAGGACTTTAAAAAGGCATACATTTTGTTTAAAATACCTTAAAAAGTTGCAATTAAACAATAAAATTGCTTCAGTAAGTATAGGTTTAAGGGAATTTAAAAAGGGCCCTACTAGGTTTAATCTACTAGGGAGATTAAGACGGGATATAATGAACTTTTTTTAAACACCAAAATTAATTGTCTTCTAAACAATTATGAAGGTTTTCATCTAGTCAATTATTTAGAGAAAATGTTACAAATAAATATAGATGCATTTTCGTGTCCTTTTTAATTCACTAACTAAACAATTTTTTGCAAAACATACATAGGGTCCCATCTTAGGCGACTTTCCCCTACTTATTAAAAATTTACTTATTGACAAATATTAAAAAACGATGGCTTCAGTATAATACGCCAAGAATACTACACCGCTTGGACAAAAAGAAGCAACTCAATATAATAAAAAATATTTAAAAGGAAATAGTCTCAAATGTTTATGAAGTGTTTTAGTTAAATTTAGAAAGTTTATTTTTGTGATTCTTTTGAGACTTTAGCTGGCGAGAAGCGCTACCTATGCGCCCGCATTAAGTGCCCAAAGAACAGACTTTTGTTATAAATAAGGCAAATCTAAATTCGTATCTACATATATTAATATAAAAACTAAGAAATAAAAACAAAAGTAATGTATCCAGCTTTGCACGAAGTCATACGTAATAAAATCTTACAAGAAATAAATTATTATTCACTAAATTATTTCCAATGAGAATTTTGTATAACTAGAATAGTTATTTTTCAAACAACATTCACAAATTTCATATATGCATTATCGCACAACCACTTTTAATTATCAACAGTATAAACTAAGTTGATATACGGCGATAGATAAGGTGTTTACGATGAAGAACTTGGAAATTTTAAACAAAGTTTAAGAATGAACATTTAGTTTATATAAAAAAAGATCTATCGACTTTTAAATAAATTAATATTAAAAATATTTTATAATTTAAATAATTCAAACATCATATTTGTTTTGTGGAAAACTTCTAGGGTAGAAAAAGTAAATAGAAAGATAAAAACAAAAGACGAATTTTCAATTAAATGTCATAAAATGATTGATCTTTACACGAGAAAATGACTAGAAATATACGTGTTTTTATTTAAATTCTAAAACAAACAAACAATTTGCTTAAGTGTTGGAGTCAAAAATAAATTAAGATTAAAGGATTAAGTGAAAATTAAGATAAAAGAAGAGAAGTCAAGTAAATTTTTCTAATTAAACTAATAATAGTAAGTAAAATTAATAGTTTAATGTTAAAAATACAAGTAAACAAATTTAAGGGTTGTTCAGTCAGGTTAAAATAAGTGTTTAAATTTTTAAAATTTTTAATCTCCGATACGGTTAGTACCTGGATGGATGACCACATCTGTGATCCGCTAGCCCGGTGTTTTTCTCTGCGGTTGAGACATATTAAGCGAGAGATTAGACTTCGAGGACTGGTTGTGAACCATTCTAGACTTTGAAGGTATACATCCCGACTCTACCTATCCAATTAATAACCATATTGGAATAATTCTAAATAAAATTGTAAATTAAAATTTAAAAGAGATTAGAAAATTGATCAAACTACAATAATAATTTAAACATTTATTTTAACCATACTTAACCATAAAAGTTGTTTACTTTCACTTTTAACAATAAACTATTTATTTCACTTATCTTTAGTAGTATAGTTATAAAATTATCTAAATCTTCAATCCTAAGTTTTTTTACAGATTCCAACTTTTTGATTCTAGACATCTTACCTAATACAGTGATCACTTTATTTTCCAGTAAACAGTGATTTTATAATATATAAATGCTTTCAAATTTTTGATACATGAAAAGATATAAAAATGAAACAAATATCTTCAATGTTAATATTAGTTAGCATATTAGATTTTTTTTATATTATAATAGCAGTACTTGATGCACATGTTGATAATACAACAGAACAACAGGTTCATGTAACCGAATTCGAAAACAATTCTTCCGCGAGGTAAGTCTTAAAATTTTTCACTTAAATGGAAAAACACGAAAACTAGATTTTAATTTATCATTTTTTAACATGTACAGTTTGAACTTATTTCGTAATGCCGAAATAAAAAATGAAATAGAAAATTTTGAAAAAGAATTGGGCGGAATAAATTTCAACCACCTCATTAAAAAAGTGGATCATAAGAAAGTACAAGTAAGCGCCTTTACTAATAGTCCGTTAAGTGGATCCTAACATCCAAAATCCTTCCAATTGAAATTTTTCATTGAGAAAATTAAATGGCCAAATATAACCAATTTTTGTTTAAAACTTACCTAGTAAGGCTATTAGAATGTAATCAGCATTTTGTAACCAAGTTAATATAATTATTTATTCAACGTGGCAAAAAATTGGCAGGAAACTAAAAGAATTATTTAAAAAATATTTTTACAAAGATATCTTTTTTTTTTTAATACAGTCAACATTTTATTTCGCGGAGAGTAATTTGATGTTTCCGCGATAGAGAAGGTCGTTAAAATGCTATTAGTGAGTGATCGTTTAGGGATGTAACAACCATTTTAAATCATAGGATTTTTAAATATGAAATGGAAATTATAATAATTATTAAATAATATTTTATTTATTAATTTAGACTGCAATAACAAATAAAAATTTATAGAAAAATTTGCACAAGTCAGTATTGCGCAGTTAAAATCACATGTTTGGAATTACATTATTTTTATTTATTTTCAATAATTATTTAAGAAAAATTATAATTATTTTACAAATTTACAATAATCCTTCTTATAATTTATTATTTTTTCAAGAATATATTCTGTATATTTTGTATTCCTGTCAGAATTACATTATTCATTTTTCTAATTTTTAAAAGATTTTTTTTTTGGGTTTTTGATATTGCGTTTACGATTTTTGTTTTTCTATTTTATAACTTTCTCTAATTTTTTATTATAACATTCAATAAACTTTTCTTTTCATGGATTTCCTTAAAGCGTTACACCACCCTGAACACCTGAAAATTGGAGGGTATTTCAAGAATTAATTTTGACAAAATTATTATAAATACCGCTTTTTAATAATTGGAATATCAAAGTACATATATTTCACTAAAAAAAAATTCTTAGAAGAAGAAAAAATATTCAAAAATGGCTGAGTTATAGCGAGTCTCGTAAGTCACTTTTCTTAGCGCACGGCCGTGCGGTGTACATTCTGCACAGCACAATTTTTATCTGAAATCCAAAAACAAAATTTTTTTTTAACTATATTAAATTACCTACAGCATGACGTAGTCGTTTTAAAAAAATAAAATTTTTAAGCAAATGGGAGAACTTTGAAAAGAAAAATTTGTTTTGGGTACGAAATTTCTGTTTATAAATGTATAACTTTTTCAAAAAAAATTATCTCGAGAAAATCCTACGTCATGCCACAGAGAATGTTATAGAGAAGCTGTGTACAAATTTGGACTAGAATCGTGCGAGTAGTTTTTGAGAAATCATGTACACCACTCCAAAAAATGTAGTTTTGAAAAAAACGCAAAAGAAGATAAAAAAGTATTTTAAGGTATTTAAACTTGGAAAAAGGTATTAAAACCGACGTCTTAAAATAACCGTAACAATGTAGACATCGACATTATGTAAAAATATAACGATTTTTTTAAAATTTCAGGGTGGTGTAACCCCTGAATTATTTTTATATTTTTTAAAGAAAAACTTCGGTGAATCTTTTTATTTCTTAAAATATGTCCTTATTTGTAGACGCTTTTTTATTTTTCTTCTTTTTAAAAGCATTTTTTAAAGTTTTTGCTCAAAACTCAAAACTAAGTGGCACTAAACTTTTCGGACCTGAATTTGATGGTACGCACACAGCTATAACTCTCACCGATATAGTCCGTTTTACGCTTCCCTAATGAGTTTTCGTCGATTAGAAGTCCGCGGAATGGAAGGTTGACTGTATCATAAATTCAATTACATTTCTTTATATATTGATGAAGCTTTCATTTTTTATATTTCATTATAGTATTTTTTTGAAGATGAAGAAAAAAACTCGAATTTAAACAAACTAATATTTTATAAAAATTATGAATCATTGTGTCTTGGAAATTTATCTTTAACAACAAAAATGCAAAGTAAACTAAAATGTAGATACGTAGATCGCGGAATTCCTTTTCTAAAAATCGCTCCATTCAAAGAAGAAGAAGCTTATCTCGAGCCTAGGATTGTTATATTTCATGACGTACTTTCTGAAGAGGAAATTGAGACCATGAAAAGATTAGCACAGCCAAAGGTTTGAATCTATCTTATGACAGAACAAAATAATTTACAATATATTTGCTAAGCAACAGTAATTCCATATTATGATAATAACGTGTATTGAAATGTTACACATGCGTAAAGAATTATAAATAAATATTGACTATCACAATTTAATCCTAGACCCAAGGTCATTATTGTTTAATTGTAAAAAGTATTTATACGACAGTCGAAAATTGTCCGTCCAACCGACCAAAGTATATCGATAAAAAACAACTTTTTAAAAATCAGGATAACGTGGTAAAAAAATAATAAATAGAGTTGAAACTTAAAAATTTGTAAAGCTTATTAAATTCTGCTTTAGAAAACCTATCTATAAAATTTATTTAAAAAAATCAAAGTGATAATATTCTAGTGAAAGCTTTGGCTCATTCTCTATCTCTCTCCCACGTTTCTCCTTCCATATCGATGCCTGCCCGACATTTGTCAGCTCGATCGCAAAAAATTACAAAAGACAAATATAACCAATCTAAAACATGATTTTTTTTAAATTTACAATTTCTGTCGTTTGGTATTTTATTTAATTTTGATTTGATCTTTAAACATTAATGGAAAGGAAGAGACAATTGTGGTTAATTAACTTTAAAATTGAATTTTTAATATTTTCATAATAAATATTTACAATTTAAATTCTCTTTTAATAAAAAAACTTCATTTTATTATTTTCATTTAATTAAAATAAATTAATAAAATCTAGCTATCGTAAAAAACTTGAAGACGCGTAAAACTGTCAACTAAACCTTATTATTAATGACTTGCAAAATAAAATATATAAAACAATTTTTTAAATTTTTCGTGAAGAATAAAAGTTGTTAATAATATTTCCGTGAAAAACACAATTTTCGTACTTAATACAAGGTTTTTTCTGAATAGCGGAATTCAAATCATAATTTTTTTCTGCTTCTTGATCCGATGCTGATTGTAAAGTTTGTTCCTTTGTGTTAGCTTTGTCTTTTACGTTTTTTCTTTTTGTAATCGATGGTTCATTTTCTGATGCATTAAAAAAACTTTAATATGTAATTTTGACATAAAATGTTCAGCTCTTTTTAAATTGTTAGAATGCGGTATAAGTATTTTTTTTGGTTTTTGCCGTTGCAAAATAAGGGGCAGATTTTAGGTTCTTTTGATTGACTTATATAATCAATTGCACTCAGTTCTTCTTTAGTGACGTTAAAATCATCAAACAATTTAATTAAATTCTCTCTTGTGTTTGTAGACTTATTATCTTTGTTTTCAGTTATGTTTTCAGTCAAACAATTTTTATTAACTGATGGCGTCGATTGAGTAGCCGATACAGCTGCATGGGTAATGCTCTGAAAAATTTGTTCTTTATTTTTAATGGAATTTTCTACATGTTCTGTAAATAAGTTAATTTTAATATAGAATCATATCTCAATGAATTTAAATGTATTTAAATTATTTTTAAACTCTAAGTAAATTTATTACACCAAATAAATAAATAACATTGAGCTATTTTGGTCGACTTCCATCCTTCTAGTTGTTTGAGTATGGTGTTGTTTGCTACCGAGTCAGACAATAATATCGCACCAGTTCGACGAAAACAATGCCCAGTATAACTTTAGGTAAATTTAAAACAGACACTATAATTTGAGGCGTTTCACCAATTTTGTTTCTGCCATTGACTTGGTGATTGCATTTTCTTTTGTGGTACTGAATAAATAATCTGTTCGTAAAATGTTCACTTGGTCTGATATCAATATATTTTTTAACTGTTCTATGAAAAAGTTGTCCAATTATTAACTGGCGAGGCTTATCATTTTTTGTCCCGTTGATTGAAATAAGATACTTGTTGCCAAGATCTTCAACATCTTCACCTTAAGATTAGTGATTTCATCACATCGAAGAGGTCCTCATATGCCAAATAAGGAAAACCTAAAATTATTATACATGGAGACTTATATTCATGCAAGAGAGAAAGAGATAACTCTAGAGACAAGTATAGTGTTATCTCTTTCTATTACACGGTAGTTACAAGACCGAAGAGAAGAAGATATTAGAGAATCAGTGAGTTACGAAAATCTATTGTAAGCACTTTAAAATTTCTATAAACAAAATTTTATTAATAGGTTTTCTAAAACAGAGTTAAATAAGCTTTCCAAATTTACAAGTTTTAACTCTCTACCTCATTTTTTGAGCAAGTTATAGTGATTTTAAGTAAGTTATCTTTTTTCAGTCCACATCGGTTGGTCTGACAGACAATTTGCGACGGTAGAGTACACATATTTGCTATGCAAATTACTATTTATAAAACTGATCAGTGATATGACTTTATTTTTGCAGATGCATAAAGCATATTTCATAGACGAAAAAAGTAAAGAAAGTGTAACCCTAGACATTAGAATTACAGACACTGCTTGGCTTGAGAGAGATGACCATAAACAAGTAGACAATGTATATCTTCGTGCACAGTTAATGACGGGTTTATCTATGATAAATGCTGAAGCACTGCAAGTTGCCTATTATCCATTGCGAGGAAAATATGAACCACATTACGATTTTTCATCAGTGCGTACCCGAGAGAAAATTTCTGTCCGGTTTTCGCTTGGAAATCCGCTAGAGAAACAGTGTGGCCATTTGGAACCTTCCGCCTGGATATCCGAACGAATTTGCTGGTGGAAAACTGATCAGATTTACCGGTATTTCTAATAGACCTTAAATATGTTAGATAATTCCACTTTAAAATCGTGGAAGATAGTAAGTAAAAACCCCTAGAGGTCTCAAAAGTCAATTTTGATGTCCATTTTTGAATATCTCTTGAGTATAAAAAGATTAAAAATTCCTGGTGGAATTCCGGAAATAATGTTTCAAATAGCCACACGTATTTCCGAGTTGATTTCCAGATGAAAAACCAGGCGGATATTTTCTTGAGGGTATTGTATTATCATTTTCTGTTTTTTAAAATTTTTCTCTTTTTTCCATATGCTGAATAAGAAAAGTGCTCTCTGAACATATGTGTTATGTAACCAATTATAGAAAATGTCATGAAATATTAAGCAGTGTACTTTACAATGTCTACAGGAAATTTCTCAAACAACACATCCTCCACATTATTATGATCGCATTGCAACTGTTTTATTTTATGTGGGTAAATATATAATCATTTTAAGCGGAGTTTCTCATTGCGGACACAAAAAACAATCCAAAATTTGATAATTTTTTCTGAGGAGTGGTTATGACTTAGCGACCTAGTTATTTTTTATAAATAAAAGTAAATCTTAGAACTTTTAAATCATATTTTTTAATTTCAAAAATTTTTAAAATGGAGTCCAATATGGCGTATTTAAAAACCCATGTTTTTTTAATAAGTGAAACGGTGGGCACTCTGGACTCTGAAATTTTTAACCTAGAACAAAAAACCAAAAATTTTTATAAATTAGACATTCTAAAGAATAAGTTATATCTATAAAATAGTTAAAAATGTAAATAAATGACAAAATGGTAGACACTTTTTTAAAAGAGTACGATTTCTGCACTATTTTTTTTATATTTGACTCCTTGTGAAAAATATTTATCGTTAACTATTCTACAATATTATAAGTATAACCCCAGCAGAAATTAGTTATTTTTAATTTGCCAGAAACCCGAAGTTGATTGGTTAAATAGTTTATACGCTACAATGCCCACCATTTTGAAAAATCTTGTTTTGAGAAAAAAGCTTTTAAAGTTTTGGAAAAATTTTTATATACCTTTGCTTATTCAATATCCAATTTTGACTAAAATTTACAAATGAGGGTTTTCGAGGTCGCTAAATACGATTCTGAGATCAAATTAACAAAATTCAAAATGGCGGATCCAATATGGCGGCTAAAATAATTGTTTATTGTCTAATTTCGACCACTATGTATAAATAAGGGTTTTCGAGGTCGCTGAATATGAATTTGAGGTCAGATTTGTTAAATTTAAACTGGTGGATCCAATATGGCAGATTATAAAAATTAAAAATTGGCCAATTTTTACCAAACTTTATATATAAGATCGTTTTGAGGTAGTAAATGATATTTTAATATCAGATTCCCAAAATTAAACATGAATAAAAGCGATTAGAAACCGCGCGATAAACTTGCTACTTCAGCGTCACTCACCGCTCGAGACACCGGTGAGTTCAAGACGCTGGAAAAGCAAAAATATTTTTCGGATTGCAGAACTACTTCTCTCACATATTCTACACACATATAGCTTTCAAAAAATGCAATAAAAAATCGATTTTTCGAACCTCCGCAATGAGAACCTCCCCTTAAAATAAACCTTTTTTATCTTTCGCTTAAGTTAATAATACCTACACATACTTAAAACGCCAAAATATAATTGCAACAATATGCAATAATGCTGTGCAATAATTTTATTTATAGTTAAATAATGTGGAAGAAGGAGGAACTACTGTTTTTTCAAAACTACATGTTTCATTGACACCTAGAACTGGGAGCGCTGCTTTTTGGTATAATTTGAAACCAAATGGATTTCGAGAATATTTAACATTACATGCAGCCTGTCCAGTTACTTCTGGATCAAAATGGGGTAAATCTTTTTTGTTTTTTATAATTTTTCCTTTCTTCAATTTATTTTATTACCTTTTTAACTCGATATTGAAGATGTTTTCTATGCACCTATTAAAATTACCTGTAATATTTTCTGCAAATGTCAAATTTTTTTACAAACTTTTTCTTAACAGCAAACGCTTAATTAGTTCCATTTTATTATTGTTTTTTTGTAGCATTACATATTTTTTAATGTAATAATCATGATCTCTTACAAGAGGACATTTCATTTTTTATAATAACTAGAGTATAGATACTATTAAACTTGAAAACAACATTATAAATTTTTTTTATTTTCGGAACTATGAGCAGCTGCTAATTTATGGATCAGTGAAGAAGGGCAAGAATTTCATCGTCCATGTACATTAGACTATCAGCCACGTGACGAAGATTGGGAGCGTGTGTCCATAATACCAGTAATTATAATTTTTAATTTTACTAAAAAGCTTTTTTTTGTGAAATATGTTGCTTTGATCAATGTACATCCAAAAGACGTACTTAGCAAGAAAAGAGAGTGTCACCCTAATAAGAAAACCTTGCATTTCTACTTTTGGTAAAAAATTATTTTTTAATGTAATTCGAGGTATTTTAAATACATAAATGTATGTTGCAAAATACTATTTATAACAGAATAAAATATGTCAACAAGTCATAATTCAAAATCGCGAAATCTCGACCATGAACGTCAACAGTTGTTTTGATCTTTTGTAAACTTTCATCAAGTAAAATTTCGTGGTTTGGTTATTAAAGTGACGTTATTGATTATTGTTAATTATTAGCATACATGATCCTAAAAATTTTAAGACAAGTTTCATGAAAAATTCTTAATTTATGTTTAATAATAGAAATATACTTAAAACCACAGGATCTGAGTTTATAAAATTTAATTTTGTTTTCTATATTTTTAGGAGTATGAAGAAATGTTTCAAGCTAATGAAACTTCAGATTCCTCGAACTAACATTATTGTTATATTATGATATTTGTTTGGAAATCTTATTAGTCTTACATCCTTATATTAATTTAAGTTTTCTTAATATTAAAGTTATTAGAAAATTATATTCCTAATATACTTGATTACTTACACCTCTTCTCTTTTTTTCTATTGCAACCGTCAGGAGTTCGTGAATGTTGTACCGAGTTAAATCTTGTGAAATCGTCGGTGTCTTAAGATTTCGAAAATCAAATTTTTGGCCTAAAGTTCGTTTCTAACTTGTTGTTTTTGAGGCTTCGAGGAACTTGCAACTCATTGAAAAAACACTGTGTTCAGATTTGACATTTGACTATGGTTGACAGGTTAGAAATTTGACAACTATGCGTATGAGTATCCCATAATGCATCGGTGCACCACTGTCGATTTTATCTAACCTTACAATATCACTCACAGTTTCACGAAGATCAAGTGTTTCATCAAACAGTCGTATAGCTAAAACACAAAACTACTTGGCAGTTCCCAAGTCAGCAATAAAATATGGTCGACCTACCCATAATTATTTCAGCTTCTCGGAAATTTTTGTTTTTAGTGAAAACCTTTACAACCTTTAACATCATCTTCCAAAATTTCGCGATAATATTAAAATTTCTCATAGTTGTTTCAATGAGAGTTACGACTTTAATATCAAGTTTATTATTTGATGTGATCTATTATCAACTACTTCGTTAGCATCAGAAATAAACATCTGATTAAATGATAGACTTTCTTCTTCTTCTGGATATAAAGCACTGCTTATTTAATAATAAATCTGACCCTGAATTTTAAAACAAAACGGTTCTGAGCGTGTTACTATAAATTTCACAATTTTGGCATTCAAAAAAGCGAAAAAAATGCATTACTGTAACCTCGTATGTTTTCTTTAAAATGATTAGATTTCGGATGTGATCCATCTAATAAAGAAGTTAATTCTTTCGGAAATGCAAACATTATTTACAAAACGACTCCGTCATGACCACAATAATCATTGAACGAATTTAAACCTTTAAAACTTTTCTTTTTCTTTTCCGAAGTGTTTCGCATTACAATAAATACATTTCTCTCTCCTTTTACCTGAATATTCTAGTACCACTTCATCATTAAGTAATGTTTGTAAAACATTTAAAACGATACTTCACTCTTTTTTACGTAAACGATATTGACGTTGCCTATAAACGTTTTTTTGTTCCTGAATTTTTCTAAATATTTCTTCTTCTTTATTAGCAGGTTTTACTTTTCGCGACATGATGTGAAATTTATCTCATGAAAACCCATAAACTCATTAAAAAAACTTATGAAATCTTATAAATCCACATTAGAAACTAGCTCCAGCTTTAAAGTTGTGCTTAGCAAATGTCAGAAATTGATGGTTTTAAACAAATTTAACATGTTATGGTTTGGTTTGATTATAGTGGACAATATTTGACATTGCTAATTACAACTCCGAACCTGTAGCTAGTTCCTAATGTGGATTTGGACTACAAAAGCATTCTCTTTTTAAAAATTGTCAAATTTGTCAACGTTTTTTTCTTTTAATATATAGCAAATAGTTAATTGTGTAAGAAGGGCGTATTTGTAAGGAAATCCAGTCTCATGTTTCACATACAATTTTACATAATACCTTGAATCCATTGGCGGATTTGCGAGGGGGAGGGGTCATAAGGGTCATAACCCCACCTTAGATTAAAAAATTCATAACCAAAAAAAAGGTCAAATCATTTTAGTCGAAAAATGCCGCGCCTAAGGATGACCCTCTCTCTGGAGGAAGTTCTGGATCCGACAATGCTAGAATCAAGAACTCTAGTAGAAACACTGATTTTAGAGTTCTGGAGATAGAAAAAAAATTTTTTTTACTTTTTATCACACTTTAAACTCACCAGCAATGCTATTCAAGCATGCTTGACATTCAAATACGTGACGCTACTGATGATGTTTGGGTTGGTAAGCGTGTTTGAATAGTGTTGCTCGTGGGGTCGACTGTAACAAAGTAGGATTCTTCTTTTAATCTATGGAACTAATTTGAGTTGGACATGCTAAGGCCACAAACCAGAAGAAAAAGAAGAAGAATCTTTGGAACTCTAAAGAGTGTTAAGTATTGTTCTTAACGCAAGGTGTTATTTAAAGAATACTTTTCATTGTAAAATATCAATAAGATAAAATTTAAAATAATTTTAGTCAAATTTTGATGATTACTATTAGTCGAGATAAAATAAAATAATTAAGGAAGAAAACCATGTTTCTACTTTTTTCTTAGAAAAATACTACTGAGCATGCGTAGTCACTGAAGATACAATATATAAACCAGGGCTGGAAAATCAATTAGAATCTTAACTAGCTTTTCCGTCAAAGGTAATTTCGACAGATGGAAATTTTGGCCTACTGATTTTTTTTCAAAATGTCATTTTGAACAGTATATTGATCAACATAGGAAAATAAATTTATTTTGTTTATTTACCGAATGACATTTCCATCTGTAGTCTCTTTTTCTAAATTGAATTTTGACTAGTAGGTATCATTTGATTTTCATTTTATGATTGATAAATTATGAGTTCTGTGAAGAATAAATATTGGTTTAATAAATAAGAAATATAAGTTTAATGAATAGTGATCCCATAATTCTGGCCGGTAGTTTAGTTATACAGTTCTCCATGCAGAAGAGGATATATGCTGAGGTTGCATATGCGATGAGTCAATATGAACCCTTAATATCCAGAAATGACGACTCAGTATCTAAGAGATCAGGTATACTCTCGGAGAAAAAGAAGACATGAAGCTTTACTTCAGGAAGAAGTAACTCCCTTATAGTGAATATTCAACTAAGATGAGAACATGGGATCAAGGGAAACAAAAATTTATCTTGAGATTTGCATAACAATGGATATTAAACTGTGCGGTGTATGATAAAGCAGTGCCTTTGCTTCGTGAAAGTAACAGAAAAACTGAATCAAATTCAAAGTTTTACATCAAGAGCTTTAGAAATTAATCAAACTCTTAGAAAATTGCATCACACTCTAAAAAAATCGGAGTTTCCGACCATCAAGCAACATTGGATTGAAAAGATACATGTTCTTGTAGTTATCAGAGAACGTTTACAGCGTCGGATTGACTGAATTAAGCAAAATAATATCTTAGCTACTAATCCCTTCCACCTGTTCAGTTCACTAACATTAGTCGTTGTAAACCCCCTATGTTGTGAAGAGGTTGTAACTTTGTGGAGAAAAATCTATGGAACGTCTCATACAGTCAACGATAAAGATGCGTCTTCATCCACTCTTCAGAAGCTTCTCTCTTGGACAAGGACTTCACCATTCTATTGAGGCAAGTCTACCAATTACTAAGAAAGTGGTTAGAAATGCAGTTTTTGAAACTAAGAACATTTCAGAACCCGGGCCAGATATAATTAATAAAAAGTTTACTTAAACTTACCCTTATTTGTCCATCTCAGGATGGTGTAATTAATACTTTGGTATACCGCAGCCACGTGATGGATATACCTATTTACAATGTCATCTGTCGTGCATGTAATTAATATGCAGGGACACTTAGTCATATTCTAAATACGTGCCCGAAGTATGCTTGTTGTAGGTATATAGAGAGACACAATGCTGCGCTTAAGGTGTTGTATTATCACCTTCGACACCAAAATGGTACAGATAAGGAATCCATCGCAACCTTAAGTAACGTTTATAATTATAATACTTCAATAAAGTAAATACCATAATTGAATTAATATAATTTGAGAAAAATATTAATAATTAAGAAGCTTAAAATAACATGAAATTATTGAAAATTATTATTATTATTATTACTCACCTGTAACAACCCTTTATTTTTATTTTTTTTTTATTTATTGTAATACAAAGTTCATAGGGCTATTTAGCCCATCGAAGAACATAGTAAGAAAAAATTTAGTTCTAATTACACTGTCGAAATAAATGGTTGAGTAGAACGGACGCAGTAGCAATCAGTTTCAGACTATATGCAAAACATTATCATAGATATGATTATAATTACAATTACAAATATAACCATCGACCAATACTTAGATGTCAGATGCATACATGTAAACACTGTATATATAGTTGGAAAGTATTTTCATAATTAATCAACTAACCAGAAACACAAAGAAAGTCCTAGACTATAGTAAAATAGTTAATAGTTAGCAATAGTTAACAACTTACAACTAATAGAAAGCCTGACTGAAAAACCAAAAGAATAATAAATAATAGTATATAAGTAAAAAAAACAACTACCAAAAAAAAAAGAAAAAGCGAGAAACAAGAAAACTTTACCAGTAAGTGATTTCAAATAATCTGCTTTCCATGTTAAAGATAAAATTATACAAAATTTTTTGAAAATGTTACGAGAATTTATGCTTCTAATATCATGAGGCATTTTATTCCATAGTCTTGACCCTCTTATAATAAATGATTTTTGGAATTTGCAGGTGCGATGCGAAGGCAGTAAAAGTAAGACTTTTCTATCACGAAGGCGGCTATTATGCAATTTATTATTATTTATGAAATTAAAAAATTCAAACATATACTCAGGAACCCTTGTCTTAAAAAGAGAGAAAAGAAAATTACCCATGAAAAATTGTCTTCTCTTCGCCACATTAAGCAAACCAGCTCTAACTCTGTGAGGGGTAATATGTTCCCATTTAGGAATTTCGTATATAAATCTGATGCAGGCATTCAAGGACTTTTCCAATTTATATTAAGTTCTGTGGCAAACCTATACGCGATTTATTTTGAAGTATTTTTAATTTAAATAATAAATTATCTAAGCCCGAGCGTGAGATTCGACGCGTACCGGTAAGCACATTAATACACTGACAGAATAACCATACTTACTAAAATAGAGTCGTTTGACGTTCCTTAACCATTAAAAAAAATGAACAACCAGCGGTGCGAGTAACGAGCAATTGCGAGTTCACAGGTAAGAATGCAGAAAGCCACGAGGGAAATTTCAATCAGGCGAACTTACCGAATTCGGTGAAAAGCGTGGTCGGATCAACTGGTTGTTCCTTTGGCGGGTTGATTATTGCGCTGGTAGTTATTAATAAACTAGGCGTTGTTGTTAAACAATAGTCCTTTATTGGTGCACTACACAACACAGTGCACAAATAACTTTAACAAAATTAATACAATTGATTAATTAATCATAACGTGATAAGATAATCTAGCGCACGCTAAGAAGTCTAGCTTCTCTCTGCTTCTCTATTCGCCAACAGCCGGTCTCGCGTGGAGCGACGAAAGCGCCCGAACGTACCCGGAGATTGCCAAGCGGAAATTTCCCCATAATCGCGTGGAAGCAAAGAGAAAACTTTGCCGGGGAAAAGCGAATTCAATAATAATCTATAAAACGATTTTCAATCGTTACACTCCCCTCTTCTGAATTGCTGTTACCCGGCGGCTAATAAGCTCGCCTGATCAACCCTATCGGGGTCTAGCGGCAACCCGCATCTTCACCTGTTTATTAAACAAGAAAAAAAAATTATAATTAAACAGAAGATTTAATAGAAATCAGTATTTCATCAAAACAATTTGGAGGATGTCTCGCATTTGCTCTGCTACGCTTGTTGCGCTTGACAAGGTACTTGTTAACTGAACAAACAACGAGGTTAAATCAATAAAGGAATAATTCTGATTCGTTATTTATTTATTCTAATCAGTCTGTAACGATTAACATCACAGGATGTGCAGTTGCGCACGAAGAAATTGGCTTAACTTATAGGTAGATGTAAAAATAAATTTTTTTTCTTGAGTAAGTGAAGACAATCCTGTAAGGCACTTAGTCGTACAAAGAAAATAACAAAATTTTCGTATCAAAAATAGTTAAACGTACAAAAACAAAATTAAATATTATCAATGTTTCAAAAAGAGTGTACGGTTGCGAGGTAGTTTGTTAGCCTAAACATTATCCTTAATTAGTAAAAGGCGTCGTGGTACCTTGAGATCGCTAAGGATTTATCTATCCATATATTAAGTGGATGCTTACAAATAATAAAAGAAAAGTAGTAGAAAGGAAAAATTATAAGATCTGGATTAGGAAAATTTAGTGAGAGGATGGGCGGATTACTTCTTTTCTTCTTCCTCTTCTCCCTTTTCGACCTTCAGCTTGTAGGCTAGAGTTAGAGTTTGCCAAAGGGCTGCATTTTCTTCATTCGAATCGTAGGGAGCCAATTTACTGACTGCTGCTTGGCCGAGGTCAGCTTGTTCCTGGTGAATTACTGAGGCGTTGGCGCGACATTCGGACGTTGATTTACTTGTGATTGATGGTCCGGGGGTAGATGGTGTCTTATTAACAGCCGAAGTGCTTGCCTGTAGTAAAGGCGCTGGATTTGGCTTACGGGGAACGTTAACTTGCTGGCTCTCCAGTTTTTGCGCTAATTGGTTGCGCTTTGCGATGCCGTCACTCAACATCTTCCTCCGAGACAAGTAGCAATTTGGATCTGGTAGGCTGAGTGGTCGGTGACAATTCTTGCAACGTTTATGTTGAGGTACATCAGGAGGTCCCTTAGCGTAGTGGGGCCAAGGACAATCGAGCGTGTTGAAGTTGGGATGGTCGCATTTCTGGCAAAAACGACCATTATAGGGTTGCTGGCAAGTCTTGTGGCCATGTCCCACTTCGCTACAGTTTAGGCATCCTTCCGGTGCTTTGGGCCTTAAGTAAGGCTCCCGTAGTTCTACCTGGACACGGTAGACTTCTTTCACCGTCCGAGTAAACAGAGTCCTAGTCCGTTGATAGATGTCGTCGACGTAGTTGTAGTCAGCCAGAAGATCGTTATAGTCTTTGTCGTAGGAATTTACGACCTTTTCAAGATCCGCCGACTTCTGGCGTAAGAATATAAGCTCTTCTTTGTCCTTAGTCAACTCGGTCGATAGGTCTCGCCTCTCTTGAGTAAGCTCCAATAACATTTTAACTTGGCTGGCAGACTCTACTGGGGTGCTGATAGCTGGAGTTGCCTTGGCGGTGGTGAGTTCTTGACGTAAGTCAAGGATCGTTTTATTGGCTTCGGCGAGCTGGACAGCTAGGGTGTGTCTAGCGTTCACTAGGCTCAATAAATCACCCTTATTCAATACGACGAGTGGGCTGGATATCTCCGTAAACTTTACGTTGAATGTCGCGTCCAACAGCTCAGCAGGCGTTGTTTCGAGACGTATTATTCTCATTTCCGAGAATTGCGCAGCGGTGGTAGCGTTGTTCTTGCTATTTTTAAATCGCCTACGTGGTATTTACCAACTCTTTTGCCATGCATGTCGCTGATGACAGCTACCATGGGTGACAATTTTTCCGAGATTACTGCTGGGCCTTTATAACGTGGCGCCAACTTAGAGCTAAAACCGCGCACTGCGCTTGATAAAGTATTATTAGGGTAAAACACCAGATCGCCTATTTCAAAAGTGATGTTACTTTTACGGTTTCTATTATACATTCTGCTCTGTTTCTCGCTGGCTTTTTGCATCTCGGATTTTATTTTTTCACGAAGTGCGTCTATGCGCTTTATGCGCTCAAGCCAGTCGTTCGTGGAACCGGGGGTAGTTTTGTCAGTGACGTTTACGTCCGTTAGTGGTCTACCAGTTCGTCGTGGTTCACGAGTGAAGTTTAGGAACGCCGGGGTAACGCCTAGGGAGGAATGTACGGAGGTGTTGTACGCGAATTGAATTTCGTCGAGTAGAATATCCCATTCGCGATGGTTATCACCGAGGAGGCTTGCAATCATAGTTTTCAAATTACGATTTACCCGCTCTACCGGATTCGACTGGGGGTGGTACACGGGCGTTGTACGCTGAGTAGATCCTACTTTGTCCATAAATTTTGCGATGACACGATTGACAAATTCCGTCCCGTTATCCGTAATAAATATTCTCGGAGTTCCCCATTTATTTACTAACACGTTTAGGCATTTGGAAATCTTAGAACCGTCTGCTTTTGAGAGGGTGTAGCACTCGATGTAGCGTGTGAACGTGTCTTCACATACGAGGATGTAGCTTTTTCCGGATTTAGATCTCGGAAGGGGACCTACAATATCCAACGAAACGGTGTCCCAAGGTTCGGCGAACTTGCGCGGAAACATAAGGCCTTGAGGCGGAGAGTTATCCGGCTTACACCTGAGACATACGTCACAGCGGTTCACGTGACGCTTCACATCTTCACGCATACCGGGCCAATAATAATGGCCGAGGATTGCGTAATACGTTTTATTAATACCCTGATGCGCAGACTGGGGGGTATCATGATGTTTTGATATTGTGGTATTACTTCTTGTTCTTTTAAGACTTTTTTCCAGGCGTTGTTGTCGCCAAGACTTTCCTTAATCAGGTTTGGCTTGTAGTAATACAACTCGCCGTTGGAGTCAAGTCTATAGCGCTCATTACTTTCGGGATTTAACCTTATACGCTCTACCATCGATTCGTACCAGGACTTGTTACGAATGAGGTTCAAGTCTAGAGGGGGCGTATCCAGAGGGGAGTCCTCGCATAAACGTCAGAGCGTGTCAGGCGCTTCATTAGTGGTACCTTTTCGGTGCACAATGTGCGCTTTGTTTGCTGACAGTTCTAAGGCCTATCTTGCGAGCCTACCTCTAGGGTCTTGTACACCCTGTAACCAAGTCAAACTCGAGTGATCTGTTATTACCGTGAACTCGGTGGCTTCGAGGTAACAGCGCAACTTTTTAATTGCAAATATCACGGCTAAGCATTCCTTCTCGGTGGTGGTGTAATTCAACTCAGCACCTCTCAAAGGTCTGCTTAAGCACGTGATGAGATTTTCCCTATCTCCATCTTCTTGCGTCAGGATTGCGCCAAGACCAGTATCGCTTGCATCAGTATAAAGGATGAACGGCAAGTTTGGCTTGGGTGCAACTAGAGTCAGTGCGCTTTTTAACGACTCTTTGACTTCCTGGAACGCAGTTTCGTGCTCTTCGGTCCATTGCCATGGTACTTTGGGACTTGCTAATTTATTTAGCGGGCCCTGTACTCGCGTAATATTGCGCAAATGTCTATGGTACCAGTTAACTGAGCCATTAAATTGGCGTAACTCTTTACGGTTACGTGGACTAGGGCGTTCTAAAATTGGTTCGATACGCTTCGGATTTGGTTTGAGTCCATCTTGGTCAAGGAGAAATCCCAAGTATTCGACCGATGATTTGGCGAAGTGGGATTTATCTCGGTTAATGGATAAACCTGCGTTTTGTAATATTGTAAATACAATATCCAGCAGCAAGATGTGTTCCTCAAACGTTTTGGATATAATTATCCAGTCGTCCAGATAAGCATGGACTTGATCAATAAAGCGTTCGGGTAATTTATTTTTTCGGACATAGTCAACGAACTTATCTTTTAACCTATCAGTTAAAGCTTGAAAAGTGGCCGGCGCATTCGTGAGGCCAAAGGGCATTCGGATCCACTCGAATTGTCCACGACCAGGGACGACAAAGGCAGTGTATTCACGTGACTTCGGGTCGACCGGTATGTGGTGGAATGCGTCGGTAAGATCAATAGTGCTGATAACATTAGCTTCTGATAAGGCGTCTAATATGCCGTCCATGCACGGCAGGGGGAATGCTGATTTTTTCGTTACTTTATTTAGTTGACGATAATCGATGCAAACCCTTGGCCTGCCATCCTTACGATACGTAAGCACGATGGAACTAGCATAACGGCCATTGCTCGGAACAATAAATTTCTTTTCTAAATAAGAATCGATTTGAGCATTTATTATTTTATTAGCTTCAACGCTTCTACGATATGGCTTTAATTTAATTAGTGTCGGATCGGTCAATTCGATGACGTGGGTAGTTAAATCAGTTACACCGGTTCCCGAGGCAAAATTCGATAATTTATTATTTATAAAATTGTCTAAAGTTTTCCGCTGTTCGGACGTTAGTTCTATTAATTGCATGGAATTGAGCGCATTTTTCGTACCGTTCACGAAATTTAAAGGTAGTCGGACTTTAGAACCATTTATGAACCAATAGCGCCGGATTGCGTCGATGACGACTACCCAAGCGAATATAAAGTCCATTCCTAAAATAATGGGCGATGCGAGTCCGTCGAGAACTGCAAACCACAATTCGACGTAGCAATCATTAATCTGTGTATTGAATTTTGTAGAATAACGTGGCGAGGCGATATGATCTCGTTGTGCGAGTTGTACGCCTGCGCGTGTTATTGAATCCTTCAAAGGTTCACCATTTGCTAAATTTTTAATTTTATCAAATAGCTCTCCTGACATAAAGGTGCGATCGCTACCTGTGTCGAGGAGGCCTGTGATTTGATTATCACCAATTTTAATTGATACTCTGATCGTGATCTGTTTTTGCGACGGTAAGGGCGGTGCTGGCCCTTTATCTACTATCTGCCAGTGCTTTTCAACTGTTGCTAGTAAGCAAGTAGTTGAGGGAGCTAAGGGCAGTGACGTGACTGAAGATATGCTTGGTCCTACTGAGCTCATAGGTTCAGTGGAGGGGGGCTCTTCGTCAGAGTCTGAGTATTCCGTCTCGGATTCGGAGTAAAATGCATCGTCGTAGTCGCTTTCGGAGTCACTAGTATTGTTCCTACTGGCATACGCTTGATTGGGCGTTGATGCATTTTGAGGAACATACGTTGAGTCCTGTGCGTCATGACTGCAACTCGGAGTTGCACGATCGTCAGTATTGGTGTTTTTATTAAAATTTAAATATTTTGAATCGATAGCCGTATTTGAATTTCCGATTAGTTTTGTTTTTAATTCGCCAGGGAGATCTAATCTCTCCTGGCAACCTGATCGTTTTTTGGTGAATTTGGTTGGTTAGCGTTGAAATGCTGATTATGGTAATGATTACTGTGAGTGTTTTGCCAATGCTGCGAGTGCTGAGCGGGTGGCGCTAGTGGCGGCCAAGGTGGCTGCGCTGGTGCGCTTACCTTGCACTGGCAGTCCAAGTGGCAACTTGGTGGGGTCACAGGGAACTGGTGTTGGTAATTATAATTATTACCGTAATTACGGCCGTAGCCATTCCAATTACCTCTATTGTTTCCACCTCGGTTGTTAGTAAAGCGATTAGCGCCTCTAAAACCGTTATAGCGCCCTCTATTGCCCTGATTACGATTATCAGTGCTACTATTGAAGTGTGCGGCCGATTCACTATCCCCTCCCCCCTTCTGCGACGAAGCAGGAGCTGAGGAGTAACGAAAATCAGAAGTGGACGGGGCGTTCAGTTCACGAGGGGCCACCGGGAGAGAGGAGGGCTGGGTTGCGCTATGTGCAGCCTGAGCGTGAGTGCTCTCTTTCCGGTTTCCGGTACCGTGTAGTTTCTTGTGTAAAACGTCCATTTGTCTTTTGTAGATTTCGATTTTGTTTAAGTTAGTTTCCGGTTCACTGTTGGGTTGCTTTCTATTATTTTTAGATTTAGATTCCGGTTTCAATTCGTTATTAGGCGGTTCGGTCAGGTTAAAGTCAGTTTGCGATGATTGCGTGTCGATCGCATTTAGCTGATTTTTTCTGCGCGGAGCAGGAGGCTTTTTGCTGTCCTGCTCTAGCATTTTGGCGGTATTTTGCATAATTTCAAGTTTTTCTTGATATTTGCGAATTTTCTCGATTAGTCCGTCGTAACACGAGAACGTATCTCGGTCGAATTGCGCAATCAAGTCAGGATGTAAACCCGAGTAAATTTTATCAAGCTGACTTTTTTCTGGGACTTTACAATGCAACTTATGGGCCCGTATCATTTTGGCACAAATTTTTTCTTGCAACTTGTTATATTGTACACCCAAAGAAGAATGTTATATTTTACTCCTACTAAAATTAAAGATTTTTAAGTTTTAATTATTTAATAATTGAACTTACTGGATTAATTAAGTCTTTTAATATTAATGTAATGTATTAAAATCAATTATTTAATAAATAAGTCTTAAAAATCTTTGATTTCAGCTGGAGTAAAATATAACATTTATCTTCGGGAGTAGAATATAACAAGTTGCCCGAAAAAATTTGTGTCAAAATGATACGGGCCCCAACTTATTGTAAAGTGCGCCTATACGAATTGCAAATTCGATCCCTGATTCGTTGGCCGATTGTACGGCGCGTTGAATCTTGTTCGTAATTTGCTGGTCATCGTTGGCGTCACCGAAGGTTTTGCGAAACTTTGTCGCAAATTCGGGCCACGAAGTCCAGGTATTACGAAAGGTCGTAAGCCATGTGTACGCAGAACCACTGAGAATTTGTGACAGCGCTGAGAGCGCGTGATCAGGGTTAACCGCTGAAGCGCTCAATTTGCATTCGAATTCATCGATAAATTCATCTGCATCTAATTTTCCGGGGAATTTTAATTCCCAGGATTTAATGATTTTATGAATATTAGCTATTTGGTTCTGCGTAGCAGGTAATGGCCTTGATATTGGGTTTGGGGTCGGATTTGGTGCGGAGAATTGAATTAAATTTTGTGGCTCAGATTCGTATGTTAAATTCTGTGGCGCTTCATAATAATTAGGAGCGTCATTAAATTGAAGGGTACGAGAAGGAGGGGGGACTCTCACCGACGGAGTCAAAAAGGAGAGTGGGGGTGGTGCGCTTGAAGCGTTTATTCCCGTGCTCCATGCAGTGCTCGTTTGTGCACTCGTTGTTGTTACCGTGGTGGTAGCAAGAGTGGGGGGTAACGAGGTGAGTTGAATGGGGTGTTCGTCGCTCATGTGCTCATGATCGATGGATTCCCATCGAGAATCATGCCATGGCGATTGCGCTTGCCTCATTTGTAACTCTGCGACTTTCCGTGTGAGGGTCAGAATTTCCTGATTCGTATTTACCTGATAGTTGTTCATTGCTGAAATTATTTCGCTTTTAAAAGAATTGATGTGTTGGTTGGTTTCGGATCGGAGCACCTCTACTTGTCGAGAATTTTCCGAAATTAGTGTCTTAATTGTTTTTTGTGTTTCCGCTAGATCAGGGGTGTCCAGAAACGGCAAGTGCAGAGTGACATTACGGTAGCGCGAGTGACACGAAATTTTTTTCGTCGATGTTCGAAAATCCGAGAAAGGGCTATTGTACAACTCACAGCAGGCAGTCCTGGGTTTTATGAGTCCAATTTTCACGCTTTTTAAACTTACCAGAACGTAATGGTCGTAATGAATAAATAAATTTATGCAATAAATAAATAAAATAAAAATCAAATATTTATATAAAATTATACTAATAATTATTTACTCAAATATTTTATTTGAACTAATTTTTTAAATTTCATTTATTAATTTCTAGATTTTAAAAAATTAAAATAATAATAATAATAATAATGATGATAGTAATAGTAACAACAAAATAATAAACGTGATTATAACATGACTAGAGTATTTTTAAAAATTTAGAGTTTTCAATTTCTAAAAACATTTCATAAACACTAATTATATTTATGTTTTATTTATTTATATTTGAAATGTTTAAATACTTTTAATTTGCATCTTTTTAAATTTAAAATTTTGAAATTGGAATTTTTAATACTTCAGAATGTCAATGCTTAATGCTTTTAACTCAAAAGGGTCGATACGATTTATAATAACAAATTTAGTTTGAAGTTTTTTGCATTTAAATTTTTTTTTTTTTTTTGTTAAATTAATTTTTATTAATTTTAAATTATTAAAAAAACATTGTTAACAATTACTATTTTAGGTTTATAAAAAAATATGTGATTAAAGATATTTTTTAATTTCAATTTTTTAAATTTCAATTTCTAAAAACTTTGAATAAACACTATTTATTTATTTAAATTCGTTATTACTTTTTATTTATTTATATTGCAAATTTTTAGATACTTTTAATTTACTTCTTTTTAAATTTTTTTTAACTCGATAGGGACGATACGGTTTAAAAGGCTTGAACCCTCATTAGGACCGGAACTAAACTCTCCATTGTAGAATTTTGGAAGCAGAATTTGACCTAGAGAATTGAGTGACACTGTCACTCGGAGCACCGAATGAGTGACACTTGGACACCCCTGCGCTAGATGGTTGGCAAATAGATCTTTTAGTGAATTTTTAAATTCATTATTATAGTGTGCTTGTTCCTCTGCGAAAGTTTGAATTTTTGAAATAGCTCTACTAATTCTCCCTGATGTTAATGGGGTTGCCGATCTTTTTAGAATGCGATGTGAATCCCGATATTTTGCGATAGTTATTTTGGGGATTTGCCCGGTTGAATAACCCGTAGCGTTGTCCGAAACGCTTTGCGTTTCGTCCAGATCGCTGTCCGTTTCATCAAGAAAATTTTTGTTTCGTTGGGAACCGTTTTCTTCTTGATTTGGAGCGCTTTGCGTTGTTTTCGGAGCGCTTTGCGCTGTTTTCGGAGCGCTTTGCGTTCCCGGGCCAGCGCTTTGCGTTGTTACGGGAGGGGGTAGTGTTCCACCGGGGGCATTTCCCTGCCCCGTATTTCCTGGTAGTTGCCATTGTGTGAAAACCGTTTCACTGGCAGTTGTGACTACTGGTGGGAGGGGCTGTTTGCCGGGAGGGGGTGATCGTGCTGTCATGTTCGATCGTGTAAACATGTTCTGTTGAGTTCGTGCTTCTTGGGTTTTTCTTTTTTCCGCAGAATTCTTATTTTTATTTTTCGTCATTCGAGAAAAATTGAAAAGTTAATTGGTTGGTAATTAATTATTTTATAAATAAGTTTTTGCGAATGATGCGCAATCGAAGTTAAAAGATTCGAAAGCGCAATTATTTAATTTTGTTAATTTTCGAAAATGATAAGGGGAGAAAAAAACAATTTTTTTTTTTAAATTTTAATTTAGTTTGCTTTAATTAATTAAATATTTAAATTAATTCAATTAATTGGTTCAATGGATTCAACCAATTCGGTTTTTCAATTTATTCCATGTAGGAAAAATTTTCTCGAACGAAGAAATTAATAATGGTCATTATTATTAAATTTCGTAAAAACGCTAATCAAAATTAAAAAATTTTAGAGCGCAATTATTAATTTTGTAATTTTTAATAAGGTAGAATTTAAATTTAATTTCAAAGAATTAAAATGCGCTCAAATTTATTCAAATCATAATTATAAAGTGGAAGGAGAAATTTTAATTTTAAATCAAATATTTTCTAGAGATATAAATTTGTCAATATTAAATTTTATTTTCTCAAGGCGAGAAATATTTTAAATTTAAATTTTATTTTAATTTGAGACCGACCGGCGAGAACCAGAGATAATGTTTTTATGTAAACACTGTCGTGTTTACATTTTCGCTACTCGAACAAAACACCTGGCGTTTCACAGTGGCGAAGAGAAAAAGAAATGTAGCCACTTAAAATTTTGATATTTTGACAAATTTAAAATTATTGTCATCCATGGCAATTGACATCCTACAAAAATTTTGCGTTATAAAATTTCCTAATTTTCACATTAATACTAAAAATTGAAAAAGCAATTAAATTACATATTTAAGAAAAAAGAATGATTGTTTTGAAATTACATAAGCATTTTTTAATAATCCAGTTTTGTAGATTTTAATTTACAGTGTACATGCACAACAATGCGAGGAAGTATAGAGCTAGCAACGGAATTTTGTTTATTTCAAAAGATTAAGACAGGTTTACATTTTAATTTTGTTAATCGAAAGCAGTTATACAAATTAAGTACTATTTTTGAGCAAATTTTAATAGCGATTTTTTTTTTTGAAAAGCAGTGTAAATTGAATAAGAAGATTTCAGCAGTAAACAATTGCATTTGAAAATTATTATCGCATGGTTTGTTTCGATCTATAGGTGAGAGAGAAGCGTATTAAAAAAAAATTTTTTTGTAACTATGGAGACTCTGCCCAGTGCTTTTAGTTTTTATTCCTTTACGAGAGACGAGATAAAGGTTAAAAGAATATTTTAACTATTTTGACAAGAAAAAAAAATCGTGTGAAAATTTGAATTTTCTCTGCGTTAATCACAGTAGATGAGCAGTTTTCTCGTCGGGAAGCAATCACATGGCGACGCCATTTTGCTACCGGCAAAATCAAATTTATTTTCGAGAAAAACTGCGGAAGAAGGTAAAATTTTAGTGAAAACTAAACAAAACGTTGGGCGCCAAAAATGTGGCAAACCTATACGCGATATATTTTGAAGTATTTTTAATTTAAATAATAAATTATCTACGCCCGAGCGTGAGATTCGACGCGTACCGGTAAGCACATTAATACACTGACAGAATAACCATACTTACTAAAATAGAGTCGTTTGACGTTCCTTAACCATTAAAAAAATGAACAACCAGCGGTGCGAGTAACGAGCAATTGCGAGTTCACAGGTAAGAATGCAGAAAGCCACGAGGGAAATTTCAATCAGGCGAACTTACCGAATTCGGTGAAAAGCGTGGTCGGATCAACTGGTTGTTCCTTTGGCGGGTTGATTATTGCGCTGGTAGTTATTAATAAACTAGGCGTTGTTGTTAAACAATAGTCCTTTATTGGTGCACTACACAACACAGTGCACAAATAACTTTAACAAAATTAATACAATTGAGTAATTAATCATAACGTGATAAGATAATCTAGCGCACGCTAAGAAGTCTAGCTTCTCTCTGCTTCTCTATTCGCCAACAGCCGGTCTCGCGTGGAGCGACGAAAGCGCCCGGACGTACCCGGAGATTGCCGAGCGGAAATTTCCCCATAATCGCGTGGAAGCAAAGAGAAAACTTTGCCGGGGAAAAGCGAATTCAATAATAATCGATAAAACGATTTTCAATCGTTACAGTTCATCAGTTATGTCGTCATACACTAAACATCCATAATCGAAGAAAGGGAAAATTAGAGTTTTGACTAAAAGTAGTCTATTACTTAGTGGAAGAGAATGTCTACATCTGAACAATTGTCTGAGAGAGATGTAAGTTTTTCGACAGACCTTCAGCACATGATCCCTCCAGCTCAGTGATCTATCCAAGATCATACCTAAATCCCTTAGAGACTCACTGTATTTAATACTTATACCTCCAATATGTAGAGAGGGAAAATTTTGTAAGACGCCCAGGGAAGGAAACTTAGATGCACTAAAGATAATTGCTTTAGTTTTATTAGCGTTTAGTCGCAGCCCACTATCACTCGACCATTTTGATACCAAATCAATATCTGCTTGCATCATAATTATCATTTGTGATATTAAAGATAAGGGTCCCGAGATTCTCAATTTGAAGTCATCAGCATATTTATAATGTGCACAGTAAAGTAAATTTCTCCCAAGACTATTTACATAAATATTAAAAAACAAAGGTGCAAGAGAGGATCCTTAGGGTACTCCGCACTTGACTGGAGCCCAATTCGTAATTTCACTTCTACCATTGACCACCTTATATTTGCGATCTGCTAAATAGGAATCGAACCATTTTATCACTGAGTTTGATAAATCAAACTCACTCAATCTTTGAAGTAAGAGAGAATGATCTACACAGTCAAATGGCTTGGAAAAATCGAAAAAAACTGTAAGATGAGTTATTTCTTTAGAATCCATTGCTAATTTAACATCAGTTGTGAATTTAAGTATAGCTGTAGTCGTGCTATGTCCGTTACGAAACCCAGATTGCATTGGATCCAATAGCTGCCGGCAATCGAGAAATTTGGAAAATTGGTTATTGACAATTCTTTCCAAGGGTTTTGTTAAAGCATTAAGTAGTGAAATCGGTCTAAAGTCTGACACACAATTAGGCTTAGATATTTTTGGGATAGGACGGATAGTGGCCTCCTTTCAGATCTTTGGAAAAGTGCTTGTTTGTAAGAAAAAATTGTAAATATGGAGAAGAGCAGGAAAAATAACTGGGAGTACTAGTCTTATCATTTTTATAGATACACCATCAGACCCAATAGCATTAGACTTAATCTCAGATAAAGTCCTAAGCAGAATCTCAGGAGAGATATCAGAAAAAAAACTTTGAGTCGTCAAAAGTGTCTGAGGTTCTAGTCATGACAGTCTGAGTAGTGGGAAGAGATGGAGTAATAGAAAAATGGTTAAGAAACTCTTCTATGGGAAAGATAACGTCCTGGTCAGCAACTTTATATGGAATAATTTTTAGGTTTTTGAGCGCTTTCCAGATGTCAGTCGAGTAATTATATTCGGAAGTTTTTTTATCTCTAACGTCACTAACCTGAAAACTGCGAGTGCTGACCCGCTAACGCGAACGAAACACTAGATTTTCGTACATATGTGATAGAAAATAGCATATGCACCTCGGGAGGCCGATTTTTTGTCAAGCACAAATGTTCGAAGAACGAGTGTAGCACGAGCGTAGCGAGTGCTACACTCGTTCTTCGAACATTTGTGCTTGACAAAAAATCACAGCCTTCCCTCCCTTGATGCATAATATACTATTATTTATTTATTTATTTTTTATTTAATTTCATTAATTGTAAAGAAGATTTTGAACAATGTAAAGACTAAAGTTTAAATGTATCAGTAGAAACTAAAACCCGTCTAAAACGGGTACAACAGCTAGTATTATTATATAATACAGCTCTAAGCTCTGTGCATTGAGCTACAAAATTGCAAATATCAATTAAATAAAAAAAATCTCCACATTTATATAGATGAGAAAAAATGTCTTAATTTGCAAAGTTTATGTTGACACGAAAAATTCAAGAATCGATAACGTGTTTAAAACATATAAAACATTTTTTAACTTTATTTTTAATTTTAGGGCTACTTTCATTGCAAATACATGAATCTTTTTTGCATATCTGGAAAATTTATAAAATTTGCAGCCATGTAACGCATAATTTTCAATTTTCCGTTATAAAGAGAGAAAAAAGCGTTTAAAAAATACCCTCTTCCTAAAAACACCAAATTTCAATAATTCATAACTTATGTAATTTCTATCAAATCACGAAATACAAAAAACAGGTATGTATTATTTTTCAGTATTGTAGATACAAAAAAATTATTCCAGGCAAATTTTATTTTTGAATGTAAATAATCCGATGAATGCCCCATATACAGTACCAGCAGTATATGCAGGTAATAAAAAAATACAATCTGCTAAATAAAAACATACCTAGGTTATCTTTATTCTATGTAAGAAACGAGTGCTGAAGGTAAGCGTTAAAAGTTAATGAAAAAGGAAACTCTTTTATTAGTTTCGCGAGTAAGAGAGAGAAGACAAAGCGTTAAAAGTTAACGGGAAAGGAAACTCTTATACCGACTTCCTTGGTAAGAAAGAGAAGGTGAGAGTTAAAATTTAACAGAAAAGAAAACTCTCACCTCATTAAAAACTCTTTAAACTTTAATTTTAATTTCTCTCTCTCTGAAATTTTATCTCATTATATAAATATTCTTCAAATTGAAATTTTATTTCTAAATACAAACAATAAACTACTTGCTAAGCCCAGCATATTTCTAGCGAACCCTTGCATAATGAGGGTTAATGGTTTTAGGAAAAGAGACCAAATTTTCCAGCTATAACGAAACGAGAGATAAATACATTTAGTGCGTTGTATTGACAGTTATTAAAAGGTTATTAATAAATGGAACGGAAATATGTATAACGTGAAAATGAATAGTGCCTATAATTGTGAATTGTTTATTAAGTGTTTAACAGAATTGTGTTAATACACGGAAAAAAATAATTTCTTAAATATTCATGAACTGTGTACTTGAGTTTGGGGCAACGAGGGAAATTTAGTACTAATTCAAACCTACACATTTTAGGTAAATAATGAAATAGTTCTTGAAAATTTTTTAAAGATTAGATGAAAAATAAAAGGCCGCTCTCGTGGCGCTGCTCGCACCTTGTCGAGTTTTCGGACGTTTAACCGTTGTGGTTGTTTACAAACAGGCAGAGATTTTTAATATTTTTAAAATAGTCCTTTTTAAATGATGTAATATGAGAGTGTAAAGAGTGTATTAGAAGTGAAAGTGCATCTGACATCAAAGTGTGACATCAGAAATTACGAAAATGGTGAATTGTATAGCTCTCAACTGCACTTCAGGTTATGGCAGTAAAAAAAAATTAATTTTTCATGTACAGAGCATTCAATAGATCAAGTTAATAAAATGCTAATTAAAATTGTCGAATTTTATTTACAAACACGAATGAGATAATTTCTTTGTAAAGAAAAAGCAACAATCTCTAAAAAAAAGTATTCTCCAAAGTAAAGCAGCCAAATTATGTAAAACATAAATTGATTTTATAAATCAATTTACACGTTTATACAAATTGTTGCCAATGTTTATATATTCTATTTATATGCTTAATATATGTTACTATTTATATTTAAAAAGTTCAAATAGTTTAATTATAAAGAATATAATATATATAAAGAAATAATGTACCATAGGTATATTGTAACTCTAATGTTTATAAATTGATTTCATAAATAATCAATTATTTACCAAAAATATGCATCTATTCGTAATTAGATATGTTTATTAATATTTTATGTAATATGTTTAACATTCGTTACTATTTATATAGTTATATCACTTTAATCTAAGAAAAAATAATAAAAAATTGATAAAAGTAGAATTTCTTCTATTTTTATTTCTATAATAAACTTGCAATTTCTTTCACAATTAATTAAATTTTCTCCTAACAATTATACTTATACTGAAAATTGTATATGTTTTACTTTTTTTTTTGCTTTTTATTCGTTAAAAAATGTAATTTCTTGTTATTTTTAAGTGTAAACAAGCGAAACTAATGGTAATAGCCGACAATATGTGCTACGCCATCTTGCGGTGAAAATTAGAAACGGAGACGCATAACAATAAGAACTCAAGATTTTCTCTCCTGTCAGATAGGGCTGACCACCCTCTAACATTTTACTATTCTCTCTTTTCCATTCACTCTTTACACTATCACTCACTATGCTCTCTGTTTTTACATCTCCATTTATTCCTCTTTCGTTATTCACCCCCACACGGCTCTACAACGGAAAAACACACGTAGCCACAAACAGGTCGAACGGAGATATTCAAGGAAAACCATTTGCATCTAGGACTTATTTTTGTGGTTACTTTTCAGTAATAAAAGTCAGTCTATATGGGTAAATCATACCCGCCTTTTCCAATTTTGCTATTAAAAGTTTATTATAAAAACAATCTCTATTAAAAAAAGCACATGCGTAGTTTTTTTAGTTGAAATCCAACGCAAAGTCACATGTCCATTTTTCTGCTGTAAAGTTTTTGAACGGAACAAGGAGAGAAGATGCCGACCTCGACACAGTTACAACGTAAGAAACCCGCAAAGTTCCTTGCGTGTGTTTTTACTATGTATTTTGTGACGTATTTGAAACCTCCTACAGATTTTGGACTCCACAAAAAACTTCATGTGTCTTTTTCCGTTGTAATTTCTCATTTCTCGCAAAGCACAATATATTCAGTTTTAATTATTTATTATAAATAATTATATTTTTCATTTTAATAAGTACCGTTCTCACTTTCTTCTTTTCTTCCCAAAAAGCTCCACCTGATTCGCTAACTCTTCCATTTTTATTTTCAAATTATCGTCTGTTACTTTTTCATTCTTTTCCCTATTTTCTTTTTTTTACCCTATATCTATATCTATAGCCTCCAACCCCCTTCTCATTCTTTCCATATTCCTCACTCCAATACGATATTTTTTTCTCTAACCGGTTTATTTTCTTCACATATTTTCTTTTTCTTTTTTACAATTTCCTAACAATTTCTATTTTGTCCCACACCTCTGTCCATTTTTTATCGAAACATTTATTTTAACCAACGTCTTTACTAACTCGAGTAAACCGATGCAGTCCTCACTCTTCATAATTTTCCGACCCTTTCTTCTTCCTGTTTCGCCTATAAAATTTCGTAACTACGACATTTTCCCGCCTGTACTACTTAAGTTAACTTTCGCCATTCTAGACCCCACCTTATCTACACTTCATTCGCTCTCCTCGTCATTAACTCTATCTCACACACTCACTCCCCACTCTTTCTACCTAACCTCACAATTCAAGGCAAGTGCACATAGTGTTGGCAAGGTGCACTAATAGGGTATAAGTCCCCGGAAAGGCATCTATTGGCAGGGGTTCGAGTCCTCTCGGTTGCACGGTGTGCTTTTCCACGGCTTATTTTTTCAGAACAAAAATTTTAAGTATAATTTAAATTCGAAAAACCAATCGAATTTAAATTTAAATTTACCACCAAGAGCTCGAACCAAGAGCGTAATAGGCATCGAGTAATAGATGTCACTTTGCCGGTAAGGTCGAAATCTTCTTTTCACTCACAATTCATACTTTCCTTTTACCTTTTTTACCATTTACATTCAATCTATTTTCTACTTACATTCCCTCTAAATCAATCACCTTTTTTTGCTCATCACTTTTTACTTACGACACTACCCACCCTTAATTAATTAAGACTAATTAAAAAAAAACAATTTTCTCTTCACAAACGCGTGCACTACTCTACGGCACCGGAAACGGAAACCAGCTTAGCGCGCTTTTAGAAACTCTAGTAATAATAATAATATTTTTCATTACCTTCTTTTTATTTAATACAAACCAAATTAATTTGGGTATTTTCTCTTTTAGCAAATGAAATGGCTCACGTTCAAACTTAAGGGTCAAAATAACAAGTTAATAAAACTTATTACACAAAATATTACAAACCAATATTATCAATTGATAAAATAAAAGAAGTTTTAGAATCAATGGAATGTAATTAACACAAATAAAAAAATACAATTTCTGTTCAAGTGTTTGGAGTTTTGAAATTACCTTATGTATTTTAAGCAAACAAATCTACATGTTCGAATCACAAAAACATTTCTGTTAGTGTTTTTTAAGTTTCCACATTTTATTTTACATTAAAAACTATGTTTTTTATGTACGAGGAATCATTTACTTTGTTTTTTCACGAAATAAAACAAATACTTTATCATTTACAATTTAATAAGTAAGTCGTAAACACGTGCGCTTTTATGCGAGCTTGATCTCTCGCTATTATATATAAAGACGCCTTTAAATTAAAAAAAACCTCGAGATACCTCGGAAGAAAATTTTAGTTTTTTAAACTAATGACTTTTGGTAAAAATGCATAGAGCATAAAATGTGTATTGTAATAAGGCCTACAACTTTTATTTAAAACACATTTTTCAAATTTTGCGTATTTTAAGAGATAAACTCAAAGAATCATGAGTTGATGTTGTTTTTTACCATTAAATTTAATTTTTCGTTTATTTTCATTATGATTTCGTAATTAGCGCATTAAAGTACGTAAGTGTACCAAGTTTCATTAAAGTAGTTTTGCGGGGGGAGGGGTTTAGAAAGTACTCCTAAACATGGAAAAGGTGTCCACAGTGTCAGGGAAATTGTCAGGATAAACAATTTTCTCAGAGAAGTAAAAAAATGTCAGGAACAACACAACCTTGTTAGGGAAATTATAAATCTTAATCCGAATTATTGTTAGTTACTTAATTTAAAAAGAAAAGATTCATCTCTAAAAAAGAATTTGTAAATTTGTAAAATTTTGTTGAAATAAAGATATATTTTTTCTTATTTTAGCTGTTAATTTATTAGTTTTAATAACATTTTTCTGCCAGGTAAATCTCAGGAAAGTTAATAAGGCAGAAAACACAAGTAAATATCCCTTTATTAATTAATATCAAGAAATGATAAAAATTCACGAAACTTTTTTCAAGGGAACTTTCACGAATGACGTCACGTATCTTTTACAACTTTTTAACCCCCCCCCCCCTATTTCTATGTTAAATTTATTTTCTACTTCAATAGATAGTCGTCGTATGTCACGTCTTGCCACGTTTGTTCAAGACTCCCCCCTATAGCATGACGTCATTTGTGAACGCTCCCCAAGTTTCATATGATTTTTTTTTATTCAATTAACTCAGAGATTGATAATTTTATATTTGATTTCTATACATATTACTATTATTATTATTATTATTATTGATATTATTTTTTAAAATTACACAGCCACACAAAAAAATAAAGTTGCCTTGCCTGGGTTTGAGACCGATATTTTCCTATGTATTTTGATGCGCTGAATCCCAATCCGCCATTAGAAATGGTCTGATATTGGATCTAATCTCAAAATCAGTAAAATATACTTTTTGTTTGATAGAATCTGAACCTGACTTTTAATTTAAACATTTCTAGGATTAATAGAAAGCTTGATTTATAAACTTTAAAACGCTTTTTTAAAATTGTTCTACGATGATGTTAATTAAAACATCATATCTTCGTTAAAAATCATCGTAGAACAATTTTTAAAAAAGCGTTTTAAACGTCATAAAGCAAGCATTCTATTGACCCTAGGCGTGTGTTAAAGTTAAATCGGGTTCAGATTTTAATGAACAAAAAGTGTCATTTTATTAATTTTTAGATAAGGTCCAAAATCAGAACCGCTGGACCAATTCTGATGCCGGATTCGGATTCAGCGCATGAAAATACACAGGAAAATATCGGTCTCATACCCAGGCCAGGGAACTTTACTTTTTGTGTGTGGCTGTGTTATTGTTAGTTTAAAAATGTTAATCGTTTAATTATTTTTTTTACAAACAAATAAACAGTGTTGTACTCACGATAGCAAAAGAAATAAAAAATAGTTTTTTTTCATTCAGATGCTCAAGTCCTGGTAGTATTATAAGCTTATTTTTACCATTATTAATAATCTTTTTAAACGCACTAAAAGATACATCCAGTCCACTTTGATCAGCTATATTTTCTTTCAATGTAATCCCTGAAGGAATTTGTTTTTAAAAAAATATTTAGTTTTTAATTTCAGTATTGAAACTCTTCTTGATAATAATAAGTTGCCATGGAAAGAAGTGGATATAGTATAAACTACTTAAGTTGATTTTCGACGGACACTTATAACTTTTAGATTTACTATTCTGATTTGTAAGAGGTAATTGCCCAACCTCTGATCACGATTGAGCAATTATTCTTAATAAAACCAGAATATTCAAAATCACTAAAATGTTGAGACTTAAGACTTTAAAAATCAAGGGCGCCAGCTAAATAAAGTTTAATTTATTAATTTCTATTATTCATTTAATTTTAATTTATTTAACAAAGTTTATTTTATTTTGACTAATTGTTAGTAAAAACATAACTAAAAGATAGTTAAAATTTGACTAATTGAATTAGTAAACAGAATTTTACTAAAATATTAGTTATTTTGACATAACCTAAAAATTAATTTGACTAATAATTAGTTATTTTTCACTAAATGATTAGTAGAAATATAACTATTTGAATTAGTGACTGAGTTTCTGCTTTCAAATAAGTTATTTTTAACTAATTCAGATTTAGAGAGTTTAGTGTCTTGCCGAAAATATTATCGCGTCGCGTTTGATGAACATTTTTGAATGTTAAATTTTTAAAAGAAGTACGAGTCACAAAATTAGTAGTGAACTGAAGTGTCAAATTCTTTAAATATGCCCCTTTTTTAAATATGTAAAAGTACAATTTAGAGAATTACATTATTCGAGTTAAGCGTTGCGTTTTTGCCATGTGGATTGTGAACATTTTTTCCGGTTAGTATATTTTGATTTTTTTTAGTGCGTTCTTATGAATAACTATTGTTAATGTAAATTTTTTAAGTTTATTTCTTTTTTTCAACATTCAAAATTTAAGTTATGTCGCACTTATGTTGGAATAAGGAGTTTAGTTTCTAAAATTTTATTTTGCGTATCTTGCTATTTAACGTAGTAAACGTAAAATGATGAAAAGTGGAGTGGAATTAAAATATATTATTTTTGTATTTTTATTAAAAAATTAGCAATTTATACTATTGGACGCAAGTTTATTTATTTTCTTATTTAGCTGTGATTTTCAAAATTATATTGTGGATTAATCCAGATTGTTAAGCTTGCTGAAATTTTTTAATTAATGTCGATTTGACTTGTAGCGTTTAATTTTTTTTATTATCTCTCAAACAATGTCGCGGTTATTATTTTTTTTGTAGATTATTATTATTATCATAGGGTTCAACATTTTCTCTTTGTAAATTAGAGTAGGATAAAGATTTCAGAAAATATTTTGTTATTTTTGGTTCTTGAAATTCTTGGTGTTGAAATTAATTATGAACACTCTCAACAAAAACCCTGCCCTGATCCCCAACACCCTTGAGTTGACGACGTTTGAATCAGGTACACTGGTCTCGTGTAGTTTGGCTTAATTTGTGTAAATAATGATTAATGGACTTTTGAGATTTAGATTTTGTTAATGTTGTGGAAAATTTTTGATGAGAGTTTTGATGAAGTTTTGATGAAGTTTTGTAGTTATTTTTGAACTTTAAAAAATTTTACGAGAGTCTATTTTTGTCGTTTTCGAAATAGGTCTCTCTAGTTTGATTTTGTTGTTGCTGCTGACGTGGCTCATCGGTGAGCCTGGCGCTCAACATTTTGCGTTTTGATTTGAGTTTAAATTTAAATGGTTCAATAAAAATTTACTTTAATTTTGCTGACAAAATTTTGTTGCGACCAAGATCAGTGCCGAAGGTGATTGCGCCATATTTCTCAATGGCAGAGAAATAGCAATTAATTTTGAAATATCCCTCTCTCAAGTAAGGAGATTTAGCCTTAGCTTCACCTACATGTGATTTAAAAACGCATACAAAGAGAGTAACTTAAAACATAAGAGAATATAGATCTTATAACTTGTATTATATTGTACTATAACTTACGAAATTTCTACTCCGTGGCGCGTCCGTTTTCTAAATTATATGAGCTGTTCGCTCGAAAAACCACTTGTATTTTTCATACATTTTGCAGAAAGTTAAATTTAATATACATTTTTAATTTATAAATCATTCTATGAATTATTACTTACATATAAAGGATTCGTTAATGTAAAAATTTCATAAAAAATAATAGTTTAAATGATAATTCATACGATGGTATGCGTCTTTTGAAAAACGAATTAAATAGACTTATGTGGTTTTTCGAGAAAACGGCTCATATACTGTCATTCATTAATTTTTGCTGAAAATATTTTGTAACATAAATTGTCTGTATATATGAACAATTTGTGTTTCTATTACATTAAACAACGCGTTTTACATAATTATAAACTGTATGAATATTTCTTCTAAAATTCACGATATTGAGGCATTTGCTTAAAATATCGTATCGTCTTGATATTGTGAAGCTTTAGTCAAAAGAATCTTACAATTTTTAATTATGTAAAACGCGTTGTTAAATGTAATATAAACACAAATTGTTCATAAATACAGACAATTTATGTTAAGAAATATTTTCAATGAAAATTATTGAATAAAAGTATGTAGTTAAGAAAACGCGCCACGGAGTGCAAACTTCAGTATTCATAATTAGGCCTGTGCGGTTCACCGGTTATGGAATTTTTAAACAAACGGTTAACCGTTTTTCGGTTATCCGATTATTTGGGATTAACCAGTTATTTCGAATTAACCGGTTATTATTTAGGAATAACTGGTTATTTCCGTTAAACGGAAATTTAGTTACGATCGGTTTTGACTTAACCAGTTATTCGGTTAAAACTGGTTAAAACAGTAACCTATTAAACGGGATTATAACCGGTTATTTCATTACTCACTAAATTTAAAACAGCAAAAATTTGCTTTTTCAACAGTGCAAACTATACAGCTGTTTTAAAACAGCGTATATACGCTGATGAATTAGTGATTTTCTCAGTGTATACTGTTTGGGTTATTAAAATTAAATTAAAACCATTCAGAAAACGTACTGACCATCAATTATTTATAAAAATTTTGAAGGCATGTACTTGCACACTAGAAAATTATTGCGCATATATATATGTATGCGGGAAAACTATTACGCATATACTTGTGGGCAAGCACAATAATGCGCATGTGTTTGTGTGCAAGAAATATCTTTAGGCGGAAGGGCACTAATGCGTATGTATTTAGGTGATAAAAAACTAGTGCGCAAGAATGTGTGCGCTTGAAAATTGGTGCGCGTGTATTTAGGCAATAGAAAACTAGTGCGCTTAATAACCAGTGTGCATGTATTTGTGCACTAGAAATCTAGTGAACATGTATTTGTAGGTTAGGCCTCTAGTGCACATGTATTTGTCCTTTAGAAAACTTGGGCGCATGTATTTAGGCACTAGAAATCTAGTACGCAAATATTTTTAGGCTAGGACACTAGTGCGCATGTATTTGGACAACAGAAAACTGGTGCCCATATAGGTGTGCGCTTGTAAACTACTGCGCATGTATTTGGGCACTAGAAATATAGTGCGCATATATTTGTAGGCCAGGACTGTAGTGCGTATGTATTTTTGCGCTAGAAAACAAGTGCGCATGTATTGGGGCAATAAAAAACTAGTGGGCATGTATTTGGGCGATAGAGAACTAGTGAGCATGTATTTTGGCTCGAGAAACCTATTGTGTATGTGAATGTGCCTTGAGAGTGCCTTGAGCCATGTATGCGAGACTTGAGCCATGAGCGAGCCTTGAGGTAGCCATGAGGTAGCCTTTTGGTAGCCTTTTGTTAGTCTTTTTGTAGCTTTGTGGGAGCCAAGTTTTCTTTACGCGGGATATTAAGTTTGAATATGTAAATACTAAGTTTTAATATCTAGATGTTAAATTTTAACATCCACTAATATCCATTTTTCTCAGTGCACTCTCCCCTACTTGCAAAATAATTAAAACCACCTAAAATCGCACTTTTTTAATTAATTGATAAATATTATAATAATAGAGCTACAGCTTTTAAACTTTCTGAAAACATGATCCTTAGTACCCTTAATAAGTGTGCAAAATTTGAGCCCTGGGTGATAAATAGTTATTGTAAAAAGCTATTTGTTTTTTAAAAAACCGATTTTCGCGGAATGAATTTCTGACTCCAAGGCGCAATAAATTGCAATAATATTGTGCTCATTTTACTCAGCAAGAGTCACATTATCATTTACACTTTATTTTATAAGGGATTTATAATAATAAATTGCAAAAAATGGCACCCGAAAAGAGGGGTTTTTTTCTAGCGATTCTAAATATGTTTATTTTTATTTTTTTTAATTATTGTCTATAACAATATTTGTTAACTTATTTTTTTCTTAACTAAATTTTCATATTTATTTGTTCCTTATCGAAAGCAAACTTCCTTCATTGGTTATAATTATAAAAATAATAACGAAAAAAAATTAATAAAAAAAATTACTAAAAATTTTCAAAATTGTGCCAAGGAGCACTATATCAGGATTTTACTTGATTTTTTTATTATTAAAATTCCCTATAACTCAGGAAATAATGAACTAATTTCTATGTTTTTTTTCTAGGCTACTTATTTCTAGCAATTCTAAATATGTTTATTGTTTTTGAAAAAAAATTATTGTTTATAATAATAGTTTATTACCATTCCCTACAAGTCAAGAAGTAATGAACCGATTTTGATGTTTCTTTCTCTAATCTGGGCGACTTTTTTCTAGCAATTCTAAATATGTTAATTATTTTTTTATAAAGTTTTTGATTATAACAATATTTGTTGACTTATTTTTTTCTTACCTAAATGTTTATATTTATTAGCTGCTTAATCAAAGGAAACTTCTGTAGCTGGTAATTATCATAAAAATGTAAATTAAATAAAATTTGTAAAATTTGTAAAAAAAATTTATAATCTGCTAACTAGCACTCTATTACATTGCAGGAAAAATTAAATAATTCCATAAACCGTGGACCAAATAATTTATTTTTCGAAATTTATAATGTTTGAAAATGATATATGTATCCTTCAGACATTTGTTTTGAAAATGTGAATTGTTTAATATTCTTGAAATTCTTTTAAGTTTTTGAACAACCTGTGTGATAATTTATTTTATGAGGAATTAAAGTATGGCTTCCTTTAAGTTGGTAAAACTGATTTTGGGCCTTTGGATCTATTGACTATTAGTGGTTATGTTTATTTATTTTATATAGGTCTTTCTTTATGACAGTATGTACTATGTTTTCAGTTATGAAAATTATAGACTAAGTGTAAAGTTTATAGCGTTTGTTCGTTAATAACATTTGCTTGTGTAGTGCATTTTAAAAAGTAAATTTTTGATATTTTTATTTTTATTTTGTTAAGTACTTTTATCTATTGTTCTAAAAAATTTGTGTTTGAGCTCAGTACATGTACAAACTATAAATTCAAAATCACACTGACTAAAATGTTTTCTTTAATAAAGAATAAAAATATGTTTACTTTGACAATTGTCTTGAAAGATTTTAAATTATTCCGATTAAAATTATTATTTTTATTTTGAATAGAATGACAATTTATAACAACATAACCTAAAAGTTACACTGTTTACACTTAATCAATATGTAATATAATTTCCTCTCGAACCAATATATTTCTAAATTGGATTAAGAAAACATTTCTTTTAATGTATAAATACTTATAATGATAATTGTATTTAATAGTGTGTTGTTATTTTGTTTCATTTATAATATAACTAGGCTATTTTTCAAAATTATGAAAAAAAACTAATTTTCGTTAATGATGTCTTCATCGTTCATATACAATTTCAATAAAATAAAATTTCTATAATATTTATTACAATTTTAAAGTATTTTAGCATACTTATATTGACGAATTGAATAATGCAAATAACAGTCAGTTGTCTGAAACCTATATTGTAAACATGTGTCCGTCCTTTTTAAGAATTATGTATGGTTTTTTAAAATGATTATTTATTTCTTTGGAACTTTATTAAATAGAAGATCTAAAATCCTTAAGATCTTTTTTATAAATATCTGAAGGTATCTTTCTTAAAATATCGTACAAATCATAATCTCTAAATCTGAATTAGTACTTTGCTAAGAATGAATTAGAAAAAAATGGGTTTCTTTTCCAATAGTAAAAATCTTACTACTGTTAAGTAGGAAACTTTTATTGTTTATTTAAAAAACTACTAATTTTATTAGTAAATCACTATTTACATATTGTAAAAGTAAAGTTTTACTATTTTAATTACTATGGTTTTCTTCTAATTTAATTAGTAGTTTTCTACTAAACATTAGTAAAATTCTTACTATTAAAATACTAACCTAATATTCTCTAATTCGTTAGTAGAAAAATACTAATTCAGATTTAGAGTAAAAATAAGAAAATTTTTGTCAAGTAAATCTTATCAATTATAAATTGTATACTTAATATTGTTCAATGTAAATGACTAGCCATAAAATATAATCATTAAAAAATCACAAAAATAATAAAAGGACAGACATGTGTTTGTAAAATCAGTTTTAATGACTCAAACAATTAAATTTTCTTTTTATCAGTTACATTCATCTATATAAAAATGTATAAGATAATCATATCCTAATACCCATATAATTTCAGATCCAAGATGAGTGATTCTAAAGAAGAAATTGTTATGTGCATTCTTTGCGGTAAACAGTTGATGCAAAAGGACTCATGTACTGTGAAAGAACGAGCCATTGCATCTCTCGTTGATGCTAGTAATCAGAGAAAGGATAAGAAGCATCTGCAATTTAGAGGAAAGAAATCACTTAACATTCACAAGAGCTGTCAAACTCTTTACAGTCGGAAGAGTAACATTGACGCAAAACTAAATAAATCGAATACATCGGTTACTAAGGTGAGAAGAAGAAGCTGAGATGAGCGTTCATTTGATTTCTCTACGTTATGTTTTATCTGTGGCAGTGAAGTAAGTAAAAATTCTCCTGTCAGTCTTGTACAGACGGATGATACTAGATTAAAAGTTTTAGATAGAATTCAGAATATTTTAGATGAACAAAAGAAAGAGTCTACGGATTTTTATGCGTCATTATCAGCTAGATTAATCAACGTTACGGACTTAAGTTTAGTTGGTGGTCGGTATCATCGTTCTTGCTTCACACATTTCTACAAGCGTGGATCAAGCAGTAATGCAGGCCGTCCAAATGACGGAGAAGTTAGCTCGGCTGTCAATTTCGTTATTAATTATATTCTGGAAAATGATGAAGAATGTCAATTTTCGTTAAAAGAAAATTTGCTTACTTATGATGGAGAAATATGTCAATTATGTCGTATTAAAGAATATTTAGAAGCATATTTTAGAAACGATCTTTTAATTTATCAAATAAAAAATGATTAAATTCTCTGTTTTCGTGATTTGAGTCAAAAAGCTGCTGATGATTTTTGGTTCCAAAATAGAGCAAAAAATAAGGCAGATGAGCTTGTGAGAAATGTAGATATGTCTGCAAATATAATATTGCAAGATATTCGATCACAATTTTATAATATGCAGCACTACAATTCTCCGAGTAACTTTTTCGTCGAATTTGAGAAGAATATTCCATCGAGTCTGAAATTGTTTTTAGACATTTTAATAAAATCTTATAAGCCTAAAAATTCAAAAGACGAAAGTGAGAAAAAGTGGCCCAACAGGGTTACCACTGTGTCACATATTCTAATTTCATCAGTTAGGCCTCGTCAATTTCTGTCCCCATTATTACTAGGACTTTCATCAATAATTCACAAGAAGTATGCTACAAGAGGACTCATTTTGTACAATTTGTTTTTGATAATACAGACCATAATACTAAAACGATAGATAGTCATAATACCTTTCATGCAATAAGAGGTATTATGTGCGTGACTCCGTCCTCTTCTGTTCAGTCCAATAAAACTGTTAATAAATTAATCATTTTTACTAAATGCTATTTCTGATAAATGCAAAATAGATTTTGTGGATTTTTTATGGATATACGGTAAAAATTATAAACTATTAGACACTGCACACCACCAAAAAAAAATAGTTTTAGAATGAGAGGATCCTCTCAGTTTGAGACGATTCCGTTTTTTTTTAGAGGAATCCGCATCAAAATGAGAGGATCCTTTCATTCTAAAACTATTTTTTTTGGTGCAGTTTGGAGTGGGCTTTTAGAAAACTATTATAAATCAGACGATTATGAAACATCTAAAATCATACCTCTTCCATTTGTCAATGCTCCACCGAGCAATTACGATACCATTTTCACGGTTTTGATCGAAGATGCATTAAGATGTAAAGCAAATGGACAAAAGACTTGTTTCGTTACATTCGACCAGCCCCTCTATTTAAAAGCACGCGAAATTTTAGCTTGTACCGATTTTGATGTAGATGAAAATAATTTAAAATCTATAGTTCTCCGTCTCGGAGGGTTTCACATGCTTATGTTATTTCTGGGCTCCATTGGATATACAATGGAAGGAAGTGGGCTGAAAGAAGCTTTAAGTACGATTTACGCAGGAACGTCAGCTGCAAAAGCTTTAACAGGGCATGCCTTTTCTAGAGCGGTCAGAGGGCACTTACTAATTTAAACAACTCTTGCAGGAATTGTCTTGTCCTCATTGAATCTAAATGAAAATGACGTAGAAATATTAAATAATGTTTTTACCAAAGTTGGAGAGGATAATTTTAAAAATGTACATATAAATGGTGTATTAGAAATTAAAAACAGATTTGAGAATCAATTGGAGGTATTATTAAATGGTTGCATTTGCAAAAAAAATTATAACAGCTGAGCGCTCTGGAAATTAGCAGCAACACTTAGAATGTGTACAGAGAATGCTACCGTACTTTCATTTCAGTGATCACCTATTTGTACGCAAAATGTAGTCAACTTTACCTACAAGATATGATTAAATTGAAACCAAATGTCAACATGGACTTGTTTGAGTTTGATAATTTTTGCAAATCTGGATATTTTACTATTAGAAGATCACAAAAATTTTGGTGCGGAGTATGGTCTGATATGACAATAGAGCAAGTCCTGATGCGGTCAATGAAAAGCAGTGGCAGCTTAACACATGGTCGCGGTATTACAGACAATGTTTTAACTAAGTGGATTTTGTCAAGTATAATTTTAACTAAGGTGTCAAATGAAGTCGAAAACTTTTGTAATGTGTCCTACAAAACCTCGGAACAACACGTTGATACACGGGTATCGCGAATATCCAGAGACAAAACTGATTTAGAGAAACTAAAGGCTTATTTCACCACTTACGACCCCTTTCCCATCACTGACAAAATTATGTCTATTTACTCAGGGGTAATCGGCGATGAAAGAATTAACTGCTTTGAAGCTTTCGAAGTACGCGTTAATGGCTGATTCCAGAAAAAAATCGAAAATGGCTTCACCGAGTTCATCAATTTTTTTTTCACATTATTGAATTTTTTTTTTCTCAAGCCGTATTTTATGGCTTATTTGATTAAAATATTATAATGGTCCCCAACTGTTTTGAGTTTGATATTTTTCAATGGAATATAAAGGTAAAATTTAGTGAGGGAATGATGATGAGGGAATGACGAATCGAAACAAAATGACCATAACCTCAGAAACATAACCTTACTTCCCTATGCACTGTGAACAATGCGATATAAACACTGGAAACATGTGCAAATACACTATGATTAGTAAATTAAAATGTGTTTACCTATTTATAAATCAACATGAGGAAATGACGTGAAGAAATGTATTTTTTAAAAATCTCATTGATAAATTAGTTTTAACAAAATATCCTTTCTACAAACGTTAGCTGCAGTATAGGATGTCAATAACAATGTTGCCATTTTTCAAAAAACTTAAGGTGGAACTTGGTAGTCATTAAAACTTTGCTGCAATCACACTGTTTCAAAGCGGTGAGGGAATGATAAGTTTTTCAAGGACAAATTTTGAAGTATATTTAAAAATACTTCCATTCGCTGTTTTTAAATTATAAACTCGTGTAGATACAGTTAATACTATCTTATATAAATAAAAAATAAAATAACAAACAATTAGTAAGGAATTTTACGTTTTAAGTTAATGATTCTCTTCGAATTCAGCAGTTGGGACATAGTGAGGGAATGAGTTTCAGGATACTCTCTTGGACATATCTTCTTTGTTTATCATATAAGAAATAAATTTGTTTCATAAATTCGTACATCTAGTATAGTAGTATTATTAAAAAAAATAAGTTTTCATAACCAACAATCCTGATTTTCAAAAATCATTAAGGACATCAATTTCGATTTTTTTCTGGAATTAGCCTAACATAAAAAAAAAATTTTTAACCAAGATTAAGGAACAATAAAATTTCAAAGAAAAGACAAAGTTCTGTCTCTTAAAGCAGTCAATTCTTCGATTAAAATTGATGACGAAACAATCACAATTAACCCGCTGTTGTTGTTCCAACGAATTTCGTTGAATGTGGAAGAAAAAGACGATATGAAAGATTACCTAAAATATGAGCTTGCACCTTTCCCCCTCAGTCTTTTCGACGAAAGCGGTATGCGAAAAACCACGACATCCGCATTTTATGATAATTTTAAAAGCATTAAAAATGTTTCTTCATCGGGAAATATATTGCATGTAGTCGACGGTGGATTTTTAATTCACAGAGTACTTTGGCACCAAAAGTATCAAATTGAACAAATTTTAAATCAATATGTGTCGTACGCAAAGAAATATTATGCAGCTAATAGTTATATAATATTCGATGGATATCCTGACCAAGAAACTGCATCAAGATCTACTAAGTCTTACGAAAGCTTGCGCAGAAAAAATCGAAACATCGGTCGCGAAGTCATTTTTGACAATAGGAAGAAAATTAATTTTTCTCAAGGCAATATCTTATATAATTATAAGAACAAAAAAATTTAATTGTAATGCTATGCAAAGAGCTAAAAAAATCTGGTTTTGGGACCAAAATAGCTGAAGCAGACGCTGATGTTTTAATAATAATTAAAACAGCAATGGAGATCGCTACTGATAATGTAGTCATAAATTTTGTCGGACAATACATTGATCTCTTGGTATTATTCACTCAATTTGTAACTGACGATAAAAAAGTATTTTTTATTAAGTGTGGTACAGGACGTGCTTCCGATGAAGTTTTCAGTACACTTAGCTTCAAGCATGAAAAGCTAAAATCTATTATTTTATTCTTGCATGCTTTTATAGGTTGCGATACGACTTCATCTTTTTTCAAACAAGAGAAATCTAAATTGATTAAATTAATGAATAGTAATGAAAGCTTGCAAGTTTTGGCTAAAAATTTTTATAATAAAGACGACCAGTCTACACGTGTGATCACCTAATTCCGGATGATTAAATTAAAAAAATCACGTGTAAGTGTAAGACTGGTTGTAAAGCTGCTTGCGGATGCAGGAAACTGGTCCGATTTATGTTCAGGATGTCAAGGAGTAACTTGTACAAATGTAGAAATGAATCTGATAGAATGCATGGATGACGATATTGATAACGCGGTAAACACCGACAATGCAGTTGAACCTGCAGCAGAACTGATTGACGATAACAGCGAGAAGGATGATTGCTTAGAATTAGAAACTGTTCTATATAAACGACGAAAAATTCATTAAAAAATAAAAATTTAAACACAATAAATTTTCAATTTTATTTAGAATTTTTAAATACTCTTTTTCTACAGTGCTACTTCGCATAATTTTGAAAATTTTAGTGCTTCTTTTTATTTGATATTTTTATAATTATTGCCAACGACAGAAAATTCCTTTCATTATGTGGCAAATAAATGTCAAAATTTAGGTACCTAAGTCAAAAATACAGTCAAATTTACATACGGTGAAAAGCAATTAACTTGGGCTGCAATAAAAAAAATTTATATAACAATTTGCACAAGTAAGACTTTTAGCGACATGCAATTACTTTTGGTCAAAACTACGTGGCACAGAACTTTGCGGCCCTGAATTTGATGGCACGCACACAGTCATAACTCTCACCGATATAGTCCCTTCTACACTTACCTAACTAATGAGTTTCCTCGGTATGGAAGTTTGACTGAAAGTTAACAAATATTGTTATAAACAATAACTTTTTAAAAACAACAATAAACATATTTTGAATCAATAGAAAAAAGTAGCCAAGACAAAAAAAAACATCCAAGACAGTTAATAAATAAAAAATTATTTCCTGAGTTATAGAGAACTTTAATCATTGAGAAGTCGCAGCGGGTCTTAATTGACTTCAACCCAAAAGTGCTTGCCCAGCTCAGTTCTTTCTTGATTTAGTTTCTGGGATGTCTCCTGATGATTTTAAGCAAAAAATGAAAAAAATCGGTTGGGCCGTTTTTGAAAAAACTGATTTTTTGAATTTTTTAAAGAGGTTAATTAACATATTTTTACCAAAATGAGTGCAAATAATAGCTATATTGACTTGAGTCATTTAAAATGGTATCAGAAGATAGGACCTAGGTGCTGAGTATCTTTGAGTAACTTTACACCAGAAAAGTTAATGAAAAACCGTGAAAAATGGGTAAAAAAATGAGTTTTTGCAATATTACTCTCTCCCAGTAGATACAAACCTTAAATGACCTATAGAAGAATTAAAGAGTATAAAATTTTAAAGAAAACAAAAAAAATAGAGTGCTTTATCTTTAAAACTTTCGGATTTATGAGCTTCTAAAGTCAGATTTCAGCAAAAAATTTTGTGAAAAGAAAATTATATTTTAGTTTTTGTAAAATAAAAAGTTTTCTGTGCATCTAACGTATATATATCTCCCAATATAAATTAAAGTAGATTAAATTTTGAGTAAATCTATTGTTAGGCCAATATTCTATCTCTAATAGTATCGGAGTTATGATTTTCTTAAAATGACCCTTTTTTATGAACTTTTTTTGAAAATCAATTTTTTTGAAATTTCTTTGTTTAGCATGGTGTAATTTTAAAAATGCTCTCATCGAATAGTTTTATCTTATATTTTAAAGAAATAAAAGCCCAATTAAATATTTAGGAACAAAAAATTTTTAATAAACATTATACAAACAAATACTTTCAAAATGAATGGAGGCTGTTGTATTCACACATGGCACGTTTTAGCCTTGTTGCATACTCTGGATGATTTTTATTAACCTTGTATTTGGTCCAGGTTGATTTAAAATATGAGTGAACCGACTCCATCGCCTGTTCGCTGAAAAATCCTAGACCTGATTTTGTTTCTTTGCAGAAATCTAGTACATGGTAAAAAACTGCGTGTACTTTGGGTGTTACTGAGATACCTAGATCAGCTAAATAAGATTTTTGAAAAATTTTCGATAATTTTTTCAAAATTATTTGTTTTGTTATTAACCTCATACAAGGTTAATAAAAATCATCCAGAGTATGCAACAAGGCTAAAACGTGCCATGTGTGAATACAACAGCCTTCATTGATTTTGAAAGTATTTGTTTGTATAATGTTTATTAAAAATTTTTTGTTCCTAAATATTTAATTGGGCTTTTATTTCTTTAAAATATAAGATAACACTATTCGATGAGAGCATTTTTAAAATTACACCATGCAAAACAAAGAAATTTCAAAAAAATTGATTTTCAAAAAAAGTTCATAAAAAAGGGTCATTTTAAGAAAATCATAACTCCGATACTATTAGAGATAGAATATTGGCCTAACGATAGATTTACTCAAAATTTAATCTACTTTAATTTATATTGGGAGATATATATACGTTAGATGCACAGAAAACTTTTTATTTTACAAAAACTAAAATATAATTTTCTTTTCACAAAATTTTTTGCTGAAATCTGACTTTAGAAGCTCATAAATCCGAAAGTTTTAAAGATAAAGCACTCTATTTTTTTTGTTTTCTTTAAAATTTTATACTCTTTAATTCTTCTATAGGTCATTTAAGGTTTGTATCTACTGGGAGAGAGTAATATTGCAAAAACTCATTTTTTTACCCATTTTTCACGGTTTTTCATTAACTTTTCTGGTGTAAAGTTACTCAAAGATACTCAGCACCTAGGTCCTATCTTCTGATACCATTTTAAATGACTCAAGTCAATATAGCTATTATTTGCACTCATTTTGGTAAAAATATGTTAATTAACCTCTTTAAAAAATTCAAAAAATCAGTTTTTTCAAAAACGGCCCAACCGATTTTTTTCATTTTTTGCTTAAAATCATCAGGAGACATCCCAGAAACTAAATCAAGAAAGAACTTAGCTGGGCAAGCACTTTTGGGTTGAAGTCAATTAAGACCCGCTGTGAAGTTCAAGTAAAATCTTGACATAGTGCTACTTGGCAGAATTTTGAAAATTTTTAGTAATTTTTTTAATTAATTTTTTTCTGTTATTATTTTTATAATTATAGAACCAATGAAGGAAGTTTGTTTTTGTTAATAAACAAATAAAAGTCAAAATTTAGTTAATAAAAAAATAAGTTAAATTAATTTTTTATTTTTTTTAACAATAAACATATTTAGAATCGCTAGAAAAAAGTAGCCTAGAACAAAAAAAACATTATGATTAGTTCATTATTTCCTGAGTTAAAAGGAATTTTAATAATAAAAAAATCAAGTAAAATCCTGATATAATGCTTCTCGGCGCAGTTTTGAAAATTTTTAGTAATTTTTTTTCGTTATTATTTTTATAATTATAACCAATGAAAGAAGTTTGCCTTCGATAAGGAACAAATAAATACGAAAATTTACACTGAGAAAAATGGATACTATAATTTTAACTATACTAGATATTAAGAAAGATATATTTGTCTATATTATCCAAATATTGCCGCTTAGTATATTGGATATTTGCGTGTAATATCTCATATATTATAGAAAATTGTATTTAGATATTGCGCCTAATCATTTGAGGTATTCAAATTTAGTATCTAAACTAGTGCGCATGCGTAATAGCCCAACAGCGGAAGTGGTGTGTCGTACTGTATTCGTCTTCATGTGTGTTCACTCTGCCTAGGCCTTTACGTTTTTCTCGCGTTCAAAATAACAACACGCACCGGCTGCAATTCTGTTTCTCAAATGTAAAAAAGTAAGTAGAATTTTAATAACAAAAGTGTAGAATCAAGAGAAGCTTAAAATTTTATGTTAAGTTGTGTACAAGTTTAATTGAAATCGCGTTACACGAAGAATTTAGAGTACATGTAAAAAAACATAACCTAAAATTCCTAGTATTGAAATTTCTTGTAAATACTGTTAAATTATTACTTCTTTACAGATAATGTAAATTATGGAAGACGAAATTCAACATATACTGAAGCAGTGGAACTGTGAGGACAAAATCCTCAAAAGTTTTAAAGGTATAGAAGGTACAATTTGTTGATTTTACTGCAAGTGCGTCGCATATCGTTTTGAAACGAATTTCTTTTTAGAGTTTTCAAATTTTCTTTTGTATAGTGATCTCAAATAATATTTTTAAAATTAATATACATCCTGGTTCGCAAAATTAGTTTATCAAATCAATCATTAAAAATCTGTGGCTGAAAGACATAACATCATAACTGACATTTTATCAAATTTGAGATAACATCAGATTTGTATTCATTCAGTAACGCTTCTTAATGTTTCGTAACTATAAAATGATTTTAATGTTTATTTTCATAGAAAATGTTAAATAACACAACTACATAACTGCATTTTTGTCGTCGATAGAATGGCATAATTGCATATCTACATTCAGGCTGCGAAAAACAATTGAGCTTTTTAAAAACTCAAAGTTAAGACAAAAAACTTTTTTAGATTATATTTAATTCGGTTTATTATTATAATATCAGGGACGGCGGAGCCGGGGGGGGGGGGCACAGGGGGCAATGCCCCCCCCTAGAAATACCTCGAGGGGGCAATGTATGGGCTTGCCCCCCTCTGAAAATTGACTTATAATTTTAATTTTTAAATAAATATGTAAACAACTTTTTAAAAAAGTACAATCTTCTTAGTTTTAAGTTCAATAACATTTTATACAATAATTAATGTAATTTTCAGGGTTGCTATGACTTTCCCAGTTTGTACGTGGGCGCAAGTTGGGATCAGCCTGGGGTTCCTAGTTTTTATCAAATACGTAAATTGTTACTAAATAATAGTTTCAATACTAAACTTATCGTCAATCGGCTTTATATATTGCAATTTCCCTTCAAAAAATTTAAAAATTCATGAAATTCGGTCCAAGCGCTAAAAGTTTCCCATGCAAAATGCATGGGGAAAAAAACTTTTTCATAGAATTGATATAAAATCCATGAAAATTAACATTTTTCGATCGGATAAAGCTGTTTCTCTGCAGGAAAGTTTAAAAAATAAGATTTGAAAAGTTGCAAAATTAAGAGAAAGTTTCAACTCTCTAGCTCAATTAAATGAAAAATTAGAAATAAACAATATTAATTTGTTTAAACCATTTTTATAATTGTGGATTTTTGTATTTTATTAATATTAAGCTTTCATAAGCTTGAAAAGTTGCAAAATTAAGAGAAATTTTCAGCTCTCTAGCTTAATTAGATGAAAAGTTGCAAATAAACAATATTAATTTCTTTAAACAATTTTCATAATTGTGGATTTTCGTTTATTATTAGTATTGGGCTTTTATAGGTTTGAAAAGTTGCAAAGTTAATAAAAAGTTACAACACTCTAGCTCTATTAGATGAAAAGTTGCAAATAAACAATATTAATTTGTTTAAACAATTTTCATAATTTTATATTTTAGTTTTTTTCTAATGTTAGGCTTTACTTAACTTATATAGTTGCAAAATTTGATAAAAGTTACAACTTTCTAGCTCTATTAGATGAAAAGTTTCAAATAAACAATATTGATTTGTTTAAACAAATTAAAAAATACATGCAACAATTGTTATTAACTAATTTTTATATCATTAAAGAAAATTTTGGTGGAAAATATTGTTAAAAGTTGTAATGAATATTTTTTTTAACGATCTTACTTTTTCACGATCTTTTTTAGTGAATTGGCACTAACCGGGTTGAGCATTACAAGCCCACTAATTTCCCAGTGGGAAGACCCAACTAGGGCCCTTCTTAAATTTGGGAAACCCATATGGGGCCCAACTGGCGCCCATCCAACTTTTCTACAGCAGCTACTGTAGTGTCTGAGACAAACTTTTGTTTGTGAGGCTGTGTTATCATCCTTCGAGACTGTTTTTAATAAAATTTTAATAAATCTGGATTTGTACTTAACAGAATTTTAAGTTTAGCGAATTTATATTTAATTTAATTTTTGTTTTACAAAATTTTGTTAACACAAACTTCTTATTTAAAGAATTTCTATTTAACCAAATTTTAATTCAGCAGAATTTTCTTTTAATAAAAGTTTGAGTAAGACGAAATATTAAATAGTTCAGGGTATCCGACAAAAATGGAAATTTAGCGTTTTATTAATTATATTAAATAACAATTAATGCAACTAAAATATTGGATAAATAATGAAGATTTGGTGAAATGGATATTCTAAAATTAAAAAATTCGTCTTATGAAAAATTCTACTCAATAACAATTCTGTTAAATAAAAATTTGGTTTAATTTCACCGCTAAAAAAAAGCTATCCAAATAGTAGCTAACTCATTTTTCTCAGTGTAAGACAGTGAAGAAACGCTAAGATATAGTAATTTACGAAAAAGTGGATAATTTAAAAAAAAAAAAATACTATTAACCAGGATTATTTTGTGCATAAAACATGATTCATTCAATTTCTAAATTTTTAAAAGTAAGCATTTTTAATAGTAATTCCAGAAAGCGTAACAACCCTGATTATGTGTATCAGGTGGTCCAAAATAAGTTGATTTTCGAAAATTAAAAACGGCTATTCAGTTTCATAAACTTCAGGGTGAAACAAGCCATAACAATTTTTTTCAAATTTTTTCGTTAATATTTTCATGTGGCGACGATCTCTTAAAGTTTTTCATCTTTCTGTCTAATTTTTGTACATTTCGCTTCTGGGCAATAATCACAGCTCCATCCTTAAAGGGTATGTGATTTATGGTTATATGATCTACGGTCGATTTTCAGTTTCACTGCAAAAGGGTTCCATTGTCCCCGTTCCGGTTTGACGTTCGTCAGTAGCAATAAGCAGGCCTATATCATTTTTCCTAATAATGATGGCTGTAAACCGACGAAAGTTCAAAAATGCTAAAATTCAATTCAACAAATTGCCCTCTTAATATTGATGTAGCTTTTTCAATTTCACAGAATCTCATGTTTAAGAAATAAATTTTCATACAGTACAAGTTAGATGTAGAACAACTTATATTTACTAGCAGAAAACTGGTCCTGAAAACTACCAAATTGGTGTTTTTTGACACTAAATAATGACTATAAAAATAAAAATTTGTAAATTTACTTTTTTGCAATACTTTATCTTAGTTCACACCTAGTAGAGATCCTCAAGGGAGAGTTGGGACATGTTGACTTGGATTCTGATTGGTCGCGGGTTTACGGAAACGGATGTTCATAAGAAGTTAATTTCATTGGTCTAAAATGGCGGTTGAATTTAAAATGCTTTTAAAAAAATTGTTTTTAAACTTAGCCCGCTCTTTTTGACCAATGATGCAACTCGCATCATTGTTACTTCCGTTTCCGGAAACCCGCAAAGGTAGTAGAAGGGGAAACTTGTCCCAACTCTCCCTTGAGGATCTCTAACACCTAGCAGTCTGTAGCTCGAAATAAAATTACGACATCAATAAACTAATAAAAAGTGCAGTCAAAAATAATTTGCTATTTTTACGTGTTAACTCCTATAAGAACAGAAAAAACTCGTCGCCACATGAAAATATTAATAAAAAACTTTGAAAAAAATGGATATGCCTTGTTTAACCCTGAAGTTTATGAAACTGAATAGCCGTTTTTAATTTTCGAAAATCGACTTTTTTTGGACCACCCTAATATATATATATATATATATATATATATATATATATTTGTGTATATATGTATGTCTGTGTAGGTATATATATATATATATATATATATATGCAGTGCCCCCCCCCTAAAAAAAAATACGTTCCGCCGGCCCTGTATAATATAAATTTATTATAGTACATTTAAAATATATATATATATAAATTTGTCATTTTAGTAAAAGATTAGAAAGATAATAAGTAAAAGAACGTTCATAAATTGCCTTTATTTGTAACGATTTTTTAAAAATATTTGTATGTTAAACATTCTATTTTTTATACTTACAAATTAAAAAAATATAACCACAAAAAATCTTCAAATCGAAAATTCATTATGTTTTCATTCGTACAAAATATAAAATGAGTAAAAACAATTTAGCAGTAACAAATTTTATTGTTTAGTGTGCCCTTCTTCACAAACATTTTTCTCTTCATTGCTGTCCGAAAAGGCAGATTTTGAATCGGATTTGTACGTAGCTATTAAATCCATTTTTTTAATTTTGACAATTGAAAACAAACTGAAGTTAGTTACATAATACAATTTGAACGACATAACTACATAACTGTAACAACACACATGATAATAATAAAATATATTAAATTTCTTTAAAATCTGTATTTTTTATCAAATTTAGTAAACATATTTGAAAAATACATTAAATAATAAGACTAAAATGCCAAACACCAAACAGATATATTTATTTTTCGATTTTACAGAACTGAAAGAATATTAAACCTCGTTTATCTCAAAACAATGAAAATGCAGTTATGATATTATGCCTTTCAGCCACAGAAATAAGCATTGACAAGAAAAGAAATTTTAGTGTCAGCTTCAGATATGAAAAAATGTAATCTTTCTTATTTTGCTAAATACATTTTATAAATTTAATTAGGACATTTAATTTTTAGAAAACAATAAAAGAGTTAAAAGAATTTCTAGTAATTACTAAAATAATTAAAACATCTAAATGATTAGCAGAAATGTTACTAATAATCACAAGTTCCAAGACCTAATGAAATAAGTGACTGACTTTTTGACATCAAATCAGTTATTTTTTTACTAATAGGGATTAAGAGAGCAAAATATAATTTCTTTTTATCGCATTATAATTTTTCCAGTTATTGATTTTTAATACTATTTCTCGTGCAAGGCGGACATCCTTTAATATCTTTGTATTTAAGAAAATTATTTCATAACTTATCTATGTAGATATGTAGTTGTAACATTTATAAATAAAATAAAAATATATTTTAAGCATGTAAAAAAAAATTAAAAAAGGATATTATTTTAGCTTTTTAAAAATACTCAATTTAAAATTAGATTTTAAATAAGAAAAATTCTAAATCTGAACACTATTCCAAGTCTAAATTTTGATATTAACTCGAGTTATTACTGAAGTTTGGAAATATTCAACAATTTTTATTGATTTTTATAATTTTATATTATATACTTTAAAACGTAAAAGAGATATTGGTTTCTTACGTAATTTCAATAAATTTTCAATAAATTTTCAATAAAAACAAAATTTTTTACTAAAATAAGATTTTTGAAATAATACATCATAAAATCACATTTTGTACTAAAAATAACTTAAACAATTATTAATAAGAAATATACTTTGTTCACAAAATCGATTTATGAGTATTTATAAAGGGGCCCGCCTCGCTCTGCCACGTTATCTATGTGATGTGCAGAATTCACATTTTTTAAACCATTTTAAAGAATTTCAACCTATTAATTATTTTTTAAAATCAATGTTAAATAACAATTTTAATATTTTAATTTATCCGTTTTAATTTATTAAGCACATAATTTGTTTGTAAAATTTGAATAGGAGCTCGTCTTTGGATATTTTTTCTTAATTACTGAAAATGAAATCGAATTTTAAATATCAAATATATTGATTTAATATGTGCATTAAACATGATTTAATTAATCATATTATAATAAAATTTCAGATAACAAAATCGATAATGAGTCGTTTCTGTTATTAAACAACGAATTAATTGCAGTGCTTATACCGGAAATCGGACCCAGAATAAAATTTTGGAAGAAATATCAGGATTTTATGACAACGGTATTTTATAATTTTTGTATTATAAAGTGTATTTTTCTCTTCTAAATCTGAATTAGTATCAAATTATTAATAATAAATACATGAACGAGTTTTCTAACATTATTAATTTAGTAGTCAAATTTTTTAGCAAATGACTAAAATACTTAGTACACAGAAATCAACTGATTTATTTAATGGTTTAACATAACTTAAAAATTACTCTCACAAGTTGATTTAATAATTTTTTACTAATTGAGATTTAAGTGGAGTCAGAGGCTGTCAGAAGGGGTAGGCTCAGTAATTTTGCGAGGGTGCAGCGTGCGGGTAGTCTGGGCTCGGAGGGGGATTTAAGGAAATATTTAGGAGAAAAAGGGAGGAAAAGAATTAGGGACGAAGGATATTTTGAGGATTGTATGGAACGGGTGACGACAGCGGTGAGAGAATTAGCAGTAGGGACAAGAGAGAGATTCGAAAAGATGGAGGGGGAGTTAGAAAATTGTAAAACAAGAGAGGAGAGTAGAGAGCAACAGTTAAATGAAATATGGGAGGAGATAGGAAAAATTAGAGGGAAGTTGGACAAGTGGGATGAAGGGTGGAAGAAAGAAAAAGAGAAGGTGAAGGAGATGTGTGATAGGGTAGAAAGGAGTAGAGAGGTGGAAGTAGGCGAGAGAAAGGAGTTGGAGAAAAGAATAGAAAAATTGGAAGGGTGGAGCAGCACCAAGGGGGAGGAGAGGGATATGGTGAAGCTAAATGGAAGGGAGGTGGAGGAAAAGGTAAAAGTGTTGGAGAGGAAATTAGAGCGAATCGAGAAAGATAGAAGGAAGGCTAATGTGATAATAAGAGGATTAAAAGAAGAAAGAGGAAAGGAGAAGGAAGTGGTAGAAAAGATATTAAGGGAGATAGAGGCGAAGGTATCAGTGAAGAGAGTAGTGGGGGTAGGAGGGATGGATAGGCAGAGACCGACGGTATGTGTAGTGGAGTTAGGGAGTGAAGAGGAGAAATGGCAGGTAATGGAGAAGAAAAAAGCGTTGAGAGGTAGGATAGAGAGGATAGAGGAAGATTTAACGCAGGAGGAGAGAAGAGTAAGCTGGTGGATTAATCAGAGAGCCTGGGTAACGAGTTGGAGGGTAACGAGTTGGAGGAAAAGGAGAAGAGAGAGAAGGGGTTTCAGGAATAAGGAAGAAGAAAGTACGAGGTATCAGGGAAGGCAAAGGGATCACAGTGGCTTTTTGGAATGTAGCGGGGTTAGGGAATAAGGATGATGGCTTTTAGACAACAATAGAAAAATGGGATGTGGTGTTTCTGAGTGAGACTTGGGTGGATGAGGGAGATTGGAGAAAGTTAAAATGGAAGGCTCCCAAGGGTTATGTGTGGGAGGTGCAAGCAGCAGTAAAAGAAAAGAAGGCTGGCAGAAAGTCGGGTGGAATGTTGGTAGGAGTGAGAAAGAGCATAAGGTGGTCGAAGAAAAAGAAGGGAGAGAGAGGCACGGAGGAATGTATGGAGAGGAGAATAAAGATTGGAAAAGAGGAAATATGCCTGGTAGGGATGTACAGAAGGAGAGGAGAAGAGGAAGGGTGGGATAGGATAGAGGAGAGGATGGAAGAAGGCAAAGATAAGATAGTGATAATAGGAGGTGATCTCAATGTGTGGACAGGGGAAAGGGGAGGGGGTTGTTGGGATGAAGAAAAACAGGACTTTTGTAGGAATTCAAAGCACAAAGAGGTGGATCAGGAGGGAAGGAGATTGTTGTGGATGCTTGGAGAGAGAGGGTGGTCGATATTAAATGGTAATACAATGGGGGATGAAAAAGGAGAATTTACGTTTCATGGGAAAGGCAACTCGGTGATCGATTATATATTGGCGGAGGAGAAAGGGAGGAGGTTGGTGAGGAGGCTAGAAGTGGGTAATGAGGTGGGGTCGGATCACTTCCCAGTGGTGATAGAATTCAAGGCCGAGAAAGAAAAGACGAAAAAGAAGGTAGGGGGGAAAAGAGAAAGGAGGGTAAAGAGGATGGGAAAATGAAAGGAGGATAGTTTAAAGAAGTATCAGATTAAAATGGAAGAGTGGGATTTAGAAGAGACAAGGGAAATTGGAGTTGAGGACAGATTGTCAGGTCTAAGAAAGAGAATAGGGGTCGCGAAGGAGGAGATAGGAAGGGAATTAGAGGAAGAAGTGTTGGGGTACGGGGGATGGTGGGATGAGGAGTGTGAAAGGAGTAAGGAGGCGTTAAGAGAGGATATAAGGAACTGGAAAAAAGGATGGTTAGATAAGGAAGAATATAATAGGAGGCATAGAGTGCACGGACGGCTTTTAGAGATGAAGGGGGAATTAGATAGGAAGAAATTTATGGAGAGAGTGGAAAAGGCGATAAGAGAGGGCAAAGAATGGGAAGTAATAAATTAGAGAGGAGGAAAAGACAGGAGATAAATCAAGAGATTAGCTTAGAGGAATGGACGAGATACTTTAAGGAGATGTACGGAGGGGTAGGGGTGAGAGTTAGGGGAGAGGGCAGGAAAGTAAGAGGGAGGGTTGAGGGAGAGGAAGAGGTTAGTAGGGAGGAGGTCAGAAGGGCAATAGATAAACTGAAGAGGGATAAAGCAGCTGGGATGGAAGGAATGGAAAATGAGGAATTGAAGTATGGGGGGGAAGGTGTAAGGGAAGAGATATAGAAAGTGATCAAAGATGTATGGATAGGGAAAGGATGGCCGGAGGAGTGGAAGACAGGGGTGATAGTGTCTATAGTAAAGAAGGGGGAAGGAAGAAATGTGGGAGATTATAGAGGAATCACGTTGATGCCAGTGGTGTATAAGGTTTATGCGGAGGTAATCAGGAGTAGACTAGAAAAGAAGGTGGAAGGGCTAGGGTGCATCCCACATAATCAAACGGGATTTAGAAAGGGAATGGGGACGATGGACAATATATATGTGCTGAATCACTTAGTGAGCAGGGGATTAGAGAAAAAAGGGGGAAAAGTGGTGGCGGTGTTTGTCGACTTCAAATCGGCATTCCCGTCAGTTAACAGGGGGGTTCTATGGAAGGTCTTAAAGGATAGAGGAATAGAGGAGAGTATGATAGAGAGGATAAAAGAGATTTATGAAGACTCAAGAGTAAAGGTTAGAGTGGGAGGGAAATATGGGAGGGAATTCTGGCTGGGAAGAGGGTTAATGCAGGGCTGTCCTCTGAGTCCTTTGCTATTCAATTTATTGATAGCGGATTTGGAGGAAAGGCTATGGAGGAGAGGGAAAGGAGGAGTAGTGCTAGGGAGATCGAGGATATATACCCTGGCGTACGCGGATGATATAGTGTTGCTTGCGGAGGATGTGAGTGGAATGAGGTTGTTAATGAGTGAATTTGAGAAGTATGTGTGTGAGAGAGACTTGTGGGTAAATGTGGATAAGACGAAAGTGGTGAGATTCAGGAAAAGGAAGGATGTGAGAGGGGAGGTGCTGAGATTGAATGGGAAGGTGGTGGAAGAGGTGAATGAATTTTGTTATTTAGGATATTGGTTTGAGTCGAATGGATCGAATGAGTTGAATGTGAGGAAGAGAGTGGAAAAGGCTAGTAAAGTTATGGGACAAGTGTGGGGGATAGGGAAGAGAAGGTTTAAGAATGATTGGAAAAGAAGAGTGTGGATGTTTGATGCGTTGGTGTGGTCTGTAGTCAGTTATGGGGTGGAAATATGGGGATGGAGAGAGAGAAGGTTGGTTGAACGGTTGCATGAAAGGTTTCTGAGGTGGGTGATGGGGGTGAGTGGAAGCTGCCCAGGGTATATGATCCGAGAGGAACTGAGTAGAGATAAAATGATGGTGAGGCAAAGGAAAAGAGTATGGGGTTTTGAGGAGAAGCTAAGGAATGGAGGAGGTAGTAGAATAGCACAGTTGTGTTGGAAGGCTGTTAGGGAAAGAGAGGAGAATGGGACGGAGAGTAGAATTGGTTGGGAGAGAGATAGATGTGTGGTAAGAAAGGAGGAAATAGGAATGAAGGTGAGGGGTTGGGAGGAATTGGAAAAGCTTATGAGGGAAAAGGATCAGGAGGAAAGATGGGAGAAGATCAAGGAGTCTAGATACAACAGATGGTATGGGATGGTGAAGAATGAAGGTGTACCAAGGTATTTGAATGCATGGAAGAAAGAGAAAAAATGGAACAGGGTGTTAAGGTTTAGGATGGGTGAGGGTATGAAAAAGTGTAGATATTGGATGAATGAGGAGGAGAAGATGTGTAGGGTATGTGGGTTTGAGGTGGAGGATTGGGCGCATGTGTTGGATAGATGTACTGGAGTGAATGAGGAAGGAAAGGGCATAGGGGAGTGTGTAGGTTGGGTTTTGGATGAAAGTGGGCAAGGGGAAGTATGGATGAAGGAGCTAGAAGAACGGAGAGAGAGAATGAGATTAGGAACGGGGTATTAAAAGATGGATTGAGTAAATATTAAACAGTAAGTAAAGTCGCGAGGCTCGCTTATGAGAGCACTACGGTTAGGTAACGGAAGCCCTGGCACTAGAAGAGAGTACGTAGATGGTAGAATTGCGTTTCGCGATGTAGGTTAAGACTCGATGTATATAGTATGTAAGAATATTGTAAAGGGAACGGGAGCCCTTCGAGCCCGTAAAAGGAAAAATAAACAATTTATATATACTAATTGAGATTTAAAAAGTATATTTATATATCGCTTTATCTTTTATAGGGATTAAATAATATTTCTATTATTACGGGGAATTTGAAAAAAGACGTCATACTAGATCTCGAAGACGAAAACATCTCTACCAGATTGTCAGTTGATCCTTCAGAATATGAAAATGTATTGGACAACGAAGATTCGCCAATAACATATAAGGAAAGTATTGCAGCTACAGTAAATAGTTCAAGAAGTAATGACAATAAGAAGGAATTAAATGAACCACTTATCGTGCCTTCTACATCTTTCACATGTTCTACACCGAGCACTTCAAAACAATTCTGTGATTACGATCTGATACTTCAGAATACTTCTAATCATCCAATGGCTATAACAGAAAGCATTCAAATTGAAAACAGTCAAGACTTTCTTATATTTCCTACCGTAATTTCAACTTTTTATTTTAATTTTAAGAACTATTAAAAAATATCAAACATCAAATATCAAAATTTTAAAAATAAGAAATACATAAAGTTTATACATTTTTTAGGGTCTAAAAAACTTTCTTAATACAAGCATCGATGGTCGAACAGTATTAAAAAAAGGTGAAAATTTAGACTCAAAAAGCCGACGACTTTTAGTGAGATGCGTAGTCGATCACTTATTTCGAGAGTATTCAAACAAATATATGTATGATTCTTATTTAATATATTTTATTTTTAATCTTATAACTTTTAAAAAAATTAAATTAATATCGTATTTTAAAATAATTTAGGATCAGAAAAGAAATCTTTGTTCAAGCTTCTAGGGAAATTGTCTTAGCTTTTCCAAACGAAAAAGAAAAATTTTATTTTGTCGGAGGAAAGCCAAAAACTGAACGTACTCCAAAAACTTTACACAAGGGAAAATTATGGAGCAGGTACAATAATGCTAAAGCGAAATTAGGTCAATGGGAAAGTGAAGAGCTTGAAGAAGGTGATGCAAGTAAGTTTTTAATTTAAATTTAAAATAATTATCTATATTGAATAAACGATTTTTTTTAAATATGAAGATATAAAGGTTACTAGATAAATATACATTTGGGGCGAAATTTCTGTACCGATCCAACTAAAAAAAAAATTTCCTCCGATTGGGCTAAAACTTGCCCTAAGTTTAGGTCTATGCATGAGTACATTAGCCACCAAGTATTACTAAATTTCATCATTAACTGTGTAGTGGGGAGGGGGGTCAAGTTTTTGATGAATGGTGGGTGGACTAGTTTTTCATCACTCGTAACTTTTATACGGTCAATCGCACAAATTTTTGACCTATATACTTTTGAAAGCGTTTTTTCTGCCCTTTCAAACGGTAAAAAGAATTTTTTCGAAAATAAAAAAAAAAATCATAAGGTCAATTCTCTTTTTATTGTATGACTTATTTATTTGTTTATTTATTTATGTGGATGTTTTTTTATTTATATGTTTTAGAAAAATATCAAAAAGTACCTACCTATATTTTTACAATCGCTAGTAAAAAGAAATTAAGGAAAATAGCTATCCGTGTACTTTAAGTAGGATCACAGTTTATATCCCCTTTGTCCACAAAATTGTTTTCGTTTTTTTTTGTCTTTAAGAATATGGTAAAATATTGTAGTACTGCTGTCTTCTTTTTTTATTTCAATTATAGAAGTATTAAAATACTTTTTCTGTTGTAATAAAATAATCTTGTTTTGTCTAATAATGTATCCTTCGCTTAGAATAGTTCAAATTTTGACGCCTATTTAAAGTAGTATCAAAAGTTGCCACAGGGTGGACAACTTTTCTATTTCTCACAGTACAGATGCGTATTATATTTTATATAAGAGCTTAATATTCAAGTTTTTTATTCTATAAGGATACGTTTTCAGGTTTGTACAAATTATCTTGGTTTCTTTTTCGTATTATATACTTTTAAAAAACTAATAATATTTTTGTATTGTTGGAATAAGTTTTCTGTCAGATATTAGATCTTTTAAATTCGTGTTTTAAATACATTAAACGCAGGTTTGTGAATCTCTCTTTTTATATTGTTTGCTAACATAAAGCGTAAGTAAATTTAATATTTTCTAACAATCGTTTTATTTAATAAAATAGTTTTCATTTGTTTATTGGTATTTTAATCAAACATGGCTCCTAGTAAGCCATTAAAAGTTTGTTATAATAGATGCCTTAATCCCTTTAAAAGAAAAAGCCATCCAAATAGAGCATTACGTCCCGTAGCTGGGAGTGTACAAAGTAGATACTCTTTTCCACCAGTAAAGAGACTCTTGCTTCAACTACCCAAATGTTGAAATGCAGATTCGATAGTGCAGTAACAATAACTGGTAGTTCTCAATACCATTCCTATATACCACAAGAAGATGGTAGAATTCAACTAAAAAAATTCTCATCTGCGATGGAAAGTGACTTTTTTCCGAAAACGTTGAACAAACCTCCAAGAAAAAGAAGGAAAAATCCAAAAGCAGTCAAATCTAATACAAAGGTTTCAAAAACAACGAAATCAAACAAAACCAATAAAAAAACTAAGTAAAACAAGCTCAATCATTTAAATCTAATTACACATATGGAAAATATTATCATACAACTCATTACACAGTTACAACATAAAATACGAATCATATTTTTAACAAAAGTTAAAATTAACATATTAACACATTTACATATTACACAGCTGTAATGCAGGCATTGAAATAACTCACATGACAATCTAAACCCTGTAAAATGCAGATAGCAGTACTACAATATTCTACTATATTCTTAAAGACAAAAAAAAAACGAAAACAATTTTGTGGACAAAGGGGATATAAACTGTGATCCTACTTAAAGTACACGGATAGCTATTTTCCTTAATTTCTTTTTACTAGCGATTGTAAAAATATAGGTAGGTACTTTTTGATATTTTTCTTAAACATATAAATAAAAAAACATCCACATAAATAAATAAACAAATAAATAAGTCATACAATAAAAAGAGAATTGACCTTATGATTTTTTTTATTTGGACGCTAAGAATGTCATAATTAACTTTTTATTAATAATTATTTAAATTTTTTTTATTTAATACTTTTTATGCAAAATGTTATATATTTGGGTTTTGTTGGATGTAAATTTTTATTGTCTTTAGAATAAAAATTCATATTAATTCTAAATTTACTTTTTTAAAGAATTATTACTTTTTTTTATTTAATTTTTAAAAATTCATTATTTAATATCTCGAAAACAAAAAAAAAGACCTTTTCATGCTTGGTGTACTCAAAGTACACATTTTAAACTTTATTTTTAAAAAATAAAAAATGAAAAAAAAAATGTCGATTTTGAAAAAAAGTCAAAAATATTTTTGATTTTTAAAAAAAAGGGTCAAATTTTTAATTTTCGAAAAAATTCTTTTTACCGTTTGAAAGGGCAGAAAAAAACCCTTTCAAAAGTATATAGGTCAAAAATTTGTGCGATTGACCGTATAAAAGTTACGAGTGATGAAAATCTAGTCCACCCACCATTCATCAAAAACTTGACCCCCTTCCCCACTACACAGTTAATGATGAAATTTAGTAATACTTGGTGGCTAATGTACTCATTCATAGATCTAAACTTAGGGCAAGTTTTAGCCCAATCGGAGGAAATTTTTTTTTTAGTTGGATCGGTACAGAAATTTTGACCCATTTATATATTTATATTTATATTTATATATAATATATATATATATAATATATATATAATATATTTATATATAATATTTATATATTATATTTTTGATGCTCACTCCCTTGATGAATATATTAACGCTTTTCCTGCATTAATAACCCAGTTTGGTTATAAACTTCTTTTACAAGATTTCGACAAAAATTACAAAGAACTTTCTAACTCGTTGTATGCATCATGGGGAGTTCTCTCACGTGCTATTCTGAAGTTAGGAATAAAAAGGAAAGAGTTCGCTGAAAATGTTCTACAAAGCCCTAATAGTATTAAATATTTTATGATTAAAATTTTGAATTTCTTTAATGAAAATTTTTAATTCAATTTTTTGAAAAATTAAATTTACAGATAACGCAATAATAAAGTATATGCCATTGCTGTTCAATGTTGGTACTGTGAGAAATATTAAAAACAAAACTAATTACAGACCGTCTAATCAAGAATCAGCTGATTCCTTTTTTCTCCATATGAACGTAAGTAAAACGACTTTATTTGCAAAAATGAGCGTGATCTATAGAGCGTAAAATTTATTTAGAGTCTAATTATTAATTACAATAATTTTTATTTATGCATTCTTATTGATTTCCACTTTTTAAAAACTATCACAAATTACCACAAAAAAAGCAAGTTTTGTTGATTAGTAGATCAAAAAATAAGATGAAAATTTATTGTTAAGACACATTGAAATTCTAAAATTGTTGTTTTTATATAAACTTTTTAATTTTATTCAATTTTGATGTTAATAACGTAGTTAAATTTCTGGGTATTTCTTTTAAAACATGAAATTTTTCGACTATAAAACATTCTTTTAAATTATAAATTTGTACTTAAATTCATATTATATAATATTATAATGATAAATCATAAAATTCCTAATTGAAAAACGAAATTAAATCACAATTACAATTACAATTTTAAAATTCATTCATCCATTACCAATCAATCATACTAAATATCTGGCTATCAAGTGAAACAAAAACACATGAACAGAATAAAAAAATAAATAAAGATTTTGAAGAATTTTAATATTTATAAAAAATTAGTTCGATATAAATATTAATGAATTTAAAAAATTGAGAGGGATTGAAATTCGGATTTGTGTTTTATTATAATTTGAATAAAAAAAATGGATTAACAGATGATAAGATTAATTAAAATGTGAATTATCTAAAGTTTAAATATATTTATTTTTTTGCTAAGTAAAACTAATTTAATTTGATCGAATACATCGAATTTGAATCGAATTCGAATACATTTTAGTTTTATTTAATAAAAGCTTTAAAAAATCGAAATTAAGAACAATTGAAATAATAAATTTAAAAATTCCGATAAATCAAAGATGAATTGATTGAAACTTATTGTTAGACATACAAGACTGAATCAATCAAAATTTTAATCAATAGATTAAAATTAGATTTTATTACAGAAAATTGAAAATTATTATTATCACGATAAAATAAAGAGTAACTTGATTTAAATAAGGTCAATTACAATTTTCTTTAATGAAATTACATGGAGGATACGTAAGTTGAGGAAAAGTTCGAATTCAGGGAAGAGTTAGGAAATTTTGATTATTTTCTGTTGATCCAGTTCACTTGACTTAATCTAATTTGCTTTTTAATCTTTGTTTATTGCTGTAAAATAGGACTACAGCTTCATTAAAATTTTAATATTTTATTATTAATACAAAATTTAATTCGGAAACTTAAATTAGTTTAAATTTAGATTGAATGCAATAACTATTAGTTAAATAAATATTATATGAGTACGTCCGAATGAAAAGGGCCCATCTTGGCACTATTGACTTATCTATAATTATGACTATATTCTTTATTAAATTTTGAACATTTTGAGACGTTTTGGACCCTTCTAGATAAAAAAAAGTTACAAACATTTAAAGTTAAAAGTGTAAAAATCCCAGTTTTAAGAAAAACGACTTTAAGGGCATGTAATGGATAACGACGTCACTGGTATAGGCACAATTTTTCCGCAACTTTTCTCTTAAAATATTGAATATTTTTTCATCAAACTTGGTAGAATTACTTAAAATGTCATTAGGAAGGTCTCTCAGACCCGAGTTTGTTTGAATTTTGTCTCAAAATTGATTTTTAAAAAAGTTTGCAATTTTTCGAAAATTTCTCAAAATTAATTTTGGGCCAAAATTTTAACAAATTCGGGTCTGAGAGACCTTTTTAATGACATTTTAAGTAATTCTACCAAGTTAATATAAAAAAATATTCAATATTTTAAGAGAAAAGTTACGGACAAATTTTGCCTATACCAGTGACGTCATAATCCATCACATGCCCTTAAAGTCCAAGATTGCCATTAGTATCCGTGCATTTTAAAAATTAAACATAAGATTTTTTTGTTTTTTAATTGCGATAAAGTTATGATAAACACTTGATTTGACGTGGAACATTATGTAGTTTGGTTTTCAGCAATAAAAAAAATTCGAACATCTGAACCTCCTTTAGAAAAATGCGAATATCTCGGAAAATAAAATCGACAAAATGGGCCCTTTTCATGAGAATGTACACATATATTTTTTAATTAATTTATTAATACATTTTTTAAAGCAACAATTCGAAACAAAAAATATCTATTGACAAACTTCAGAGGTGGAGGGACTGAAAGAATCGCTGAATTTATTATAAGTAATTATTTAATAAGGTTTTTAATATTAGTTCTAACATCTTTATGTGCCATTTAGAACATTGTTTTTGTGACATTGGGATTTTATTAATAATCTATTAAAACTCTAGGACATTACTGATTTGGATAGACAAATCAATTTGAGAAAAAAAAAATTTGCTTGGATCGAGGAGATACGTTGCAGCCATTCTTAATAGGTGTTGGTTCACAAATTGAAAACTTATCCTCTATTTATGTATTCATCAACGATACGAGATACTTAATGGAAAGTAGCCTAAAAGCGTTAGACGTTTGTTTTAAATGCATTCAAGTATTAAATGCTACTGATCCTTCCACTGCCAAGCAATTGTGGACATTCATTCAAAAATATATTTATAATATTCACACTGAACACGACGATGAAACTGCTTACCAGGAAGAAATTGCAGTGGATCATTCTACTCTGGAACCAAGTTTAAAGTATTTTGATTAATTAAAAAAAACTTATTTTGTGGATTATGTACATAAATTTTATTGCTCGATAACTATTGTATGGTTGTATTGCCAATTCTATGCTCACAGAAAGGTATTTAAAAAATTTGAAAATGTTTTTGCAAAAAACACTCTTAAAATTTGTATATTTTTATTTACTAAATTTTATTTTTCGCAGACAATTATTGTGGAAAGAAAATACTATCCAGAAAAAGAAACGTAAGAGAGCATCAAACTGAAGCTAAGAGTTCAGTCACTTTGTTGGCATACATGAATATTATAGCCGACTATTTGTTTTTTTATTAATATCGAGACACGTTTATACGTTGTAAGACTGCCTTTTTCCAAAGATTTAAACATTATTAAATTAACTTAAAAGTTATATTAGAAGTTTCAAAATGCGTTGTCATATGTGCGAATACGTTTGTTATACGTCTTTAAAAAATTTGATTTGTCACTGGCGTATTTTCCACAAATTAGATGATAAAAGTGTATATTCTTGCACTATAGCTGGTTGCGATAGATAGTATTCTTCACTCGACTCTTTTAGGCGTCACTTTCTTTTAGAACATCCTACGTATTTTACATTAATACATAATAAAAGCAAGATCGGTAGGAAAAAAGCAGGAAGTTCAAGTAAAGAACAGTGTACAAGTTCAAGTGAAAAAAATGCAAGTTTTCATGCTCAAATAAACTTAAATGATCCAAGTACACAGAGAAATTCTTGTGGAATATTGATGGATAAAACTCAACAATTACATATGTTTTCAGTGCCAAATAGTGTTAATATTAAAGTCAACTCAAACGATTCAAGCACACATAGAAATGCTTCTTCTTGTGGGCTTTTGAGTGGTAAAACCCAACAATTGAATAATTTTTCAGTGCCAAGCACTTCTAAAGGATTTTACTTTAAAATGAACTCAAATGATCCAAGTACACATAGAAATGCCTCTTCTTGTGGAATATTGTTTGGTAAAACCCAACAATGTAATAATATTCCAGTTCCAAGCACTTCTCATGAATTTCGCTTGAAAATCAATTCTAATGATTCAAATACTCATAGAAATGCTACTTCTTACGGAATATTGGTTAGTAAAACCCAACCATTTAATAATTTTTCAGTGTCAAATACTTTTAATGTAAATTCCAGTAGACCTAAATTTTCAGAAGTAGTTAGATTTAATGTTCAGAGAATGATTTTCAATTATTGACAAAATATTAATTCAAAATAATGTTTCATTAATCGAACAAAAAGAAATTAAATCTATGTTCGAAACTTTTTCCTCCACTCTTCAAGATAATAGTACAGAATATTTAAGATTCAAAAATTTACAAGAGACAGGCAGTTTTATTCTTCCTAAATCTCACCAAATTGGTGAAGAATTCGAAGCTAACCAGGGAATAGAAATACCAACAAGTCGAAATGTGCAAGTTATTCCCCTGGGCGAAAGTCTAAAAGCGTTTTTAGAAAGTGGTAATGTTTTAGAAACCATTATTTGTTATATGAGATCTTTAGATACTTCTAGTACGATTCTCTCCAATATTTCCAAGGAGATTTGTGGAAAAACAATGTTCGTCATTCATCAAATAAGTTAATTCTACCTATAATTATATTTTACGATGATTATGAAACGGGTAATTGCCTGGGTTCTCACAGTGGCACCCACAAATTAGGATCTGTGTGTCTGATTTTACATTGTATTCCGCCTCAGTACAGAAGTTCATTAAAAAATATATTCTTAGCAATGTTGATGCATCATGAAGACTTGAAAAAAAGTTGTAATAGAGTTGAATTTTCCAAACTAATCGACGAATTCAACCATTTGGCTGATAAAGGAATTCTGGTTAAAAAGGAAAATAAACAATTACAGGTTTACTTTTATCTTGCAGCAATTACTGGAGACAATTTGGGATTAAATACAATATTAGGTTATAGTCAAAGTTTTTCAGCAAACTATTACTGTCGAATTTGTAAGATACACGCACAAACCGCTCGCTTGGCAACTGTTGCTGATAATACGCTTTTAAGAACTGGGGAAAATTATAACAATGCCGTACAAGCTAATAATTCAAAATCTACAGGTATTCGCGAAAACTGTGCTTTTAATAGCATACTTCATTTCAATTGTGTAAGTAACTATATAGTCGACATAATGCATGACCTTCCAGAAGGTGTTCTGCAATATGAGTTAGGTGAAATTTTTTATCAGCTAGTTCTCTCTGATAATACCAATGATTTAGATTTCGATACTTTTAATTCAGTCATTAAAAATTTCAATTATCAGTTTCACTCTTGTAAGCCTCCACAAATTTCTAGAGATCAGATAAAGAGTAAATATATTAAAATGTCTGCTTCAGAGATGATTACATTTACTACTTATGCACCAATAATGTTCGGTCGCTTTATAACATATGATAATATTTACTGGAAATTACTTCTTAAATTAAGGAATATCATCTCGTTATTAATGTCCAGACATTTTGACACTGATTGGTTAGATTATTTACAAAGTTCAATTACGGAACATCACGAGCTGTACATATCTTTGTTTGGTCCTCTTAAGCCAAAACATCAATTTATGCTGCATTACCCGGTAATAATAAAACTTATGGGGCCTCTTGTACATCTCCAAGTAATTAGAGGGGAATCTAAGCAAAGAGAAGGTAAATTAACTGATAGTTCCGTTGCAACTCGTATAAATATTTGTAAAACCATAGCTGTGAAGCAACAACTAATGCTATCTAATAGATTGCATATAATGCAGGTTTTAATTCAGATTTTACTACTGGCCGTTTCAAAGAATTGAGTGAAGAAACTTCCTGCTTGCTAGCTTTAACGAAAATTTATTTGCTTACCGACTTTTTGTCTTCTAATTTCGTTACTGTTCATAACACAAAATATTATACTGATTACACGATTATTACCGAAAGTAACGATAGTGAATACCCAGTGTTTGCAAGGATACGAGAAATTTTAGTTTGTAGTAAATCAAATCTTGTATTGTTTTGTTGTACTCTTTATAAAACGATCGTATTTTATAAACATTTCTTTGCATATCACGTTACTGTAACTTCGAAAATAATTTTTATAAACCAAAAAGAATTATCTAATTACCATCCGGTCTTGATGAACAAACATCAAAATGGAAAAACCTATGTGATAACATCCAGTGAAATGTAATTTTGTTTCTTATCAATCACATAAAATTATGTTACTATTTAATACGTCAGTACGTTTTAAGAATTCTCAAGAGATTATAATTTAACTTCTTATAAAAATTAATCAAAGTTGTTAATTATAATTTACACAAAATTATGTTATTTTTTGTACAAATTTAAAAACTGTTATAGTAATATTAAATGTATTTTTATAATTAAAAAGTTTCAAAATAACGAAAAACACTTTCTTATTTTAACATTCCTGAGCTTAAATTACTGAATTGATCAATAATTGATCAAATTTTAGTTCATGAAAGGTAGTTCATCAAATAAAAGTAATTAATTAATTAATTAAAATTAATTAATTAAACAATTTAATTTGCGCTTTTTTCGAAAATGTTTTTTAATTAAAATAAATAATTATTTCAAACTTTAATCAAAATGAATTAAAAGCAATTTAAATTAATTGAAACTTTCATTTATTAAAAATTAAATTCTTTATAATTCTGATCACCCTCCAATTCAATCAATTAAAAATTCATTTATTTACATTTCATTATATTTAAATTTATAACAATAATTTTATCATATTTTATTTCTTTTTTATTTATTAGAACTTTGTTTCCACTTATTATATCTACTTAAACACTATTTATTTATTAGATTCTATTAATTATATTCCATCTTCAATTTCTCTGAGTTTCAATGTGTTCGAAATTTATAAGATTTTAATTTTAATTAATCCAAACCTTCATTGTTCAAAGAGTTTATTAAAAACAATTTTTATTCATTCTATAAATTTAATTTATCTAAGAGTAAAATAATCTTAGTTTGTTAGTCTCGGTTTATTGGACTTATAGCTAAAAATACAATAGCTAGTAACAGACCTAAATTTCAGTCAATTCTAATTTATTCTAATTATTCAAATATTAATCAGTTGCAAATTCAATTTAATTTTATTGCTAAAGCATTTAATTAAATGCTAATTCAATTTATCAAAAAAATTTAAATTATCGACATTTCAATCTATTTAAAAATGTTTGCAGTATATTAAAATTTTAATTTATATAAACTTTAATCAATGTAATTTGAAATTGATACAAAATTATATTCGTTGAGATTTTAGACAATTTAGAAGCTCAGATTATTAATAGAAATTTCAAGTATCAAAAATTTCTTAGTTACATTTTGCATGTTAATTTAGTTAACATTTTTTATTACCTTTTTGCCACTTACTTTGAAAATAATTAACCGCGTTTTAATAAAAAACAAAATAAGGTTGAGATATACTAGTTTCTAATTTTAAAATATTAAATTACATATATCTGAAATGTAAAAACATTAAGGGCATGTGATAGGCACAAACTTCACTTGCTTAACGTGATTACATGCAATAATTTCCACCAGTTTACTAGAGAACTACATAATAAACCGAAATAAAATTAAAGGAAATAGTAATTGGGACCCAGACGAATTGGCGTCCAGTCCGTTTGCGGCTGAATTTTGATTCTAAATATGTTTTTTATGACTTTCGAAACTTGACATTTTTATTTTAAGTTTGACAGTTCTTAAACAGCAAGAAGACGATCGATGTTTATTTTGAGAAATAAAAATATAAGTGCTCAAGCAAATATAATAATTTATCTTTATATTTAAACTTAATTAGAGTTTTGCAGTCAAAAATCATTACACATAATTATAAATTAATAATAAATATACAATCAAAATGAAGTAATACAAATTTTGAATGATCATAGATTATTTGGAGAAGGAAACTAACATGCTAAATAACCGAAAATTTCCTGAAAATTTATTAAAGATTTATTTGCAAACTTCGGAATATTTAGGTACAAAGCTTAGCGAAAATTGTGTAAAGATTTAAATGTCCCGATTAAATAAATGTTTAGCGTAAAAGTTGACTGAACATTTAAATTTACATTTTCGTAAAATTTTCGTCGCGAAAGTTTCCTGAACATTTAAATTTTAGATTTTCGTGAAATTTTCGCCGCGAAAGTTTCCTGAACATTTAAATTTACATTTTCGTGAAATGTTCGTCGTGAAAGTTGACTGAAGATTTAAAGTAAATTTTCGTGAAATGTTTGTCGCAAAAGTTGATTCAACACTTAAATTAAATTTTCGTGAAATGTTTGTCGCAAAAGTTGATTCAACATTTAAATTAAATTTTCGTGAAATTTTCGTAGTGAAATTTGACTGAACATTTAAACTGAATATTTGTGAAATGTTTGTCGCAAAAGTGAATTAAACATTTAAGTGAATATTTGCTAAATGTTGAGCGGAAAGTTGACCAAATAAAAAAATTATATTAAATAGAAGGGGAACAAGTAAATTAAACAGTAATTAAATTAATATACAAGGACTGGCCAATGGCACGCGTTACGATTTATGGCAAGTAGCCAATAGCACACATAACACTGCTGATTTTATATATAAGAAAAAAAATAAAAATATATATAATATATATATATATATAAGTAGATTATTCTTATTATCATTATTAAAGTTCTGGGGTTTTCTTTAATATTTTATATTTTTTGTAGATTTTTAGTAAGTGATCCACTCATTAATACAAAATTTTTTTGGGCCAAAAACAAGCGTTTCAGAAAATCAACTATAAATGTTTCAAATAAAATTATAAAAAGATCTGACTGCGTGTGGTAGTTAGCTAACACCTTTAACTATCTAACGAATTGCATTAACTCTTCTAACTCTATTGCAAAGAAATTTTATTTACTTCAATCAAAAAAATGACCCACTTATTAAGACATTCCCCTATATATACAAATAAGAGCGTATACAGAAATTATAAATAATAGAAAAATTTATGGAAACAGTTAGTGCCAATTGGATCATCAAATACAATAACAACACTAAATTTCCATACAAGTTCGATTACATCTATATTTAAGACTAGATAACATTTTATAGTCTTGAGTGGTTTTCTTAATCTACATGAAGCGCTGAGTAAGCTTTACATTTAAACTTACAAACAAAATTTGCATGCTTCGATTTTTGCATTTTATCTTTTCCCAATTTTATTACTGAATTAAAGAGTTTTTAAATAATGGAAATACAATATCTTAATTATTTTCATTATCAGAAAAAAAACTTTAATTGAATAATAAAATTGGGAAAAGATAAAATGCAAAAAATGGAAGCATACAAATATTGTTTATAAGTTTAAATGTAAAGATTGAGTAGCGCTATGTATAATTGAAAGAAAACAAACATTAAAAAAAATTAATGAACATAAAGACACAAAAAAATTGATAATTAAAAAAAATAGAATTTCACAAAAGGCAAAGAAATCCTAGAAATTATTTTGTATAACTCATTATGATTATTATTGTCAATATTTTTAACAGATAAATTAATTTTATTTACACGAGTTTTTATGTGCTTTTTGGGCCTTTTAAAAATCGAGAAAAAAAAAAAAAACACTTAAAACTCTTAGGAATAGAAGTCCATTAGTAAAATTAACGAAAGATGTTGTTTAGGTATTTTTTTAGAAATTCGATTAATAGAAAATAAATATTATTTTGTATTATTCTGTTTTTGTTTAGTATACTTGTTGCTAAATATATATGACAAAAAGTTTCGCAACATTTTTAATAACTTATTTAGCACACAAAATACTAATAAATAACAAAGTAAAAACAAAATCAATTTTCTATAACCCGATTTTCAAATGAAATGCTGCAAAAAAATAATCGCTCGTGAGTTTTCGAAATGGATTTCGATTTTTTAGAGTTTTAAATATAGTTTAAAACTTATTTCATTGTTAGATAACGAATCATTTAATTATATGTTTTTTGTTTTCTCTAGTTCAAGCCGAAATTGGCCTTTTCAAATTTCTTACCTGAAGTTGGACAATGATATACGTAAGTAAAATCATTGCAAATAATACTAAGCAATAACTTAATGGATGGAAGCTAGTTTAATACATATATTTAATCCCTACATGACATTTGTGCTATCTTAACCATAAATAAATTTCAATGCAAGTTATTGAAATGTTCCAGCTGCATTTATTAAGTATGAATAATAATTTTCACAAGCGCAATGATAGAAAAGAGATCAAAGATAAGTGTATTACAAAAAATAATGCAGAAACTCACATAAGCCAAAAGTTAAAATCTGTCGCTTCAGTTTTTTAGCAAGTATATGTATACATATAAAATTAAGAGACAATTTTATAGTCACGACAAAGACAAATAATGTATACCAAACGTCAATTTTTGCACAACAATTTTTTGGGAGTACAAACACTTGACACAAAAATGCAATATCAACTAGGAATTTTTGCAAACTTGTAGTTTCTAAATCACTTGGAATTATTTTATTTTTTACCTGAACGAGGCAACAGTATGGGATAGAAAATTTGGTTGCCCAGGGGCGTCGACTTATGAATTTTTGCCATATGCACACTTAAGGGGTCAGTATGGATTTATTTTTTAAACAAATTTATTTTTCATGAACATCAATTTCGTATACTATATACCTATAGAAATAAGATAAAAACTAATATATAGGGAGTAGAGTTCAAAAACATGCTAAAAAACGCGATACTGCAGAAGCATAAGGCGTATAGCATAGCAGTAAAAAATTGTTTAAACAAATGTCATTATAGCATTATCAGTAATAGTATATTATGCATCAAGGGAGGGAAGTCCGTGTTTTTTTGTCAAGCACAAATGTTCGAAGAACGAGTGTAGCACGAGCCACGCTCGTTCACTGTTCGGAAGTTTTTTTACCTCTAACGTTCACTGACCTAAAAACTGTGAGTTCTGCCCCGCTTAAGGCGAACGAAAACACGAGGTTTTTGTGCATGTGTGGTAGAAAATTTATTATTTGATAATATACAGCAATGTTAGAGAAAAGTATTTATCTATTTACGTCATTTTTAGCTTAAATATTAAAAGTACAATTGAATATTTATAATGCGTGACCAGCGCGAGCAGCCCTTGGTTGCGCGAATGTTTAACGCCTTTTTCTCAAAACAACGTTTTTTGACCTGGCCGACACGATTTAAGATAAACTATTGAACCGATTAAGCTCAAATTTTCAGGGGTTCTTCTATGCACATGCCGCTTTGGCATGAACTAGGATAATAAAGATCCATTGATATTTAACCCGTTTTTTAAACAAATTAAGTTGTAAAAAAGGGGTAAAAAATTTAAACTTCCCCCATTTTGTTTCCTTTCATCGGAATTAAAAGATCCTAGTTCATGCGATAACTACAAAAATAAAAATGAAACATATTTTTTGTCACTTTTAAATGTCAATTTTTATGTATAAAAAGACTGGGTTATAAAAATATATTTTAATATAAAAAAAAAAATCCTTGAAAATTTGTACAATAAACCCATACTGACCCCTTAATGTTAATCGGAATTTTATATCTCTTCTAATGTATTGAAATAGATGTCGTCATCCTGATACATTATTCTACTACGCTATGCTCTAAGTATAAAGTCAACAACTTCTTCAAGAAAATTTTAGGAAATTAACATTTTACATCCTTTCTTGTATTTTTAAAGGGATGTTGTTTTACTAGCAAATAATTTTATTAATCTAGGTTATAAAAAAATAATTTTCTCTTATAAATGAATTTAGTGATTTAGGTGTCAAATTAGTATTTTCTCCGAGTAATGTTTTTGGAATCCTAAAGTTTATATCTTTTCTGGAGTATTTGTACAGACGACGTCATCCTGATACTAAAAGCTTAATAATCTAGGTAATGGTGGTTAGGAGTGTCCTTTCGTTGCTTCTTGATGCATAGGATTCAAATATTTTTATTTCTGTTTAAGCTTTAAGATAAATAAAAGCAATTGAAACATTTTGCTCGTGTTATCCTTGAAATATATAATTTAAAATGATATCAAGAAAGTAATATTAATATAACCTTAAGGAGGTTCTATCGTAAAAAGAATTAACATTACCATTTTCATCAAATTTGGGTCACTGATAGAGAAAGGTTTTATAATGATGAAGTTAAAATTTTGAGACTTCAATGTACTTGTGAAAAAAGTTATAAGCGTTTTTGTTTTTTAATATTTTTGAACATTTAGTATAGAGTCTTATGGAAAATCAGTAGTTTGTCATATATATTTATTTACCACAAAGTATTTAGCATTACCAAATTGATGAAACTTTTTTTAATACAATACAGATGTATAAGGATTAAATATCTAATAAAAAAAGTGTCATTATGTACCTGTGAGTGCTGCAATAATTTAATTTGTACAAATATTTCACGTTTTACACGATACAGTTCAGACGTTATGACATTTAAAAATGTTGATTTTGATCACACATGAAAAATAGTCATATTTAAAAAGTAAATAATGTTAATAAAGTTAATAAATACAATTGTTTAATTATATATTCGTAAAATTAAATTTAAACCTAACCTCAAAATAATGGTCTCTGTTTTGACTAGTACCGTCATACCATAGAACCTCCTTAATGATAGAGATTTGTACTCTCTAAATTTGTTATTTATAGATGTCAAATGTTTTCCACTTTTCCAATAAGTGCAAATACACTTACAAATAAAAGTGACATTTTACTCTGAATAAGTGATGATTTTTAGAATGAACATGGAGTTGTCAAATAGGTTAAGAGGTTATATTAGTATACATTTTCTCTTTGGTAGTTTGTACAACAAAATTTGAATCTTTGTAAAACATTAACATTTATAAACGATCTACTATTTTAAAAAGGTCACAGTTTATTCTTGAGATCTAAATATAAAATAAATGTGTTCTCCATAAAAATATAAATAGTATTATTATCGGTATAGTGATGTAACGGCAAAATAGGGATGTTCTTCAAAATATTTAGAAGTTATTGAATAAATACTCAATAACTGGTACCTTTACCCTAGGTGTAAAAAAAATCCCCATCAAGTACAAGTAAAAGCTATTATTTATTTATAAGCTTTATTATCACATCTATTGGTCAGCAACAGTATGTCTTTAATGTTTTTATAACAATAATAAATTAATGAAATAATTGCTTTCAACATGCATTTGATATGAGCAGTTTTAACACCTATTCTCAAAAAACTTTTAATGATGTTTGATGGAATCTGCGACCACTATCAGTTTTCAATTCAAAAACCTTATCCTTTGCAATTTTTTTGATAATATTAAAATTACTCCTCTCGAAGGCTAACAATACAGTCTTATATTTTTCCGTTGCAGTGATGAAACCAAGATCTTTATTTATTCCTTTATTGAACGCACAGGGACTAACGTAAGTATGACAGATTCTATTAAAAGTTATACTAGGCCTTCCAAAAGAACGCTTCGCTCTCCAAATCTTTACCAACCTTCTAAAGGTGATATTTTTCGAAACAGAAAGTGTTCACATTACTCATTTAATATTCTTCTTAAAATTGTTCAGTTTCTTTCTTTTTGCCGATAATAATTATTTTATTTTTTATTAATTTTTTATTTAATACTTGTTTTGTATTTAGTAATTTTCAAATAACTATTTTTAAGTTAAAGAAAAATATATATTGACATTATTTTATATTAATTAACCATTTTTATAATCATTTATATCATTTTATATATCATTTTTTACATCTCATTTAACCATTTCAGTTCTCAAGAAAATTAAAAAAAAAACAATTAACCAGTTACACCAAAAAAAAAGATCAATTTAAAAAAATCAGGTTACGCAACAAAAATTCTCTTCTGGGTAAAAGAAAAGTAAAGAAAAAATTAAAAAAGTAGAATATCCATATCCGTCACTTCTTGTCTCTCTCAACTATAAACTATTTATATAATTATATAATTTCTCTAATTTTTGTCTTATTTTACCAAATTGTTGTGTTCTAACAGCGACAGAAAGATTATCGAGTGATGTCGCATCAAAAGTAAAGTTTACACTTGCAATATCGTGGGCATGCTTGCTGGTTATGGTGAATTCCGAAACTTCAAAGTTCTTCCTTGTTGCACTTTAAAACAAGATTTGCTTAAAGCTTTCAATTTTGTTTATTGACGCGCCTCAGTAAGTTTTTTACCTACACTTCCTTTACTAAATGACTAAAAATCAATCATGTAATTGACGGAGATGTAGTGTTACAAATGTTGGTGGTATTTCACTGAAACTCACAACGCTTTTATAATTGACAAAGGACAGTTTATTTTTATTTCAATTAGAGAAGAATACGTCACATTTGACCATCCGTTAAAACCACAAATTGAAGAACCAGTAATAAAACCGTCGGAAAATCCCCTTGAAGAAAGACATAAATCACCCGTCTAGGGCATGACAGAATCTCCATTTAAATTGTAAGGTTCATGTAACTTCCTTCTAGTTGCATTTTTTCGAAGTCAAATCTGCTAACTGATGTCCATACAAAGGAGTCTACGAGATTGTCATACTTTCAGAAGTAACTGTTAACTGTCTAAGCTACAATTTTAACTGCATACATCCACAATTTCTCAAAATAACTGATATGATACTAAACTTTATTAAAGAAACAATTGACGACCAATTCGCGGACGAAAATTTTGAAAAAACCTGTATCAAAACTGCAAAGGGAGATGAAAGGTGTAACAATTTGATTTATAATTGTACATAAATTTTTACACATTCTATGTTTATAAATATGTTAAAATGTTGTTGGCGCTGACGTCAAGCGCTGAAACAAGATGGCTGCCACCAGTGTTTTGACAGCTTATAAACACGACTATCGACAGCATCTTTTGGTCCTGGCACTGTCGAGAGAACGGGACTTACATCCGAAATTCCAAACCCATGTGCCAGGACAATCCCATGACGACCAGGAATGCCAACCACTACGATGACGACCACTAGGACCACCTCCTCGACGAATCATTATAATGTGAAAAACTCTACTTTAGAGTCAAGAGCAGTGTTCATACATGAGAAAAGAAAAGTTCAAACATTTAATGTTTGTTGCAAAAAACAACATTTATCCGGTCTGACATTTTTATTTATCTGTTCAAAAAATGCCACTTTTAGTGGCACGACCCGGTATCCGTTCAAAAAAAATACGTTTAATAGTAATAATAAAATTTGAATAGTCATGATAAAGGGGTTGGGATATCATTGACACGTTTTTGTATTTTTAATGAAAACTACTACCTTTTGATACAAAATGTGTAAAACACAAAATGAGTATTTTTATAAGATCTACAACTTTCGTCTAAAATTTTTTTTTGTAATTATGAATATTTTAAGAGATAATAGCAAAAAACAAGAATTAACGTTGATTAACACTTTTTTGTATTTAAAAAAGGAACTATTGACTTTTCGTAAAAAATGAATACATGAAAAAATGTGTATTTTTTTGTGACCTACAATTTTTGTTGGAAATCTTTTTTGGTATTTTGAATACTTTTTGAGATACAGTAAGGTCGCGGTAAGTGTCCACTCGTCGGGACCAGCGGTTTCAGTAACTGTCCATTCCTTAAGCCACGCCCCAGAATCTTTTCGGGGGTTAAAGCAGGAGCGTAATCTGCGTTCGAGCAGGTGGGTTTTGAAATTGTTCAAAAGCCTCGTGCCACAACGAAATAGACAGCACTGACGGTAGTAGTAGAGGGAGGGACACTTTCCGAAACATGCTCCGGACACTTGCTGAAATGGATAGTTACTGAACACTAAAAATTTACAAGACTCCATAACATTGCATTGAACTCGGGAAAACATTTAGACAAAGTTTGACAGCCTTTGCTAATCTTACTGTCATTGTTGGACAGTCCTATTTCACAATTTACCACAGTTGGTCATCAGTTTTACGTAATCTAAATAAAATTATAAGCTTCATAAATCATGTGCGTACCAGTTTTTTATGGCAGTGGTAATTATGCTGGATCTCTGCATTTATCAATTTTTTAGGTTTCTGATAAGTCTTTTTGCTATGCTATTTGTTTAGTTTAATAACAAATATTTACGACAACGAAGTTTTTCTAATATTTTACACAAGAACCATTTCTAATACTTAATATTTATTAAGATAAAAAATTTATATCAGTATATTTAAAATTATAAGATAACAAAACTTTTATTCTTTTAACAGAGCTTTAAACTTTGGATCCGCTGGCTTTATTTTAGGTCATGAAACGATGCATGCATTTGATCCTATCGGTATGTATTTTATATAATATAACTAAATTTATTTAAATGTAAAGCAATATATAATGACTTTTCGAGTAGAGAATAATTTTATGTCTACAAACAGCAGGTTAAAATAGTATATTACGACTTAAGGCCAGAAAGTTGAATTTCTTGTTGTGTGTCCTAAAAGAAAAACGAGAACCCTTTCGGCTACGTTCACGCGTAACTCATTTCTTGCGTTTCCTAATGGTCAATTAGTTGTTCGATAGTTTCGATAATGTACTAATCGATTAATATTTCATTAAATTGTAAAAATTGAAAGTTTGTTATTAATAATATATATTTACATTAATTTTGTGAAAATTGTTGTTAAAATGAATTGACGTTCACTTAAATAACAATTTATTTATTGGATGTAATTATATTGGCAATTCAGTTCCGCCACGTGTTTTTTGTAAACAGTGAAGTTGGCTGTGTGAAATATAAAGTGAGTTTACGTTTGCTATTAGTAAAAGAGATATATATTCTTTTAGTAAGTATTTATTTATGTTATAATGGAATAATAGTGTATTGTGTGGACAAACATTTGTTAATATTGTGTAAATTGTGTAATTTCGTTGTAAAAGTGATTTTGACAGGTAGCGGTTATGTATTCTTAACTCCTCATTCCTGTTAAAATTTTATATGTTTACGTTTGTTACTAAAGTTATAATATATAATAAAGAATCCGGTGCTGTGTGGGGACATTTGTTAATATTGTGTAAATTGTGTAACTTCGTTGTGAAAGTAATTTTGACAGGTAGAGGTTATGTATTCTTAACTCCTCATTCCGGTTAAAATTTTATAATAATGAATTAACAGAGCATAGTTTAATTTTAAAATTTGTTAAGTGTGTAAATAGTATAATTTTGTTGTAAAATCGTGGCGTATGTAATTTTGTTGTAAAAGTGATTTTGACAGGTAGAGGTTATGCATTCTTAACTCCCTATTCCTATTAAATTGCATGTTACTTTAGTAATAAGAATAATTTTATAATAATGAATTAATAGTGTATTGTTTAATTTTTAAATTTGTAAAGTGTGTAAATAGTGTAATTTCGTTTTAAAATCGTTGCGTATGATTAAGTTCTAAAATTAATTATTTAGAATATTTCGACACCTACCGACGACAAAATTCTATGTCAATCGCTGATTCAATATGAAGTCATCTTAAAGCTTGGTGAAACATGATCCTTTTCTTATATTTGGTGAAAAATAAACCTTTCTTGTGATATAAAGGCTAAGTTCCTTATTACGCACGCAAAATCCCTTTATTTAATTTTCTGTCTGTGTGTCGTAATACATTAATTATTTCTGCTTTTAATGCAAATAAATTCGATCAATTTTAAAAATATTGACCGCCATATTGGATCCGTCATTTGGAATTTTTGAAATCTGACTTGAAATCACAATCAGTGACCCCAAAACCCCCCGAGTAGCAAGTTTTAAATAAATAAAAAGAGATTTAAAAAAAGTGCCCACTGGGTGTCAATTTTTTTTAAAAAAAAATCTGTCGTCGCCATTTTGGATCCGCCATCTTGAAATTTTTAACTGTATGGTTCATCACTTTGAAGCTTGGATATGTTTGTTATATTTATTTATAATCATATTTATTTGTTATATTATTATATTTATTTATATTTATTTGTTTCAAACGTTAATAACAGATTCTGAAAAAGCAAAAAAATAAGTAAGAAAATGTTATTCTGAAAACTTTCTACATGCCTAATAACAAAAATAACTAACGTTGAAAATGCGTGAAAAAAAGCATCCGCCCCGGAGTTTACGAGTGTTTACGAGTGTGCGAGACGACTTCAATTTATGAGAGTTAACATAATGTTACTGTTGTAATTCTAAAGGTCTAGGATGTTAACACTGGGCGTCAGTGGCGTAACTGGGGGGTGCAAGGGCCCTGCGGCTAAAAGGAAAATGGGACCCCAATTATATATACTAATTTACAAGTTTAATTAATTAATTTATTCTTTCTGTCCACACCTGATATTTGTTACTAGATAGTTTTTACTTCTAAAATTTTAAATCATATTTCACCTTTTTAAAATGTTCTTAAATTTTAAATTTATAGCAATTTCTTCAACTTTTAGTTCATGTGAACTCAGTGACGGATCTACGTGAGGAGCACTGGGAGCAATCACGCCCCCCCCCCCCTGCCCCCGAGAATCTCATATTTGTATAAGAAAGAGAGAGAGAGAGAGAGATAACAATATAGCGCTATCTCTTTCTATCCCATATATCGCCCCTTCCGAAAACTTTGCCTGGATTCGCCCCTGTGAGAACTTGCATTGATTAAAAGTTCAATTAATCCACATACCAAACTTGAAGTGAGTTTTGATTTTTTCACTATTTTCTACAATCCGTAATTATTTTAGTTCTTTCAATGGATACCCTAAATCTTAAATTCTCGTTCCTTAAATTACAATTATTTTATTTAGTTTTCTCAATTACTTTTTTAATTTTAATTATTTTTGCCTTGACATTAAATCAATTTAATTATTTATTCCTTAATTTTATATTGTTAATCGCAAATTTAAATTGATTTTAACTTACCATTATTTATGTCATTTTGCAATTATTATTTTCATTTTTTTAGCAAAATTTTTAAAAAGTTTAATTAAATGTTTATATAAAATTTCAATTATTATTATCATCAATTTTTCATACTTTTGTGCGATTTTTTAATTAATCTCTTTAATTAAAATTTTTAAGTTACACTGAAAAAAAATGGTAATGCTTACCAGAATTTCACCACATGCAATGGTTCGTTGAAAGGATTACCAAGATACAATGGTTAAATTAACTAAAAAATTTAGGTTACATTTACCAAAAAAATGGTAGGTCCAACTATATTTTGTAGGCTGCTAGAGCTTCCTGACTATTCATACATATGCTTATACTTCTGCCAAATGTTCTTTTTCAAGGATCATTTGTGCGCAAGAAAGGATTGCACAAACTTCAGCCTGACAGACTGTAGAGAAGTGTCCCAATGAAATTGATACTCTATTGCAGCCAGTACTTCGGTAGATACCGGATCCCGTACCACAACTCATTTTAGAGCCGTCCGTGTACCACACGTCCCCACCAAGTGAAAAGCCCTTTTTCCAGTCTTCTGTAGAAGGGATAATGATCTGAAATAAAGGTTTTAATTTGACTTTCTTTGTCATTCTATCTTGTTACATATTTATTTCAGAAATCGATAGCATGGAGCCTCGGAATTTGGTATGAATTCCCTCGGATTTCCATCTCTTTTGTGCTTTAAGTCTGCTCATAGTGAGTGCCGCTTTAGCAACAACTAAGACGTGTAAAGGTTCTTCTGAACTATTGAAGCGTGCAGGAATCTGGGTTTTAGAACCATCTGGTATAACCAATATACCATGAACAGTCTTAGCCCCCAGGATGATCCTATCGCCCTCCTGCAGATCCAAAAAGCAGTGCAAAATTTATTGCGCTGATTCTCGAAATGTTAATTCCAGTTCAACTTACTATCCAGGATGACTCCTAGATATTTAGTCGACCTAGTAATCGCAATTTATTTTCCATTAAATACTGGTCCTCTTAGTTTCGAGACCTTATATTTTTTAGTGAAGATTACTAAGTTCGTCTTCTGAGGATTACCAAACAGCCCAGTTTGATCGCACCATCTCCTCACGATCCTTAGGGCTGTCTGCATCAATTGCAGAAGTACCTCTAAGCAGAAACCTCTCAAAATCACTACGAAGTCGTACGCATAACTTTGCGTGAAAAACCCCTGGTTATTGAGCTCTACTAGGAGTCCATCTGCTACCATGCACCACAGTAAGGGGAATAATACCCCTCCTTGTGGGCAACCGTTAGAGACAAAAACTTTTAGTTTTACTTCCCCGTATTCTTGCTCAAGGCAACGTCCCCGCAGCATACTAGTGACCCACTTAATAAGTAGTTCAGGCATTTCACAGTTCCTAGCCTTTTCACATATAACTTGACTTAAAGTGCTTGGGAATGCCCCCTCTATGTCTAGAAAGGTGCACACCGCATATCCCCTATTGTTTAATTCTTCCTCAAATCTCCCGACTGCCGCCTGTAGAGCAGTTTCTACAGAGAATCCTGCTCTGTAAACGTGTTGGCCTGAATAGAGAGGTTTGTCAATTAGACATTCCTGCCTAATGTACTTATCAACCAGTTTTTCCAGAGCCTTAAGTAAAAAAGATGTTATACTGATTGATCTTAAGTCCTTAGCAGCAGTGTAACCTGCTCGTCCGGCCTTTGGAATAAACACCACTTTAGTATTTTTCCAGTTCTCCGGTGTGTATCCGAGAGCCACACAGGCCCTCATAATTTTGGTCAGGGAGATTTCGATGTGCTCTAAGCCCTTCTGAAGAAGGACCGGATATACACCATCTCTTCCTGGTGCCTTAAAGGGTTCAAACGTGCTAATAGCGCAATCTACTCTTTCAGGAGTGACGATTTTTAAGGCAAGTTTCCAACTTGCTCGACTACATCGGAATGCATTGGCTCCTTGATTCCTATTGTTATCGTCTATTTCTTTGAAGTCTGGAAAGTTGACCTTCATCAGATACTCCAAGCATTCCTCCTTTGATTGAGCAAAAAGCTTGGGAGCCTAATAGATTTGAGTTTGGCCAAAGGGTCTCTAGATAGGATTTTGTGGAGTCTTACAACTGCAAATACCTTTTCGATCCCTTCGCAAAAACTCCTCCAACTAGAAGACTTTGCCTTTTCAACTTCATTCCTTAAGGACCCTTGAATCTTGCGATATAAATCCAAGGCCTGTTGGATCTTTCGTTTCATTATTAAAAAGCTTCCTGACAGTTCGTCTAAATTCTTCCAGGGATGAGTTCCACCACTTGGAATTCTTACCTGTTTCGATTTTCTTAGGTGTACAGTTTCTTTCGAAAGCAGAGATTAATGCCCTTTGCAGATAGTCAGCTGCAAGTTCCAATTCCTCTCCGTTTCCGTAACATGTGGGAAAGGTTGCCATGGATACCTGAAGTTCTTTCTTAACGGAGGCCCAGTCAGTCTAACCCAGAGTCAATTGAGAAATTTAAAAGTATCTCCCCTCTTTCATTGGTATTTGTGCTACCCCACACAGTATGATGTGGGTTGTCATCACTGCCCAAGATAAAAGGTAGTCCCTTTCTATGGCAATGTTCCACCAGCTTCATTACCTCCGCTGGTGGGGGCGATCTTGCATCTCCTGGGAAATATGCAGAGGCCAAAAGGATCTTTTTTTTACCTCCCACTTTATCCCGATATTTGGCTATAATTACTGCCAAATCTCGTGTACAGAAACCCGTCAAGGGGAATGCTTCTAATCCTTTATAGATTATGCATGCCCTTGGAACTGATTCCAGCGGTGAACAAAATAGTTCACCACATTGGCCAAGGACCCTAATAGACCCCGGTATTTATTTTTTATCGTATTTTTATCGTAAATTTCATTTACTTTTGGCTTTCTTTAATTCTTTTCTCCAATTTAAAGTTATTCTCATTTTTTTCAATTAATATTAAATTCATAAAGTTTCCTCAAATTTCAATTTTTTTTTGTTTATTTAAAAAAAATTCTGTAATTTTTTCAATTATTTCACACAAAGGTGATTTTTTTTACAACTTATCAATGTTTGTTTCATATTTTAATTATTTTCATCAAGTTTTAAATTGTAAAATCATTTTTTAACTATTGTCCAAAATTTATATAATTCAATATTCAATTTTTTCCATTTCTTTTATAATTTCCAAAATTTTAAACTATTTATCAGTGATTTCAAATTTTCAATTATTCTCAATTTTAAATTATTTTCTTTGTTTTTAGAACATTTCTATAAGTTTTTAAATTACTTTCTCCAATTTTCAATTGATTTCATTTTTGTCTCAATTAATTTGAACAATCAGCAATTATTTTGTTTAATTTCAATTATTTGTAGCAATTTTTATTAATTCTAAAATTTTATAAATTTTGTCCTAAAAGAAAGGTTCATTAGGGTTATCTGAGGGCCCCCTGAGCTTAAGGGCCCCGGGGCAATGCCTTAATTTGCCCCTTAATAATTACGCCACTGATGGACTATCTTTAAAAAAAAAAGTACATTACTTTTTTTTAGGCCAAGATTGGCCGGTCGAGACATTAGGAAAAATCCCGGTGGGCAAGTATTTCTTTAGAGCTTGTACAAAATAGGGTCCCTTGTAATGCAGCTCCATTGTGTTTCCCGGACCGTTTTCAAATCCCAATTCGGCCCTGAATGTTTTACTTTTACTTTCAGGCAGGCATTATGACTACCGTGGAAAAGATTATAATTGGTGGACTTTCAAGGATAACAAAATATATAAAGAAAGACTTGAGTGTTTTTATAACCTGTTGAATGAGACTACGGTAAATAAACTTTGAAATAAATATTAAATATTAATAAACACGAATAATTAATAAATATTCAAATTGAAAGGCGGGTTCAAAGCCTCCTCTAACAGAAGAAGAGCGCACTACATACATGTGTTACATGTAGACATCATCAAGAGAGATTTTAGACAAGTTTTCCTTTTTACTGGTTTGGTTCCAAACCGGAATTGGAAGTGACGATAATGCAGTCTGTGTCATTAATTGAAAAGAGCGACCAATGAAATTAATTTCTATTAAACTTCCGATTCCAGTTAGGTGCTACCAATCACAATCCAAGTCAACATGACTCAACTCTCTCTTATATATCTCTAGTTACAGCCAGCTTTAGTGACGCCATCTGTCTGTTTAGGAGCATATACAATCTGCGACGTGGTATTTTTCACTTCACAAAAATCACGTAGATCTCTTAATTGATTTCGGAACAGAAGTCAAACTACCTGGGAAAGAGCACTATATTAATTTATTTTATTTGTTTATCAATTACATTTATTTACTTCTTTGTTTTATGAGCAACAAAATTGTTTAATGGACAAGAGGGGAAAACTTGGTCAGTATTTTGAATTGAACTTCGCGCCAACCGCCAAAGAGAGACAGCTGTCGGAGAGCCTAGATCGACAGCGGGTGCCTAGTCTTTTGAGTGCCATTATGGTCTTGAAAATTTTGGATTTTTCGTTTATTTGGTTCCAAGAGTGGACTCTAGCTCTTAGAACTGGAAGATAGAGTTTTGTTTTGGATTTTGGCTATATTGCACATCTCTTTCCAAGTCATACATGTATTATTCCGGTGTACAGAATGGCAGCTGACGGGGCTCCTCAATGACTAGTCTTTTTAATGGTTTTTTAACTTGGCTGACGTACGATCACGTGACTGAAGCCGAAAATACGTGATTGGCTGGAGGAATCGAAGTCAAGAAATGCTGACGGTTCTTCCTCACTCTTGTTCCGAATGTCATATTGTAAAATTAAAAGATGCATTGTCCTAAAGTTTTATTTTATTTATTATTTATTTTAGTTCTAAAAGTTGGATTTTTAATAGATTAAATTTTTCTCGTTTCATTAAACGTTTCATTAATTATTGTTATTTTCTAAGAAAACTGATTGATTCTTGTAAACTTCCGGAAAACGTGCTCAGTCTTTCCGGATAAAATTTTTAGATTATATCAAGTCAAAGCTAGAAAAATTTGTCAAAACTAATTTATGAAAATTGCTTTATTTTGTTGTTTAATAAAAATTATTTGCTGTACTCGAGGCAATTCATGTAAATTAATCAGAGCTTATAATGGCATTTCTAATCTCAAACCCGCAACCTGATTCCCGAAAGTCTTTCATGAGTTTGACTTATTGAAGTGATAAGTGAAAATAAAATAAATAAAAATTAAATGTATAATAAAAATTTATGAATTAAACTTTATTTAGCTGGCGCTCTTGATTTTTAAAGTCTTAAGTCTCAACATTTTAGTGATTTTGAATATTCCGGTTTTATTAAGAATAATTGCCCAATTGTGATCAGAGGTTGGGCAATTACCTCTTACAAATCAGAATAGTAAATCTGAAAGTTATAAGTATCCGTCGAAAATCAACTCAAGTGGTTTATACTATATCCACTTCTTTCCATGGCAACTTATTATTATCAGGAAAAGTTTTAATACTGAAATTAAAACCTACATATTTTTTAAAAACAGATTCCTGTAGGTATGACATTGAGAGAAAATATAGCTGATCAAAGTGGACTGGATGTATCTTTTAGTGCGTTTAAAAAGATTATTAATAATGGTAAAAATAAGCGTATATTACTACCAGGACTTGAGCATCTGAAGGAAAAACAACTATTTTTTATTTCTTTTGCTTCCGTAAGTACAACACTGTTCATTTGTTTGTAAAAAAATAATTAAACGATAGACATTTTTAAACTAACAATAACACAGCCACACAAAAAAAGTAGAGTTCCCTGGCCTGGGTATGAGACCGATATTTTTCTGTGAATTTGGATGCGCTGAATCCGAATCCGACATCAGAATTGGTCCAGCGGTTCTGATTTTGGACCAAATCTCAAAATAAATAATATGACACTTTTTGTTTATTAGGATCTGAACCCGATTTAACATTAACATACGCCTAGGGTCAATACAAAGCTTGATTTATGACCTTTAAAACGCTTTTTTAAAAATTGTTCTACCATGATTTTTAACGAAGATATGATGTTTTACTTAACATCATCGTAGAACAATTTTTAAAAAAGCGTTTTAAAGGTTATAAATCAAGCTTTCTATTAATCTTAGACATGTTTAAATTATAAGTCAGGTTCAGATTTTATCAAACAAAAAGTATATTTTATTGATTTTGAGATTAGGTCCAAAATCAGACCAATTCTGATGGCGGATTCGGATTCAGCGCATCAAAATACATAGGAAAATATTGGTCTCACACCCAGGCAAGGGAACTCTTTTTTTTTCATGTGGCTGTGTAATTTTAAATAATAATATCAATAATAATAATAATAATAATATTAATAATAATAATAATAAAAATAATAGTAAAAAAAAAATAATAATAATAGTAATATGTTGTAACGAGGAATCTGCCTCGTTAAGACAAATCATAATTTTATTTTTACTTACTGTAATTAAGCAACACGAAACGGCGGTTCTGGCCGTCTCTCCGACCCTTTTGACACACAATGATAATCTGTCAGCTACGCTCTTCCAGCTGACAGACAACCTGCGAAGACCGTTGTTTTATTTTCGGAACAACCTCCAGGTTGTCCCGGGCGCCAGGTGAAGCTTCCTTCACCCGGACTCCGCGAGCTGGAAAGAGAGACGAACTATGGCGGTTACCCGCCTGACCCGCGTGAATTTACAGCTTAGAGACTCGGTTCTCAGAGGGAGAACGTTTAAAGAGAGAGAGAGAGAGAGCACTACACTATTCCTACCGAGCAAATGGTTATGTAAAACAAAATAAAGTAAATAAAACACTGATTAATTTCTACTCTACTTTAATAATTTCAACAATACTAATAAACAAAAGAGTCTGCTTTCACCTCGGCACAGCCCCCCCCCCCCTTGCCTCTATGGAAATGGCTGACGGTGTGGTCGGACCCGCACTCAAGCACGGAACATAAGAGGACACTAACCGTGAAGCCGCTCTAGCATTTCCTGCCAGTTCTCCATCACGCGTGAAGTGGTCTCGGTTCCTCAAAGACTAAGCTCCGGTGGCGTCTGGGATGTCTTCCCCAGTCTCGAAATGTCGTGAAAAATAAGGCACCTGGCTCACTCACAACCACCAGCACACACTGAAGCAAGAAACGCCGTCCAGTGTCTCTAGTTTCTTGCTCTTTCCTGTGGAACCTCGTGAGATGCTCCTATTGGCTTCCAGTGACTTGTAGGCGCCACTGATTGGTTGGCGTAGTTCCTCCGGTGGCCGTGAATCTTCTTGCCGGGAGGTGCTGCCGCCCCGCGGCCGTTGTCTCAGTCAACTGGGCCCAGTCGTCTGCTCCACATTGTCAACATTTCTCGTGCCGTATGTTGACAATAAACGTGAAACGAGATCGATTTTAAACAATTACGTTTGTTTAAACTACTTGGTTGCCTCTCAAGTGACGTGCTCGCGTGCCTCCTTCTTTATCTTTCTCGAGGAGCTGGTTACTGTGACCTGGACTACGCCTGTCAGCTGGTATTCTCCGCCCGGTACTTCCTGGTCTTTCCGGCATCTCCCAGGATCATTGGTTCGCTGTCCAGCACCCACTCCGTTGATTGTGAAAGGGACTGTGCGTTGGTATTGTTTTCAATCGAGACCAAAATAAAATATATACAAAAATTATCGTCAAACCTTAGTCTACTTAACCTCAATTGTTGCATGGTTTACAAAGAGTTTTATAGTGGTTGAGTGTGTGTTGGAGGTTTATTTCTCTCTCTTGGATAAATCGCGACACGGGACTCTACGTTTCCTCGGTCGGCTTCGTCGATATCCGAGTGACTTGTTCACAATAACGAGGGTTTGGTAAATCCTCGTTACAACTCCCCCGGACCTAGACGAAGCCTCTCCGTTTTTCCTTTTTCAAAAAAAATCTACTGGTCGGATCGCGTCTCACGACCCGTTCCCCTCCGTCCACACTCTCGCACGGGTCCTCCCATCGCCTCTCCCCCCCCCCTGGTGCTCACACAAGGCTTTCCTCCCTACTGGCTCTGACTTGTTACTCCCCCTTACTTTAAACCTGGACCGTTCTTTCTACTCACCCTTGCTTGCCTCAACTTTCAGGGAACTATTGTAGAATTGTTCTGTATACTAGGAGAGTTCCTGTGGAGCCTTTCTCGTACCTCGTACGTGAAAACATTAACTTACCGCGACGGGTTGTTTCCGCTACTACTCACGAGGTTCCTAATGAGACTTAAGGTCTCTTACTGGGGTGTGAAAGACTAGGGGTTCATTATGTATTATTATTATTTATTGTGTCTTGTCTTACAACGTAATTATAAACAAAGACCGTTTCGTCGGCCGAGACGAAATACGAAGTGGAAACGAAAAAAATATATGTCGCGACCGACTACTTAGCGGGTTTTAGGGGGGCTTGACTGCCAAACCCCTTTAAAGTCACTTGCCGCTGGTCCAATGTCCGGGAAATTGAGATGGTCGGTCTTCTTGACTGCTGTACTCATTCCGGGTTGTCCTACTTCCTACCTGGGTTGGGACAGAGCCTCTCGTGGTGGCCCCTTCCTTGGCAGCGACGGCAGAACCTTGGTATTAGCGGTGGGGGGATATTTGCTCTATCCCGCTCCTGAGCTGGATCGTACCACGGTACGTCAGAGTGTCCCATCACCTCCCACTGTCTCTGAAGCTCCTCCTCTCTTTCTTGGGTGGCCTCTTCCTCTCGACGTCGGGCCTCGCTCTCTCGCCTGCGAGCCTCTCGTTCCTGTCGTCTCTTCTCGGCTTCCTCCTTCTTTTTTAATTCAAGAAGGAACCTCTGACGCTCTTCCCAGAGTATTCGAGCTTCCTCAGCCCGTTGCTCATTCCGGGTCTGTCGCTCCTGGGCTCGTGCGGCTTTACCTCGGATTGCCTGGTCTTGCCGGGCTTCTCGGCGGCCCCTGGCTGCTGCCTCCCGGCCTTCCTGTTGTCTGCGCTCTCGGTCTCTAATGTATTTGGGGGGGCGGCTATTCCTCTTCGGATGGGCCCCCGGTGGTTCGTCGTTAGGAAATGCCACGACTGCTCTGGCGACTTCTTCTGGCTCTTGGCCTTGTCTCCGTCCCCCGGCCTCCCTCTGATACTGCAGTGGGCTTGATGGTCTAGGCCTGACAGGTCTAGCAGCCTCCACTCGATTTTGGGCTCCGGCCCTTGGTTCGCCTCCATGGTACTGTGGAGGATCCAATGGTATCGGCCTGACTGGTCTAGCAGCCTCCACTCGATATTGGGCTCCGGCCCTTGGTTCGCCTCCATGGTACTGTGGAGGATCCAATGGTATCGGCCTGACTGGTCTAGCAGCCTCTGTTTGGAATCGATTTTCGGCCCTTAGTTCACCTCCCTGGTTCGGTGGAGTGTCCCTTCGTCTGGGTCTGACCAGTCTGCTAGCCTCTTCTGCTTCGGCTTCCTCCAGGTCAAGGAGGGCTCTCTGGATCATTCGCCTCGCGGTTGTGGTCCTCCTTAGTCTGGCTGCTTGTGCTTCTTCTTCGGCTGTGGGGAAAGAGTGTGTCTGCGTTAGGAAAAAGGTGACTTCTACCTACTACTTGATCTATTGTTAGTGTCCATGTGTCCTTTTTCTTTTGGCTCTCGGGTAAGGGTTTAGGGATTACTAGTTGAAGGGGTGTCTTCGGGTCTTAGATTTACACCCTCCTCCCCCTCTCTAGGTTCTCGGTCCCGGTAAGGGACAAGGAGTTTGACCGGGAACCTACCTACTAATCGCCCGTCTTCTGTTCCTATCTCATAAACGGATGGCCCTACAATGCGAACGATTACGTACGGTCCCTGGTTTTTACCTCCGAAGCTTTTCGTGATTCCCTTACGCCCTGACGACACGACTTCGCCTTTACGCATAACTTTTTCCCCTACTTCGAAGACTGCATGACGACGCCGTTTATCGTAGTTCCGTTTCTGGCGTCCGAACGCTTCGTCATGATGGAGCGTCACGAGATCCTGTAGCTCCTTAAGGCGCAACATTCTGTCTTGCCATACGTCACGATCTGGTGGAGGCACATCTGTCGGTTCTTCTGCTCTCCGACGCAGATTGTTGTGCGGACGTGGTTCCCTAGCTGTATTCAGGTACGCGGGGCTAACACCTGTCGTGCTGTGCACCGCCGTGTTGTACGCGAATCTGAGGTCTTTTAGGTACACGTCCCAACTTCGGTGATTCTTGTTGACATACGCGGAGATCATCGTTTTGAGGACTCGGTTCACCCTTTCTACCGGATCTGCCTGAGGGTGGTAGACTGGTGTGAATGAATGTCGGATGCCGTATGTTTCTGTCAACTCTTGAAACGCATAGTTGACATATTCGGTACCATTATCCGACACCAGTACTTCCGGCGCTCCCCAACGATACAGGATGTGTTCCTCGAACGCTTTTATTATTGTCTCTGCATTGGCTTTTCTCATCGGTGCTATCTCTATCCACTTTGTGAATAGGTCCTCGAAGACTACGAGATATTCAAAGCCAAGTGACGTTTTTGGCCAGGGTCCCATGACATCTGTTGCTACGACTTGCCATGGTTGCTCTACGACACGGCGGGTCATCAGACCAGCTGGTGGACGCTGATCAACTTTGATTCGTTGGCACGTGTCGCACGAGCGCACCCAAGATTTTATGTCACGAAACATGCCTGGCCAATAATATTGGTTCGAGGCTCTCCGGTATGTCTTGTCAATTCCAAGATGCGCGGCTTGTGGATCGGCGTGGACCTCTTCGAAGACTTCCTGTCTTCGTTCATGAGGTACCACTAGTTTCCACGCATCAAGATCGTCGATCACTGAGTCAATTAGCGGATTTGGGCGAAAGCGATACAGCAGACCGTCTGTGACTTTCCAGCCATTGAACTTTCTGGGGGTTTCCTGCACTTCTCGAAGTCGCTGGCGGTACCAATCGTCCATGACCGGGTCTAAGGCTGCTATCGGTAAGGCTGCCTCCTCCTCGTACATCCGAGATAGGGCGTCAGGGACTAAATGTTCTGAGCCTTTTCGGTACATGACGTCAAAGTCATACTCGAGGAGGTCTAGGGCCCACCTGGCCAGTCGACCGGTTGGATTATGCAGATTGTGAAGCCAGCGCAACGAACTATGGTCAGTAATGACCGTAAAATGGAAACCTTCCAGGTAATGGCGGAATTTTCGCACAGCCCAAATAACCGCAAGGCACTCTTTTTCAGTGACCGAGTATTTTCGTTCCGCACCTGTCATTGTCTTACTCGCATAGGCAATTACTCGGTCTACGCCATCTTGCTTTTGCGTTAAGACTGCACCGAGGCCATAGTCACTTGCGTCGGTGTGTAGGTCGAACGGGATCTCGAAATCGGGGTACGTCAAGATCGGTGCGGTTGTTATCAAATCTTTCAACTGCTCAAACGCGTTTTCTTGGTCGACTTCCCATTTCCAAGGGATATTGGACCTGAGCAGTTGGTTGAGAGGTTCCGCAATCGTCGCTAACTGTGGAATAAAATGGCGATACCACGATGCCATTCCAAGAAACCTTCTCAACTGTTTGATATTCGTAGGGGCGGGGTACGACTTTAGGGGCTCCACTTTCTCTGGATCAATTTGGAGTCCCTCTTCGTTCACCAGGAATCCTAAATACCGGACGGTTTTTCTACCGAATTCGCATTTTTGCGGATTAATCGTAAGTCCCGCTCCCTGTAATCTATCCGTGATTCTCGCGATCCAGTCCTTGTGCTCTTCGAAGGTCTCGTTTACGATAACAATGTCATCGAGGTAAGCGTAAACGTTCGGTTCCATCTCGGGGCCTATGAGTGAATCTACGAGTCTCTGAAATGTCGCTGGGGCACCCGACAGTCCGAAAGGCATCCTATTAAAATGAAACAAGCCCATTCCCGGAACTGTAAAGGCAGTGTACTCTTTGCTGTCTTCTGCCATCGGTATTTGGTGGTATCCCCACTTCAAGTCCAGTGTCGTTATGTACTTGGCAGCTCGGAGCTGTTCTAGGATCATGTCCATTTTGGGGAGGGGATAGGCGTCCTTCTTTGCCACTTTGTTCAGTTTCCGGTAGTCGACACAGAATCGGTATGTACCATCCGATTTTCTAACCATGACTACCGGGCTGGACCATCCGCTCTTAGACGGTTCTATTATCCCCTCGGCCAATAGTCTTGACGTTTCTTCTTGCATCGCTTTCAGGACCTTAGGAGACCCCCGATAGTAGCGTTGCTTTATCGGCGGGTGGCCCTGAACGTCAATACTATGGACAATTCGATCTGTTGCTGGGAGGGTGGGAGGGGGTGGTCTTATTACTTTCGCGACGAGTTCATCCAGCTCGGACCTCTCAATATCTGAGATTTGCCTGAGTCCACAGACCGAGCTGATGTTCAACAACTCGCCCGAAGCGTCTCTTACCTCCTCCTCTCCCGTTTTGGCATAGTGGTGGACTACTTCCGGGTAGTCTGACATATGCCAAGTTCTCTTTTTGCCATCATGAACTATCCCGAACGTGTGAATGAAGTCCATTCCAAAGAAAACCTGTTCGCCCATTCCTGGAACTATTTGGACTCTCATCATTCGGGATACTTCGTCTATCTCGATGGGCAGGAGACAGCTTGCTTGTACTGGTCGAACGGTACCGTCTGCGGTTTCAACACCCCTACCAGGCGTCTGCTCTAAGGTTGCTTGGTATCGTTTGGCTATTGCCAAGCCAATGTCTCCCATTACCGTTCGAGAGGCACCACCATCAATTAAGGCCCGGACATTCGGCGTGTTACCTATCCGTGCAGTCGTAAAGGCTCGCAAGGTCCACTGGAGGACTTCGTCCTCCACTGGTGGCTCTGTTACCCTTAATTTAAGTGGTCTGGATGACCTTAGTGCAGGTGTAATCTCTGGCAAGTCACGGGACCTCAGTATTGCCAGAATTACCTGATTTGACTTCCAAGGATCCTTTCCGTCTTTCCCCATAACTCGATCGTTTACCAAAATGGCGTCCTCGTTTCGTGTACCATTTTGGCTTGATGTCGATGGTTGGGCGTTGTCGGGTGGAAAGGATGTTTCATCCTGCGGCATTACCTCCTGTGGGATTGTTTCGGATTTTTCCTCAGTGCTCAGTCGAGTGTCGTCTGAATCTTGTACTCGACTGGTGCCAGGTGCTTCTCTCGTTACCTGGGATAACACTGGTTCCGATCCTAGGTCTGAGGAAGACACCTGTTTATCTGAGGGGGTCGTCAACGTCTTCGAGGGGAGAGGGGTGACCCCTACTGGCTCTCCCGACGCTGGTTTCCCGGACAATCCTTGCAGGACTTCGTGTTTACTCCGTCCTTGCCACATCGCATGCAATAATCCTTTCTGCGTGGCTTGGGGCAACCTCTTTGGTAATGTCCCTCTTGCTTGCAGTTACGACACACCACGACTTTTTCCTCCACGGGTTCTGAGGAAGTCCCCGGTTGTGCGTTGTCCTGCTTCTTTGGTGGTGGGCCTTGTTTCTTGTTGCCCTTCTGATCTGGGGAGCCCTTTCTCTGAGTCTGATTGGTTCCCCCGGACTTCGTTTGGGTTTGGGGCTTGGCCGCGTTCGCAGTACCCATCGCAGCTATTGCAGTGTCAAATTTCTTTGACAGCTCGTTGAATTTCTCTGCCCAAGCGTCTGGGACCGGTTTCTCCGCCACTGCTGCTACCGTTGGAGCCTTTTTAGCAGCTGTTGGTTTTCCCCTGTACGCAAAGTCGGGTATCAACGACTTTTCGGGGGGTGGAGGGGGTGTATGATTGTTGAGAGTCTCTGCGACTCTCTCATACTGTCCGGCCAGTACGGCAAGTCCATTATAATCCGCGAAATTATACCTTGGGATCGCTCGGCGGAATTCGGGCTTTAAATTTTCGTAAATCCGGTTCAGTTGTTTCTCTACCGGTACCGGTACGGTTGACAACTGAAATAATCCGTACATGCACGTAAGGAAGTCCATAGCCGGTTCCTCTGCCCCTTGTTTCCTGAGCAGTATTTCCTCTTCAAGCTTCTCTTGGAACGACGTATTTCCAAATCTCGTTTGGAAATGAAGCTTGAATTGGTCCCAACTGGTCCACCTGCCTTTGTTCTGGCGGAACCAGTGGTAGGCCATTCCATCAAGGAGGAAGGGCATGGCGAGCAACAGTTCCTCGTCGGAAAGGTAGGCCCCTGCCTTACCTTCTTCGACTCTCCATAGGAACTGGTCAAGATTCTCGCCCCTTTCTCCTTTGAATTTTAGCTTCCAACTTCCCACGACTTTTAGGACATCACGTGGTGGATTGTAAGGTCTGTAGGAACTCTGTCCCCCACTCCTTCCACCACCGAGATTCGCTGAGTCGTGTGGGTTAGAGCTCATAGGCCTTTGACTGCTCTGCGGTCCAGCCGTGGAAAACGGAGATCCACTTTGTTGGTTACCTGGACCGCTTTGGAAATCTTGTGTTCCTTGGGGCGGGCCCTGAGTATCGAATCCGAAAAAGTTCGAATAAAAGTCTCTAGCCCTTCGGTTAAATTCTTCCGGCCCGAGATTCGCCGATCCAAAAATATTTTGGTACTCTTCCCTGGTTCTTCGCGTGAATTCGTCAGGCTCAGGATTCGCGTGTCCCCAAGAGTTCTCATAATTGCCCCTGGCGTCTCGAGGTTCTTGCCGGAAGCCCTGTTGATCGGATGGTGGGAAGCACGCCTCTGTTTGGTGTCTCGGTAGCCCTAGTGACGTAGCAATCCGAGAAAATCGTTCTTGGGCTTCCCCCCCACTCTGACCTTCGTTTCTCCAACTTTTTCTAGCTGCCGAAGTCGGATCAGCCTGTGTGAATAGGTTGAAGGGGTTATTATGAGAACCGTTCGGAGGCTGCCATCCCGGTGTCGTTGTAGGCAGTCCCGATATTGTGTGCATTATTGTCGGCATATTTCCCCCACCCTGCTCGCGTCTTTTCCTCTCTTGGCTCCACGTGAGCCCACCGGACTGAGTGTACGAGGACTGGATCGACGCCGTTGATACTATTGGGGGGGCTATTGTTACCGTTGGTACCCCCGATGACCATCGTGAGCTTGGGAACGTTTTTGGATCCCAGCTATTGCCAAATATCCCACCGAATCTCCCCTCCTCGGCCCTTGCACCATCCTGAGTCATACGCGGCGTCTGCTGAGGGGTTTCTTTCGCTGGGGGTCTTACTGATTCCGCCTGGAGCTTAACTAAGCTTTCTTTAAGCTCCACGATCAAGTCTTGTTGGCTGCGAATCAGTTCCAACAACGCAGATTGGCTTAGTGGGTCATTTTCGACGGGGCCTACCCGATCGTGTTCGTTAGTTGCCCCCCGTGGCATAGTATTTACATTTGGGTGTGGGGTACTGTGGCTACCCGATGTAATAGGTGGGAGTCGGGGTGGGGCAAAATCAACCGGTTTCTTTCCGGTACCCGTGTTCTTTTTCCCGCCCTCCGTTTCATTTGGGCTGTCGAACCGAAACTCCCTATCCGCGGTACTATTGGGGGTGTCGGTATCCCCTCCACTACTGTCATGGCCGCTTTCTCTAAAAGTTGACCATCTTTTTTCATAGGAGTGGGGATGCTCTACCTGAGCTTCGTCCTCGGGGCCCCATGATACCGTCTCATCGCCTGCTTTCCGAAATAGAAACCGCTCTAAGCGACTGCGTATTACATCCGGAGTGCCCTCTGCGCATAACCCGTATTCGACTAGCGTCTCTCGTAACTGGTCCTCCGTGAACCTAGCGATCCAGTTTGGCACTTGCGACATAATTTCCTCCATTGAGAGTTGCGAGAAGCGTCTCAACAACTCATCCCCCACACTATTCTGGGTTTCGCGGTGTAGCGGGGGTCCGCCAGGTGGACGGGGGTTCCTTGAGCCATTGCCCTCCCCTTTCTGCTCGTTATTCGCATCGTTTTCCCTACCAGTTTTGTCGTGTGACTCCATGTTTCCGAATTCCCGGTTAAACAGTGAAGGTCGATCCGAATTCTTTTTAAATTTCCCGAAAGCTTGGTAAGATTTCCAAAAATACCATTAATTTCGGAAATCACCTTTGGAAATTTCTTAAACCCGGTAAAGTTTCCCGACCGTGACTATTTTCCCTTTGAATTGCCGAAAACGAGTTACCCTGTTAATTTGAGGTTACGTTTCCTCAAGTGCCTTCGTAATTCCACGTGACTTCCGTAAAACACGGTTAAATTCTCGAAAATCCAAGAAAATCTTAAGTTATCCTAACTTTCTCGAAAATCTGGTAAAATTTTTGAAATTGGGGTAAAATTTCCAATATTGAGGTTAAATTACCTCAAATAACCGTAAATTTCCCCGAAACCTTGTTAAATTTCCAAAATTACCTTTAATTTCATAAATTATCTTGGTCAATTTCGAAACCGAGCTAAACTTTCATAACCGTGCTTTCCCTTTCGAAATTTTGCGAAATCAGGTTAACTTTCCACTGATGGGGTTAAATAACCCTAGAAGACCTTAAATTTTTTTCAAAAAGTAGTTAAATTTCCAAAATGACCATTTATTTCGGAAATTACCTCTGAACTTTACAAAGCCGTGTGAAAAACTCCAAACCGTGGTTATTTAGCCGTTAAGCGAGGTTAAATTATTTTAAATTTTCAAAATCGAGGTTAAATAGCCTTTAATTGAGATTAACTAACTCGACCACACTCGATTTCATAAAAAGAAATTCAAATTTACCACAATTCTCAATAATTTCACAAATTCGCGGTAAATTTCCGGCTCCGGTTATATTTCCGCGGTCACTTTTAAAACTTTTCAGCCCACGCTCGGTAACCCAAGAAAAACGAACTCGATTTCAAAAATCCCTAGGTTTCCCCTAGAACCTGGTAAATTTCCGCGTGACTCTCGGTATCTTTCCGGAAAATTTTCACCACGTGGGTAACCTCGAAAACAACCACTTTTTTTCACTGATTTTACTCGCGAAACACGACCCAAAATTAGAAAAAAAAACACTTTGCTGTTTGAGCAGTACTTCCAGAAAAACTCCTAGGATTTTTGCAATACGGAATCGCCTTATGCAGCAAACATCTTCCGCGACCTGTCACTTTTTCTCGAAGGGGTTAGGTGGTAGGGAACAGTACAGGTTATTTTGCAAAACAATTTAAAAAAAACAAGCAGAGCCAGCTACAAAATTATTGAAAAATAAATCATTAACAACAAGAGCACATGTTAGAAATAAATACAATAGAAAACACTTTATTACATAATATTGAGATTTTTGAGAACCTCCGGAACAACTCAAAATTTCAATATTCTCCCCGTTGAAAATTTAAATCCTGGAAACTATTAAATTTTCAAAAGCCTTGAGTGTGCCGGCTGTGCCGAGTACCTAGCTCTTTCTCTCTCTCTCTCAGGCCCTTAGGTTGGGCGTCATTGTAACGAGGAATCTGCCTCGTTAAGACAAATCATAATTTTATTTTTACTTACTGTAATTAAGCAACACGAAACGGCGGTACTGGCCGTCTCTCCGACCCTTTTGACACACAATGATAATCTGTCAGCTACGCTCTTCCAGCTGACAGACAACCTGCGAAGACCGTTGTTTTATTTTCGGAACAACCTCCAGGTTGTCCCGGGCGCCAGGTGAAGCTTCCTTCACCCGGACTCCGCGAGCTGGAAAGAGAGACGAACTATGGCGGTTACCCGCCTGACCCGCGTGAATTTACAGCTTAGAGACTCGGTTCTCAGAGGGAGAACGTTTAAAGAGAGAGAGAGAGAGCACTACACTATTCCTACCGAGCAAATGGTTATGTAAAACAAAATAAAGTAAATAAAACACTGATTAATTTCTACTCTACTTTAATAATTTCAACAATACTAATAAACAAAAGAGTCTGCTTTCACCTCGGCACAGCCCCCCCCTTGCCTCTATGGAAATGGCTGACGGTGTGGTCGGACCCGCACTCAAGCACGGAACATAAGAGGACACTAACCGTGAAGCCGCTCTAGCATTTCCTGCCAGTTCTCCATCACGCGTGAAGTGGTCTCGGTTCCTCAAAGACTAAGCTCCGGTGGCGTCTGGGATGTCTTCCCCAGTCTCGAAATGTCGTGAAAAATAAAGCACCTGGCTCACTCACAACCACCAGCACACACTGAAGCAAGAAACGCCGTCCAGTGTCTCTGGTTTCTTGCTCTTTCCTGTGGAACCTCGTGAGATGCTCCTATTGGCTTCCAGTGACTTGTAGGCGCCACTGATTGGTTGGCGTAGTTCCTCCGGTGGCCGTGAATCTTCTTGCCGGGAGGTGCTGCCGCCCCGCGGCCGTTGTCTCAGTCAACTGGGCCCAGTCGTCTGCTCCACATTGTCAACATTTCTCGTGCCGTATGTTGACAATAAACGTGAAACGAGATCGAGTTTAAACAATTACGTTTGTTTAAACTACTTGGTTGCCTCTCAAGTGACGTGCTCGCGTGCCTCCTTCTTTATCTTTCTCGAGGAGCTGGTTACTGTGACCTGGACTACGCCTGTCAGCTGGTATTCTCCGCCCGGTACTTCCTGGTCTTTCCGGCATCTCCCAGGATCATTGGTTCGCTGTCCAGCACCCACTCCGTTGATTGTGAAAGGGACTGTGCGTTGGTATTGTTTTCAATCGAGACCAAAATAAAATATATACAAAAATTATCGTCAAACCTTAGTCTACTTAACCTCAATTGTTGCATGGTTTACAAAGAGTTTTATAGTGGTTGAGTGTGTGTTGGAGGTTTATTTCTCTCTCTTGGATAAATCGCGACACGGGACTCTACGTTTCCTCGGTCGGCTTCGTCGTTATCCGAGTGACTTGTTCACAATAACGAGGGTTTGGTAAATCCTCGTTACAATGTATAGAAATCAAATATAAATTTATCAATCTATGATTTAATTGAATAAAAAAAATCATATGAAACTTGGTGAGCGTTCACAAATGTCGTCATGCTATAGGGGGGAGTCTTGAACAAACGTGGCAAGACGTGACATGGTGAAGAACGGGTCGTCGTAAACGTGACGCCATGAAACTTTTTTTAAATTAGAAAATTAATTCAACATACCATTAAAATTGTGTACGCATCAAATGATTGCATTATTTTCATAATTTTATGTTTAATGAAAAAGTTCGATGTAAACTATTTAAAACGTTCCTGAATGTACTTATTATTCAAAACTAAAAAAAATTTTGTAATCACAGTATAATAATCTATTTATTAATGAAATATCAGTAATACAAATAAATTACCGCAAATTTGAAATAATACATCCGATTGAAAATGATTCCTATTGAATTTGTTTTTATTGAAGTAGAAAAAAAATTTAACATAAAAATAGGGGGGGGGGGGGTCAAAAAGTTGGAAAAGATACGTGACGTCATTCGTGAACGTTCCCTTGAAAATGTTTCATGAATTTTTATCATTTCTTGATATTAATTAATAAAGGGGTATTTACTTGTGTTTTCTGCCTTATTAACAAGGAACAACTTACATATGTCGTTCATAAAAAGCTGATAAAATCGAGAAAAATGCTTTAAGAACTATAATTAAAATTTTTTTTAAATTCAACTTTTTAATTAAAAGTGTTAACGCTGTTTCGAAATAAAAAAAAATTATTTACACAAACTCCATCAGAGTGGTCACAAAATTCATTTCATAAATTTTCCTGAGATTTACCTGGCAGAAAAATTTTGTTAAAACTAATAAATTAACAGCTAAAATAAAAAAAAATATATCTTTATTTTAACAATATCTTAGAAATTTACAAATTCTTTTTTAGCGAATCTTTCCTTTTTTAAATTAAGTAACTAACAATAATTTGGATTAAGATTTCTAATTTTCCTGGCAAGTTTGTGTTGTTCCTAAAATCTTTTTTACTTCTCTGACAAAATTGTTAATCCTGACATTTCGCTGACACTGTGGCCACCTTTTCCATGTTTGGGAGTACTTTCGAAACCCCTCCCCCCGCCAAACTACCTTAATGAAACTTGGTACACTTACGTACTTTAATGCGCTGATTACGAAATCATAATGAAAATAAACGAAAAATTAAATTTAATGGTAAAATACATAAAAAACAAAATAAACTCATGATTCTTTGAGTTTATCTTTTAAAATACGCAAAATTTGAAAAATATGTTTAAAATAAAAGTTGTAGACCTTATTACAATACACATTTTATGCTATATGCATTTTTACCAAAAGTCAATAGTCAACTGTTTTACCAAAAGTATCGAGGTTTTTTTTAATTTAAAGGCGTCTTTATATATAATAACGAGAGATCAAGTGCGCATAAGAGCGCACGTGTTTACGTCTTACTTATTAAATTGTAAATGATAAAGTATTTGTTTTATTTCGTGAAAAAACAAAGTAAATGATTCCTCGTACATAAAAAACATAGTTTTAAATGTAAAATAAAATGTGGAAACTTAAAAAACACTAACAGAAATGTTTTTGTGATTCGAACATGTAGATTTGTTTGCTTAAAATACATAAGGTAATTTCAAAACTCCAAACACTTGAACAAAAATTGTATTTTTTTATTTGTGTTAATTACATTCCATCGATTCTAAAACTTCTTTTATTTTATCAATTGATAATATTGGTTTGTAGTATTTTGTGTAATAAGTTTTATTAACTTGTTATTATGACGCGATGTCACCCTTAAGTTTGAACGTGAGCCATTTCATTTGCTAAAAGAGAAAATACCCAAATTAATTTGGTTTGTATTAAATAAAAAGAAGGTAATGAAAAATATTATTATTATTACTAGACTTTCTAAAAGCGAGCTAAGCTGGTTTCCGTTTCCGGTGCCGTAGAGTAGTTCACGCGTTTGTGAAGAGAAAATTGTTTTTTTTTTAATTAGTCTTAATTAATTAAGGGTGGGTAGTGTCGTAAGTAAAAAGTGATGAGCAAAAAAAGGTGATTGATTTAGAGGGAATGTAAGTAGAAAATAGATTGAATGTAAATGGTAAAAAAGGTAAAAGGAAAGTATGAATTGTGAGTGAAAAGAAGATTTCGACCTTACCGGCAAAGCGACATCTATTACTCGATGCCTATTACGCTCTTGGTTTGAGCTCTTGGTGGTAAATTTAAATTTAAATTCGATTGGTTTTTCGAATTTAAATTATACTTAAAATTTTTGTTCTGAAAAAATAAGCCGTGGAAGAGCACACCGTGCAACCGAGAGGACTCGAACCCCTGCCAATAGATGCCTTTCCGGGGACTTATACCCTATTAGTGCACCTTGCCAACACTATGTGCACTTGCCTTGAATTGTGAGGTTAGGTAGAAAGAGTGGGGAGTGAGTGTGTGAGATAGAGTTAATGACGAGGAGAGCGAATGAAGTGTAGATAAGGTGGGGTCTAGAATTGCGAAAGTTAACTTAAGTAGTACAGGCGGGAAAATGTATGTCGTAGTTACGAAATTTTATAGGCGAAACAGGAAGAAGAAAGGGCGAAACAATTACGAAGTGTGAGGACTGCATCGATTTACTCGAGTTAGTAAAGACGTTGGTTAAAATAAATGTTTTCGGTAAAGAATGGACAGGGGTGTGGGACAAAATAGAAATTCTTAGGATAATAGAAGAAAAAAAGATAGTCAGACTGGGGTAATAAAAAAGAGATAGATGGGATTAAAAGAAAGTTAAAAAAGGGAGGAAAATTGTAAAAAGGAAGAAGAAAATATGTGGAAGAAAGTGAACAGGTTTTAGAAAGAAATATTGGATTGGAGTTAAGAATATGGTAAGATATATATATTAGGGTGGTCCAAAAAACACGAATTTTGGAAATTTTAATGGACTGATACATTTTCATAATCTCCAAAAAAAATTCGAGACGTAACCATTTTTTAAAAATATTTTTAACTTAAAATTGAATCATCGACGGGCTGTTAAAGATTGTTGCACTTTTCGTCAATTTTTTTGAACACTCCAATTATTGGTGCTAATCGTTGTGGGTTACAATGGGACGACTGCAGCTTACAGTAGGACAATGTTCTATTGAAGAAAGCTCTAGGTATCCCAAGATTCTTCACGCATTGTAAAGCAGATAGTCATAAATTCGTAAAATTAATTTTCGACGTGCACTCACATGTTCGAGCAAGTTACCTGCTGAAACCCTTCTTTTGTTCACATTGCAATAATGTTTACCAAAGTAAACATATTTAAAAAAAAAATAAATTTAAAAACATATTTTAAAATGCGTGACGAAGAAAAAAAAGTCTGAAATTTTTTTTTCTTTAATCCCTAACCCTTCTCAGTTTCCCCAGTAGCAAGAAGCAGGACCATGTAAAATTTTCTCATTATGATGGCTATAAACACCCGATAACATAAAAACACTAAACTTCAATTCATCATTTCACCTTTTTAATATTAATGGATCTTGTTGATTTTTAGAGTATCTGCTGTCAATAAAGTGTACTTTCTTTCAATAAAATTTCTAGTCAAACAATTAATTCCTAATGGCAGAAAACTGACTTTGAATATAGCCGATTTGGTGTTTTTTGATATTGAATAATAACTTTCCATGTTAAATTTTGAGATAACTTTTTTTCTCAATAACTTGTTTACATAAAGGATAATAACGGTACAGTTGGTCATTATACTTGGATAATTACAGAGAAGTGTACAAACATTTGAAAATTCCATTGCTTCTTTTACGTGTTAATTCCCATAAGAGACTAAAAATGTCCGTTGATGATACAATTTTGAGTTAAAAATTTTTTTCAAAAATGGTTAAGTCTCAAATTTTTATGGAGATTATGAAAATGTACTAGTCCATTAAAATTTCTGAAATTCGTGTTTTGTGGACCACCCTAATATATATATATATATACTAGCGCCAACCCCCTTGTCTTTAGTTTTGTATTTTAAAATAAATATTAATATATTCACTGCAAAAAGTAGGCATCTTAATTTAAGATACATTTGTAGTCACTTTTAAGATGTTTCTGAAAAGTTAGCAAAAGTATCTTAAAATGCATTAGTTTTCTAAGATGGAAGCTGAAATACAAGATACTTTAAATATCTTAAAAGTGACTACAATGCATTTTAAGATGTTTCCTTTACAGTGTTATAATAAATAACTAACTATAGTCATTGAAATTTAGATTCTTTAATTAAGAGGGGGGTAAGGTATTAAACATTTTTTTTATTTGAATGCATAATATCTCTAGAGAATTGTGTTAAAATTTCGAATCAATCGAAGCAAAATTGACAAAGTTATGAATATTTGAACGTCCGTTGGTCTAGGCTTCAAAATTCATGTTTTTAGGGTTCCGTACACCACAAGTGTATGCACGGAACCCTATTGGAAAGACATTGTCGAAAATCGTATCCCCTCCTAGCCGCCAAACTATTTGACTTAGAAAGTCCAAATTTGGCCCACATATGTATTTTCACGTGTAGATGAAAGGAAAATTATTGAGAACATAATTCTAGGGGTTGATCATAGCATTGTCAAGAAAATAACAAGACTTTTGAGAAATTTTGATATTTTTTGTCTGAAAACTCTTGCCATATCTTTTACAGCGCTATCATCATCACGATCTCTATATTTTTTTTGTAATCTACACATGACAATACATTTGTGTTCCCAATTTGAACTTTCTAAGTCAAATATTTTGGCAGATAAGAGGGGAATACGTTCATTTTTTAGAAAAAATGCGTTTAATTTGTACCATTCCTGCCCTCTATCTGACAAACTATTGTACTTAGAATGTTGAAATTTGGTACACATATGTAGTTTGACGTGTTGAATACAGAAAAACTATAGAAAACCTTGTTGCAGGCTGTTATCATAGCGTTTTCGAGCAAAAAAAAAACGCTTTTCTTTTTAAATGCTAAAAATGACCTATCCCCCCCCCCCCCTTAACTTCCAAACTATTGGACTTATTGTTAGAGAGTTCAAATTTGGTACACAAATGTATTTTCACGTATACTGTTGTATCTTGAGAGCATTTATAAACATGACACTGCTCGTTTTCAAAAGCAAAATGCTCTATTTCACAATAAGATGTGAAATTTCACTTTTTTGTAGTTTTTGTCGTTCCTGAAATTATGGCAAAATTCCAAGGATTAAATGATGATGCACATGTTACTGGTAAAACTTCTTGCACATTTACTCAATTGTTGAAAGATAATTGTTACGACGGTTACAATGGTGTCAAGGGTCTTGGCAATATCTGACTGAAGTCGTAGGTCGGTTCTGTTGGGCCTGAGACCCAAAAGGTAGCCAAAGCAAGTACATAGTAGGCATAGTGGGGAGGATGAGTAAGCCTTGAGGAGGCAAATGACAATTTGGCATAGACAGGTACGATGGTAAATTTGGGTTCTACGAAACGACCGTTAGATGGAAAACAGATGATAATATAAATGATTCTTTCAAGGTCTGAGTCCATCAGCTTGAAAACGGTAATAAAATCATCTTCGGTTTTTCGACTTTGTCACGTAGCTGTTGTTGATACAAAAAACATAGATCTATAAAATTTTGTCAATTTACTCAGAATACAATAATAAAGATTCAGTTTCTAATTTTTACAGATTGTCGATTTTTACGGTTTAAAACATAGACTAAAAAATTATAGAACCGATTTATAACAATTTTTACCTTGATATATAATTTCATAATTCAATATTGGTAGGGATTTAAATCATGGCTTCAACATAACTTCGCCCCCTTGAACTAACATGTTCAATACAATTAAAATACAGACATTCTAGTGAAAAAATAACCAAATACACAATTTAATCAGTATCTATTGGCAATGGTGACAGTTTTTTGATACTCCGTTTATAATTGCCATTGATAGTTTTTACGGTGGCGGTACGAACTATACCGTCTATCCCAGTATGTACTTCGATGATACGGCCAAGATTCCAGCGCCATGGAGGAATGTTATCTTCATGAAGGATAACTATATCGCCGATTTTTATCGCAGTTGTACATCCAGTGTGCCACTTCTTACGAACAGTTTGTTCATGTAAATACTCCTTATGCCATCTACTCCAGAAATTTTGCGTAAGCTGCTGCACGTGCTGCCAATTTGAGAGTCTGTTCGAGGGCGTGTCCTGTAGTGATTGTTCTGGTAGGCTTGTCAACGAACCACCGATAAGGAAATGAGCAGGTGTAAGGACAGTCAAGTCATTGGGATCAGAGGAGAGAGGGGTTAAAGGACGAGAATGTAATATTGCCTCTATTTCAATCAGGTAGGTTGAAAATGCCTCATAAGTTAAAAGAGTGTCTCCGATAACGCGTCGCATGTGATATTTTAGAGATTTCACAGAGGCTTCCCACAATCCACCAAAATGAGGCGAACGTGGCGGAATAAAGTGCCATTTTATGCCTTCGTTGGCTAAAAATAACGAGACAGATTGATTGTGCTTATTTGATTTCAATAATGAATATAATTCACCAATTAAATTTTTTGCACCCTTGAAATTGGTTGCGTTATCAGAAAAAAGATCAGAACTCTTTCCTCTTCGAGCGAAAAACCTTTTAAGTGCTGCTATAAAGCTTTCGGTAGTACCCGTGCGGAAATTGCCATATCTTGTCCCTAGTAAGGATCGGGCCCCGACCACTGTAGCCCGAAACGGGCCAGAACACTTACAAATCTATGGCTAGGATCGGGCCCAGATAGGGGGTGACGTCATGACGTATTGTAGCGCCATCCATTGGAATTGCAAATGAACTAGGATGTCAAAATTTTAACAGTACAATGGATATTGTCAAAATCTACGCATCCACTTAACAAAAATTGTTAACTTTAGTTAGACTCTAACAACAGATTATAACTGATTATTTGCGGATAATTATTTATTCAGCTTAAAAGAATCCATAATCATCCAAAATAATATTTTTAAATAAATATGTTCATAACCAAGTTATTCATAATATGTATTTATTCTAAAAATGAATGTATAAGATTGTTCAAAAATTCTTAAGTTGTCCAAAAACTGTAAAAGACGCTGAAGTGCGCAACGTTTCTGAGAAACGAACAAAATTTTTATAAATTATATTTAAAATTGTATGGGTAAATATGGTTAATTATTCATTGAATTAGATATATAATAGAACTAAAAACAATTTTAAAAGTTTATTTGGCCAGAAAATTTTTAAAAATATTTTTTTTCTAATTTATTCTTTTTGTTCGTTTCTCAGAAACGTTGCGCACTTCAGCGTCATAACTGTAAATCCACCCTAATTGCAAAATTGAAGAGAAAATCTGAAAAATGACGAAAATGATTGACAATTAAAAACAAAATTCGAAAAATGGCAAGATTATTTGACAACTGATAAAATAATTAAATATATTAAACAATAAACATTAAATTTAAACTAAATAATTGAAATTGAAGAAAGAATTTGAAATTTGGAAAAAATAATTGAGAATTGAGGTAAATAATTAAAAATTGAAGAAATAAATTGAAAATTAATTAATTAAATTAAAAGTTAAAAAATTAGTTTGAAATTGGAAAAGAATGATTGATAATTGAAAAAAAATTACAAAGTGACGAAAATAATTAAATATTAAAGAAAATAATTAAGAAATTAGGTAATAACTAACAAATGAAAAAGAAATTCGAAAAATTAATAAAATTATAGGAATAATTTTTGGAAATAATTGCAAATTAAACAAATGTGTTGAAAATCGAAATAAATATTTAGAATTTAAAGAAAGTAATTGAAAAATGTAATTATGATTTATAGAATATAATAAAAAATTGAAAAAACCGAGATCTATTGATTTTATAAGAAAATAATTGAAAACTGAAGAATGGAATTGAAGTTTGAGAAGATATTTATAATAATTATTATATAATCATATTTGAACAGTTGCATTTAAAATTGAAGAAACTTATTGATAATGGAAAAAAAATTAATAGATGGCGATAATCTTTAAATATTAAGTAAAACAACTGACAATTGATAAAAAATGGAAAAATAGCGATGATAATTGACAATAGAACAAATAATTTTTAAAAAAGAAAGAATAATTTTAAAATTGAAGGAGACTTATAAATTGCCAATTAAAAACAGAAGAAAATTATAGAAAAAATTGTAGTAATTCTGTGTAGTATCAAATATCATATATTTTACAAAACTTTTTTTAGTATAAAAAACTGTTATCAAATTTTTCAAATTCTTTTGTTCACTTTTAATAGTTCGTTTCTGCAGAAAGTTACCTTTAAAATGAGCCTAAGAACATTAAAAAATGTTCATTATTTCAGATAGAAGTAATTTTAATTTATATGAACTATTGCAAATCACAATTTTTCGAGATTTTCTAACTAAAATATTAATGAAACCACGTCTTCTTAGTTTCATTTCACTCGGAATTTTATAAACTTTTAGAAAACAGTAAGAGAAAAATTTTAGCTTTTATACTTTTTATGTTTTTAGATGTTTTTCATTACACTCAAAATTGGTGGTCCCACAATTCTGGCCGGTAGTGTAATATAAAAAGAAATTTGATTGTTTTAGATAGAAATATTGTTTTAAATAAATATGAACTTGTATATTATTTACTTGATTTGGTTTAAATCGTTTTAATCGTAAGTACAGATATTGCATCATTATAGGGCGAGACAAATTGTGGAAATTCCACAAGTCATTAGTATCAATACCTGCTATTATAGTGAAGGATACGATCTTCAGATTTCCACAGTACAATACTAAGAAATCAAATTAATGGAAGTCACAAAACGAGTTAAGAGACAATTCAAAAGACTAAGAAAATTTATGAGATTTCCAATGAACCATATAAACAAAGGAGAAATACTACAGTAAAATCGTATAATACCTTACTTCAGAAATAAGAAATCCTAAAATAACAAATTTTACGTTTCAAATATTGCTCATTTAAAATGTTTTATAACTTGCAAGACTGCGAAGGGTTCATCTGTACGTGCGGATCACTCGAAATTAAAGATCACCGAGTCGTTGTAAAGAAAATCTCGTAGCCTCAGTGGCTCCATGGTCATGCGTTTGACTTATGCGTTTAGCGTTAGGTTAGGGTTTAGGTTTAGGGGGATTGAATCTCAGCGCCGCTAGGATTTTTCAAAATATTCGTATTCATCCGTTTACTTGCGTTTAAAATGTAAATAAAATGTTATTTAATAATTACATGTCAGACAATAAAATTTGAATGGAATAAGTACGTTGCTGAAAAATTCGAAAAAATTGCTATATCTATATTTGCTTTTATTTCTATTTAATTGTCTATCTAATAATTTTAAACAATTAAAATTTATTACAGTATATTTGTATGTTATAATTTTAAAAAATGTACAGTATAATTAAATATTTGTCATTTATCAAAGTAAAAAGAATATTCGCATTACATTTCACTTCTTTTATTTATTTTAAAGAAAAAAAGATATATAAATATAGACTGAAAAGCAAACGCATATACTGCCTTAGAAATAGACGCATATGTCGATAAAGCAACGAACGTTTGTACCGACCGAGCGACGGCTGGAAATTTTGATTTTTGAGATCCGACCGCAGCCAGGTCTGGCCGTGCGTTTCACCCCAATCTGGCAGTGGCACTATTTCCCCGATCTGGGCCCGACGTACACGGGTCTGGCTGCGGTCAGGCCCACAATTGAATTTCCGCTCGGGTAAGATCGCTTACAAGTTCGATGTGTACAGCCTTTGTGGCAAAACAAACAAATATCGAGGCATATACCTTAATTTTATATCTATTTCGATGCCGTTTTTCTTTTATAAAAAAGGGTCCACAATAATCTATACCTGATTGCAAAAATGGACGTTTATATTCAAGGCGACTTTTCGGAAGATTACCCATTAAATAATTAGGTGTTTTTGGATTGGCACGGTGGCAAATGATACACTTATGTAGTACACGTTTAACAGCATTGCGACCATCTATGATCCAATAACGCTGTCGAATCGAACAAAGTGTTGCTTGAGCACCCGCATGATAGTTTTTGATGTGCTGTTCACGAATAATTTAATCGGTTATTTTGTGATTTCGAGGAATTAAGACGGGATGCTTTTGATCATATGATAAATTGGAAAGTTCGAGGCGACCGCCAACTCTCAGTAGCCCCTCTGAATCAAGGAAGGGTGCTAAGTTATTTAATTTTCCTTTAATTAAATTGTTTGATTTTAACGTTGATATTTCGTTCCAAAACATTTCGCGTTGTGTAATTCTCAAAACATTATTCATTGCAGCTCGGAGCTCTTCAACTGAGAGTTCGCCAGAGAGCGTTTGAGTTTTTAATTTATTATATATAAATCTCCGACAGTAAGCAACTACACGCACTAATTTTGACAGATTTGAGAATTTATCAATTAAGTTTAATGATGATTTTGATTTAATAGCGAAATTCACAGTGGTGCTGCGTTTTTCTGGTATTTCTACCGATTTTATCTCTGAAAATGGCCACTCGTTTTCACTTTTACTCAACCAAAAAGGGCCACTGAACCATAAATTATTATTTATTAATTCATTTACGGGAGTACCGCGTGAGATAAGATCGGCAGGGTTATGCTCTGATATTACATGCTTCCATTCGAGCGAAGCAGTAGATGTTCGAATTTCAGAAACCCGATTTGCCACAAATGTTTTTAATGTATGTGGTGGGGTGTTGATCCAATTCAAAGCGATGGTCGAATCAGACCAAAAGGTAATTTTTTCAAATTCAACACGACGTAGGGCTTGAATTGACATTTCATATAGTCTTGCCAATACAAGTGCCGCGCAAAGTTCTAGGCGAGGTAACGAAATTGATTTGAGCGGTGCGACTCGAGATTTAGAACAAATCAATCTAACACATATTTTACCCGTATTATCTACCGATCTAATATAAAGACAAGCGCCATAAGCTTTCTCGCTGGCATCCGCGAATCCGTGTAGTTGTAAGCGCGTATAATTTTTCAGTGCGATACATCGCTCGATCTTTTTTGTTCGCCATCATACATCAGCTATTTTGAATATTGAAAAATTATGAGCGAATTCATTATCACCGACCATAAAAATCCTCATATACTGGTTTTATTAATTTTAATCAATAAGATAAAGTTTGATCCAACATGGATGACATTTTCTATTTTTTGTACAATTTGCGCTATTTTCGCGACGCATTTTTTAAATATAATGTATCAAGGGGATGTGATGGATTATGACGGATTAGGAAGGTCTTTCTGAATCAAAATTAGTTTTGAAAAAAATGCAATTTTTCTAAAATTTTCCCAAATTAATTTTGGGCCAAAATTCGAGCAAATTCGGGTCAGAGAGACCTTCCTACAGTTTTGTTAATTTAACATATATGATTTGGGTGAAAATTTCATTGCAGCAGAAAGTCAACCATATGTATAAATTTAACATCAAAATAAAGAGACATTTAACAATGATCTAAGAGTTAATCTTAAGAATTCCATTCACCTGAAAATCACATGCAGAAAAAATCACAGATAGTTTTTTCTGTAGACGTTTTAAGTAAATGCACCAAGTTTCGTGACAAAATATTCAATATTTTAAGACAAGAGTTACAGACAAAGTTTGCCTATACCAGTGACGTCATAATCCATAACATGCCCTTAATGAATGTATATTTTTAATGTTTAAACAATTTGTCTCAATTTCAGATTCAGTGCATCAAAATACATAGGAATATAAGGTAATGGTACCAATACTCGATCAGTACCTATAGTCGATCAATGATGATTTAATTAGACAAAATTAATTAATAGTTTTATTACATTGGTAATAATAAATCTTGTAATATTAGAAGTAGTATTTGGCATCGATATTATTAAACTATTAATTAATTTTATCCAATTAAAGCATCACTGATCGACTATAGGTACTGATCGAGTATAGGTACCGTTACCTTATGGTTTTTATTCACAGATCAAGATACTTTTTTCGGGATGTTGTGATATGGGTGAAAAAAGACTGTTACGTTACAAATTGATTTTGGCTCTGAAAACAGAAACAATTGAATATGTTGCTGATTTTATTTTTTATTAAGAAAATAACATAAAAATGCTCGAAAAAAACAGTCATTGTATTTAGTTGACGTGATAGATTTTGCGTCAAAAAACTTTTTGGGATTTTGGACTGTTACGTTACATTAAAAAAAGCGATCGAATTCTTTTGCATTACAAATGTTATAAAAATTCTTTTCTTTCAAGTATTTAATTTAGTTACTTTCAGTTAACCTAAATCTATCCAAAAATAACGGATAGTACGTAAAAAGTAACATTTATTCAATAAAATGCAACTTTTTGTTTCGTGTTACGTTTTTGTTCAATTTTATTAATCTCGATACTACAAAGAAACAAGACTGAGTTTTTGAACAGACAACTGATTTCGCGTTGATATTTATTTCATTCAATATTTTGAGATGTATATAGCCTGCAAATAATCAAGAACCCATGGAATTTGAAAGTAAATTTTTTTTTCCGTGGTTTCATTTTTCGCGATCTGGTCCATATACCTTCAACTATTCTAAAAAAAAAGCGTTTTATTAACATATACCTACTCTTATGATAAATATAATATAATGTAAACAAAACAATTGAAAACTATTAATTTTCGTAAGATTTTTGCTTTTTTAGTCCTTTTTAAGTGAATTACAGTTATGAATATAAATTATCCTTTAATATGTGACTTTCTTAAAAGATTTTTAAATTATTTTTGAAGATGAATGATTGGTTACTTTCACATGACACATCTTAGAAACAATATCGTAGAAAATAAATAAAAACAAAATAAAACAAAACATTTATGAATTTCATAAATTGTAAAGAAGATTTTGACCAATGTAAAGACAAAAGTTGAAATGTATCAGTAGGAACTAAAGCCCGTCGAAGACTGGTACGACAGCTAGTTAATAATAAAGATAAAACCATCATCTAATATTTATTTTAAAGATTATATATTTAACTTAAAACGATACCTAAAAAAATAAAAAAATAAATTTTTATTGTTTAAATGCTTAAAATAAAAAAAAGAAATTTTCACTTTTTTTGAAAAATTTCAAATTGATTCAATTTTGGAAGAAATTATCACATTTTAATTCTATAAATGTCATTTGAAAGCATTTTTTGTCACCTTTAAAACGATGTTCTTAAAAATTGCTCTACGATAATTTTTAAGGAAGATATGATCATTTGTTTATAAAAATAGACTTTTTTAAATTGTTGGTAACTTGAAAACAACTGACTTTTGGAAAAAATTGTTACAGAAAAAATGTGCTTTTTGTGCGTAGAATTAAGAAAAAAATATTTAAACATTAGAAAAAAATTTTTTTTCTACATTTCCCTCTTCTGTATGTATTTTTAAGAAGAATAACATATATTACATATCAATATATATTGATAAAAACATTTTTTTTCAATGTTTAAATTTTTTTTTTCTAATTCTACGCACAAAAAGACACATTTTTTCTTAAACATTTTTTACAAAAGTCAGTTGTTCTCAAGTTACCAACAATTGAAAAAAGGCTATTTTTATAAACAAAAGATCATATCTTTCTTAAAAATTATCGTAGAGCAATTTTTAAAAACATCGTTTTGAAGGTGACAAAAAATGCTTTCAAATGACATTTATAGAATTAAAATGTGATAATTTCTTCCAAAATTGAATCAATTTGAAATTTTTTAAAAAAAGTGAAAATTTCTTTTTTTTTATTTTAAGCATTTAAACAGTAAAAAAATTTTGTTTTTAATTTTTTAGGTATCGTTTTAAGTCAAATATTTAATCTTTAAAATAAATATTTGATTTATCTTTATTAATAATGAAGATACAAAACTTTTTATTATGCCTTTGCATGCTGTAGGGTGGGCAAATCCTTTTGAGTGTCACTGTATAACAATATATTCGTATAATTATTATATATAAAGATGCTTTAAAATTTAAAAGAACCCCCAGGTACCTCGAAAGAAAAAATAAAACACAGAAAAACAAAATCTGTTTTTAAGCTTATAAGTCTTTTTTAAAGTTGTAAACGGAAGTAGATTATATTGACTGAAATTTAGTGCAGAAAAAAAGTTTAAAAAGAATACTTTTATTCTACTATAAGTAGGATATTATATTAATCATGACTAAAAAGCATATAAGAATTTTGATGTGTATTCCCACACAGCACCAGAAATTCCCTGAATTTCCCCTGAATATTGGTCCACATTTCCCGAATATTCGAACCTAATATTCAGGGAAGTTTCGTGGAAGCATCAAAATGTCCGCCATAAAGAATATTGGACGCTAAATTTCCCTGAAAATGTATTTCTAATTTTCAGGGAATTTCCGCATCTAATATTCCTAGAATATTCAGGGAAAGTTAAAAAAAAATTCCAAAATTTTTTTGATCTGGTAATTGATAAAAATTGTATGTCATATTTGGCACCCGTAGGATTCTAGAACATTAAAAACTACTGCGCAGCCGTAAGTGTCACAGAAACCAAGTTCGACCATTGCGCATCATGTACAGAAGATTTACGAATACTGTGAATATTGAAGGGATATTAGATGCGGAAATTCCCTGAAAATTAGAAATACATTTTCAGGAAAATTTAGCGTCCAATATTCTTTATGGCGGACATTTTGATGCTTCCACGAAACTTCCCTGAATATAAGGTTCGAATATTCGGGAAATGTGGACCAATATTCAGGGGAAATTCAGGGAATTTCTGGTGCTGTGTGGGTTCCGTGTATATTAATTTTTTTCTAATTTAACTTGTATAATTAAAATGAAAATGACCTGGAATTTTTTACTTTTGAAATTAAATCTAAAAAATTCTGGTCATTTTCACTTAAATTTTGCAAATTACAATAGAAAATATTGTGATACGTAATACATATTAAAATTTAAATGACAAATAAATCTTTTAAAAACTAAAGTATACACTAATCACTTCTTCTCCCCCCTCCGTTGACGACTTTACATGCATTTTAAAAGTTTTTAACATTTAACGTAGGTTTAAGCCAGACCCCCTCCTCCTCTAAGTTGGTAACGTAGTTTATGGACAAGCCCTGATATTATACTTATTTAGTTTCTTGTGATTGTGTGATTTCCAATTAGAATTTTTTATCAGTCATTAGTTAATAATTTTAATTTCTTAAAATTGAAAAACTGTGAAAAAAAAACTGAAGAATTTTAACTTCTGTTAACACAGTTAAATGCTTTTTTAATTGAGTTAATTGATATCAAAGACTGATTTTTCTCAAAAAATTGACTTATATAAATTTTTCACAGCCCGGCCGTATTAGAGTGTAACAAGTATTAAGTAGCATTTAGGAATAAAAAACTTATCCTTAACTGTTATTTTTAAATGTAATAACAAGAATTTCAGTACTTAAAACGATGTGAACAAAATCTGTAGTAAGCGCCACTTTGACCTGTTCAAACATTAAATTACTAATAAAAAATGTATTGTCTTTTGGCTATCCTTACACAGTTGTACTTCTTTTGACAATGTAAGAGGGTGATAAGTGCACTTTTAAGTTGATTTTACAGTCGTTAGAAATAACGCGTATTCTCCGTTGCGATGTGTCGTATCTTTACCACGGATACCTTGCCTGTCGATTTGTAAGAGAGTAAGGAAGGGAACGACAGGGTTAGCTCAGTTGGTTAAATTCTCGACTCTGCGGTTGCTCCAAGTCAAGATTAATGGGTTCGCGCACAAGCGTGTGCATGAAATTTTTATACACAGAGCCCATATCGACCAGCACAAAATTTAACTTATAATCAAATTACTAACAAAAAGAGTCTCGCTTGACTAAAAAAAAAAGATCCATCGTGTAAATTCTCTTCCTGCGCCGTGAAATGTCCTAATTCGGCTCCTAGACAGACAGTTTCGACCATGAGAACGCAGGAGTAACATCTACCCTTTCTCCCTTGTTGTACAACCCTTGAGTTTACATTTTTAAATTTTTTTAAATTTTTTAAATTTCAAAGTTATTTTAATTTATGTTTATTTTGATTATTGTCTAATTTAAGATTTTGTTAAATTAAGATTTATTTCTTTTTTAATTTCGTATTTGTGTTCAGACTTTAGTGTTTGATCTCACATAATTGGGCCTGGCTCGAATTTACGACTCGAGTTGCCAATTCAAATATCACAGGAAAAATGAAGTGTTGTGTTTAGCGAGAGCTTGGCGTCAGCACCTCTCGGTGACCAATTTCTTAGCTGCTCGCCATGCGTCTCTCGCCAAGTGATCAGTGTAAAATTCTAGCCGGGTTTTATAACACCATTTTTGATCTATTGTATCACGCTTTTAGCGTTTTCGGTTTTTCTCACGGTTGTTCTCAAGATGTTTTTTATCAATAAAGTTATGCTTAAACTATGTAATGTCATTTCTCATTTGTGTGAAGGCATTTTCTCAAGTATTTAAACTTTGTCATTTTACGTCGAGTCAACTTTGCATGTCAATATTTGTCAGCCAGAGTTGACCTATCTGCGGGATTCAGATCCAACTCTGGAAATCAAATGAAAGTTGCATCTGATTAGAGAAAATTGAGTATTAAAATTTTTACTTTTCTAATAAGTAAATACCCCGTTAACAATTATAAAATTCAACTTATTGTTGTAGTGGTAAATATTATTTCTTTTTAATTGCAGACTTTTTGTAAACATTCATTAGAAGAGTATAAAGATAATGAAGCTCACCCCCCCGTTCATATTAGAGTCAACGTTGCTGTAAAGAATTCAATTGAATTTCAAAGAGCATTTCAATGTTCTCATAAAATAAAAATGGAACCATGTCTCTTATGGTCTAAATAAATAATAACCACTGCTTTTGTCTTCTTGGGATTTTCAACTATTTATAAATTCTTTAATTTCTAATTATGATCTAATAACTAGTTACTTTTACTTTTATAATAACAAAGAAGACTAAACTGATTGGGAATTATTACAATGTATTTATTATAACATATAAAAGTTTTTTAATAAAGAAACTGTTTATTCTACTCCAGAAAACTTTGATTTTTAGTTAAAAGCCTGTTCTTAATTGTTTAGTTCTGGACTTCAATAATAAGAGGTGGAGAAAATTATAATTAAAGTAAATAATTTTTTAAAATCAAGGAGCAAAAGATTTTAGAGAAGATTTCAAAATTCTTCAGTCAAAGAATACATGGGGGCATCATCTTTGCTTTGATTACTGCAATCTGAAAGTTTGAATATCCATACTTGTATAGCAGGCTGAAAGTGACTGCTTGAAGACTAATCTAATCTAAATGTTGAAGTGAAAATCGTAATTTTTGCTTTAAAAAAGGATTATTTTATTTTCTTTAAACAAATTGTAAAGATTGTAAACAAAAGTCTTCCATTCAAGTGCAAGGTAAGTATATATAAAAGATGTGCAAAAATTTTCAAAATGATCGGTGCGTTATTTTTTAAAATATTGTGCTCACCGACTCTGAAAATATGGTTTTGAGAAAAACGCATTTAACCTTCGCGCTATCTAAAAGGTAAAAAAAACCAAAGATAATAATAAATATATTTAATATTTGGGTCAGAATTCCTGAAGTGGGCCCCTAATGTTTGTTGAGTACAGGAATTTTTTTCAATATATGTTTTGATAGTCCATGATGATACTACAAAAACCTGTAAAGGGTTTTTTAAAATTTGAATATTTTCCAAAGTAATAGATGATCAAAGTTTTTTGTCTCGTTTCAGACAATATCCACTTTCTCACGTTTGGATGTACCGATTTTGATAAATTTTGGAAGAAAGACTAATAATAAATCTACTTGAGATCGCGAAATTCCTTTTCTGAAAATAGCACCTTTGAAAGTAGAAGAAACTTATCTTGAACCTAGGATTGTAATATTTCATGACGTACTTTTTTAAGAGGTGTAAAGGTGTAAAGACTTATAGATAAAAATTAACTATCATGATTTCATTCCTAAACGTAAGAACTCAGTATAGAAAATTATTTGTAATAACATTTATTTATGAGATTTTATGCTTGCAGTTGACAGAAGCAAAAGTCGTAGATTTTGAAACAGGAAAACAAATATCCCGAGATGGTAGAATTACAGTTACTGCTTTTCTGAACAGAGAAAAACATATACTCCTAAAAGCTGTGCATCTTTGAGTGGAGTTAATGACTGGTTTGTCACTGATAACTGCCAAAGATTTACAAGTTGCCTATTATCCACTTTAGGGAAAATACGATTCCCATTACGATTTTGAATCAGTACGTATTTCAAAAATGTTCTATTATTTCTCTAGAAAATGTAGCCAACCAAAATAGAACCATTCAACGGAAAATTTTTTAAGCTTTCCAATGGTCTATGAAAAATTTTAATTCACTAATATCTGACAGAGTTATCAACATTTTATGTGACATGATTATTGATCAACCAATAAACAGATGGACTCTGGTAATTTTAGTAGTTTTTACAAAAATTATATATCGTTCATATAATTTTATTTCATGACAACTTATTTTCATTTTAAACTGTTTTAAATATTTCTGTTTTCGTCTGTCTTGCTTTTTATTGATAGTATTGATCGATTTCACTTACTCTTTATATTCATCCTTTGACATAGGGTAGAGTTCGAATAAGAAACTTAATGAGCCATTAGTGTTAATAAGATTGCTATGAAGAATGGTAACTTTGTATTTAATAAAAATTATATAAAATATTTAATATGACAAAATCTAATTACTTATCAAATTCTACTAATATACAGATCTATTTTTTATATTTTTTAATTATGATTGTAAATTATTACAAAGTAAGTGCGTGATTGTGCTTTTATAAAGAAAGAGTTGTTTTGTTTACATAATGTATATTTAAAATTTGTTAATTTGTCATTTTTACTTTACACTAACAATAAAGTTTCTGAAGATGATGACACACATGGTCATGGAAACATTAAAATCAAAATTCTATTATTTTATTTTTAATTATTGACTATCAGAACCGCACAAACCAAATTAATTATATAAATTGCTAGTGAGTCATAATAAGCTTTTAAATCTTAAAAATATAATTTATGTAACATTTATGTTTTGATCTTTGCAGAAAATTCCTCATACGATTGATACATCTCCAAATTTTAGTGATCGCATTGCTACTGTTTTATTTTATGTGAGTAGTATTCAGATTACTAACTTAATTACAATCTATAGTCAATATTTTCTGTTAATAGAACAAAATATAATAAGATAGGAAATTATAAAACATAATAAGATTTATACGTAAAGTCGTAACTTAATTATTTTTATTATCGATGATAACGAGTATTTGCACAGAGATGTCGAAGGAGGATTACATAAATCGATTTCTTTCAGGTACAATTTCAAACCGAATGGATTTCGAGATTATTTGACTATTCATGCAGCTTGTCCATTTATGTCTAGAACAAAATGGGTTTAGTTTTTTTTACATTTTTATAAATTAAAAGTGACAGTCACTTATTCTTTAAGTTTCTCCTTATGTTATGAACAAACACTTTGAGTTGTCAAACTTAATAGATAAAATTAATAATAAAAGTTTACAGAAACATAGACGATGAAAATTTCCACTGTAAACTTTCACAGTAATGTTGAGAAAATAATTTGGAAAATTTCGATTCAAAGTTTTTTTTTTATTAGGTATTAAATAAAGTTGGTTTCAAGTAGCAATCATGAAAATTTACTAGGCTTTAAATTTTCTTACTGTTCTTTCATAATATAAACATAGTAGAAACAATAAAATTTGAATAAAGAAAGTAGCAATAATGTAACTAAAATAAGTGACTCCTCGAAATAGAATCAGAACTTTCACGGTTGCAAACGTTACGGTGTCAGTTACTTGGTGGGGAGCATAGATGAAGAGTTGTGGCGCAAAAGCTGTCGAGAATTAGAATTTATATTGGTTCGGAAAACTCCGATGAATGGTTTCTCGAAAGTAAAGATTTGATATGATGGAAGAATACCACGTCCAAAGCATGCAACAGTTAGAGTCCTGACTCTATTCTTACAATTAAATTTGAAAATTAAATGTTGGGCAATAACTATTACAAAAAACTGGTTTGTTTAATTAAAATGTCAAACATGAAAACAGTAATAAACATTTTTTATTGCCTGCAATATTAATAGCCGCTAATTTATGGATCCATGAATACGGACAAGAATTTTATCGTCTATGCACCTTCGACAATCAACCACGTGATAAAGATTGGGAGCGTATTTATGCCACTATAGAAAGAAATATATCTGATGAATATCACAGATTGAAATGAAAAAATACCTTTGTGTTTATTGTAATAAACTTTCAATAAATAAATTGAATTTAACTTTGAAAGAAAAACGTTTGAGAAGTTTGACAAGTTTTAGAAAGAGAATTCTTTTGTAGTTCCTAATTCAAATAAAACAGCTCACATTTTTTATCTCCCGCAGGAAATTTGTTAGAATTAATAAATTAAATGTATGTATCTCTTGAGGAACAAAATGTACCATATAAGGTGTTTAAAAATTGAAATTACCGATCAGTTTATTTTTGTTAATTGGAATTCTAAATTAAATTTGACTTCATCTGGAATTTTTTATATATGTATAGAAAGTTAATGATGAGTTGATTTTCAATTTCTCTTTTATTTGTTTGTTGATCCTTGTAAGTCCTTTTTTCTTCTTCTTCTGGTGTGTTATCAGTTAATAACATTTTGACCTGGTTCTTGACTGCATGCTGAGTTTAAGTCCAGTTCCCTTTGTCACCGTGTATATTTCCTTTAAAAATAGGGTTTATTACTCATTGTTTTGTAAATTATTATTATAAATGTTTTTATAGCAATAATAGTGATTTACTTATTTATTCATAAACAGGATATACCCTATTGTACAAAGTACTCTTAAAATGTTAAAATGTTAGGCTCGAAGAAATCAATGTCATCAGCAACATTGTTGGCCTCTCTGATTAATCTACTAATTAAGGAATGAGTTTCATAGTTTGTTTTATGAAATGAATTTAAAAACAAAACAGAATATTTGGTTGCTCTGGGAGATTTATATAATTTGATCAGTGATTATAATTATAATTATAATTTGACTAAACTCAATTTAAGGAAAAGGTAATATGGTAAAAATCTTTTTAAAGTTATAAAAAATCAATAGAATATAAAATTTTACTAAAATGTGTCAAATATAAAGAATTTTTAGAACCTACTCACTCCCATTGTCTATTTTCCAACATAATAATTTACCAATACTACAATTTCCCTATTTCTTAATTTTACACTTTACTAATTTTCTATTTTTATGATCTTTAAATATAAACAATAAACCAATTCAATAAAAAATGTATATAAATGTATGTACTATGTATTGGATATTTTGGTTATTTACTAATCGATTTTAAGTTAAGGATCCCGTGGCCCGATTAACCTTCAAAATTGCTTTTATAAAAAGTGCTTTTTCTCGTCAATAGCTGTACACCTAAATAAACTAAATTTATTCTTGTTTAAGTCGCAAATTTTGCAGCTATTTTTATCAAAGCTAGATTTTCAAAATGTATCAAATTTCAATACTATTATAACTCTCCTTGGGTATGAAATAAAATAAATAAATAAATAAATTGTTGCCATACAATTGTTGAAAATGTTTATAACCTAAACACCTATTTAAGACTATAACTCTTTATTTTAAAAATTTTGTATTTTCCCGAATATTAATTAATTAATTGTTCTTTTATTACATTTGGATGTTCTTTACCACTTGTTTTTGAGTTATTTGCCATACCTCTTCTATTTTATTGAATAAGTTCATTCGATTCTAGTCTTAGAATTTTAAAAAGGAAAGGAGATAAGTTAAAATATTCCTTTATAAATGAATTTATACTTATATTTGGTATTTTATAAAACAATAACTAAAAAAATCTATTAATATTTTCACAAAAAGTTCCTAGTACCTGATAGTATAGGCACTACTGTTTTCTGATGCGTCCCTGATACATAATGGTCAATGTACACTTTAAAAGATATTCTATGCTTTCCTCGAGTTTCTTCAGAACTCTCTTGCTGATAATATATCTATACTAAAAATGTCTCTTACTTTTACAAAAAAATTATTTGATTCTATGCAAAAAACACGTATTATTAATTTTAAACTGACAAAGTATTCTACAAAACCCGATCATGAAATTCAGGTATGTAATTCAATAAAAAAATTCTTGCATTTCTTGAATAAATGTATAATTTGTATGAAAAACAAATAATTTGTTTTGTAGATTACTTTTCACAAATTTATTCAATTATTATTTATATATACATTTTTTTATTACAATTTATATGTTTGAATATTATGAATAACTTGTAGGGATAAGTTTATAACCTCTAAAAATGTAATCTTTACAGGAAGGTAAAATCAAGGTAGACGGCATTGATATCAATTGTGTTCAGGTTGGTACAGGTGATCATCCTGTATTACTTTTGCCAGGTGTAATGGGTGAGTATCAGAAAAGCATGAAAAGTAGCCTTTTTAAGATAATTTGTTAATTAACTTTAAAAAAATGTATATCATCTCGGCATCTTGTTATAAGTATTACCATTCGTTGATAAATTATCATAGAAAGTTGAATTTAACAACAGTTGCGTATTGAACTGTTATCATCTCTTACCTACTGTATCCATATTATTCATTCACGTTAAATGTCAGTTTCATACAAACTAAGAGATAACAAGTTAATGATAATAACTCAAATGACGAAATATTGTTTGTAAACAGATACTTATCATTCTTTAAAATTCATTTAGTAAGATGCTTTTTAATTCAATAAGATTAATGCACAACACTTGTCGTTGATTAATTTATCAGCATTTCAAGAAAAATAATTTTAAAATTTTGGTTGAAAACGCACATAGACAACAATTTTTTATGTACAAATGAAATAGCACCCTTAAATAAAGGAGCAGTTGTGTAAAATATAAAAAAAAGGTATTGTACTTTTAGTACTATTTCAAATTAATGTTATGATTTTGAAAATTTTTGATATACATGAGTAAAGTTAATTAGGAAAATTATTTTCCAAATGAATTAGGTAGGTCTCGTAAATTATTCTGGATGATTTCTGGACTTCTTTATCAATTAATCATGATGTATTATTACATTTTAGGATCAGCTTGGACTGATTTTAAACCGCAGATAGAAAACTTGCCAAGAGATAAGTTCAAAATTGTGGCGTGGGATCCACCTGGTTATGGAAAATCAAGACCTCCAGATCGAGCTTTTCCAGAAAATTTTTTCGAACTTGATGCAACATGGGCTTTTCATTTGATGAAGGCTCTGGGACACTTGACATTTTCTTTGCTTGGCTGGAGTGATGGTGGCATTACCTCTTTGATATTAGCTTCGAAATATTCAGCAAATATCCGAAAGATGCTTGTTATTGGAACAAATTCTTACATATTACCTGAAGAAGTAAAAATCTATGAATGTTGGTATAACAGAAATAAATAATAATAATACTTTTAAAGTTACTGCTTACTTGACGTAAAATAATTAAAATTATAGCCATAAGAAACAAAGAGAGTTGGTCAGCGAGAATGAAGGATCCCTTGGTGGCTTTATATGGAAAGGAATATTTTCAAAAAACGTGGAACCAATGGATTGATACAATGATAATTCTTTATGAGAAACATAGAGGCGACATTTGTAATGAACAATTAGGTAACATTGAATGCCCAACTTTGATTCTTCATGGCAGAAATGATGTCCTAGTTGCTCAAGAACATCCGCTTTACTTAAACAAACATATAAAAAATTCTCAGTAGGTATTTTACTCTATTAGTTGTGTATTATATAAAAATATCTTCATAAATCAAGAAATATAAAGAGAATAATTGACAAAAAAAACTTATTTTCAGGGTAAAATATTTTGAGAAAGGAAGTCATAATCTACATTTAAGGTATTACGAAGAATTTAATACCCTCGCAACAAAATTTTTAACAGAAAAATCTAAACTGTGATTTATATAAGGGGCAAACTGCAAATAATGTTAACAATTTTTTAGGTCAAGAGGCTCAATTTATGTTGTTACATAATTTTAAATTGAAACAATTTATCTTTTACCTCTTTTTGAAAATAGAAACTATTTTTGAAATTTTAGTAACACCTTGAGTCAAAAACTCTACTATAGACACTGTTTTTTAATTGTATTGACGTCTTTTTGCTGCCTATTAAAAATTATATCTACAAAGAATGTTATCTTTCTGAAAACAGATAGCAAACATCAAGGGAATACTCTTGACATTTCGTGGGAAAAAGTTTATTTTATTGTCCTTCTTGTTTTTTCTCTAATAGCGTTTTCAGTAGAAGTTTTAACCCAAGGTGTTATGTATATTATTTATGAAAAATGAATGCATCTAGAGGAATCAAAATTCATGTAAAGTTTGAAGTAAGAAAAAAACTCTATGACTTGTAATCATGAAGTAGTATAAGGAGGCCCTACTGCTATGTCTATTGTTGAAAAAATTGAAGCTGATTTCTCTGTTTCTCTTACAAATTAGCGAAAGTGGAGAACCTAGCGAAAAAACTTAGAACTGTAAGCTTTAACATTTCAAGAGAGTGTGGTTTCCTTTAACTACTTCCTGCTTGTAATTTACGAATGACTCCCAACCTATAAAACCTATATCCTTTTTATAAGAAATTTGACACTGTTTGAATTAAAACTTGTTGTATTATGTTTTAATAAAGAAAAAATAAAATATACAAAATTCTTATGAGATTATTATTTAATTAATACTCATATTTATTACCTTTAATGAAACATCAATTCATGTAAATAAAAAGAAAATTGTTGGTATACACAGGCTTCACAGACCGTCTACTACTTCCCCTAAATGTCCCTTACTTAAACAATTTTACCCTAAAATCCCCTTTTTTCCACAAAAGTATATTTGAAGTCAAGGTATCTAGAGATTTTCAATTATTTTCAATTTTCTTAAAATTTTTATTATTTTTTCAATTTTGAATTATTTTTATCATGTTTTTAAATTATTTTCTCCAATTTTTTATTCATCATCCATTCATACTTATTTGTATTACTTATTGAGTTAAATTAATTATCACTCGGTATTAAGAATTAAGTAGTGTAAGCAAAAATCAAAATTTATACAGGTCGAATATGTTAAAAATTTAAAATCATGTTTAACATGATTTTTATTGTTTTTTAGGGCAAATAATGAGACACGTATTTTTCTGTTTTGAGAAAAAAAATTTTTTCGCAGAGTTACGACCATTTGAAAGTTTTAGAACAAAGAGTGATTTTTGAACGAAAACGCTAACAAATTTTTTTAAAATCACTCTAGTTTTTTCAAAAAATTATATCTTTTAATTTTGTTTTCTGATTTTACTTATGTTTTAGGTGCTCTTTCTTAGCAACTTTGAAAATTTAAAAAATTTCGAAAATTAACAAAATGGCGGCCATTTTTTGAAAAATCAAAAAACGTAATTTTTATTTTTTTGAAATTTTTTTTGTAGTTACTAGTAGATAACAAAGAAAATTTTTTCCAATCGGTTTAATGTGCGCTAAAACACTGTGGAAGGCGCAGCAATTTTTTTGTGAAAATTATAAGTCATTATTTTGACTAATACAGCGCCATATATTATTCATATATTTATTCTATTTCTTGATTTTACTTATGTTTTATGTGCTCTTTCTTAGCAATTTTAAAATTTGAAAAATTTTGAAAACTAACAAAATGGCGGCCACTTTTTGAAAAATCAAAAAACTCAATTTTCTCACAAACGTAATTTTTTATTTTTTTGAAATTTTTTTTTGTAGTTACTAGATAACAAAGAAAATTTTTTCCAATCGGTTTAATGTGCGCTAAACACTGTGAAAGGCTCAAGAATTTTTTTTTTTTTTTGAAAATACAAAGTCATTATTTTGGCTAATGCAAAGATATCTTTCAGTTGGAAAAATCACCTTGAATAATTTTTATTTGCTTTTTAACAACTATTTTTTATTTAAAGAAATATAATTTTTAATTCCTTTTTCTATCTAGTAAATGAAAACAAATTTTAAAGAAATAAAAAATATTGATTTTGAGAAAATTAGGCTTTTTTATTTTTGAACAATGGAAATTTTGAAAATTTTTGAAATTCCTTAATTTGTAAAGAAAAAGCATGTCAAACATTAGTCAAACATTACTAAAATAAAAAAAAATGGAATAATTTATGGCGCTAGTTTAGCCAAAATGATGCCTTTTATAATTTTCACAAAAAAAATTGCTGCGCCTTTCACAGTGTTTTAGCGCACATTGAACCTATAGGAAAAAATTTTTTTTGTTATCTAGTAACTACAAAAAAAATTTCAAAAAAATAAAAAATTACGTTTTTGAGAAATTTGAGTTTTTTGATTTTTCAAAAAATGGCCGACATTTTGTTAATTTTTAAAATTTGAAATATTTTTAAAATTGCTAAGAAAGAGCACATAAAACATAAGTAAAATCAAGAAATAGAATAATTATATGAATAATATATGGCGCTGTATTAATTAAAATAATGACTTTTATAATTTTGAGAAAAAAAATTGCTGCTCCTTCCACAGTGTTTTAGCGCACATTAAACCTATTGGAAAAAATTATTTTTGTTCTCCACTAACTACAAAAAAAATTTCAAAAAAAAAAATTACGTTTTTGAGAAATTTGAGTTTTTTAATTTTTCAAAAAATGGCCGCCATTTTGTTAATATTCAAAATTTTTCAAATTTTCAAAGTTGCCAAGAAAGAGCACCTAAAACATAAGTAAAATCAGAAAACACAATTAAAGAATATAATTTTTTTAAAAAAACTAGAGTGATTTAAAAAAAATTTGTTAGCGTTTTCGTTCAAAAATCATTCTTTGTCCTAAAACTTTCAAATGCTCGTAACTGTGTCTCATTATTTGCCCTAAAAAACAATAAAAATCATGTTAAACATGATTTTTAATTTTTAACATATTCGACCTGTATGATTTGAAATGGAAACAGCCAAATATAAATTATTTTATTCAATTTGAATTATTTTCTTCTAATTATTAAATATTTTCATTATTCTTCAATTAATTTCCAAAACTTGCAATTATTTTTTAACATTCTAATTTTTTTTTCTTATTTCTTCATTGTGTTTATCATTTTTCAGTTATTTTATTAAATTTCAAAAAAGGTTTATAATTTTATCACTTATTTTTCTACATTTTTTATTTATTTATCTCAAATTTCAGTCATTTGTAATACTTTTTCAAAAATTTCTTTTATTTTTAAATTTATCTCTTTAATTTTTTAATTTTTTTCTTCAAAATTATAAATTTTTTAATTATTCTTTAACAGATTTACTAACTCTTTAATTATTTATTTTAAATTTCAATTAATTAAAAAAATTGTTGATAAATTTTAGAAATTTTCAATTTTTTTTTTCAAATTTACAATTACTTTCGGTATTTTGTAATTAATTTCCTAAATTTTCAATTTTTTTATAAAGTTTATATTTATTTTAACCATTTTTCAATTATTCTTCTCAATTCTTAATTGTTTTCTTCAATTCTCAAATATTTTCTAAATTTTAATTAACTCTTAAATTTTCAATTATTTCTATAATTTTCCAATTTTTTTTCTCCAAATTATATTCTTTAAAGTTATTTTTAACTGATTTACCAGACTTTTAATTATTTATTTAAAATTTCAATTAATTAAAAAAAATGTTAATAAATTTTAGAATTTTTCAATTATTTTCTTCAAATTTTCAATGACTTTCGGTATTTTGTAATTAATTTCCTTAATTTTCAATTATTTATCTCAAATTTCAATTATTTTAAAAAATTTATCATTATTTTTGACATTTTTCAAATATTCTTCTCAATTCTGGATTGTTTTCTTTAATTCTGAAATATTTTCTAAAATTTAAGTTACTGTCTTCAATTTTCAATTATTTCTATAATTTTGCAATTATTTTCCTTCAGTTTATAATTTGTAAAATTATTTTTAGATTTATTTATTCACATTCTTTATTTATTAATCTTAAATTTCAATTCTTTGTTTTCAATGTTTAATTTGTTTTATAACCTTTTCATTAATTTTTTCTATTTTAAATTACCTTAATAATTTTTTAATAAGTTTCCAAATTTATCTTTCTCAATTCTCGAATGTTTTCATCAATTTTGAATTTTTTTTCAATTATTCTCATCATTTTTAAAATTATATTTTCAATTTACAATCATTTTCTCAATTATCAGTTGTTTCTATAATTTTGCAATTATAGAAACAATTCTTCATTTTTTAAATTATTTTGTATTTTCAAACTGATTTAATAAATCTTCGATTATTATTTATCTTAAATTTGAACTCTTTCCTTTAATTTTGATTATTTTTATAATCTTTTTTAATTGCTTTTTTCCAATTTTTAATTATATTAATTATTTTTTAATTACTTACTTAAATTTTCAATTTTTTTTTAATTTACTATCTTATCTTTTTTCAATTATTTCTGAAGTTTTGCATTCATTTTCTATAATTTTGAATTATTATTTATCAGTTTTAAATCACTTTCCACAATTTGTAGTTATTTTCCTTTTTTTTATTAATTTTGAAAATTCTGTAATTATATTTTTTTTATCCTACAACTTCTTAATTTTGTCCTACCCAAATAAAATCGTCCCTCTTCTCTATGTCTTTGTATTATCTTTAGAAATGGATAACGAACGCAGAAAAACTCAGTGGAAAATATGGAGATTTATATTTATTTTCTGAACATTAGGACAAAATTGTAATCAATCGTTATCGTTATCGTAAATTTATAATGTTTGTAATAATTAATAGTGTTATATTAAATACAGATGAGAGTTTATAATTTAGTTGGCAATGTTAAACGAGGCAACAAAAGGACATTTTTCGCTCTTTTTTACACTTTACCTCAATGTTAAATTAAATAAAATTTCCAAAGTTCTAGAATTTGGTACATGGCAAATATTACACCTTCCAGGAAATTAAAATTTTTTATTTATTTTAGAATGAATTCCGAAACTCTTTTAATAATAAAAATTGCAATGTCCATCAAATGTAAAAATGTATAAAAATAATAAAATTTGAAACTTGAATAAGAGCATTAAAAATGCACTCGTTGCCTCGCCATTGCACATAATAAACGCTATTCTATTACATGGGGGTGGCTCTTGCTCAGCATTTTTTGAGGTACAGTCGGATGCTCTTCTACGGGACCATTGCTTCATTCCTCGTCAAAAGCTAGTTCTGTTTTTTCCTCTTTTAGATACAGTATATATTACTTGAAAGTACAATAGACTACAAACACAACTGCAGTACGTCAGATATTTTTTTTTCCACTTTTAACAGTTCTTATAGCCGCACTGTCACTCAAAAATACCGCTTGCACGGTGTACAACGTGTGAATATGTATAATCCTTATAATCTACAACAGATCGTATGAAATTGTACAATAAAAAAGTCTGGCTAAAAGTGTAAAAACAAACATACACTCAACAACCAACGTCTTAACGACTTAGGCGGCGAAGCGTTCCAATTAGCGGCGCACGTGACTTCACCAGAAATTGTAAAACTTGCTACGAGCTGCGTTGAACTTTTACTCAGTTATTATTTAATAAAGTTGTGTTTTTTTGTTACAAAAATGATATCTATACGGTTTTAAAAAAAGGAATAAGAATATATAATTTCTTCTAATTTCTGATAAAGTTACACTCGACACCATCGCGTCGCCGGCAAAGTGATTAAGCACAATTTTCTCCCCTTTCCAATAGTGATTTTCCATTCAACTACATACTTTTAAGGAAATTAAATCAAATGCATTTTTTGCTTCATCTTTTAGTAAATAACACTGTCTTCAGTATTCTAAAGATTTATTTATAAAAATCTAAATATTTTTTTGAGGTTAGAAGTTTTAAAAAAGAGTTTCTTATAAAATTGTAATTTTCTAAATAATTTTTCAAAAAATAATCTGACGGAATCTATGAAAAATATGGTGTTTAATACAAAAAAATTATGTTTTAACTAATGGAAAGGAGAAATATAAGCTCAAGTTTGAAAAATGAATTGTCGCACTATTATCGGCTATAGAATTGAAACAATGACATTTTTCTAAAAAACGATGATTATTTAATAATAATGCTCAAAAAAGTATAAAATTTTGCAGCCCTTTCTTGAAATTGCACAGATCCGAAAGCGCCAGTTTTGATTCGCAAAAACCTCAGACACATGTATAATATATTATACATATTCTATCGTTCTTAGTTTGTTATTTTTTCAATTTTTCTCACAGGACTTTTCTCTTGCTCATTAATTTATTCAACACAATTTTAAACAAAATAACTCAAACCCGTATATTTCAAGGTTTACAAACTTCATGACTTTAATTATTATTCGACAAACGAAACATAACCTTGAATTTAATATATATTTTTTTTTTTTTTAATTAACGTTATCGAATTTAAACAGGATTTAAAGCTCGTTGGAAAACTTTTCAAGAGAAAAATAATTAGGAAAAAAACAGTTTTTTTTAACATTGCCTGATTTTAAAAATTGAGTCCCTAGATCGAAGAACGACATAAAATTCTGACAGTGGTATTTATTTTTTCCCCACAGTCTTAAAATTTATTTTCCAAAATCAAAAACTCTATAATTACTATCTTGTAGGAAATTTTTCTGCCTGATCTTTTTTTCACTAATAATATTTTCGCTACCTCTCGCCGTTTTTAAAAAACGCAAAAGAACTGAAATTTTCTGAATACTGCATTTGATTACAATTTTTACTTCAATTCGTTATAAAGTGAAAAGTTATTAATATTTTTCCATGAAACTTACAGGAGTTATAGTTCAAACTATTTTGTTGAAGATATGTTATGGATAAAGCTTAATTTTGTAATTGAAAAAAGTTATTAATTTTTTTGTTGCTCATTGTTATTAGTGTTTGATAATTTTCAAGCTTCTCGTTTAACGAGGAAATTTTCACAAATCACAAAGTGTCAGTGGAAAAAATATGGATTGATATCCAATAAAGTTTTCTGGAAAGTTTCATTTAAATATAAATAACCGTATACAAAATATAAGCAATAATATTTTAGTGACGCAACAGAAGTAGGCTGAAAATTGTAATAATTAAATATAGCGCTACTAGTTTTTCTTTAAATCGACTTTTTTATTTATTTGTTCAATTCTTTTTTAGTTGTAATAACGTTTAAAAATAATTGTAAAGAACAATATTATATTATTAAAGAGGTAAATAATAATCACGACATATTTATAAAAGTCATATCGCGCTATATTTAATTATTACAATTTTCAGCCTACTTCCGTTGCGTCACTAAAATATTATTGCCTCTATTTTGTAAACAGATATTTATATTTAAATGAAACTTTCCAGAAAACTTTACTGAATATCAATCAATATTTTTTCCACTGACACTTTGTGTTTTGTGAAAATTTCCTCGTCAAACGAGAAGCTTGAAAATTATCAAACACTAATAACAATGAGCAACAAAAAAGTTAATAACTTTTTTCAATTACAAAATTAAGCATTATGCATAACATATCTCCAACAAAATAGTTTGAACTATAATTCCTGTAAGTTTCATGGAAAAATATTAATAACTTGTCACTTTATAACGAATTGACGTAAAAATTGTAATCAAATGTAGTTTTCAGAAAATTTCAGCTTATTCCATTTTTTACAAAAACAGTGAGAGATAATAAAAAAAAATGACAAAAATCCTGTCACTAATTATTTGCCAGCTACTCTTAAGTCCTGAAATATTATTGAACCAAAAATTTGTTGTGAAAATTAACGCTCCGTAGTATTTATAATATATTATATAGATCTACACGGTATTTGTAGAATATATAGATAAACATGAAACAGTATTTAGGCCAAACGATAAATGACGAATGAAGGCGTCGTGTCTGCTCGTCGATGTTTTTTCCACAATTATGTCGATAATTTTATTTACATTCGATAGTTTTAGATTTTCGTTTAGATTTTCGCGTCATCGCATTTGATCGATTGAGAATGATCGCGAGCAGAGTCCCTGTCATTATAACGTTTAATTTAACAAATTGAAGTATAATAAAAATCACAACAGTCCTCGTGATAACGATATTATTATTATTATTATTATTAGTACTAAATGCCATTAAAAAATTGTTCTTACATAAAAAGATGCATCTTGAAATTTGTTCCTTTGAATTATCTATATTAGTCTAAAATTGTCTCCTGCTGATCGAGCAATTTCTCAAGAGGGATTTCAGCTCACGTTCCTTCTTATTCAAAGCCCTGATTTGTCGAGCGGACGCAGAATTGATTAAAATTAAAATTAAAGTCTAGAAATTCATCGCTGGCAATAGTCGAAGAAGTGCGATTTCGATTTCTTCGAAGCAGATCTCGCTGAAAGTGAATTTTCGGTTTCTCTTCTTTCGCTGCTTTTGCAAGATCATGACGTGATGAAAAAATCATGCTAACATGAAAATTCAAGACGTGATGAGTTCAGGATTTTTTCTCTTTTTGTTTCTGGAAGACTCAAAATTTGTTTTTTTTTTATGCATTTCTTTTCAGACAGTATTTTTTTTTTCCTGAAGGCTTAAATCTAGAATTCGATCTATTCTCGAAAATAAAGTAATAAAGAAGCAATGAGGAAAAAGTGGAAGGAAGAAGGGAAGAAGACATGGTGCCGATAAAAGGGTATTTATTATTTTCAGCGAGATCTTGTTTCAGGCAAGCAAGACACCTCCCAATTATAAATTCTTTTAACAAGAAACAACTATAAATATTAAGTCAAAGGGCACACCATCAGATTGGTATTTGCCTCGATCGTCTTAACTCGATTAGAATCGTTTTTATAATTTAATAATGAAGTTTCACTACACACTAGACAATGAATTTATACGGCAATGATACATCGCAGGAAGAAATGAAATAATAATTAATTTTTTTCTTTTTGTCCCATTAAGTAATCGATGGATTAATAACTGTTTTTGTTTCTGTTAATGATGATAATTAATTATAGTAATGGGATAACAATGACAATTATTGTAATAAAGAATAATAAAAAGAAACGAAACAATAATAACTATTTTATACAACAATCACACGTAGAAGCGACGAATTAGAGTAGTAGAAATTACTATTCATTAATTTAACTTATAATATTTATATTTATATATATTTATGTATATATTTATAATTATTTATAGTACTTTTCTTGCAATATATTAAATCATATCTTTGTCGTTTATTAATGTGTATGTATATATTTATATAATACGATGGCAAAAAACTGTTCCTTTAATTTCTTATAGATGAAGACCTTTTTTTTTATATTCGTTTACACACTATAAGAAGATGTACGAACGTGTAGAAATATTCATCGTAATGAAGTAAATTCGATAAAAATCCAATCGCAATCGCTTACTAATTATGCGATCTCATCCATTAGCTTCAATTATTTATATGTATATATATAACATTAATTAATATAAAGAGAGATACGACAGAGAGCGCAGTTTCGTCCTTTCGCCTTTAATACCTCCCTTTTTTTTTGTTTCGGTTTCCTCCCGCCCATTTTTTTCAAAGTTATGAAAACAACTTCCCTTATACAGTTTAAGTCGCCTATATGTTTACATTATTATGCACTATACACAAGTCGCACCGAGATTTTTCCTCTCGGATATGGATTTACATAAAATATATATTTATATTTACGGGTTTATTTATAAAAAGGATCGAATAATGCACGATTAAATTAAATCTCAGCTGATCTCCTACGTGGCGACATACAAATTTGCGACTGGACTGCGAGCTCAAGCTAAAATATTTTATACTGACGATTAATCACTACAATCATAATCCTGCTTTTTAAAACGCCTCCCCTCTGGGTCCATTTTTAGTCTGGATGTAACGCCTTCAAATTTTCAATTTGCGCAAGTTCAAGCTTTTTGAAAGTAATCTGATTTCTTTTTTTGGTTAACTAGTTTAATTCGATAAAACAGAAATAATAATATATTATTATTAACAATAATTAATTAATCTTGTGCGCGATTTTTATTTGAAGTCGTTACATTTTTTCAATTCGGCCCCAAAATATTCAACATTTTTTTATTAGAGAAGATGAGAAATTTTTGTAATTGGTTGCAATACTGAAAGAAAATAAATTTAAATTTTTATATTTTTTGGAAGTTGGAATATTAATTATTTTGCTAAAGTCGCGTTCCAGTTGGCGTTATGTGCGTGACTTGAAACAATTACTGAATCTTTATTCTTTTATATTTTTTTTTACTGAATAATCATTACGTTTGGCTTTTTAACAAATAATTATATTTTTAAACAATGTTAGAATTAAATAATATTTATATCACCTTTGACCACTTGTGACAAAGTCGTGCGCGACGCCAACCAGATCGCGTCTGTAGTTTATTTAATTTCAGTCTGTGATTGTTAAACGATTTTCAATTTCTTTTTGTGAATAAAAGTTTAGTTAATTAATTATTAATTCTATTAATAAAGTAAAATTGCAAAAAAATTGTTATATTTTTATTTTACGTACTTTAGGAATTTTAGTGGAAGGAAACTATATTACCAACACTCAAGGCGACATATAATAATAATGCTATTGAAAATTAAGCTTATAGACCAAACTCAACTCTAAAATTGTAAATCAAATGTCTTTTTCAATTTTATACGCTTTTATAAACAAAACAAAAAAATTGAAAATCGGTTAAAAATTATAGACTTTTATGTACACGTGACATTCTTTTACAATCTTGCTAGATTGAAGTATTTAAGCTTATAAGTTTATTTTATTCTTGATAGTTAGTAGTGGACTTATTAATTTGCTCTAGTCTTACAAATGTCCAACAAGTTTTTTAAAAGTTTGTCATTTTGAAACAATATAGCTAGTTTTTAGTAAGTTTTTCAGTCTGAAACGAGCATCCTAATTTCTAGCAAGCTTCCTAAATTAAGAGTAAATTTTCTGATTTGTAAGAAACTTAAGGTGTTTAACAAGCTTGATAATGACGTAGTAAAGCTTGTTCTACAATCTGTTAGCAAACTTAACAATTTGTATCAAAATTGCTAGTTTGTAGCAAATATGCTAGTTTGTAAAAAAATTACTAGTCTGTAGAAAATTTTCAAGTTTATAGCAAAGTTTGTAGCAAACTTGATAGTTTGAGTTAAACCTGCTAATTTTTAGCCAATTTACTACAATGTAGCAAATTTACGAGTTTATAGAGAACTTGTTAATTTGTCACAAACTGGCTATTTTATAGAAAGATTTCCAGTTTATAGCTAAGTTCACAATTTCTAGCAAATTGGCTAGTTTATAGCAAGCTTGCTAGCACGTACAAAAATTACAAGTTAACTTCAAACTTGCTAGAATACTAAATTAAACTTTAGGCATTTTATGCCTAGTAACACACTTGATAGTTTAAAACAAACTTGATGATTTGTAGCAAACTTGCTAGTTTGTAGCTATTTTGATAGTTTCTGTTGAACTTGCTAGTTTGTAGAAAACTTACAAGTTTCTAGAATACCTTTCTAGTTTGAAACAAACTGGCTGGTTTGTATTAAACTTTCTAGATTACTAGAAATTACTAGAAAACTTGCTACTTTGTAGCACACTTGCTAGTTTGTATTGAACTTGCTAGTATGCAGAAAAACACTAGTTTATAGTAAAAACTTGATACTTTATAGCAAACTTGCTACTTTTATAGCAAACTTGCAAGCTTGTAGCAAAGTTAATATTTTATAGCAAACCTGCTAGTTGGTATCAGTCTTGCTGGTTTGTAGTAGACTTGCTAGTTTACATCAAACTTGCTAGTGTATTTTAATTTGCTAGTTTATATTAAACTAACTAGTTCATAGCAAACGTGCTAGTTTGTGGATAACAACAAAAAACTAGTATATAGCAAACTTGCTAGCTTGTAGAAAACTTCATATTTTTTAGCAACATTGCTAGATTATAGCAAACTTGCTTGTTTGTAGCAAACTTGATTGTTTGTAGCAAACTTGCTTGTTTGTAGCAAACTTGCTTGTTTGTAGCAAACTTGCTTGTTTGTAGCGAACTTGCCTGTTTGTAGCAAACTTGCTTGTTTGTAGCAAACTTGCTTGTTTGTATCAATCTTGCCAGTTTGTAGCAAACTTGCTTGTTTGTAGCAAACTTGCTTGTTTGTAGCAAACTTGCTTGTTTGTAGCAAACTTGCTTGTTTGTAGCAAACTTGCCAGTTTGTAGCAATCTTGCCAGTTTGTAGCAATCTTGCCAGTTTGTAGCAATCTTGCCAGTTTGTAGCAATCTTGCCAGTTTGTAGCAAACTTGATAGTTTGTATTAAACTTACTAGTATGCAGAAAAACTCTAGTTTATAGCAAACTTGCTGGTATTTAACAAACTAGCTAGTTTATAGCAAACATATTGGTTACAGCAAACTTGCTAGTTTATAGCAAACTTGCTAGTTTATAGCAAACTTGCTAGTTTATAGCAAACTTGCTGGTATTTAACAAACTAGCTAGCTTATAGCAAACTTCATATTTTTTACCGGAGTTGCTAGTTTATAGCAAACTTGCTTTTTTGTAGCAAACTTGCCAGTTTGTAGCAATCTTGCCAGTTTGTAGCAATCTTGCTAGTTTGTAGCAATCTTGCCAGTTTGTAGCAATCTTGCCAGTTTGTAGCAATCTTGCCAGTTTGTATCAAACTTGCTAGTTTGTATTAAACTTGCTAGTTTGTATTAAACTTTCTAGTATGCAGAAGAATACTAGTTTATAGCAAACTTGCTGGTATTTAACAAACTAGCTAGTTTACAGCAAAGATGCTGGTTATAGCAAACTTGCAAGTTTATACCAAACTTGCTAGTTTGTAGCAAACTTGCTACCTTGCAGCAAAGTTGATAGTTTTTAGGATCTAAAAACTAGTTTGTATCAGTCTTGCTAGTTTGTAGCAAACTTTCTAGTTTGTAAAAAACTTGCTAGATTGTAGCAAGCTTTCTAGATTGTATCAAAAGTACTAGTTTTTAGCAAGTTGCTAGGTTATAGCAAACTTGCTAGTTTGTAGCAGTCTTGCTAGTCTGCAGTAGAGTAGCTAGTTTGTAGTAAACTTGCTAGCTTGTAGCAAACTTGCTAGTTTGTCGCAAAGTTGCAAGATTGTATTAAACTTGCTAGTTTACAGGGAACTATTTCGTGCTAGTTTATATCAAGTTCCTAGTTTATAGCAACCTTGATAGTTTATGGAAAAATTTCTAGTTTGTAGCAGTAATGCTAAATTGCAGTAGAGTTGCTAGTTTGTTCCCAGAAAAAAATAATTTCTTGAATTTAACAAAACTTTTTTGTACTCTTATAAAAGTCATTTACAAAAACGTTGTTTTGGTTGATGTGCTGAACAGTTTTGTAAAATATCCTGAAATTTTAGCACAATGTGCAACATTATTTGCAGTTACTGTAAAGAATTCCGTAACTTGTGCTGAAAGTTTAAAACATTTTACAAAACTGTTCTGCATATTACTCAAAACTGAGTTTGGAAATGGCTTTATCCAAGAGTGCAAAAAAGTTTTCTAAAATTCGAAAAAATAATTTTTTCTGTAGTATACTTGCTAGTGTGTTTTAAACTTGCTAGTTTATATTAAACTTACATGTTTATATCAAACTTGCTAGTTCATAACAAACGTGCTTGTTTGTATCAAACAGACTAGATTGTAAATAACAGCAAAAAACTAGTTTATAGCAAACTTGCTAGCTTCTAGAAAACTTGATATTTTGTAGCAAACTTGCTAGATTGTATCAAACTTGCCAGTTTGTATCAAACTTGTTTGTTTGTAGCAAATGTGCTAGGTTATAGCAAGTTAATAGTTTATAGCAAATTGCTAGTTTATAGCAAGTTGGTAGTTTATAGCAAGTTGCAAGTTTATAGCAAACTTGGTAGCTTGTAGCAAACTTGATAGTTTATAGTAAACTTGGCAGCTTGTAGCAAACTTGATAGTTTATAGCAAACTTGCTAGTTTGTAGCATTGTTGCTGGATAGTAGAAAAGTTGCTAGTTTTTACCAAATTTGCTAGTTTGTAGCATTGTTGCAAATTTGAAAAAAAATTGTTAGTTTGTAGCAAACTTGATAGTTTTAGAAAACTTGTTATTTTGTAGCAAACTTGCTATTTTGTATTGAACTTGCTAGTTTGGAATAAACTTACTAGTTTGTATTACACTTGCGAATTATAGCAATCTTGCTAGTTGGTATTAAACTTTCTAATTATAAACAAATTTGCTATTTTATAGAAGACTGGCTAGTTTGTATAAAACGTGCTAGTTTGTGGCTAACCGGCAAGTTTATAGCAAAATTGATACATTGAATCCAACTTGCTAAATTGTAGCTCTAATTTACAGCAAGCTTTTTACTTTTTAACAATTTGATAATGTTTATACAAGGAAACCATTTTCGTAATTTTTTTCAGTTTTTAACAACTTTGCTAGTTTTTAAGAATTAATATCTTCATGATTTGTAAGATACTTACTAGAAAGAAGAGAACCTACTAGTTTATATCAATCTTGTTAGTTTATGTTAAACTTGCTAGTAAACAACAAAAAACTAGTTTATAGCAAACTTGCTATCTTGTTGCAAACTTGCTAGTTTGCAGTAAACTAGCTAGTTTACAGCAAACTTGCTATTTTTAAGCAAATTTCCTAGTTTGTAGCAAACTTTCTAGTTTGTAGCAAACTTGCTAGTTTGTAGCAAACTTGCTAGTTTGTAGCAAAATTTGCTTGTTTGTAGCAAACTTGCTAGTTTGTAGCAAACTTGCTAGTTTATAGCAAACTTGCTAGTTTATAGCAAACTTGCTTGTTTGTAGCAAACTTGCTTGTTTGTAGCAAACTTGCTAGTTTGTAGCAAACTTGCTAGTGTTTAAAAAACTTGCTAGTTTGTAGCAAACTCGCTAGTTTGTAGCAAACTTGCTAGTGTTTAAAAAACTTGCTAGTTTGTAGCAAACTCGCTAGTTTGTAGCAAACTTGCTAGTTTGTAGCAAACTTGCTAGTTTATAGCAAACTTGCTAGTTTATAGCAAACTTGCTTGTTTGTAGCAAACTTGCTTGTTTGTAGCAAACTTGCTAGTTTGTAGCAAACTTGCTAGTGTTTAAAAAACTTGCTAGTTTGTAGCAAACTCGCTAGTTTGTAGCAAACTTGCTAGTGTTTAAAAAACTTGCTAGTTTGTAGCAAACTCGCTAGTTTGTAGCAAACTCGCTAGTTTGTAGCAAACTCGCTAGTTTGTAGCAAACTCGCTAGTTTGTAGCAAACTTGCTAGTTTGTAGCAAACTTGCTAGTTTGTAGCAAACTTGCTAGTTTGTAGCAAAATGCTAGTTTGTAGCAAACTTGCTATTTTGTAGCAAAATGCTAGTTTGTAGCAAACTTGCTATTTTGTAGCAAAATGCTAGTTTGTAGCAAACTTGCTAGTTTGTAGCAAACTTGCTTGTTTGTAGCAAACTTGCCAGTTTGTAGCAAACTTACCAGTTTGTAGCAAACTTGCTAGTGTTTAAAAAACTTGCTAGATTGTACCAAACTTGATAATTTATAGCAAACTTGCTATTTTGTAGCAGTCTTGTTACTTTGTAGTAGACTTGCTAGTCTTTATTAAACTTGCTAGTTTATAGCAAACTTGATACATCGAATCCAACTTGCTATTTCTAATCTTGCTACTTTATAGTAAGGTCACTAGAAGTATCAAATTTGCTAGTTTGTAAACAAGCTCTCTATTTCCTTGAAATCTTACTAGTCTATATCAAAAAACTTGTTGCAAATTTATCTTTAAAAAATTTTTCTCTCCATCTCACATTTCTTATTTTCTCCTGCTAATATTACTACTTCCAAAATAAAAAAAAATACCTTCTCCTTCTTCCTGTATTAGAGCAAATTACATAAATTTCTTGTCTTCTTTTTTTAAAAAAAACGCCTTTCGGGACACCTGAATACTTAAAATCTCTGTTTACAATTTCATCTGGCCGAATTCAATTGGTATTTTCAATAAATAAATAATTATTTTCAAGCAACTCGGTTGTCGATTGGAAAAGGAAGCCTGAGATTGGTGTGACAGAGGTTTTTTTGTTAAAAGAGGTCGAGGTTCAGAAATTGTCTCTTTTTTGAAAAAAAAGTCGCAAGAGAAAGGGGCGATTTTTGGGAGAATGAGTTTGAGGAAAGTCACATGGAAGAATGTTTTTCTGTACAATGATTAATATTTTTATTATTAATATTATTATTAATTTTATTATTATTATTAATATTATTATTATTAGACACACGAAGTGTAGAATTCAATTTACAGATGCTATCTAGTGTTTCGTAATTCGAATCGCATCTGTAGATGAATTTTGAAATACTTCTCTCTCTGTATTTGTTTCTCACGTTCGTGATTGTAGTTCTTATCTAGGTGCTCATTAATAATAGAGTTTTCGGAAGGTAGCAATAGTTTCCAAAGATATAACAGTACGTACGTGTAGAAACGCTTCACTTATAATTCTTCATTCTATCTATAATAATAATTCAATCGTGGATTTTATCGAGTCTTCTAATACAGTGTTCTGGAATAATCCAGTAATTCTCGCTGAGTGTACATTTTTAAAAGAATGGTAAAAGCTCAATTTTTTTCCTGTGCTCGTGTATTTCAGTCAGAACAAGTCAGTCCTTCCATCGTCTGTTACTTCACTGGCAGGGAAACCGGACTTTATGAAAAACCACCATTTTTCTTTTATTTACGATTTTCATTTTATACTATAGAGAAAGTTTAATATTCATTTTTCGAAAAAACTTTGAAAACGAATTTTTCTTTTCGACAAATTTAGGATTATTTGATTAATTGTTTCGAAAGATTTATAAAGAAAGAAAGGCTGATTGTTATGTAAAATAATTATGAATTAAATTTTTAAAATCAAATTACTTGTTTATTTTAATTCTATTTATTATTCGCTTTTAAAAACTATTTTTTTTTTAGTCTAAACTCATTTCCAAAGTTTCACAATTCTTAAATGGTAAAATTTCAAAATCGTAGAATTCAATTATACGTAAACTAATCGAAATTACTTAAAATTTTAATTTAATATTTTAGTATTTAAAATTGCGAATTTCTTATTCTCCAATTTAGAATAATTAGCTAAATTTCTTAATTATATTACTAATTTCTAATGAAATTTATCGAAAATTTCACAATTAATGCAAAGTTAGATTTCCCAACGGGTGAACTTTTTTTATATCAATTCATGGCTCTTAATATTTGATAAGCCCTTATTTGTTAAAAATCTATCTAAAACGTGTGCCACTCTTTTTTTTTTATTATTTCTTTCTTTTATTACAGATTTTTAAATATAACGTCAGAAAAAGGTATGAGCTTCGCGTGCTTCCATTGATACTGATCTTCGATCCGGAATAACGAGGGAATTGATAGATTAACTAATTATTAGGTTTAATAGAATCGACACTAGAGTACTTGTTTGTCGGCTTTAGAATTACGTGAGCACAAAGCCTTTAGATGAATACACTACTGGTTAAGAATCTTAAAATAAAAATAAAAATTATCTTCTAGCTTATGTTTTAAAACGTTGATTTTAGGAAAAAGTGACAGCCCTGTGATTCCCAATAGTAAAAAAACGGTTATTTTTCCAACTAGTGAATAAAATGTTTAAATTTACCACTAGTGACGAAATTGATATTTTTCTCACTAGTGCCGAAAATAGCCATTTTACCTACTAGTGACGAAAATCGTGTTTTTTCCTCTAGTTACGAAATTACCATTTTTGCTTCCAGTGACGAAAATAGTTATTTTTATCACTAGTTACAAAATTGGATAATTTCGAAAGAAATCATAATTCCATTGGGTGCTAAAGGCCGGCGCTGTAAAAAAAAATTTAAGATTTTTAAGCCACAAGAGTGTTTAACTTTCCAGGGTGTTTTTATTTTTTAGAAGGCAGGGAGGGATTTAGGGGAAATTGTATCCAATAGAAACTGGAACTAGAAAATGATTTGTCTATAAATTCGTACTTTCAGCAATTTTATCACTGTTTCGATTTTGGCGTTTTTTTATTTCTTAGTTAATTTAATTCTAATGTTTTAATGGGTCTTCTTGTTGTTTTACTTCTATTTCAGAGATTTTGTAATTTTAATTATTATTTTTCTGCGCTTGTAAATTTTTACTGTAGGTACTTGATCAATTTTAGTTATTGCTATTTATTACTGTTTTTCTTCCAACAATTAAATTAACGAGAAAGAAGTAACAATTCCCTTCGAGTGTCGGAAGCACTATTCAGATCGACGAGCGCAAGCATTTGATTAATAATAATAAATGAATTCCCTCGGTATAAAGGAATAATCGTCAATATTTGTACGAGACTGGACTTGGCTCGTTTGGAAAATGAGAACAAATACGAGCAAAGACAAATTGTTATCGAACGTAGCTATTACATCAAGATTCGACTATCAATACGGATATGCACTTTGACAAATCGCACACCCAACTCAGATTGAAAGGAGCTGAGAACTCGAAATTCTTCAAAGATAGAGAACAGGATTTGCAGAAAAGATAGTCTCTGATTACACCTAAAGAAGATAAAGCTTCAGGATTCTAGTGTTGCTTTAATTCGTCCCCTTCTCTGTCTTTGGTATTCGAAACCTTACTCCCTGGATAATCCAAATTGACTCGAGACAATTCAAGATGATTCCTCGAGTTAATTGTGATTTTCCTAGTGCGGGGTGTTAATTCTAGTTTAAAGTGGTCGGTCAAAAAGCGAAATAGAGAGGATTTTTTTTTTGCTCGACGTGAGCTTGAGATCAGCGTCGAAGCGGATAGTGAATTTTTCAACATTATAAGATCCGATGCTTAAATAGAGACTGAAATGCTGGCCCTTACTGTTTAGCAGTCTTGGCGAGGGTCTCGAAGTCGAGCGCAGAGACCCCGTAACGCAAATAGGTGGCACGTTGGTCGATTGTAAGGCTCGAACGGACCGAAGATCACTAAGCGACTCTCTACGCAAATTTGTTACTAACTAATAATAAATTGTAAGCAGAGGTTTGATCGTCAACGATCTGATCCATTTAGGAGTCTTGACGCTTGCTGGTCCATCGAAAAAATTCCTGGACCATCCTGGGGAATCCCTGGGATTAGAGTCTGAGTGAATTTGTCGACGGAGAACTTGATTCTGGTTTTCTTTAATATCCTCCTTGTGCTTCACCCCTTGTTTTTTTTTTTTTTTAATCCAGTTTTTTTTCTCTCTTCTATATTCATCACTTTAGTCGCGCGTAACTGATGTACGCAGATTAGGTAAGTACGCTAAGCAGGTACTGGAGCGAGAGTACCGGCGCCCATTTGAATCGGTATCGCGCTTAGTACTAAAATCACCAGTGGGACAACAAAGTGTGATACGGTAACAGTTGCTTTTGTTGCTCTCTTGGTTCCTTCGAGGAGACTTTATTTGTTGAAGGAAAACGGAGACGGACCCGTCACAGCGCTCCGATGGAAGTGCACGTTCTGCCATTTATTGTCCCTCTTGTGCCACACACGACTCTCCTCGCTCTGCTGAGTGTGCGCCACACCTTGTCTGAAATTACACCAATAAATGTTTTAGTATTTTAGTTTCTAGTCAAGTGAATTAAATGTGAGGATGAGAAAATGGGAAAAACATAAATTAATGGAGTTTGAGAAAAAGGTGTGAGAGTTATAGTTCTGAGAGCAAAAATAATCTTAGCCTGTTTAGCTGACATTTAATTTTGATATAAATTGTAGCCTTGGATTTAGAGGAAAAGGTGTTGTCAATGATGACACTGAGATTAACCGGACAAATCAAAAGAATCTTCTTCTAAAAAGAAATTTAAAGATCCAAAATGTAATGGTATGAGTTTTGTGACGATGTAAATCGTCAACATTTATATTTATTTTGTCTTTCCCTAGAGATCTTTAATTTATTTAATTTTGGAGTAATTTATTGAAAGTGCCCGTGGTTGAATTATGAGATACGAGTCTGGATGCCGAGTACTGATTTTCTGGTCGATCCGTATCTCTCGTCTTTCCCTAGATCAGCGGTCTCATTATTTTCGTTCTTCGTTGAATTCATAAATTGCGATTTACGCAGATCAAGTTCACGAATTGTAACGAAGGTCAGCGGAAGGATCCGAATTTTTCTTTTAGGTGACGTTTTTCCTTAGGTGCAATTGAGAGGCTGTATGGTTTCTTAGCGGCTGAGGAAATAAGACGCAGCAAAGAAGAAGAGGACGTGGAGAGGAAAGGATCGCGGAAAAGAGGATCTACCGGTCGATTTAGGTTAGCCATGTGCTCGATTTTCATTCACGTGTGATCCCCGAATCGATTATAACCATCTGCCCGGGACACTAAATTTTGGATTGAAACCGTCTTCAGTATTAAATAAGTTAATAATTATAGAGTTGTAGTTAATTGTAAATTGAATAGTGAACTAAAATTTATTAAACGAGTTTTGTTTTGAAAAGTGATTCTATTATATTTAGTTGGTAAGAGTCCCAGGAGTCCTGGATTGGTTAGCGGTTCAATTTTTGATCTTGTGTCTTAGTCTCGACGGAATCTCCTTTTTGATTTTTAGATCAGCACAGAGAATTCGGTTTTTGGTGTTTTATAAATATTTTTGAATATCGAGACGATGCACATTCGCTTTGGCTGAGTGAATTAATCTCTATATTTTAGTTTTCAATGTGTAGCTTACTCATACCAGCACGCATGGGCAGGAGGCTCGAAGAGCGTTTGGTATCCCACTTCACGCGCTTGTCTCTCTCTTCCCCTTCTTCGCGGCGGCGACGGAGGCCTTTATATAAATATTCGGCTTCGCTCGCTAAATCACTCAGTCGTCTGGTGGACAGGAGACGAGGAACTCCTCAGTCTTGTGCTAGGTAACTCAGTAGACTGCTGATCAAGATTTGTGTATAGGGACTTCCACCACATCTTCTCCACTACAAAGTTTAACTCACGAGTGGGATTGACCAGAATGGCCAACGAGAGCAGGTGGGGATAGTGGAAAGACTCCTCCTTCAAAATTTACGTTGTTGTAACAAGCAATAATTTGAATGTATATACGAATTATAGGAATCTGAACTTTTACGATAGTCTACGGAATTAAAATTGAGTAGAAGGGATAGGGAGATAAGATGAGGCTACCAAAAGGGAATTAGATAAGCAGACGCGTTCATGATTTCATAGCACTAAGATATATAAATGTAAATTTTAATAGACGGGAAGTTATGTGGAGTGACTTTTCCGAAATAAAGATGATTTTATAACGTGCCTTAAATTTCCGCCTGAATTTATTTAACCCTCTGTCTGATTATAATACACGTGATTCGTAATTAAAATCCTCCTCTAATTCTGAGCAAATTATGCGATTGTCAACTTCCCGATATTCGATCTGTTTTACTATATCTTTATTCAATTTCATTTATATAGTTCGAATTCGAATCGACCTCTTTATCTGAGAAAAAATTGAATCGAATTCAAATCGCATTTAATTAGATTCGATTGAATTCTAGACTTAAACTTCCTGATTCGATTCAATTTCTAAAAATTCCGATACGCGCATCGTTAACTGGAATCTAGAATATCAGAGTTTAAAATGGTGAGATACGGGATCAAAATATAAGAATTAAGATGTCGGCAATTAAAATGCCAAATTCTGCAGCGCAAATTGACGGGGTACACGAAATGGAAATGTGGATGATGGGATCCAGGATGCGGGAAATGGAATTGTGGAATTCCCGTTGTCAAAATTGAGGAAGCTACTATTTAGGAAGTGGACATGTAAATTGGCGAAATTCGGGATGATAGAATCCAAAATAATTAAATCTGGAATATGGAATGACGGGATTTAGAATGTTGAAATAGGGAAGAACAAAATCAGGAATATCAGAATAAGGAATATTGAAATTCTGGATGTGAAATTTTGAACTGAGATACGGGATGCAAAATGGTTGATAGCAGGATGCGGGATCGGAATGAGCTTTAGGATATCGGCATGGGAATTAGCGAAATTATATAAACACTATTTTTTTCTTAGCAATATCAGACCACTCTCTCTTTATAATATCAAAAAAGAAATGTTTGTAATACATACTTGTCCATGTACTGGGTAAGTCTGACGTAAGCAATGCAGGCTGCATCTTCGCCAAGTAGGTGAACGTGGGGATTTAGAATCGTCGTATTCACGGCCTTGCAGTTCTTCCCCAAAACTACTTGAATTTAAAGAAAAATACCAGTTAAACGTATTTATTCTTTTCTACTAAATAAAGAATTTAATTTTTCGCACAGCACTGACAATTGTAATTAATAATAAAATCAAACGCAGAAAAAAAGTTATAATTAAATAAAGAAAGTATTCCTTAAAGGTCTAATGGAAAACGTGAATCTAGACAAAGGTTATTTTACAATTTTCTCATAAAATAATTAAGAGCACGTAGTAGGCGTTAGTTTAGTCAAAACTTTTAAGCTAAATTACTAAAAGAAATTTTTTTTAAAAGTCTGACAAGAAAAATTATTGGTAATTAATTTTAAGCGTTTAATTGTAAAATAAGAATCGTCTAAATTCACGTCATCCAGATTCCCTTAATTCTAGACTCTTCTGTGCATAAAAATCAAACAGCAATAGCTTTAAATTCGAAAAAGACAACAGAGTAATAATTGAAAAACTTATGTGCAAACAAGATAATGAAAAAACTTGAAAGTTTATAAACGAACGTGTAAAAGTGATGTAGTTACAATAAAAAGCAAAGAAGAGGAATGAGAAGGTAGGAGTCGAACTTCAGTTTAATGAGATTTCTTCTTTTCTTATATACAGACGAATTGTTTTAATTTTTTTCTTTTTATAACGAAAGTTAGAGTAAACAATTCTTTTACTGATGAAACCATAATTTTTACAAATCTAAATATAAATTAGTAAATTAATTTTTTTTCAATGATTTACTAAAATTTAACTAAATTAGACTGATGTTTGGGTTAGGACACACAAACTTGTGCAATTATGATCAGAAATTCAGTATTTCATATATTAAAGTCTCAAAACTATAATTTTCATTGAAAAATACTAAACGTTAATAAAACGTAGAAAAAAAACAAAAAGAATAATTTCCTACAACGAAAATTATTATTAAAAGTCTAAACGTGTCCCAACCTAAACGACTCTTTCTTAAACATTAACTTTCCATCTGCAAATTTTCTTCTATTTCTGAAGCAATTTTTTTTCAAAATCCGTCTATAAATTAACGAAATAGTGACAACTTCATAAATTTATTAGAAAATAAAAAAAATTCTTTACATGCGGGAATTTTGAGTAAGCAGGGATAGCAAAAATCCGTAAAGAAAAATTAAAAGAGCGTGAGGGTATTTTATTCGCGATAATAGTGTGAACGCAAATGAGGTATAATTACCATTATCAAAGTAAAACTTGTGAAATTCCATTCCTTCGACTAAATTACCTAGAGCCTCTGGCTCGAATGCAGTCAGATGAGGATCACAGATTTTTCTAAAGTGCAAAAAATGGATTATATTTAGCAAATTGTTGAAAATATTAAATTACGAATTAAATATCTAATTGAATGTGCAGAAACTGACAAAAAATTTATTTATTGAAACTATTAGTATAAAGAAATCAGTTTAAATGTAATTTCTGAAAAAATTCATTAAAAATCAATTTACCGAAGCAAGCAGAGATAATTTTTTTTTTTTAATGAAATAAAAAAAATCCTTATGTTTTCTATACTAATAGTTTTTAATATTATTTATTCTAAAAATTAATAATATTATTAAATTTAAATTAAATTAGTAAAAATCTTTAAACTTCCTTAGAAACTTTTGTTCTGCAAATTTTAAATTTAAACAATATTTTAATAATGGCGCAAGAAATAAATAACAAATTTTAAAATTGGGCGCTTTTAAAACTTTTTGGATATTTTGTATATAATTGTTTTATTCAACTGGAAATCAAATTAATTTATAATATACCATCAACTTAGAAAAAAATCATTAAAAACTGATTTAAGCAAACTTTAAACTTGTCTCAGGTTTGACAATTTCATGAGGCAAAAATTATTTATTAAATTAACACTTTAAAAAACAAAATTTTTTCTAACTTTATAATCAAAAATTTTGCTTTTTTATTACATACTACAAAATTTATGTCTTATAAAGTTTTCTGTCGAATAAAAATTCGGATTTCTCTTCAGGTAATCATTACCGATATGACGTCGACAGAAGACTGACTCCCTAACTGCGGAGCGCCACTTTATATACAGTCTAGGGTGGACCTCGTGTACCACACAAAGTGGGGGGCGCGCTTTGATTGGCTCGCGCAGCACGGTGTCCATGACAACCCCGCGCATGCGTTTCGACAGCGTTTAGTTAGACAAGAATTAATTTTCTTCACAATTATTTAACAATTTTCATTTTTTTTCCTTAAATTAATTAAATTTAATAAAATATCTCGATTTTGTAGCTCTTCGAAATATTCTCGTTAATTATATTAATTAAAATTTATACGTAAACTTATTTTAATAATTTGATTTCCAGTCGAATAAATAAGATAAAATCAACTTTAAATAATCATGCGCCTGAAATTAAATTACATAAATAAAAGAATAAATTTAAATCGTGTTGACTTACGTGTACGCTTCGAAATCACCAGTATTGATGCTCTCGATCAGCTGTTCAGTCATCTTGATGATTTCCTGACGGCGAGCTGGAATTGTTAACACATCAGAGTCAGTAACGAGTTCAATTTGTTCGGAGGGCTCGTTGCGTTCATTTCGAAACATCTCACAGCACAACAGCCACATGCACGAATCTTTAACACCTACGTCCTAATCGAGCATTTGATTAAAAAAAAAAAAAAAAATTCTCAACTTTTTCCAAAAAATCAACCGGCTTCTTTCTACTTTACTCATTAAACAACTTTCTAAGATTGCTCAATTTTTTGCTCCTTCAACAAAAAAATTATACTAAAAAAAATATTTTTTATTATTTTTTTCCAAGTCAGTAAACCTTTTCCCGTTAATGTTAAACTACTATTTTGTCTCTCTGAAACAAACCGATAGTCTGGGAAATCTGCAAATTTTCGAGAAACTATAAGATTAAACGAAATATCGATTTTAAAATAGAAAAGTGTGATTATTTTTAGCACGGCGTCAATCTGGAGACTAGAAAACGCCCCCTAAATAGATTCCCAAGGACACGAATTTAAAATAATTACGATAATAAACTTGTGTGTTTTGATTTCTCACGTGAAGCAAAAGTCCCCATGTAATTTATTCTTACCAAGAACAATACTGAAAATTGGACAATTTTAATTAAATCTTTTCAAAGTTTAGTTAACTAAAATCTATTAATATAACCTAATATTCCCTTGAAATAAAGCGAAAATTAATTGTTGAAAGAGAATAAAAAATAAATAGAACTAATTAAAAAAATATATTAAACGCAATTTTAAACTTAATAATAATAAAATAAATTTTAAACTTAATTAAAAAAAGAAAAAATAATGGAAAACTTTATACAAAATGCGTAGTGAATATTCTATTCAAATGTTATTTTTAAGTTGAACGTTAATATTTATGATCACGTGAAGACGATAATTTTTTCCTGTCTCCGCATTTTTTCACATTAATGCTTTCGATAGTAAACAAAAGTATTTTTCTTTCAAGAAACTCATCATTTTTACATTAAGGAAAATTTAATTATTTTGAACCAATGTTTGAGTTTAATTTTTCTGTTTGTTAAATACACAACAAATATTGAAACTAAAAAAAAAATTAATTTGATTTAATTCTAAAAATATAAAAATATAAGGTTCTATTTATCGCGAAATTTTTAAATATTTACAATTCTTGTAAAAAACTGAATCAAAAGTTCCTGAGCGAAAATAAAATCGGATAAGGGGTTAAGAAGTTATTAGCGAATAAAGAAGCACCAATCAGCGAGAAGTGAACAGCTGTACGTAAGCCGACGCTGACTCACGTACAGCTGTTCACTTCTCGCTGATTGGTGCTTCTTTATTCGCTAATAACTTGTTAACCACTTATCCGATTTTATTTTCGCTTTGGAACTTTTTGTCCAGTTTTTTACAACGATTACGTTCATATAATTATCCGTTAACAGAGTGGACAAATATAAAAATAAAAAATTTTTTTTAACAAAAAATAAGTAATACGAAATAAATATTATAAAATATAAAAAGCTATACAAGAAAGTAACAAAATATAAAAACAATTCGATTAAATAAATATAAAACCAACTCAACTGTCGGTTAATTTTTAAACTGCTTATATTAATAAAAAATTGTTCTTCGTTTCACTAACGTTTATCCACTTCATATTGAGTGATTTTATTAATAATTAATTCTGAACACTTAACTAATATTTTATCACAATATAAAACGTTGTATAATTTTTAAAAATGAAAATTAATATCATTTAATGAAAGTGTATAACCAGTTGAAAAATAAACGTGAATAGTGTGACCACCACCATTTACCAACACCACTGTCGATTTTCTGTAACCGATTAGTTTTTTTTCTTCTTCACACTTTGAACGTTCGTTTGCTTGATCGTTAAACTCGCTGATTGGTTATAGATATAAGCTTTAGAGTCCATGGCTTCTCTAACAAGCAACGCTATCAAAACCGGTCGTTAATTTCCTATCAACTACTGGCCAAGTTGACCCGATTTTCATTTATTGATAATCTACAAACTTGTGGAATCAATTTTTTTTATAATTACAATTTTATTTGGTTTTTAGACTTTTTCCAAATATCCGACTCCGTTTCGGTACTTTTAGCAATATTGAAATTCGTTTTTATTTTTATTTAAACGAATTTTCGAAAATTGACTTTGAATTTTTTATCCAGACCAAATCGCAAAAATTCTAATATTGAAAAAGTCTCGAATTACAAAAAAAAAAAAAATGAAAAAACAAGTGAGAAGAATTTTTTTAAATTTTGAGTCGGATTGTAATTTAATTAACAGAGAAACAATTAATTTAAATTATTTTAAAAAATTTGAATCTGAGTAAAATCTACCGTGAGCAATTTTAAGGTTAGGTACTCTGAGATAGTTAAAAAACGGTTTGTAAAATTGAAAAAATATTAAAAAATTTCAATTGATTTTTATTTTAAAAAGATTTATAATCGACTAGTATTTTTCAATTTTAATTGATTCAAATTTTGATTTAAATTTTTTTTTCATATGAAACAAATTTTCAAAAATTATAATTATTTTTCTGAAATGTATATATATTTTTAATTCTTGTAAAAAAATAAACCATAAATTCCCGAGAAAAAATTAAATTGGTTGAGATCTAAAAGAGTTATTAACAAATATAAAGGAACCAATCAGCAGCTCTAGATAAAGAGAATCAAGTACGTGAGCTGTTCTTACTAGTGTGTGTGTAACAAACTTCATTGTCGGTTAATAACTTTTTACTGGCTCATCGAATTTTATTTTTACTCAAGAACTTTTAATTCGGTTTTTTATGAAAGTTACGAATATATTAATGTGTATCTTAAGTAAAAAAAATAAAAAATAATAACAATAAAATTCCACTATTAATGATTAATTTTTTTATAATATTAATTATTTATTATCTATCGCGAAATATCTTTTCTTATATTTAAGAATAATTTGAAAAAAGGTCTGATTATTATTTTTATTCGACAAAGTGAACTCTTCTATAAATCAATTTGAAACCACATTTAGAAATATTTTTAAAACTAATTAAATTTGCGCAAATTTTGTTAAATAGTTTGTTTTCATTTTGAATGTCGCAATTACCTGAACTCTGTGAATTCGTTGAAAGTTGACTGCAGGTCTTGATAGGACAGACGATTCTTAAGTCTATAATCATATTACCCTTTTTAATTACATAAACGCGCAGCTAAAAATTTTGTATTCAAACTTTTTAGAAAACTCGGAAAAGCTGTGCGAAATCAACACGAGGATTACGATTCAAAAGATTCAATTAATGGCTTTTCATTAATACCTTAGTATTATTGAAACTAATAACAATTTAATTAAGTTAGTTCAAACTAAAAATCTAAATCAATTTAATTTATTTAAATTTTACGCATTTGAATTTAAATTGTCTTTTATTTTCCCAATTTTATGGATCGTTATCCTCATGGTCTTTTGTGCTGAAAAATCGCTGACGATTGACCATCTCTTTTTATCACCTCCTTCGCTTTTTTACGTTTTTATTATTTGCATTTGATCCATTGCAATGCGAGCGCTTCACTTAAAAAAAAAAGAATTTAAAATTCTGTGGTATTTTTTATTTACTTCTTGTATGTAATATATTGATAATTTATATTTTTAGTTTTTTAAAATTTTTTAAATTTGCCTATTTTATGAAGATATTTATACATTCGTAATCCTGGTAAAAAAGTGGATAAAAAGTTCTTCAGCGAAATTAGAATCGGATAAGGGGTTAAAAAGTTATTAGAGAAATAAAGAAGCACCAATCAGTGAGGAGGGAACAGCTGTTCGTTAGCGGACGCTGCGAGCGTGTCAGCGTGGTACTCGTAGCGTCCGCTCAAAAAAACGTCTACTCACTTCTCGCTGATTGGCGCTCTTTTATTTCTCGAATAACTTTTAAACCACTTATCCGATTTTATTTCCGCTCAGGAACTTTTGATCCAGTTTTTCACAAATATTACGAATATTTAAATATTTAATCTAGTGATCTAAGAAAAATTTCATTATAATCCCTCCCTTTTTTTAAGCGAAAAATAATGGTTTATCTCGTTGCTACGAATGTCGGACAAATTGTGGTAAATTTATCATTTGACAAGGATATTAACGTTGATTTACCCACAAAGCGCTAAGCGATAGTTCCAACTTTGTCAAAGTAATTACTCATGTTTAGAAACACAGCTACTAGAAGTTTATTATTGCAAACAAAAATAAGAAAATAGACCAAGCTTCTAAAAGTTATTGACAAATCTGTAGCCTTTGTTTATAAAAAAAAAGAAGACAAAAACACAAAATTAGTCTTAATATTTTCTACATTTTAATTTTAATTCAAAAATACTCAGGTACATTGTGAACATCATAAACAATTAAGAGTGAACAATATACACTTGTACAAAATATTTCCACTTTCTTTCTTAGCTTGAAAATCTACTATGCATCTAGCTTGAAAACTGTCTACAAAGCCTACAACTTTAAAAAATTTATTACAAAACTTTTACCTATGATTTCACCTGCTTAAACAGGAAGTTATTTATTTACAAGTGTTAAATAATTGGCTGAAAATAATTAATAAATTTTTTCGTGGATAAAGGGACAATTTTCAATAACAATTAATAAATATTTTCTAATACTAAAATATCATAAATAATAATTATTTTATTTTAATCATAATTTGTTAATTAGTTTAAACTAAATTTTGGTGGAAAAACCAACTGACTGTAGAAAATTATTTAAAAAAAATAGAATAAATTATATCTGTTAAAATAAACACTTTGTTTAATTTGTTTTCATGTGCTTTAGAATTTTTTTATGTGCTGCAAAGAAGAAGCTGGCTTTTTTCAAAAAACCTTCTAATTACCATTATTGTGCAAAAAGCGTCTAAATACATCGTTGAAGAAATTTTTTTCGTGCATATTTCATATGTACAAATTTTTATGCTTGTAGTGTTTGCAAAGTTCCCTTTCAGCTTTTTTTCAGAAAGAATAGGAAATGTACATTTTTTTTTTTTTTTTAATTTTGATTTAAAAATTATTGTGGAATAAACTGGTTATTTAGGAATGCAAATCAATCGATCTGGTCAGTAAGTAGGTCGGTGTCTGATGTATTCTAGGATAATAATCGATTAGGGAACCTTGCATTCCAATAATGTCATATTGTTGCATTGTATCGACAGAGACAAATGCTCTTATGATAAACTACATCGTTTAAGCTTCAAGCAAGCGTCTTTATTCTTTGAGCTTGCATTGGAATTTCCACCTTTACAACCTCCACCTTTATTATTTTCACCACCAATCTTACCGTCTTCTCCATCGTAGACATCGCTCCCGAGTTGAGTGTATCCTCCTGAACATTGACGTGGACCTTCGGGATCTGATGATACATGCAACGTGCAAGTCAACATACATACATTCACAATAAGCATGCAAAACATTTTTTAAGTGTCACCGACATATCTCTAGAATTCAAGAGAATTTACAATTTACAATATTTTGAAAGTTTTGTCAAAAGTTATAAAAATTTCAAAATATGTACCATTATAATTATAATTATGTCTTTAAATTATGAGAATTCTGCTCTATTTTTAAATTCAGACTACAGAAGATCACTGGAAACAGGAAATATGGAAAATATTTTGATACCAAACTGTGGGAGTTTTCGGATCCCACTACTGATCTTGCCTATGGGATTTTTAGTGTATCTTGATAGTTACCTCCCACATTTTGAGATCGGTTTTTTTAATCTTTTCTTTTATTTCTTTTATACGCAGAAAACTAATAAAATTGATTTTGTTTAATGCTTTAAAAAAACTGGGACATTTTCAAGGGATTAAAAATATTTTTATGTACCTCTCAACAAAAAAAAAGTGTTTTAAGTTTAATTTGAGCAAATTCGACAGTACTTTGACATTTTTCGTCGATGAAAAGAAATTTATCAACGTAAGATTCTCCCCATTCTGTAAAAAACGTAATGAGTTTAAACCCCCCCCCCCTTTGGAGGGAGGGGATTTTTCCTACTCTGTAAAAAACGTAAAAAAAATCTCCCCTCCTCCCACCTAGTAGATATTTCGGTGAAAACTAACTAACGTCAAAGTTTAATGTACTTATTATATTAACTGTCACGTAAAACAAAAAAAAATAATAGTTAGGTTGCAAACTTTTCGTTATAAACGAATAACAAATTTTGTTTATATAAACAATTAAGTCGTTATCGAGTTTAAAATTTATTTTTTCCAGTTACCTAGTTAAATATCTTTAGAGATCATTAACTCTGAAAAATAAGTTCTAAAACTGATTTGATCTCGAAGTGTGGGACTTATTAGGTCCTACTACTGCTCCTAAACATTGTATTTATCAATAATGAAGCTTGTTAGCTCCCGCGTTTTGAGATCAGTTTGTCCCGTTTTTTTTTAATTAAAAAAAAAAGTAAAAAATATTTATAGCAATATGTCTTTCGTCGTATATTATCGAAGATGAATATTTTTCATTAAAGAACCTTAAAAAAAGCTGAGAAGTTGAAATAAAAAGCAGAAGAAGCTATTTTTTGCGAGTAATTTTGATTAATATCTTTACAGATACTTATAGCTGAAAAATAATTTCTAAAACTGATTTGATCTCAAAGTGTGGGACTTATTAGATCCTACTACTGTTCCTAAACATTGTATTTACCAATAATGAAGCTTGTTAGCTGCCGCGTTTTGAGATCACTTTGCCCTGCTTTTTTTACAAACCAAATGAAAGTAAAAAATATTTATTACAATTTGTCTTTTGTCGTATATTAACGAACATGAATATTTTTTATTAAAAATCCTTAAACAGGAGCTAAAAAATTAAAATAAAAAGCAGCCAAACCTATTATTTTCGAGTAATTTTTATTGTTTATATATATACAGTGCCGCTCAAAAGGATTTGTCCACCCTACGGCATGCAAGGACATTACAAAAAGTTTTGTATTTTCATTAATAATACAGATAAAACCTTCATCAAATATTTATTTTAAAGCCAAAATATTTAACTTAAAACTTAAAATAAAAAATTCACTTTTTTGAAAAACTTCAAATTGATATAATTTTTGAAAAAATCATGACATTTTAATTCTATAAATGGCATTTGAAAGCATTTTTTGTCACCTTTAAAACGATTTTTTAAAAATTGATTTACGACCATTTTTAAGAAAGACATGATCATTTGTTTATAAAAATAGTATTTTTTTCAATTGTTGGTAACTTGAGAACAATTGACTTTAAAAAAAAAATTGTTAAGAGAAAAAATGTTCCTTTTTATGCGTAAAAATAGAAAAAAAAACTTTTTTATACATTTTTTCCTTCTGTATATATTTTTACGACGAATAACATATGCATATCAATAAAAAATTTTTTTTTTAATGTTTAAATATTTTTTCCTAATTCCACGCACAAAAAGGCACATTTGTTTTCTTAACTATTTTTTCCAAAAATCAGTTGTTCTTAAGTTACCAACAATTGAAAAAAGGCTATTTTTATAAAAAAACAAAAGTGAATTTTTTTTTTTATTTTAAGCAATTAAACAATAAATTTTTTTTCTTTTAGTTTTTTTTAGATATTGTTTCAAGTTAAATATTTAAGCTTAAAAATAAATATTCGATTAAGGTTTTATCTTTATTATTAATGAAAATACAAAACTTTTTGTAATGCCCTTGCATGTCGTAGGGTGAGCAAATCCTTTGGAGCGGCACTGTACATATATATATATATATATATATATATAATTTTTTATTGTTTAAAACATAAATTAAGATTTATGTTTACATTAAGCCTTTTTAATGAAAAAAAAATTTTTGATCTCAAATCGTGGGAGTCACGAGCGGTAAAACTGACTTTTATGCACTATATTTTCGGGAGTGGGATAAATTTACTCCCGCATTTTGAAAATCTTCTATAGTCGGAATTCTGGTACCTTTTGACTTATTTTTTCAAATTAAAGAGATATGAGAAAATGAAAATGTCAGTGACAAGGAAGAAACAAAAACAAATAAATTGAACTACAGACCATTGCCAGAAGAACTCTGTCTTCGCGTGTTGCTGTTGGCGTTGACGTAAACTGTAGAAGCTGACGAAGGCGAAGTACCAGTTTGGCTGTTCTGGCTGTTGCTGCTGCTGCTGTGGCTGGAGCCACTGCCACTGCCATTGCCATTGCCAGCTAGTCATGCAACCAACCAATCCACATATGGGTTTTCGTCAACGTCCATCGTTAAGGTCGAACGTTTCGAGTCTCTTCTTTTTTTATTACTTTCTCGTTTTATCAGAATTTTTAATTTAAAAAAAAACATTTGAGTTAGGCATCTCAAGTATAACAAATTTTAGTTACTCTTTTAAGCATCAGGATTCGAACGTTCGCCATCGATTCGAGAACGTTGACGTGCGTCTCCGATTTAGTAGCTCCCTTCTTCTTGCTTTTTTATTACAATTATTTATCTTGGATTTATTTACTCGTGTTATTATCTCTTGTGACACTCTTTAAAAAAAGCATTTTCTACATTAAAATATTTTATGTATTTATTATTTTTTTACGTATTAAATGCTGATATTAAAGGAGCATAATAAGCGTCAAAAAACAAAACAAAAAGTCTTGTACTGTAATTAAATATTTTAAGTAGTTTTAAAGTTATTAGATATTAAAGATATCCAATATCGGGCGGTACGCTTGGAAGGAGAACCACGTGATCGGCAACCGCCCACCGATCTCAAGGTCACGCTTCATTGGCTTATCTTTTTAAACTAATAACTTGCAACTTATTCAGAATATTTAAATTTGGTAAAGGACTTTTTATTTTATTTTTTTACGCTTGTTATGCCTGTTTAAATTAATTAAAAGTCGTTGCCTTTATTTTCTCTAAAATTCAATTGACAGAATATTTATTTCACCTAAATTCATTAAACCAAAATTATAAAACAATTATTTCATTATTATTTAAAAATCTCATTTCCCTGAATTTAAATTAGGTCGTAATTTTATTTACCAGAAATCCCATTTGTACAAAAGTCCAACATGACATTTCAAGTGAGCTTCCTATCTCTGATTAAATGGGTAAGAAAAAATAAATGTCGCCTCGATTTGTGCGCGAAAATTTAAAACGAATTATCAAATATTTAAATTTCTGTGCACAAATCGGGATATCTATTCTACTTTATCGACTTGACAAGAGCTAAAAAAACTCTCTTGAAAAAAAAGTGAAATTTCCGACAAACGGGTTATTTTCGTAATGAACTACTTGACAACGTCAGATGATTTTTTCTGAGGATTGAAAATTCTGATAAATAGAATTTCTGTTTATTAAAATTTTGGATAAAAGAAATTTGTGCCTTATCAATATTAGGTTACATGATATTTCTGCCTTATCAACATTGGACAAATGAGAATTCTGCTTTACCAACATTTTGACAAATCAGATTTCTTATAAATTGAATATTTATATCCAGAATAAAATTCTCCATTTTATTTTTTTGCTCCTTTTAAAAAGTGTCACAATCTTTATTTTTAGTTAGCAAAATAATTACATAGAGTTGTAAATATTATAATTTAAACTAGAAAAACAGGGCTAGTAACATTCCAAAAGCTTATAAAATCCAAAAAAATTCATTCACATTCTAGGAAATTTCCAGAGAGAAAATGCATTTGTTTTTATGGTGTTAATATTAGTTGGACAAGCAAATTAAAAATCCTTTTATTACATTTTCGTTAAATTTGAATATTTACTAATGAGACACACTAAATGTAATATTTATTTAACAGCGTATTTTAAAAACAAAACAAGTTAGTTTGTTAGTTTCTATATTATATCTATTTTAAATAGCATATTTTGAAAAAGCGTAATATTTTACCTGCTAAATGATATTGTGCTTTGAATTTTTTATGAGTTAAAAAATGCGTTCATTATACTCCAAATTTTTGACAAACTTTTACAAACATAACTTTTAATTTTCCATGAACATTTTTAATATTAATATTGCTTTTAAATCATATTACAATTAACATTTTTCAAAATAGTAAAAAATTGAAAAAAGACCACATTTTTTTCTCTGGACATGATTTAGTGGTTTGATGGTTGTGAAGGAATAAATGTTGAGTAATGATATATTTTTTGAAAATCATGAGTGCGCACGTCAACCTACCCTATTGTGCATGGTGTGGACATAACAATAATATAACAAGAAACGATTATTAGATTGAGAAGCGGTATTATAAAATAACGAAATTTCAATGCAATACTTATATTTTCATTTCCTTATTCTACTAAAAGACAAAAAAAAAGTAAAAATGAAATGTTTTTTTAGTTACTTGCATTAATTACACAGTACAATTTATTAATTAGTATTTTATTAATTAAATTTATTTTTTTATTTTTTTTCTAATGAAAATTTGTCCTCAATTAAATTTTAAATAAAAATGTAAAAAGCAATGGTAACTCAAGAAAACACTACATTTTTACAAATAATAATTATTTACATTCTAACGGCAAGAACGTTAAAAAATGTTTAATATTTTTAGAAATTATTTTGTATTTTAAGCACATTGTAAAACATAACCTAAAATATTATTTTAGATTTCTTAACAAATGCTGGCTAAACGCAAAATTGTAAACACATAAAAAGTTTTTTTTTTCTTAAATCACTTTTGAAATTTTTTTGGATAAAGAGAATTTTGCGTTTTGCCTTTAATTGTCGTGAAATTAAAAAAAGATTTTTTAGGTTAAATTTAACGGAACGTGAGCTTTGTAATAAATCAATTTTAAAGAATAAACAATTTTTCAGTAAAAGTTGGGTTCGGGGCAAGTTGGGCGATTGCAATTTATTCGAATGTTGATTAATCAATGGAAAAAATCATGTCATTTCGTACACGGATCAACTTGCCCCGGGCAGGTTTTCAACAAAGATTTAAAAATGACCCTTCTAGCCTCGGTTCCCTCCAAAATTAAAAAAAGTTTTTTATAAATTTTAAAAGTATGTAAACTTTTTTAAAAATTTTAAGAACATATAAAATTCGAAAACCACATTTTTAAACAGAAAAATTGTTTGGAAATGATAAATAAAATTTGTATTTAACTGTATACATTGATTTTAAGAATTAATTTTTACTGAATTTTATCAAGTTCTAAGAACATATTTTTCTTCTTTTTCTATTTTTTTCTAGTGAAACTATTTATAAAAAAAATGTATCATTTTTTACAACCATTTACTTTTATAAGGTCAATATTATTTTATTCGCAAATGTTGCAAATGTTTAATTAAGTATAAAAATGAATAATCAACATTCTAATAAAAATGGCGAATGACTTGGAATTTTTGGGAGGGGGTAATGAGTATTATTTATTGCGGGGTTAAAAATCAGTGTGAGTATTATGATTATATAAGTGAAAGTTGAAAAAATTTCATGCTTAATTTCAAAAAGGCTGTAAAATCAGTAAACGGGTCTTACCGATTTGTCGACGCTCGTTTGATGCGCTGAATTGAAACTTTTGCTCTTGAGAAGTATCGAAAAATCTTAACCTCAAAAAACCACTGCTTATTTCTTCTTCATAGCATTTTTTTTAAAAAGGGATTTTTAACTGTTTTTAACACTTTTTCCACAAAATGAAATTAAATACCTTTTTTTATGTATAGTTTACTAATAATAACATTTTTTTGTAAATTTTAAAAAAAAAGAAAAACTATTTTGATCGATAGAAAATTAGGGTGAAGATTCTAACTCTTTGGATGCTTATTTACAATTCAAATGTGAATTTATCATAACAGGGTATTTTGATGCGTTTCCAAGATAAATTCCTAATTAACCTTAACCTAAATTTATTTTCATATTGTAAACTAAAGTCAGTTGGGATGTGTTTATGTTAGTTTGATCGAAATGAAGTAAGATTTTTTTTACTAAACCAACATTTTCTAAGTATAAATAAATTAAATTCTTGATAAGGAAAATTATGAAAAATTGTAACCTGTATCTTTTAAAAATCGGAAAAATTGCTTAAAGTATGGTATAAACGATAAAATAAAATTGTACAGTACCTAATGTGATAAAATAACAATAACCAAGTTTAATTCAATCCTCGGTTCTTTTTCTTTTATAGGGTCCGTTAACAATGCTTTTCTACCCTCCATTCATTAAATTTCAAGTAGTTGGTGACCCCATTTCAACTTTTATTTTGTTGGGAACTGACTATTCCATTGAAAATGAGAAAAGCCACGTCAAATTTTTTTTCCAAATAGAGATAAAAGCACATTCTCATTAGTACAAAAAGAATTTTCCACACCTTGTGAATTTTCCAAACACGCACACAAAATTAGTGGTTGTTAGTTTCGGAACACGGAAAACAATATAATTTAGAGAAAAAGTGAAGGCAAAGGAAAATTAAAACTGAGAGGAAAATAAGAAAAATTTATTCAACTTACAGAACAGAAAACTCTTTTTTAGAAAAGTGATTAAAAAATAAAATAAAAATTACAGAAAATTGTCCAATAAAACTGAAAAATTAAGAGGAATACAAAAATAAGTAGAACATTATGGAAAATTAAATAAAACAGAAGCATCAATATTTCTTTTACTTAACCAAACTTTTAGATGGCAGAAATTCTAGTTCACGAAATTTTTCTATAACGAGATTTTCATTAAGAAATTTTTTTTATTTTATCGAATTACTATTGAATAAAAGTTCTGGGTTAAATTGATATTTAACAGAATTTTAAAATGAGAGAATTTCTCATGCTATGAATTTCCATAAAACCGAATTCCTAATTAACAGAATTTGCATTTAACCAAATTTTCATTAATCCAAATTCTTATTTACCCAAATATTTATAAAACAGAATTTTAATTCATCTAATTCTCAACTCGCAGAATTTGCATTTAAATAAATTTTTAATTAACCAACCCTTCAATTTTAATATGACAGAATTTTTTGTTTACGAAATTTCTACAAAACCGAATTTTTATAACAGACTTTTTAGTTCAGCGACTTTTTACAAAACCGAATTTTTATATTATACGATTCTTGATTTACTGAATTTTTATGAAACCGAATTTTCCAATGAACAAAATTTGCGTTAAGCCGAATTTGCATTTAGCAAAATTTTTATTTATTCGATTCTTTATACAACAGAATTTTTAGTTTATCGAATTCCCAATTCAACTAAATTTTTAACTAACCAGATTTTCAATTATCCGAATTTTTGTATAATTTTTAGTTTACGATATTTCTGCAAAAACAAATTTTCAATTATCAGAATTTGCATTTATCTGAATTTTTAAATGACAAAATTTTCAATTTACTGACGTCAGAATTTTTAATTCCTCGAATTCTTAATTCTCAAAGTTGTCATTTATAGAAATTTTCATTTAACCGAACTTCTCTAACTGACTACTTAGTTAACCGAATTTTTATATTATATAATTTTTAATTTACTGAATTTATATACAACCAAATTTTCTAATTAACGAAATTTTTATTTAGCAAAATTTGCATTTATTCGATTTTTTAATCTCCAGAATTTTTAGTTCAGTGAATTACCAATTCGCAAAATTTGCATTTAACTGAATTTTTAACTAATCAGATTTTCAATTATCCGAATTTTTGTATAATTATAAGTTTACGAAATTTCTGCCAAACTGAATTTTCTTTTATCAGAATTAGCATTTATCTGAATTTTATATGACAACAGTTTTAAACCACTGAATTTCTAAGTTCACCGAATCTCATTATTAACAGAATTTGCATCAAACGAATTTTCATTTAGTCAAATTTTCATTAACACGAGTTTTTATGCACTAGAATTTTTAGTTCATCGAATTCTGCATTCGCAGAATTCGAAAAAAAAAATATTTAAAAAAAAAAATTATTTAACCGAACTTTTATAACAGACTTTTCAGTTCACCGAATTTTTATATTATACAGTTTTTGATTTACAGAATTTGTATAAAACCGAATTTCCAATTAACAAAATTTGGATTTAGCCCAATTTACATTTAGCAAAATTTTCATGTATTTGAATTTTTATGCAACAGAATTTTCAGTACATGGAATTTCTAATTTGCAGAATTTACAATCAACTGAATTTTTAATTAACCAGATTTTTAATTATCCAAATTTTTGTATATTTTTAAGTTTACGAAATTTCTGCAAAACCGAATTTTCAACTATCACAATTTGCATTTGTCCGAATTTTTATATGACAAAATTGTTAATTTATTGAAGTTCTAAGATAACTGAATTTCCTAATTAAAAGAAGTTGCATCAAACGGATTTTCACTTAGCCAAATTTTCATTTACCCTAGTTTTTATACATCAGATTTTCACCGAATTTTTACAAAGCCGAATTTGTATATTATATAATTTTTAATTTCTTGAATTTGTATACAACCGAATTCTCCAGTTAACAAAATTTGTACTTAGCAAAATTTGCATTTATTCGATTTTTAATTCTACAGAATTTTTAGTTCAGCGAATTACCAATTCGTAAAATTTGCATTTATTAGAATTTTCGTATAATAAAATTTTTAATTCTCTGGATTTCTAATTAAACGGAATTTTCTAAGTAACCGAAATAAGTCAGATTTTTTGTTTTTCTTTTTAAAAATCCATAACTAAACTAATAACTAACATAACTAACAGAAATTACGTTTAGCCGAATTTTCATTTTGCTACATTTTTATTTACCCGACTTTTTTAACAACAAATTTTTATTTTATTGAATAAATAAAAGAATTTGCCTTTATTCGAATTTTGACGCGTCAACATTTTTTAATTTACTGAATATTTTTAAAACTGGATTTTTAGTTATTAGAATTTTCGTTTAGCCGAATTTTCATTTTCCAGAATTTTTAATTAACTAAATTTTCTTAAAAACGAAATCCCTATTAACAGGATTTTTTACTTAACGGAGTTTCCACTTAACTGTATATTCACTTAGCTAGTCAAATCTTAATTTACCCGGATTTTTATGAAAAAATATTTAATTCACTCTTTCTTTACAAAACCAAATTATTAATTAACAGAACTTTCATTCAACCGAATTCTCATTGCACAATTAACATTTTTAAAAACTACTTCTATTTAACCAAATCTCTATTTGTTCTTATTATTTTACTGAATTTTCATTTGACATTAGTTTTCAAATATTAAATTTATCATTCGAGTTTCCAATCTACAGTATTGCAGATAAATGTACCGGAAAATTGTGCGCGAAATTTAAAATTCAAAAGAATTCAAATTTCCCGCGTAATTTGAACGCCAACTTCATTCACAGTGATATAGATTGGAAACTCAAAGAATAACATTCCTATGTAACTAAATTAAAATTCTGTTAAATAAAAAAAAAACAAACAAAGATACTAAAAATTATATTAACCACAAATTCTCTAAAATAAAAAATCCGACTGATTAAAAATTATTTAATTAAATAGAAATTTACTCGAATGAAAATGGAGATATTTTTGATTCAGCGTTATAAATTTCGTCTATTTGAAAATTCCGTCTAATTGAATTTAAGGAATGTTCATGCTTCTCAAGACAAGTGTGAAAAGGAATTTAAGAAACACGACTGGGTCATTAGTATCGTGAAATTTATTTTTCTGAAAAGAGAACTTGCTATTTGTCGAACACAATGGATATTCATCGAAGTGAAAAAGTCACGTGGAGAAAGCAGCCAGAGCCAGGAAATGAAAAAAAGAAGCAAACAGAGAAATAAAAAACACGAGTCGCCTCGAGCTGGTCGATACGTTCTCGAGGATCGTCGAGGGACTTTAAATTCGTTTTACCTTGCGCGCCCTGGAGGAGAACCGCGGCAATTCCCAGGGGATTCCCTGAACCTGGGGCTTGCTTATTTCCCGTCGCTGGTCCCATTACCCTGGAGAATACTGATGTGGCAGCAGGACTGTTCGGCGGAGTGCCCTGCGAAGCGTAGCCTTTTTTGTTGCAAGACAACAAAATCGTAAACAGAACAAAATTTTTAATTAAAAAAATAAAATCATAAAATGCATATTTTTACCACATCCAGAAGCATTGTACAGTTGTTAAAGGCTCACAATTTGTTAGAAATTAACATAGTTTTAAAATGTTGACAACATTACTTAATAGATAAGTTAATATTAGCTTATACGCAAATTATGGTTATTATTTTGATTATTATACATAGTATGTGTATCTCGAGTGAAGATTAGTGTTGAGTTTAAAAAATCAAAGCAAAAAGTCCTTTATCACTTTTCGTTATTTTCAATAGTTTTCGAGTTATTTAAGTATCAAAATCGACCAATCGCGCGCGACCTATAGAAAGGAATCTGAACCGGAGAGCGGAGCCTGCTTCCCCCACTAGGCGCGTTTACTCACGCTCCGCCCTCCGGTTCAGATTCCTTTCTATAGATCGCGCGCGATTGGTCGATTTTGATACTTAAATATCTCGAAAACTATCCAAAATAACGAAAAGTGGTACAGGACTTTTCGCTTCGTTTTTTGAAATTCAAAATGATCGTGTTAATAAATTGTACATACACCGAGATATTTTTTAATTCGGAGACAAATTGAACCTAAATTTTAAATTTTACTAATTTATGTCGCAAATTTGAGTGAATTTCTCTTGACAAATTATTAGTCATAAAGGTTAATGGTTATGAGATTCGGTTCAATTGTCGGTTGAATATTCATGTAATTTTATGACATAATATTCCTATTAAAATAAATCATATTCGCGGTTATTATCAAGAGTTGGTAGTAAATTAATAAATGGTTTTTGATAATGAAAAAAATTTTTACAAAAAAGGAAAGTTTTTCGTGAAAGAGGAATTTTCTAAAGCACGTGCACTATTTTTGTACATAAATGCGAGTGAATGTTCTCCGTAACATTTGAGCTGGACGTCTGCAGTTCTGAATTTGAAATGCGCGTAACGATTTATTTTCGTCAGATTAAAATAGAATGGAGTCAGGTAGTCTGGCCGTGGCCTAACTAGCTGATTATCAAGTGCAGGAATTATGAAAGTCAACATTCTTCAGGCTCAATTGCATTTTAATTCATATTTCTTTTCATCCTGCTTCCATTCAACTTACAATTGTCAACTTGCTTAGACGTTCCTGGCGTCGACATAATGAAAAGTAAATCAATTTGAATTTTGAAAAAAAAACTAACCACAGTTTTTTTAAGGATTAAGAATTCTTAATTCCTTGTTTAAAAGAAACTTCACATTTCCCACTGTCACTTATAAATAATCATTTTTATTTAAATCGATAAATATTTTTATTGTTTATCGTGCGCTAACGTTTTTCACTGGAAAATTCACAAGTTTTCTGAGAATTTGGATTTTTAGAAATGTTGAAATTTCACAAAATTGTTTGGACATTAAATATTTATTGGTTTTAATAGCATTTTTGTAATTTGTTTTTCTAAGAATGTGTTTTTACTACTTGCGAGGAAAACGGTCGCGAACTGGACCCGAAACGATGTACTAATGCCAGGAAGAAATAAGTATTTTCGTTGGCTGATACAGAGCTTAGAAACATCTTAAGTTGATTCACAATTTCCTCCCTCCATTCAGTAGCGTAATCGAAATTTAAAAATGTGTAAGCTAAGAATGTATTTTTGCAAGGGGAGGGTGACAAGTTTCCGGATTTTTTCGTACTAAACTTACGTTACAGAAAGATTTATATTGATAGAGACTTTTTTCTTCGTAAAAAAAATTATTTTTCGAGCAGTACAAAACATATGCTTGAACTGACATACATTTTCGTAATCCCTATGAAAAACTGAGTAAAAAGTTCCTGAGTGAAAATAAAATCGGATAAAGGGTTCAGAAGTTATAGGCGAATAAAGAAGCACCAATCGGCGAGAAGTGAACAGCTGTACGTGAGCGGCCGCTGCGAGTATGCCGTAGCGGCCGCTCGGCACACTCGGCCGCTCACGTACAGCTGTTCACTTTTCGCCGATTGGTGCTTCTTTATTCGCCTATAACTCCTGAACCCTTTATCCAATTTTATTTTCGCTCAGGAACTTTTAACTCAGTTTTTTACGAGGATTATGAATATGTACTCTTCATGATAAAAAATCAATTTTTTTTTAATAATTAAATTAAGGTGTAACTGTTTTATCATTAAATTTCAAAATATTAATTTCGATTACTAATACAAAAACCATTGTTTTTGCTTCTTTTCAATATACTAAATTTTCTAATAAGTGTTAATTGTATTAGTCACAAGTCACATTAACAAGTAATGATTTAATGGAGTGCAATGTTCCACATTTTTGCGAAAGAGGTGACAGACAGTCAATCGTTGTTCTATTTCTATTTTTGCATTTTCCATTTGTTATTATTTCTAAAGTGAGTATTATCGTTCGAAGCTCGATCGTATTTCGCAAAAACCAATAAATGCAAGTTTCGGGAAAAGTTTCTGCATTTTTTATTATTCATTTAGTGAACCCGCTCAAACATAATGATCCGAGCTTCTCGCGTTTTCAATATACTGTATAAAACAAAAGTCATAAAAAGCATTGTCAAACGCTAAAACACTGTTATTAAATAAAATTTTAGAATTGAGAATTATTATCAAAAAATTATATCAAATTAAAAGTTAGACAAATCGAATATTGTCTATTTTCGACACTAAAAAAAACGAACATTTTCGTAACTAGTGGAAAATTGTCGATTTTTTTCACTAGTAGGAAAAAGATCGCTTTCGTCTCTAGTGGGAAAAGTAGATATCACTTGTTGATTTTGTAACCAATTATGCTTTTAAAATTAAATATCTTTTGTTTAGAAATATTTCAATGCCAGAGACACTAAGTAGACAGTTTCAAAATTGTGTATAATCCTTGCTAAATATATTTTGGCAATTTTCCAAATCGTAAACATTGTGCTTCTAAAGACAAACTAAATTTCTTGTTTATATCTATTCAATAAATAACTACCAATTTAGAAATATAAATAAAACTTCATTAAACTATTGGAGAAATATGTTTAAAAATTGTTTTGTTTTATGTGTTCGTAAACAATATTTAGAAATAATCAAAATATTTATTTATTTTAAAAATGATTGCATTGATATTTAGAAAAATTAAAAAATAAATTAATTATTTCTGTCAAGTTTCCAAAAAAAAAATGTTGTATGGTCCAAATTCTTCGACATTTTTTTCATATATATATATATATATTAAAAAATGAATTTGTTTGCAGTAAGTACATTTTATTATTTTATTAATTTATCATTGTTATTGTATTTATTTAATCGTTTTTTTTAAATCATTCATTACAATTTTTTTATTTATTCTTTATTATTTTTCTTTAAAAAAAGTGTTTTAGCGTGGCTTAAAGAGAATGCAACAAAAAATAAAACTCGATTGAGAACAGCCAGACGACGAAAGGCATGTTAGAGCTAAGACGACAAGTGTCTAGAATAAAAACATCGAATGTTTTTTTTTTTTTTTTGTAAAATTACCTTCGGGTTCTTTGGCAATGACCGTGCTGCTCCGGTCGACGCCGCCCTTCTTATCCTCTGTACAACATATATGCATACATATTTATATATGTGCCTAAAGACTACTAAACGTATATACAGGGCCCCCAATTTAATATGTACATGTTAAACAATCATACAAATCTAAAAAAAAAATAAATTAAAAAGTCCTCTTCGATTTTTTTAATTGGAGCTTTTATCTTTTAATTCGGGCCTCTCACACCCAAATTTGTTTGAATTTTGGCTCAAAATCAATTTTTAAAAAATTTTCAATTTTTCGAAAATTTACCAAAATAAATTTTGTGCCAAATTTTGAACAAATTTTTAAAGACATTTTAGGTAATTGTACCAAGTTTTGTGACAAAATGTTCTAATTTTAAGAGTCTGAAATTAACTTTTGGGATTTATAACTAAAAAATTTAATTACCAATTTGAATAACAGGACTTTTTGATTAATTTTTAAAAGATGTTTTTCCGAAATATTATTGTAGATTATATATTTATTATACATTATATATATATAAATTTTAAATGTGCACCTTTAATCGAAACACCCTGTATATATAAATAATATTTATTTGAATATGCTCGTCTGCCAAGAAGACTAGCTCTCTTGTCATCTACTTATATAGCCTTATGTACAATTCAGAATGCACTCTAAAATGTTTTATATACGAAAATATAAAAAAAATTCATCATATTATATCTGTATGTAAAATTCTGGACCCTTGACTTTTATTCTGAAAAGGAGGTTAAAACTTAAATCTTTTTCCGCTCTGCTGTTTCCTTCAATCAGAAGGCCTAAAAAAATTTATTTCTAAAATTAAAATCTTGTTATTGTATAAAATTAATGTAAAACAATTTATAATCAATAATAGAAAAAGCAAAAAAAAAAAAGTTAAAAACTGTATAATTTTCTGAAGAGAAAAAAAAATAATTATCTGAACTCATGTTCCCACTAAATAACAAATGAGTTGAAATTAAATTTTTATTCGTTTGCTAGCATTTTTTAAGGAACAGTTTACAGAGCAGTGTCAAGAGAGTTTGTACCTTCTTTTCAGACAACATTTCTATTCAATGTAGCGTTTGCACGCACCTTTTTATAAAATTACATTTACTCCATTTCGCTCTGTATGCTGGAAATTGCTTTCCTTTATTTCACGAAGGTTTATTTTTTTTAATTTGTGTAATGTCAATGGAATAGTTTTTAAAATTCTTGGCTCATGCAATCATCATATGCATACTGTACGCATTTAAAATACAGTTCAAGTGAAAGTTAACACTTAAATTTTTGTGACGATAAATTCGGGTATAAATATAATTAAAATATGCAGTGCCATGTAGAAACATTTGATAGAAAGCATCCCCGGAAATTTTCTAGTAGTTTTAGATGGGATTTTCGTTTACTATAAATTTTTAAAATTCTGTACTGAAATTCAACAAAAATTATATGGTAGTTGCAGGGAAGTTCCACCAAACCCCCTACTTTTTTTTGCGCTATATCGAGGAAAATATGAGTCTTAGAAAAAAAAGGTTTAAGTAAAACTGATAGGTAATTTCATTCTCTATTAAATTGTATTCTACATTTTTTTATGTAAATTCCATAGGTTCTGAGATATTTTAATAATAAAAATTCACCTCTTTTTCAATATGGCTACTAGAGACACAAATTTTGACTTTACTCTTATTTATCAAACCGTGGTCATGAAGGAACCTGCTGATGTTGCAAAACGTGTTTTTCTAGGTTTTCTCAGGTAATCGGTTAAAAATTTTTAGACGCAATAATCGACGGTTACCGTTGATAAAATGTTTATTGAAAAGCCAGTGGAATAAAATGCTAATTCAAAAGAGCGTGCTATATAATTCTTATTCAATTGTATGTGTAATAAAATGACAACTGATTTTTAGTGCAACAAAACGTTATCTCAGAATAATTATTAAAAAAAAAATAATAATAATAATAAATAATATCACTATTATTTTTGTTTTATTTATTTATTTACTTTTTTTTAATGTCATTTTTTTTAACTGAAAATTAAATTCTACTGATTAGAATTTAATGAAAATTTTATGCCAGTTCTGTGAAATAATAGTATATTAAGTAACAAGGGGTTAAAGGCAGCCATTTGTTTACGCTGATGTTTGTGTACGAGTGACAGTCGAGGGCGAAGCCCGAGACAAAACGAGTACACAAACATCATTGTAAACAAATTGGACTGACTTTAAACCCGTGTTGCTTACGATACTTTTTATTCCAAAGGCACAAACTTGGTGCTTTTAAATGTTTGTAGGTTAGGGTCTAAATGCATTCACTTGTTTGACCGTGTAAAAATGGCGGTCATTTTTGCCCTGTGGTGGAAAAAATGCATGGATCAGCTGTTCATTTTTTCCCTAGGGAAAAAATGGAAGCCATTTTTACCCGGTCGAACAAATGAATGCGTTTAGACCCTGCCTACAGGCATTTAAAAGCGCCATGTTTGTGCCTGTGGGATAAAAAATAATTTATTTTAAACATCCTAAAAAACTCACGGTATTTTAAAAATCATTCTAGAAAAATTTGTTGAATTTCTAAATAGTACGTTTCGCGAAAATGTTTCTACATAGGAATTGCCTGAGGCAGAACAATGTTACTAAAAAATTGTTAATTAATTTTTAATTAACTCTTTTAATAATAATTTTTACCCGAATTTCCTCTGGGATATTTATGCAAAAGCAAAGCGCATGCGCTTTGAACTATAGATCTTTACCTTGTTTAAAAAAAAAAAACGTGAATAGAAAAGGGAAGTAAGTGCGAATTGGAATGGGAAAGGCAAAAATAACACGAACACAAGTAACGAGTATTGGAATCTCATGCAAATAAAGTGCATTGGAAACACAGTTTAACTTGATGTTTCCTGGGTTTGAAATACGGAAATTGATTCTCAAATTTTCCTACCCATCGACTGTCTAAGTATATAAATAAAGTAAACAAAACTTTCCCTCAGTCATAACTTTTAAATAAAATAAAATGATATTTCCTTGAAAGTCAAATTTAACTTTTAATTTTCTACTCAGTAACAAGATTTTACAATTGAAAAAGGTTTCTTACATCAAAGCTTGTTTCGTATTTCAAATAAATTGAAAACATTTTTTTTTCTCTCTTTTTTACTTTATTAAATCCACTTTTATTCCTTCTGTCGCGAAATTTCTTTTCTTATTTACTGATTTTATTTCAATATTCAAAACACAATTTTAAACAATAACTGCAAAAAAATTTTTAGGAAATATTAGGGTTTTGAATCCAGTCAAAGTGTAGAAAAATAAAATTAGCTCAGTGTTAAACGCGCTGATTTCCAACTTCAAATCCAGGGTTCGATTTCGGACGGGCTTAATTTTAATTCCCGGTAATTTTAAACAAAAATATGAAAATTAATTTGTTTAGAAACATTTTTTCTAAAACTACTAAAGGAAGGGTAGGTATATTTGAGAATATTAAATATTTTTAAAAAGTGATTGTGAAGCACGTGCAAAAAGTGAAAGTGTGGTGAAACGAGTAAGTCGATGGAGACATATGACATACACATAAACAAAAACAGAATGGTGTTCATAAATCCATAACACCAGACTATGCGTACATTGTGACAATGGCAACATAGTGACGGATAAGAATAATATCTTGGGTAAAAAAAGGGCGTGTCGTGGTCGCTTTTATATATGGACACAATAACTCATCTAAAATCATTCATTCCTCTGAGATGAAGTAAAAAGGCTTCTGCAAACCATTTTTCGTCTTTAATTCTGGAATCATACACAATGTGCCAATTATTCCACGATCAAAGTAAGATGGTTAGAGTCAATTAGAAAAAAGAAAGAATTTTGTGTTTATTTTATTATATTTTATAAAAATATTTTTTTTTAATAAAAGAAAAGCGGTCATTGCAGAAAAAGTGAAAAACAGAATTTTCGAGAGAATTGGATTATTTTTTTATTTACAGAGGGTGGATTAAATTTTTGAGTTGCTAAAAAGAGAAATTTAAATGTGACATTAACGTTGGTGTGGAAAAAACACGAAATTTATTTTTATTAAATTTAATACAGTAGAAAATTTCAAGTTTCACAGCGTGGAGGGAGTATTTTTATAATGCGTTGCTTTCTGGAGCGTGCGGATGCGTCCGCCTACTGCCACGCCTTCTCAGTCGCCTAGAACCAATCCGAGCGCGACCCCCACTTAGTCGGAGCGCGCAGTCCCCGTCAGACTGAATAAAAGGAGCGGATCATGTTCTGGCAAGTCATTCGGCATCAGGCCTTCAAGCGAGTATTGTTCTCTAATCACAAATTTACTGAAATATCACTCATTTAGACGGATTAAATAAATTTTCTTTCTTTTCATAGAATACCGTAAATAATTTTCTTCTTTCTGATTAGAATGATAAAAACTAACTTGAAAAATTCTACTGTATTATAATTTAATTTGCAAATGTTATTATGTATTTATTTACTATATTAAATTTCATTTATTTATTTATAAATTTTATATTATTTTCTTAAGTAATATATTCAGATTAGTTTTCTACAAATAAATCTAAAATTGGTTTTTTTCTAGTGGGTATTTTAAAAAAAAGTTTCTTAGTTATTTTTATTTTAGTGGATTTTATAATCCTATTCTCTCATTTAGAATGAAAAAATGTATTAAGAAAGCTGATAATAATAGTAGCAGACACTGCTCCTCGACCGTATTCCCGATCCGCGTTTTCTCCTTGGTCCTTGGAGGCGTCTTTTATACTTCTTCCATTTTTTCTTGACTTGAAACTCGTTGCAATGCATAAAGTGTATTTGGAACACAACTATACAACGCACGTACTATTGCTAACATTAATGCTTGGTCGATGTTACTGAAGCGGGCACTAAATGCTAATTTCAATGGAATATTCAAGATTTACGAATTGCAAATTATCACATTAAACTTCAAAAATACACTCTATATATTCAATTTACATGCAACTTTAATAAATTTTTCATTTATTTGATTAAAAAACAGAAAAAATTTTCAGCGATAATTTAATAACGGAAAAATCTTTTATTATTTTCCAAAACTTATTTTAGAGTTGAAATTCTAACGTACGTTTGTAAGTTTCCAAAAAAATTTTAGCTAAATTTTCTTGTGTTTTGATCAGAATTAAACTTTAGAGTTAAACATTTAAAAATACATTTTTTTTTACTTTATATCTCAGAGTGTAATTTACCATATAACTTCTAATAGAGTTTATTTAACGTTAAATTTAATAAACTTTCCAAAACTTCTTTTAAATTTATTATAGCTTGATTTGATGCACTGAAATGATCAAAAAAATAATTTTGTTTTTTAGTCGACAAAATCAACAACATAATTATATTTTCATAATCCTGGTAAAAAACTAAATCAAAAGTTCCTAAGCGAAAATAAAATCGGATAAGGTGTTAACGAGTTATTCGAGAAATAAAAAAGGACCAATCGGCGAGGAGAGAACAGCTGTACGTGAGCGGCCGCTGCGAGATAGTAGTCTTCATACTTGTATCAGCCGCTCACGCACAGCTGTTCACTTTTCGCTGATTGGTGCTTCTTCAATTCGTAATAACTCGTCAACGCCTTGTCCGATTTTATTTTCACTCAGGAACTTTTAACTCAGTTTTGCACACAGATTACGAATACATAAATATAAATGTTATTTTCTCAAAACTATTTTCCATTAGAAGGAATATTTTTCTAAAATAATTAACCAACAATTATAAACCATTTAAAACATTTTTTGCCCGCTTCACGATATTTTTTAGCGGACGATCGGGAGCACATCGAAGGCATTCGAAAAAAAAAGATTCTAAGAAGATAGCGAAAATAAGAAGAAAAAAAATTACTAAAGAATGGCAGCTAAGGATGCAGATCTAACAGAATAATTCGATGGAAGCTGAATTCCAAACTTTCTGTCGAAGAAAAATAAAAGAGATAAAAATGTGAGAAAAATGTGAATATACAGTAAAAGAAAGATAAAAGTGAGAAATGAAATGAGAAAGGTTACACTGAATAAAAAATAATTCTAAAAAATACAAATTCTACGCTAGTATAAAAATGATGTGGGCAACAAGTCTAATTTTAAATCAAACCTTTCTAATTCTTTTCTTAGATCCTAGAAGAGCTCAAAGATCGACTAAAAAAGGTTTTCAGTGCTTTTATTATCTACATTTGTAATTTCTGACAAAACTAATTTGTAACTTTATTTTTCTATTATTGTTGACGTTAATTTGACAATGGTGAATTCGAGGCTCGTGCAACTTGCGAATCCTAGTCGATTTCTGAAATTATCATACATACAATTTTTTTTTAATTTTTGGGCTAATTCTAATTTACTTTTTATTGATAGTTCGAACTTTAATCGAACCCAAATAAAATACTACGTGACTGACAGCAGAGATGAGTGAGAAAAAGAGAAGAGTGAAGAAGAAATAATTATAATTTCCGGTGGTGGTCGATAGCTATTCACGGTCTCCCTTCGACAAAAGAAAGCCATTGATTTTTCTCAAGTTCTTAATTTACGGATCTAGGCTTTTAACTTTTTTTTTCAAAAAAAATGCTTCTCTGCTTTTTTTTAATGAAAGAAGCCTTCTTTCACAACTTAATGGTCAACGTTTTACTGACAAAGAAACTTTTCTTTGAATTTCCAGAAATCTTTCTATTGGACAAAATATTATATTATAATTTGAACATTATTTCTTATTTACACTGAGATACATATTTGACTTAAAAACAACAACGTGAGGATATTGAAGAGAAAAAAATATTATAAATAAAAAAGTTTTTTGAAAATAAATTTTTTAAAAATCAAAATTTCAAAATCAACAAAGACATTGACCATTAAAATTGTATAATAATGATGAAGAGAGCAATGTGTGGAGTTGTTAAAGAAAGCTGAAAATTTTACAACATGTTTGTTCGAATTTCACAAAATTTTACATGTCGTATTTTATTTTTGTGAAAAAATAACCAACATGTGACAAAATTATGTTGTAAACAACAAGATGCTGATAATTAACCAGACACAAATTTTCATCCTTATAATTCAGTTTTAATTACTGTTTTTTAAATTCAAAATTTTAAAAAATGTTTTCTCCTTAGTTTGTCAAAAAAAAAAAAATGAATTTTGTTATTTATTTACAACGACTTTGCTCTGCTTGCTAAAAAATTAGGATTTTTTAACCTCAAAAAATATGGCGGATTTTATGTTTCAAATAAAGTTTTAAGAATTTTGCCACACTTTAAATTTTGTAAAATAAAATTTTAAATCTGTTCACTGATTGCGAATTTGATGTCAGAATTCAAAATTGATATGCATTCAAAAATCTTTTACATTTTTTATAGGTGTTTTTGAAATTACTTTTAAGGTTATATTTTCATTTGTTGCATTTTTAGAATTCAAACTTTCTGTAACTAAGTTTTTTTAACAGTTGAAAACAGGTTTTAAAGAATAAAAAGAAAATTTACGTTACAATATTTATGAATTATTATTATTATTATTATTCGTAAGATGAGGTGATGAAAATCCTAAAAAAAAAAATTTTTTTACTCTGTACAAGCAACAGTGGGTAATAGTAGAAAATGTGAAACCTTTTACCGACAGTCGATAAATTTTGTAGACAACAATTTCTTTTTAACATATTTCTTTTTTTAATTAAAATAAGAAATTGTAATAAATAATAATTTAATTATTAATTAGTAATAAATAATAAGTTTTTTAATAATAATAAACTACGAATTAAATTATTGTTTAGAGAAACATTATTTTTTTTATTTTGATTAAAAAAAAGGAAGTAAAATTTTAAAAATCAAAGTTGGCGCCAAAATTAATTAACTGTCGGTAAGCGACTCTACACTTTCTACATTATCCACACCGTTCGAAGTGAAATCAGAGGTTAAACTAAAAATTTATTTCTTCCATAAGATAATAGGATAATGGTATAAATATCGTCACATAATTTGTTTTTATTCTCTATAAATCTTTTTATCATTGGATTTTGAAAGATAAAACTCGGTAAATTATAAAATCCGACATGTTTTTTGAGGTTAGGAAAATTTCTTGACAAAGCAAAACTTAATAATAGTAAATATTTAATATAAAAATTTAATAAAAATGTAATAAAAATAATAAATAAATAATAATAAATAAATTTAATAAAAATTTAATTTAAAAAAATGAAAATTCTATTATTTAAAGAAGTTCAGTGAAATAAAAATTGTGTTAAAAAAAATTCTGCTTTTTTAAAACAGCTACAAATTGAGCAAGGCCATTGTAAAATAAGTAATTAAATCTTTAATCAAAATTTGGTGTTTTTCAATGGAAAATTAATATCTGGTTTTTAATTTTTGTGAGTCTAAGGGAGGGAAGTACATCGCACTAGAGTGAAGATATGCGATTTGAAGATAAAAATATCGACGTGCGCATTGTCAAGTGGCGAACTTCAATTAAAGATAATGAAAGTATTATCTTGCGCATTTTTTTTTTCCGGAACATGCGCACTTCGATAAAATGTAATGCCATCTACGTGTTATGGATTTGTGAGCATCGGAATACAAACACCGATGATAAATTACTTTTACTCGCAGCTGCTACTTTACGCTCCGAATGAACAAGCGACGGACCCAGATGTTTTTATAACAATATAATATTATAATATTATAACCTTATAATTATAAATACGTAACAAGTAACAAAATATAATAAGTTTTTGTTTACTTTTCACGTTATTTAAAACATTCTATTTTTCGTGTGATACAAATTTTTCAAAATTTTGTTACAACAATTATAATATAAGTTTATTATTTAGTCCAGGTCCGGCATGAAACCAAAATAAATACATAGTGTATTTTTCTTAATTTGCTAAATTTATAACTTGTAAAGAACAATTTTTTTAATTGAATATTCTGTGTTTTTGATTCGAGTACACCCAATTTGTTAAATAAATTATGTAATATTGTATAATTACGTGAGATTGAAAATAATCATTTCTTGTTTTGAATTAACAAAGTAATAGCTAATTTTAATTATAATTTATAAACAAAAAATATGTACTGTTGTTAATTAATTGAATAAAAATTACAAAGGAGCAATAAATATAGTTATTGGGACGAAGACGTGAATGTTTAAAATTTCTCGAAAGTTTTAAAATCTGAATGATTTTCTATTCAGGAAGTAATTAAAAATACAGAAAATAAAAATTAGAATTATTACTTGAAAGAGAGATAAAATTGAAAATAATAATAATAAACAAAAAAATACGTAAAAAAATCTCATATCAAGTTTATACAAAAAAGAAAGAAGCAAAAGAAAAGGATTTCTTTTTCTTTTTCGTCATTAAAAAATAAAAAATATGGTAATTATTATAATAACATACCAGAAGATGCAGTAGAATCCATTTTTCGTTGTTTATTTTTTAATATAAAACACAATAAAAATAATGAGGTCACTAAAATAAAAATTTTGTCACTTTTGATAAAATTTGATTGTATATTCAATGATTTCTCAATTTGAACTGAGCTCTAATCACCTTTCAAGTCATTAATATAAAGTAAACAGAAACAATAACAGTTGAATGAGATAACAGAGAAATAAGTAATATTGTTTCCATTAAATTATCAGAAATAAAATTTAACATTATTTCATAAGATTTATCAAAATTATTGAGTTCAGTGATTTTATTTAATCTATTTTTTACCTCTATTTAATAAAAAACATTTCATCAATTTTTCAAATGGCAAAATTTCAAACTGTTACATTTTGAACCTCATTGCAGAAAGAGATTAATTTTATTGCTGAAATTGTTTTTTATTAAGAAAGAGAAAAATAATAGTTTAAAAAAAACCACTGATTTAAATCATTTATTATAAACCTAATTATAAAATTATTTTGAATTTTATTTCTGATAATTTAAAATAGACAAATTCACATTGCTCATTTTTCTGTTTTCTCATTTATAACAATTGTTATTGTTTCTGTCCTTTATTAATTTATTATAATTGAATAATTTAATTATTAAAATAGTAATTAAACTAAAAGATATTATTAAATAAATAATATTTTTCAAATTTAAATTAATTCCTAAATCTGAATTTGTAGTCAGAATTTAAAAATTCAAAATGTCGACAAAAAAAATTTAATTTGACTAATCTGACTAAAATTGCTTACTTGGTGTTTTTTTTTTATTGTATTGATGTTCAAAAAATTTTAAACATTAAACATTTGCATCCGAATGAATTTGCTTTTATTGCTCCTTTTAATAATTTTTTCTCGGACGTAACTTCACCGAAAAGAATAACACAAATCACAAATATTTAATTTACGGGAATTTGTTCCCTTAACATAACCTCAAATTCAGAAATAATAAAATCTGCGAAACAGATATTTTATCATATTTAATGTGTTTTGTAATCAAAATTAAAAGAAAAAATTGTACTAAAGAACCATTTTAGAAAATTAAAACAGTTTTAAAAAAATGTAAACAGACTTTAAGAACTTGTTTACAATACAAGCTTGAAGGCAGGCATAAATAGAAAACATAAATTTACTTAAGTGGAAAGTGAGAGTGGGGATGTAAGATAGAGAGAGACAGAACGCTTAGTCTCTCTCTCTCACTCATCCCCCACTCTTAATTTTAATGTTCCATCGTTACGCCTGCCTTTAAGTTGGCGATGTAAACAGACCCTAAAAAATGTTTTTTCGTCTTTTTAAAATTTAGTTTATTTCTAGTTTCAGTTTTTATGAATTTAATCATCTTAATGAGCAAAGATTATAAAAAAAAATTTTTTTTGTTCATTTTAAGTGACGAATTTTTTGTGCCTGTTGAGTGTGCTCGTGTTTGTAAATATGTAAACGTGCATTTTGAGCAGCGTGTAAAGAGAATTAACTGTGTGTCAATGGGTTTTAAAATTCAAGTATACAAGTATGAATTATACTGTTCGACAAATCAAACTACTGAGAACGAGATCAACACGCAATAGCAGAAGCTTCCAAATGATACAAAAATCACTCCAAGTGTAGACAGAAACGAGTCAAAAAACGTTTAAAATTGTGTCACGCTTTTTCCATTTTAATTTGTTTAATTACAATATCTTTTGCAATTATTATTATTAAAAAATTTTTTCTACGAAATTTTCAGCAAGTTGATTTCGGGTTAATTACAAGAATGTAAATTTAAAAAAAAATTCTAAAAATGAATTTTTGGAATTTTGATTATGTACTACAAAGTAGAGTTAAAAATATTTTTAAAAACAATTTTTGGAATAAATACACATTAAATATTTTTTAGAAAATGATTTTACTATAAATTGTGTCAAGTTATTTGAGAATTATTAAAAGAGAATATCAAGAGAAAATTTCTTATTTACTTTTTACTTATTTCACATTCAAAGAAAGATATTGAAACAGACTTTTAAATGGAAAACTATATTTCATAGTTTTTGTACCACTTTTTGTAGAGAAAAAAAGAATTTTTGTTTCGCAACAATTTCTCCTTTTTTCTCTACAAAAGAGAAATAGTGTCTTAAGGTTTTTGTTTTTTTTTAAGAATTATTGGAAAAAGTTTCTTGTAAATTAGAACAATAAAAGTTTTGTAGCAGTACGAGGTAGAGGACATATTTTAACTAGCGACAAAATTTAACAATGGTTCGAGGCTTTTCTGATAAGATTAACATGTCGGAGAGGATCTAAGTAATCCGGACTATAAGAAATGAGAGACGACGTATAAAAAAGGTTACGGCACACAGATAGTAATTTGTTATATCTGGATGGACAAAAGCAATCATTTTCATAGTTGTTTTTTTTCTTTTGCAATTTCTAGAATTTAACCTGTTTTGTATTAAAAATCCTTCCTTATGTTCTTAAGATGAAAAATCGTAACTCATTAAGGTTTTGAAAGAAAAGCAATCTTGCCTCCTTATACATTTTTTTTAATGATAAATATTAGTTCAGACTAAAAAAAAGGAATATTAATTTTATTTTTTAAAAGGTTTTTGCAGGAAAAGAACCTGTTTTACTAAATCTAAATAGATAATCTTAACATCAGTCGGTAAAAGAGAGAGTCAACATTACTTGAGTCGGTAATACAGTATTTCAATATACCATGAGTCGATAATGCAGAATTCCTTCATATCATCAGTCGATTAATGGAATCTACAATATCGACTGGCGGTTATTTAATAAACCATATGCAGAGAATTAAGAATTTTCCAAACTTTTCACTTTTAATAAAAGAATTGCACAAAAAAAATATATAAAAAGGCACTGATAGTGAAATAACGCATTTTATTTTAAATATTCTTTAAGAAAAATTTTCTTTAACAAAACAGGTTTTGATTTCTCGTTTAACAAGCGTAAATTAATTTTTTTAAAAAATATGACTAATATTGAAAAATAAATTATTGAATATTTTTAAAAAATAATTTTTCTAGTGCTTGTTAGATTTCTTCAGGATGCTACGACTTTTTTTTAGAACAGACGCAAAATAATGAGAGACGACTTGAGCTTTTGGTTATAACAAGAAAAGCGAATGATAACAAATATAAAAAAATTAATTTCCTACCTTTCACGTCATCATCTTCTAGTGTCGTACTGCTATCGGTGGATTCCTTCACTTGAGAACCGTCACCCTTCTTCGTTATGATGCTTCGACCTGAAGTATGCAAATGGTTTTAGTAAATCAACAAAAATACACTCATCATTAGACTGGAAATTTTTTATACAATAATTAAATTATTAATTTTGAAACAGCGAGACAAGTTGTAGATTTTAAATTTTTATGAAAATGTATTTTAACATGCTTCAATGGTTTTTAATTTTTTTCACCTTTATTATTACTATTATTTTAAATTGCAATTGAATCATAAATTGTATTTTATTTTCTACATTCCACTATTCAGTTACTGATTTCCGGAAATATTTGTAAAATTTCCGGAAAATAGAAATTCTCTTAAAATTTTATGCAAAATTCCAGTTTTGAATCCGTTAATTCAGTAAATTATGACATCAACAGTCGGCAATTCAGAAAATTACCATACCAACAGTCGGCAATTCAGTAAATTACCATATTAACAGTCGGTAATTCAGTAAATTACCATATTAACAGTCGGTAATTCAGACAATTACCATAACAACGATCGGTAATTCAGTAAATTACCATACCAACAGTCGGTAATTCAGTAAATTTCCATACCAACAAAAAATAAATTTGAATAAAAATTTGTAAACCAATTAAGCAAATTATTGTACTTTTTCATGTAGTGCTGAAAAAAATCACAATTGATGTTTAAGTTAAATGTAATCAATTCTGTAGTTTACACACTTTAAAATTTTCCTAAAAGTTTCATAAATTTGGTAAACACACTACGAATTTGAAGTTGTGATGTTAAATAATTTGAACTTAATAATATAATTAAATAATTATATTATTTTTCTTATTCCATTAATCGTGTGTTTTTCAGCTGTAAAATAAACAACAGTTTGTGTATTATGTTCTGTACATCAATACACACGATCGTGTCGACATTGATGTGACGTATTTTTCGTGAACAGTTTCCATTGAATACGAAATTTGTACTATTTTCGAAAATTGAAATTAAATATCACTTTTAAAAGAATGAAAAAGAAAAGAAATAGAAATGAATTTTTTTATGTAGGTTAAATAAATAATCAGTCGGTACTGTAGAAAATTACCGTATTAACAGTTGGTAATTTAATAAACGATCGTATCAACAGCCGATAATTCAATGAACCACATTAACAACGGTCGGTAATTCAGTGAACCACTATAACAACAGCTGATTTTTATTACCGACTATCGATAATGTAGAAACCTGTTTTGCCGATTGATGGTAATATTATCTACTTAATAAGGTTAAAAACAATCGCAATTTCGTCTCTAAAGTATGTTAGTGTTTTTGAAGCTATTTTTTAAAAATCGTTAAAAATGAAAAACGCTTTTCTTTTCTTTTTCTAATTTTCTCTACTGTTCTAGCGTCAATTTAAAAAGTAATTTATAGGAAGTAAGTAGAAATTAGTCTTGTTCAGAAATAAAGTTAAAATTGAATGATTAAAGTGATATTTAATTTAATATTGAACTAAGTTGGTCAATCAATCGGTAAATATTAGGCAGCAAAATGCAATTGACATTTATGCCGGATTCGGGTATCCAATGGAAACACTGAATGTGTACACCTAACATCGATTTGAACGTCAAGAATATTCACGAAATGGTCACACCACTAGCCACAGTAGTATTAATTCGTTTTGGTCGGACGGATCCATTTCCGTGAATTTACAATGCTCTAATTGCCAAATTGTGAGACCCGAGCCCAAAATAATTATATTAATTAATTGCTTATAATAAAATAAATTATTTTTTAAATTCGACAAATTTATTTTTTCCAGTAGGTTATTAATATAATGATATTAAATGTATTATTATTATTGAAAGTATATAATTTCCGTTTTAAATATATTAAAAATAAAACAAACAATTGTTTCACACAATTTCTCTGTTTTCAAATTTTTACGAATCATAATATTAACTTTGTCGAATTTTTTTTTTTAACATTTTTCCAAAAAGCAAGTGTCTCACAGTTTGTAATTAGCTTAAATGTCATATGTGGAATTTTAATCTGTCAATGGATGTTGTTTGAATTAACTTTATCATGAGAAATAAAGATAAATGGAGATAGAGAAAGAAAAAAAACGAGAGAGAGAGAAGTGTGAAAAACAGTTGGTGTATTTGTCTTTAGTGTGAATAGATCAATAAATGTGCTAATTACAATTTTATGGTGAGTTTTGGTGAAGGAAAAAAGTCATAAAAAAGGTGGAAAGAAGCTTAGTTAATCTAGTTAATTAAAAAATTGCAAGCTAGCTGAAACCTTGAACTCTGACTTATTTCTCAGCCTCGACTCTTCTGGGTTTATGGGAAATTGGAAACTGGGTTACATTAGAATTTAGAATACAGGAGCAAGAGTTACTGTTGAGAATATTAGTTACATTGGGAATACAAATATAGACATTTACAAAGAGAAGAGGCGAGGAAGCAAAACTGCATTAGTGTTCAACATGCATTAATATTTACAAGCAGTTTCAAATTTAGACTACTCTTAAAGTCCACTGAGACAATATGTTATGGATATACCATTAACACGTTTTATGTTTAAAGCACAAATATCGAACACATGCTCAATTTATTTCTAAACGTTTTTTGAAATTTTAAACCTAAAGTGGGGTTGGTGGTCATTTACCATGTCAAATAGTAATTTTTTTACTAATAATTTAGTAATAAACTAGTAATTTAATTAGTAAAAGTAATTTTTAGGTTATGTTAACCTACTAAAAGAATTAGTAGATTTCTATTTACTATAATTACATTAGTTATTTTTTATTATTTAATTAGTTAAATTTAACTACTGAATTAGTAGTTTTCTACTAATGATTAGTTATTTTTTACTAATTGTGAAAGAGAAAACTCTCTCACGATTTTAACCCATAAATAGTAGTTTTTTACTAATTTAGATTTAGAGAGTACCGATATTAATTGAATAAACGGAATTTTCGCTTCTTCTGACCGTTAATTTAAAATAAGTGACTCAAAGTACATTAAAATTGACTATATTACAGAATTCAAAATGGCGGATTCAATATGGTGGACAAAATGTAACAAATTTTTGGATTTGCTTGAAACTTTTTAACTTGAGGTTTTTGAGGTCGCTGATTACGAATCTGATGTCAGTTTTTAAAAATCCAAAATGGCGGATCCAATATGGCGGACAAAATACTTAAAATTTATTCGGATTTTCTTGAAACTTACTATCTGAAGGTTTTTTGGGTCACCGATTACGAATCTGATATCAGTTTTCAAAAATTCAAAATGGCGGATCCAATATGGCGGACATAATATTTAAATTTTGATCGAATTCGGTTAAAACTTGCTATCTAGAGATTTTAAATGCTTTCAGAAAATAGTTTGATTTTTTTAGTAAAACGTTTAGAAATTTACTGTATATTAGAAAATAATTGTGTTCGAATATTTTTTTCATGCAATGACTATGAATATTAATATTAATACAAATAATAAAACATTACATATTTTTTATTGGTACATAATAAATGTGTACGATTAAACTACATACAACTTTAATGTAAACAAATACAATCTATAGTAAAGTCATACTACAATATATAAAACAATAAACAGTCAAGATTTGAAAGGAGAAGAAATGTAGAAAAAAGGGTAAGTAACAAGATCCTGAAATTTTTGTGTTGTGACAGATATTTTTTAACACTAAGTACAAGTATAGGAAGAACAAAACAAAAATTATTAATGGAAGCAGATAAATTTTACCTTTTTTGTTTTAGAAAACAATTTTTTTTATTCTGGATTTTAGGTAAAAGCAGCATTATTATTATTTCCATTATCTCCTCGAGTAACACACCGTTTTTAGGACAGTTTAGAAAAATAAGATTTTTATAATATAAATTCATAAATAGAAAAATCTACATTTTTATTATTTTTTGTTGCTGTAGATATTGAAAGTTACATTACATTAAATTATAATAAAAAGTCCAATATTTATCTAATAAAATTATACGTTAAATTTTATATTTACTTAACTTTTAATGGATCTGAATAATTAATTTTTTTTTACATTAAACTTACTGTAATAAATGAGCTTGAATTTGATTTTATGTTAAAGTAAAGCTAAGCTTAAATTAAATTAAAATTTATCTAATTTAAACTATGAGGGAAATTTGAGTTAAATATTTCAGCAGGAAATATCTTGACTAAATAATGTTTATTAATGATGTAACTGAATATAGTAAATAGTACAGTATAATATTATAAAATATTATTACATTAAAAAAAAGCCTTTAATTTTGGTAGAAAACTTGGGCCTCTAAAAAAAATGCAAAAATGGAGATAAATAGAGGTTACTTATTTTAAGGAAAAAAAGTGGATAGGAAGAAAAATAGAGGCGAAGGATGAAAAAAAATAGGGGGCCGTCCATAAATTACGTCACACTTTTCCCCTTTTTTTACCCCCCCCCTTCTCCCTCTTGTTAGAACTTGTCACATTTTTACCCCCACCCCTATTAAAATGGGAGGGGGGATTAAAATTAAATTTTTCTATTATACACTTTAAAGTAATGAAAATGTTTATATTTTTAACTTTTAGAAACTACTACATTTTTAAAAAATATAAAACAAAGTTTGAAAAAAAAGATCTATGTAAACATTTAAAAAAAAAAATGCCACACTACAGCCTAACCCCCTCCCCCTTGTCACAAAGTCTGAAACCCCTCCCCCCCCCCCACCTTAACGAATAACGTAATAATTGGACGACCACTAAGGCAGAGAGAAAAAGAAAAGTATCAGTTTTTTCTTGATGATTATGAGGAAGAGGTGTAGGAGAAGGAGATGGGGGGGGGGTAAGTAAGACACTAGAAAAAAAGAAGGAGAAGGTAAACAAGGGATAAGGAATAATAAGGAGGAGAAGGTAAACAAGGTATAAGGAATAAGGTGAGGGACGAGCTGAAAAAGATGGAGGAGGAGAAGAAAAAGAAGTTGAAGAAATAGAGAATAGAGAAGATAAAGAAGAAATTAGAGAAGCGATAAAGGTGACAGAGAAAAAAAGGAGAAGGAAATGGAAAAAATGTGAAGCTTAAGAATAAGGCGAAGGAGAAGGAGGTGACTAAAATAAAATAAGAGCTTGATGATCGGGAAAAGGTAAAGGAGGTAGAGAAGGAGAAAGAGCAAAAGAAAATGTAGAGCATGAGCAACAGAAGATGCTGTTAAAGATTAAATAAATATGGAGAGGGAGTAGCAGATAGGGGATGAGAAGCGCAAGCAAAGGATAAAGAGGAAAAAAACGGTTAGAGAAATTAAATAAGAAAATGGAAGAGGCAATGAAGTTAATAAAAGAGACAACGAAAGAGTAGAAGGTGAAAAAAAATATAAAGCAAAAGAAGAAAGAGATGGAGAAAAAAATGGAAGAAAAAAGTTAGATGAGAAAAATTGGATGAATAATCAGGAGTGGATAAGTAAGAAAAGGAAATAGAAGAGGCGGTGATAGAGAAAGAGGATAAAGTAAAGAAAGAGAGACAGAAGGAAAATTTTTAACAAAAGAAGATGGAGGTTGATGAGAATCTTACAAAAATACGGAGGATGAAGCAGAGAATGAATAGGTGAATGAAAAATTGGATGATGCGAAGAAGATGATAGAGGAAAATATGAGGTACAACGAGAAGATAAGGGAGAAAAAAAGAGCAGAATGCACAGGGAAAAAAATAAAATGAAGAAAAAAGTTGGTAGTGGGAAAAAGAAGATGAATGAAAGGAAGAAGGAATCAGAAAAAAAACCAGGCGAATGATGAGACAGAGAAAGCGAAAGAGGTGAAGTAGGAAAGAGAGGAGAAAATGGGCATCATGAGAATATGATAGGGCAATAAAGGAGGAGAAGAATAAAATTAAGAAAGATGGAAAGGAAATGGTAAAAAAGGAAGGGTACAGAATGAGAAGAAGAGGAAGCATTAAAAATGGAAAATAAAAACAGGAGTAGGAAAAGAAAGGGGAATGTAAAGGGGATGATCATTATAAAGAAGAAGTGTAGAAACATGTTTCTGTAGGTGGAGAAAAAATATGTGAATAAAGAAGAATTAGAAAAAAGGGGAAGACAGTTGCTAAGGCCAAAAGTGTGAAGGATAAGTAGGAGAAAAAAGTGGAGTTAAAACAAGAAAATGTGACAAAAAAATAGAAGAGAAAAAATAGGTGGTGCAGAAGGTGGAGAAGAAGCAAGAGAAAAATGTGAAACAAAAAGGGTAGATGGAGAGGAGGGAGAAAAAGAGAAGGAATGTGAGCAGGAAGAAAAGGAGTTGGAGAATGAAAAAATGGACAGAAAGAGCAGAAGGAGGAAAGGGAGAGGACATGCAAGAACATGAGCTGGAGGAAGAGAAGAAAAGCAGCAGGAATTTGAGCAGGAGGAGAAGGAGTTAAAGAATGAAAAAATGGGCAGAAGGAAAAAGGGAGAGAAGAAAAGAAATATAAAATGGAGAATTAGAAAAAAAGAGCAGGAATATGAGCTGAAGAAGGAGAAGAAGAAGAAGTTGGAAAACGAAAAAATAGTCAGTAGTGTTGCACGTCGAGAATCTATCCTTTCATAAAAGAAAAGGGATAAAAATAGTCGTTGACTTGTTTTCAATGCATTTTGGAGATTCTCATTATTTACGATCATTTTGCGATCAATAATCGCCCGACGAGCAACTCTAATTGGGCAAAAAGTGCAGAAAGAGGAAAGGAAGAGTAGAAGCAAGAATATGAGCTGAAGAAAGAGAAGAAAAACATCTGTAATTTGAGCAGGAGGAGAAGGAGTTAAAGAATGAAAAAATGGTAAGAAAGAGCAGAAGAAGAAAAGGGAGATAAGAAAAGAAGTATAAAATGGAGGAATAGAAAAAAAGGAGCAGGAATATAAGCAGAAGGAGGAGAAGAAGAAGAAGTTGGAGAACGAAAAAATAGGCAGTAGTGTTGCACGTCAAGAATTTATACTTTCATAAAAGAAAAAGGATAAAAATAGTCGTTCATTTGTTTTCAATGCATTTTGGAGATTCTCGTTTTTCACGATCATTTTTCGATCGATAAATAATCGCTCGGCGAGCAACACTAATTGGGCAAAAAGAGCAGAAGGAGAAAAGGGAGAGAAGGAGCAAGAACATAAGCTGGAGGAAGAGAAAAAAGGTGCAGGAATATGAGCAAGAGGAGAAAAGGGAGTTTGAGAACGAAAAAATTGGCAGAAGGAGGAAAGAAAGAGGAGAAGTAAGGATATGAGCTAAAAGAATAGAAGAAAAAGAGCAGGAATGTGAGAAGAAGGAGGAGGAGTTGGAAAACGAAAAAATGGGCAGAAAGAGAAGAAGCAAGAATATGAGCTAGAGGAAAAAAGAAAAGCATCTGGAATTTGAGCAAAATAAGGAGCTAAAGAATAAAAAAATGGGCAGAAAAAGCAGAAGGAGAAAAGGGAGATAAGAAAAGAAATATAAAATGGGGGAATAGAAAAAAAGGAGCAGCAGTATGAGCAGAAGGAGAAGTTGGAAAACGAAAAAACAGGCAGTAGTGTTACACGTCGAGAGTCTATACTTTCATAAAAGAAAAAGGATAAAAATAGTCGTTCATTTGTTTTCAATGCATTTCGGAGATTCTCGTTTTTCACGATCATTTCGCGATCGATAATCGCTCAACGATCAACACTAATTGGGCAAAAAGTGCAGAAGGAGAAAAGGGAGAGGAGAAGCAAGAAAATAAGCTGGAGGAAGAGAAGAAAGGGTGCAGGAATATGAGCATAAGGAGGAAAAGGAGTTGGAGAACAAAAAAATGGGCAGGAAGAGCAGAAGGAGGAAAGGAAGAGGAGAAGCAAGAATATGAGCTGAAGGAAGAGAAGAAAAGAAGCAGGAATATGAGAAGAAGGATGAGAAGGAGTTGGAGACTGAAAAAATGGGTAGAAAGAGCAGAAGGAAGAAACGGAGAGATTGAAGTAGTAATAATGAGCTGGAGAAAGAGAAGAAAAAGAGCAGGAATATGAGAAGGAGGAGAAGGAGGACGATGAAATTAGCAGAAAAAGCAGAAACAGGAGAGGGAGAGAAGGAAGTAGGAAAAATAAAAAGATAAAAAGTAGAGAATGAGAAAGAGGAGGGAACATCCAAAATCTCACAAAATTGAAGACACTAGACAATTACTAATAATAAAAAAACTTCTAATTATATATTAATAAACAATAAAATTACACTAATAAAGTAACACTAACATACAATATTACTAAATCAAGATATTTTTTGCATTACAAGTTTAAAATATAGATTTTTAAAAAGGCTTTTTTACTCTGTTAAAAAATTATTTTCTCTAAACTTTTCGAGGAGTGAATGGAACAAAAAGTTTGGTACAAAGAATACAAAGAAGAGGAACGACTTTCCAATTAAACATACAAAGAATGGTTACAATTCTTACTGTTTCCTTTTGGACCACAGCGTGGATCAACGAGATTTTCAATTGGTTGCAGGGTCAATGGTTGATTAAGTTGGATTGGTATCGTTATCGTTATCGTTCGTAGGTGGTAATAGAAGTCAAGGGAAAAAAACATAGGAATCTCGTTAACATCCGAGATTTTTTCTTTCTCTAACACAATTAATTATTTATAACATAATGTTTTTGATAACACGAAAATTTGACTGTGAATCAATTGAAGCTAATAAATTGTCTTTTTTTTGGTGCATGACGATGAAATGTTATCTTAAATCTTTTTATGAAAAGGAAAAGTTAGTAAAAAATAAAGTAAAAAGTTCAAAAAAAAACTTTAATTACTACAAATTTAGAGAAATGTTTTTTTTGCGTTTGTCATAAAACCAAAGCTAAAATAAACGAAAATGTAAAACCTGGAGTTATTATTATGCAAAATCTACTCGTACTTGAAAAGTAGAAAATGAGAAACGTGCATGATGCAAAAATTTAAGAAACTTACTACAAAAAAACAATTAGAGACAAATTAAAATCGTTGTAATTAATAATCTTTTACAAGAATTCAATCAATTTCAACGAAATATTTGTCTCTGTTTTTATGTTTATTATTTTCACTACCTCTCAGACTGAATTCTCAAAAAATTGAGTACACAAAGACGTTAAAAAATAGCAACTTAATTTTGAATTTTAGCTCTTCATTAACTGTTTAAAAATCAAAAAAATAAAAAGTTTTCTTAATTAAAAAATACGAATCACTCAAAATGATGCAATGATGAAAAATGAGATTTTTTTAGTAGAATGCAGCCTGATTTTTTTTTATTTTTGCTATTAAAGAATGAACTTGCAGGATTTGTGAGATGTACAAATATCTATTAGGAATGTGTGAAAAATTTTGCAAAATAGTTTGTGTTCTTATATTTAATTATTTAGATATTTATTTTAATAAAAATAAAATAATTGCGCAGCACCTTCGACCCACTCCGCGTAGACGATTTTCAGAAAAAGTCTCGGGAAATATTGACACCTTGAAGAAAAAAAAGTGGAGCGTGAAAAATGATAGATGAAATTTTTAACAAATGGCCAATCAGATCTGAAATGCGATTTATCGTGATTATGTTCGTACAAACGTACAATTTAGATGTAAATTTGCTTAAAAATTTTTGATAAAGAAACGTAGAATTGCCAAAATTTATTAACAAGAAATTAATCAAATTTTGTAAATTCTCAAAAATTCCAATTTTGAATATAATCTCAAAACTGTTACAACAATATTAATCAATGATTTTTGCATTTGGTTTGCAAAATTTTTAAAATGTGTGCCAATTCTCTTTTTACTGGATCCTAAATTTTTTAAAAACTGTTTTGCATTTATGGATTTAAAACAAAAGTAATATAATTTAGGGAAATATTACTTTTTTCGTGCTTATAATTCATGAAAAAGAAAAAAAATTCTAATAAAATTCAAATTTCGCGCCACGTGGAGAATCCCCAGTTGAGCTGGGATTTGAAACTAAAAGCGGGAAATTTAAATTCCTGAAACTAAATTTAAAAAAAAAAGTATTTCGAATTTCTCCACGTTTCTTAGAAGATCGTAATGTTGAAAAAAGAATTTAGAATTGAAATTGTGTAAATTTAAAACGCTTGGCGGGAAATTGAAATCTTAAAATTATTTTATTTATTTAGATGAAGTTTTATTCTCCCGTTTATATAACTAAAAGTAAATAAGGCAATATTCACAAACTATTTCAAAGCTATGTTTTCAGGCCATGTTCGTATTTTCACCAAGTCAGGGAAAATCTCGTGGCGCAAAATTCAAAGGCTCGTGACAGGCTTGACGCCTGGGGGGAATTTAATACTGAGTTTCATGCAGTTTTCTCACCAACACTGAAGTAATCTATGAAGAACTTCACTCTTATTTTACAGATGTGTGTGTGTAGAAAAAATATATTAAAGTCTCAGATAGATTTTTATTTTTATAGTAAGAAGACACCCCGGGAAAAGCACAAATTCATTATTATTTCTCCTTTGAGAAAAATTCTCGACAACAAAGAAAAGCTTTATAAAAAAAAAATAATAAAAACTTGTTTCAACCTGAAAAATAGTTTTTAATTTTATTTCTAAATTGATAAAGAGTTTTCGCGTTTGAGGAACGTTTCAATTAACGTTAGATCGATGAGGTTTTTTTTAGAAATATGATTTGGAAGAAAAGTATTGACAGAAAGTGGAGAGAAAAGCTACAGGAAATTACTTCAGACTTGATGGAAACAGTAGTTATTAAAACTGATGTAGGAGAAACATTGAGCATTAAAAAAGTAAAAACAAAAAAGTAAGTGTTGATTTTTAAAAATTGGATAAAAATTACATTTCTTTTTTTTTTAAACTCGAGGAATTATTTATTTGGAACAATTTGTAAAAAAAAAATTTCATTATTTTATTAAATACCTAATGAATACTTTTCTTTGAAAAATGAGATAAAAAGTTTTTTTTTGATTGAATATTTTTTGTATATTTTCTGATATTTCACGAAATTGTAAATTACCTTTATGCAATAATTTTGTCTCGGGAAAATTTAATTAAAAGAAGATAGATTTTCAGTTTTCGATTATGCATTGACAATGTGTGTTTAAAATTTTTTTTATCCTAAAATAAATATTCATTCTCTGTAATGGAAACGGGATAATTTGATTACTTTTAATTCAAATAATACAAAGTTTCTATATTTGAAATTTATTAAAATTAAATTTGTTTCAATTTTTACGAATAAAAAATAAAAATTCATGAATTATATTTTTAATTTTATCACTAATTTTTAATTCATTAACACTTATTTAGCTAAAAAACCAGATAAAATCTACTTCTTAATTATTAATGAATTACTATCTAAAAATAATTATGAGAAATTTTTAATAAAGGGAAATTTACCATATCAAATTTATATTTATCCGTATAGTTAGTTTCCCGAATTTTCATATCTTCGAATTATCGTTTAACGGAATTTTTACTTAATCGAATTCTCATATCTCAGACCTTCCATTAACAGAAATTTTTTATGACATTTAAATTTCGCGCGCAAATATAAGAGCGCCTACAGAATCTACTATACCGACATTACATAGATGAGAAACTAGCATAAAAAATTGTGAAGAATAAAATTTGATGAATTACAATTTGATTAAACATTTGCCCTAAATGTCAAAAATAGAAATATTATTTAAAAGCATTGCCATTTAATAAAATTTCCATTTAACAGTATTATCATTTAATTATATATTATCTCATCAGTAAATAAATCGTGCTAATAATTTAAATCTCTAAAAACTTTAAATTTCGCGCGCAAATATAAGAGCGCCTACAGAATCTACTATACCGACATTACATAGATGAGAAACTATCATAAAAAATTGTGAATAATAAAATTTTGTGAATTACAGTTTGATTAAACATTTGTCCTAAATGGCAAAAATAGAAATATTATTTAAAAGAATCGCCATTTAATTGTATATTATCCCAACAGTAAATAAGTTCGGGCTAATAATTTAAATATCTAAAAAAAATTTAATTTCGCGCGCAAATTTTTAAGAGCACCATACTTATCTACAATACCAAGATGGCATAGATGAGAAACTCGCATGAAAATTGTTAAAGAATAAAGTTCGGGTAAATTAATTTTTCAATAGTGATTCCGAACACTACATTACCGACACAGTATAGAGGGGAAACTCGCATAAAATAGGTAAATGAAAATTCTGTTAATTGTCGATTCAAAGAAACGTCAATTCGGATAAATATAAATTGGGTATTGTATAAATTTGTAAATTGTGGGAAACTCAACATAAGATATTATTTTTAGAGAATATTTGTGCGTTTCTCACTAAAGAACAGAATAAAATTAGAAAATATTATTACAAAATAAATTATCCTAGTGGTAAATCGTTTCGAATTCTAAATTATTTGTAAATTTTACAATTATTAGCGAAAATCGAGCTACGCTGTAAAATTTAAATTTAGTTGGAGAATTTAATAAATTTCGAATAATTAGAGCGTGCTGTGGTATTGGTGTATTGGCCAGGGTCGAGGTGAAGGTTTACATACACTAACACTCAATAATTAACAAACAGATGTGTATGCATATATATGTATATAGATGCATAATGCAGACCTACTTGACTAAAAAATAAAAAAATAGGGAAAAAAAACGTTTCACATTGTCCAAAGATCTGTTATAATGTACACAACATGTAATAGAGGGCACTTTTCATTCCAAACGGAATGTCCACGCAGTCACTTTCTGTATCATACATAATTGACAAAAATAGTGGGGCTATCGTGTTTCTTTACTTTTTAAATTTTTTTTTTATTTTAACTGAAGAGTGTCGTTACAGAATAGGCATACACAGTTTTCAGCAATACCAAACACATATCATTCACAGACTTCGTCAGTGGACCAAAACAGTTGAAAATTATTTTCAGACAATCTCATAATTTTTTTTTTATTTAAATGTTTATTGTCGAATTACTATTTGACGTAAATTTAAAATACGAATAATATAACTATTTGGTGTTTTTATATCCAATTGTTATTCAACATAACCTCTACTTTTTCAGACGTCAATATAACATAATTTCTAAATTCCCAAAATGTTGTTAAAATCAAATCAAGTGACGATATTGATTAATAATTATTCCGGAGATCAAGTCTTTTTTATCGAGAAAGAAAAATTTCGAGTTTTTTTTAGTTTCTGTATAGAACCGTTTACCAACAGTCGACTAGTTTTGGCGGCAACAATTCGCTTTTTTTATTATTAACAAAAACAACCTCACAGACTAAAATTGGTAAAAGGAATAATTGTTTTAGAAATTATATTCAGTAATTGTGACATTATGCCAAATTATACACAAATTTTAAGTTATATGTTTATTTGAAATATGGAAATTATGTTTAATTAACAATTAGTAGAAATAAATAGGTTATGTTGTAGACATTTTAATATTATTTGCGGTTTTATTTCAATTTTCTACCAAATTTAATTTTTCGCGGAACTGAAAGCTTCTACTTTATGATTTGTGAGAATAAAATTTGAGGTTAGGTTTATCCAAGTCTACCTTTAAATGTCGGAAATATTTTATATTTAACTGAATGCTATTTTCAATTATTCAGTTTAGCCGAAATAAACCTTTTTATTCTGTCATAAAATTCTACGCAGAGATCCCATGTGAATTTATCTAAAATGCTACTCACGATATTTCCACGTGAATTTTTACGCGAAATTCGACATGAATATTTTAACCCTAGACTTCTGCTTTTCACTACAAATTCTCTTCAATTCCTCTTTAACTTTTTTTTTACAGCATAAAATTCTAGATGCAATTTTGCTTGTTAAACTAAATTTATTTTTGTTAACATTTTTTTTCTCTAATAATAATTTATTAATTACTGACAGAAATGCTAAGCAAGTAAATAAAATCGTACAGGTATTTAAAAAATATTATACAACATTTTTCAAAAATTCGAAACGAACAATTAAATTGAAATTACAATATAATCTCGAAGAAAATTATTGTCGGAGATGCGAGTTCGTATGAAATCACAAAATGCATTAACGGGCAATTTCTGTCTAATTGATTACATTTCTACGTGTGTGTGGACCTTAAAATGGTAATTTCCAAACCTCGATTCCCATTACGAAAATCTATTATGAACCGTGTTCTGCGGTCGTTGCAAATCTAATCTGTTCAGAAAGCATTCATTTCCATAGAAATTATTTCGAAGGAAAGTATTATGAGTTTAAAAAAAATTATTTAACACTTTTTGTCAATTTTATAAACATCGTGATTTTTGGTTTTTAAGTTTTAAGGCGTGCTTAAATTGAAAAATCCACAAAAAATTAATTTCAAAAAATGGCAATATTTTTAATTAATATTCAATATTTTACTTATTTACACAAGTCACACAATTGTTTACTGTTTCTTTATCTTGTTTATCAAAAACTTTTTATATGATGATCTTATGATCGATCGAATGATGTGATGAAGTTGATGAAAAACTGCTTGAGTCCACTGTTACGAATCGTGTTATCCAAAAATTAAAAGTTTTCTACTTTTGAAAATGATCGAGAATTTTGTTCTTTAATTAATTTATGTATATATGATATGAAATTCACAATTTTTAGAAAATAATTTTGTTTTTTGTATTAGGTTATCTGTAACGCCACCTGGTGATAGGTTGTCTTACCCTAGTGGCGTAAAAAGTAACTACTACAATTAATGATCAGTTTTGATTATTTTCAATTATTAAAATAATTAACAGTTTTGGAAATAGCAGAAATTTGCAAAGAATTTTTTTTCGCTTCTTTTCTAACTAAATCGTTGCATTTTACAAATATTTTAACCATAATTATGTTTAGAGAATCGAATCTAATTATTTTAATTATTTGCCCTACCACCAGATGGTGGATTGCCGTTTTGTTTACCAACAAGAAAATTAGAAAAAGTAACGTAATTTAAAGATTCAATATTGAATTTTATACTGATTTTAATTTTTAATTTACCAAACAAATTAATTTTTGTAGAATACGTTATTTTATGAAAATTGAAAAAGACCATTAGAAGCGAAATATAAAATAAAAAGAAAAAATTAAGTTTGTAAAGTAAAAAGTAGAAATCTCGACCATTTTCAGGAAAAATTCAATTTTTTGTTTTTTGACGATTTGAAAAAAAAAAAGGCCAAGAATTTTTTTGGTCAATGTGCAATGATTCTTGCAAGATGAGGTGCGAGCATGTGCATTTAATGTAAGTATGTACATGATGGGTTGAACATATTATGTAGAATAAAATGCGCATGTCATTTCTGTAGAGCCAAGCGAGCGAGGACGACTGAATTTCGAATTATTAAATTCAAGTTGACTGAACTCTCAATGACCAATGAGAAAAAAAAATGTTTCCAATAATTGAATTGAAAAATTACTGGTCAAGTGCCGTGTGGAATTTTTTAATTTCAGTTCAGCCTCGCTCATTCGAACCACTCTCTTTACATTTTAAAGCAGCAAATTTTCGTCCAATAATTTCAACGATGAATTATTGAAATAAAAAATTCGTCGCTGCTTCATCGTTGTTCTCAACTTTCTCACTTTTTTACGAGAAATGGAAATAAAAAATAAATATTGGTTGTAAATAAATTAAATAAAATTTTGGTGTCTGTCCGTCCGTCCGTCCGTCCGTCCGTCCATCCGTCGTTCCGGAAGATGCCGAGTAAATTCGAAATCTTTTAAGCGCAGCAGGGTGGTTCCGAATGAAACCGTAAGCTACCAAAAGCTGACGAAAATTCCCGAAGAGTACCGAGAATTGCCGAGTGGACCCGAGAGGTTCCGAATAAACCCGAAAGTTTCCGAACGAAGCAGGAAATTATTTTAAGAGTACGAACAGTTGCCGAGTGGTTTCGAATGAAACCTTAAGCTTCCGAAAGTTGCCGAATAGAACCGAATCGTTCCGAATGAAATCGTTAGCTTCAGAAAGTTGCCGAAAATTCCCGAAAGGTTCCCGTGAAAAATATATATATTTTTTTTGCATTACAAAACTTTGTGAGGTAGAAAAGGTTAATGGAAAATTGCTATCGATTTTAAAAAGCCGTAAGTGACAATTTGTATGGCTTTGAAAGAATTGATTCGAGACAGAATCGACAACTTTGAGAACTGATGATAAAGCAGCACGGTTGATTTTCATTTTTTTTATATAGCTTGCTATAAAGAGAGTGGCGTGAAGAGTGGTGATATATTTTTTGCAATCTATGGTGATGCATGTATGGATGAGTGGACTGATAGGAAGGTTAAAGGTAACACAAGTAAAAAGTAGGTAAGTACAGTCTGTCGTTGTCCATGAAGCGCTGAAGAGGGCCGAAGGTACTTACCCTGTGTCTCATACTTACTGGAAAAGTTCCGCGTTGCCAGCATCGTTGTTAAAATAGCGCCCTGTCAAACAATAAAAACATTTTATTAAATTCCCTCTAAATCTCTTCTCTCACGATTCAAGTACATTTTAAATTTTGAAAATAAAAAAAATTTAATATGCATCAAAAATAAAAATAAAAAAAAGTTTTTAAAAATTTAAAGTAGACGTCTATTCCTGTTTATGAATTGTTATAAATTCCTATATAATAATAAATTTCAACCTAACATACAACAATCTTTTTCCAAATTTACTTTTTAAGTTTTAAATTTTTTTTTGTATTTTTTTCAATCCCAGAAGATTTTTTTCAATCCCAGAAGATTTTTTTTTTTACGAGAAAGTAATTAGGCTTAAAATTTAACTATTGATTAAAAAATTTAATAAAAAAGACTATTTTTTTAAATATAACAATAAAAATATTTATTTGGAATTCTTAAAACACGCTTGTCGAAAGAGAGTCTTAACCTCAGGAATCGTGGCCTCGTTCTGCTTGCAAAAGAAGAGCTTGTTTTTCAGTGCCTTCATGTCGTTATTGACAAGGAATGTCAGAGCTTTCAGGGCAGAAAATCAATTTTGAACTCAACATTTGACTGAAGGCATTTTTACCTCACAAACTTCAATTGATTTCTTTCTCTTACTCCATTTTTGCTTTTTCCAAATCACATTCAAAGCTGCAGCTGGAGGCTACTATTTTCAATATATTTTTTACTCAATTTCACGTTTTTGATATTTAACTCTCAGTGAAAAATCTCCCTCCGAAAGAAACAAATTAATATCAAAACAATTCATTTTTTTAATATTTAATAACAACAAATTTACAAGGATTTTTAATTTATTTCGGGAGTAAACATTTTGTTAAAACTTGACAGTGTTTTCAAAATTAAAATTTAAAAATTAATTTATTGATCTGTAAATAAAACTAATCAAAGAATTTTTAATATGAAAGACTTTAAATATGAAAGATGTGCCGTTCGCAAATGATTTTGACCTTTGGACGCGTTCGTTCTCTTGTTACCAAGACGAGAATTCGAGACAAACTGACTTGTGACAATAATAAAGAATCAGTGACTGGAACGTCTAGTCTTGGAGAAGGGATTCAGTAACCCTTTCAATTGAATCAAATTTCTAAAAGTAATCACAGTGGGAGAACTTCGCTAAAAGACGTCATGAAATTTAAAAATTTCTTAAAATTGAAAGCTAAAAAAACTTTTTACGTACAGAATTTAAAAAAAAAATTTCAAAACGAATTAAAAAAATTTTCAAATTAAGAAACATATATTTAAATATTCTAATTACAAGGTGGACGTTTCCCAAAACCTGAAATAATTTTTTTTTTTAATCATGTTCGCTTGGCATAGTGGCTAAAGTGTAATGCTAAATTTGTAATGCTGAGCGTCGCGAGTTCGAATCCCCTCGGGGGTAAATATTTTAAAACGTAATTTTAGCGTTATTTCTAAGCAGTTTGAAAAAAATTATGTAAATTTGGAAATAAATGTAAATAAAAAGTATTTTTTTCAGATAAGCAATATGTGTTTCATTTTTATTTTAATTAATTAGAAACACTCAAAATTTCAGTTTGCAACTGTTTTGAAATATTCTAAAATTGTAGACTGTTGTGAAAACATTTTTGAAAAGATATTGCTTGACATTAATATGAAGCAGAAGAGATGCTGCAAAGCCAGGGTTCATGGTCGAGGTGCACAATATAGATGCAAATTTCATGAACTCACAACTCAATAAATAATACATTGATTTTTAACAAGTTCTGGGCGAGAAAAAATTCACTTCAAAGTTCAACTCTTAAAACGTAAATATTGTTAAAAGATTGTTGAAAGGTAGAAGACTAAATTCAAAGCCAATTTTCAATTTGAATTTACTTTTTTTTCAAAGAAAATAATTTTGCAGTCAATGGTAAATTTACCCTTATCCACTAAAATTCCGTTTTTAAAATTTTAAATTAAAACCAAAATTTTATTAGAAATTTAATTAGATAGGATTTTTTTAATTCAATTCCTTTTTACAATTTGTTTAAATTCCCATTGATTTCAAAGATTACCCCCAATGCAATTTAAAATCTGATTGCAAAATAAGTGAATTTGAAATTGAATCGAGAAATAATAAATTTTATTGCTTACCTTTAATTTGCGCCTAGCATTAAATTTCTTCAAGCAATCTACAGTCTCTTGTCTGTGCACCGCGGATGCAACACGTTCTCGTTGCTGTAACACAAAAAATAAAAGAATCGTTATCGTAGAAATATGTGCAGTACGTGATGTAGAAAATTGAAAGAATAATGTGAAACACGTACGCAGATCCATGGGTGTTTGAGGGCCTCGCTGGCGGTGATCCTTTTGCTGGGATTCACTGTGAGCATCTGATTGATGAGATTCTTTGCCTCTGGTGTGACAGTATCCCATTCAGGCGTTGGATACTAAAAGTTGTTTTTTTTTAAATCAATCTTCCCGAATTACAACATTCTAACCAATTTTCTACTCTATCAAAATATTTGCTTTTCATGAAAAAAAGCGGGAAAATATTAATTTCAATTACATTGCATTAAAAAGGTTGCGGAACATTTCAGCAATTGTAATATCTCCTTTAGGAATACGTACTAATTAATTGTAAAAAAGACAAACTGAAGAATTAAATAAAATTGGAAAGATGATGATAACTTACGTCATATGATCCTGATTTGATTTGGGCATACAACCGGTGTTGATCTTCGTCCCAAAATGGAGGATAACCGACTAGTAGAATGTAAAGGATCACCCCACATGCCCAAATATCTACTGGCTTTCCGTAAGGTTCCTTTTTTAAAACCTCTGGACTGAGGTAGCCGGGCGTTCCAGCAAAACCTGTTAAAAAACACAGTAATATCAATAAAGGAATGAAGGAAGGTCTAAGGAATAAAAAATGATTAAAGAGAACCAGAACTAAAAATCTCCTACACTTAAGACGCCACGATTCTGTCGTACAACGGTTCACCAATTTTCTCTGAGGGAAAAATTGAATCTAACGAGCCTCTGGTGGTGGCGAAACAGGAGCCCATATATGAATCCCCCACCAACAAATTATTTTGGTCCAACAACGAGAAACAATATCTAACTCTATTTTTGTTTTTAATCTAAAGAGAAGCCCCTCTATTAGTTTAGAAAAAGCCTAGATGTTTCTTTAGTTCAAAGGTTCCGGATGTAACACTTGAGTTTTGAGAGCGAAGCCCACCCACAAAGCCTTCAGAGACTCCCTCTGCTTCTATCTTGCTTGCTCTGCTTCCTTCTAATCTTGCACTTGGGTCTCGCCGCTTGACTGAATGAGAAAAACGGTTGGAAAGAGATGAGGAAAAAAATTCGCTCAAACGTTATGCCCAAGCTTACTCTACAACGACTTATGGTGATTGGAAAGAGAGGGAGAGCCATTGCAGACTCAGTCTGAGCTTCCTTAGAAGCTTAGAGAACATCTTAGAGTCTCATCAGCCTAGAGACTGAAGCAAAACTCTCCAGCTGCAATGATGTTGGTTAATGCACTGGATACTTACTTGACCATAGGTTGGGAGAAGTCAAGAAAGGGTCCTTAGTATAAGCCAACTCTATTGCAGCTGATCGGGCTCTAGACTGAAACATTAGTGGACAAGAACCGTATTTATAACTGATATCTAATTGCTGTTGCGAAGAAGGGGAAGAGCTAGTTGGGCAAATTCAATGCGTCAGCGTCAGGGGTGGCAGAAGCAGTTTGGGTTAAATGGATAATTTCATATCTAAAATGAATTCAAGTATGGGATTCCATACCAAAAATTTTGAAAAGAGATTTTTAAAGTGGTGATGAGGAGCTAACCTTGTGGTAAGTGAGCGGTTTATATACAGAGCCGCCGAATAAAGACATCTCGCTTCAGAGAGAGGATATATTATAACCGGATTTTCAATGTATTTATTTAAATTAATACTAACACATATTAAAAACAAACATCATACAGTTATTACTTTTAAAAATTCTACTCACCATACCATGCCTGTGCGTCAGCTTGAACTTCTATGGCTAATCCAAAATCTGCTAATTTTACAGCTGCGCCCTTTGCTTTACTAGCGAGAAGCAAATTTTCGGGCTGAAAAAATTTAACTCGCTAAATCAACTTTCATTCATACGAAAGATAACGTCTGTTATTCTTATAACTCTTATTATATTTTTATTTATCCATAACTATTTGTTTACCTTCAGATCCCTGTGTACTACTCCATTGTGATGGCAGTGGTGAACACTTTCCAAAATTTGTTGAATACAGTGCGAAGCGTCAGCTTCACTGTAAAATTCTCGGGCGACAATATCCTCAAAGAGTTCTCCGCCAGTAACTCTAGAAAATGCGATAGAAACGATTTAATATTTTTAATAATATCTTCTATTTTACTTATATTATTTTTCGTTATTCTTGTTGAATTATTTGTAGAGAGATTGTAGAGAGATATTTTATTCGTTGGCCAATTCCGGACATTTCTTATTTTGTTTGTCAACTAAAGATATTTGTTTCCGCTGAATTATTGTGTTGTACTAGAAATTGAAACATTGAATTATTCTGTAAGAAGCACAGTCAACCGCACTTCTAATAAAAGAAATATTGTAAGAATTAAATAAATTGAATAAGCGGGTCAGCTGACTTCCTTGGTTCTGGAAATTCAACCAATAAGGAACCAGTTTCTGATGTGAGGAAACGAGAAACGAAGAGAAGGCCCAGGAGGTGTCGCCCTCTACCAAGGCGGGCCCGAAACACAATTGGAGGGCCGCTCAGGCTCACGCGCAGCACGCTGGACTAGCGTACCAGCAGTTCGAGCTTGATTGACGCGCTAGAAGGTCGGATACGACGATAAAAAGTTTTTGTGATGGAATACGAACTGTTCCTCCTGCAGCTTCGAGGTTAGTGACTGATTCCCACCTGTGTTCGTCTGGCTGTTTTGTGCATGCAGGGCTGCACCATTTTCTATTGTGTCGAGTCAGCTGACCACTCGTCAGAAGTGCGGATCTTACTCGTGTGTAAGAGCGCGGTATAAGTCTTCGCGTGTGATTCGAGTTAGCCGTAAGGGGCTTGAAGTAACGTCTGTTCTCGCTGGGTCCGGACAGCATCCCTATCTGGAGCCTGGGAAAAGTTCCCAAATCTAAATAAACGGTCTTTGTGGGTTGTTGACGAGTTCAAAGTGTGGAACACGTCAACCTGAATTTTGGAGTTATCATCGTCGCCATTTCTGTGTCGTGGTTTCCGGTCATACATTGACCAACGTAGTTACTGCAGGAAATACGCCAAACAACCCTCTTACAGTCTTCGAAGACGAGATAGATGAACTCGATTCGAGGCTGCCAGAATCCAGGCTGAATGTCCTCGTGACTTTCATGTGAAGTCCCCAGAGTGGTTAGTGATGCCCAACGAGAATCTCTTATTTCTTAAAATAAAAGAGACAAAAGCAGTAACTTCATTTATTTCAATACATTTTTGATGAGTCTTCTTGCTTTCGAGAATTCTTGTCACTGAAATTGTCTCCATGAACAATCTGATAATTGCCAGAAACTATAATATGGGATCAATTATTGATCTTACGATAACAACATCTCTCCTAAAGAAGCGCATTTGTGAATAGCGGGTTTATAAGAAGCATGACAAAAACGACCAATAGTAAATAAAATTTTTAGTCTCAGGGAGGGATCTACATAGGGCAAAGAACCATGGAATTTCATGCAAGAAAGTCCTCAAGGGGAACATTAAGAAAATGGAGAAGGAGAAGTTCGACTAGTTTCTTTAAGAATCCCGCCTTATTAAGCAACTAGGATGGGTGAAGAGGCCGAACAATCTCGATGGTGAAGTAGAGATGGGGAAAAATATGATAGTTACCGTATCGGACGCATCTATGCAGTATCGCAGAAGCGATCAAGTCGTTGAGGTCGTTGCCTATCAAGTCGTTGAGGAAGAACTCTTCACTCTCACAGAATTAGAAAATACAGGTAGAAGATTGAAGCCAGGCAAAGTGCCTGGATTCAATGGGATAAGCATCCTTAATAAATCCTTAAACAAGTGATCGTGCAACACCCCAGCTTTTGTTAGATTGCTTCAATAACAGCTTAAAGGAAGGAAAGTTTCTCCGTAATTGGAAAAGACAGAGGCTGGTTCTCCTAAGGAAAGGGGACAAACCGCTAGATAAAGTCTTATCCTACAGGCCTATATGACTCTTAGATACGATGGGCCAACTTCCAGAGGACATGGTTCTGCAACAAATGCAGCTCCGCTTGACCGGGGAGCATAGTCTATCCGATTACCAATTTGGTTTCCGCAAAAGCCGGTCCACAGTAGACGCCATCCAGGCAGTAATGAACATAGCTAGGGAAAGAAAAGACTAGTTGCGGATACTGAATAATTATCTTAGCGATTGGTGAACAATTTAGTTTAACCTGAGTCAAAAAACATTAGGCTGACGATCCAGATAGAATCACCACTATAGTGCTAATTCAATTGACGTTTCTCAACGTCCTTAATTGCAAATCAAAGCAACTCACGGCCTAATCCATATAAGTAATCACAAATAAATAAAATCTCTCGAATAGTGTTTTAAAATTCCGTGATTAATACTGCTAAATTGTGATACACAAATTTTTGTAAAAAATTCAGTCGATATGAGGAAGTTAATTAACATAAAAGCTTCGTTTAGAGAGTTCCGCACAATACCCATGGAACAAATTTAATTACAAATTAAATGCATCATTTCACTAATTATCGCAAATAATTTCCACTAAATTATCTTTTGTAAAACTAATTTAAATGAAACGATAAAATCGAAAAGTAAAATTAAAAATGATAGGGAATGTAAATCGATTAGTTATTTTGCCTTCACTAATCCAATTATGATTGACATGTTTCCGCATTTTGTTTCGCATGATACTTTTTATTTCCTGCTCGTCAAATTCGAAATTTAATTTTCCGGGAAATGACATTTACTCGTTGCAAAAGACGAGAATTCCGTGAAAGCAATTATTCTTAACGTCTCTTTTCCCTTTCGATTTACATCTATTTTATAACACAATTTTTCCCAAGAACCTTTTTCAATATTTCATTTTATTACTGTCAGAAATTTTTTAATTTCCAATCAAACATAAAATCAATTTAATTACACTTGGAACATTGACCAATGACATAAGCAACATTCCAATACCTACTAACTTTTTATACCTTTATATTTGTCTTTATTTTGGACACAACTCATAACATTCTTTTATCACTTCCATATTATTTTTTCATTCTATTAACTATTAATGTTTTTCATATATGTTTTCATACTTACAAGTCAAAGACGAGGTAGTGGAAGTTTTCTTCTTGTATGCTATCGTGTAATCTTACTGTAACAGAAAAAAAATCAAAATATGAAGATATTATAATATCTTATTATAAATTAAATTTTTAATAAATTATCAATATAATTTAACTTATTTATAAACAATTTTTACAAAATAAATTAAAATTTTCAACAACAACAAAAATATTTGTTGATAATTAATATTAACCTAACAGATTGTATAATATTTTTTTTGTTCAAAACATTGTATGTATATCAAACTTTGCGAATTTGGTTCACGTCTTTTTAATATTTTAATTAGTCATAATTATAAAGTTTCAAAAAATTTATGTTTGAAGTTAAGCGGATGATTAATTTTTTCCTTAGTAAATAGTTTGTAAAAATTATTAATCATTTACTGAGTCATAAGAAAACAAAGTATAAGCTATAAATGTCCATAAAGGGGGGGGGGGGGTAGAAGCTCAAGTGGCAAGATTTATAAAGCCCACTTAACTCAAAGAGCTCGCTTGTGGTGGGGCGCGGCGCATTTTGATTGCACGAGATTCGCGCGCGGTAGTCTATAAGAAGAGGTGTTCCGGGAGCCAAAGAACAGATCGAACTGAACAGTCACACTAGAAAGATCTCTTCTGTTATAAACTTAAAAAATTTTCTTCGATCATAGGTTTTTAACAAAAATTGACGTCTCCATCTTTCTCACCATTTGGAAGTCAAGATGTGCCCCACCGTAAATAATTTATAATAACTCGAGTGCATTTTAATATTTCTTGTCAGAAAAATTTATATAAATGCTTTAAATAAATACAAAAATACCCCAAAAAATTTAAGTTATTTTTTTCTTTCTTAAAAAATTCTAAACAAAGATCTACACCGCCGTCAATAATTTATAATAACCCAAGTGCATTTTAATATTCCATGTCAAACAATTTTTTACAAATACTTCATATAAATACAAAATTATCCCAGAAAGCCCTAAGGTTTAAATTATTTTTTGTCTTCTTAAAATTCAAATTGAATTTGAATTCTTATTAAAGATATGCACCGCCGTCTTCCTTTAAAAAAATGAGTTTTGCACACTTAGTAATTAAAATTGTCATTAATTTTTTTATTTAATTCTGTTTATGTTCAAGTAATTCTTTTAAAGTATCCCTTGTAAAATATTACTAAATTTGTTGGGTGAATTGATAGTCACTATCTATCAAAATAGATGTCAGTGAGAGATAATTGAAACACAAACGTATCTTCGCGAACCTAACTTTTCTAGTAAATATTATATTTTCAAATGAGAGATTTATGATGTAAAGCTTAATTTTACTTTTCAAAGTAAAAAAAATCTCTCTCTGAATATTAAATAAAGATAAATTAATTAAAAAATAATTTTCAAAGTCATAAATAAAAGAACACTAAAACTAAACTTCTAAATGTTAAATAAATTTACATTTAAAGTAATTTTACCGAGCATAGAAAGTCAGAAAAAAAATTATACGGAAACTTTGCAGCTTCTTTTAAGTTTTAAACTGGCAAAATACATTCAATTCCTCCTAATTCATAATTCATAATTTCTGCAGAGTGGGTGAGGGTTAATTTTCATTTCAAATAGGCTACTGTGCATAACGCATATTTAAATAAACACAGACTCTTTTCGCCAGGATGAAATCTTCCTCTGAAAGCTGACGAATGGATTTTCAAATAGACTCTATCAAGAAAGAGACCAGAAATACTTTGACTTTCAGCTAAATCCTATTTATCTTTTGAAAGAAGAATAGTTTTAAAGGCAGATGACACGTTTTTCCATGTCACCAAGTCTCTTATCTAATACATTATTTCTCCGGAGTTTCAGAATCCAAGATCAGCCTGATAGAGAACTACTTTAATACAAAAAAGTTTGATGAATTTGAATTTCATTGGGAGAAGAGTCACACTTGAACTGCTACTGAAACCGCAATCGATGACAAAATTCTCCCGTTAGCAAAAAGCAAAAAAGAAAATTTAACTCGATATACAAAAATCGCTTTTAAGAAAAATGCACTTCGCTTATGAAATCCAATCTACTTTATCTATTTTCTTTCTACCTAGATGCGAAAATATCTTAATTTAATTGTGGATTAATATCGAGTCCTTATCAAAATAATGTTTGAAAGTTCATTTTTCTCCATTATGCTGAAGGTGGTTTTAATTTTCTTTCCTGAGGCGCATCATTACTTTTAATTTAGATCTGCAATTTGCTCGTTTAACGATGGCAAATTTGTGATTAACGATGATAAGGAAAGGGTTTATTCGAGAGAAATGGATGTAGAAAAATTTTGCCGCCAAAGGGATGAAGATCTGAAGGAAGCTTCTCGTTGGAGTTGAGTTACTTGTCGAAGAGAAGAAACGAAAAAGATAGAAATGTTAGAACCATTAAACCAAGTTCGTCGTTTAACTACTTGTCCGAGTTAAAAGGCTACAGATAAAGCCATTTCATTACAAACTTTTCTGATCGCTGGCTATAACTTACTTTCCAAGTTTTCATCCATCGCCGAAAGAAAAATTAAACCTGTTCGATTACTTTTTAGATTGGACCAATGTCAAAAGTCGTTTGTTAAAATTACTTCCAATTTCACGGGTACATGCATATTATACCCGTCCAATGTTCATACAATCAATATTCAAAATAAGTTCAATTGTAAGAGTTCAGTGTGATTCGTCAAAAAAAAAAAAAAAAAAAATTATATTAAAATTCTCAACTTTTAAATTTCATTTTTTTAAAGCTATGGGATAAAGTTTCAAATAGGTTACCTTACGTATCCAAGCTTTGTAATTACATAAAAAAATATTTGAAGTATTTATTTTTGCAGGTGTCATAAAATTAATCATCCAGTTTAGTGAATAAAAAGCCATATAGTTTAAAGTAAAGTAGGATAAAGTCAATGAAATTTTAATGTAATTGAAACCCTTCAACGAGTAGCTAGACGCTTAGAAGGTTAAGAGGGGAAGGGGAAGAAAAGGCATTGAAATAGAGATTGTCTCATAAATTAAGAAGCTATCTTTTGCCTGGTAGAATGCCGCCATCTTCAAGCTTCTATTGATCAGGCAGGTTTGGCACGCTACAACAGATTACGCCACACTGGTGATGTAAACGACATATTTCCCTAAGAATAGTAATTTCTTAACAGCTTCCTTAATGGGAATTCCAGGGTTTCGGGGGTGATTGCATTAATTGATTTTTAAAATTATCTGTAACTCTCGAGTCTCTTTGGAAGCTTTTAGTTCCGATAGGTAACTGAGGCCTGTTCAAAAATTTGTTGGCACCATTTGGCAACTCTCGGGCCTGTTCGTGAACTTCCGGTTCTGTTACGAAACTCTCGGTTCCATTCAGAAAATTTTGGTTCAGCTCAATTTTCTTTTGTTTAAAATGTTCAAAGTTATAAGGAGGGTTTCTTGCGGGATTTTAATGGGTGGTTTATGGCTTTCTGTAATCATTGTGAAACAAAGCTTAAAAATCTTTAATAGAGTTTGAAGTTCCTATTGAGGTGGGTTTTACCATTTAAACATAGAAGAAGAAGAAGAAGAAGTACCCTGTTCGGCGGCCATGATTGCACTCTTTCTCTCTTTACAGGATGGACCTCGAATCGTTGGTAGAATGCCCTCCCACCCTTCTTTTTGGTCAGTCAGCGAGGGCCTGATGTGATGATTTAGTTCAGTTCCGCTTCGACCTTCTTACAGTCCATGTCGAGCGGATTTCCGAATCCACTTCCCGACATTTTCTTAATTAGTCAGTCATTATGTGTATATACCTAGTAAACAAATGTGACGTATTCTTTATGTGAAGTGACAATAAACCATCCGTTTGTGGAATCTAAAGTGTTGTGGGTTTTTTGTGAAATAACACCACCCATCATTGCTAACACCATTGAAACCTCTCAAGAGTCTGGCGGACGGACAGACAGACACCGAAGTCTCTTTAAAACAATTTCGGTTTTACAAAATTATTTGTTGTTAATGTAGGGGAGTAGGTCCCACGATGGACATTTCATATAAAATTTTTGTTTAAGGTGACGGCGCCTTATGCTTTCTGTCATTTTTGTTGTTTGTTGTTGTTTTGTAACAGTTTTTTCTTAAGTTGGTAAAGTTATTTAAATTTATGATTTAGAAGCAGTACTTAACGTTATAATATTATTTATTTATCGTATAATAATACCCTAAAATGATTTTACTAATTCAGTGTTTGTATATATATTTTTACTGGGGATTAAAAAATGGTGTCATGTACCCTTATTTCTAGATAAACACCGTAAAATGAAGAAAAATTAGTTTAAGAATTATTACACGATGTTCATTTTTTATTTACTACAAGTTTCAGAGACTTTTAAGAAGGTGTCCATCTTAGGGCCACTTTTTTTGAGCAAACATTTTAACAATTAGAAAAAATGCTTTAAAAAATGTTTATGTTTAAAATAAAATGTTATCCCTGTGGGCATAAGTTACCTTCTTAACTCTACTTTCATCCGGTATAAAACATTTTAATATATTTTATTTGGTTTGGATTCTAGACCAATAAATCGAAAGGGTGTCAAACTTGGGGTCCACTCCCCTATAAATTAATAATATTGCTGAGAACACTTAATCAAAATGTAATAGACATCGATGAGTAAATGTTGTGTTATTTGTGTTGCGAGTTTGAGGGTATTCTGTTAAACGGTAACATTATCTGAAATATTGTATTATTTTAAAGAGAAATTTTTGTTTTCATACAATAGTTTTGTTCATAATCTGAATTATTTTAAACAGTTTAACGGACAAATTTAACTTATGCCAGTGACGTCAATTTTTTTTTAACTTTCAATAATATTGTTTTATTTCTCAATTATTTTATTTAATAACTATTTTTATTAATGTTCAACTAAATTCTACAATTTCAAATTGTTTTTTTCAATTTTAGTCATATTATTCAACTTTTTATTGTACCCTTCAAACTTTTGAATCTTTTTTTGTAAATTAAAATTTTTTTATTTATTTAAGTAGTGTTCGAATTTCCTATTTCTTCATCATTTTTTAATTATTTTCTTTAAAACCTAAATACAGCTTTCAACTTTTTCAAATAATTTGATCAATACTCAATTATTTTTAGTATTTTTAAATTAGCGTCGTTATTCATCAATTATTTTCATCTCTTCAATTAATAACTTTTATTCTTCATTGGTTTCTGCAAATTTCAATACTATTTTTCAATAAACTATTATTAAAATTCTGAAATATTCATGTAAAAAAGTACACTTCAAACAACAATAACTAATCGAAATTAATTATTGACAAAATTGTTATTCTCTAGGTCTGATATGGCTCTTTATTAATTTGACATTTAATTTGAGTTTGATTGCTTGTTACGACCGAACAAGGATTCTCTTTATGTCAAGTGAAATTCAAAATTGATCTAGTTTAATTAATAAGAATGCTATAAATAAAGTTTTTTAACCGAATATTGGAAAATTTTGCATTTTTAATTCCATAAATTAAATTCAGATCAAATTTTCAAAACAATTTCAAACAGTTAAAAAAAATTATTTATTTTTAAACAAGGTCTATATTTTTCTTACTTTTATTTCAACACACTTATGTTATCTAATTTAAAGTTTTTACTCTTTTGTAAAAGAAATTGTTTTAAATGTTTTTTTTTATTATTTTTATTGTTGTTAAAGAGAAACATTTTTATTTATTCTATAAGTTTAACTTTATAAATCCCTGCATTTGACATTTTGAAGAAAAAACCGACCGAAGCATGATTCCCTTTTATTGAGAATTAAACAATTTATAATATAAGGACATAAACTGATTTGCATTTCTGTTTCACGTCTAGTCTGAACACACTTTCAAATCCTATTTTCGACTCAGTCGAGACTCCAGGAACCTTGGATGATTTCCTTTCATCGTCACTCTTTACCACCAACCCCGGACTGAAATTATTCAGAACCAAAATTTACTCAAATGAAATTTCCAGTTTACGCTTTGAATTTCCTGTAGATATTTACTGTGACTTTGAAAATGTATTTTTTTATTTTCTAGGAGAAAAATCCTGACTTGAAGGTAATAAAATATATTTTTTTTTATCTAAGAGAGAGTGAGCAAGAGTGGACCGGTTTTTTTAAACATCAGTAATAATATTTGCAATTTTTTAAATTTTGAGTTTAACTGTGAAGATAAATATTGTAAGTTTATCATTTTCATTAATATCTAAAAGTCGACACAAGGATATCTAAAGTCAAACCTATTTGTACCTTTTACAACCAAAAATATGTTTCTTCGCCAAATATTCTTTGTTTAAAAGTTTCAACTTATTTTAACTTTAATTTCAGTTTCACTTTTATTTCACGATTAGTTTTGTTCCCTTTATTTGCAAATTATTTTTGGACCCTCAATGTAACTAATGTTTATTTTTCCCGATTAATTTTACTTGCATTTGACTTCGGTCTATTTACATTTATTTGACCTAGAAAACCATTTTGGTCACATAAAACTCGAAAACTATTTGTTATTATTTGTGGAGAATAAAAATGAATGTTTGACAATAACAAACCTTCCCTTCACTGAATCTAAATTGCATTAATTTTGATGATAAATCAAAATTCCCTCTGACAATATTTACCGGTTTCCTCCATTGCAAACATATCTGGGACAATTTGTGCTCTTGAAATTGATGAATAATACGGCTGGTAAAAAAAGTAAAATTCTTTTTCAGATAAAATATTATTGGATATTGAAATTCTCTCTATAGACTAAATACAGAAAGTAACTACATAGTTTATTATGTAATATGTGATATGTATACGTAAGTTATAAAGCAAGGTAATATGTTTGAACGATTGATATCACTTGTTGAGTGGAATAGACACGAACCTGAATGCCATTACGAGTACCCTGAAGGGCGTACAGAGTAATTTATCTCTCCCCTGTGAATACCTTATCTGTAAAACAAGTCGATGCATAAAATAATCAACAATGCGTACACGTATATTGATTCCATAAATAATAAATTACGTAAAAACTTCTATGAAGCAGTCAATTTTATTCTCTATTCATTAAAGCTTTACTTCTAGGTTCAAAAATAACCAGCAGAATTAGAATAAAATTTACCCTGATATCAGGAACTTACAGCAACTTTTTCATGAGAAATTTGGAAGTTATCAAAGGAAACTTTCAGGAAGCTCCATTTGAAAATTTGTGGTTGCGCTTGGTTCCTTTTAGAACTTTCGTTCTCAAATGCTCAGAGACCAAATTGCAAACATTTTTATTGCAGAATACACTAGTATCGGAAATTGTCGGTTCGAACGACCAAAATGGATCGAAAAAAGATAACTCAATTAAAATCACGATAACTTGGTCAAAAAAAAAGATAGAGAGTTAAAACCTTACAATTTGAAAAGTGTTAAGAATGTTTGACGGTATTTTCACAAAATGTCAGAACACCGCAATAGTTTCCAAAAGAATAGTTTGTTATTTAATGTCGAATACGTCACATTTGTACAACCGTTATGAACACAAAATGAAGAACTAGTCAACAATCAGTTGAGAAATGCACAGAAAAACCCGCCCGATGTGGACTGTATAAAAGCCAAAACGGAACTGGACGTCATCATCTTATCAGGTCTAAGCTGACTGACCCAAAAGGGAGGGAGAACTCCTACAAACTATTCGAGCTTCATCCGGTAAAGAGAGAGAGCAAGAGAGACCACCCATTTAATTTCTGCAAGAAATCTTCCTTATAACTTTAAACATTTTAAACAGAAAGCTTATTAAATTCTACTTTGAAAAACCTATTAATATATTTTTTTTAATTTCAAAGTGATTCTGTTAAAAATGATGTATGGTGGTATTTCTCAATCACTCACAACACTTTAAATTTGATCACGGATAGTTTATTATTATTTACAAACTGAAAATACGTCACATTTGTACACCCGGTATAAAGATCAATTGAACAATTAGTTAAGAAAACCGGTGGGAGATGCACGGGAGAACGCGCACGATGTGGACAGTATGAGGGTCGTAACGGAACTGAACTGCGTCATCACATCAGGCCCTTGCTGATTGACAAAAAAGGTGGGAGAACTCCCACCAAAGATCCAAGCACCATCTTGTAGAGAGAGGAAGAGGGCAGGCATGGCCACAGAACAGGGAAAAACTCACCTCAATAGGAACCTAAAACTCAATTAGAGATTTTATGACAGATTATAAACAACCCATTTAAATTGATCAACGAAAATTTTAAAAATATTAAGTAGTTTTCAAAATGTGACTAATAATCGCTATCTCTCGCGGTTACATTGATCACGCGTTAGTCGCCACAGGGACGAGTAGAATAACTCTAACAGTTGCCTAATACCTCAAGTCTTTTATTAACCTTTTGTATTTTAAAATGCAATTTTATACCCTATTTTTTAAAATAACTTGTTATAGAAGCAGAAAGAACTGACTAGACTAGAAACTCTAGAACTTTATCAGTCCCACTATTTAGGAAGTCAAGATGTGCACCGCCGTCAATAATTTATAATAACTCGAGGGCATTTAAAAATTTTCTTTTAAAAAAAATTACACAAATGTGTTTAAAATTAAAAGTAGGATTTCTCGCATGATTTAAATGGGTTAGTTATAATCTGTCATAAAATCTCTAATTGAGTTAAAGGTTCCTATTGAGTTGAGTTTTCTCCTGTTCTGTGGCCGTGACTGCCCTCTTTCTCTCTCTGTAGGATGGAGCTTGGATCGTTGGTGAGAGTTCTACCACCCTTTTGGTCTGTCAACTGGGGCCTGATGTGATGGCAGCGGTTTAGTTCCGTTTTGGATTCCATAAAGTCCACATCGTGCGCGTTCTCCCGTTCATCTCCAACAGGTTTTCTTAACTGGTTGTATTACTGATCCGTCATTGTTTATATATACCGAGTAAATAGTTGTGACATTCGCTGCAGTGTAATAAAAATAAACTATATTAATTTGAGCTAAAACTGCTGTGAGTTTTTTGTGCAACACCACCACCTAGCATCATCCAACATTTTTAACAAAATGCTTTAAATAAATACAAAAATATCCCAAAAGGTCTGAAAGTTTAAGTTCTTTTTTTTCTTAAAAAAATTCTTAACAAATATATCCACCGTCGTCAATAATTTATAATAACTCGAGTGCATTTTAATATTGCTTGTCAAACAAATTATAACCAATACTTCAAATAAATACAAAAATATCCCAAAAAGCTAGGAGGTTTAACTTATTCTTTTCCTTCTTAAAAAATTTTTTAACAAAGGTTTTTTTTAGGTTTTTTAAATTTTCCCCTTTAAAAAAATTTGTTTTACTCTTTAAAATAACAAATAAATCTCAATATTTTTTGCTGGAAAGGTTCAGAACGAAAGTGAACAAATTATTTTTATTTATTCTCTTTAGCAACTAAAGGCCAGAAACAAATTACAGTCCTTGATAACAAAATGTATAATAATTAGAAAACTTTCCAACTTATATACTTTAACGATATTACAATTTCAAAACTTTCCTCCTAGAAACTTTGAAATTTCGATTTTTATTATTCGGGATAAAACGTAAATATTTCAAATACATAGACTAAAGTATTAATACCTTAAATTAATAATATTTTAATTGGAAGCATTAAAATAAATTTTTTTTAAATGTACCAACTAGTGATGGTGAAGTTTTCCTTTTAAAAACTTAAAAATTAAGACTATACAACTTAAAGTTTCTCAATTCAAGAGCTTTTAAATTTAAGTGCTCCTGGAGTAAAGATGACAGTTTTAAACAAGTCTAGAATTAAAAGTTTCCATTAACAACCACTTTAATAAAACTGAAAAGTTTCACTTTTTAATAAATAGTTACTTTCAAAAAATAAGGGGGTCTCTACAATCTAACTGTTTGATGACAATTTCATATATCAACAAAGGATATCAAGATCAAACTTTTATCTTTACTATTATCTTTTATTATTTTTCTTTCATTGAGGTAAAAATATTTTATATTTATCGATGGTAAAAATGCTTTTGGGTTCGGTGAAAGAAATTATTGAATATGAAAAGTAAATGAAAAGGAACAAATTACTAAAAGTTCAATTGATACGAAAGTTAACTACTGATTAAAAAGTAAAAGAACAAAGCAAATATAACAAAGACATACGAACAGTGAACAAATAGCAGGTATCGATTTACTCTCCGGCCTTTATCTCAACTTACTTAAAAAAGATCAAAAAGATCTCTTCAGATTTTCCATCCAGCTTTATAAACTCTTCAATTTGACATTTACCTAGGTTTTGGTCAGCGTATCAGTTTTACCAAGAGGGATTCTTATAACCGCTTCTTATATGGATAAAAACTTTTCTCTGGTCACTCATATTTCTTATTCTACTTCAAAAGTAATATCTTATTAAAAATAATGTTTACATTAAAATAATAAATACAAATTAAATTTAAGATAATTGCACTCTTTTGTCAAACGCTATTTTTAATGGTAACGTGCAAAGTAACAGAAAAAGTTTAAATAAGCATCTGTTATTGTTACTTCAATGCCAGGTCGTAGCATAAACTTTGCCAATTGTTTACTCGCGCAATTTGCATATGAATTGAAATTTAGATTTAAGATATACAATGAAAACAATTTTCTCGTGACGTTAATGACGGAGAATTTGTTATTGCCTTTCGCAATGCATGATTACTTTAGAATAATAAATAAACTGCTCATTTTGTCAAATATCACTAGAAAGTTAATAAGAGTATTAGAATAATTAAAATTTGAGTTTGATGAATTCAATTAGTTAAAATTTTGTGGATTTATTATTAGCCCTACATGTTTCATGTCTAAGAGTATTACGATAAATTGTATAATCACTTTCTGGTGATTATCTTAAATTTCATCAAAGTTAATAAATCAAAATCATCCAATTTTAGTGCGATTTGTTTCAAGCAATCAACAAAGAATTTAAACAAAAGTATCAATAATAAATTAGTAAGTTTTTTTTTGACTGTATAAAATCCTTTAACAACAAAAAATCTCAACAAGGACGTGGTTTATAATGTTCTTGTGTCTTGTTCGTTAGCCGAGAGCAAAGAGAGAAGAAAAGATCGATTGGCAACTTTCCAAAGCTCGACATCTGCCAAGAAATCTCAGCTGGTCAAGGACAAACTTTTGCCAAATCTTTCACTACGGAAAATGATGTTCCAAACACAAATCATTGTTACGAGACTGACGTGATTCATTTTTAAATTGTCTTCCTTCACTAAGGAAAAAGGAGTTCAGGTGAAAAAACAATTTTTGAAATCAATTCGATACAATTTTGAAAAAAAAATTTCGTTCTTATGAAAATACAAAAGAATATGTGTGAAATTTTGTCAGAATCGTAATAGTTTCCTGGAAATTATTTACATGGAAGCATAAGGTATTGTAACTGTTGAAAATCTAGGTAATCTTTGGAAATTTATTAACTTTGAGGGATGTATTTTACTATAAACAAAATGTATAAAATTATTTTGTCACCCAAAAATAATGGAATCCAAGGGAGACAATAAACTTTCTCTTTAGACGCAAAAAAAGTTGCAATACTACTTCCGGTAATTTTTATAGTTAACGAAGGATAGTTTATATACAGTTTAATGTATATTACAAATTGAGAATACGTCACATTTGTTCATCCGTTATAAACACAAACTGGAAAACGAGTAAAGAAACCGTCAGGTTCATTTGAAATCATGTCCGATGTAGACTGTAACAAGGCCAAAAGGGAACTGAACTGCATGATCACATCAGGCCCTACCTGACTAAAAAAAGAGAGAGAGACCTTCTACCAACGATTCAAGATCCATTCCATAGAAAGAGAAAGAGAGCAGGTATGGACACAGAACAGGAAAAAAAACCTACCATATAGGAATTTTAAACTCTATTTAAGATTTTATGACAGATTAAGCATTGTTTCGTAATGCTTACAGAAAGTCATAAACCACCCATTTAAAACATGCAAGAAATTTCCCTTATAACTTTAAACATTTTAAACACTTTTAAAGTGCAAAAAATTTAAATTTTTTAAAAATATCACTCTGGTACAGCTTTATTGAAATTACCCTAAAGGCTTTGCTGCTTTAATGTCAGTTGCGGTTACTGAATAATCGCTTAAATAAATGATCCTGGTGTTAATTTAGGTTTCCACCCGCTATTCGATATGACAAATGTTAATATTACTAGCTTTAACTCGATTCCTGAGATTACAGTTTAATCGTCATGTCAACTCTCGAGGTTTAGGAACTCTCTAAATTTTAACAGAACCCTCTTCTTTTATGTAATTGATACTCTAGGAAGCACTTTGAGCTCGAGGTAAAATCATCTTTAACTTTTTTGGTTATCAAAAGGTAGTTATGATGTTAGTTCTTTGAATACGATACAATTGATAAGCCGTTATTAAAAAAGTAGTGATTAGCCAAATGTTAGTCATTCGTAACTGTTTTAATTTGGACGAGATTACAAATTTAATTATGGAATTTCAAAAGTATTATCACCAAGAGAAATAATCTACTAAATAATTGTCTTCTAGCTGCTACAAGTAACATTTTCGATTTTATTCTACATTGTGTGATATGCTCCGACTTCGTCAAGTTGTAAATAAAACGGATACAAGCATTTACGGACCTTTCCAACTTATAATTTAAATCATCAGTAAAGTCATCATAGACAGGACAACAGTAATCAAAAACAGGAATAATAAGAGACTTAACCAGCAAAAGACGAGTTGACTCTGGAAGTGAGTCTTTATTTCAGTTCAGTTGTTAAAGAATCCTAAAGATTAAATCGACATTCCAAAAATATGATCTTTCCAAGACAAGTTTCTTTCCAACGTCAAACCCAGATCCTTTACTGCTTCTTTATAAAGAAGTGGCATTCCATTTACAAGTAGAGAAAGAAGACATGATAGTGTGTCTAATGAAGGATTATTATTAGCTGAAATAACCATAGCTTGTGTCTTGTCAGAATTAATATTAATCGTTTCACGAAACGATGACAGTGGACCCTCAAAATACAACTTAAAATCATCCGCGTATTTATGAAATTTACAATATTTATGTCCATTACCAAGGTCAGAAATAAATCATTTAACTAGTAATGAGTAAAAAGAGACGTCACACTTAACTTTATCCCAATCCGAGTGTGCACCATTTCCATCAATTACCCTTTGGTATCTAGTATCTAAATAAGACCCAAACCATCTACAAACTGACTTAGACAATTTAAAAGAATAGAGTCTTTGAATCAAGAATTTGTGATCAACTGATTGAAATGCTATATAGAGAAGTCAACAAATATTTCCATAGTTACATGTTTCACGTTTATAGCCAGCTTGATATCATTAGTAAACTTTAACATTGATGTACATGTACTGTGTTTAGAACAAAAGCCAAACTGTAGTGGTTCTAATAGTGCATTTTTATTTAAAAAGGAATTTATTTGGGTACATAGAATTCTTTTTAACGGTTTAGACACAGCACAGATTTTAGATATTGGTCTATAATCAGTAATTGTTAAAAATGATGAATGGTGGTATTTTACAATCACTCACAACATTTTAAATTTGATCACGGATAGTTTATTATTATTTACAAACTGAGAATACGTCAGATTTGTACACCCGGTATAAAGATCAATTGAATAACTAGTTAAGAAAACCGGTAGAAGATGCACGGGAGAACGCGCACGATGTGGACTGTATGAGGGTCGTAACGGAACTGAACTGCGTCATCACATCAGGCCCTTGCTGATCGACAAAAAAGGTGGGAGAACTCTCACCAACGATCTAAGCACCATCTTGTAGAGAGAGGAAGAGGGCAGACATGGCCACAGAACAGGGGAAAACTCACCTCAATAGGAACCCTAAACTCAATTAGAGTTTTAATGACAGATTATAAACAACCCGAACTGAACCTGAACAACTGAATTGAGTTCAGTTCCCTTTTGGCTTTCTGTTAGTGTGTACCATGTGAGTTTCTGAATTCTTATCTTCACAGTTCTTTACAGGTATTACTGATTATAACAGGTAAACAAATGTGACGTATTCTTATTTAATAATAAAATTCATTATGTTTTGATAAGTATAAAACCGTTCCTAGCTGAAGGTACATAAGAACCCATTACAATCCAAAGGATTACAGAGTGTGTGGTCACGAGACGCAAACTTTCCAGTCCTTGCACTTAACTCTTTGAGAATTACCTAATGCATAGACTCACCAAATTAAATTAATTTAGGGTTCCTCGAGGTAATTCTCCTTAAGCACGACCGTAAATGCCACACTGTGCTCCTGAAGTTGACCAACTTGTAACGAACCTTAAGTGAAACAGGTAGGTAGCCTGCCTTCTGTAAATTGTCTTTTCCCCCTATTTCGTACAAAGGCATATTGGAAATGTGTTTCAATCTGTGTAATTACCAATGGGTGATGGGTCAGTTCTACCTGAAAGTGAATAAGGACTGGTCAAGTTCGTAGATTGGATTTTTCATAGTTTTGTTAGTAGTTCATAAAATTTACAAACAGGTCGGTTAGTCAATTTCAATGCTCCCCTGATTTTGTAGGGAAATAATTAAGAGGTTCGATTAGCAAGAGTAGGTTAATGTTGTAAAAGTCGGTTCACAAAAAGTTCGGGGAAGCATCCTCGATAATCCAATTTCATTTGTTAAATTTGTTAATCAGTCGAAAGAAAAAGGAGGGAAAAAAGAAATGCTGAATGGATCAGGTTCTAACTATACATCTGTAGCTTGATAACACAACTAACAACCATCAATAAATTAACCGACAAACTAGAACCAGAAAACCTTGAAGTATAACCCTACCGACAACAAAAATGTCCAGATTCACTAATTCCTTAACTAATTTGCTCAAAGAATCTCAAACCTCGCTAGAGATCTGATTTCCAGAATTTTTTTCAGGGATAGGTTTTGGTGATAAGCTAAATTCCTGAAAGTGTTAATCTGTTAACTCTATTTCTTTCACCAATGCTTTCTTACATCTTTGACATTTAGCCACCAATTTTAAATTGTAGATTACATGCCTTGTAAGTAGTTAGATATTGTAAGGTGTAAATAAATTCTACGAAGTCAGGACGTGAAACAAATACGAGAAAGCAGTTCACGTACCCTACAAAATAATGCTCAAATGGTTTAAGTAAATTACATTTGTGTATACATTTCACGTTTGCGACATCATTATGCTTAGGCCTTAGGATAATTTGGTATATAACTAGCAATCGGATTGGGTAGATAAATACTGTCTCACAAACTATTTTACAATTTTTATTTTAGCAGTTAATAAAGCAAGTACTTTAGCATCACTATTTTTAAATAAAACAATAGAATTTAATACAGTAATTCTACAGTATTGTAATATTCTGCTAATAAAGGTATCCGTCTATTTACAACAGAAACGATAATTACAGTCTGGATAAGTCATTTTCGCACAAGCTTTCCAAAGTAAGCTCCATCCCATCATCTGAAATCTCTAAGATACTGGGGATGAGGAAGGCGCCGTTAAATGGGGTAATTAAGTTCGCTTTAACGGTACTTAATGCGAAGCTGCATGTCAAAGAAAATTTAGATTTCTAAAATTCAAATGAAGCACTAAGACATTCGTTAGTTGATACCTGTACTACGAAGTTGTTACTTATTCACAAATAAACGGATTGAAAATCAGTAATTTTAATTAACTACATTTGCCAATTAACTATTACCATGAAATTAATTACTGAATTTGAAGTTTAATAATGATTGAGGCTATATTGTGAAGGCTTCATTAAACCTGATCCTTAATAACGAGTATCTTAAAGTTATAGTATTTTTTTTACTTGGTAAAAAATAGTTTAAAAACGTGGTCAAAATTAAATTCTATTCTTAACTGTTCAAATGATTGTAAATGACATCTTTTGGAAAAAAAATAAATAAGAATATGAAGCTGTTTAAAGTAGGTATTTAAAGTTATAAAGTAAATTTCTTGCAAAATTTAAATGGGTGGTTTATGGCTTTCTGCAAGCATTGTCAAACAATGCTTAATCTATCATAGAATCTCTAATGGAGTTTAGAGTTCCTATTGAGGTGGATTTTTCCCTGTTCGGTTGCTATGTCTGCTCTCTTTCTCTCTCTCTCTTTTTCTCTCTACCTGATGGTGCTCGAATCGTTGGTAGGAGTTCTCCCCCCCCCCTCCCCCTTTGGGTCAGTCAGCGCATAATAATCGACTGATAAGATGATAGCATCCAGTTCCGTTTTGGCTTTTATACAGTCCACATCGAGCGCCTTTCATAAGATGATCATAAGATCAATCATAAGAGCAATCATAAGATCATCATAAGAGCAATCATAAGATCATTATAAGATCAATCATAAGATGATCGCATCCAGTGCCGTTTTGGCTTTTATACAGTCCACATCGAGCGCGTTTTCCCGTGAATTTTTTGATGGATTGTTGACTGGTTCTCCATTTTGTGTTCATAACGGTTGTACGAATGTGACGTATTCGAGATTAAAATAACAATAAACTATCCTTTTGGAAACTGTCACGGTGTTGTGGCATTTTGTGAAAATATCATAAAATATTCCTAACAATTAAAAGATTTGAACAATCTAACAATCCTAACGACTGTCGATAAACCGATTGTACTCAGGAGAGGTTTTTCTACAGTTTTCCCTCTCCACTGGCGAGCAAACCCAATATACCGGGTGGTCTAGGCAAATGCGAGTACTCCTAATTTCAAGTCGTTCTGTAGACGCACAAAATACTTGGAGAATATATTCAAAGTACTGAATTCTAGGAACTCCCTACGGGGGACACTCATTGGGCCTGAAAGGTCGTTAAAACGAATGTATAATAACTAAAAAAAAAACAATCATGGTTAGATAAGTAAAGTTTCGGTAACGAAATCTTTCCGTGTTATGTTAATTTTTAAATCCTGTTTACAATTCATAAAAAAATACTGTTTCTACCAAATATCGTCTTCATATACATATAAAACATTTAAAGAATTTAGTAAGTTCTTGTATTTATTTTACCTAAAAACTAAAAATAGTCGCAACTCAGTATCGTATTCATTAAAAAATTAGAGAGCATTATTATGTTTTTTTTAACTCCGCTGTGAAACACTGTTAAATAAATAAATAATTTCGATAGTCATTTTGTTCGATTGAAAAGTCTGCAACTCGTACACTTTCGACGGCTTATTTTCATTTATTTTTGACCTTTGATATTATTTGAGGATTAATCGGTGAATCGAAGTAGAAGCTACGTGCACAATTCTATTATCATTTTCTTTAATCAAGACGATCGTTAAATGAAAATCCCTAAGATAGAACAGCATTGTTCAAAATTTCAGGAGATGTATGTAAATGCAACATATATAAGATTTGAATTTACAGCAGCCCTAGATTTTATCGCATCAAGCGACAGTTCTATAAAAAGTCTCGGTTTAATTAGAGGCCATGGAACAAGCTAAGACTTTTAATAAAAGGAAGCACGGGATTGGATTGAAGTACTATATCATGCTAAGAGATTAGCGTCATTTTAAACTCCTCTTTCTCGTTTTTTAATTTGAATAAAAGTTTTAGCAATGTCTGTATAAACGCATAATATTAATTAATTGAAAGCAAAGTAATTTAAGAGCTTAAATTACATGAAAAATATTTTATACAAAAACTAGAATTTCACTAAATATTTTTTTTCCTGTTTTAACAATGAGGAACACGGTAATTTTAATTAAGCCTGTAAGTTTATTACCAAACATTTGAATAATGATGAAATGCGTGAGTTGTAAACTCTAATTAAATTTGGTTTGATAATCCTTTGAAATATGTACATTGTCGAAATTTCGAGAAAATACAACGCTTTTCGCAAACAAAGTGTCATAAACTCGAAGCTATCGGCTTTTGATAAACATTGTGACTTAAGTCTTCTCTTTTAGATGCTGGACTAAATCGAACCTAGCACCTGTTCCCACATTCTCTCCACTTTAAGCGACTTCATAAATTCTCCAACATCAACAAGTCAACTAGCTTTCATGTAATTAATCCTTTTGCTACTCCTCTTAAGTCACTCTAAACCAACTTAATTATCAGAATACAAATACTCTTGAACTTCTAGGAGGCACAAATTAAAAACTAAATTTACTGATGTTCTTCTATACAACGTAATATTATTAAAAAAAAATTTTTTTTGAGAACAAATTAAATTTCTTATAAAAATAAAACAGCGTTAACAATTCATTCTGTAAATAGCATGTGCTTGCAAATACTCGCTTAGATTAGGCGGTACAGGTGGTCCTCTAAAGGACGGAAACCTTGCATGTAATTAGTACAAAGACTCGGTAATTAACCGCGGATTAGTGAACCATTTCCCTCCATTAATTGACGAACTGATCAAATGCTCTTTCCCTATCGCATTTTCTAATTAAGGACATGCACCAGAATAACCACAAAGTAATTTTAACCATTTTTTCAAAAGATACAAACTGCTGCTTATACAATAATTTCTAAAATGAACATAATATTTAATAATTCAATTCTAATTTATCAATCTGAAATATTTTCCCTTTGACACTAGTGAAAATCATTACCAAACAAGGTTTCAAATCACTGCTTGATAAATTAATTAGCTCTTAGCACAAATTTGAGATAAGGATTCATTAAATTAATCAGAAACAACTTACATAAAACCAAAAATATTAAGTATGCTCTAGAGCTAAGCTAAGTCATGACCAGGATAGATGATATATAGCGATCGTCAACTATTATTATTTTACGTTAAAAGAAATTGGATTTTTTACAACATCTTTGTGTATTTGCCCCCTTAATAAATTTTGTGATAGATGAAATGTAAAGAAAAAAAGTGAAAGAAGTAAAAACCTGAAAGGGAGACTAACCCTAAGCAACATTTTGAGGTGGCTTATCTTGACTAGACACTGAGTGAGAAAATAATAGGAAGACCCAGTCACTTGGAAGAGATGAGAACCCACGGTCAATAGCTACTTTCTTTGTGATAATCCAACCTATTGAAACTCCACGCTTTTATTCGTTTTATTCCAAGAATTATAAGAATATCTTATTCAGAATATAAAAGTATAATGTTGCATGAGCATAATATTTGTGAAAGAAAAAGAATCGCTAAAATTTCCCTTATACTTGTAGAAAGAGGATTTATTCATATTGCTTTTCAAAAAAGTTATTTCTTGATAATTCTCTCCAACGAAGACTTTTTTCTTGTATTACTTTGGTACGTGCTTTAGGAATTTTTAATACTTCCCGTCCATAAAAAAATGGTATTTTGGGTAACCTTCCGTTCTTTAAACGAAATTTTGCTAAAGACCAATCTAAGGCAAATGAAGTGTCCACATTTTTAAGAAAGACGAAATCAAGACGAAAGATGTGGACTTTGGGGGACGCACACTTGTTCGCTATTGTTCAACGTTTCTGATCTCGAGAACCATTTTACGTGAGATCGCGTTTGGTCACGATTTCGAGCGATTTGTCGTAGCTTACTTTGCGAGTCTCAAGAAGCTATCCCTCTTCGCTTTTATGGAGGTACCCCGATTACGGTATCAATGGAAAATCCATTTCCACTACTCGCAGTAGATACATAAGTATGATAGATTTCCTACCTTCTACGTGCCACCTACGCTGCCTGAGAATTCAAGAGGAGTCTGGAAAAAAAGATTATTTCCAATCCCCTTTACCTCAAAGTATTGAAAAGGTTAATACCTTACATTATATTCAATACCAAATTCTCCGAAAAGGATAGGAACCCCGAATAAATGCCTATTTCTTGGGAAAGCTACTTTTGATGATGACAATTTTCAAGTGAAATAGAAAACAGTTTTTACAAATTCTTGTTAAATGTATTGTTAAAATTGTTTGATGATATTTTACATAAATTAACAGCACCTTCATAGCTATCGAAGAATAGTTTATTTTAATACAAATTAAGAGTACGTCACATTTTTTCATCCGTTATAAACACAAATTGGAGAACCAGTAAAGAAACCGTCGGGAAATACACTAAAAAATTCGTCCGATGTAGAAGGTAAGAAGGCCAAAAGGGAACTGAACTGCATGATCACATAAGGCCCTAGCTCACTCGCAAAAGGGAGGGGGAGCTCCCACCAAAACGACTAAAGCTCCGTCCTGTTAAGGCAAAAGAGTAGGAATGGCCACCGAACAGGGGAAAACCTACCTTAATAGGAACTTTAAACTCCATTAAAGATTTTATGGCAGATGAAGCATTGTTTTAAAATGCTTACAAAAAGCCATAAACCATCTATTTTAATCTTGCAAGCAATTTCCCTTAAAACTTTGAAAACCTGGTTGTTAGAAAATATTTGATGGTATTTCACAGAATTCATAGAACTTTTATATTTAACGAAGGATAGTTTATTCTTCTCACAAATTTAGAATACGTCACATTTGTACACCCTTTATAAACACAAAATTGAAAACCAGTAAAGAATCCGTTAGAAAAAAAAATCGGAAACTCGCCCGATGTTGACTGTATCTGATCAAAACGGAACTGAACTGTAAGAAGGCCAAAACGGAACTGGTAACAAAACTGGAAATGCACTTAACAGGTTGCCTGATGCAGACTGTACAAAGGCCGCGATAGAACTGATTTAGCATGTTGACATCAGGCCCTATCTATAACTGACTAAAAGAACGGAGAACGAGCTTCCACCAAAGATTCGAACTCCAGCCTGTGGAGAGAGAGAAAAGAAAACAGGCATGGCTACAGAAGAAGGGGAATACCTACCTTAATAGGATTTTAGCACTCCATTCAAGATTTTATGACAGATTACAAAAGACCATAAACCACGCATTTGAATATTGCCAGATATTTTCCTCATAACTTTAAATATTCTAAACACTGGTCAATAAAATCACTGATCAAAATTGCATATCTGTCTTATGGTATGTTTTTGAAATAATGAAGGACTCACCAAGAGATTTCGGAAGTTTTATATACACAACAAGAAGATAAATATTTACTCTAAGTAAATATTACTTTTGAAAACCAAACTAACTGTGGTATAGTCAAGAGAAAATTTATTTTTAATGAACTTCCAATAATTATTTCCAATCATTGTCAACCCTTTCAAGTCAATTGTTCTACTTCTGTTCAACCATTACATTCAAAAGTTATTCTTTTCTAATTCTTACCAAACCTTTCAGAAATCGACTTCTTCAACTTCTCGCCAACCTTCTAACCCTTCTTTGTATTTCCGTCATAGTTTCCAATTACTTCTTTTGCCTTTATTTGCCCTGTATCTCTTTATCACTTATCACTTACACGTCAAAATTAATCTACTTGACTTTCTTCCTGCCTTCTTTGTTGATTTTCTTGGAATGTTGTCATTTGAGTTCTACTCCCCAGAAGACTTCTCCGCAAACTTGGTACTAAACGGCTTTTATTGTAGCATCCTAATTTGGAAACGCCTGAATTGCCAACCTACTATTCTGTTCAAAAAGTAAAGACATCTGTCTTTGAAGGCTTATTACAGATGTAAAAAAATCGCACGGTATCCAAAACACATGAAATTAGTAGCTACATCATTTCTACGTTTTTTTAAAAAATCAAAAATTATAAAAAAAAATTGTTTGGTTATGTCAGCTAGGGCCTGATTTGTTATTGCAGTTTAGTTCCCTTTTAGCCTTCTTACAGTTTACATCGTGCGGGTTTTCAAGTGCATTTATCGAAGGAGTGTACTCCAATTAGTGTTTATAACGGGTGAACAAATGTGACGTATTCTAAATTTAAAAAAAAATTAACTGTTCTTCGAAAAGGTGCTGTTAATTTATGTGAAATATGATTTATTCCTTAAAATACTACAATAGGTTATTTATTTTAAAATTTTGTAATTTGGTAAAATTTATACCCTCAAAATTTGCTGGAGTTTAATTAATGCAATTTTGACCAGAAAATATTTTGAGACAAAATGTAGTCCTCATTTAAACTAATTAGGTAATCTACGATCAGCAATACCTGGAGAAAAGAACCAGATAATATCGGATATAAAGTCTATTGTGTGGAAGGAAAGAAAGAACTAAAGATCGAAAAGGTTTTAAGATTTAAAGTCGAATCTAGGCAATTACGAAGAGATGTTCAAAGTTAGGAAAAAGTCTATTTTTGAAGAAGTAGTAAAAAAGTGATTTAAGGACGCTTATACCCTCAAGCGGTTCTCAATTCTATCGGACCATGATACTCAATATTTTTTTAATTCCATTTCGTCTTATAATTTGGTTTCTCTATAGTATTTTGTAGTTAAAATCATTACACAAACAAATATTATTAAAAAAAATTTTTTTTTTTGAAAATTACAACTTTTTAAAATTTTGTATTCCTGATTATTTCAAAAAAGTGAAGGATTTCTACCCTTAAATAACATTTTCTTAACAACGGAACGGTAAATTAATGAAATATTATTGTAAAAGCTGTATTCTATTACAGTTTAAAATATATTAGTTTTTTAAAAAAATGTGTAGAACTGTGTTTTTTAAATTAATCAAAATATAGTCATTTTGCGCGTTTTGTTACTTTTTCCATGTAAAAGTCCCAACTTTATAAATTTATATCTCAAAAACAGAACGGTAAAATTTAATAAAATTATAACAGTACATGTAAAGTAATGCATTTATTATGTCATTGAAATTTTATAAGAATCTGTAGAAATTGGTTTTTTGGATAAACCTCCTTAAAAGCGAAGAAAATATCTGGTTTTGAGAAAGTTATTAAACGGGTGATAAAATCTCTGGAAAAATCTATATTTTACAAGAATAATACAAAAAAGGAAAAAGTTGTCACATTCACTTTGATTGACAGAAGACAAATTTTAAGTTGCCAGTAAATTTACTTTGGTTTAAAAATTATACGAGAATTGACAATTGAATGAGAAGTTAAAATCCAACTTCAGAGAGTTCAAAAGTTCATCTTAAATCTCGAGAGAAATTTCAGTGGTTCTCATTAAGACTGGGCAAAATTTCTCTCCGTGGAAATTAAAGTGTGGAAACGAAATGTTCTGACAGAAGAAGAAAGAAAGACCATGCAATTACCAACTGAAAGTAATTCTGCAGTTTTTTTTTATATTTTTTTAACAGCATCTCTCTCTTTTCTCTTCCCCTCACTTTAACGAATGTCGCAGTATCATTCACCTGGGATTTTCTTAAAACAAATATGATGCAAAAAATACGCTTTAAATTTCGCAATGCATTTCACATTTTTTTGTAGGGAAAAAACTTTTTTTAATCTACCGGTTTTTAACTTCAACTTTTTTCACCCCATGCCACAAAAGATTTTATAGATTTAGTTTTAAGAGAAATTCTGACTTCTAGAGAATTTTATGAGATCTCAGAATATATATAATGCATCTTTTACACCCTCAAGAAGGGCCTTCTCCGTTCAATCGAAAAGCGTAATTGCACCTTTGTAAAAAATTCCAAGAATGACTTGCTCTCTAGAGAAAAGGTCCAGGATTTTTTATTTGAATCGGTAAAATGAAATTAAAATAGAAAAAAAACAGTGAACGATTATTGTTTAAACAAGAATATATAAAAAATATTCATAATATAATTTTCATAACATGGATAAATATTATTTATAGGAAAAAGCAATTTGTTAAAAATTAAAAAATATTTTTTACAAAGAAAAATACGAAAATTTGTCGAGTCAGCATTATTAAAAGCTCGTTTCTTAAGTTTCACTCTTTCAAATCCGTGACTTAAATCTTCTAAGAATGTATAATAGCATTTCTCCTCATTTACGACTTCGTTGTTAAACTCAACAAAAAAGAAGAGTAAGGAACATTTTACTCGAAAGAAAAGTAATAAAGATAATATTAACACATTAATAAGGCCTCAAAAATTAAAAAAAATGTATTTTTAGATTTACGATATATAATCAAAACTAAAATATTGGTTAATATTATTTTAAGAATAGAAAATTAAAAATGATCAAAATACACAGGAAAATTTTTAACTGAAAATTCAAAGTAAGTTGTTAATTAAAATCTAAACAAAAAACGAAATCTTCATAAAGAAATTTTTGTTAATTGTTGCTTCTGTAAATGAAAATCTTATGCATTTATAATAATTAAAGTTATTTTGTAAATTGATAGTTTAACACTTCAAACAAAGTAAATTCGAGGATCAGCAACATTGATACGGTGTCAATTTAACTCGAAATCATTTGACATTTCCATATGCCGATAATTGAACTGATTCGACATATAGCGATTAATTTCGATTTCCTCGAATTAAGAGCAATGCCCTTTATACTCGAGAACCAATATCGATTATTGCGGTATCGTAATAAAAAAGCCTTTGACGAGCTTTTGATCGATTTTACTTGCAAAGCGAATTAACCCCTTTTAAATGTCATGAAACCTTGTCATCACTATACCTATATCTTGACTGCGAAACATTCAATGAAACTGTGATATTAAAATACCTATCAATCATCATATTTTTCGATCCTCTAAATCCTCTTCAATAATTGTAATTGTAAATAAAACTTTAATTTGATAAATTAATTTAATTTTAATAAATCTTATCTGTTAATAATATAATTCGATGCAGCAAAGCAATCTCCAATTTGGGTCTTGACTTAAATCTTTGTAAATTCTCAACTTATTATCTGCTAAGTAGATAGATTTACAGGAGTTAAATAATCAGAATTGGTGTTCATTTAAGAGGCCGAAGAGAAAGCTATGAGTTTATTAACCCCAAGGGTAAGGACTGGGTTAGCGTAACCTAGGCAAATTTTGAATGTTGCGCCATTTCTTAACAACTCGATGGAGGGGGCTCGGACTGGAGGGGGAAAAATCTTTGAGGTACCAACCGAAGGTAGCTTCTTTGGCAGAGTCAGTCTACGCTTGCTCTTCAATCTGGTATTGTTGAAAATTTATAGATCAAAATTTTTTGAAATATTGAAAGTTTCCAAAAATAAAGAAACATTATTTATAAACTTTATTACAATTTCTTAAAGTGTAAAGCAGAAGTGTTTATGTAAAATTGGACCTTCTTTGTAATGTTTACAAATATTACATTGAATATATTTATTCCAATGTATTTTTTTATATTCGTTAAAATTTTTCCTAAAGATGTCACGTCCAAAAACTAGAAGCGTATCTGCTTTAGAACAGCTTTATGAAGTTGAAGAAGATGAGGAAGGAGAACTGATAATTCCAGCAACGTAGACGACGCTATTGACGAGGAAGCTGTCTTTTCGCAAGACTCTGAGTCAATGTGCAGCCACTGTGCAGGGAGAATGTTGCAAATATTTTCTGCAATTGCACAAACTTAAAATTCATTTTCTTTTTATAATTTTACGATGCTTATAAAACCTTGTCATTTTTAAGAAAAAAAAATTTTCTAACCAATTTCTGTCGTTTCTTTAGGTTTTAATCATCAACTTTGTCACCTATTACTGGATACTAGACTCGATTGTTTAAGAATGCCAAAAGGTGTGATGAGCTACATGATCTAGAATATTAGATGGTTGATGTCTCAACCGCAGTTGATAGCCGTTTAAGTGACACAGACTCCCATGCCGCTGTTGGCACTAAGTATGAACATTTAACGAAACGATGATCACCACCTTACTCTAAATTTTATGGACTAGTTGCTGTGTTTAAAAATTTAATTCTAATTTAATTATTGATCCTTTGTTTCATTGTTAATTTAACATTTAAATAAATAACAATTAAAAGATACATTATCAGATTAACAATGAATACATTATTGTCATTAATCCAACAGTAAATGGAAACTTACCGATATTTGGATGTTGAAGTTTCCTACATATCCGTGCCTCTCGCTCGAGTTTTTGAAAATCTGTAACAAAAAACAGTTCATGAATAAGAAATTTATTGACGACAGGACTTTAACAATAGTATTGCGAACATCTGGACAAGTGAGATCTCTAATATAAGAATATTGATATTAAACTACTTATTTTCCGAAGCTTTTATTCCAGTTTTCATCTATTCCAATGCAAAAAGAACTGTTCTCTGTGAATGGCTGAGAATCTTTCAAAAATGTATACGACTCAATAAAGAATTTTATAGGATCTCAATCACTTCGTTTTCAATGAAATAAACTCTAGAAAGAATTGTCCTATCAAAAGATTCAACGTGGTAATTTTCATAAACGTGAACAGAATTCTCCCTGTTTTACGAGGAAGAGCGTGAAAAAAGGAGACTTGTATTTAATACTCTCTTAGTAAATTTGCAATTAAATATTGTTTTTTTTTATTCTCCTACATAATGTAAAACAATTTTCTTTTATTTAAGATCGTCATTGCCGAGATTCGCAATAATTTTAGTAATCGAAGAAAATAGCACGAAGGTATTTACATGCAAAGTACTATTCTGCCTGTAAATAGGAATAGTCGAATTGGATTCGAACCCAACATTGGATAGAGATCAGTCCGGATATCTCTGTTCTAGAGCTTTTCTCAAATAGAGACGAATGATATGTGTATATATATATATATATAGAAGGCACGAGGACTTGTGCTCCACTTGCACTTAGTTACATACGAAACAACTCTAAGTGTATACATCAACGACTGTAGCTATGCTATTGCGGTTGTGTACAAGAGCAGTTACAATCAACGATGAAACACATTGTACTTCCCGTCATAGTTAGAGGCTATGTATTATAAATTATTTAACCCTCAAATGTACATACGTATACACACACCAGGATTAATACCAAACGTTATGACCTAGAGCAAATGCATGTTACTTCTTATCTCTTTTCCTCCCTCATAAAAAACTCTGTTATGCAATAAAACATTTCTAAGCCACCTTTTTCAATAAATCTTGAAATCTATGAAAGATCCGCATAAACTACAGCTTGAACTAAGTACTAAATACAGTCTTTTAAAAATAGTCTTCAAAAGAATTTCGTTACAGCAAAAATTAAGAAGTTTCGGAATTCAGCTTTTGGAATTTGAGTCGTTGAATCCAACGTATGGAATTAGTGATATGAAATCTGGGTTATGGAATTAGGGATATTACATGATCAATAAGGAATTTGGGATTTAAAATTCAAGTTACGAAATCTGGGTTATAGAATCCAGGATGTGGAATGTAGGATATGTAATTAGGGATGTAAAATCCGGGTTATGGAATCCGTTATATAAAATCTTGGATTCGGAATCTGAGATATAGAATGCGGGATTTAAAATAAAGATTATGGAACTTCAATGATAGAATTAGATAAGTGGAATTCATTGTATTAAATCTGTCATATCGTCGGAGATACTGAGATATCGTGAGTCTACACTTGGTTATACCGCGTACCTGCAAATCTCTTAAAGGCTACTTTTAGTGCAATTTGACCTGCAATATAGCCCTTAAGGAATTTTCAGAATCACGGTATTAACCAAGGGCAGGTGTACGATATTGCAGTAGCTTCGACGATATGGAATCGGGACTTATTCCGGATAATTCAAATTGAATTATTTCTTTTTGTGTAATCTACATTATTTTTTTATAATCTGTTTATAGATTCCGGATAGACAAACTCTTAGAGAGTTCTGGCAGGATGTAAGCTTGGATACAGTACCAAGATTTCTGAACAGAAAACAATTTCTGTACATTTTTATTATTTCGGTTACAATATATTATTTTGTTCTTTCTTACTAATAGAAATCCTGTGAGTTTTACTGACTAAACCTATCCCAAAGCGACAGTAGAAATTAAGTAAATTCCAAGTCTAAATCTTGTTGACCAGAATAAGTGAATATATCTTGAGAACCTTGGCTGCGGCGAGCAAATTTGGAGAATTAAAAAATTTCACTTTGTTAAATGGCGCCCAAACAGGGACTGTAAATAAACAATTACGAATTTTTATAAATAAAAAATTTCACTTCATTAGAATGTTTGTGGAATCTGAATTGTGAAATCAGATGTGTGGAATTCATGATATGAAATGCGGTATATAGAATCGGATATATTGAATATTGGATATGGTATCTAGGATATGAAATCGATAATGTAAAATTCTGGGTGTGGAAGGAAATTTGTGGAATTTGAGTTGTGGAATCCAGGACTATGAAATCCGGGTTATGGAATCAGAGATATTGAATATTGGTGTGCCATCTGGGATATGAAATTCGGAAAACGGAATTTGAGGTGCGGGATCTGGGATGTAGAATAAAGTTTGTGGAATTTGAGTTGTGGAATCCGAAATGGATTCCAGATGAAATATTGGATTTAGAATATTGATAGTAGTGGAATTTGAATTATAGAATTCAATGTACAGAGTTCCATGCATGGAATTCAGGACATGGAATCGGGGATATGAAATCGGGGAAAAGAAATTCAAGATATGGAATAAAGTTTGTATCAAAGTTGGTGTATAAAATTCGTCATATGGAATAGGGGATATGAGATCCGGATTATGGAGTCCGGGATATTAAATATTATATTGAATGTGTCATTTGGGACCTGAAATCGGGGATGTAGAATTCGGGAAAAAGAATTCGAGGTGCGAAATTTGAAATGTGGACTGGTGAAATGTTATTTTTGGAATACGGGATCTAAAATTCGGGTTATTCGGACATAGAAGCCCAGATGCGAAATCTGGGATATAGAATGCGGAATTTGGAGTAAAATTTGTGGAATTCAAGTTATGGAATCCGAGTAATAAAATCTGGAATGTGGAATCCGCGTAAATAAATCCGGAATATAAAATCCCGAATGTGTGGAATCAAGTCAATGAAATTCGGTATGTTGTATCCGTTATATGGAATCCTGGATGTGCAATCGGGGATATAATCAAATTTGCAAGTTCCGTAGAGTTTTTTTTTTTTAATAAATCCGTTAGCATGAAAAACTTTTAAGTAAGTCGGACGTTGTTTGAAAAACGAAAGTTGCAAGAAGTTGATACGCGTATTTCCCTGGAGAGAACATAAACTGTTTTCAAGTGGGCAACATTACGCAAATGATCTGGCATTATTTTCATGCTTACTAGAAGTTTCCGCCTTTTCGACGTTCTCTCCTAAACTTTGTGTAAACAACCGTTGAGCGAAGCAAATCAGAGAAATAGAAATGACAAATTTCTCTCAGAAGACACTTAATTCAAGGAAATTGTCGGCTAGATTATTTTCGCGAATTTCATTCATCTCTAGACAGTCCCATAACTTATTTAGTCTTCTATTCATAAATTTAAATTTATCAACTGACATTTGAATTTCTTGATTAAAACAGTAGAATGGAAGACTTTAATATTAAAGCTCTATACGATAAAGACAATTTTTTTTCAGAAGAAAATATTTTTCGATAATGAATTTCTAAAGTAAGAAATAAGACTTTGAGTAATTGTTAATTAAACTCGTATATTAATTAATACTAGTCAGTTTGTGTAAGATTCGCTTAATAATTCCTAATTAGCAATTTCTGTTTACATTGAGTCAGACATCACAAAGGTATCAGAAACATAAGTTAAATCTCGGTTAAATCTGCTTATATAATATTAGTAATTAGCTTCTTCATTTACAGCGTAATTTATTCTCAAAAACGAAGAATAAAAAAGTTTCAGCAAACTTCACTTTGCTTGAAATTTATGATTCTAAAAAAGATTATTAAACGCGTAATTTAAAAGTACAAATTACCTGGTATTTAAAATCTCCCCTGATCTCGCATGTCGGAAAGTCATCATAAGAAACGGGACTTGAAACAGTCATTATTCCCTCATATCTCGTATACAATAATATTCGCAAGACAGGACTATTTATATTTTATTTGTGCTAGTATTTGACAGCGTGACTGGCGGAAAGAGACAATTTTAAATTGCTACTACTTGTCGTGTTCATTCTGAATTATTATTAGAGAAAAGTTGTAAAAAGAAATCTGATAAAGTGCTGACACTTATTTCTCGTACTGACTTTGGTCACGGATGTAAAATAGTAATTTATACATTTATTAACATATATTTTCTGATGTTGTATATTTTTTTATTGTACACTAAAATCGATTGGGGTTCATGACCCTGCGAAAAAATATTCAAATGAAATTCAAACCGCATTCCATTTTGTCTCTGAAACAAACCACCTTTTTTTCAAGGGATAGAATATATATATTTTTACTTGATTTGCATGCATTTTTGCAATAAAAAGAGTGTGTGGTCTTGTGCCGTTTTGCGGTGAAAATTCAATTTTACCTCCTCGATAAGTTTAAATTGAAAGGCAATATTCTATATTATTACTCAGATTTTAGAACGGATTTTTGGTTTCGAAAAATGTATTATTTGACAATTCAAGAAAAATAAAATTAATATCTGTGTCACCCTGTTTTTTTTTTAAAAAAAGCATATGCAAATTTGTTCGTTTAAACGCATTTTTTATCAAGTCAAAAGTTTCAATCGACTTTATAATTTCATTCAAAATCCTGTATTGATGTTTTCAATATATAATATACGTCTATTTTATATACATTTTCACAGCTTCAATAAACTCAATTTGACAAATTTTCAAGAAGTTTTGCGTCAACTTACTCAGAAAACTCGAAACTACAAATGCAGAAGACGGACTTTTACGTGCAATAGCAAATATTGAATGACACATATCGAAAGTGCAAGGAAAAGAAAAACTTTTGCACGAGGTACTGCATGCAAATTGTACTTAAGTTTTCTATCACGCTACATCTTGCCATTCATTCATACGTATAATCACACGTTTAACATGTTCACGTCCTACATGTACTTTACATTCCATCGAAATTGTAATAACCATTTAGAAAAGGAAACACACATGGCAACTTTAAGCATTACAATTTTCTTATAATGTGCTTTATACCCTTTACTAGTTTTAAAGTTTGTTTAGTGTTTTTGCTTCATAGCATCTTTACAACTTTTTTATATTTTTTTCCTGTATATATTGTGACGTGGAAGAAATTACCACGCACATAAAATTAGAGATTAGTAAAATAAATTAAAGTAACAAGAAAATAAGAGTAAATTGAAGAAAAAAAATACCATCAAGCACGGAATCAAGACTAATATTTTATCAGTTCTTCAAACGTTACAACCAAATTTTGTAAAATTTTTATTAATTAAGTGTTGTTCCTTACCACCTTTTCTTAATTATAAATTGTTAATTCAATACTGAGATCTAGACACAAAAGTCAACAAAAAATTATGAAAAATCTGGTTATAATATATAAATTTGCGACAGAAGCCAACCTTCATTGCAAGTACTCGCCTAATCTTGTTTGATAAAAGTAGAGAAAAACTACGGAAAACCTTTTACAGCCGGTTTATCGAGTGTCAAGTCTGGTTATAATTTTTTTAAAAAACACCATTAAAAGAAATTGGATTATAACTGAATTTTATTTGAACTACATAAAATTAAACAGCCGTCGATTAAAGGAGGTTATATCCTCAGTGCTGGACTTCTTTTTCCTCTTATTTATTTATAGGTGCTCTTAAATTAAAATGAAAAGGTTTTTTTTATAGAGTACTTTTTATTTTCTATCCCTCCGATTTACATAAAAACTTTTGGAAAACAGGACAACAATATTCTTTTTCAAAAAACTTAATCGAAGAAAAGTCTCAATATATATTTTCTTCTATCTTGTTGAAAAATAAAAGATACCAAAATTAGTATATTCACAGTTGATAGAAACTTTTAAAAAAGTATACAAATTCTTATTGAAAAACTTTTCCTTCTCGTATAAATCGCGTATGTTTATAATAATTATCTTATTTCGTCGAAACGTGCAGAACTTTAATCAGACTCATTTGTCATTATGAATATTGAGTTTCAAATGTTTCTAGTCACGGAATAAAAGTGGGATGAATCGATTCTTTAGCAAGGGAAAAGAATTTCTTTACGAGTCGCACAAACGTGACTTAAGTTCTCATGCACATCAGTGATTTTTCATTTTTGTGACTGCGACATATTTGTTATATTCATATTCCAGCATTATTTCTATGTATGCAACCAGTAAGTCATTTTTAATGCTCTGCGCTGTAAAACCTCCAACTGAACAAGAATTTAAGAAACGACTTAAAGTTGATGTGTTAAAATCTACGCAAATTTTACTGCTATATATACATCTTTAAAAAACAATTTCTATTTGTTAAAATGTTTTTTAAGAAACTGTCTGAAATACAGAATCTTTTTTTTTCCTAAACTCTATCTGGTAAGGATATTTGAAACTAATATTAGGACCAAAAAGTGAATTATTCTTGCCTTGCATGAAAAGTTCTTAGAACTTTTACAGTTTACATTGCGAAATAGTAATAAACGGTAGGGTGCAGAGAAACAGTACACTGCGGCGAAATCTACTGCAGCCATAACTACAGCTAATCCTGTAGCGTGAAACGGTACGCGACTTGAATTAATGTCCACATATTTTTCTTTTACCCGTGTTGTATACAAACTTTTCTATCTATTCTTAGTGAAGATGCATCGGAACTTTAAACGGAATAAAACATTACTTTAAGAAGGTAACATGAAGTTTGTAGTCTTAAGTTTCGTCAAGCGCCAATGCAGATTTGCGCTTCTGAAAATTCTCAAATTGTTATTTAACGTCATTTTTATTTTATCAAAAATCGAAAAACCAAATGAAACTAATGTTATATTTTCTATTGTTCTAAATGTTTTGTTAATGTCCTACTTCGGTTCTGTGATTCATTTTCTTATTTTCCCAACTTTTCAAATTTCTTTTGAGTTGATAATAATTAAAATAATAATAATAATAATAATTTAATAATGGAGCTCGCCTGAGAGGGCACAATAGCCACGAATGGAGGACCGTCACTTATTTTGTTACATTTTTATAAAGTTTTTAAGACTTTTTATAAACAATACACGACCAAAAGGTTGAACACACCAGTTCAGAATCTCACCACTGCGAGAACGCGTCGTCGTCAAATTAGTTCAAAGTCTATACACAATCACTCCATGGCGGAACAAGCTATGAACATAATCGTCCTAAGTCCAAAGTTACGTAAGAACCAAAGTTACGAGCGACCGAACTCTGTCGCGCGGCGAGGTGGTGGCCTCGTCCGCCCAACCCTGAATATCAGCCGTCTGGTATACTGCCTTGGCAGGTCGTAAACAACCACCAAATTATTTCTTTAACATTATCTCAAAAAATTCAATAAATTAAGTACAAAGACAAAATAGAAATAAATCTTAATTTAATGAAATCTTAAATTCGACAATAATCAAAATAAAGATAAATTAAAATAACTGTTGAATTTTAAATATTCAATAAAATTAAAGAATTTAAACTCAAAATAATAAAAAGCACAAATTGCCTAGTTTACATTAACGCTAAACAATAGCCTGAAATTGATCCTATACTGGTGTGTTATCATTATTATTATGTTTTCAAATTCAAATTTTGGTAAACCATCTTCTGTTGACATAGTCAACTTCTTGCATTAGTTGTTTCATTTGTAAACTTTTCTATAAACCTGAATATCTGTGTGACTTTTCTGGATAAATAAACTTAATGTAGTCGGATTAAACTTAATTGAAATAAATTTATTACTTATTCCTCAAATCCTATCTTTTTATATTTTAAGTTTTACAACTTTTAAACATCTATTTAAATGGAGCGAGTAAAGAAAATTTAATATTTTAAAATAGTGTAGACTTTCATGTTGAAAAAATATCAAAACCTTACTATATATAGGCTTTCTTGAAAAAATGCACAAAAACTGCTCTCAAAAATGATTATGCCATTTTCCTAAAAACATTATTTTATGGATAATAATTTAAATACTAAATCAATATTAAAAGAAGACTTTGCTGTTCCGGAAGGCTTCTACGTTACTTTACAAATGACGAGCAAACACTGGAAAATTATGGATAGTTTTTCCAAGCTTTCCAAGAAAATTTTCCGTCTAAGAGGGAATTGCCGCTCGTATTTTGTGTTTACCTTTTGAAAGAAAATAAACCTGGAAAGTAAGTTTCAAAGTAAATCTTCCATATTATCGATAAAATCTTGCACCTGTTATGTGTAATAACATATATGTACTTTTATGATATTGGCTGCTTCGTGAAAATATAGTTATATAAAATAAATCTTACTATATATACAAAAATACATACTAGATCATTACACGATATTGTAAAATTATATAGAAGGTTATCGTATAGTTTTGTGAAAATTTTTTTTCGGTAAATAACAGGTCAACATCTAAAACTACACCTGTTTGAAGCTTTTTTTTTGTTAAAGAAACTTTTTCTTTTTGATTAATCTAATGCAGAAAGTATCAGACCGCAAATGCAAGATATTTTATTTCATGTAATTCTACTGTTTTTACATAAAAAATATTGTCTTAGTAAATAAATTCAACCTTTCGCTTAAAAAATTTAAAATAAAATAGTTCCGAAAGTAGAAAAGTAAAAAAAAAAAAATGAAAATTCAGGGCAGTTTTTATTCAGTAAAGTTAAATGAAATTTGTTTGCTAATCAATAATTAATTAATTAGAAAACTTTGTTGAAAGTAGCGCTCTGTATTTTCATGTTATAATAATTTAAATAGCAAAAACTCGTTTAGTGTAAAATAAAATTTTCCGTTCACTGCATTATTGCCGACTACAAAGCAATCTAATAATTCTGTTTAGCCTGTTAAATTCTAACTATTTTTTAAATTTAACAAAGCATTTTTTACCGTTTTATTACTAATTTTTTGTTTTTCATATCGCAGATTGTTTTTTTTTTCAAATAAATTTTTAGAAAAATAAGTTCCATTTCTTTTTATTATTTATTTTTTACGTATTTAAAATGAAAACTATCTTATTATTGTAAATTTGTAAAAGCAAAAAAAAAACTATCAAAGTTGAAGAACATTTTCCAAAGTAAAATTTTCTTTAAAAATGCAACTCTTTGAAAAAATGTCAAATCGATTGCTCGGGTTTAAGTACTTGAGTATGCACAGTCACGTATTACAGAGCCAACTTTCTTTCCTAACTCAAGATCACAGAGTCATCAACTTTAGATGCTTAGCCATACAAAGTTGAGACATTGCGCTCGTCGTCTTTCTTTTAAAAGTTTATATTATCTTTAAATTGAGTCTGTTTACTATTCACTCAACACGTGTGTATTAAAGTTGACGATGCAATTACTCTCAAAAGACTTAAAATCGTGTTTTTTACTTTAAAATCATTTCTCAATTGTTTTATTCTCATGCAAAATACTATCCAACTTTTTAACACCATATCATATAATATTTTAGCAATATTGTTTTAATATTATGTCGAAAAATATGAGAAAAGTATATATTAAATATAAAACTTTTAAAGTGGGAATAGCTAAAAAAGTTAATATAATATTATTGGAATAATAATAATTAGGCATATCATTTTAATTAGTGTAAGGGATTTGCGAACAATTGAAACAACAAAGTTAAAAGCATAAAAAACTTAATATTTTCAACTAATAGTCTTTACATCAGAATTACAAAATTATAAGGTACGCACGCGGCAGGCTAGGAGAGACTGTCTTATCTTCTAACAATTTCAATCTCGTACTCTTTAATAATAATATGAAAAATTGAATTTAAAATAATCAGAATTTAATCTAAAAAAATTTTGATAGAAAGAAAGTCGAAAACTATAATAAACTTAACTAATTACAAGCCATTATTATTTATCTAAATCCCAAACGTCAATTAACTCAAACTTTAATTTTTCCAAACTTGTAAGTTTCAATTAATCAAAGTTGCAGTTATTACATATAGTAAAATATTAATTAATTTTGGAAATGCAAATAATGAAAATTACGAGAATAATTACAAAATGGAAAAGAATATATATGAAATTGTCGAAAATAATTGACAATTAAAAACAAAATTCAAAAAATGGCTAGATAAATACGCAATTGTTAAAAATAGTTTAAAAAATTAAACAATATACATTCAATTAAAACTAAAAATTGAAAATAAATTAAACTGAATTGAAACCAATTGCACGTTGAACAACTGGATTGAAAATCAAAATAAAAAAAAATTGAAATTGAAGAAAATAATTGAAAAATTTTGAAAATAATAAAAATTTGGAGAAAATAATAAAAACTTGAAGCAATAAATTCATAATTTAAAAATTAAACTGAAATTAAAAAAAAATTGATAGTAATGGAGAAAAATAGCCAAACGTGAAAATAATTCACAATTGAAAACAAAATTCAAAAAATGGCTAGATTAATACCCACAAAAAAAAAATAATTAATTTCAAATTGCGAAAAATAGTTAATAATTGAAAAGAGTAATTTAAAAATAAGAATAATTAAAAAATTAAAGAAAATATCTACAAAATGACTAAATTAATAGACTACTGAAAAAAAATTAATAAAATATAGCAAAAACTTTAAATTTAAAGAAGATAATTAAAAATTCAAAAATGTAGAAAATGAAAGGAATAATTGTTGAAAATAATTGCGCATTGAACGAATGGATTGAAAATCGCCAAAAATAGTTAAAATTGAACAAAATAATTGAAAATTAAAAGTAAAATTCAAATTTAAATAATATAATTAAAAATTGAAACAAGTATTCGAAAAAAGCCGAAAGTTATTGAATATAGAAGAAAACAATTAAAAACTGAAAAATGGAATTGAAATTTGAAGAAGAAATTGAGAATTGAAAAAAAAATTTTAAATGAACGAATCTTATTGATAATGGAGAAAAATAATTGTCAAAAGACGAGGATTTAAAAATATTAAAGAAAATGATTGACCTTTAAAAAACAATAAAAAAATAACTAGAATAATGCACAACTTAAAAAAATAATCACAGAAAACTGTTTTGGATTAAATTAATCGGCAACGCTCTTTTTTTTATACCAAATAGAATTTAAATAATCTGAAATTGGCTTAAAACAATTGCGCTGCAGATTATTTTAATACATAAAAGTTTTCAGTGATTTAAATGTTGAAAAAAAATTCTATAATTTTAAGAGAATAAATAAAAATTTTAAATATTGTAAGAAATAACTAAAAATTAAAAAAAATAATTAATAAATAAAAAAAATAATTGAAAAATAACAAGAATAATAGCAAAATTGAAGATAATTTCTGAAAAATGACGAAAATAATTGACAATTGAAAACAAAATTCGAAAAATGGCTAGATTAATACACAACTGAAAAAAATAATTCAGAAAATCAAACTATAAATATTTAATTTAAGAGGTAAATAAAAATTTAAAAATTAAGAAAATTATAGAAATAATTGTTGGAAATAATTGTTAATTGAACAACTGGATTGAAAAAAATTGAATCGAACAAAATAATTAAAATTGAGGAAAAAATTTAAAACTGAAGAATGGGAATGAAATTTTTAAAACATAATTAAGAACTGAAGAGAATAATTGAACAATTGTACCTAAAATTAAAAAAACATATTGATATTCGAAAAAATAATTGAAAATTGAAAAATGTGATTGAAATTTGAAGAAAATAATCAAAAATTAAAGAAATAAATTGCAATTTGAAATAATGGTTTATAATTGAAAAAAGTCAAGTTTTTTGGAATATTGAATAAACTTAATTGAAGATTGTAGAATGGTATTGACTTTAGAAAATAATTCATAATTTAAAGAAAATTTCAAAATGACGAGAATAATTTAATACTAAAGAAAATAATTGAGAAATGAGCAAAATAATTGATAATTGAAAAAAAAATTCGAAATTTGTCGAGAATAATCTACAACAGTACAAAATAATTAAAAAAGTTAAAGAATAATTATAAAATTTAAGAAGAATAATTGTAAATTGAAAACGGTTGAAAATTTTAGAAAAATTGTAGACTTTTTTACACACTAATTTATATCACTTTCTAGAAATATTTAACTTTTCTTTCTTGCAATTTTTTCTTTTTCAAACAATTTTTTTGGTAGGTTATGTTTTATATTGCTTTTCTGTATTTTTAGAAAATCACTTAGGTAACTTTCATTTCTTTTTAAATTTTTTTCTTTTTTATGCGTTTAATAATACTTTTTATTTTTAAAATTTTTTTTCAATTTAATTCTTTTTACAAAAATTACTTCAGTTAATTTTATACAGTTTTATTTTAACAATATTTAGAAAAATTTATTTACTTTTCCAGTGATTAATTTTATTTATTATTATAATTTGGAAGTTGTAAAATATAATTTTTTTCAATTTTATAATTTTTAAAATATTTATTTGGTTTTTTGTCATTTGTCATTACTTATTAATTTTTACAATATTTTAAGACTTTTCTTCTTTTATTTAATTTTTCGTGAATTTGATCTTTTAATAAATTTTCTCATTTGATCAGAGTTTCTCTATTTCTTAGAAATATTGGTTTTTTCTTAAAATTGTTTAATTGTTTTTACTTAATTCTTCATTTAAAAAAAAATTATTGCTTTTTGCTTGATTTTCTAAACAATTTTTTAAAGTATTTTTTATCTTTAGTAACATTTTCCCGTTTTTTTACTGATTGTCTTATTTATTTTCTGAATTTAAAAAAACATGTCCGCAAATATTTTAACTTTTTGAAAATCATTTTTTTTCTCTTCTGTAATTTCAATTTTTTGTTTTAAAAACTTTTACTGTTTATTGCATAGTATTTTGATTTTAAAGAAGCAATTTAATCAATCTTCCTTAAGGGCATGTGATGGATTATGACGTCACTGGTATAGGCAAAATTTGTCCATAACTTTTCTCATAAAATATTAAATATTTTGTCTTGAAACTTGGTAGAATTACTTAAAATGACATAAGGAAGGTCTCTCAGACCCAAGTTTGTTTAAATTTTAGACCAAAATTAATTTTTGAAAATTTTCGAAAAAATAGAATATTTTTAAAAAATCAATTTTGAGCCAAAATTCAAACAAACTCGGGTCTGAGAGACCTTCCTAATGACATTTTAAATAATTCTACCAAGAGTCATGACAAAATATTCAATATTTTATGAGAAAAGTTACGGACAAATTTTGCCTATACAAGTGACGTCATACTCCATCACATGCCCTTAAAGTGTTTAATATTTTATAACGCATTATTACCATATTTCTTAATTTTCTTTCTCTTACTTTCATTGCATTTTTAAACTTTTTTATTTTTAAAGAATTTATTTATTTTTTGCAGGTTTTTCAATTAGTACATTTTCTACATCTTTTTGCTTTAATTTTCCCATTTCAATGTAAATTATCCTTAACTTTCTTATCTGTTCATTCATAATACTTGTTTTAATAAAATTTTGTAATTTTTGTTATTCATGTAAAATTACATTTTTTTACATTTTGTTAAGATTCTTTCAAAATGTTCTCCATTGTTTAAATGATTATTCGCTAGACACTCTGATTAGATAAAAATGCAGAAACTTTTGTTTTTTTTTTTAGGGGGCCCTGAAATTTTTTTGTGCTTCAGGTCCTTGACAGCCTTGATCCGGCCCTGAATTTGATGGAGTCAGTTCTTCTACTATTTTGTTAATTTTAGAATCAGTGTTCAGTGCGCGTAACCTTTGTAAAATGTCTGTGCCACTCAGCCGGTTATTTAACCTTTTGTGAATCTTCTTAAATTGAATATTTTGAATAAATATGTTAATTTATATTTCAATTTAAAAATCGTGGTTTTGTTGCTGCTCCTTATCCATCACTCTCAGGAAATTTCTGTGTTAGGCGTGCTTTAAATTGAATTGGAAAATAATTTGATTACTTTAATTAGTCTATTTTTTATCTTTTCTGTTTAGTTATGTAATTTAAAATAACTTGGCGCTAAGGTTTACTTACTTTTTTGTTTTGATTAAACATTAATTTAAATTTAAATATTAAACAGAAGCTAGTAAAAATGCGTCATAACACGAATTCCTTGAAATCGGCTCTAAGTATATCAGCTGTTTCCAGGATGCCAACCTAAGAAAATTACTAAAGCGCATGAAATTTAAAGATGATCTTTTTTACATTTGTTCATTAAATAATTTCAAATAAATAAAATTAATTGTTAAATTATAAGTCAATTTTTATTAATTTATTATTATTCTCCTAATTATATTTTTTTACATTTTTAATATTTTTCATCAAAAATTTCTATAATATCCTCTCAGTTAGCAAACACAGTATCTTTCAATTACTTTTTACTTGAATACCACGACTCCTATATAAAATTGTGAATTTTGCACCAAGTAAAAAATTTATTTCACATTTTACGAGACCTTTATTTTCTACCGAAAAGACCTTGTTAAAATTTACGTTTCAACAAAATTGGGATTCACGCTTGAAAGAGACTCGCTAATTCACGAGCAACTTAATTTCAGAACTTAAAAAACTTATAATTATTATCGTCAGGTTGCGCGCTTCTTCTGGACTTTTCTCGTTACAAGCAGTGCTTCCTGGTGTCGGTGATGATATTGCATCGAGGGAACAGACAAGTTTGTTGAAAAGTTTGCAATTTGCTACATTAATACATTGAATTTCCAGGGTTGAAATCCTGCGGGGGTTCTCCTTTGTCGAATGACAGTTTCAAGATGCCACACCGCTCCATTTCATCTTGAGATCATAATTCTCAAAAGTTATCGTGCATTGCGGAACGAGAATTTGCTCTTACTTCTATATTTTTACTTGACATTTCTTTTCTCGTCGTACTAAAACTTATTTTACTTATGCACATAAACCCCCATGGAATTTTTGCAAATATTGCAATTGGAAAAATAAAAACTAAGATTTTAAGATAAAATAGTAATTTTCTCGAGATAGAGAATTTAATATAAGCAGTTCACCAAACAACATTTTCTTGCGTCATTTTATTCAATCTATTCAATCTATTTTATTATTAATATTATTATTTTCATTACTATTACAAACTTGACATGATAAAAAATTAAAAAAAGTTTTTCTTTCTGACGTGATAAAATTGTTGCCAAAAAGTGACTACCTCAAAGAGAATAGTTTTTGTCGTACAATGCAAGAAAAATACTTGTAATTATGTTATTTGGGTCACACTCACACTAATACTCTATTACTAACACAATAACAGTAAATCATACATTTTGCACGTCTCAACGCAAACTTATAAAAAGGTCAAATTTTTTTAGTCCAACTTGTTTTTGCTCGAAGGCATTTCCAAAAAGAGGACCTGAATGACATTTGAAACTACTTACGAAAACCGAGACTTTCTCTGAGAAAAAGTATAAAAATTGTAATGCACATAAAATCTAACCACCACAAAAGTTAAAATATATATTACATAGCCTTAGTACTCGAATTTATGATCATTGAAAGGTAACCTTTCATCTAACCTAATATATAATAGGTTCAAAAATAGGCCAATATTAGAAGCTAAGAGTTTTACGTTGACCGCTAATAGGCAACCAATATTGAACCTTCTAAAATTTGAGATAAATGTAAATAAGTTTCCAATAATTAAAATTTTTTTGGGTGGAATTTTAAGTAAGAGGAAACTCCGATTTTGATGTTTTTTGTATGGGTTTCACTATAAGTTTCACAAGTTATTGTTAAAATGTATATACTTATTATTTTAAATAAAATTTGAAATTTGAAAAAATGATCGACAGTCGGTATGTAACAGTCGGTCGGTAATTTGAGTAGTGACATATATCTCACGGCGCTAGAGTCGCGGTAGATTAAACATTAGGCGAGACGCTATTCTTTGCCTCATTTAACGTTTAGTGTTTGACCTAGCAAGCCGTAGATATCAGTAGATATCAAACTTCACTATCGATAGTTTTCAGTTTCGATTTTTTGTTTTGCAGACGAATTAAAATCTTTTAATTAAAATTAATTATAAATTTTTTACTTTATAAAATTTCTTATAATGTTAGCAATCTAAAATAACAAAACCTTGGCTTCCCTATACGAGAACCCTTTCGACCAACTTCAGAGGTGTAACGCGTTTTATCGGGCTTCTAATTGGCTAGCAGATTTTCGATATTTTTTGTCAACAATAACATCACAGTTTAGATATTTATTTTTACTATTTTTCAATTTATTTAAAATCTTCGTTTATTGAATAATTGCATTTTATAAAATAATAATAAATTGAAAATAAATTAAATTGTAATAATTAAGGAGTGATAGTTTAAGAAGTGACAGTGATTTTAGTGAAGTTTTTAAGGTTATAGTGTTTTGAGTGAAATACTGTTTTGTTTACATTAGCATTCGTTTCTGACCGGTGAGTAATGATAATAATATTAATAAGCTTTTATTTATCTTTATTTTAATTGTAACTCATTTATCTGTTTTTTAGTTCTATTATTTAAATGTTATTTTTTTTTCTAAAAGTATCATAATTATTTATGTCATTTAAAGTTTTTATATTTCTTTTTATTGGAATGCACGTGGTGATTGTCATCGGATTTCTTTTCAGCCAAGTGGAAATGGTGAAACTGGTAAATAATAATAATTTGTAGTTCTTTATTTTGTTTTATTGCATGTTTATAATTCATTAACCTTTTAAGTTTCTGTAAAATAAAAATATTATACTTTCATGTTTAAGGTTATGTTTTTTGTTATTATTCTCCAGTTGGGTAGAACTGTAGGATAAAATGACAAAATTTGGTTCAAATTGACTTTTGGACCGTAAATTTAAACCAAATTAAAAAATTCTTCTTTCCTCTAACGCAGAACTAAATTCTAAAGAGATCTGTGAGAGTCGATTTTTTAATTATTGTTTTATAAATTTTTAATTTTAATGCAAAAAGTATGAAAAAAATATTTTTTTACAATTTTTTTTTTTTTGTATACTTAATAACGTATGCATTTGATGTTTGGTGGTGTGTCAATAGTAAAAAAGAAGTTTTTGCGCTTAAAAATAATTATAAACAATTTATATAAATAATTACACTTTATGAATTTTCTTAAACAGTCCACATTATAAACATTCGTTAAGAAAAAAATAACAAGCGCGCCGCGGCGCGCGGGTCGATCTCGTTATACTTAATAATAATGTCTCGTAGAGGTCTACGTCTACTTGTACGTAACTGTGAGTACCTCTGAATATTTGCATCAAAATAGAATGTTATAGTCGGTTTTCAGATCGAATATAAAATCAGTAAGCAATGCTCAGTGTTCGTGAATTAATGTTAATGAACAGAATAAAAATCTTTATGGGATTACTCAAGAGAAATATAATGTTCTAATTTACAGCGCTGAATCTTCCCCTTCTCGGTGTTATTGATAGTATAATTATTGAGCTATTATGGCGTAAACGCAAATTCTGGTTTAGTTATTGATCCTTTTATCTTTTGATTAAAAAAAAATTAGTATACTGAAAGTGAAATAGACTATTAGCTATTTAAAGTATTTAAGGTATCAGTAATAAATATTTATCTAAAATAATGACACATTATCTTGTTTTATAAAAATAAGAAAATACAGAAAACTTTAATTCTCCTAGAAATTCTAGCAGGGTGACTTCGAGTTTTACAAATAAAGCGTATTATTGACAACAATCCGTTTTGCTTAACTCACTTAGAAGAAAATGGAAAGTATGAGGATAGTGTGGAGGTGAAACTATAAAATAGGTGGAAAGGGAGCAAGCGCCGACGTTTCAACTTTATATAGAACGCAATGGCTGGATTTGAAAAGAGGTAGTTGAAGTGCGGGTAGGGGTCCAAAAGGGTGTATTAAAGGGAAAAGAGGAGTTTGCAACACTACTAACAAGCCACCCTTGTTTGTGCTAAACTCGTTATCAAGCTAGGGTGCCAGAAACAGAGAGAAAATACACTCGTCACTGTCCATAAAAAATGGTGCAAGTTAAAAGGAAGAGCAACGCGAAGGGACGAAAACCGGAGCGACAGGTGTCATCCTGTCCCACTAACAGTACTTATCATACACATTATTATTGTCCGAAAATTAATTATTTGCACTAGTAGTTCATTTGGCTTTTAAGCTACTAAAATGTCTATTACATAATAAGTAATTGTTATTTAATAACAATTTCTTTTTACTTCCGGCTTTTATAGATTAAGATATATTGTTCCACATAACATGTAATTACAAATATAAATATTATTATTAATAATTAAATCTAGTAAATAATTGTTATCTTCTGACAAAAATCTAAAGATCATACTGACATATGTAAAAAATTAGAAATTGTTTAGTCCGACTCCCACAGGAAATCCAGAATTGCTTTTAGGAAGGCAAAATTTATCCCCTCTCTTTCGTTTTCCTTTTATTAATTCTTAACCAATCAGAGCGCGCTTCGTTCTGCGCAACCGCTGCGTCAGATATAAATACACTGGCTTCGTTTACTTTATGGCAGAATGACGAGAGCAATGTAACTGTTCAGTGGCTCATTACGTAAGTATAAAAATGAAACTTAAAATTTTGTTAAAAGTTGTAGCGATTATTTCTATTCCGCAATAGATTCTAATTATTGGCATGAGTGTAGCTCATTTCCCTTTTCAAGACGACCTCGAAAAGGGAGAAACTAGCTAATTTATAAATGTGCGTAATCGTCATTTAACACTTATAAAATTGTTCTTAGATAAAGAATGATTTATTGTTTAATATACATTACAGTGTGACGTTTTTTGTATTATGATTTTCTCCAAGTTTGAGTAACATTCAGATAATATAAATCCTCGTCTGAAACTTCTTAATTTGTACCAGCACGAAGGAAAGGGAAATAATAATTGTGCAACTCTCGAATGGAAATGATCATGTCGACCTCTTTGGAGTGATGCATTTTTCATCACAGATTTGCCCAATTCCCTTGTTATCCTGAGTTGTTCTATATGCCATAGAAGCAGGATGTCTTCAGCGTAGATGAGTATTATAACAAAAACATGGAAATCTTTGTTTGACTGATGATTTAAGGATTTAAATTGTAACGGACCCTGATAAAATTGAATATTGAGATATTGCGTGAAACGAACGTATTTATTATTTTGTAAAATTAAGAAGCTACTCCTAGTCGATCTTTTATTTTAATAAATTGTTTATATATTTTTGATTTGTTATATCTGTGACTAAATTATTTTACTGCTAATTTCGATAGTTAATTTTAAAGTTTGCTTAGAAAGTTTATATAAGAAAAATATATGTAATAACTACACTATAGAAAGTATAGTTACAAAGTGTGCGTAAACTTGTTAACTTAAAGTCACTAACGGTTGTTAGAAATTTAAATAACAGTTTTCTTTTTTTTTTGTTTATGTTTATTATCTTTAGTGTTGATTGAATTATTCCGGGACTTGATATTTGTCAAGATTTATGTTAAACAAGATCAAACTGAATTTCGATTGTTTTGTTCTGAAATTGTCATCGTCATAGTAAGTACAGTCTGAAATAATATTTTTATAGCTGTTATCTATATCTGTGCATGAGGGGGTACGCCTTATTCCTTAGGCAATTTTGATTTAAAACAGACTTATTAATCGGTATGAAATTTCCAACGATGAGACCAGTTGTCAAGTGATAAATGGAGCAGATCCCAACTAATTTGAATTATTTGTATTTAACAGATAATGAGTAGCTTCTAACGATTAAACTAAGAAATCTATTGAAGATCTGGGAAATTTCATAAACAAAAGGAAGGCAAGATTGGCTTTACGAGACGACCTGCTTGATAGCAGATCCATTTGAAAAAAGGCATAAGAGAGATTGAAAGACTCTAAAAACAAAATTAAAATACAATAACGCATAAAAAATAAAAGAATACAAATAGAGTGAAGTAGAATGTTTAAAACCCCGAAAAAAATGGAACAATATGTGACTTTCAGGTGATTTTTACTGTTCCACAATCGAAAGGTTGAAAATAAAAAATCACCCTCATCGAATTTCACCCCTATGCTTTTTCTGTGATAGGAATGTTCTACAACATCTTTATCTTCTTTTTTGTTCACAATATAACGACTGAATGTCGTTTGGTGACGAAACAACTCGAAATAGCAGATCTTGATTATCTTTTTTTTTAATTCTGATACGTGTGCTTTAATAAAATCACTAACCATTATTAATAATCTTTTGAAACGTGATTTTATGAGGAAACGAAAGAAGATATACCATTTTCTTTATCGCAATGTAAAGAAAACTGTCAGTTTCAATTAACAAGGTGATCGACATTTCTCAAGAAAAATACGAAGAATGTCTTATGGTCTCTGCTTGAATGGATAAATTTATATCTAAATTGCGTAGTTAAAGAACTGCAGAAAACAATTATGTTGAAGGAAATAGGACAGTCGTTGCACTCAAACTTTACTGATAGCTTACAAAATGTATCAAGCTTTAGCGTCAGAAACTTTTCTCAGACACGCACAACAAACTTTCATACAATTGCATATCCATAAATAGACTTCGTGCACATGTTCCTATAATGTCATTGATTATACACCTGGCTAGAAAACATCAACTCGACTCCAAGATTATAAGAGTAATCATCAAGTTCAACTTATTTCAAACTATGCCGAAAAATTCGTGTTCTCGTATTTGCTTAGGAGTAGTTACTACAAGAAGTAATCTATGAATTGTCATCTATGAATTGCTTTTTAACAAGTAATCAAAATTAAGCAATAAGCGACTTGGATCTGATGAAGATAAAAAAATCTTTAAAAACTGGATTTTACAAACCGGAATCCACAATCCAGATTCCACATCTTGAGCTTCATGTTAAATCTTTCAATCTCGAATTACACTAAACTTACTCTACATCTCCAATTTCATATATCGGATTTCATATTCCGGATTTCACTACCCAGAATCAACAATATGAATTCCACAACCTGCATTTTATATTCAAGACTCGACATACCAGATTTTAAATCAAATGTTACAAGTCATAAATTAAACAACCCGGATTCCACATCGCGGATTTGATACTTCGAATTGCACATTCCGAATTCTCCTACGCGAAGTCCACAACCTGGAATCGACAATTTGAATCCCACAATCTACAATTTCGCATCTCGGGTTTCCCATCGGATTTCACATCCAAAAATTCTAAATACCTAATTACATAAATAAGAGTCTACATCTCCGTTTTCGTATAGCCGATTTCACATTTTAGATCCCACAACCCTAAATCCACAATCTGAATTCCGCAACCTGCATTTTACAGTTCATAATCCACAAGTGTACTTCAAATCAAATATTCCAAGTTTTAAATTTCCCAACCTGTTTCACATCTCGAATTTCGTATCCTAAATTTCACATTCCGAAATGCACAACCAAGACTCGACAGTCCGGGTTCCATATCCCCGAATTCAAATTAAATATTCTAAATTGTAACAATTATTTTTTATATATTTGGAGAAAAATGATGATTTATATTAAAAATTAAATATTTATATAGCGTTGTCAATATAAATTTAATGATCCTTCCGATCATGAGAAGGAATATTATTAAATTGTATCGAAATGTCAAGGAGTGACTATTTCTTTTAATTTGTGAGTACTTATCATCGTGGCCAAGGAATCACCGTCGATAGAAAATCACTTAATGCATTTAATGAAGAGTGTTTCGACAATTTGAACCTGATAAAATTTTCCAAATTCGCCAAGGTAAGTCGACAATTTAATGATAATGTCTCACTCGAGATTGGCATCCTCATGTCAAAAGCCAAAATAGTATTGTCTAAGAACATATTTAAATGCTGCACTGTAACGACAATAATAAGAACTATATATTACAAACATTTTGCATCTAATTTTCACAAAATTCACGAAAATATTACCTAAATAATCTTCGACGAGTTATTTAATACGGCGCACTATTGATATAAGAATTTAACTTTAGTCTCGCATGATCGAAGAACAATTATCCTCATTCTCAAAGTGGTTAAAATTAAAAGTAGGATTTCTCGCATGATTTAAATGGGTTAGTTATAATCTGTCAAAAAATCTCTAATTGAGTTTAAGGTTCCTATTGAGTTGAGTTTTCCCCTGTTCTGTGGCCGTGACTGCCCTCTTTCTCTCTCTGCAGGATGGAGCTTGAATCGTTGGTGGGAGTTCTCCCACCCTTTTGGTCTGGCAACTGGGGCCTGATGTGATGGCAGCGGTTTAGTTCCGTTTTGGATTCCATAAAGTCCACATCGAGCGCGTTCTCCCCTGCATCGCCAATAGGTTTTCTTAACGAGTTGTACTACTGATCCGTCATTGTTTATATATACCGAGTAAATAGTTGTGACGTATTCGCTACAGTGTAATCAAAATAAACTATATTCATTTGAACTAAAAGTGCTGTGAGTTTTTTGTGCAACAACACCACCTAGCATCATCCAACATTTTTAACACAAAGACTTATATGTAAAGTCGATGGGCAAGGTTGATTTTAAAGACATTTCCCTCTTCTTATCGAACTAGCTATGAGGTGCGAATACACGAAATATTTTAAACTTAGAAATATACAAAGTTCCAACAAAATTCCAAATCTCAAATCCGTAATCCGCATCTCAGGTTCTTTTTCCCGAATCCCACATTTCGGTTTCCATATCCTAGTTCATATATTTAGGTATCCAAAAAGAAGGATGATGGCACCCGAAATAGGTTCATGAAATCCTTGAAGGTGCTTTTAGGGATGTAGAATCATGAATATGAAATTCGGATTATACACTTGAAAGTCTGTAACAATTTCTTTATTGTTCTATTCGAATATATATCTCAGATAATATGCAAATTTGATGAATATATCATTTTACAATCAAATGTGAATCGCCAACCATTAAACATTAATTAAAAGCATATATAAAAAATACTCGTTGGTCTCATGATACGTTTTCTAAATATCAAATGGTTTACAATTACAGATGAGTTCAGAAAAGCTGATATGAGACAATTACTCCCACCATGGGGTCAACTTAGTAATCCTCATTAATAGTTACTCTAAACATCCATAGATCCCTTAGGGATCGAAAAGGAAAAGGAACAGTGCCCCACCTTTTGCAATCGGAATGTGAGAAATAATTGCTACTGGTCTGAAATATGTGTTGTCGAAATCTACAATGTTATTAGAAATGATGAGTAGTGGTATTTCACAAAAAACTCACAGCAATTCAGAATTCCACAAAGGATGGTTTGTTGTCACTTCACATAAAGAATACGTCACAATTGTTCACCAGGTATATATACACATAATGGCTGACTAGTTAAGAAAATATCGGCAAGTGGAACCGAAAACCGGCGCAACGTGGACTGTAAGAAGGCCGAAACGGAACTGAACTGAATCATCACATCAGTCCCTCGCTGACTGACCAAAAGGGAGGGGGAACTCCCATCAACGACTCAAGCTCCGTCCTATTAAAAAAAAAAAAAAAAAAGAGCAGGCATGGCCATAGAATAGGGGAAACCCACCTCAATAAGAACTTCAAACTCTATTAAAGATTTTATGCCAGATTAAGCATTGTTTCACAATGATTACAGAAAACCATAAACCACCCATTCAAATCCCGCAAGACACAGAATATGGTATTTGGAATCCAGTGTCTAGAATCGGAGAAGTGGAATTCCAGCTGTGAGAATTTAGGATATGGAATCCGGGGTCTGAATTTTCGAATGTCCAAATCCCGAATGTAGATTCTAAAATATAAAATTCATGGTTTGTGTTTCGGGAACGTAAAAACAAGGCTATCAGAATGCAGAAAGTGGATAGTGAAACTGGAATATTAGAACCCGAATGTAAATTGGTGAAATCCAGGATGTGGAAGCTAGGAGACTATAATTCAGGTTACGGAATCAAGGATCGGAAATCCGGGAGGTATTGTAGGAATCTGGAATTATAGATTACAGAATATCGAAATTATGGATACTATATCCAGGTTTGGGGAATCATTAATGATATGATGATATGAATACCAAAATATGGAATCCAGAATTTGGAATATCCGGGATAAGGAATTCAAGAATCTTTTATTCATAAACGTAAAATTCAGAATCTAAAGTTTTGGAATACGAAATTTCGAAAAGTATTGTAATTTTTATCACTTACAATTCTGCCTGTAGAATATACGCTCTAAGAAGTTTTGGGATCTTTCCCTTACAAAAATTAGGGAAAATTTCCAAGTCTTATAAAAAAAATCATTTACCGAAAAAAATGTGATTTTTACGTAACTTTTTGGAAAAAGTTCGTAAAAAGATTAGGAAAAGAATAATTCCGTTCTAAAGTACAGAAAAATTCCCAAAATATTAAGAAATTAGTATTTGTCCCTCACTATGCATAAATGTATAGATTACCTGAGTTTTAAATAAGCCAGAAATATATTAAATTAATTGCTTAGAAAGTTTCGATTTTTATCTTGCACACTGTATTTGAACAATAGTTCCTTTGGTCTATTGTTCCAATAGATTAATTTAATTCTGGTTAGGTCGACATTAAATTTTAAAAATAAGGAAACATTAATGACATGATACATATATAATGCTTTGGTTAGGTCTAAACTTGAATATGCAACTGTCATATGGAATTCAAAATTCAATATTTACTTTGAATTAATTAAAAAAATACATAAACGATTTCCTAAGCTTTTGTGCTTCAGGATTGATGGAACCTATCCGGAATGCAGTGCAAATTATTTATCTTTGTGTGAACGTTTTAATGTGGACACCCTTGAAGAGAGACAAATATTAGCATCCGTAGTATTTATATTTAAATTCAGAAATAATTTTTTAGTTGCTCCCAATTTACTCACTACTATTAACTTTAAGACTTCTAACTTGGAAACTCGACACGAATAATTGTGACCTTTTCAAACCTAATCTCCAATTGTTTAGTAGCGTTTTTAAAGATTTTATTAGATGACAAAGACAACACAGTCGTGAATAATTATTTCCATAACAATAGGGTAACAGCTGAAGAGATGGTGCAAAAAATGTATGTATAGTTTTTTCTATGTGATCAGCGTTATGTTTTAGATTTATATATATGTTATTGTAATTAAACTATGTTTTGCTTTAATTATATGTACCCCACTTATTATGGTCCTATTGGACTGCGGGAAAAGTTGTAATAAATAAGTAAATAAAAATTTACAATTTTAACAATTTAAGAGTTTAAAAAGTATATTTACAATCTGTAATGTTTCACGATTAAAAATATCTAAACTTTATTATAAAATAATTATATCTGCAAAAGTTATAAATTATCTCGCAAACCCTTAATATTAAGAAAAAATGGACAGCATTTTTGAATTTAGATGCCAAAAGGTGTGTTATATACATTAGGGTGGTCCTTATTTTAAAATTTTTTAAATTTTTATCATTCCCAGACAAAATTTGCAACTTTTCCTGCTTGCTTCTGTAAAGAGAGAAGAATTAATGAACAAAAAATAAATAATTATTTAAATAAATTATTGTAAATAAACTACGATTATTGATTTTATTTGAACTTTTATAAAAATTGACATAGAAAGTTGCAGTTTTTCTTTAATTTCACCTCAAACCTTGCTTTGTTAAATTTACTATAGAAAGTAAAAAACTAAAATGAACAAACAATATTAAAAAATTTCATAGTCTGTAAGTATATTTATGTATTTCTGCAAAGAAAGAAAAATATATTTGATGTAGTTAAAAAAAAATTTGACGTTTAATATGGTTTTAAAATCTTAAGAAGGTATTGCTGAAAGGTGTGAGCATTTAAATTTGATTTTTTACTAATTTAATTAATAATGGACCAATTTTCTAAATTACATTTTATGAGCATGTTGAACGACACAAATGTGGTTTTAGCTTTAAAACTATACAGTTTAACAATAATTTATTTAATAAAGTATTGTTAATATTTTTTAAATTAATCTTTTTGCACAAATACAAAGAAAGATTTGATGTGAAATTAAAGAAAAACTGCAACTTTCTATGTCAATTTTTATAAAAGTTCAAATAAAATCAATCATAGTTTATTTAAAATAATTTATTTAAACAATCGTTTATTTTTTGTTCATTAATTCTTTTCTCTTTACAGAAACGATCAGGAAAAGTTGCAAAATTAAGAAAAAGTGGTTTTTATTTATTTGTCAATTTGAGAACAGTTATACAATAACAATCATAAATTGTTTCAACAATTTTAAAGTTTCATGTAAATGACTCCAGTTAAGAATAAAAAATTCCATTACAAAAATAAAATAAAAGTAACCATAAGCAATTAAAAAAATATATTTCATTTTTTTGCATTTTTGGGAGTTTTTGAGGTCTTAAAAAAAAAGGTAGCCGAAAACAATTTTATAAATAATGCATTGTATGTCCTTCTTTGAACATTTCTGAAGAAAAGTAGAGTTATCCGGTCAAAAAATATTGACTCTTAACGATTCTACAGTAAATCTACGAAAAAATGTTTTTTTCCATATAAAATACATGTAAAAATTCATGGGCTGGGCGGCACCATTAAATATTAATTAAAGTCATAATGAAAAAATACGTATCTCTTTTTTTTCTATATAGAACAAAATTTTGTCTGGAAATGATAAAAATTTGAAATTTTTTGAAATAAGGACCACTCTAATATACATAATACATAAAAGTAATTTAAGTACATAAAAAAGAAGTATAATGTTGAAATAAATATTTAATTTTTATTTTAAACATTTCGAAACAGTAGGTACTAATCCTTTAAATATAGATGAATTTTATCAATTTCTCCGAGTCAAGGTAAGAAGATGGTTCAGTCAATAAATAAAAACATCTTTTGTTTTGAAGTTTTCTACTACTATGTAGTCCTCTTCAGAACTGTAATATTTATTTATATAAAATTAACATTTCATTAATATTGTGAATAATAACAAATGTACAAATAGGCTAGTTCTTTTTTTGAAAAAAATTTTTTTACAATATTTTGATGCAAGTATTTACATTTAAAAAAAAACTGTGGTGGTTTTTTTCTAACACACAATTATCATTGGTTATTCAATTTCGTCATTTTTTAAAAAACTATATTTGTATATTTATTCCTTAATTTTCTTAAAAATAAGGAGATGAATTTGTCACAAATTTTTTTCACATTTCATAGGTCTTACTTGTAAAATTGTCAATATTTAACTGAAGGTTCAATTATAAGTTTTTGTTTATATTTACTAAGTAAATATAAACATGAGGGTTCGTCATAAGTGGACCCCTTTGCAGGTAAAAATTTCTTTCGAATGTTTGGAAGTTTTTCCAAATCTTTTGGGAACTTTGCTTCCCAAACTTTTTTTGGAATTTTTCCCAAAAAAAAAACTCTTAACAGTGTAGTATTTTACAACTTAAAAATTCTGGTAAAACAACAAATTTTTCTTAAATTTTAAATTACCTTACCGAAAATTAAGAGAAACTAAATTCCCATAAAGTTTTCAAAATAGTCGAACTCAACAGCCTAGTTTTAATACCGACGCACTAGATATTACAAACGAGAAGTCAATGCCGTAAAATGCAATTTTCCGAACAATACGTTTGCATCGGTATTGTGTTTCCTGGTTGGAAATGAAAGTTAAAGTGGATTCTGTCTCTGGCTGGTGGGTCAAGAGGTCACTGGATCAAGGTTGTAAAGTGTCGGGAGGCCGGTTCTTTATTTTCCCTTATTAATTTCCGTCCTTCTAACGTTCAAGAGCATAATTCATCTTCAAATAGTCTGCATCTTTACAAATAAAAAGCCTTGCACTTTCGTCAAGCCACTTTAACGAATTGCAATTGACTAATCAAGGAAAGTCTGATTCAATTAAAAATACACGAATGTCAGACGAAATTTTTTAGTTTACATCTTCTAAATAATTTAACAAGGACTTTATATACGGATAAAAATCAATCTTCTTATTTTACTGGTCTTTGTTTCTAGTCGACAAAAAGGATGAAGGAAACGCTTTTTTGCATCATGTTAAAAAAGCATCAACAAACAGGAACTGGAGTAATTCTAGAGCTCTTCACTGTACTCTAAAAGATATTTTTTCTCTGTCAGCTTTTCACTCATGCCACTCACGTTACAGAGAACTAGAGATGCGGAAATAGTCGAGAAAGAGCGGAAATATTTTCGGTAAACACAGGTCGTAAATTGGTCAAGTTTTACTTCTTTAAAGCAGATGGAAAAAGTTGAATGCAAAAAATTCACTGTTAAATTCGTTGTTCAGAAAAATGGATTTATTACTAAAAATAAGTTTTTTTAAACAAAAAAAAATAAGGCTTATAAAATAATAAACGAACATAAGTAAATTATTTTCGAAAATTAAAATATAAGGAAAAAAAAGGTTTAATTTTTCTATTAAATTTCAAAGTTAAATTAAAATACAAGTTTTATGAATTTTCCAGTCAAGGATTAAAAAAACTGTCTAAGTTTTAAAAAACATCGCAGAAAGTTGTATTAAAAAAGTTTTAACGTAAGTAATAAAGAAAATATTTTTTTTAAAAATGAAGCCACAAAATCGTAAATAAAATCTTGTTATTGAGAAGGGAAAAAACTTTCGCAAAATGAGTGCAATTTTATGATTATTTCGTCACTAAAACTTCCGCTTTCTTATTTCATGCTCAAAGAAATCGTAAATTCACGAGAAAAGAAAGTGAAATTACAAAATTAGAAGGATAATTGATTTTGCACTGTTTTAGTGCAAAATTTTGCACTATTCAGTTTCGTAATGTAAAAAATATTTTATTCATGCAAAAGTTTAAATTTATGTTAATTTTGCTTTTATTACTATTATTATAATTTCTTTTCAAGTTTAGGAAATATTTTTTTGTTCCGAAAAAAGTATTATGTTCCTTTTAAATTGTGTTTTTACAAAGACCTTGAGTATATTATCGTACGACTTTTAAGTGAAAAAGCCATGCTGTGGTCAGACATAACCTGTTATATACCAACCTTGTCTTGATTGATATATTTCCTGTAACCTTCTATCTCCGAAATTCCTAACCTTAAAATGTTGAATAAAAACAAGTTGACAAACCCTGATGAATTTTTTTACAAATTTCAAAATTTTAAGCCTGCATTGTAAAATTAACATTAGTATTAAATGCGGTATAAATGTTACTTATATTACCAACATATAGCTACAAATACCATTGATCGCAACACGATTCCGTTTATCGGATAAGTTCGCCGCGCAACATTTTAATTGATTCGATTATAACGCTCGTTTGGCTTCGTGTCTTAAATATCATTTTTGGCCTTCCTTCATTCTTCTACGCAAAAAATGTCACAACTAACACAAAAAATGCCATTTTTCTACGGAACAAAATATTTTGTAATAATTGTATCGAGAACAATTAAGTATGAAATTAAAATCTACTATCAATAATAAACATTTGTATTAAATTACATTTTGTTATTAAAATCCTCATTTCAATCAAAATAGGTATAATAATAAAATTGTTAAATTAAAGAAATTATTGTATTAAATTAAATGTATATTAAAAAGTTCCATTAATTGTATAATGTATTATTTTTAAACATTACTAATTTAAATATTATTTATAATTAATTAATTTACTGTAATGTGTAATTAAATTTCTAAACGAAGAAAAACAAACAAGTAATGAGAGCTAGAGGAAAAGATGGTTTTTATAAGATGAGAAAAAATATTAGAGAATATGGAAATTTAAAATTCAAAAAATGGTCTAATATTCTTTTCAAGCAGTGCTGGCAACAGTTGGTTGTATTTAAATCGCTCGTTAATGTAATCGAATCTCTATACATTACACACCCTACTCCACATAAAGGTGTATTTTTAGACGAAAATGGAAGTATAACAAGAAAGATATTTTTATCTTCAGCAATCTCATCAATTATTTTCTCTTTACATACTTATGTCCTTGTTAAGAATTTTGTAGATTATCTTTGAATAGTCTATGCTATTAAAAATATAAAAACTGTCAATAAAAAAGTTTTCTCGCATCTGAAAGTTATTTTAAAAGTATAACTAATTCTAACTTAATTTACATTACTTAAACTTTTTTAAACAATATTACAAAGACAGATTAAAAAACTTATTCACTTAAAACTAAATTCCGTTAATTACTTGAATTCAAAACGAATTCCTTTTAAATTCCTGTCATTTTCAAAATTTTGATAAAAATCTAATGGTATTACGACCTAATCACAATTAAATTATTTTATAAATCTGAATGAATTCCAATGAAATTTTTAATTTAATTCCGAATTAATTTTAAATTAACTTCAACAGAGTTCTAAATGAATTAAAAAGGAATTGTAACATTGATTCGGTAATTATTGACATTTTTACCTAATTCCGAAAATTATTTTAATGCTGACGAATTCCCTTCGGAATCCAGTAACTTTTAAAATTTTCTAGGTATTTTAATGGTATTTTAACTTAATCGACATTAAATTATTTTACGAATTTCTGGATTATTTCTAAAGAAATTCTGATTGAGCGTCAACGGGATTCCGAGAGAATTTCAAAGAAACTCTAATGTAAATTTGGCAATTATTGAAATTTCCATGTAATTTTATACTACATAATTATTCCAATTCCGCAAAATTCCCTCCAAATTCCAATTTAAACTATTTTAATATAAATTCGGCTTTTATTTTAATTTTCAAATAATTCTAGTATTCATTTAAATTGCTACGGAATTTCTTTCGAATTCCAGTAAATTTCCAAATTACTACAAAAATCTGATTTTGACTGACCCGAAATTAAATTCTATTCTAAATTTGACTTTTTAAAGGAGTTCTACATTAATTTCAAATAGATTCCGACTAAACTTCAATTGAATGCCGACATACAATTGTGACTAAATTTTAACACAATTCTAGTTATTTCGTTATAATTGTATGAATTTCAGTAAAAGCTGTAATTCCAAAGAAAATTCATTAATTATTAAAATTCCGACGAGATTATCTTCGGATTAAAATTTGAATTCTTTTATGCATAAATGTCTGAACTCCAAACGAATTCTAAATAAATTCCTAATTTAATCTGACTAAACTTCGACGGAATTCCAACTACATTACAAAAAGATTTAGGCAATTACCGAAATTAATTATGTAATTATTGAGTTTCCAAAAATTACCTAGGTTCTGACGGAAATTAGTTGGTATTAAGACTGAATTACAACGCATGGATAAATAAATAATTACGGGATTGAAAAAAATTTTGATTAAATTTGAACAAGATTCTGGACGAATTTCAATGAAATTCTGACTTAATTACAACATACCCGAGTCGAAATTTTGAGGCTACTTTAACGCTACATAGTCCAAAATTTTTAGGAAATAGAGGTTTAAACTAGAAGCAAATTCAATACAATTTAGCTTCTACTTTGGTGCTATTATTGGAAGAAATTTCCTGTTTCCGCGATGAGAGCGTTAAAGTAGAAGCTAATATTCAACTATATCAAGGCCTCTTTTAACGCTCAAGACCCCCTTTTTATTGATCTTCTAAAGTCTAAACAAAGAAAGAATCTGTTTTTGCGAATAAAACTGAAATTAATATGAATGAAATTATAAAAAAAAATATAAAATAAATATTCAAAATTCATGCGCTTTTAGAATTCGTCACACTTAATACACACAAGCTGGAAATAGTCTAAACTTACTAAATAAATTATTATAACGCAAGTGGGGATTCGAACCCACGACATAACGACCTACGCACTTATAATCTAACGCACTAACCACTACGCTACCGACGCTTATGAACTTAATATTTAATTTTCACAGTGTCCTTATGATACAAATTATGAATAGTTTTTTTAGGACTTTTCAACAAAATTGTTACATATCGCCAATTTCTGAATGTTTACGGAGATTTTTTATGTATTTTTCATTTGTTTAAACAATTTATTATTGTCAAGTTACAGGCTGATATTGATTTAAATCATTGAAGCATTTGCATTAAAATCATGATTTAAATAAAAAAAAACTTTACAATTCTCCGGATGTCTAATACTGCATGTAAAAAATCACAAACCATAAAAAAAACCACAAATTTGTGGATAAATCTTAAAAATTTCAATTTTAATATTTTAATCTTTATAAAATTTAAATAATTGGGCTAATATAGATAATCAAAATACCTACGATTTACAAATTTTTGGTATGAAGATAACAAAAAATAATATCAAATTTTTATATCTTTATAGGTCATTATAATTTAAATAAATTCCAAAAGTCAATAAACTCATATTCCAATTTTTTCAAACTTTTAAATGTCAATTAATTCAAATTTAAAGACACATTAGTTAATGCAAAATAATTAAATAATATTAATTATTTTTCATATTCACAATAATCCTTTTTTTAAGTCTTACAATATTTGTAATTCTTCTTTAGTTTCTAATTCAGTTTCTTTTTCGAAACTGTTTAAATTTTATCTTATAATTTCTTATTTTTACAAAATTTAAAGATTTTTTCTCCTTTTACTAATGGTATTTTTTTTTTTTGTATTTGTCATTTTATTTTATTAATAAATAAATTATAAATAATAAATAATAATTATTATTTATTATTATTTCGTTGAGTTTCATAAGTTTTTTCATATTTTTAAAAATAAATACGCTTATTTTTTTATTAATGCACCTATTCAATTTGTTTTTAATTCTTGGATAGTTTTTGCGAGGTTTTTTGCAAACTTAGTACTTATTCTTTTATAGAATTTTTAGATTTTCTTTATTTTTCTAAATTTATTGTTGGACTTGCTTTCAGTGTAATATTATAAAAATGTTTTTGGTTTAATTTGCCCAAACTTTTTTTTCTGAAGGATTTTTACTTTTCTTTTCTGGACTTTTTATATACATTTTTTTAATTTTATTTTCATCAATTTTAATTTTTTAAACAAATTATTGCTAGTAATTACTAATTCTTTACAAATACACCTAGGAAGATACAAATTTTTCCTAATTTTACAAATAAATTATTGGGCTCTGGTTAGAAAAATAAAAATTATTGACCATAAATTATTATTTTTATATTTTAAAACAATTTATTATTGTTAATTTATAACATTTAAAAACACCTAGCAAGTAGTAGTTTTTTAATTTGTTTACTTTTTATATTGAAAAAAAAAGATATTTATCAAAATTAACGACAATCACCACTCAAAATTGTTTAAACAAATTATTGTTAATAATTGTTATTTTTTTACAAGTGCATCTAGAAAGATATACACATTTTCCCTAATTTTACAAATTATTGGGTTTTGGTTATAGATTAAAAAATTTCCTCTTAAGAGCTAATCAGAGGAACAATAATTGAAGAAAAAGTTAGTTTAACTCCCGTTTCTCTTATATGTTAAATAAAAAAGTATATTTCAATGGAAAAAATGACTGAGTTTCACTTGCAGGTTTAAAGTAGAATAAAAATTTTCATTTCTTTATAACTGGGAATGTGGAGCTTTAAAAGAGCTGCTAATTTTAATGATTGGAAAAATGAAACATGTGTATAGACGTAAAGTAGAAGGAAATATTATTATTAGAAGTAAAGAAGAGGCTAAAAATTAAGAAGTCGTTAAGTAGAAGCTAAAGTTCCTCATGAGCTTCAAAGTAGCTTCAAAATTTCGACTCGGGTAGCTCCAATTAAATTTTATTAATTATACAATTCCTGTAATTTTCGTAAATAATTATTAAAATTCAGACATAACTTGATTTGAATACCAGCAGTAATCAAAGCTCCAACGGAAATCCGATAGAATTCAGAATTAAATGTGACTCAATTATAACTAATAAAATATTTCGGAAATCTGATAATTTCTTAGAAAATTTGATTAAATTGCAATGGAAATGTGACTGAATTTTAACTGAATTTCAAATTCTAATGTAATTACAGTAATTATTGAGATTTTAGTAACTGACGAAATTTTAACGAAAACTTAATGGAATTTCAAACGAATTCATTTAATTTCGATAAATAAGATGACAGAATTTGAATGAAATTAATTCCGTTAATTAGACAAATATCGGTAATACCTATTCATAATTCAGACGAAATTCGATTAAAATTTAATAAAACCCCTGTATACCTCTTTCATAAAATTCTGATAATTATTAAAATACTCTAAATTATTAGAATTTCGTTAAAATAGTTTCGATAATGGAATTCAGAATAAAAGGGAATACTGACTAAATTCCAACTAAATTTTTTCATAAATCTAGATGAATTTTATTGTAATTCTGAATTCATGAAATTACAACGGAATTCAAATTGAAATTAAACAGAACTCCAACTTAATTTCAAAATTATTTTAACGTACCAGCAATTATCACAATTCCCGTGTAATTCCCGTAAATATTCTTAATTCTTTTTAAAATTCGAACGAGTGCCTGATTGAATTACAATTAAATTTTGATTAAATTATAATGTAATTCTAACTGAAGTACAACGAAGTTCTAATGGACTTTTGATGATTACACAGAATTCACTAATTATCGAGATTCTGTTTTAATTTGCACATAATTACGGTCAATATCGAGGTTACAGTAATTCGATAATTATTAAAGTGTTAACGTAAATCAGCGGAATTTTCACTAAATTTGAACGAAAGGCGGGAACTACAATGAATTTCTAATTAAATTAAAACATAATTTCAATTTAACGGCATATTTGTACAACTTTTAATAAAATAAAAATGTCAATAAAATTCGTACTGAATTTAAAAGAATTTTTAACATGATAGTCTCCATAATTGTCGAAATTCCCGCGTATAATTACGATTATTATTTAAATGAATACATAAGTCTTACATGCAATTTAACAATAGTTATTTAAGTGAACGACAATTCATTTTAACAAAAATTTTCACAAAATTAATGTTAATATTTATTATTAATAACAAACTTACTTACAATTAAAATAAATATTAATCGAAAAGTTCATTATCGAAACTATCGAACAACTAATTGACCAATTAGGAAACGCAAGAAATGAGTTACGCGTGAATCTAGCTGAAAGTGTTCTCGTTTTTCTTTTAGGATTATAAAAAATCCTATTGAATTCCCGTAATTATTTTTATCGAAATCGGTATGGATTTCCTGCAATTATCAAAGTTCTAATGGAAATTAAATAGAATTTCTACGGATTTCCAAGAGAAGTAAATTGAACAAAATTCAAATTAAATAAAAATTCTATCCCAAAAGAATTCTGCCACCATAGAATTCTGGTAAATATTGCAATTCCAGCAGGAATTGATGATTTCTTCAGATATTTCTGAAAATGCAAATACTTCACCTAATTATTTCTTTTCTTTCTAATTATTTCTTTCTTAGTTGACTTGTTTTTAAATTCACTGGCTAAAAAACTTGTCAATTGAGTAGACTATTATCAATTATCTTTTTAGTGAATTAGTTCAATAATATTCCACCAGGATCTTTTTCTATTATCAATACTTTCATAGACTTGTTTATAATTTTAGATAGGAAAGTAAAAATATATTCTTTTTATGTAAAATTTATGAAAAAAAGAAAATTTATGATGGATATTGAAAAAATAGCAGCTAATATAGAAAGCAATACAGTAATAAAATTGAAAACATAATGAAAGGTATTTAACAAATGTTTGTGTATAAAAAATTTTAAATTTAATAAATTGTAATATTGCTTATATTTTAATATTAATTTACAATTATTCTTTTGTAGTTTTGGAGGAATTAAAAACAGAAAAAAAATATGTTATGTTGATCGATATATTCTTAAATAGAAAAGAAGAAAAGTGCAAAATTCATGAATTGTCTTTTTATGTAAAAGAAATTAAATTTTTTTATCAATTTACTGAAAGAGCTCGAATTTGGTATAGCTTTTAATTATATTCTTAACACATATCTTCGAAGTAAGTATCTTGCTTATTTAACAATTACTTATTGAAAAAAATAATTTATAATATGTTTTATATTCAGTTTTCTTTGTAACATAGTCAAGTGTGATTTAAATGTATCAATTAAAATTAAAATTTACCAATTAAAAAATATAATATTGTTTAAAATTTATAATAACTTTTGTTATAAAAAGTATATTTTGTGTTAATTACTTTTGATATTAAGTATACATATATGAATAATTTACAAATTAGAAATATTTAATTACAAAGAATAAAAAAATGACTTCTACAAATAAAAGTGAATGACTTTTAGTGAGCTGTCAGTTAAGTTGCAGAAAAAAAACATTTGAACTTTCTATAACAATCGTTTTGTAGAGAATAATGCTGTCATGAAGACATATTGAAAAAAAAGATGATTATTATGATAAAAAATAACTGCTTAAACAGTTCAATAATAATTACTAGTAATGTATCTGTAAGTTTTGTAATATTCATTACCAAATTTCACGGAAATACTTGTTTGGTTATGCCAAATATTTAGAATAAATTATTTATTCTAAATATTGCGTAACATTCTGGGGCGGCGACTTGTGTATGGTACGTCTGCAAATTCCATAGAGCAAAAAAGTCGCCCTGTGGAATTCCATATGGCAAAATTACAGACAAAAAATAAACTTCTTAATAAAAATGTGGATAAATAAATTTACAATTCGAAAAAATTGATTAAAATTAAAAGAAAAAGTAAAAATAATTAAGAAATGACGAAAGAAGTTGAAAATTAATTAATAAATAAGTTACCTAATTTGTTATTGAAGGAAGTAATTAAAACTAAAAAAGTTTTATTTAAAAAAATGAAAGAAAAGAATTGAAACTTGAGCAAATTAAATTTAAAAATTAGGGAAAATATTTAAAAACTAATAGAAAAAATTATAAATTGAAGAAAATTTTTGAAAATTGATAAAAAATAATTGAAAATTGTAGCAAAGAATTAAAATCATAAAAGAAAAGAATTGTTGCAAATTTAAGAAATTTTTTAATAATTTAAAATTTACTATTCTCGAAGATTCAAGAAAAGAATTGAAACTTGGGAAATAGAATTTAAAAACGAAGGGAAAAAATGAAAAATAATGAAAATAAAATTTAAGAAAATTTTTATAAAATACTTGAGAATTGTAGCAAATAATTAAAATCTTAAAAGAAAATAATTCTTACAAATTGAAGAGATTTTTAAATATAATTTTAAATTTACTATTCTCAAAGAGTGGATTAATTAAATTTTTAATCAATTAAATTTTAAATTAATTAAAGTTCGAAGAATAATAATATATAATTGTAATTGTAATCTTGTTTATCTTAAATATATTATTTAATTCTTTTAATTATTTTTTACAAATTTTTATTATTTTCTTCAATTTACAATTATTTCTATGAATTATTTTATTATTAAATTTATTTTTCAACTAATTTCAATTAGGTACTTTTTGTCACTTTCAATTATTTTTTGATTTATTTTTAATTTTTTTATTATTTATTTAAAATTTTAGTTATTTTTTCAATTTACAATTATTTTCATCATTCTCCAATTATTTTCTTATATTACAAATATATGTTGAAATTTTTTCAATTATTTTCCACAAACTAAAATTATTTTCTTCAATTTTTAATTATTATTATTACTTTACAAATATTTTCTTCAATTTTTTATTATTTTCATTATTTTTTAATTAATTTCCTAGATTTTGAAATATTTTTCTCAAATTTTAATAATTTACTTCATATTTCAAATATTTTTGTTATCAATGTGCAATCAATTTCTTCAATTTTCAATTATTTTTCTCATTTTTCAAACACTTTTTTTTAATTTTAATTTTCTTTTATATTACTGCAATTCTTTTCTCCACCTTTTAATTAGATAAATTAACTATTTTTCAATTGATTTCCTAAATTTTTGTTTATTATCTAAAATCTAAGTTACTGCATCCACGTTTCAATTTAATACCGAAAATTTCCATCATTTATCTCAAATTCCCATTATTTTCTTTAATTTACGATTATTTCTATCAATTTTCCATTACTTTTTGTCATATTCAATTATTTTTTAATTAATTTTCAATTTTTATATAATTTATCACAACTTTCACTTATTTTTTCAATGTGCAATTATTTTTATCATTCTGCAATTATTGTCTTTAATTATAAATATATGTTGCAATTCTTTCAATTATTTCTCAAAAAATAAAATTTTTTTCTTCAATTTCTAATTATTTTTATTAATTTGCAAAAATTGTCTCGAATTTTTTTATTATTTTTATTAGTCTTCAATTAATTTCCTAGATTTTAAAATATATTTCTCAAATTTTAATAATTTTCTTCAATTTTCAATTATTAATATTATCATTTTGCAAACAATTTCTTAAATTTTTAACTATTTTTTATTACTTTGCAAATATCGTCTAGATTTTTTTTTTTTGTTTTCTTTATTCTTTAATTAATTTTCTAGATTTTGGAACATATTTCTCAAATTTTAATAATTTTCTTCAATTTTCAATTATTTTTATTGCTTTGCAAATATTGTCTCAAATTTTTTTTTTTTTTTTTCATTACTCTTCAATTATTTTCCTAGATTTTAAAATATTTTTCTCAAATTTTAATAATTTTCTTCAATTTTCAATTATTTTTGTTATCATTTTGCAATAAATTTCTTTAATTTTTATTAATCTCATTCCTCAATTAAATACCTAAACTTTCAATTATTTATCTCATTTATCAATTATTTTTTTCAAATTCATTTTCTTTTTTCTTTTTGCAATTATTTTCTCCATCTTTTAACTATAGATATCAAAATTATTTTTCAATTAATTTCCTAAATTTTTATTTATTATCTCAAATCTAAGTTACTGTATTCACGTTTCAATATTTTATCAATTTTTAATAATTTCTTTTGAAATTTTAATTACGTTAGTCAGTTTTTGATTATTTTTTTGTCAAATTGCAATGATATTCTAAAATGTTATATTGTTTTGATTATTTGTTGACTAATTCCGAAAATTTCAATTATTTCTCTCAAATTTTCATTATTTTCTTTAATTTACGATTATTTCTATAATTTTTCTTTTCTTTTTAATTATTATTCTTATCATTTTGCAATCAATTTCTACCATTTTTAATTATTCGCACTATTCATTCCTCAATTTAATTCCTAAATTTTCAATTATTTATCTCATTTTTCAATTTATTAGTTTAATTTTCATATTCTTTTATCCTTTTGCAATTATTCTCTAAATTTTAACTAGATATATTAATTATTTTTCAATTAATTTCCTAAACTTTTGTTTGTTATCTCAAATCTAAGTTAGTGCATCCACGTTTTAATTTAATACCGAAATTTCCACTATTTTCTTCAATTTACGATTATTTCTATCAATTTTCCATTACTTTTTGTCATATTCAATTATTTTTTAATTAATTTTCAATTTTTATATAATTTATCACAACTTCCACTTATTTTTTTAATGTGCAATTATTTTCTTTCATAAAAAATATATGTTGCAATTTTTTCAATTTTTTCTCAAAAAATAAAATTATTTTCTTCAATTTTTAATTATTTTCATTAATTTGCAAAAATTGTCTCAAATTTTTTTAATATTTTCATTAGTCTTCAATTAATTTCCTAGATTTTAAAATATATTTCTCAAATTTTAATAATTTTCTTCAATTTTTAATTATTTTTATTACTTTGCAAATATTGTCTCAAATTTTTTATTAGTTTCATTACTGTTTAATTAATTTCCAAGATTTTAAAATTTTTTTCTCAAATTTGAATAATTTTCTTCAATTTCCAATTATTTTTGTTATCATTTTGCAATAAATTTCTTTAATTTTTATTAATCTCATTCCTCAATTAAATACCTAAACTTTCAATTATTTATCTCATTTATCAATTTTTTTTTTCAAATTCATTTTCTTTTTTCTTTTTGCAATTATTTTCTCCATCTTTTAACTATAGATATAAAAATTATTTTTCAATTAATTTCCTAAATTTTTATTTATTATCTCAAATCTAAGTTACTGTATTCACGTTTCAATATTTTATCAATTTTTAATAATTTCTTTTGAAATTTCAATTACGTTAGTCAGTTTTTGATTATTTTTTTGTCAAATTGCAATGATATTCTAAAATATTATATTTTTTTGAATATTTGTTGACTTGTTTCTTCAAGGATTTTCATTATTTTTTAATTTTTCCCCTAAATTTTAAATTTAATTTTCGTAAATTAAAATTTTTTTTTTTATTTTTTCAAATAAAACTTTATCAGTTTTAATTATTTCCTTCAATATCAAATTAGTTTCATTATTTTTTAATTTACCTTTCAAATTCTTTTGACATTTTTCAATTATTTTTAAAAATATGTTTTTTGTTATTCAAATTTTTTTATGATTTTTCAATTATTTTTCTCAAATTTCAATTAAGTCTGTCAATTTTTAATTGTTGTGTTTTGTAACATCCATTACGAAATTTCACGGAAATACTTGATTAGTTAGGTCAGATATTTGAAAAATGTATTTCCTTTAACCACATAAAAAATAGTTCTTCAATTTTTTACTCGATAGTAGCCCGTTATTTTTGAGATTAGAAATATTGAGTTCTGTCCAAAGACCAAGTCTTTACTATATGTGAGAAATCATTATGACGAAATAATAAGACAGTAATTCTGCGAATAAAGGTCAAGGAATATTCTTGTGGTCTAATTTCAAAGACCGATTCTGCATTGAACTCGGTAAGAGTAGAAGAGGAATTCGAGAAATTTGTCTACGTAGTCAGATTTCAAAAGGCAGAAGAACACGAGTAGGCATATCTTCCAGGCCAATGGTTGTGCGATGCTAGCAAGTGACGGTCTGGACGGAATGTTGGCACAGTGACAACGACGTGGTTCCTTAGATTGGATGCCAGACGTCCAAAGAAATCAACATATCTTACTTGAATTTGCGTTTAAACGATCGTCGAATATAATAACTTTTTATCATTCCACACAATAGACGTTAATGCTGTCAAAATTTTATATTACGATAGAAGTAAAAAAATACTATCTATCCAAATATTTGACCCAAAATTCCAACAACAATTTCATACTAAAAGCTACATTATCAAAAAGTCTCAAATTTAAAATTTAATTTGCCAAATATTTAAATTTCAATCAATCATATCTTTTGTTGATCTAATATCGATTCATATTACAATTAATTAATTAAATTTGAAATTGATTCTGAATTTGATTGGACCAAATCTCAGTTAATTGAAATTCCAATAGATATTTCCATTTAAGCAAAGTTTTAATTAATTCTAAGTGTTTCAATCTTATGTTTACCTTAATGTCATGAAATAAAAAAGCGTTACCCTGTAAAAGTGATTTTTCATCAAATTCTTAAATAAATTAAGGTTATAGTTGCTGTTTAAAAATATTTCCCGACATTTCTAAATATTTTATAATGTATTTAGCGAAAACTGTGCAATATAATCAGTGTCCAGTATATTGAAGGGAATTTCTAAGTTAAAATTCAATCAAAGTTTCGAACGAGTTTCACCATTCTTTGAGGGAACTTCATAACAAGATAATACTCAATTGACTGAAATTTAATTTGTAACGAACAGAAAGGATAATAGATCAAAGAAGGATTGCAGAATAAAAAGGAAGAAGAATAATTTCAAAAGAAAAAGTGAAAGAAACTTACCTCTCGCTGAGAGCTTTTTTGTATTGATAATTTTTGCTGCGAATTCGAGACCCGAACTTTTCTGAACGCATCGTCGAACAACGGAGAAAGCACCTCTGAAATACATAAAAAAAATCATTTTTTAACACTGTGAAAATTAACAAATTACAATTTCGTGTTCCTTAACCTTCAAATCAAAAAGTTATGGAGAAAATTTTCTCGTTGAAAAAATTGTCTGAGATAAAGTTTTCCCTTTAACATTAAGGAACCTTTTTTACTAAAATTTGAAATTAAATAGGTTAAATATACAATATTTACAGGGGAAATAGTCAGGGGCGGAGACTTGTAAATTTTTGCCATCTGCAAATTTAATATTGACCGAGGGGTGGAGTGACGGGATTAAGAGAAGTAAAAAAATAATAAATTAAAGAGTTTCTTAATTATCGTAATTATTGTAAAGCAAAAGTTGACAATTTTATTTAATTTCGAAAACATTTTTGGAATTAATAACCAAATAATCAAAGTAATCTAAAATTTGTGAAAATCATTGCAAATTAAAAAAGAAATTAAAAATTGACAGACTGAATTGAAATTTGAGAAAAATAATGGAAAAATAATTAAAACATTAAAAAATTTGAAGAACAAAAAATATATTTATAAAAATAATTGAAAAATGTCAAAAGAATTTGAAAGGTAATTAATAAATAATGAAACTAATTTGATATTGAAGGAAATAATTAAAACTGATAGTTTTATTTGAAAAAATAACGAAAAAAATTTTTAATTTAAAGAAATTAAATTTAAAATTTAGCGGATAAATTGAAAAATAATAAAAATCCTTGAAGAAAAAATTTTGAAAGTGATAAAAATAGTTGAAATTTGTAGATATTAATTTTAATTTTAGAAAAAAAAATTTAAATAATACAGAATATTTGTGAAGTAAAAGAAAGTACTTTATTACAACATGATTTCAAGAATTTTAAACTTAGGAAAAAAATTACAATATTATACAAATAATCGAAAATTAAAGAAAACAATGGAAATTTAAGATAATTGAAATTTTCGTAATTAATCAACAAATATTAAAAAAATATATAAAAATTATAAACTTAGGAAAATAATTACAATATTATACAAATAATCGAAAATTGAAGAAAACAATGGAAATTTAAGATGAATAATTGAAATTTTCGGAATTAATCAACAAATATTCAAAAAAATATAAAATTTGTGAAAATAATTGCAAATGAAAAAAAAAATTAAATTTGACGAACGTAATTAAAATTCAAGAAAAATAATTAAAGATTTATTAAAAAATTGAAAAGTGAAGACGGGATAACTTAGATTTGAGATAATAAATAAAAGTTTAGGAAATTAATAAAAAAATAATTAATATATCTAGTTAAAAGGTAGCGAATAATTGCAAAAGGATAAAAGAAAATGAAAATTAAAGAAATAAATTGAAAAATGAGATAAATAATTGAAAATTTAGGAATTGAATTGAATAATGAATAGTGAGAATAATTAAAAATGGAAGAAATTGATTGCAAAATGATAAGAATAATAATGAAAAAATAAAGAAAAATTATAGAAATAATAGTAAATTAAAGAAAATAAGGAAAATTTAAGAGAAATAATTGAAATTTTCGAAATTAATCAACAAATAATCAAAACAATACAACATTTTAGAATATCATTGCAATTTGACAAAAAAAAATCAAAAATTGACTAACGTAATTAAAATTTTAAAAAAATTATTAAAGATTGATTAAAATATTGAAACGTGAATGCAGTAACTTAGATTTGAGATAATAAATAAAAGATTATGAAATTAATTGAAAAATAATTTTTATATCTAGTTAAAAAGATGGAGAAAATAATTGCAAAAAGCTAAAAGAAAATAAATTTAAAAAAAATAATTGATAAATGAGATAAATAATTGAAATTTTAGGTATTTAATTGAGGAATGAGATTAATAAAAATTAAAGAAATTGATTGCAAAATGATAACAAAAAATAATTGGAAATTGAAGAAAATTTTAAAATTTGAGAAAAATATTTTCAAATCTAGGAAATTAATTGAAGAGTAATAAAACTAATAAAAAATTTGAGACAATATTTGCAAAGTAATAAAAATAATTAAATATTGAAGAAAATTATTAACATTTGAGAAATATGCTTTAAAATCTAGGAAATTAATTAAAGAGTAATGAAATCAAAAAAAATTCGAGACAATATTTGCAAAGTAATAAAAAATAATTAAAAATTTAAGAAATTGTTTGCAGAATGATAATAATAATAATTGAAAATTTAGGAACTGAATTGAGGAATAAATAATGAGAATAATTAAAAATGGAAGAAATTGATTGCAAAATGATAAGACTAATAATTAAAAATTTAAGAAAAATTATAGAAATAATCGTAAATTAAAGAAAATAATGAAAATTTGAGAGAAATAATTGAAATTTTCGGAATTAGCCAACAAATAATCAAAACAATATAACATTTTAGAATATCATTGCAATTTGATAAAAAAATTATAAAAATTATCAAAAACTTAAATTTTAGATAATAAATAAAAATCTAGGAAATTAATTAAAGAGTAATGGAAACAAAAAAAATTCCAGACGTTATTTGCAAAGTAATAAAAAATAATTAAAAATTTAAGAAATTGATTGCAAAATGATAATATTAATAATTCAAAATTGAAGAAAATGATTAAAATTTGATAAATATATTTTAAAATCTAGGAAATTAATTGAAGGGTAATGAAAATAATAAAAACAACTCGAGACAATTTTTGCAAATTAATAAAAATAATTAGAAATTGAAGAAAATATTCTTATTTTTTGAGAAATAATTGAAAAAATTGCAACATATATTTATAATGAAAGAAAATATTTGCAGAGTGATAAAAATAATTGCACATTGAAAAAATAAGTGGAAGTTGCGAGAAATTATATAAAAATTGAAAATTAATTAATGGAAATTTAATTAAAACGTGAAGAAAATAATTGCAGCAATATAAAAGAAAATTAAAATTAAAAAAAAGTGTTTGAAAAATGAGATAAATAATTGAAAACTGAAAATTGAAGAAATTCATTGCACAATGATAACAATAATATTTGAAATAGGAAGTAAATTATTAAAATTTGAGAAAAATATTTTACAATCTAGGAAATTACTTAAAGAATAATGAAAATTATAAAAAATTGGTGAAAATATTTGTAAAGTAATAAAAATAATTAAAAATTGACGAAAATAATTTTAGTTTGTGTAAAATAATTGACAAAAATTTAACATATATTTGTAATATAAGAAAATAATTGCAGAATGATGAAAATAATTGTAAATTGAAAAAATAACTAAAATTTTTTATAAATAATAAGAAAATTAAAAATGAATCAAAAAATAATTGAAAGTGACAAAAAGTACCTAATTGAAATTAATTGAAAAATAAATTTATTAATAAAATAGTTCATAGAAATAATTGTAGATTGAAGAATATGATAAAAATTTGTAAAAGATAGTTTAAAAAATTATAGAATATATTTAGGATAAATAAGACTACAAATACAATTATATATTATTATTATTCGAACTTCAATTAATTTGAAATTTAATTGATTAAAAATTTAATTAATCCACTCTTTGAGAATAGTAAATTTAAAATTATATTTAAAAATTTCTTCAATTTTTAGGAATTATTTTCTTTTATGATTTTAGTTATTTGCTACAATTTTCAACTATTTTTTAAAAATTTTCTTTTAGTTTTATTTTCATTATTTTTCATTTTTTCCCTTCGTCTTTAAATTCTATTTCCCAAGTTTCAATTCTTTTCTTGAATCTTCGAGAATAGTAAATTTTAAATTATTAAAAAATGTCTTAAATTTGCAACAATTCTTTTCTTTTATGATTTTAATTCTTTGCTACAATTGTCAACTATTTTTTATCAATTTTCAAAAATTTTCGTCAATTTATAATTATTTCTATTAATTTTTTAATTTTTTCCCTAATTTTTAAATTCAATTTCCGCAAGTTTCAATTCATTTCTTTCATTTTTTCAAATAAAACTTTTTCAGTTTTAATTACTTCCTTGAATAACAAATCAGTTAAATTATTTATTAATTAACTTTCAATTTTTTTCGGCATTTTTCAATTATTTTTACACTGAAAAAAATTTGAATGGCATTATTAACTAAAACCTATAGTCAATCTTAACTTGGTTAAATTAATAAGGATTCCTAGTTAATTTTATTATGTACTTATGGTTAATTTCACAAATTAGAAAATAGCAATATTAACTTTGAATTTCCTAGTCAAATCAGCTAGGAAGCTTTATTAATCAACCTATATGATACTTGTTGTAGTTTGACACACGTGAATAATTATAATTATAATGTTTTTGAACGATTTTTACTTACGCGTCCTGTTAATAATCTAAGTTTCAAGATGAACAGGCTCTTTCATCTTATTTTTAGTCAATAAAACATCCAGATATGTATATATAATATACTATGTCATTTTTTAGGTTAAGTTATTTATTTATTTTTTGTTGTTAAAAAATTAGTCCAAATCTAATTGTTTGTTTCAACTTTGCATTTTTGCAACGTTACTTTGATAATATGAATATATAAAATTATACATATAAATACATATTATTGAACTTAGCCCAGTATTAAAAATGTAAGTTATATTATAAAAAAAATAAAATATTTGTTTTATGACCGAAATACCTATATGATATTATGTATTTTCACTTCAAGATCTCCCTTGCTCGAGTGCGTTAACGCGCATTCCCAGTACGGTTGAGATTCGAACGTCAGGGGTTCTAATCTCGAGTTTGCAATGAGACATCTATCAACACTAAACTCCCGTGAATGTTGAGTATACTGTTTTTTTTTAAAAAAAAATTTTTTTATTGTAAATTAATTTAAAATATGATGGTTTCTTAATTTATTATGGCTTTATAAACTATTAATTTATTTAATTTAATTTTCCTAGTTACTTTAATTAATTTTCCTAGTCACTTTGACTATATTGGAAGTTGTCACTTTGACTATGATTTCTTGGTGGGTTCCTCTCGTGACTAGGAAGTTTAGTCAATTCCTAGTAAACGTAGTCAGGAATTTTTTTCAGTGTACTTTTTCTTTTAATTTTCATCATTTTATTCGAATTGTAAATTTATTTATCCACATTCTTATTCTGAAATTTATTTTTTGTCTGTAATTTTGCCATATGGAATTCCACATGGCGACTTTTTTTGCTCTGTGAAATTTGCAGATGTACCATACACAAGTCGCCGCCTCTGCAAAAATAGTTAAAAAAATTGTGATGTAATTACAAAGTAATGAAGCAACGATCACGAAATGCTGCAGAGCAAACATGGTTAAGAACGTAACATGCACGAGTTTAAATTCGATCAGAGATAATTACACGTTTCCTTGTCAACTATGTAGTTCAACAAAATGAAGTCTACATAGAATTGTATAGACAGCTAGAATGGGCAAATGTGGCTATGGAATATGAAACAAGTATAACGAAATATTCATAACTGTTTAACTCTGTTTTCACCTGTCAGCCTTATACGAGTATGTACTACGTGCCAGTTCTCATATGGTATCGAGAATCGACCCACTGCTCTAAACCACCTAGTTTTGAATAATTTAGACCCGTCATTTAGACAGATTCAATAACTTTACATTTCAATGGCAGGAAATTCGGTGAGAATTTCAAACACAATTTCCATTAATCATTAATCCCTTCTCGCATTTAGCGCTAAATCTGAAATTTCTTCCGCAAATAATAAAATAATAAAATTAGTTAATGAAAAAACCATAAAACTTGTAAAATCAAAATGTGTAGAGAAATGAACCGATGTCTACAAAGGTCGAGTTGCACATCTCATAAGGCGCTTTTTTAAACAGTACCTACCAAAAATAGAATTGTGTAATATTTTGTCGAGGGAAAAAATTAATTTTAAGAAAAAAATTCGGCTGTTTAAATTTTGTATTTGATTACGGATAATTATAGTGAAATTATGCTTTGAATTTCTAATATTTGCATATTTGAACCGAGAATACGTTGTTAGGATTTTTCAACAAATCTCGCAATTATGCAATAATTATGCGGCTATTATGAAACTATGCAATGAAGAGAAAATTAGTCTATTGATGAGATTGAAGATTGAAAATTTTTGAAATTTTTTCTCGGCAATATTTTTGAAAATATTAGTAATTAAAGTTTTGAAAAATATATATTAGATTTATAAACCCATCCTGCTTAGGAAAATGTGGATACCAAATAAGTCAATAGGGGAAAGAGGAGCGTGGTTCAAATGACGATTTTTGGCATTAAAAATTGTTTAACAAATAATTTGTTTAAAAAAATAGTTCTAAACTAATATAAGCTAATTAAAAATTATTAACAACCAATGACGCCAATCAATTATGTGGGAGAAATTACTAAAAAAAACATATGTAACGTTTCAAAATTTTTCACCATATATCGAACTTAAATCAAATGAACTAGTAAACATTACTAACTAACTATTATTGCAAGTATAATGCACTTGTAACATAATTTCAGAGCAGTTCGACAAATTCATTATCATTACTGGGTTCAATTACGACTATGTTCACTTTAGAAGGATTTGCATATAACAAACATATTGTTCGTTATCCTAAACGTTCGCACCCTAAATAGGAATAATATACGATTCAATACACCATCAGCTTTTAACTATAAAATATATAATCGAAAAATTGTATAACATTACTGATTAATGTTTTTTACCACCTATGTCTTTTTTCTTTTTTTTTGCAAAGAGGTAAAATTTTGTACAAATAAATTTCAAAATTTGGTTGCAAAGTTTATCAATTTTTAATAAACTAATAATTCTAAAAGCTAAAGGTCGATGGCTCATTGATATTAAGTACTATTAGCTTCAAGTCTAGGAAATTAAACTTTTCCGATTACCTTCGCTTTAACTATGTACCTAACTTGAATAAACTCGAAGATTCTAAGTTTCAAACGTTTATGGATAATATGTTCATATTAGACTCTCAGACAAGTAGACATAGTCTCCTGTGAAACGCCTTTATTATTCACTTTCTTACAAACCTCAGTTCACTATTAAAAATGCTAATAAAAAAAAGGTTCCTAATAATTTCGATTTTTGTCATGTCACTAAATTAAGAGGAATAATTTATTTTTAAAGCTTAAAAATAAAGTTTAAATAATTTTTAAATTTAAACTATTTTAACTATTTTATTAATGGTAAAAATCTTTTAAAAATCCATTGGAATTATGGTTTTTTTCGTGTAACTTGGTAAATAAGCAAAAGTGCGAAAACTGTCTTAGACAAAAATTGAAGGCCTAATTTATATACAGTGGTGTAACTGGGAGGGCAAGGGCCCTGGGGCAAAAAAGAAAATGGGGCACCAATATAATGATTTACAAGTTTAATTAATTTATTCATTTATTAATTCTGTCTACACGTGACATTTGTCACTAGACGTTTTTTCTTTTAAAATTTTTAATTTATAGCTATTTTAATGACTTCAAATTTCAGTTAATGTGAACTTGCATTAATTAAAAGTTCAGTTAATCGACGTTTCAAATATACTAAATTTCAAGTGATTTAAAAATTGCTTCAATTTTAAATAATAATTTTAAATAATTCTTTTCTATTAAGATTTCAATCACTTAAAATGCAATTTTGTACTATTTTTTATTATATCAAATTATTTTCGGCAATTTTCAATTATTTTTAAATTGTTTCGCTAAATCTTAAATTTATCTTCTTCAAATTTCAATTATTTTGTTTAGTTTTTTAAATCACTTTTTCAATTTTAATTATTTTTCCTTAGACATTCAATCAATTTAAATATTTATTCCTAAATTTTATATTATTCATCAGGAATTGTAATCAATTTTTTTAATTTGCCATTATTTTTGTAAATTTGCAATAATTATTTTCAATTTTTAATTATTTTCATAATGTCTTAATTAATTTCCTGAACTTTCAAATATATATATATCTAAATTTTCAATTATTTTGTTCACTTTTTATTTATTTTTATTATTTTGTAATTATTTCCTCCATCTTTTAATATTTTTATTATTTTTCAATTAATTTCATAAATTTTCAGTTATTATCTTAAATTTAGAATATTGACATCAATTTTCCATAATATAACGATTTTTCAATTATTTTCATTTGCTTTGAAATAAATTCTACAATTTTTCTATTATTTTCTTCAATTTATAATTACTTTCATTATTATGGCATTACTTTTAAAAATTTTGATTATTTATCCGAAATTTAAATTACTTTCATCAATTTTCGTTATATCAATTTCTCTTTAATTAAAAATTGCTAAGTAATTTTGTAATTTTTCTTTTTTTTAAACATGTATTCTATGATTTTTTAAATTATTTTTCTCAAATTTTATTTACTGTTTTCAATTTTTCATATTTAAATTATGTTCATCATATTTCGATTTTTTTTTCTTAATCTTACAATATTTTCAGCATAATTTATTTATTTTGTTTAATTTTGAATTAATTTTATCATTTTTCAATTATTTTTCATGATTGTCAAATATTATTCGCATTTTGTAAAATTATTTTCTGAGATTTTTAAGTATTTTTATAAATTTCTAATTATTTTCTTCAATTTTTAATTATTTTAATTTGTTTTTATAGTTTCAAAATTTTTTGATTAATTATCGTAAATTTCAATTATTTTTAGCTTACTTCAATTCTTTTCTCTACTTTTTTGTTATTTTCAATTTTTTCAATTAATTTCTAAGATTTTCAATTCTTTTCTCAAATTTTAATTATTATTTTGGATAATTAAAAAAAAAAATTTTTTATTTTTTTTTGTTATTTATTGCAAATTTCATTTATTTTATTGCAACTTATCATTGATTTTATCATATTTCAATTATTTTCTTCAAGTTTCAAATTTTAAAATAATTTTTTCAATTATTTTCCCCAATTTATAATTATTTGTATTTTTTAAAATTATTTTCTAAGATTTTCGCATGTTCTTCTCAAATTTCTTAGTATTTTCTTCAATTTTTAATTATTTTCAGTATATTTCAATTTTCTTGTTCAATTTTGAATTAATTTTATCATTTTTCAATTATTTTCCTCGATTATTAAACATTATTCTCATTTTCTAAATTATTTTTCTAAAATTTCAATTATTTTCTTCAATTTTTAATTATTTTAATTTTTTTTTATAATTTCCAATTTTATTATTATTTATTTTTAGCTTTCTATAATTATTTTCTCTAATTTTTAGTTATTCTGAAATATTTCAATTAATTTCTAAGATTTTCAAGTCTTTTTCTCAAATTTTAATTATTATTTTAGGTACTTAAAAAAAAATTATTTTTTTCCCATTATTTATTGCAAATTTCATTTATTTTATTTCAACTTATCATTGATTTTATCATATTTCATTTATTTTCTTTAAGTTTTAAATTTTAAAATAATTTTTCAATTATTTTCCCGAATTTTAATTTTTCTTATTTTTTAAAATTATTTTCTAAGATTTTCGAATGTTTTTTTCAAATTTCTTAGTATTTTCTTCAAGTTTTAATTATTTTCAGCATGTCTCAATTAATTTTTTCAATTTTGAATTAATTTGATCATTTTTCAAATTATTTTCCTTGATTATTAATTATTATTCTCATTTTCTAAAATATTTTTCTAAAATTTCAATTATTTTCTTCAATTTTTAATTATTTTAATTTTTTTTCATAACTTCCAATTTAATTATTATTTATTTTTAGCTTTCTATAATTATTTTCTCTAATTTTTAGTTATTCTGAAATATTTCAATTAATTTCTAAGATTTTCAAGTCTTTTTCTCAAATTTTAATTATTATTTTAGGTACTTAAAAAAAATTATTTTTTTCCCATTATTTATTGCAAATTTCATTTATTTTATTTCAACTTATCATTGATTTTATCATATTTCATTTATTTTCTTTAAGTTTTAAATTTTAAAATAATTTTTCAATTATTTTCCCGAATTTTAATTTTTCTTATTTTTTAAAATTATTTTCTAAGATTTTCGAATGTTTTTTTCAAATTTCTTAGTATTTTCTTCAAGTTTTAATTATTTTCAGCATGTCTCAATTAATTTTTTCAATTTTGAATTAATTTGATCATTTTTCAAATTATTTTCCTTGATTATTAATTATTATTCTCATTTTCTAAAATATTTTTCTAAAATTTCAATTATTTTCTTCAATTTTTAATTATTTTAATTTTTTTTCATAACTTCCAATTTAATTATTATTTATTTTTAGCTTTCTATAATTATTTTCTCTAATTTTTAGTTATTCTGAAATATTTCAATTAATTTCTAAGATTTTCAAGTCTTTTTCTCAAATTTTAATTATTATTTTAGGTACTTAAAAAAAATTATTTTTTTCTTATTATTTATTGCAAATTTCATTTATTTTATTTAAACTTATCATTGATTTTATCATATTTCATTTATTTTCTTTAAGTTTTAAATTTTAAAATAATTTTTCATATATTTTCCCGAATTTTAATTTTTCTTATTTTTTAAAATTATTTTCTAAGATTATTGAATGTTTTTCTCAAATTTCTTAGTATTTTCTTTAATTTTTAATTATTTTCATCATGTCTCAATTAATTTTTTCAATTTTGAATTAATTTGATCATTTTTCAATTATTTTCCTTGATTATTAATTATTATTCTCATTTTCTAAAATATTTTCTAATATTTTTAAGTATTTTTCTAAAATTTTAATTATTTTCTTCAATTTTTAATTATTTTCATTTGTTTTCATAATTTCCAAATTTGTTTATTAATTATCGTAAATCTGAATTATTTTTAGCTTTTTTCAATTCTTTTCCCCAATTTTTAGTTATTCTCTTTCTTTGTAATTAATTTCTAAGATCTTTATGTATTTTTCTCAAATTTCAATTAATTTTTCTTAATTTAAAAAAAAATTCTGTAATTTTTTCAATTACTTCACTTAAATGTCATTTATTGTTTACAACTTATCATTGTTTGTATTATATTTCAATTATTTTGTTCAAGTTTCAAATTTTACACTATTCAAGTATTTTCAAAAATTTATTTCCTTTAATTTTTAATTCTTTTAATATGTTTTATAATTTCAAAAATTTTAAACTATTTAGCTGACATTTCAATTATTTTATTCAATTTTCAATTATTTATACTATTTTTTTAATATTATTTTCATAAATTTTTAATTACTTTCGTTCTTTTTCATAATTTCCAAAAAGTTTATACTTATTTCTCTTTAATTAAAAGTTGTTCCCTTCAATTTCAAATTATGTTTATCTTTTTTCATTTATTTTCTCTAATTTTTAATAATTTTCTTTTATTTCAATGCACTTCTGAAAGTTTTAAGTATTTTTCTGTAATTTTTTTTAACTTTCCTTTATTTAAAATATTTTATGTAACTTTTTCAATTGTTTTCTCAAATTTTAATTATTTTTTTAAATTTTAATTTATTTATCTCAATTTGTAATAATGTTTTTCAATTTTAAATTATTTTCTCGAATTTTGCATTATTCAATTTTTCTAATTTACATAAAAGAATTTCAAGTATTTTCTCAAATTTAAATTATTTTCTCTATGTTTAAAACATTTCCATGATTGTGTTAACTACTTTCCCCAATTTTTAATTTATTTAATTTTTTTTCAATTAATTTACAAAATTTGCAATTATTTTGTTTAATTTCAATTATTTTCTGCAATTCTTTTTAATTGTAAAATATTACAAATTTTGTCCTAAATAAATAGTTATTTTATTAATAAAAATTGATTTTTAAATATTATATCTAAAATATTTCTAATTGTTGATAACACAAGATGTAGAAGCTATAAATTACTACAATTAGTAAGGTTTTTTTGAACTCAAGGACCCCCTGAGTTCAAGGGCCCCAGGGCATTGCCCTACTTTGCACCCTAACAGTACCGCCACTGTTTATTTACACATTTTACGTTTAGCAAATTTTTTTACTATTTCGGTTAGTTTTAAAAAAAAAAATTATGTTTTCGCCATGTTGATAATCCAGTCGACAATTTTTCCCATAGAAAGGGGAGTTTCTATGTTCAGAAATGTTGTAATGGATGGTCAGCAAAAACAGGGAAAATAATTAATGATCGGAGCATTACCTAAATAATTTCTTTACCGGGCATGAATCACTGACATAAAAAAACAGTTAACATTTCACATTTTCAAAAAAATCTCTCGTAAATTGAAATGTAATAAGCTCAGGAAAAATATCTGAATTCTAAAGCCAATGCTTGAAGCTACTTTTTTCTGAATTCTTTCTGAATAGGAATTTTTGATTTACTTTCATTTTCCATTCTCCGTAAAAGGTTACGTGAGAAAATGCAAAGATTAAAATGCAATTTGAAAATCGAATCGATCCAAATTTGAAATGAGGTATTGATTCGAAACCATTCTCGACGTGGTCGGGAATGTCGCTTTTCCGAGGATTGGGTTGGTCGAGAGGCGAAAGGAGGAGAAGGGCGTCACCATGACGACCAATCATTACAGGAGATTGTGCTACCGGGTTACCGAGCCGATGAGAAGAGAAACTGCAAAAGAACATGCCGTTTCCTGCCTACACTCAGCTTGTCTAATCATTTTTATTTCTCCCTCAAACATCACGTTTCGGCACCCAAACGATCGTAATTAATCAATACCCCCAGTGATCTCCAAGAACCGCAAGTTTCCCTCAATTTCGTGAATTCAATTGTTCGGGTAATCCAAAAAAAAAAAAAAAAAAAAAGTAGTAGTCCCACACAATTACTTATATTAGTGTAATATTTATGAATATGATAGCAAAAATTGGCATAAATTTAATTTTCACAGAAAAAATCCATAAAATATAGTTTTCACTATTTATCTAAAAAAAGTAGGAAAAATTCAGAAAAATGTTCTCTGCAAAAATTGCAGATTGTATAAAATTGCATATTTTATGCAGGGGTGGAAGACTTGTAAATTTTTGCTATCTGCAAATTTAATATTTACCGAGGGGTGGAGTGGGGGGATGAAGAGAAATAAAACTAATAAATTAAAGAGTTTCTTAATTCTCGTAATTATTGTCACGCAATTATTTTATTTGATTCCGAGTACATTTTCGGAATTAATAACCAAATAATCAAAGTAATATAAAATTTGTGATAATCAGTGCAAGTTAAAAAACAAAAATTAAAAATTAACAGACTTAATTGAAATTTGAGAAAAATAATTAAAAAATTTGAAGAACAAAAAATATATTTATAAAAAAAAATGAAAAATGTCAAAAGAATTTGAAAGGTAATTAATAAATAATGAAACTAATTTGATATTGAAGGGAATAATTAAAACTGATAAAGTTTTATTTGAAAAAATAACAAAAAAAAATTTTAATTTACGGAAATTAAATTTAAAATTTAGGGGAAAAATTGAAAAATAATGAAAATCCTTGAAGAAAAATTTTTGAAAGTGATAAAAATAGTTGAAATTTGTAGATTTTAATTCCAATTTTAGAAAAAGAAATGTAAGAAATACAGAATATTTGTGAAGTAAAAGAAAGTACATTATTACAACATGATTTCAAGAATTTAAAACTTAGGAAAATAATTACAATATTATATAAATAATAGAAAATTGAAGAAAACAACGAAAATTTAAGATAACTAATTGAAATTTTCGGAATTAATCAACAAATGTTCAAAAAAATATAAAATTCGTGAAAATCATTGCAAATAAAAAAAGAAAAAATTAAAAATTGACGAACGTAATTAAAATTGAAGAAAAACAATTAAAGACTGATTAAAACATTGAAAAGTGAAGACAAGATAACTTAGATTTGAGATAATAAATAAAAGTTTAGGAAATTAATTGAAAAATAATTAATATATCTAGTTAAAAGGTAGCGAATAACTGCAAAAGGATAACAAAAATAAAAATTAAAGAAATAAATTGAAAAATGAGATAAATAATTAAAATTTAGGAATGAACAGTGAGAATAATTAAAAACGGAATAATTAATTCCGGAAACGGAATTAAATTAATTGCAAAATGATAAGAATAATAATTAAAAAATAAAGAAAAATTATAGAAATAATCGTAAATTAAAGAAAATAATGAAAATTTGAGAGAAATAATTGAAATTTTAGAAATTAATCAACAAATAATCAAAACAATATAACATTTTAGAATATCATTGCAATTTGATAAAAAAATGATCAAAAATTGACTAACGTAATGAAAAATTTAAAAACATTATGAAAGATTGATTAAAATATTGAAACGTGAATACAGTAACTTAGATTTGAGATAATAAATAAAAATTTAGGAAATTAATTAAAAAGTTATAGTTATAGTTAAAAGATGGAGAAAATAATTGCAAAAAGATAAAAGAAAATAAATTTGAAAAAAATAATTGATAAATGAGATAAATAATTAAAAGTTTAGGTATTTAATTGAGGAATGAGATAAAAATTAAAGAAATTTATTGCAAAATAATAACAAAAATAATTGAAAATTAAAGAAAATTATTAAAATTTGAGAAAAATATTTTAAAATCTAGGAAATTAATTAGACAGTAATGAAACTAATAAAATATTGAAGACAATATTTTCAAAGTAATATAAATAATTAAAAATTGAAGAAAATTATTAAAATTTGAGAAATATGTTTCAAAATCTAGGAAATTAATTAAAGAGTAATGAAAACAAAAAAATTCGAGACGATATTTGCAAAGTAATAAAAAATAATTTAAATTAAAGAAATTGATTGCAAAATGATAATATTAATAATTGAAAATTGAAGAAAATTATTAAAATTTGAGAAATATATTTTAAAATCTAGAAAATTAATTGAAGACTAATAAAAATAATAAAAAAAATCGAGACAACTTTTGCAAATTAATAAAAATAATTAGAAATTTAAGAAAATAATTTTATTTTTTGAGAAATAATTGAAAGAATTGCAACACGTATTTATAATGAAAGAAAATAATTGCAGAATGATAAAAATAATTGCAAATTGAAAAAATAAATCGAAGTTGCGATAAATTATATAAAAATTGAAAATTAATTAAAAAATAATTGAATATGACAAAAAGTAATGGAATATTGATAGAAATAATCGTAAATTGAAGAAAATAATGAAAATTTGAAATAAATAATGGAAATTTTCGGTATTATATTGAAACGTGGATGCAGTACCTCAGATTTGAGATAATAAACAAAAATTTAGGAAATCAATTGAAAAATAATTAACATCTCTAATTAAAAGGTGAAGAAAATAATTGCAGCAATATAAAAGAAAATTAAAATTAAAAAAAAGTGTTTGAAAAATGAGTTAAATAATTGAAAATTGAAAATTGAATAAATGATAACAATAATTTTTGAAATATGAAGTAAATTATTAAAATTTGAGAAAAATATTTTAAAATCTAGGAAATTAATTAAACAGTAATAAAACTAATAAAAAATTTGAGACAATATTTGCAAAGTAGTAAAAATAATTAAAAACTGAAGAAAATTATTAAAATTTCATAAATGTTTTAAAATCTAGGAAATTAATTATGGAGTAATGAAAACAAAAAAATTCGTGACGATATTTGCAAAGTAATAAAAAATAATTTAAATTAAAGAAATTGATTGCAAAATGATAATATTAATAATTGAAAATTGAAGAAAATTATTAAAATTTGAGAAATATATTTTAAGATCTAGAAAATTAATTGAAGACTAATAAAAATAATAAAAAAAATCGAGACAACTTTTGCAAATTAATAAAAATAATTAGAAATTTAAGAAAATAATTTTATTTTTTGAGAAATAATTGAAAAAATTGCAACATGTATTTATAATGAAAGAAAATAATTGCAGAATGATAAAAATAATTGCACATTGAAAAAATAAGTGGAAGTTGCGATAAATTATATAAAAATTGAAAATTAATTAAAAAATAATTGAATATGACAAAAAGTAATGGAATATTGATAGAAATAATCGTAAATTGAAGAAAATAATGAAAATTTGAAATAAATAATGGAAATTTTCGGTATTATATTGAAACGTGGATGCAGTACCTCAGATTTGAGATAATAAACAAAAATTTAGGAAATCAATTGAAAAATAATTAACATCTCTAATTAAAAGGTGAAGAAAATAATTGCAGCAATATAAAAGAAAATTAAAATTAAAAAAAAGTGTTTGAAAAATGAGTTAAATAATTGAAAATTGAAAATTGAATAAATGATAACAATAATTTTTGAAATATGAAGTAAATTATTAAAATTTGAGAAAAATATTTTAAAATCTAGGAAATTAATTAAACAGTAATAAAACTAATAAAAAATTTGAGACAATATTTGCAAAGTAGTAAAAATAATTAAAAACTGAAGAAAATTATTAAAATTTCATAAATGTTTTAAAATCTAGGAAATTAATTATGGAGTAATGAAAACAAAAAAATTCGTGACGATATTTGCAAAGTAATAAAAAATAATTTAAATTAAAGAAATTGATTGCAAAATGATAATATTAATAATTGAAAATTGAAGAAAATTATTAAAATTTGAGAAATATATTTTAAGATCTAGAAAATTAATTGAAGACTAATAAAAATAATAAAAAAAATCGAGACAACTTTTGCAAATTAATAAAAATAATTAGAAATTTAAGAAAATAATTTTATTTTTTGAGAAATAATTGAAAGAATTGCAACACGTATTTATAATGAAAGAAAATAATTGCAGAATGATAAAAATAATTGCAAATTGAAAAAATAAATCGAAGTTGCGATAAATTATATAAAAATTGAAAATTAATTAAAAAATAATTGAATATGACAAAAAGTAATGGAATATTGATAGAAATAATCGTAAATTGAAGAAAATAATGAAAATTTGAAATAAATAATGGAAATTTTCGGTATTATATTGAAACGTGGATGCAGTACCTCAGATTTGAGATAATAAACAAAAATTTAGGAAATCAATTGAAAAATAATTAACATCTCTAATTAAAAGGTGAAGAAAATAATTGCAGCAATATAAAAGAAAATTAAAATTAAAAAAAAGTGTTTGAAAAATGAGTTAAATAATTGAAAATTGAAAATTGAATAAATGATAACAATAATTTTTGAAATATGAAGTAAATTATTAAAATTTGAGAAAAATATTTTAAAATCTAGGAAATTAATTGAAGAGTAATGATACTAATAAAAAATTAAAGAAAATATTTGTAAAGTAATAGAAATAATTAAAAATAGAAGAAAATAATTTTAGTTTGTGGAAATTAATTGAAAAAATTTTAAACATATATTTGTAATATAAGAAAATAATTGCAGAATGATGAAAATAATTGTAAATTGAAAAAATAACTAAAATTTTGGATAAATAATAATAAAATTAAAAATTAATCAGATAATAATTGAAAGTGACAAAAAGTACCTAATTGAAATTAATTAGAAAATAAATTTAATAATAAAATAATTCATAGAAATAATTGTGAATTGAAGAAAATAATAGAAATTCGTAAAAAATAATTTAATAAATTAAAGAATATATTTAAGATAAACAAAACTACAATTACAATTATATATTATAATTTTTCGAACTTCAATTAATTTGAAATTTAATTGATTAAAAATTTTATTAATCCACTCTTTAAGAATTGTAAATTTAAAATTATATTTAAAAATTTCTTCAATTTTTCAGAATTATTTTCTTTTATGATTTTAATTATTTGATACAATTCTCAACTATTTTATAAAAATTTTCTTTTTTTTTTCATTATTTTACATTTTTTCCCTTCGTTTTTAGATTCTATTTCCCAAGTTTCAACTCTTTTATTGAATCTTCGAGAATAGTAAATTTAAAACTATTAAAAAATTTCTTAAATTTGCAACAATTCTTTTCTTTTATGATTTTAATTATTTGCTACAATTGTCAACTATTTTTTATCAATTGTCAACTATTTTTTATCAATTTTCTAAAATTTTCTTCAATTACTTCCTTCAATAACAAATTAGTTAAATTATTTGTTAATTAATTTTTAACTTCTTTCGTCATTTTTCAATTATTTTTACCTTTTCTTTTAATTTTAATCATTATTTTCGAATTGTAAATTTATTTATCCACATTCTTATTAAAAAATTTATTTTTTGTCTGTAATTTTGCCATATGGAATTCCACAGGGCGACTTTTTTGCTCTATGGAATTTGCAGACGTACCATACCCAAGTCGCCGCCCCTGATTTTATGTGCCATAATGTTTTTTGATCAACCTAATAGTTTTCAAGAAAATTTACATTGAAGATGTCTTTGTCAATTTTTTGAAACAATCATGTTGGTAGAAGTCATAAAAAGCACTTAACCTCGACGGTGTCCGGAGGACGGAAATTTAAAAACAGAAGGAAAGTTTTATGATTCAGTGATTACGAACATCATGATGAAAAATAGAGAACAAATTTTATTATCACAGTGCAAACTTTTAGAAACTCGTAAAATGTGCAGTTTTTTACAATTATCTCTCTAAATAAAACGAATTTCAAAAAATTTTTTGGACAAAACTTGTAGACCTTGCCGAGATTTATATTTTATGTAATATGGATTTTTTCATGAAAATAAATAATTTACGAGAAAAATGCAAAAAATTGCACTAGAAACCGCACGGCCGAAGTCCGTGTGGCAACAATTCCTTAATGACATTTTTGTGAACACGATAACTCTAAACCGGTTTCACGGATTTAAGGAAAATTTGGTATGGTTATTTTTTATGGAAATATGAGACAATTGTTATTTCTAATTAATTTTTTACAATTGTAGAAATAAATGACAGAGAAATACAATTTTAATCCCTTCACAGTGCAAATTTATAGTCGAAATTCAAAAATTTCGGCTTCAAAATGGCGCCCAAAAAATTTTTGATTTGACTAATCCGGCTAAAGACACTTACTTGGTGGTTTTTGAAGTTTGTAATTGGTGGTATTTTACTACAGATTCGGATTCAGCTACCCCAAAAAACCCCAAGTAAGCATTTTTAGACAAATTAGTCAAATTCAAAGTTTCTTGGTTGACATTTTCAAGCCGCCATTTTGAATTTTTAAATTTTAACTACAGATTAGAATTCAGCGTCACCAAAAACCCCAAGGAACCATTTTTAAGTCATTTCTTATTAAGTAAAAAATTTATTTTGAGAAAATTCAAAATCCCTCATGTTTAAAGAAATACCAAACAACGTTCATATGGTGATTTACAGTCTTATGCATTTTTCTTGGAAACTATTTATTTTCACGAAAAAATGTATAGCACATAAAATATGTATCTCAACAAGATCAACAACTTTTGTTAAAATCATTTTTTAAAATTTTTTTTATTAAGAGAGATAAGTGTAAAAAACTACAATTTTAACCTTAAGAAGGCAAAAATTGTACTTGGGATAGTTTTTTTACGTGTCGTAATGATAGTTAAAGTTTCATTCACATTATGCTTGGACGAGCTGATCACTCAGCGTCACCGAACTAGGGCGTGTAGAGAGTCGCATTCAAGTAGAAGATGCCTTTGAGTCTCTAACACGATGTCTTTAAATACTCTCCTCTACAAGTTATGCTCATGATGTTCTCGCGAAACTAGCGTATTTGTGTTGATCGATTTTCAAAACCGATCATCCGGTATATCTGACCTTAATTGAGCACGACAATGTCAAAAGAAAGGATTTTCTTTCCCGTCGCTTTTATAAGTGATACGACTATAATAAATAGTAATCTTATATGTCCAATTATGTCACTAGGAGTTAGTTCATAATTGCCGCCTCTAGGACAACAAAAAGACTTGTCATTAACTTGGGAAAATAATGTGAAAGAAACATTGATAAAATTAAACGATAATATAGAAAATTCTGAAGACAAGAATTGAATTAAAAATAATAATCCAGTTGTTGGTACTGATATTAAGAGATCAACTAATTAAATGCAACTCTTTTAATCCACCGATAAAGAGGATATTCACTAATTAGAGTAATTCGCATTAATTAGTTTCCAGATCACGCTAATGAATTTGTGTTAAATTATTCGTCGAGGGGTAGAAAAAGCTCTGACTAGTTTTGCAAGCAATATGTAATGTCATTCACAATTTACAAAATAGAAACAATACTCGCAGAAGTGGAGGTTCATTGTGCCGAACCGGACATCTGAACCAACCACTTGAACACGGTGCTACAATTGTACCTCCATTCTCACTCATCGTCACCTCCTCACCCCTTTCATTGGGATCTCTACAGTGGCTGAATCACCAGTGAAATTACCTAGGCGTTAGTTACGTATAACTGTATATTCATGTACCCATGGCTGAACACTCTGTCCACTACTATATATCGTAACGAAGCAAATTGTCATCCCCAACACATACACCGACTGCATTCTACCTTCTGATAAATATAAGCTTGAACTTTTATCAGATACTCACAAGAACTTTTCTGAAAATTGTCAGCCGGGTGTCTAATACCGGTTTTGCTGATGATTACTGTTTGGGAATAAAAACAGAAAACCGACTTGTTTAAAGTAACAAGTGGAAAAAGGATCAATAATTAAATTAGAATTTATTTAAACATACTACCGACCTTTCTTATCTCTCTATCTTAAGGTACCTACAATCTTAGTCTCTCTATACCGAAACGGACGAACAGCGTAACAGCTAAAAGCGTAACAGACCTAGCTAACATCCAACCAGCTCAAGAGCATTCTACGTTGTGATAAATATAAGCTTGAACTTTTATCAGATACTCACAAGAACGTTTCTGGAAATTGTCAGCCGGGTTTCTAATACCGGTTTTGCTGATGATTACGGTTTGGGAATAAAAACAGAAAACCGACAATATAGTTTAAAGTAACAAGCGGAAAAAGGATCAATAATTAAATTAGAATTTATTTAGACATACTACCTACCTTTCTTATCTCTTTATCTTAAGGTACCTACAATCTTTGTCTCTCTATACCGTAACGGACGAACAGCGTAACAGCTAAAAGCGTAACAGACCTAGCTAACATCCAACCAACTCAAGAGTATTCTACGTTGTGATAAATATAAGCTGGAACTTTTATCAGATACTCATAAGAACGTTTTTTGAAAATTGTCAGCCGGGTATCTAATACCGTTTTTGGCAATCTTTACGGTTCGGGAATAATAGCAGAAAACCACTAAGATCATTTAAAGTAAGAAGCGGAAAAAGGATCAATAATTAAATTAGAATTTATTTAAAAGGAATCGGAAGTAACGCAAGTTGTATCATTCGTCGAAAAGAGCGGGCTAAGTTTAAAAATGTTTATATAGAAAGAATCTTAAATAGAACTACCATTTTAAACCAATGACATGAACTTCTAATAAACTACCGATTCCGGTTAGGCGCTACCAATTACTATCCAAGACAACATGACCCAACTCTCCTTTGGGGATCTTTAGGCCAATCGATTAGTAATATCGTGTGGTTGCTGTTGAGAGCAAGTTAGAATCTGTTAATAATAGTAAAATTATTGCTCGCCAGTGTCTAATGGAAGTTGATGACCATGTACAAAGGAGGTAGAAAATCTTGTTCTCTTTGCTTTTCCTAATAAACCTCCAAACATCGCCTCTACGGATAATAATGACAATCAAGTTCTGCGTTCAGAAATAACTGAAATCATCTAATCATCACATTAACATCGCGTTTTCTTTCGTTTGTTGTGATATTATTAAAAGTGTTTGTTTAAGCTTTGCTACAGGAAATTTGTGTTTATGTGACTAGTGTTCATTGGATTTCTCCAGCATTAAATTGTAAGTAATTAATATAAATAAAATCCAATTTAACTTCAAGGGTGTTAAGATTCATTCACGCATCAAAGTCCATTTCTCCTTACTAAGTTCATTTGGTTTATGCATTGACATTTTACCTAATAATCTGATCGAAAGCATCAAGGTATTTGGTTAGGTGCGACTGGAGCTATACTGCTCGACGTATAGAAGAGGAGGTTAATTTAAGAATGATTTTTCAAAAGGGAGTTCCTACTTAGGTTAACACAAACTCTTATTTAAGAAGGACATCGGTAATAGCTCAGATTAACTCAAGTCCGGAAGTTCAATAACATTCAACAACATTCATAGTCTCTTTTTATGATGATCTTCATACTAGAGGAATGATTTGAAATCAAGTGTAACTAAGATTCGAGCTTTATGCATCAAAATATTTGCATGAATATTACTGCATAGATGTCTATTAAGTCTTTTGTCTGTTTGTTGTTGATAATACTTTCATTGCTTTAAAAATTAAATGTATTCAACATTTTGTGAATTTTCATTGTTCAAGTTTGATGGACTGCATTTTCTAGAAAAGTAATTGGAAATTTTTGAAATGAAGCTAAATTAAATCTTGAACTATCAGCTTTAAAATAAGCCAAAGAAAATTAAAATATCTTGACTGGTTCAAAAGTTATAAGCAAATGTGTAAAATACAAGAAGACGCAACAATTCCTTTGTTTCCTTCCCTCTCTTGCGTTTTCGCGTATCATACATTTACTTATAACTTTTGAACCAGTCAAGATATTTTTTATTTTCTTTGGCTTATTTTAAAGCTAATTGTCCAAGGTTTTATTTAGCTTAATTTAAAATTTTTCAATTACTTTCCTAGAAAATGCAGCCTACCAAACTTGAACAATGAAAATTCACAAAAAACGAAAAATTCACCTGTCCTTATCACATTGAATCTCCGTTTCTATTATTCGAAAAAGCTTTAAAATAGGACCATTTATCGACAATTTTTATAAGCTTTCCAACGGTTTATGAAAAATTTCAATTCGCTAATATCTGCCAGAGTTATCAATATTTTAAGACGTTCATGTTTTTAATCCTATTTTTGTAAGTGGTCCCACAATATTGGCCGGTAGTGTACTTAGTGAATAAAAATTAAGGAATGAAGAGAAGCAAGTTAGTGTCACTGAAAGTAGATTTTAGGGCTGCCTTCCTTTTAGTTAAAAAAGGAATACTGTGGAAGGTTTTAAGAGAAAGGGGATAGAGGAGGAATTGATTGATAGGTTAAAGAAGCCATACATGAATTGGAGATCAATGGTAAGAGTTATAGAAAGACTGAGGATGAAGTTTGGTTAGAAATAGGGCTAATGCAAAGTTGCCAGTTGAGTCCGTTACTGTTTAGTCTCCTGATGGATGATTTAGAAAAAAGATTGAAGGAAAGAGGTAAAGGAGAAGTAGTTTTTGGGTGAACATTTTTACTCTCTAGCTTACGCAGATGATGTAGTGCTGATTGCGGAGGATAAGGCAGGTATAGGGCTTCTAATTAGTAAGTGTTTGAAATGTTAAGAATTATAAGGGAAATTTCTTGCATTTTAAATGGGTGGTTTATAGCTTTCTGTTAGAATTTTGAACTTGATAAAATCTTTAATAGCGTTTGAAAAATTCTTATCAAGGTGGGTTTTCCCCTGTTCTGTGGCCATACCTGCTCTCTTTCTTTTTCTACAAGATGGAGCTCCAATCGTTAGTAGGAGCTCTCCCTTCCTTTTCTCAGTCAGCTGGGGACTGATGTGATCATGCAGTTCCGTTTTGGCTTTCATACAGTCCACATCGGTCGGGTTTTCAAGTGCACTTCCAAACAGTTTTTTACTGGTTCTACGATTTGTGGTTATAACGGGTGAACAATTGTGACGTATTCAAAATTTTTAATAAAACAAAAACTATCTTTCGTAAAATATAAAAGTGCTATGATTTCTTTGTAAAATATCATCAAACATTTCTAACATTGATTTGGTTGTTTGATGTGTTAGTGTAGTTAAAATTGCGTTCTAAAATGTTATGTAATTGAATCCTGAAACCCTGGGAAATGTGCAAAAAGGGTACAACAAAAGTACTTGAACCTCAGGTTTTAACCTTGCCCTTAGCTTAAACGAGGTTTTAAAAATTGTATAAATTCTTAATACAACATTGATCGTTGCCAACTTCAGATTACCCCTCTGACTTAAAAGTATGATAAAATCCAAAACATTTCCAACAGAATAACGTTTTACAGCAACTAGAGTAACATTTGTTTTTTTTGTGACACGTCCACCATTTGGTAGTTCACATCAGAAAAAAGGAAAAGTTTATGCTGGTGGAAATGCGAGCAATTTCGTTTTTTTTCGGAAGAGTGAACGTGACTCGGATAACTACAGCGATAAAAGTATCCTCGCCCAGTCCGAACGACGCCCTAAAATCTACTTAAATTTTTTGGGTCCGAAAGTTAAAAACTTCGAGAAAATGAAGCTATGGCGACGATTATTCAATCCTTTATGTTCTACATTGAAACGGCCTCGTTTCCATCTATTGCAATTAACATTAACAAAGCAAGTAAATGCATATGGGTTTCTATTTGCAGTTCCGAATGCGTAATAATCATACAAGTGCACGTGCAAATTATTCCACTGAGAGATTAAAGGCGGGCTTTAGGTCACGTGAAAATATAACCGCTGCGCGACTCGTTAATTAGAGAGAAAGATATGCCCATTATCAAACTCAAGAGATGCTCTATTGCAGCCATTCACTCTTTTCTCCTTTTTAATCTGAATAAAGGCTCAGTTGAAAATTTAATGGATCCTGAGATTTCTCTTATATAAAAGTCATTATTATTTGCATTTAATTATATTGAAATTTAGAGAATATGTGTTAAACACTATTAAGTAAATTTTAGCTCTCATAACAATTCTAAAAAAATTTTTTTTTTTAATGCCAGTTTGAGAAAAAGAAATTGACGTGACACTGAGAAATTTATGGATGTAATTTGTGTACGTATTTTTCCAGATGCTGTACGCGCCAGATGAGACCTTATTCCTTATATAGATTCTTTAAGTTGATTCGTGCCTGCATATTGCAGAAGATAAAATAGCTTTCACGTAGATACTGCTTGTCCCACTTTTAGATTCTACCCTATGAAATCATAAAGTAGAAATTCAATTTTTAATAGGATCAAGATCTTTCCACCTCCTACAATGTTTCACTTTATCCACGTTATTTAGAAGATGGCTCAATATTGTCGTCATAAATTATGCACACGAGCAAGATGTTAGGATGCAGAAGCGACGACTTGAGCCGATATAAGTTTACATAGTGTGAAAACTACATAGAAAATACATTATTAAAAACTTACAGATCTGTCCACACTCCCTAACTTTTTCGCCCTTTTGCCGAGAAGGCAGCAATTTAATTTATATGATAGATATCATAAAAAAACCATAAAATTAAAATTTTTGCATATATCTTAGTTATTAGGCAAAATTTTAAAAGCTGTTTTAAACGAAAATTATAGGTTTGATTAAGATGTATATTTTATGTTCTACAAACTTTTTTGATATCTCTATTAGTTCTTGAGATATTTGAGGTTAAAGTTGCTGACAGCAGGAGGGAACCGCACGACCGAAGACCGCAAGTGCCTATTTTTTAAAACCTTATTTTGTTTGACACCAGCACGAAAGGACTGTCAGTTGTACCTGAATTCTACACAAATATTTTAAAAAGGTTAATTACAAACTATAATTTATATGCTGGTAGCAAGACGCAAACGCGCGGTCGCTTTTATGTCGATTTGAGGTTTTTTACATTTTTCTATTAAAATAATCGATTTTTGTAAGAAATGTATAAAACAAAAAATGTGTATTTTAGTCAGATCTACAACTTTTATTTAATGCATTTTCTGATATTATTGATATTTTAAGAAATAAACTCAAAGAAACCTAAAATTTTATACTTTTTATTAACATTCTGGTAATGTTTTCTGGTAAAATTTTTAGAAAATGGATTCATCAGCTTTGAAACGAAAACTGAACGTATAACTGAATAAAGCACATAAATTGTATTTTTTGGAAATAGTGTTTCTGTATTTTTTTTTCGTAAAAGGAAACGATGAGGTCTCTGCACAACAAGAAGGTATTATGTACTCATACATCCGAATTCCAGGACAAAAGTTAAATTTTCTCTTTGTGCGAGTAGAAACCTTTGACCTTCGTTGCTGGCCACTCTAGAATTGCCAGAGTAAAAAAAGGAGAATTTAAAGAAGCTTTGTCAACCCTCCGATGTAAAAGGATCATCATGTCCTTGTCTTAAAAAAGCACACAGACTGGAAATAGAAACACAAAAACCTCAGTTGCTCCAGTTTACTGGAAAAAGGAAAAATAAGAACTAATTATTATTTTCCAAATTCTGATAATGTTCCTAACAACGAATTTCTTTTATCGAATCGCTGATTGACGTAAATTTTCATAATCACCATTAAATATAATTTTTATTAACTCGAATTAGTCCACTTTAATTTCTAAACAGTAGAATTCTTATTTGTCGTTTTTTTTCTATTTTGATGAAAACTTCTTTACCGTGAATCGTATTTTCCTAACTAGTCATTTGTCATAATTATTGTTTTACCGAAAAATCACATGTAGAGAATAAAGGATGATAAATTTTCAGAAGGTTACAAGGTAAAATTCGCGAGGTTATAAAGTAAATTATTTATATGCTCTTTTCTATCATGAAAGAAAAAACCACATCTTTGACAGCAAATTATAAAACATATAATATATGAAAATCTCCCGAGTTAGTTGCCCTCGAGTATTTTTATTGTTGATTTATTGCAAGAAAAAACTCAATTTTGTTTTAAACGATGCTTGCCAAAATAAAATAGTTTAGGATAAAAAACATTAATTCAAATATGTGAGTGTCAAAATGATATTCATCAAAAGTGTTCCAGGCAACTTTTATTCAATTTTTCATTCTTTATGATGAAATGAAGGGAAAATTATTTTACGCTTTGAGTGAGTTTTATATTTATCGCCTCCTTTTCAGTTTCATTTTATTTTATGATCACTCTTATTTGGCTTCATTTAAACCCTGCACGCCTTTGATTATCCTCTTTTTTCATAATTTCATCGAAGTTTTATTTTTAAGAGCAATAACTATTGCTAAATGATAATTTATTCATTTTGTAGTTTAAATTTATTAATTTCATTACCTAATGGATTTTAGAATTATTTTTATTATTTTTGTAAACTGTACTAAAGTCTTTTACATGAGCAATGAACTTTAACAATTAATGATAAAATAAAAAAAAATACTCACGCCGAGATTTGAACTCGCGTCACACACGAACACAAGTACAGAGCTCTAACCACTGATCTATGTCGCAACTCAAATTAGGTTATTAATTATTTTCGTTTTTAGTATTTTAAGGAGAAACAGCAAAAAGCTTCTTTTCTCAATTATCGTCTGGGAAAGAGGATTAGAAATATTCAGATATAGATACATAATATGTATATCATACCTGGCTAAGTAAAATTATATACGAGCAAATACAATTAGATATAATGTCATGTATGTGGATATATATACAGTTATATACGAGCAGACATAATTATATATATATATGTCATGTCTAACTATATACAATTAGATATAATGTCAATCTAACCATGTACAATTAGATATAATGTCATATCTATCCATGTATAAAGTTAACATAAGTCCTTTATTTGGTCGAACGATCATTTAAATAATACTAGTTTTACCAATAATTACATCTAGACGATAGTTTTGTATTTTTTAGTCTTTTTTTTGTCTAACTGTACAACTGGCTGTCTGTCTATGTGTCCATCTACTTATTTTTCAATCTGACTGATTTTTTGTGTATCTGTCTGTCTGTCTGTCTGTTCAAGTGTCTTCTCTGTCTTCATAACGGTCTACCTGTTTATCAGCCTAACTGTCTTTCTGTTTGTCTGTATGTCTGTCTGTCTGTCTGCTGGTCTGTCTAACTGTCTGTTTTTATATCTGTCTATGCATCTGTCCGTCTGTCTGTGTATCTATCTGTCTCCTGCCTGTCTGCTGGTCTGTCTAACTGTCTGTCATTATATTTGTCTGTATATCCGTTTTTCTGTGCAATTGTCTGTCTATCTGTCCGTCTGTCTGTGTACTTGTCTGCCTGTCTGTACATGTGTCTTTTCTGTCTATAAGTACGTCTGTCTGTTTGTCTGCCTGACTGCCTTACTGTTTATCTGTCTGTCTATCTGTTTGTCTGCCTGTCTGCCTCTCTGTCTACCTGTCTGTTTGCTGGTCTGTCTACCTATCTGTTTTTATATCTGTCTATGTATTTGTCCGTCTGTCTGTGTATCTATCTGTCTCCTGTCTGTCTGCTGGTCTGTCTAACTGTCTGTCTTTATATTTATCTGCCTATCTGTCCGTCTGTCTGTGTACTTGTCTGCCTGTCTGTACAGGTGTCTTTTCTGTCTATATGTACGTCTGTCTGTTTGTCTGACTGACTGCCTTACTGCTTATCTGTCTGTCTGTCTGTCTGTCTGTCTGTCTGTCTGTCTGTCTGCCTCTCTGTCTACTTAACTGTTTTTATATCTGTCTATGTATCTGTCCGTCTGTCTGAATATCTATCTGTCTCCTGTCTGTTTGCTGGTCTGTCTAACTGTCTGTCTTTATATCTGTCTGTATATCTGTCTCTCTGTGCAACTGTCTGTATATCTGTCTGTCTGTCTATCTGTCTGTACAAGTGTCTTTTCTGTTTGTATGTACGTCTGTCTGTTTTTCTGCCTGACTGCCTTATTGTTTATCTGTCTGTTGGTCTGTCTAACTGTTTGTTTTTATATCCGTCTATGTATCTGCCAATCTGTCTGCCTGTCTGCTGGTCTGTCTGCATATCCGTCTCTCTGTGCAACTGTCTGTAAATCTATCTGTTTGACTACCTGTCCGTCTGTCTGTCTGTCTGTACAATTGTCTTTTCTGTCTATACGTACGTCTGTCTGTTTGTCTACCTTTCTATTTATCTAGCTATCTGTTTGTCTGTCTCTCTGTCTGTCTGCCTGTCTGTCTATATATCTATTTTTCTGTGTGTGTATCTGCCTGTCTGCTATCTGCCTATCTGACTTTCTGTTTGTCCGTATGTATATCTGTATATCTTATTGACTTACTATCTGCCTGACAATCTGTGTTCCTTTTTTTCTGTGTATATGTCTGTCCTTTCTTTCTGTATGTTCGTCTACCTGTTTGTCTGTCTGTCTATCTATCTGTCTGTCTGTCTGCCTGTCTGTCTGTCTGTCTGTCTGTCTGTCTGTCTGTCTGTCTGTCTGTCTGTCTGTCTGTCTGCAATAGTTTATATATTTTTCCCAATAAAAAAATAAAAATTGAATGTTTAAAAGTGCCTCTTAATTATATTTTGTACAACCCAATTAATATTTAAATTAAATATTACCTGCAATTCGTTTAGCTTGAAAAACTTTATCTTATTTTCTTTATTTATAAATTTTTATTACATATATATTAGCCACATTTCCAACTTTCATCAATTTTCAATTTGCACCAAATAAAAATTACTCTCGGCAGTTTTTCCAAACATAGCAAATTCTGATGAAAAAAAAAATACAAAAAGCTCTAAACGATCATAAATATCGTCATACATAAATATTTTACACTCCAGAGGCACTTTATCAACCAATTTATAAAATGTCTTTACAATTGGCAACAGTTTCTATTCAATATACATACAGTCATAAAATCAGTTCCGAGTCACCTATACGACAGGAAAAGTGATTTATAACCAGCATAAAAAAATTTCTTAGACCACAAATTGAAATGTTTCAATCTTCTTTTTGTTTTTTCATTAATCGTCATCTCACAACGTGAATATTCCTGTATCTATATACTTTTTTTTTCTACTCTAAGCTTTTTTAATCCTGTGGTCGTTTACTTGACAATTCGTCCGTCAACAGGATTTACAATTTACAACCCAGAATTTATGTATTCTCTAGAGTGATTGTTGGAATTTCAGTGCAGCTTTTAGAGAAAAATGACAAGCGATCTACATCTCGTCTACAACTATGCTCTCTCATAAATCAATATTTTTCTCTTTAAGAGCGCTAAAAGAATGAGGCTACTGTCTACTTTTACACAATGATCGATAGCTCAAAGTCTAGCAATTTTTTAATGCACAAATTTCACTGGGAAACTTGGGGAAATTTTCATCTTATCTTGACTGGGAAAGCTTGGAAAAAGCACCATTCTCCCTAAGCCAGATTAATAAAGATAAATTACTGGGAGTTCCTGACGAATCGAGACTATTTTTTACGTTCTGAACTTGGGGTAACTGTTGATATGAACTTTTCTCTTAAAAAAAAAAAAAAAAAACTCTTGTTATATTTCTTCTCAAGGGGAATAAATAATTGGATTAAGTAGAAAAAAGAATTGAGACATAAAACATTTTTTGATAGTTAATTTATAGAAGAGAAAATTATAAAAATTTAACGTCCAATAGTAAAAAATATTTTATGATTTTTACAGCCACACGGTAATAAAATGCCATATTTTTAGAGCCATTTGCAACTAAAGTGGTTATGTACCAGTTGAAAAATAATTCTCTGCGATAAATAGAAAACCAGGAATCAGAAATGTGGAAAATGCGAAAAATGCTCAACGTCCAAGATGGAATTTTTTTCTCATTTTTCTTACTTTGAGTCATAACTTGTAATATCCCGCACAATATACTATTGTTTGAAGATTGAGGTCGTTTACAATTGTTACGATTTCTGACATTGAAAATTTGATTAGGCGTCAAACGGACATGTTTTGTATGAAAATAAATTTTTCACATCTTCACCATTTCTGCTGTGAGAGCTGGTAAATAATATACATTGTATAATATTTTTAATAAATTTAAATTAATATAGAAAAAAAAATTATTTAAAAAAATCTTCAGAAAGAATTAAATTAATTAAATAAAGAATGTCTACTCGAGAATGAAAAAATTTCTATAAAAATAATTAATATAACAAAATAATACATTTTTCACTATTGAAGTTTTAAATTGGTATATTAGAATTTTTATTATTTGACTTTCGGAATTATATACGTTGAAATTATTAAAATCAATTAAGGATTGTATAAATATAATGTAAAGGTCAAAATTGCTAACACTTAAAATAATTTTTCACGGTTTTCAAAAGTTGCCTGATATTTTCAGATTTTTCAGCTTATTTTTAATTGCTCCAAAAAACCAAGACTTCACATTTTGTAGACACCCTGAACATTTTAATAGAATTAACATAATACATGTACATTTGAAAAAAACTTTTATACACCTCGAGACATGATTAGTTATTAAAACTTAATCTCCTAATTTGAGGATGAAGGAGTCCAAATTGCATTGCTTTGGAAATTGAAAGCGTTTTACTTTTCTATAACGCCTGTAATTTGGAAAGCATTTAAAGTCTGGAAGTGTTTAAAGTTTAGTGCTTTCAATTTGAAAGCGTTTAAAGTTTAAATTCAACCTACAATAAAGTTCTTGAAAGGTGTGTAATTTAAAAAAAAACACAACCAAAATTGTTATTACGGTTATTGAACCCATTAACTGTTGTTAAGTTTATTGAATTTTTTTATTATTTCAAAAGATGCAAGAGCAATTCAAAACTATTTAAAAAAATTTCCTGATCATCTAATCCTCTGCATATGACTTCACCCTCACATGCTTACGTTCGCGTTCTGTTCGTTTTATTCTGTAAAACAACTATGGTGTGTGTAGGTTATGTTATCGGTATTCAGATATAATCAGAGAGAAGAATGTTTAGTTGATGTAAAGCCCTAAGCAGAATAAAATGGGAATGGAACGCAAGCATGTGATAGAAAATGACAGGTAATACATTACATCTATCCTTTTCTCTCACATGCATACTATTTTGCGTTAGGCTTAATTCACATCCAGCAAAAACTAGAGCGTAAAATACGTAGTAAATTACAGTAAAAACCATATAATTTACATCGAGTATTTTACGCACCCAACCCTGAACTTAATGTATCTAACGTTATATACGTAGCAACAGCTAGTATTTTTACCTACTGTCTATATATTCGGCTTCTTGAAAAAAAATCTTTATTTTAAGAATAGAAGAAAAAAGACAGAAGCTCCTTCTGTGGGACTGGGACATTTTTACTGGTATGCATTTCTCATCCTGTACATTCCATTGAGTGCGTAGTATTAAGAGTGGAAGTTTTAACCAAATTATGAGCAGGGTAGGGAACGCCACATACCTTAGATAATGAGAATTTCACTCTTAACGCTTCGGACTAAAATAATTTACCTAGATCCTGCAAAATGTGGACCAACTGAAAAGCTTCATGTGCAAGAAAAGGACGGAGATATTTCTGTCTTTTTCTTACTAATGGGATTTTTGAGTTAGCCCACATGCTAAATTTGAGGTTAGGATTGGTGTACGTAAATAACTGGAGAACATTTTTGTAATTTCAATTACATGATAAATTACTGCAAAAAATTTTGTATTGTATACGTCGCTAGCTTTTTACCGATTATGAATGACATCAATTTGTAACAAATGATTACTTTCTAACTCTATTTGTTACATTTGCATATTTTAAAGGTTTTATAAAACAATAACAATTAACATTTCTATCAGTATCGAGAGAACATTCCAAGGATTGCAAAGTGTATAAAGCTTAAATTTTGAATCGTGAGCAGGGTTGAAAAGGTAATTCTCATTACTTAATGTATGTTACGTACCCATCCCTGCATATAATTTGATAAACTTCAATTCTTGCGTTACCCATGCACAGGATGAAAAATGTATAACAGTGGAAATATCCCAGTCCATTACCTTATTATTAATTTAAAACTTAAAAATCACCAACATGTTGCAATTAATAATCAAAATAAACCTGAAGACGCTTTCACTTAGGGAGAAGTCACATGCGAAAGTTGGGGGAATAGAATGGACAAATCAGAAAATGCTTTCCAATGTGACCAATTATCGGATTGGCCTTTTCTATTCTCCAGTGGCGTAACTGGAGGTGCAAGGGCCCTGGGACAAAAAGGAAAATATAGCCCCAATTATATATAATAATTACAAGTTTAATTAATTCATTCATTTATTCTGCCTACACCTGATATTTGCCACTAGATATTTTTTTCTTTTAAAATTTTAAATCATATTCCATCTTTCTAAAATGTTCTCAAATTTTAAATTTATGGCAATTTTAATTTCTTCAAATTTCAGTTTATGTAAACTTGCATTGATTAAAAGTTCAATTAATCCACGTTTCAAAAATACTAAATTTAAAGTGAATTTTAATTTTTTAACTATTTTCTACAATCTTTAATGATTTTAATTGTTTTTAAATTGCTTCCCTAAATCTTAAATTTGCCTTTCTCAAATTTCAATCATTTTATTTAGTTCTCTCAATCACTTTTTCAATTTTAATTATTTTTGCCTTGACATTAAATCAATTTAATTAATTACTCCTTAATTTTATATACTAATCATCGCAAATTTAAATTTATTTTTTTAACTTACCATTATTTTTGTCATTTTACAATTATTATTTTCAATTTTTAATCATTTTCATAATTTCTAAATTAATTAACTCAACTTTCAAATATATGTATATCTCCAATTTTCAATTATTTTTTTCAATTTTCATTTCTTTTTATTATATTGTAATTATTTTCTCCATCTTTTAATTTGTATTATTTTTCAAATAATTTCACAAATTTAAATTATTTTCATTATTTTGGCACAATTATCAAACATTTCAATTATTTATCTGAAATTTCAATGGTTATTTTCATCAATTTTCGATTATTTCTGCGATTTTTTAATTGTTTATTTATTTATTTATTTATTTATTTATTTATTTCTCTCCCCGCAGTCACTAGGACCATAAATGGGGTACATGATTACAAAAATATAAGATAATAAAATATTATAATGTTATTTACGACAGCCGCAAGTACATATGAGTATTGTTGACGACATTGTGCTATTTAAGCAATAATAAATTTTCTTAGTACTAGCTTGCAATCAATTGTTCTCTTCAATTAAAAATTTTAAGTAATTTTGTAATTATTTTCCTCTTTTAAACATATATTCTATGATTTTTTCAATTATTTTGCTCAAATTTTATTTACTGTTTTCATTCTTTTATATTTAAATTGTTTTCATCATAAATGTCAATTATTTTTCTCAATCTTAAATTATTTTCATCATATTTGAATCATTTTTGAATTTTGACAAAATTTTAATATTTTTCAATTATTTTCCTCGATTATTAATTATTATTCTCATTTTCTAAAATTATTTTCTAAAATTTTTAAGTATTTTTCTAAAATTTCAATTGTTTTCTTCAATTATTAATTATTTTCAATTGTTTTCATAATTTCAAATTTTTCTTCTTAATTATCGTAAATATCATTTATTTTTAGCAATCTTCAATTCTTTTCTGCAATTTTATGTTATTCTTATTTTTTTAAATTGATTTCTAACATCTTCATATATTTTTCTCTAATTTAAGTTATTTCCTTTTTATTTAAAAATAAATTCTGTAATTTTCTCAATTACTGCCCTAAAATGTGATTTATTTTTTACAACTTATCATTGTTTTCATCCATATTTCAATGATTTTCATTAAGTTTCAAATAAAAATCTCATTTTTTAATTATTTTCTCTATCTTTTAGTATTTTTATTATATTTCAATTAATTTCCTCAATTTTCAGTTATTATCTCAAGTTTAGATTATTGTCTTTAATTTTTTAAACGGTTGTTTAAATTTTTTTTTTACTTAAAAACAAATTCTGTAATTTTATATTATTTTCTCCGCTTTTAAATTATTTTTATTCTTTTGGCTTAATTTTCAAAAATTCAATTGTTTATCTGAAATTTCATTTATTATTTTCATAAATTTTCGATTATTTCTGCGATTTTTTAATTGTTCTCTTTTATTAAAAATGTTAAGTAAGTTTGTAATTATTTTTTTATTGTAATTATTTGTAATTATTTTTTTAAACATAGGTATATTCTACGATTTTTTCAATTATTTCTCCCAAATTTTATTTAATGTTTTCAATTTTTCATATTTCAATTATTTTCTTCATAAATTTTAATTATTTTCAGCATATTTGAATCATTTTTTGAATTTTGAAAAAATTTTATTATTTTTCAATTATTTCTCTAGATAGTTTATTATTATTCTCATTTTCTAAAATTATTTTCTAAATTTTTTAAATATTTTCCTAAAATTTCAATTATTTTGTTCAATTTTTAATCATTTTCATTTGTTTTCTTAATTTCCAAATCTTTTTACCAAATATCGTAAATTTAATTTTTTTTGCTTTTTTTAATTCTTTTCTGCAATTTTAAGTTATTCTCCTTATTTTTCAATTGATATTCAATTAATACATTTTTCTCAAATTTCAATTATTTTTTTTATTTAAAAAAAATTCTGTAATTTTTCAATTATTTCACTTAAATGTGATTTATTTTTTACAACTTATCAATGTTTGTTTAATATTTCAAATATTTTCATCAAGTTTCAAATTGTAAAATCATTTTTCAATTTTTTTCCAAAATTTATATGCTTTAATTTTCCATTTTTCCCATTTCTCTTATAATTTCAAAAATTTTAAACTATTTATCTGAGATTTCAATTATTTCATTCAATTTTAAAATTATTATTTATATGATTTTTATATTATTTTCTTCAATTTTCAGTTACTTTCGTTAATTTTCGTAATTTCCAAAAAGTTATTAATTAATTCTGTTTAATTCGAAATTATTCACTTCAATTTCAAATTAGGTTTATCTTGTTTCATTTATTTTTTTAATTTTTAATTATTTTCTTTTTTTTCAATCAACTTCTGAAAGTTTTTAGTATTTTTTGAAACTTTCTTTAACTTTCCTTCATTTAAAATATATTATGTAATTTTGTGAATTATTTTTTTAAATTTTAATTATATTTTTCATTTTTATATTATTTGTCTCAATATTTTCAATCATTTTTTTTCAATTTTAAATTATTTTCCCTAATTTTTCATTATACAATTTTTTAAAATTTATTTTCAAGATTTTCAAGTAATTTTGCTCAGTTTTAAATTATTTTCTTTGTTTTTAAAACATTTCTGTGATTTTTTAAATTTCTTTCCCCAATTTTTAATTAATTTCATTTGTTTTCAATTAATTTGAAAAATCAGCAATTGTTTTGTTCAATTTCAAATTACTTCTTGCAATTTGTTTAATTCTGAAATTTTATAAATTTTGTCCTAATAAAAAGGTTTATTAGGGCCCCCTGAGCTCAAGGGCCCCGGGGCACTGCCCCACTTTGCCCCTTAATAGTTACGCCACTGTTATTCCCCTGATCCCTTAATCCTCTTCATGTGACTTCACCCTTAATCTTGTGTAATGTTTGATTGAAAATTAAACATTTTACACAATTTTACACTAAATTACAGTTTTCTACGTAAAATACCGTAAATAAAGTGTTTTATCTAGAAAACCTAAAGTGGCGTCAATTCCCATCACTGGTCTCAAGCAAAATGGACAATGACAAGAAGAATGTCATGTTATTTTGGTAGTTTTTAAAGTCTTATTTCAAATGTTTTAATTAGAAATAAATCTCAGAAAGTTCCAATTATCAAAATACATCAAAAGCATCGAACTGGAACTTTAAAAGTTTCAGTGTAAAAGTTCATATCTCCGGTTTTCTTTTTTTCTCTGCAGTAGTGAAATATTGTCGGTACTAATACATACATGCGTCCCTCGCTTTCAAATTTCGAAACTTTTTTGTACATAACTCGTGACTAATAGAGGGTAAACAGATTGAAGGGAAAATATATTGAAAAAGTGAAACTTGGCTTGAAACGGGAGAACAGAAAAAAAATAGGGAAGAGTTTTTTAAAGACATTATAAACATTTTCAGCAACACATATGTGTATATATATATCTCATATTCTCTATATCGTCTTTCGTGAAAGGAGCAAATATATATGCGCGGTAGGACATTTTCTGGGTGAAAGCAGAGTAGAGTTTGAGACTGGGGTGTTGTATAAAATTGCAAGAAGTGAATGTGAGCACCCTTCCGCTTCCGCTTTTGAGAGTTATATCAGAGGAAAATCTTGGGTTAGCTCCCGTGATTCCGTAAGTTTACGAACGTGGCTCTATGGGGAGTGGTAGGGTAGCATAAGAAAATGAGATTTATCGTCCGTTGTACTCGTATTGCAATAGAATCCGGAACTAAAGCTGAAAGATATTTCTGGCAGGTTGTCGTTTTCTGAGTGAGTGACAAGGCGTGAATTTTAGGTCTACAAATATTATAGAATCAGCTTTCTAAGGAAATTGTGATTAGATCACACTATTAGCTCACGAATAAATGTCCGACATAAATTTTCGTCTTGTGGAAATTAACCACACTTATGTATCCAGGCTGAAGCAATAAACTTAATGTGATTTGTGATATCCCTGCGTGACTCTATTGCACGTCACGGTCCGCACTGTTGTTTTCGAATTACAGCTGAATGTCAAATAATTTAGATGTTTCTAGCCCTTGAAGCTCACTCTAAATACAGCACCAGCAAAGACATTATTTCAGTAGAAAATTCATTAGTACGGATGGAATTTGAAGCTATTTTTATAAACAAGTTCAAAACTGAGAACAATGAAAAAAATATGTTAATAAAACTATTAGGGATGAAAGGGGATCAATAGTAATTTTAAATTATAATAACTTAGCTGTGAAACCGGTTGCCAAAACACGAGATCAGATTCATTGCGACCAACATTAAGAGTACAATTTTGTAAGTGGACCCCTCAAACGTTGCGATGTAATGAGATAAAAAGAGATATTTCACCCTGACAAATAAAGTTGGATGGGAGTCTTGAGGGTGAAGTTCCATGATTGCGTTTTAACGTCCGTTTTGTAACTATACCATGAGTGCGACAGTAACAACAGTATATATCCATCTCTTTTACACTCATGGTCTAGTAAGAAAACGTGCGTTAAAACGCAATCATGGAACTTCACCCTATCCTCGCAAGAGTGCCAATACACGGAAATTACAAAAAAATTATATAACTTTAAAAATAAGACCATAAAATAAAGATAAACAATAAAGATAAAGCTTAAACTTCGTGTTTTGCTCAGACCTTTTAAAACTTGTTTTGATTTTAGATACATGAGATACATAATGACGTCACTTAACGATAGTAGCGTTAAGCCATAAATCGATAGTTATCGACAACAGAAATCTATCGATAGTTATCGATAGTATCGATAGTTTTGCCATCCCTACATCTCATTCTAAGTTTAACAGTTGCACGATTCGTGCCCTTAAAAATTAAAGTTGTCGATTTGACTGTTAATTTATTTTCTCGGCGGTTAAAGCAATGCCGGAAGACCGACGATATTTTTTATCAGTCTCCGGTATGTTCATGTTCTTTTTTTAATAAACCAAACAATGGTAAATTCTTCAACTCGAAAGTTTTCATTGGTTAAGTGTTTTTCCTTACCACCTCACTCTCCGAGATTAGTAGCTAGTTGTCAATTTTTTGAGATAAATTCAATTCATTTTAACTTTAACATTTTGTGCATAATCAGGTTTAGTTATTTTTCATAAAATTATGTTGTTTTAATGTAAACAATACTTGGCGCATCACGCACAAGTTCATCAGAATTTCGATTCACTTAATTAAAATTTTAAATTACTCGACTTAATTTAACTAACAATGGATCAACAAACAAAAATCAACAAAGTTAGTAAAAATTTGTAACAATACGTAGCGCTTAAAAATATAAGAGGTTAATTTTTATATAAAAATTAGAAATGTTGAACCTCATAAACAGACATAGAGTATTGAACTACTTGTGTCACCTGAGAAATATGGCAGAATAGAGGACCGTCGTTCTGGGTAACGAGGTAAAGCGGGCTTATCTATGCACATTGGACATAAAATTGTGTACCGACGGACGGTATACGACTTGACGAGAATCGATAGGACCAGCACGTACATTGCTCTCGCTATAGTCCTATATTTGTCTTTAGTTGCAAGTGAATTGTGCATATATGTATATAGATAATGGTGCAGAACATGCATATGTATATTATGAAGCACAGTGGGTCGTCTACTGTATCGAATCACACCTCCTCTTTTACCCTCACGTTTCTTTTTGTCCAATAGCCACTGTTTCTGTTGTCATTGTTGTTCCACAGTCACAGTTGTACTAGGTAACCCACAACTATCATACAATACGATCTACCAATAACAACAACTACAATTAAGAATCAAAAATTAAAAAAAAAATTATTTAAACATTTTTCATAACATGAAATTAATTTAAAACAATAAAAAATACAACCTCTAGTGATGAAAACATTAATTTCAGAATGTGGTCAACCAGAAAGCCTTGGCTTTAAAAATAAAAATCCCAATGAAAGCACTTTTATTATACGCATATTGATTCGGTACTTAACCCATTAACTCATAATGGATGCGTTTTATAATAACATTCAGCGGCTTTGTTTTTATGCTACAGACCCACAAACAATTTATTAATATTCTTTTCTGTCATAAAAACAATACCCTGACAAAAATATATCACATAAAATTACGATAAAAAAATTAAAATAAATTTTCAAGGTTTGTTAGCTAACAAAAAAAAAGCGAAGTATTGATAAAATTGGTAAATTTCATGGTCAAAAATATAAATTTTTATAATTAAGAAGAAAAACTAGTTTCTTTTTTATAAAAATTGATATATTACAACAATTAATTTTCAAGGTGTGGTTTAGATCAGTGGTTAAAACTCTGTACGGGTAGTTATATGGTGAAGGTTCAAATCTCGGGATGGATATTTTTTTTCATTTTGATATCTACATTTGTTATAGTTTATTTATGACAAAACAGTTTTAATTCAATTAAAAATTTAGATTCATTTAGATTGAGTTCGGTTTTAAAATTCCGCCAAGGAAAATTTATAGCACACAAGTTCAATATAAATTTATGTAATTGAAATCGAAATTATAAAAGCCATTATTTTAATTGAATTTCGCAATTTAATGCAGTGAAAAACTAATAAATAGAGACTAAGATATGTGATAAGAACTTTTCCTTCTATAAAAATAGTGTGAACGGCTCAACGACTTTGTCAATTGACACTCTAACCACGTACAACTGAGGTACTTGAAACTAATTAGAGGAGCGTATTAAATTATCTGTAAGGGAATATAGAAGGAAAATAGAAAACAAAAATCATAATTAATTTCTTTTTTAAAGTGATGATAAAGAAAATCGAAATTAAAAAGATAATTAAATTAAAACTTAAATGATTTCATACCAAACTTAAAATACAAAACAACAGGACTACTTTTTTAATTTAAAACAAGTCTGGAGGACGATATGATATAGATTAAAAAGTTTTAAAAATGGTCCAAGAAATTTTAAGACTATCTTAATCTTATTCACGAGTCGAAAATTTACCCTAACGAAACATTTTAAATTTTGTTATTTATTTAACTAAATCCCCATTGTTTCAGTTTATAAAGTTACTAACTCAACAAGTTTGTGCAAAAATTCCACGTACCAATGTAATATTTTATTTTCTAACTGAAGTCGAAGTGAACTTTAACTCATTTTAATTTAAAATTACCTCTCGAAACTGTTTCTTCACCGTTTAGGAACTGACTTTAACTTGCATTTTTGGCAATTAATTAATTACGAAGAATTTTTAAACTTCATAAAAGTTCGCAGAGCTTGAAAACGAAGATAATACTAAGTTTAGTGTAAAACCTTTCAACTACAAGCAAGCATTATTTAGAGATTTAAAAATTTTTTTTTTGAAAACCTTGAATAGTTTTTCACTTATTACATTCTCTGCCATAACACGAATTGTATTTTTTGAAGTGACAAATGACACACAGATGTAAAGTTATTGAAACACGCTAAAAAATTGAGAATGTGACAAAAAAATCAATAATGAGAAAGATAACAGTGACTTATTGACACTAGAACGGCCATAGACTAACAAAATGCAAAGATACACCACCTCATGTCGGAAAAAAATGTTGGCTCCTGATTGGCCGGTAATATTTCCGGAAATTTTCTATCCAATCAGAAACGCAAACCGATTTCCAATTCAACGAAACATTTGTCGTCGCTTTTACTTGATTAGGAAATATATTTATATTATTTAAAAATCTCAGGTCAGATCCATAATCGCCAGAAAAAACTCTCAACTAAAACCCTTATAAATTTTATTTTTATGGAAAGCAAGCAAAACTACAAATAAAAAATCTTCAATGTAGAAAGGATTATACAATTTTTTATAAAATTTATATCACAGAAAAAAATCATTTTCATCGTTCAGAAATCAAGACTTGTTTTTTCATTTCATTACTCTCCACTTGGAAAGTCGAGCTTAAGCTGCTTTTCGTGCTTTTAAGGTAGTGTGTGAAGATTTCCTAATGATGAGGATATCCCTTTTCCGTTCGAATTACTCAACCATCGACTCATCCTCCGGATCAAGTTTCTATAACTCTAACGCGTTTATCTCTCATCCTCATCAAATTTGATACGATCAGGTAGCATTCAATCTTTCGCTCCTGTCCAACATTTTTACAAGCTTTTTTTTCATCGCTTTTTCCGAAGAAGCAGAAAAACTGATATTGAAAAAGAGATACGTTTTATGACGCCAGAAAAAAAATTTTTTTTTTTTTGTATCCAATAATACGATTGACGGATACTTTTTGCTCGGGCGCACGAAACATTTCTGAACTAATAAACTTTTTGGAAAAATATTTACAGGTAGCTCAAGATTTTGTCAAAAAAGAAAAAAAGTTGTTTCGGTTTATTTGTCAGGTTATTCTTATTAGAGAAAAAGTGTACATTAAAATATTTATTATTATTGTTTTAAACGTTTAGTCTAATATTTAGTAGCGACTTCTGAAAACGGACCCTACCAGCATCGCAGTTCAGTTAGGTCTGACGTCTAAGCCGCGGAGCTCGAGTATTTATACCTAACGCAGCGACTGCGCAGAACGAAGCGCGCGCTGATTGGTAGATACCGTTCTGCGAGGGTAACGCCTCTTTTTGTGGTGGAAAGTAGATTCTTGACATTTATAGTCTAGGAAATAAAATAGTAATCCTATTGTTAATCACTTAGAAAAAATAAGTACAAATTCAAATCGTATAAATTAAGTTAGAAAACTTCTTGTGCTTTTTTTCTCCAGTCTACCTTTCTAATCCAGAATTATCTAATTAAAAGTTGAAAAGTATAAAAAAGTGGAGGAAATAATACTACTTGTCTACCTGCAGGTAAAGTAGGTTAGTGAGTAAGAAATTAGAATTAATAAATTGTAGGATTTATGAGATCCAGAAGTACTTTAAGACAAGATAAAACAAGTAAAATAATATTATTCGATTTCAGCTCTCATAACTTGGCAGAAAAGTTAATATAACATTCTCTCTTTTCATTTAAATAAATCCTTTAATGTCACGAAGCAAGATAAATTGGAAGCAGGATAAAATAATACACAAGAGATGATTATTCTTTTATATTACATTTTTTGTAATATTTTTTTTACTTTTTGTTTATTTAGATTTTATTTTTCCACTATTTTAGGATTCAAATCAACGTAAAAACCGTGAGTCTTTTCGGTTAAGATGTGCTTTTAAGTGAAGGGGTTAATGCTCGCGACACGACGTCTATAGGCAACGTGAAAACTGAGTTTGAACGAGACTGTGTTTTCTGGTCGTTCAATACCGGGAGTGGGCCATTCCCAACCCTGGCTGGAATCGTCTGCTCGCTTTAAGAGAACTAGAAGCAGAAAGTAGATGACGGAACAAAGAGAGAAAAACGATATTTCAATTCGTTTGACGATTAAAACTAAACTTTTAATTAAATTCCCGTTATTTTTTTTGCTGACGAGACTGCGTTGCGTCATAGGGAATTATCATAACCTCAATGCATCGTTTAAAAATTTTCTGAGGTGCACTAGCGACTTTTCACTGTCACTGCGAATTCAAGGCTTAACTGCCGACACGCCTAATTGAAATTTAACTGAATATTTTTCACTTGAAATCTGTCTAATACCATTTTCTTCACTATGGATCCACTTAATTACCATGTGCTTTATACACGAACTGTTTACTCACTTGACAAGTAAAATATGTTGGTTGGTGAGCCTGGTGGAAAAGTGAATTGGTAATTTCTGAGTGAATTAATGAGAAAAAGCAGAAAAATAACTGTACAAAAAAAAGTAAAAATAAGGAATAAGAAAAAAAACAACTAAAAAATGAAGAATTAGTGGGATTTATTTATAAATAACCTAAAAATAAAGATAAAGTATAAAAATAATTGAATAAAAGAAAAAGTAACTAGAAAAGAGTGGAAAATACTAGAAAGTAAAATATTCTATAATCCGAGATTTATAGAAAAATAAAAATTAAATAATAAAACTGACAGACGACGCTAGATTTTGACAGTAGAGGTTATGTTCCTTAATTAGAGCATTGATTCACGTCGTATTTTATTAAGGCGGGAAGTTTAAAAATTATTTACTTATCAACATTAGGTTTTCTGTATAATTTACAAATAATTATTTAAGAGTTTGATTATTACTTCATTTTAGTAGAAGATGTTTGAATAATTATTTGGAGATCATGCAGAAAACCACTGTTCATAACTAAATTATTTTAAACTTCCCGCCTAATAATAAAGTACAACGTGAATCAATTGAGAGTTTTAATAACAACATAACCTCTACTGTCAAAATCTAGTGGTGTCTATCGTCATAAATACATTTCAGTTTTATTATTTAGCATTTATTTTCCTCCTATACTCGCATAGAAATACTCTTTCTTCTATTACAGATATTGAAGGTAGTTTAGATGGCTAATGATCCTAAATGTGTCATTGGGTATAAGAACAACGTTAGAGATAGTTCTAACATTTATCAAAGTTATTATTAGAAATTATCAATGAGCATTATTGATTAAAATAATCTTGCAGAAAGGATTGAGGTAATTCAGATAGAATTAGTACAATGAGCTATTATCTGCTAAAATTGGATAACAATTACAAATGCTTACTAAATTTAAAGTAAAAACACAAAATTTTATTTTAAATAATTATTAGTTGACAATAAATTTTGGCTCGACTGAATATTTTCAGAAAAATGTACAAATTCGATGCAAAAATTCACTTTCTAGTTTGAGGTTATGTCATTAGAGAGAACAGGCGAATTAGAAATCTGACAAAGAGTGGCAAAATGTGACAAAAATATTGCCTAACCCCCCCCCCCCCCCCCTCGTCATAAAAAATATACAATTATGCAAATAAAGTTAAGAAAAAAAGGAACTATCAAATTGGCTCCTATTTTCGAAGAAAAAGGTTTATGACATTCTAACTAAACAATCCTTAGACTTTAGACCTCTCATAGTCAAAACAAACCCTTTAAAAATCATCCCCGCAAAAATTATTTTCAAAAGATAGGAATTATCCTTTGTAAAAACAATTTAAAAAATATCTGTCACCTCTTCAGGCTGTAGAATTCTTTCCAGATATTATTTGATCAAAGTAAAATAAAAAATAATTAAAAAAACAGACCTTAAAAATCATCCCCTAAACATTATTTTCAAAAAATAGAAAATATTTTTCGTAAAATGAATTTTAAACATCTCTGTCACCTCTACAGGCTATCAATTAAAGTAAAATAAAAAATAATTAAGAAACATCCCTTAAAAATTATCCCCTAAACATTATTTTCAAAAGATAAAATTTATTCTTCGTAAAATAAACTTAAAAAAATTCTGTCACCTCTACAGGCTATAGAAGACTTTCCATATATTACTAGATTAAAGTGAAATAAAAAATAATTAAAAATCATCCCCTAAACATTATTTTCAAGAGATAGAAATTATTCTTCGTAAAATCAATTAAAAACATTTCTGTCACCTCTACAAGCTATAGAGTTTTTTCCAGATATAGAACTTTTTAAAAATGTCAACCGATCAAAGTTAAACCAAAGATAATAAAAACGTTACTAAAAAATCATCCCCTAAAAATTATTTTCACAAGTTAGAAAGTATTCTTCATACAATCAATTTAAAACATCTCTATCACCTTTACAGGCTATAGAATTTATTCCGGATATCATTGAATCAAAGTAAAATAAATTATAATCCAAAAACATCCATTAAAAATCATCCCCTAAAAATAACTTTCAAAAGATAGAAATTATTCTTCGCAAAATCAATTTAAAACATCTCTGTCACCTCTACAGGCAAAATAATTAATTCCTGATATTATTAAATCAAAGTAAAATAAAATATAATCCAAAAACATCCCTTATAAATCATCCCCCTGAAATTATTTTCAAAACATAAAAATTATTCCTTATGAAATTAACTTAAAACATTTTTGTCACCTGTACAGGCTATAGAATTATTTTAGAATATGAACCAAACAAAGTTAAATCAAAGATAACAAAAACATCCCTAATAAATTATCCCCTAAGAATTATTTTCGCAAGTCAGGAATTTTTTTTCGTAGAATCAATTAAAAACTTTTCTGTCACCTCTACAGGCTATAGAGTTTTTTCCAGATATCATTTGATCAAAGTGAAATGAAAAATAATCTAAAAACAGCCCTTAAAAATCATCCCCTAATCATTATTTCCCAAAGATAGAAATTATTCTTCGTCAAATCAATTTGAAAAAATTCTGTCACCTCTACAGGCTATAGAATTCTTTTCAGAAAACATTCGATTAAAGTGAAATATAAAATAATTAAAAAACAACCCTTAAAAATCATCCCCTAAACATTATTTTCAAAAGACAGAAATTATTCTACGTAAAATCAATTTAAAACATTTTTGTCACCTCTACCGGCTATAAAATTCTTTCAGAATGTCAACCGATCAGAGTTAAATAAATGATAATAAAAAAACAGACCATAAAAATCATCCCCTAAACATTATTTTCAAAAGATAGAAATTTTTCTTTGTAAAATCAATTTAAAACATCTCTGTCACCTCTACAGGCTATAGAATTCATTCCTGATATCATTGGATAAAAGTAAAATAAAATATAATCCAAAAACATCCCTTAAAAATCATCCCCTAAAAATTACTTTCAAAAAATATAAATTATTCTTCATAACATCAATTTAAAACAATTTTGTCACATCTACAGGCTATAGAATTCTTTGAGAATGTCAACCGATCAAAGTTGAATGAATGATAATTAAAAAACCGCCCTTATAAACCATCCCCTAAAAATTACTTTCAAAAGATAGAAAATTTGCTTCGTAAAATCAATTTAAAACATCTCTGTCACCTCTACAGGCTATAGAATTCATTCTTGATATCATTGGATAAAAGTAAAGTAAAATATAATCCAAAAACATCCCTTAAAAATCATCCCCTAAAAATTAGTTTCAAAAGATAGAAATTATTTTTCGTAAAATCAATTTCAAACATTTCTGTCACCTTTACAGGCTATAGAATTCTTTCCAGATATCATTCGATGAAAGTGAAATAAAAAATCATCAAAAAACAGCCCTTAAAAATCATCTCCTAAACATTATTTTCACAAGTTAGTAATTATTCTTCGTGAAATATTTTTAAAAAAATTCTGTCACATCTGCAGCTGGGTGGTTCAAAAAATGAAATTTTTCTAATATTGTTTAAAGGTGCTCGGAATTCGACTACGATAAAAAAAAATACCCCTATTTTTGTCCTTTTTTTGACTCCATATTTTCTCATTAAAAATACATGGAAAAAGTTTACTTTCTCAAAAAATTGTTCCCTATTTTATCGAAAAAGGTTCAGAAATTTATGAGACTTCAATAAATTTTCAAAGTTGAAGAAACTGTCGATTATTATTATTTTTTTGCAAACTGACCCTCTCGAGGGGTGCTTTAAAGAATCACTTTTAAACGTGAATTCAGCATTTATAAGTAAATAGGTCAAAAATATTTTTTTTTTGTTGCTTTTTTTATTAATTTTGTTATTTAACAAAATATAAAGCTCGCTACATTTTTAAATTGATTTTAAATTGTTTAAACAGTTTTCTTCAAATTTTCTGTATTAATTAAATATCTTAAAAGCTTACAACTTTTTAAATAGCGAATGGAAAAACAATTCAATTGATTTAATTTAATTAATTGTTTAAACAATTAAAATTGTTTAATATTAACTTTTCATTCAATTCAGCTGGAATCATGTGGTTTTTTGCAATTTTCATTGAAGAACTATAAATAAGTTATTTATTTATAATTCGCAATATACATTCAATAATTGTTTAAACAATTTTAAGAAAATTTCTTCATTCAATATTTTCTTTATTTGTTTGTACAATTAAAAAGTCTTGAAAATTGCAAACGGGAAAGCTCGTTATATTTCTTTAATCAAGAAAGCAAAAAATGAAATGCTTTTAGGAGAATTAAATGAAAAGTTGTTTTAAGCAATTTAAATTGTTTAAACAAATAAAAAAAATATTTCATGAAAAAGTTTTCTGACAATTGTTTCTAAAGAATCGACAGCTATTAAGAAAATTATTTAAGTTCGAAAATACAAGAAAAATAAATTGTTTAAACAAATTAAAATTATTTAAACAATTGGATGTATATTGCAAATTTTCCCATGTATTTTTAATGAGAAAATAGGGATTGCAAGAGGTAATATTATAAAAAATAAATCTAAGTGTTATAAAAGTGTCTGTAATTAAATTTTTCTGCAAATGTTCGAAACAATTCGGCAATTTTTAGGTTTTTTGAGGTAAGGTTAGGTTAGGAAAATCGAGGTGCGATCATTATAGTTTTTTTAAAAAAAAGAGATGATGTTACCTTGTTTTCTATTATTATAATTTCGTGAGACAAAAAATGAATATCATATATTTAGAATTAGTATTATTTGAGGTTAGAAAAGCGTAAATGTGAAAAAGCGATATTTATTTTTAACACATTTTGTTATTATTTATTTTGTCACGTCTAAAACTTTATAATAATATTTCTACGACAGTTTTTCAAACAGCCATATGCCTCATATGGCCTTGACAATATATTTTTTAAAAAATATAATTGGAATAAATTCATCTCTAGTAAAATTTCGTATCATCCAGAATACTGAACACAGACATTAATTATTATTACCATTTTCACATCAATTTAGTAAAAAAAACCACATGAAACTTTCTCTGGTTAGTATATAAGGACAGCTAAAACACTCTATTCCGTCGATAACTACGCGTGCGATTATCACCGGCCTGTCAAACAAATACTGACATCTTTCTTTTTGCTGCGCGCGCACACACAGCGTCACGTGATCTCAATTTTTATAATAAAGTATTAGAATGCCTGCAACTCTTTATTTTCATCTCTCTACTTCTTATCAAAACGACAACTGTTGCGTCTAAAACATTTTTTCATAAACAAGTGTTTAATACTAGTTTTTATAACCACATCTCGATTATCCCTAAATTCTATTGTTCATAATGATAAGCAATAAGGCAGATATTAAAATGAAAAGTTTCTCAGTGTAGTAAAGCATCTCTCTTGAGAAATAAACTACGCGAAAGGGTAGCAAAGAGAAAAATATTATTATTTTTTTTTATTTAGCCATTTTTAGGTGTTTTTGAGGTTAGGATCGAACCTAGACGTGCTAGGACAATTCTGATGGCGGATTTGGATTCAAGGCATCAGAATACACAGAAATTGTTGGTTTTCATACCTCAAACTCGATATTTTTATTTTTCTGTGGAGCTGTGCAATCTTTTGGAATTTTTGGTTTCTGGCATGATGAGGGCTGCGCCTCGTGCGTTCGCGGTTCTCGGGGTTAGCAGAGGAGTATCGACCGGCGCATTGCCCTACAGTCACCCTCCCAACTCTCCGCCCACCTTTTTCACCCTAAGTCCCTCACTCTCTGCTGCTCGAAGCAAGCAACCCTCGAACAACGCCACGTCGTTTCCCAGTCACGACTACGCGTGCCATGAAAGGTCCTTTTACTTACGAAACACACGCTGGGAAAATTAATTTTTCGATTCTTTTTTTTAAATAATAAAATTCTCCTCCATTAAAAAAAAAAAATTGTCAACTGACCTCAATTCTCTCGAGCAAAAATGAACGAAATTCTCTAAACAGTAAAAATATACGGTTTTATTAAAATGATCATTAAATATTATTACATCGACGTATAAAGCTAAAGAATAGAGTGGAGCATAAAATTTGAATGATAAAACTCAAATCGGTGATTTTTATCGTGGTGGAATTATTGTTGCTATGAAGTCGAAAGAAAAAACTAGAAATTGAAGAAAATAATTGAAACTTGATGAAAAAATAAGCAGTTAATTGGAAAAAATGACTGTACGAGAAGAAATCTTTTTATCAAAAAAAGTAACGCAATAATAGAGAAAAATTATTGGAAAAATTACTAGATTGTTATTACGAAAAAGTGAGAATAAAATTAGAAATTGAAGAAAAAAAAGTTTTAATTGAAATAGGATTATTTGATATAATAATCCTAATAATCCTAATAACAATATAAAAAAATAGAAAGTAATTTAAGAGATATTACTAAAAAAGTGAAAAACATAAACAGTTAATCAAAAAGTACTTTTAAAATTAAAATAAATAAGTAAAAAAATTTTTAAAAGTACTAGGAGATTTTAAAGTAACTAGAAAGTGATGAGAAAAACCATAAATTAATTTTAAAAGTCTAAAAATTAATTGAAATGATCAAAAAATGAAAAAATAAATGATATTAGAGACGTAGATAAGTAACTAGAAATAAAAGATAAAAAAAAATAAAAATAAAATATCTAATAAAAACAACACAAACCAGAAAATGAAAAAAAGAATCTGAGCCAGTATCATTTTGACACATGACTTAATTTTAGATTGTTATATTGTACAGAATGGAAATGTTATTTTGTACAACTGTTAAATGTTATTTTGTACAGTTTTGAAAAATGAATTTGTTATTTTGTACAATTTTTTAAAAAAGCAATAAAACATTGGGAGTACAATATTTTAGCAATAAAACATTGGGAGTACAATATTTTAGCTTTTTTAAAAAATTGTACAAAATAACAAATTCATTATTCAAAATTGTACAAAATATCATTTAGCAGTTGTACAAAATAACATTTCCATTCTGTACAATATAACAATCTAAAATTAAGTCATGTGTCAAAATGATACTGGCTCAAGAATCTGACATAAAAAATTATTTTGAAATTTAACAAAAACCACTAGTAAACTAAGGAAATTATTAGAGGATTCAAAAAACCTTTTAGAAATAGCAAAACAATTACTATAGAATAAAAAAAAATAATAATTACTGACCAAAAAATAAAAATTACTAGAAAATTTCAAAGTAACTAGAAAGTGAAAACATAACCTTAAATTGATAAAAAATAACTACCAATTTAAAAAAATTATCAAAAACCGGAAACATAAATAAATAACTAGGAAAGTAGTTAAATAACTAGAAATAGATGAAAAATATTTAAAAATTAAAACAGTTTGAAAAAATACTATAAAATAAAAAAAAATTAATTTGAATATAAAAGTTATTTTGAAAAAAAAGCTAGTAAATTAAGAAAATTACTACAGCTTTAAAAAAACCATTTAGAAATAGAAAAACAATTACTATAGAATAAAAACAACTAATAATTAGAAATTAAGAAAAAAACTATTCCATAAAGAAGAATTATTTGAAAATAAAGAAATAGATAGGAATGTGAGAGTTTTTACCAAAGAATTCAAAGAAAAAGTAAATCAGAAAGTAGCTTTAAATTAAAAAAAAAAAAATAACTAAAAAATGAAAAAAGAATTACTGGAAAATTTTAAAGTAACTAGAAAGTGAAAAAATAATCCTAAATTGATAAAAAATAACTATGAATTTAAAGAAATTACTAAAAACTGAAGAAATAAATATATAACTAAAAAAGTAATAAAATAACTGAAAATATATGAAAAATATTTAAAAATAAGAACAGTTTGTAAAAAAAATTACTAGAAAATATAAAAAATTAATTTGTATATAAAGTTATTTTAAAGAAAAACCACTAGTGAACTAAGGAAATTTCTAAAACTTTTAGAAATAGTAAAATAATTTCTATTAAATAAAAAAAACTAATAATTAGAAATTAATGAAAAAAAATGTTCTTATAAAACAGGATTATTTTAAAATAAAAAAATAGAAAGAAATATAAGTGTTTTTACTAAAAATTAATAAAGTAAAAAAAAATTTGCTTTAAATTAAAAACAATACTATCTAAAAAATAAAAAATTAAAATTCTAGAAAATTTCAAAATAAACTGAAAGTGAAAAAATAACCTTAAATTGATAAAAAATAACTATCAATTTAAAGAAATTACCAAAACCCGGAAAAATTAATAAATAACTATGAAAGTAGTGAAATAACTAGAATTAGAAGGAAAAAAATTTAAAAAGAAAAAAAGTTTGAAAAAAATTACTAGTAAATAAAAATAATTAATTTGAATATAAAAGTTTATTTTGGAGTAAAACTACTCGTAAACTAAGGAAATTACTAGAAGTTTAAAAAAGAATTTATAAAAGTTGAAAAACTTACTATAAAATAGCAAAAAATAATAACCATAAATTAAGGAAAAACAACCTTATATAAATAAAAAACAAATCTAAAAAAAAGATACTTAGACATTGAAAGAAAAGAATAAAATTACTTGAAGATAAATTGTTAACTAGAAGATGATTAAAAATGGCCAGAAAAGACAGAATATTCAAAAATTTCAAAAGAGCAAGTGGATTTTTTAGAAGTTGAAAAAAAATCATAAGATAAAGAAAAATTGCCTGACAATAATAATAATTATAAGATAAAAATGACAAATAAAAAGTAAAACAAATAATAGAAATAATTACAAAATAACTACCCAGACAAAAGTATTGGATTGAATTTCAATCAGATTGAATAAGTTTTAATCAGTATTCTTCCGGGTCATTCCGAAATTTGTTTCCGAGCCAATCAGTTTTTATCCGAATCTAAAAATGTATGTAACTTGACGAAAAATTCTTTCCGAATCATTCCGAATTAATTCGTTTCATTCCAAAGCTAAATTTTAATCTGTTTGATTTATTTCGGAATGATTCGGAAAGAATTTTTCGTCAAGTTACATCCATTTTTAGATTCGGATAAAAACTGATTGGCTCGGAAACAAATTTCGGAATGCCCCGGAAGAATTCTGATTAAAACTTATTCAAACTGATTGGAATTCAATCCGATACTGTCGCCAGGGTAGGAAATGAAAAAAGAATTATCAATTGATGATAATAACTTACAGAAATGTACAGAAGATAATGTAAATAACTAAGTTCGAAAATAAACAGCAAGAAATTTATGAAAAATATTTAGAAAATAGAAAAAAATTACTAAAAGTTAAAAAAAAATTTGTAACTAAAAAGAATTATTTTTATTTTAAAACTGATTTTAAAAAGTTGAAAATTGTGTTTGTTTCATAAAACACTTTACTTTTATGAACGTAAAAAAGTTACGATTTTATAAAGAAACCATTAAATTAAAACAATATGCAAAAAATTTTCCTTTTTGTTAAAAATTAAAAATAGCCATTATTTCTACTCATTTCCGGGAAAACGTATTTTCTGTGTAAATGTTTCTTAATCTAGAATGAAAAAATAACAAATGGAGAACTTCCATAAATAAAATTTAACTTCATTAAAAATATAAAATAACCTAAGTTAATATTTTTCTAATTTCCAGAAAAATACATAAACTTCATATAGATCAATCGGTTCATTTTTCAGTCTAGAATATTTTTTTAAAGAAACTGTGGTTATAAAATTCAAACTTCAGAAGTTATAGAAAGAAAAAGAATTTTAAATTTAAAAAAAAAACTGAAAAATCAAAAATTATTGTATGAATTTGATCATATTTGTGATGAAACTTCCAGCATGGAAAAAATTTTAAAAGCAATATTTCTAGATGAAAAAAGTGCGTCAAAATGTTTGTAAGTATTTTCAAAAATCGTTGTGTTCAAATTTAGGTATTGAGTTTAATCAGAACACTAAAATTATTCTTAAATTCGTTAAAACGTCCTCAAAATATCTTGTCAACAAACAAAAAATCACACACACACACACAAAAAAAACAACTTTTATAAAATAAATAGAACAAAAAGTAACTAAGCCAAAAAAATAAGTACAAAATATAAATTTTGTTTTTAAATTTGAATTTGACATTTTTAAAGCTTTTTCTCCTCTTCTTTAAGAAACACGTAAAAATTCCATACTCTTAAATATTTACTCCGAACGGCCCTCATTTTTAACTGAATATAGATAAATAATTAATTATTTAAAATAAATTATTAATTTGAATATATCCGAATTTTTTGTCAAACAGAATTTTTAAGTCCCAGATTCGTATTTAACAGAATTACCATCTTTCAGAATTTATTTTCAATAAACTTTTTATTTAAGACACCTCGAATTGAACCAAGTTTTCATCCAGCAAAATTATCATTTAACATAATTTTATGTGAATTTAAAGATAAGCTTGCAATTATTAATTTTTTGAATTACTAAAGTAAATTATTGAAAATTCAACATCTGCTTTGAAATGTACACAGAAATTTACAAGTTTTTCTGAATTTTAAAGCATCTTGAGAAATTTTAAGTCTAATAAAATGACTTAAAAAAATTAAATTCTTAGTTTCTAATAAATAGTTTACAGTATTTTTTTTTAAGTAGAATTTAGTAGCTTTTGATTAAAATTACTAGTAAAAAGTATGGTATTTCGAATCCTGCAATAATTAGTTTGAAAATTAACCCCTTACGTATTTAAAATTTAAAAACATACCACTGGCATCGTTAACCAAATATTGGATATGGAACAATTCAGATTGCAATTAGTACTCACCTGTAACAAAAAACGGTTAAAAATTTCATTAGCAATTAATCATTTATGAATTATTGAAAAAACAAGTAAAAATGTGCATTTTTCGTATCTACTATAATTTTATTATTTAAAAACATTTGAGTTGAACAATGTTTTTGAAAAAATCACTTCTTTTGTTAAAGAGTGAACTGTTTTTTTCAGTAACATTTTTTTTTGTTTAATTTGTTATAACAACAATTCAACTTTGTTAGCTCTGGGTTAACAATCCGATAGTACATATATATATATATATATATATAACAGTTACGTTTTTTTGTGTAGATACAAAATCATACGTGAATATTTTTTAAAACTATACACGCGTGTCATAAATGCATTAACATGATATGCATTGATTTTTAAATTTTTATGGTGCCATATAAGTTCGTAATGAAACGATAAAAGTAATGTTACTGCTTCTTGGCAGTAATTTTCGTTTCAAAACAAAAAAAAAACATCTAGTATAAAAATCCAATAAAATCTTCTTTGCAGATATGGATTCCACATTATCGTAAATAATAAATAAAATCAAGTCATATAAATGGGACAGTAATAACAGTTTTATTAATGATATAAAGAACTTTCAAGCACCTATCCTACCGGTAGGATAGAATTAAAATTCGTAGATAAAATTATGTTTTTTAATTTATTTAAATATTTTCCTCAGTTTTTAGGGTTTCCTAGCTAAGTGCCAAACTTTTATAACAAGTTTTTAGCATCCGTCTGTCCGTCCGTCCGTCTATCTATCCGCCCGGATTCCCAGCCAATAGCAGCGCATTTGTGATTGTCGCGAGAGAGAAGTTGATTGCAAATGATAACAATAGTAATTAAAACTTGTAGAAAATTACTAAAATTTGAGAAAAATATTTTAAAATTTAGGAAATTAATTGAAGAATATTGAAAATAGTTAAAAATTCGAGAAAATATTTGCAAAATAATAAAATAATTAAAAATTGAATAAAATAATTTTAATTTGTGATAAATAATTGAGAAAATTACAACATAAATTTGTAATAAAAGGAAATTATTGCAGAATGATAAAAATAATTTTGAATTGAAAAAATAACAGGAATTTGAGATAAATAATATAATAATAATAATAGAATTAGAAAATGATTTAATAAATAATTAAAAATTTGAGAAAAATAATTAAAGAATGATTAAAACATATTAAAAAGTGGATGCAATAACTTAGATTTGAGATAATAAATGAAAATTTAGGAAATTAATTGAAAAATAATTAATAATTTTATCTAATTAAAAGGCGAAGAAAATAATTGCAAAAAGAAAAAAGAAAATTAAAAATGAAAAAAATAATTAAATATTGAGATAAATAGTTGAAAATTGGGGAATTTAATTGAGGAATAGTAAAAATAATTAAAAATTGAAGAAAATTATTAAAATTTGAGAAAAATATTTTAAAATCTATGAAATTAATTGAAGAATAATGAAAGTAATGAAAAATTCAAGAATACATTTACAAAATAATAAAAATAATTAAAAACTGAAGCAAATAATTTTAATTTGTGAAAATAATTGAGAAAATTACAACATAAATTTTTAATAAAAGAAAATTATTGTAGTTTGATAAAATCATTTTGAATTAAGAAAATAACTGGAATTAGAGATAAATAATAAAAAAAATTAGAAAATGATTTAAGAAATAATTAAAAAGGACAAAAAGTAACTGAAAATGATAGAAATAATTGAAAATTGAAGAATGTAATGGAAATTTGAGATAAATAATTGAAATTTTTTTAATTAATCCACAATAATTCAAAATAATATAACATTTGAGAAAATCATTACAAATTTAAAAAAATGATTAAAAACTGAGGAAAGTATTTGAAATTTGAAAAAAATAATTGAAGAATGGTTAAAACATTGAAAAGTGAATACAGTAACTTGGATTTGAGATAATAAATAAAATTTTAGGAACTTACTCTAAAAATAATTAATATGTCTAATAAAAAGGTGGAGAAAATAATTGTAAGAAAATAAAAGACAATAAAATTTTTTAAAAATAATTGAAAAATGAGATAAATAATTGAAAATTTAGAAATTTAATTGAGGAATAAAGTTTGAGAATAATTAAAAATTGAAGAAATTGATTGCAAAATAATAACAAAAATAATTGAAAATTGAAGAAAAATATCAAAATTTGAGAAAAATATTTTAAAATCTAGGAAAATAATTGAAGAATAATGAAAGTAATCAAAAATTGAGAAAATATTTGCAAAGTAATAAAAAGAATTAAAAATTGAAGATTTTAGTTTGTAAAAAATAATTGAAAAAATTACAAAAATGAATTTAATAAAAAAAAATAGTAATTTGAAGAAAATAATGAAAATTTGTAAAAAATAATTTAATGAATTTCAGAATATATTTGAGATAAACACAACTGTAATTGCAATATTACATATTACAATTCTTCAAACTACAATTAATTTAAAATTGCATTGATTTAAAATTTAATTAATCTACGCTTTGAGAATAATAAATTTTTAAATATTTAAAATTTCTTCAATTTTTAAAAATTCTTTTCTATTATGATTTCAATTATTTGCTACAATTTTCATCTATTTTTATCATTTTTCAACAATTTTCTTCAATTTCTAATGATTTTCATTATTTTTCCTCTAAATTTTAAATTCAAAATTTGGGCAAGTTTCAATTATTTTCTTTCTAATTTTGTCAAATAAAACTTTTTTATTTTTATTTATCTCTTTCAATATCAAATTATTTTCATTATTTATTATATAATTTTCAATTTTTTTTTGTCATTTTTCAATTATTTTTGCAAAATATGAAATTTGTTTATTAAATTTTAATTTTTTTCTTTAAGGGTGTTGCAAGGAGAGAATTAATATAACCTTAAAAAGATTTTTCCAGGCAGCGTACAATTTCGACACTTAGCCAATTTTTTCTGATGTAATTAAAAATGTGACCATGTACCCATAAATTAAATTTTATGCAGATTCTAAAAAAAATTTGACATTTTAGAAATATATATTATTTGGACTTCGGTTTCTGACCAAAATATTGAAAATTGTGTTCTTTTTTTTTTTGTTCATAATTTTCAATATTTTGTTCAGATACTGAAGCCCAAATAATACATATTTCTAAAATGTCAAATTATTTTGAGAATCTGCATAAAATTTAAATTATGAGTACATGGTCATATTTTTAACTATATTTTTTGTTTCTGAAAAAATTGGCTAAGTGTCGAAATTGGAGGCACATGAATATTCCCTAAAACCCATTTAGCCTAAATCCCATTTAACCTAAATTTTATTTAACCTAAATCCCATTTAACCTAAAAGGTATTTACCCTAAATCTCATTTAACCTAAAATGCATTTAATCTAAAATGCAATCAGCCTAAATTTCATTCAACCTAAATCTCATTTAACCTAAAATGCTTATAGCCTAAAAAGCATTTAGCCTAAACTGCATTCAACCTAAATCCCACTTAACCTAAACTCTATTAAACCTAAATCCCATTTAACCTAAATTTCATTTTAACTAAAATGCAATCAGCCTAAATTTCAATTAACCTCAATTGCATTTAGCTTAAAAACCATTTAACCAAAATTCCATTAAACCTAAATCACATTTTACCTAAAATGCATTCAGCCTAAAGCCCTTATAACCTAAAATGCATTTCATCTAAAATGCATTAAGCATAAATTTCAGTTAACCCAAATCTCATTTTACCTGGATTCCATTTTACCTAAGATGCATTAAGCCTAACTTTTTTTTAATCTAAATTGCATTTAGCGTAAATCACATTTAACCTAAATTGCATTTAGCGTAAATGACATTTAACCTGAATTCCATTTAACCTAAAAAGTATTCAGCCTAAATTTTATTTAAAATAAAATGTATTTAACCTAAATCCTATTTTACCTAAATTCTATTTAACCTAAATCCCATTTTATCTAACATGCATTCAGCCTTAATTCCACTTAAACTAAATCCCATTTAACTTAAAATGCATGCAGCCTAAATTTCATTTAACCTAAATAGCGTTTAACTTAAATCCCAATTTACATAAAATGCATTTAGCCTAAATTCCAGTTTATCTAAATCACTTTTTACCTAAAATCCATTCAGCCTAAATTCCACTTTACCTAAATTGCATTTAACCTAAAACAACTTATACTAAATCCCATTCTACCTAAAATATAATGTAAATTTGAGGTAAAATGGGATTAAGGATAAATGGATTTAGGTTAAATGCAATTAAGGTAAAGTGGAATTTAGGATGAATGCATTGTAGGTAAAATGAAATTCAGGCTAAATGCTTTTTAGGTTAAATGAGATTCAGGTTAAGTGGAATTCAAGTTAAATGAAATTTAGGCTGAATGCATTTTAGGTTAAATGAAATTCAGGTTAAATTGAATTTTGGCTGAATGAATTTTAGGTTAAATGAGATATAGGTTAAATGAAATTTAGGTTAAATTCAATTTTGGCTGAATGAATTTTAGGTTAAAAGAGATTTAGGTTACATAAAATTTAGGTTAACTGCAATTTAGGTAAAATAGGATTTAGGGTATATGACATTTAGGTTGAAGACATTTTATTTTAAATGGAATTTAGGCTAAATGATTTTAGATAAAATGAAATTTAGGTTAAATGGGTTTTAGGTTAAATGGAATTTTGGTTAAATGGAATTTAGATTAAATGGGATTTAGGTTAAATGAAATTTAGGCTAAATGCATTTTAGGTTAAATGAGATTTAGGTTACATACATTTTAGGTTAAATGGAATTTTGGTCAAATAGAATTTAGGTTAAGTGGGATGTAGGTTAAATGCAGTGTAGGCTAATTGCTTTTTAGTCTTATTGCATTTTTGGTTAAATGAAATTTAGTTTAAATGGAATTTAGGCTGAATGCATTTTGGATTAAATGCATTTTAGGTTAAATGGGATTTGGGCTAAATGGGTTTTAGGAAATATTCATGCGCCTCCGAAGTTGTACGCAGCCTGCAAAAATATTTTTAACTTTATGTTAATTCCTTCCTTGCAACAGTCTTAAATTCTAAATTTATTTATCCACATTCTTATTAAGAAATTTATTTTTTGTCTGTAATTTTGTCATATTGACCCTGACTGCATTATTTGCAACATTTACTTCTGCAATATTCAAGATAAATATTTTTTAAAATCCAACATTTTACGATTTTAGATAAACATTTTAACGAAACGATAGGTGAGTTAGTATTGAGGTAAACATGTGATTTTAAATAAAATGTTTTAGCTTTTGGTTGAAATGGAAAAGTTTTGGAGGCAAAGTCGTAAAAAAGTTTTTTTTCAGCCTTTGTGTTTTTTAACATGTTGATACAGATACCGGTTGGATTACCTCAAGTAATCGAAACTGCAGTAAAGTGATGTGTTTCACATGGACAATTTCACGTGCGGGAACGATCATTCACGAACTTTCTCGAACTGTCACGAAGTCCATTAATTCGTTTTAGCCCTCGATAAACTTTTGTCCTGCTTCGTAGAATCGCAGTTCCCCCCTTATTATGTAGAATAGTCTCCCCTCTCCTCTTGCCATGCAACCACGCTAAATTGCTCTACAAGTCTCTCTAATCCAACCCTCTCTTATCCGCTCCCTCAAAATCTAATCAAATATGTTCAGGATCAATATTTTAGATAATGGGCTCACTCTTTGTCAGGGATAAATAGCTTCTGATAATGAAAAATTCATTATCAAACAAAAGCAGCAATAAACACATTGTGACATTGGGGAAACATTTTTTTGCCTTTTTTTAATGTATAGGGAATAAGTAAATTTGCCTAAAAAAAGTTTACTTTAAACTGTAGTTTAGGAACGTAAGCCTTGAAGTTGGCTGTAAGTAGATCAGCTGTTTTCAGGATTGCAACCTAACAAGCGCACAAAATTCAAAATATCTCTTTGTATTCCTTTCTGAAAAATATAAGTTGGATAAAATACGGGGGCGTTATATTAAATTATTTTACTCCCTTTACCCCCGTATTTCGTCCAACTTATATTATTATTATAATTGGAAAAGTTTATTCTGGTTCTCCTTCTACCTCACATGATACTACATTTTATCTTAAAATTACAATCACAAATTTACTAACGCAGGAATTTCTTTCAAACATAAAATTAACTTGAGAAACAATTTCAATATTTTCTTAATAATATCATAAAAATATTCACCTTTTAATAAATAATTAAAAAAACTAGATAAAAGATTGAAATACGAGAACAAGTTAACCTCCATGATTATTTGCGTAAGTTACGTAAAGTACGGCGGAAGTCGCGCATGCGCGCTTTGTTAGCGCTAATTTTAAATATTAAATTTTCAAACATTTGTTATTTTTAAAAACTTTTTTCTTTAATTCAAACTAATTTTTGGGGAAAATAATTGAAATTAATATATTGTATGCATAGGAAAGAAATATTAATTGTGAACAAATTAAAAGTAAAGAAAAAAAATTTAATAACAATATTAGAAATATTGCCCTAAACTAATCAATTATTTATTTACTTATATTGTGATGTTTTATTATAAATAATAAATTAATAAGTATTAATAATAAATAAATAATTAAATCATAATAGTGATTATAATTACTAAATAATATAAGTATAGCAAGCAATTAAACTTGTTTTATAATTGAGGTTATGTACGATTTTTATTAATTTAAAAAAATTTTAATTATGTATAAAACATTTTTAGAAGAAAATTTTTTTCATTGTTACATTTAATTATTTATTTTTCTTAAACATTTAAGTGATTTTGAAAAAATTAGAATATTTTTCATAAACCAGCTGGCATTGCGTATCCTGCGAATTTTTTCACCGGGTTTTTAAGAAAAATTCTAATTTTTTCAAAATCAGTTAAATGTTTAAGAACATTATTATAAATGTAACAATGAAAAGAATTTTCTTCTAAAAATGTTTAATACATAAATAAAAAAATTTTCAATTTATTTGTATTTTGTATCTTAATCAACATTATACATAACCTCAATTATAAAACAAGTTTAAATTTTCCATAATTTGAAATTCACAAAAAATAATTTGAAAGCACCATTTTACACATTTATTTAATATTTTTGTTAATAACTAACCGATTACCAAAAAATTTTGTAGAAACTATCGTTATCTGACAAAACTTAGTTACTAAAAACAATTTTACTGAATTTTCATTTAGTCAAAAGTTTATAAGGAAAAAAAATTATGTTTACATTATTTTACTGAGAATGGTATCAAAAAATATGATTTTTAAAATGTAAATTGTAATTACGATTTTTCATAGGAAATTTTCTATGACCAATTTATTTATTCTCATGTCACAATATTGATTAAATATTCTGTATATGAGGAATTGTAATCAATCATAATAAAAATATAATATCGTTAAAACAGAAAATTTAGCTGACAATGGTTTTTAACATCCTACTCGAAAATTAATTGAATTACTTTCTAAGTGCGTCTAAAAGCATGGAAATTCTGTGCGTCGGTCTATAAGTATGATTTTAATTAATAAAATTGATTCCCATACACCCTTGATGGATTTTCATCTTTGCGAGTTTTCTGCTAATGACAAAAATTTATATTGGAAAATTTGTCTATGGCAATAGCGACAAAAATAGTATATATTTTTTATTTCGCTATCTGTACTGAAATAGAAAAGGCAAGTGGTAGTGACTTAGTGAGTATTGAAAAATATCAAAGATAAATACAAAAAAACGTTAAAAAGTAAGTTAAAAAAAAATTAAAAAATAGTATTCATAAATAAATTTAATACGACACTACAATTGATAGAATGAAAAGGCTGCCCCTGTAACTGTTTTTTTTTTTTTTTTATTAAAAACTGTTTTTTCCAGAATTTTTCTCAAAAAGTTCCCTAAAAACTCAAGAAATTCCCGAAAAAAAAATTTTTTGGTCTGGACAATATGCTAGTGAATTCCTACTTCTTTTTTACCGCTAATTCCGAATCCGAAGTCAAAATAACCAGATTAGCTAAATTTTTTTTTAGATAATCTCAAAAAAATTCTCCAAAAACCCAAGAAAAACATAAAAAACAAAATTTTTGGCCGGGACAATATGCTAGTGTATTCCTACATATTTTGCTCCGCTGAATCTGAATCTCAAGTCGAAATAATCAAAATGGGAAAAACTTTTAAGATAATCTCAAAAAAATACACAAAAACCGGAAAAAATTCCCAAAAAAATGTTTTGATCATGACAATATGCTACTGTATTCCTACGTATTTTTCTTCTCTGAATTCAAATCAAAAGTCAGAAAAACCAGATTGGCTAAAATTTTTTAGATAATCTCAAAAAACTGCCCAAAACCCCCAAAAAATCTCAAAAAAACAAAATTTTTGGCTGGGACAATATACTGGTGAAATTCTACTTATTTTTTCCGCTAATTCCAAATCCGAAGTCAAAATAACCAAATTCGCTAAATTCTTTAAGATAATCTCAAAAAACTGCCCAAAATCCCCAAAAAATTTCAAGAAACAAAATTTTTGTCCGGGACAATATACTAGTGTAATTCTACTGATTTTTCTCCTCTAATTCCGAATTTGAAGTCAAAATAACCAGATTGGCTACATTTTTTTGGGATAATCTCAAACAAGTGCCCAAAATCCCCAAAAAATCTCAGAAAAACAAAATTTTTGTCCGTTACAATATGCTAGTGTAATTCGACTTATTTCTCTTCGCTAATTCTGAATCTGAAGTCTAAATAAACAGATTGGCTAAATTTTCTTAGATAATCTCAAAAAATTGCCCAATACCCCCAAAAAATCTCAAAAAAACAAAATTTTTGGCTGGGACAATATACTGGTGAAATTCTACTTATTTTTTCTGCTAATTCCAAATCCGAAGTCAAAATAACCAAATTCGCTAAATTCTTTATGATAATCTCAAAAAACTGTCCAAAATCACCAAAAAATCTCAAGAAACAAAATTTTTGACCGGGACAATATACTAGTGTAATTCTACTGATTTTTCTCCTCTAATTCCGAATTTTAAATCAAAATAACCAGATTGGCTACATTTTTTTGTTGATAATCTCAAAAAAGTGCCCAAAATCCCCAAAAAATCTCAAAAAAACAGAATTTTTGTCCAGGACAATATACTAGTGTAATTCTACTTATTTTTTTCCTTTAATTCCGAATCCGAAGTCAAAATAACCAGGTTAGCTAAATTTTTTTTTAGATAATCTCAAAAAAATTCTCCAAAAACCCAAGAAAAACATAAAAAACAAAATTTTTGGCCGGGACAATATGCTAGTGTATTCCTACATATTTTGCTCCGCTGAATCTGAATCTCAAGTCGAAATAATCAAATTGGGAAAAACTTTTAAGATAATCTCAAAAAAATACACAAAAACCGGAAAAAATTCCAAAAAAAATTTTTTGATTATGACAATATGCTACTGTATTCCTACGTATTTTTCTTCTCTGAATTCAAATCAAAAGTCAGAAAAACCAGATTGGCTACATTTTTTTAGGATAATCTCAAAAAAGTGCCCAAAATCCCCAAAAAATCTCAAAAAAACAAAATTTTTGTCCGTGATAATATGCCAGTGTAATTCTACTTATTTCTCTTCGCTAATTCCGAATCTGAAGTCAAAATAAACAGATTGGCTAAATTTTCTTAGATAATCTCAAAAAGTTGACCAAAACCCCCAAAAAATCTCAAAAAAACAAAATTTTTGGCTGGGACAATATACTGGTGAAATTCTACTTATTTTTTCTGCTAATTCCAAATCCGAAGTCAAAATAACCAAATTCGCTAAATTCTTTATGATAATCTCAAAAAACTGTCCAAAATCACCAAAAAATCTCAAGAAACAAAATTTTTGACCGGGACAATATACTAGTGTAATTCTACTGATTTTTCTCCTCTAATTCCGAATTTTAAATCAAAATAACCAGATTGGCTACATTTTTTTTTTGATAATCTCAAAAAAGTGCCCAAAATCCCCAAAAAATCTCAAAAAACAGAATTTTTGTCCAGGACAATATACTAGTGTAATTCTACTTATTTTTTTCCTTTAATTCCGAATTTGAAGTCAAAATAACCAGATTGGCTACATTTTTTTGGATAATCTCAAAAAAGTGCCCAAAACCCCCAAAAAATCTCAAAAAAACAAAATTTTTGTCCGGGACAATTTTCTAGTGTAATTCTACTTATTTTTCTCAGCTATTTCCAAATCCGAAGTCAAAATAACCAAATTCGCTAAATTCTTTAAGATAATCTCAAAAAACTGCCCAAAATCCCCAAAAAATCTAAAAAAAAAACAAAATTTTTGTCCCGGACAATATACTAGTGTAATTCTACTTATTTTTTTCTTCTAATTCCGAATTTGAAGTCAAAATAAACAGATTGGCTACATTTTTTTAGATAATCTCAAAAAATTGCCCAAAAAATCTCAAAAAAACAAAATATTTGGCCGGAACAATATACTGCTGAAATTCTACTTATTTTTCTCCGCTAATTCCAAATCCCAAGTCAAAATAACCAAATTCGCTAAATTCTTTAAGATAATCTCAAAAAACTACTAAAAACACGAAAATATCGCTTTTTTGAGGTTATCTAAAAAAAAGTTAGCTATTCTGGTTTTTCTGTGTTCGGATTCGGTTTCAACAGAGAAAAATAAGTAGAAATACTCTAGAGCGTAGTGTCCTGGACAGAAAGAACTATTTTTTGGTTTTTTCGTGATTTTATCAGTTTTTTGAGATTATCAAAAAAATTTCAGATAAAACTTCAACTTTGGATTCGGATTTAGCGAAGAAAAATACGTAGAAATTCACTGGCATAGAAATTTTTAGAATTTTTCTTTTTTTTTTGGTTTTGATTTGTGTTCTTAAAAAGTTTTTGAATTTGTCTTAAAACGTAGAACCAATCTAGCAATTCTGACTTTAGATGCGGATACATACAAAATACATAAAAATATATTTTGTTACATGTATACTACTTAATCAAAGATCGTTAGTTAAAATTAATAATTACAACAAAAATGTGAAATAAAAGGACGTTTAAAGGTGCCTTCCCATGTTGGCGTGAAATCGTCGGCGGAAAGCGAAAACGTGATATCTGCTCTTCTCTTTCTGCCGCATAGATTACGCTCTTCGTCGACGCTTTTACGCTCACAAGGGACGTTACCTTTAGTGTCTAAAATGATCGACATTACAAATTTTATATTGTACATTATTTAAGATTTTCTTACTGAAAGTCAGACAGAATTTGTCTAATTTGTATCTTCAAAGTAAAAATCAGTATTAATGGCAAAAAAAAAAAAAAAGTTACAGGGAACTTGTTACCTCGCGAGTTGGATAGTAAAAAGTGTTGCACATGAACTTATACTCTTAGAACTATAACCCTGCATTACGCCGCATGATGTTCCTTCAACTTGAGTATGTTAGTTGTGCTTTAAGTTATAGTTACACACATCCTACACACGCGACATGCTCCCGCACTTATGCATACATTCGCTAAATCCTCATTTGCATATATTTAAGTCCAGTGCGGATATACATATATAGGTACAAGTTGCACGTTTGTGTGTATTCAATTCACACCGGGACAGGCGAACAGGTAGATATGGAGTTTGCAGCGATCGGACAAACTTTACCGTCCTAGTTTCCAAAAATATCCCGGTAACAATGCTTTTGGCTCGTCCACGAGCACCCGAGAAGGAGGAAGGATTCATGGTACAAGTTGAGTCACGACAGCCACTCCAATCTTTTGTTCGACTCCTGATAACTGTCTTGTCATAATTTTGTCCTAAAATCCAACTTGAACTGGGTTCATTAACCGGATGGAAGACGTTGCAACTGAACCAAGATACCAAACGGTTGGCACTTTATCCAATAAATTTGAAATCTTTAGAGTCCGAGTAATATAATTTATATCAATAGAGATGGACACATTTGAACCATAATATCAGTCGTATCAAGGCATTCTTTTTTTTTTTTAAATGCTCGGAAAAGTATAAGGAATATTTCTATTTTAGGGTAATTTTTTATAATTTTAATATTAAAAAAGTTATATAACTTTTAAGCAGCAAGACTAAATTCAATGACCCAAATGATAAGACGAACTTACTCATGTTCTTTTCAAGATTCCGAAAGAAATGAACTTCACAGTTACTTTCTTGATATTTAATTTTAATGAATTGTAAATGTAAACATTGGAGATTTCTGTTAGTAAACAAATCAATATGAATGGGCGCGCATTTTCATCTGAGAGGAATGAAGTCATGGTTATACGAAATCACAGTAATGCCACCTAACAGAAATCTCCATTATTTACATTTACAATTCATTAAAATTAAATATCAAGAAAGTAACTGTGAAGTTCATTTCTTTTGAAATCTTGAAAAGAACACGGGTAAGTTCGTTTTAGCATTTGGGTCATTGAATTTTGTCTTGCTGCTTAAAAGTTATACAATTTTAATTTAACAACTTTTTAAATATTAAAAAGATAAAAAGTTACCCTAAATTAGAAATATTCTTTATAATATATTGCCCGCCGTTAATCTACCTGAAAGTAAAGTACATTTCACTGCACTGCAAAAACAGGTGTCTTAAATTGTTCAAAAATGTTTTAAATTTAGACATTATTCATGTCTTAGACACCAAAAGTATACAAGATTTCCCCTTATATAAATAAAGTCAGAGTTTTGTCTGTACATTGTTTCAAACTTCAGATTTTTAACCCAATTTTTGTATTGAGCATCAATAAATCCAAAAACGACCATAAAAAGTTGCATGTCTGTTTGTCTGTCTGTCTGTCTGTCACAAAACTTTGTATGTCAATAACATTTAAACGACTGAACCGATTTAAACGAAAATTAGTGGGTTTTTAGGTATTAACCCAAGTTAGGTTTATGAGCTTAGAAAGTTTAAAAATGTTAATTAGAACGGAAGATGTAACAATTTTTCAAAAAAAATTGAAAACCCCAAATTTTCTATATTACTTTTATTATTATTAATCCTTGTATAAATAAAGTCAGAGTTTTGTCTGAACATTGTTTTAAACCTCAAATTTTTAACAATTTTTCGTATTGAGCATCAAGGAATCCAAAAACGACCATAAAAATTTGCATGTCTGTCTGTCTGTCTGTCTGTTACAAAACTTTGTATGGCAATAACATTTAAACGGTTGAACCGAATTTAACGAAATTTAGTGAGCTTTTAGGTATTAACTCAAGTTAGGTTTCTAAACTTAGAAAGTTTAAAAATGTTAATTAGAACCGAAGTTGTTACAATTTTTCCATAAAAATTGAAAACCACACATTTTTTATATTACTTTTATTATTATTAATCCTTGTATAAATAAAGTCAGAGTTTTGTATGTACATTGTTTCAAACCTCAAATTTTTAACAATTTTTCGTATTAAGCATCAAGGAATCCAAAAATGATCATAAAAAACTGCATGTCTGTCTGTCTGTTACAAAACTTTGTATGGCAATAACTTTTAAACGACTAAACCGATTTAAACAAAATTTAGTGGGTTTTAATGTATTAACTCAAGTTAGTTTTCTAAACTTAGAAAGTTTAAAAATGTTAATTAGTATCAAAGATATGAGAATTTTTCGAAAAAATTGAAAACTCAAATTTTTTTAAATTACTGACTTTTTGTTATAGATTACTTTTAATCTCTTAACATGCATTTTTTTATGTTTCTTGCAACATATTTCGCTGAAAATTTTTAAAAATAAATTATCAAAGACATTTTTAGATGAAACAATAGAAAATATCAATTTTTGAATTTTGTTTTCGGTTATACCAACTTAAATGAAACTTTAAATTTTATAATGACAAAAATGATTAAAATTATTATAACTTTTAGTATTCCTACGTGTGTAGAAGATATAATAACAATTAGAATAATAATAAATAATAATAATAATAATAATAAGCCACCATAAAGCTAGTTATTTTATAAAAGTAAAAAAAAATAAATGATTGGATGTTTTCTAATCAAATTTAAGACTATTTTTGACACGTTTTGTAAAATATTTACGACATCCTTTTCAATTCAGTATTTCAGGTAACGTAATTCATATTAAAATAACGTCTCGGATATTTTTCATAATGCTGGTCTGATATTTGATTTGCTAATGTAACGAGTAGTACGGAGCTTCATTTCATTATTATTAAAGGAACATCCTTTTAGTTTCGTGTCTGATTTTCATTAACAGTTGCTAGAAATTGCGAGGTTCAGTGATTAAATTGACTTAAGGAGAACAGAAAGGCGGAATAAAACATAATCGTTATGTATAAATGTGCATTTGACAACCTGGTTTCATATTTCAATTAATTTTAGAATGCATGCGATGGACGATTTTTTTTTTTATATAACGTTTATGTAATGTAATATATGCGCTTTATATACTATTTTAAATTGATCGGCAATTTTATAAACTTTAGGATTGTTCAGTTATTACGTATAAGAAACCTAAAAAAATTTCCGTCAACGAACTAATTTTATTACATTAACAAAAACTTACCAAATGGTAAAAAAAAGAAGTTATTTTAAACGTAAAATTTTATTCTACGAAACAGAACAAATTGTAAAAAGGTTTCATATCTGTTTGACAGAACATATTTGTCAACCTGACAACTGTGTGTGAAATACGACTCATTGTCGAACACAACGGATGAAAGGAGAATTTACTTCTTCCTCGAAATAAACAAAGGTATAAAAGGTACAATTTGAAATTTTTTTTATAAAATATTTTTCTTCTTAAGGTACTTGTTGATTGGTAATTTATGAAAAATCAATAGTTTAGACTTTAGGGAATAAAAAATTGATAATCGGTTTCAAGAAATCGATTTTTTTGTATACAACGTTTTGCTTTTCAGAATGTGAGTTATTAATTTTTTAAGACTTTAATTAAATGTCACTAAGGGTCGTAGATTAAACGAGTGAGTCTATTTATTGAGATAAATTGATTATTCATGGTGAAAACCATAAAAAAACCCATACGAATCTAGTTTTTTGCAATTATCTTAATAAATATTAAATATTTTGGAAATTAACTGTGCAAAAGTTGTAGGCCTTCTAAAAACACACATTTTTTGTTTTATGCATTTTTTAATATCTCTAATAGTTTTCGAGAACATACATACTAAAGTTGCTCTTACAGCGCGAAGAGCGGCGAAAAAGCAGGAGCGTCTGTCTGGGGCGACAAGTTTTATTTTATGCCCTCTTTTAGATTTTTATGGAACTTGGCATAATTGCTTACTTTGACGCGCTGATTTGGAATATCGCAGTAAAAATTGGTGACTAGATCATTTTCATAGTGAAAACCAAAAACAAAAACATAAAAATTTAGTTTTTTGCAATTATCTCAATAAATATTGAAAATTTTGGAAATTAATATTTACAAAAGTTGTAGGCCTTTTAAAAACACACATTTTTTGTGGTATGCATTTTTTAATATCTCTAATAGTTTTCGAGAAAATACATACTAAAGTTGCTCTTACAGCGCGAAGAGCGTCGAGAAAGCAGGAGCGTCTGTCTGGGGCGACAAGTTTTATTTTATGCCCTCTTTTAGATTTTAATGGAACTTGGCATAATTGCTTACTTTGACGCGCTGATTTGGAATATCATAGTAAAAATTGATGACTAGATCATTTTCATAGTGAAAACCGAAAACATAAACATAAAAATGTAGTTTTTTGCAATTATCTCAATAAATATTGAAAATTTTGGAAATTAGTATTTACAAAAGTTGTAGGCCTTTTAAAAACACACATTTTTTGTGGTATGCATTTTTTAATATCTCTAATAGTTTTCGAGAAAATACATACTAAAGTTGCTCTTACAGCGCGAAGAGCGTCGAGAAAGCAGGAGCGTCTGTCTGGGGCGACAAGTTTTATTTTATGCCCTCTTTTAGATTTTAATGGAACTTGGCATAATTGCTTACTTTGACGCGCTGATTTGGAATATCATAGTAAAAATTGATGACTAGATCATTTTCATAGTGAAAACCGAAAACATAAACATAAAAATGTAGTTTTTTGCAATTATCTCAATAAATATTGAAAATTTTGGAAATTAGTATTTACAAAAGTTGTAGGCCTTTTAAAAACACACATTTTTTGTGGTATGCATTTTTTTTATATCTCTAATACTTTACGAGAAAATCGATGAAGTTGCTTGTGCAGAGTGAAGAGCGGCGAGAAAGCAGGAGCGTCCGTCTGGGGCGACATGTTTTATTTTAGGCTCCTTTTCCGATTTTAATGGAACTTGCTATACTCACGTATTTTGACGCCCTGATTAGGAATATCATAGTGAAAATTGGTGATTAGATCATTTTCATGATGAAAGCCATAAAAACCCCCATAAAAATTTAGTTTTTTGTAATTATCTCAATGAATATTGAAAATTTTTGAAATTAATATTTACAAAAGTAGTAGGCCTTCTAAAAACACACATTTTTGTAATAGGAATTTTTTAATATCTGTAATAGTTTTTGAGAAAATCCATATTAAAGTTGCTCTTACAGCGCGAAGAAAAGGCAGGAGCGTCTGTCTGGGGCGAACAACTACACTATCGATTTTCTCCAAAACTATTAAAGATATCAAAAAATTGAAATAATAAAAAATGTGTATTTTTAGAAGACCTACAACTTTTCTTGAATAGAATTTCCGAAATTTTTAATATTTATTGAGATAATTTCAAAAACCTCAATTTTTATGATTTTTTTTATTGTTTTCGACATGATAATTAAATTTGGGCCAATTTTCACTATGATATTCCTAATTAGCGTGTCAAAATACGTAAGTATACCAATTTCCATTAAAATCGGAATAGGTGCCTAAAATAAAATTGTTGGACGCCCCTGGCTGTCGCTCCTGACATCTCTTCGCCGCACTTCGCGCTGCATGAGCAACTTTAATATCGATTTTCTTAAAAACTATTAGAGGTATCGAAAAAATGCATATAACAAAAAATGTGTGTTTTTAGAAGGCCTACAACTTTTGTAAATATTAGTTTCCAAAATATTTAATATTTATTGAGATAATTGCAAAAAAAACTCAATTTTATGGTTTTTTTTGTGTTTTTACCGTGAAAATGATCTAGTCGACAATTTTCTCTACGATTTTCGTAAAAAATTATAAATTATAAATTGTCTGCTTCAGAAAAAGCGTCACATTTCTAATTCTAATAATATTTCAAATCAAATTTATGTTCGATTCTGCTCTTTAAAAAGTATCAGCATCAGGAAAAGTTCTACTGTTCAGTCTGGATTTGTTAAAATTATAAATAGAATGTTGCGAACGCGTGGGCAGCATTGAAGAAAACAAGTCGGATATAAATAAGCAAAGTATGCTACTTGTGAATCAATAAATATATATTCTAAAACATCTGATACTATCTTCTCTAGATCTACACATTAATAATAACTTAAAAGATACCCATTGTTTGAATAAATTTACATAGATTCAAGTCATATCAATAGATTAAATTTTATCGTTTACTCTAAAGCTATTCGATTTACAATTTATGGAAAAAGTTATTTATTATTGTAATATCCAGGTTAGGTTGTGTTTTACAAAAACGCAAAATTCTCTAATCTACATTTTGTAAAAGTAAAATAAAAACTATACCACATTTTAAAAACACTGAAAAATTTGTGGTTTATCGTAAAAATATGTTTTAAATATCCACTTTTTCGTGAGCAATAATTCTAAAATGTTGCTTTATTAAAGACAATTTCTGATAATGGAATGTTATATATATCTACAGTTTTTATATTGCACTTAAACAGTATTGAAGCTATAAATTTTCTAGATATGTCTTCTTATAGTCGTATTCTATCTGTACAGTAAAAATGTCATAAAGGTTTTTATATATAAAAGGTTCTTATAATTTCATAAAACTAAAGTTTTAATAACCGTGACACGTAAAATTTTCAAAATTATTTTTTCTAAATCCAATATTCTGTTAATATTGAAAAAAATATCTGTACCATTTTGATATTTTTTGGATACATTTAAGCTACACTTAAGAGTTTTAAAAAATTTCAAATATTTTTCAAGATATTGTTAATTGAATTTTAAAGTTACGTTTTCCTTGGATTTTTTTTTATTTTACAAAAATTTTTTGTTCTTTGTAATTTTTAAAATTAAATTTTGCGACAGAAAATCGCATATAACCAAAATTTAAGAGTTTAAGAATCACCCACAACTTATGAATTAAAATCTACAAGCTAAATGGATGAATCGACAAGAAATATCTTGGAACATTAGAACCACAAGGTACTCAAAGAATTACAATGACCTGAGAGTTACTGTGGCGAATTCTTTTCAAATAACATTATTTCCAAAAACTTCCTTCCTTAAAACTTGGTACGTCAAAAAGTTTAAGGGTGAAGTTAATCAGAATTAGAGAAGTAAGAATCCGTGAATGAGGAAAAGGTTTGTTTCCGACCTCTTCTCACAGGAAGACACAATTCTATGAGTTGCCCCTGGAGGGAACACGTTAAGCCATTCAACTAGAAATTTCTATTTTGTCGTTTTCTCTCCTCTTAATGTCTTTCCAGACTCTGCTCCATCCACGTCTGGCAGAGATTCTCAACCTTTTAGAAACCCAAGGGATTTTTCGCGATTCAAAAACCACAAGGAGGTCAAGTGTCGCGAATTAAGCTAATTTCCAAGAAAAATGATTAGGGATAAAGCGGGTAAATTGCCAGATGAGAATCAGGCAGAGGAAATTTAAAAGAAAAGTGTCACAAATATTTGGACAAAAATTTGGCTTCTTTAGCATGATTTATCATTGTTTATAGATTAAAAATCCGTTTTAAATAAAATTCTATCTGCTCCCGCTATTGAGAAATCTGTAATTTCAAAACACGCATTATATTTCTGATATTTTGTATTTTGCAGATGATAGATAGATTCTAGAAATATATAGACAGAAACGGCTTCTGTAGCAAGATTTGTACTTGTTTGCAGATTAAAAATCCATTTTAAAAAAAATCCTATTTGCTTTCGTTTAGGAGAAATTTGGAATTTCGAATCGCGCAATGAGTTTCGGATACTTTATTTCTCACAGTTTATAGATAGATGCTATAAATTCGTACACAAAGACGGCTTCTGTAGCATAATTTTTCATTGTTTGTAGATTAAAAATCCATTTAAGATAAACTCCTATCTGTTTCCGGTTTGGAGAAATTTAAAATTTCGAACCACGCAATATATTTCTGATATATTATTTTATTTCGATAATAGATAGATGCTAAAAATATCTAGACAAAAAGGGCTTCTTTAGCATGATTTGTAACTGTTTATAGTTTGAAAATTCGTTTTAGATAAAATCATATCTGCTTCAGTTTTAGAGAAATCTGGAATTTCCAACTACGCAATATATTTCTGATATTTTATTATTGACTAATTATAGATAGGTGATATAAATTTGTAGACAGAAACGTTTTCTGTAGCATAATTTGTCACTGTTTGTAGGATAAAAATCCGTTTTAGATAAAATGCTATCTGATTTCATTGTAGAGAAAACTGGAATTTCGAACCACACAATAAATTTTTGATACTTTATTTTTTACAGTTTATAGATAGATGCTACAAATTTGTAGACAAAAACGGCTTCTGTAGCATAATTTGTAACTGTTTATAGTTTAAAAATACATTTAAGATAAAATCCTATCTGCTTTCGTTTCGGTGAAATCTGAAATTTCGAATTACGCAATATATTTCTAATATTTCATTTCTTACAGGTGATAGATACTATAAAAACAAATACCACAAACATTCGGAAAAAATGCTTTCTTTAGCATGATTTGTAATTGTTCATAGATTAAAAATCCATTTTAAATAAAATCCTATTTCCTCCCACTACTGAGAAATCGAAAATTTTGAACCACGCAACATATTTCTGATATTTTGTATTTTGCAGATGATAGATAGATTCTAGAAATATATACACAGAAACGGCTTCTTTTCCACGATTTGTAATTGTTTCCAGATTAAAAATCGTTTTTAAAAAAAATTCTATCTGCTTTCGTTTAGCAGAAATTTGGAATTTCGAATCACGCAATAAGTTTTGGATTCTTTATTTTTTACAGTTTATAGATAGATGCTACAAATTTCTACACAAAAACGGCTTCTGTAGCATGATTTGAAACTGTTTATAGGTTAAAAATACATTTAAGATAAAATCCTATCTGCTTTTGTTTTGAAGAAATTTAGAATTTCGAACAACGCAATATACACATTTCTGATATTTTATTTTTTGAAGTTAATAGATAGAGAGAAACGGCTTCTGTAGCGTAATTTGTCTTTATTTGTAGGTTAAAAATCCGTTTAAGATAAATTCCTATCTGTTTCCGATTTAAAGAAATTTAATTTTTTGAATCACGCGATATATTTCTGATGTATTATTTTTTCCGATGGTAGATAGATGTTAAAAAGATCTAGACAAAAAATGGCTTTTTTAGCATGATTTGTAAATGTTTACAGTTTGAAAATCCGTTTTAGATAAAATCATATCTGCTTCCGTTTTAGAGAAATCTGGAATTTCCAACCACGCAATATATATCTATTTTATATTTTACAGATTATAGATAGATACTACAAATTTGTAAACAAAAACGGCTTCTGTAGCATGATTTGAAAGTGTTTATAGGTTAAAACTATATTTAAGATAAAATCCTATCAGCTTTTGTTTTGGATAAATTTAGAATTTCGAACAACGCAATATACGTATTTCTGATATTTTATTTTTTTAATTTAATAGATAGACAAAAAGGGCTTCTTTAGCATGATTTGTAACTGTTTACAGTTTAAAAATTCGTTTTAGATAAAATGCTATATGATTTCATTGTGGAGAAATTTGAAATTTCGAATCACGCAATAAGTTTCGGATACTTTATTTTTTACAGTTTATAGATAGATGCTACAAATTTGTATACAAAAAGAGCTTCTGTAGCATGACTTGTAACTTTTTGTAGTTTAAAAATCTATTTTAGATAAAATCATATCTGCTTCCATTTTTGTGAAATCTGGAATTTCGAACCAGGCAATAAATTTTAAATACTTTATTTTTTACAATTTATAGATTCATGCTACAAATTCGTAGACAAAAAGGGCTTCTGTAGCACGATTTTTAATTGTTTGCAGTTTAAAAATTCGTTTAAGATAAAATTCTATCTGCTTTCGTTTTGGAGAAATCTGGGATTTTGAACCACGCAATAAATTTCTGATACTTTATTTTTTACAGTTTATAGATAGATGCTACAAATTTGTAAACAAAAACGGTTTTTGTAGCATGATTTGTAACTGATTGTAGTTTACAAATCCGTTTAAGATTAAATCCTATCTTGTTCCGTTTTGGAGAAATTTGAAATTTCGAACTATGCAATATATTTCTAATATTTCATTCTTTACAGGTCATAGTTAAATACTATTTAAATATGAAGATAAAAACAGTTTCTGTTGCAAATTTTGTGAGTATTTTTATTTTAAAATTACTTTCTTTATGGTACCCTAAGTGTTACCATTTTCGTGAAATCTGTAATTTCAAATTTCATTAAAGCAAAAATGGTCGCGTATTTCGTAATCACATATTTCTTGAAAGCGGGGGCAGATAGGATTTTATTTCAAACAAATTATTAATCTAAAAACAATTGCCAAACTTGCTACAGAAGTTCTTTTTTTTCTGTGAAATGATAATTTTTATAAATACAACTTCGTTAAAATTCGAATTCTTTTAATTTATAAATTCGATTAAAAATAAATTCTGTGACATAATTCTGTTTAATACGAATTCGGCGCTTCCTAAAAAGTTTGTTAAGTAAAAATTTGAATTTATATAAATTCGATTGAAAACAATTTCGAAAACTGCAAATTCGGCAAAGAGAAAATTATACCTAATAAAATTCCATAAAAATAAAATTCTAAAAACCGAATTTCAAGCGACTTTCTTGATGAAGATGCTGCTTTAAAAAATTCTATATTTAAATCGAATTAAGATCCTCAGCATTTTAATTTTTAAAAATACAATTTTGATAAAAAAAAACCATAGTAAATAAACAAATATTTCTCGTGAATTTTAAAAAAATAAATCAATATAAATTAATTGCAACCATTGAGGAAAATTGTATAAAAAACACGTTTATGATGATTGGCAGTATAATGATTTTGTGATAAAATAAAGGATAAATTCGTGACAAGCGTGAAATTGTACCTATTTATACTAAATGAACAAAATTATCTCTGCTACCTTTTCAACATCATTAGCGTTTGATTGATTCGAGAACTAGGTCAGAGAAAATGGAATTTATTCACCTGAAAATTTACGGAAAAATAAAACTGCAGGTGTGTCAGTGGAACAAACTGAGTCACTACACATCAAGCTAAACAATTGAAATTATTAAACCACAATAAAACGCGATTGTATTTTCAATACCACTCAATGATAACTGCGGTTCAATTTTTTTTTTTAATTTTTAAAAAATAAATTAAAGTTTATAAAAATAGAACAGCTGAATAAGTACGTGAAGGGAAAATTGACTAAAAGATTGGTTTTTCTAGGGTTTCGTGTCCGTCCGTCTGTCTGTGATTCACAACCAATAGCTTCCGAACAAGTTTAAAACATATTTGAACTAGTTACAAAGAGTTTTGAACTCAATTTTGATTATTTTACTCAATATCTCATTGGTCTTCAACATTGCTCCTACCTAAACTACATGATCCGACCTTGACTACTTTTTTAGAATTACCAACACTCCTAAATATTTGGACCGACCGGTTTGAACTATTCATCAAAAATGTTGTTTTATTTTTTATACAAAGAAAGTTATGTTCAAAAGTTAAAACGTGACCCAACCTAGACGACACTCCCCTACAAAAACTTAATATTAGAGTACGGAATATTAAAGCTTTAAGTTAATTAATTAATAATTAATTTATACTATCATTTATTTTATTATCAATATTTTTTTAATTTTAAATAAATCGTTTTCATTTCAAAACAATGGAGTACACACAAAATTCTCAGAAAGAAGAATATTCTCGAGAATATAGCCGAATATAAAATTTCCAATAATTTTGCAATTTTAAAATGAACGGATGATCTTTTGACAAATGATTTTCGTGAAATATTGTTGAGCTGGTCAGAAATCGAATAAAATAAAAAAAAATAAAAAAGAAAAGAAACCTGGGGGTCGGCGTCCTTTTTATGAACTATCTCTAGACACACCCACCCTCGACTAGACGGTTGAGAATATAACGAGGTCAATAATCGTAAACTTTTACACTGAATACTGAGGGACTTCATTGCTTTATTTCTAAGCAGAATATCCAGATTCAAACCAAAGCCGTCATTATTTAACCTTTTTATATCTCTTGTGGGATAAGCTGCCACGTACCACGAGATGAAATTTTCTTTGAAAATACACTATTTTTAAGGTTATGTCGTGACCAAAGTTTTTTATTTTTTAAACCATTTCTTCGTACTGTAACTAAAAATGTATATTTACTTGGGACTGATTTTCCAGTTTCGGCTCAAATCATTTAGTTGACTCTAAAAATTGTAAAATTAAAACTTGGATAAAATTTTTGAGATAATAAAAAAATGCTCAAAAACCCGAAAAGATAAAAAAAATGTTTTGACCGATACAATATGGTAGTGAATTTCTACGTATTTTTCTCTTCTGAATTCGAATCCGAATTCAAAATGATCAGATTAGCTACAACTTTTTTGATAATCTTAAGAAATCAATTTTTCATGTTTTTCAGTAGCTTTTTAATATTATATAAATTTTTTTAGCTAATCTGTATATTCTGAATTCGGATTCAAATTCAGTGGAAAAAAATACGTATAAATACACTAGCATATTGTCCCGGACAAAAAAAATAGAATAGAAAAATGAAGACAATAGAAATAATATAACCTACAAAATTATCTTTTAGAAATGTCAAAAATTGTTATTTCTAAACAAAAAAATATAAAGGTTGATTTTTTTAAAAACAAACTTCTGCACTCATTCATTGAAAAAAAACTACCTTTCACCTTCAGACTTGTTTTTTTAACCGTAAAACGAAAAAATCTGAGTCGATCAGTATTTATTAAATTTTCGAAACGATAAGAATAAAATAATTTGAAACTGAATTGTTATCTCAAAGCAAAGGATAATCAGAATCCCGTCACTCAAGTTTAACGACAGCTCTTAATTATCCGTTTCTGTCACTGACAATGAATTGTGAAGGTAGAAGTCTACTTTCCGATAAATCGTTATCGCAAATCGATTTTCTTTATTTTAATTCTAAGCTAATTTGAAAGGCTCTGTATTAGAAAATAAAAGGAAATAAATTAACAGCAATAGAAATAAACAAATTATTCAGCCAATAAATTTCAAAGTACAAACAAGATAGAATAAACTATTAATAAATATTTTCTATTATAAAAATTTGAATGTTTCCTGTTTGAGACTTAATAATTTATCATTTTTAAACTAGGTGAAAATGATATTATGTTCATTTAGTGGACATTTTGGTTGAATTTTTAGCATGAAAAAAATTTGAAAATTTACGAAATGGATAATGAAAATTGTCAAAAATTTTTATTGTCGTAGTGAAATACATAAAAAACTTTCATAGTAATTCATGTTTTTTGTTTAGCTCATAAAATATTCAAAATATCAAAAAATATTTAAGACAAAAGTTGTAGATCTTTTAAAAGTGTACATTTTATGTTGTATGCATTTTTTACCAAAGTCAATAGTTTTATAAGAAAATAAAAAAATATGTTAATGGCATAGTTCCAAAAACGGCCCCTCTCCATTTTTAATAAAACTTGGTGTAATTATGGATTTTGATGCACTGATTACAAAAATAATAGTAAAAACTGTCGCAAGTTTGATTATCATGGTAAAAACACAAAAAAAACTATAATTAAGGGTTTCTTGCTTTTATCTCATAAAATATTCAAAATTTCAAAAAATATTTTTTACAAAAGTTACAGATCTTATAAAAATACACATTTTGTGTTATGTACATTTTTTAACAAAAGTCAACAGATTTCTATGAAAATACAAAAAATGGCAATGATAAAGTTCCAAAAACGGCCCCCTTTAATTTTAATATAAAACGTGGTATATTACTGTATTTTGATGCGCAAATTACGAAAATAATAGTGAAAATTAGCGCAAATTTGATAATCATGGTAAAAACATAAAAAAAACAACCATAACTAACGGTTTCTTGCTTTTATCTCATAAAATATTCAAAATTTCAAAAAATATTTTTTACAAAAGTTGTAGATCTTTTAAAAATGCACATTTTATGTCCTATGCATTTTTTACCAAAGTCAATAGTTTTTTAAGGAAATAAAAAAAAATGTTAATGACATAGTTCCAAAACGGCCCATCTTCAATTTTAATAAAACTTGGTATACCTATGTATTTTGTTGCGCTGATTACGAAATAATAGTAAAAATTGGTGAAAATATTATTATCATGGTAATAACTATAAAAAACTACCATAATTATTGGTTTCTTGCTTTTTTTTCATAAAATACTCAAATTTTCAAAAAATATTTTTGGCAAAGTTGTAAATCTTATTAAAATACACATTTTGTGTTGTATACATCTTTTACCAAAAGTTAGCAGTTTTCTAAGAAAATACAAAAAACTGTCAACAATAAAGTTTCAAAAACGGCCCCTCCCCAATTTTAATAAAACTTGGTACACTTATGTATCTTGTTGCGCTGATTACGAAATAATAGTAAAAAATTGGTGAAAATTTTATTATCATGGTAATAACCATAAAAAAACTACCATATTTAACGGTTTCTTGCCTTTATCTCATAAAATATTCAAAATTTTAAAACATAGTTTTTACAAAAGTTATAGACCTTATTAAAATACACATTTTGTGTTCTATACATTTTGTACCAAAAGTCTATAGTTTTATAAGGAAATAAAAAAAATATTAATGACGTAGTTCCAAAATCGGCCCCTTTCCAATTTTAATAAAACTCGGCATACTTATGGATTGTGATGCGCTGATTACAAAAATAATAGTGAAAATTGGCGCAAATTTTATTATCATAGTAGAAACATAAAAAACAACAATAATTAACGGTTTTTTGCTATTATCTAATAAAATATTCCAAATCTAAAAAAAGCACAAGGACGAATCAGAGGGCTATGCTCCTTTAAATAAAGAAAGTGACTCAAAAGATTACACTCTTATAATAAAATTTGAGCCTTTATATGAAAAGATATGAAATAGATATTTTGGCACTTTAGGCTCTTTTTATAGTGGTTGACAGTTTTTTGCATTTTTCTCAAAGACTATTGACTTTTGGTAAAAAACGTATAATTCATAAAATATGTATTTTTCTAATATCTACAACTTATTTCTGACACTTTTTTTCATATTTTGAATATTTTACGAGATAATAGCAAAAAACCGTAAATTTTATTTTATTAAAATCGAAGAGGGCCGTTTTCGAAACTATATCCTATAATAGAAACTGTAAAACTAAGCAATAAGTAAATAACGAGGATCGAAACACGTAAACGAGAAAAGTGCACAAAAAATAAAAAAAAAACCCGTTCCTCTAACAATAGAAAGCGCTGTCCTTCTGAATTTTTTGTAAAATACGTTTCTTCGTGAACAAGTTGTGGTCCTGATTGACAAAGCAAAAGTAGCCAAGGCTGTCTCCTAGGACTGTGAAAAGAAAAAAAGTCCTCTTGGAATACTTAATAAAGCATGAAGGTCCGTGAGTTTCAAGGTACAACCCCATAAAATATGAAATTGACTTGAGTGCCGATTGGTGAGCAGTGTATATCAGACGGTATATACCCTTATGGAATAGCGTCACAGTAAAAGTGCACAAGTTCACGTGTTCGCGTTACGTCACTCAGTATAAAATGGGTCATCCTATCTCCTATAAAATTGAAAAGCCTCCTCTCTCACACCAAGTCCTATGTTGTTTATCGAACAACCCTTTTAATGAGGCTAAATAAAAGTCGTATCTCACTTTTTTAATTTATTAAAATTGTTTAGTATTCCTCACAGAAAACTATTACAGAGAAAAAGTAATCTTGTTAATAACACAGCCTCCACAAAAAAAAGTTATTGTCCGAGACACCTACACTACGTATTTTTCTTCGCCGAATCCGAATTCAGAATTGCTAGCTAAATTGGTTCAAGTTATTAAAATAACCTCAAAACACTTTTGAAAAAACAAATTAATTCAGGTTGAAAAACATTGGTTTTCCCGGGTTCTGTAAAGTATCAGAAAGAAATTTTTCCCCCCATGCAAAACTTTTTAGGCTTTGAACTCCCACTAAATATTAATTTGAAAATAAAAAACAGAAGTTTATTTGTGTCGATAAATAATGACCCTAGAGGGTAAGGGCAGAAAAATCTAAAAGAATGATTTTTTAATCAACGTAATGTTCAACATCTCTTATTTTAATGCAATGTTAATAAAAATGTAATATAGGGAAAATTAGTGCACTAGCGTGTGCACGGAAAGTAAAGAGATAATGAAGTATCTTATTTTCTTTTTGTTTCGTGTGGGTCACACCAAGCACTAACCGTTGCGTGGTATGGACGAAAATAGAGGACAGATATCATCTTCTATGAGGCGAGTTGGTGCGTGGCTGATCCATAAATAGAACACGCAAGCCTCGTTGGAGAAATCGGAAGAAAATAGGAAGAGCGAATGAGGGAAAAGAAGAGGTCAATGAGCGCTAAAACTTACGTATATTCAAAACATTTTTATAAACACATGAGGCACTTGTCGTTTTTGATTCAATATTAACCATTGGTTTATGAATTAACAATTTAAAGATTTGGCTAATCAATTAATAAATGAAAGCACTAGCAATTGAAATGTATTAAATAACATTAGCTACTAAATTAACAGATAGAAGAATCGGCTACTGGAAGCATTAGCTAGGGAATTATCAAATAAAAGCATTAGCTATGGAATTATCAAATGTAAACATTAGCTAATGAAACAACTAGTTTCTACGGAACTAGCATTAGCTACGGAATCATGAAATAAAATCATTTGCTATGGAATTACCAAATGGAAGTAGCAAGTAATCAAATTAGATAATCAAGAAAAGCATTAGCTACGAAATTATTAAATAAAAGTATTAGCTACGGGATTATCAAATAGTAGCATTAACTACTGAAATAAACTAAATAAAATTAGCAAGGGGATTATCTAATAAAAGCATTGGCTACGGAATTATTAAACGGAAGCAACAAAGAATCAAATGGAAAAACAAAGAGAAGCATTAGCTACGGAATTATCGAATACAAGCACTAGCTACGGAATGATCAAATGGAAGTAACAAATAATCAAATGAAATAACAAATAAAAGAATTAGCTTTGTAATTATCAAATAAAAGCATTAGCTACGAAATAAACAAATAAAATCATTAGCTACTGAATTATCAAATAAAAAGACGATCTACTATAATTACTTATTAAAAGCATTAAAAACCTAGTTTTTTAAATCCAGAGTACTGAATATTTTAAAATCCTTTAAAGCGTCAATTTGATCTTCTATGAAAAGAATAGAGGAGAATAGTAATTTCGATACCCTTATTTGTTCGTCGACAATTAATACAAACACGCATCAAATAAACGTATTAGCTGCACAATTATCAAATGGACGCATTAGCTACTGAAATAAACTAAATAGCAGTAGTTCCTGAAATAATAAATAAAAGCATGAGCTACGGAATTATAAAATAAAATCATTTGCTATGGAATTATCAAATGGAAGTAACAAATAATCAAATTGAAATAACCGAGAAAAGCATTAGCTACGGAATTATCAAATAAAAGCATAAGCTACGGAATTATCGAATAAAAGAATTAGTTACGGGATTATCAAATAAAAGCATTGGCTACTTGATTATCAAATAAAAGCATTAGCTACGGAATTATCAAACGGAATTAACAAAGAGTTAAATGTAATAATAAATAAAAGCATTAGCTACAGAATTATAAAATAAAAAGCATCAGCTACGGAATTATCAATTAAATGTATTAGCTACGAAATTATCAAATAAAGCATTAGCTACAAAAATAAACTAAATAGTGCTTGCTACTGAAATAATAAATAAAATCATTAAAAAACCTATTTTTTAAACCCAAGGTACTGAGTATTTTAACCGACAGCACCGAATCTTGCCTCAACTTTTCAGTCATTTTTCCTTAATTGTTCAGGACTGGCGTATACAGCCATCTACAAAACTTGGTTTTTAGTTCTATTACATGGAAAAAATGAATTTAATGGATTTTATATAACTTTTCTAGAATACCGCATGCAAAACCTTTTACGCAACTGAGTTCTGTAAAATTTGGCAAACATTTAGGACAAACTCTAGAAAAGTCGTAAAGTTTAACCCGTAATATTCACCTCATTTTACAGAAATCAGTTGCGTAAAAGATTGTTCATGAGCTATTCTAGAATACTTATGTAAAATCCACTGAATTAATTTTTTCCACGTACAGAAACAAGTTCTGTAGATGGCTGTATCCGCCAGACCTAAATAGATATGTAAAAATGACTGAATTAATTGTTTCGGCGTAGGTGCTATGAGGGTTAGAATCTTGAAAGCGTCAATTTGATCTTCTATCAAGGGAATAGAGAGGAATAGTAATTTAAATAACCTTATTTACTCGACGATAAATAATACAAACACGCATCAAATGAAAGTATTAGCTACGGAATTATCAAATGAAAGCATTAGCTACAGAAATAAACTAAATAGCATTAGTTCCTAAAATAACAAGTAAAAGCATTAGCTATGGAATTATCAAATAAAATTATAAATCTACGGAATTATCAAACGGAACGATTAGCTACTGAAATAAATTTAATAACATTAGCTTCTCAAAAATAACAAATAAAAGCGTTTCCTACGGAATTATCAAATAAAATCATTAGCTACGGGATTATCAAATATAATTATTACCTACGGAATTATCAAATGGACTTATTAGCTACTCAAGTAACAAATAAAAGCCTTAGCTACGGAATTGTCAAATGGAAGCATTAACTTCGTAATTATGAAATAAAATTATGACCTACGGAATTATCAAATGGAATCATTAGCTACTGAAATAACAAACAAAAGCATTAGCTACGGGATTATCAAATATAATTATTAACTACGGAATTATCAAATGGAAGCATTAGCTATTCAAATAACAAATAAAAGGATTAGCTACGGAATTATCAAATGAAAGCATTAGCTACTGAAATAACAAATAATAACATAAAAAGCCCCGTTTTTTAAATCCAAAGTGCTGAGTTAAATTGAAATAAATTGGATCCGTAGGAGCAACATGGTTTAGGTTTTTAAATTAAGATTTAAGAAAACTCTGAACCCTTTTTAACATTGTGAATCCCTATTTATTTGCGACATTTCGTCAATAATTCATTGACCTCTTCAGACTTACAAACATTAAAAAATTAATTAAAATCATCACCGAACCGGTGAATTTGTCAAATACGATTCATTTTCGTCATGGTAGAAAACAACCTCAAACATCAGTTGCTTCTACGGATCAATTTTTTTTTAATTCAATTAACAATGAAGAGCGATCAAACTTTCACAAAGTACTGAGTATCTTAATATCCTTTAATGCGTCAGCTTAATTTTCTATCAAGGGAATAGAGGGAAATAGTAATTTTTATCACCTTATTTATTCATTGATAATCAATACAAACACGCATCAAATAACAGAATTAGCTACAGAATTATCAAATGGAAACATTAGCTACTGAAATAAACTAAATAGCATTAGCTCCTGAAATAACAAATAAAAGCATTAGCTACGGAATTATGAAATATAAGTATTAGCTACGGAATTATCAAATGGAACGATTAGTTACTGAAATAAAGAAGATAACATTGGATTTCGAAATAACAAATAAAAGCATTAGCTAATGGAATTATCGAATAAAATTATTAGCTACGGAATTATCAAATGGAAGCATTACCTACTGATATAACAAATAAAAGCATTAGCTACGGAATTATCAAATAGAAGCATTAGCTACTAAAATAAACTAAATGACATTAACTCCTCCTGAAATAACAAATAAAAGCATTAGCTAAGGAATTATCAAACAAATTCATTAGCTACGGAATTATCAAATAAATTAATACTTACTGAATTATTAAATGGAAGCATTAGCAACGGGATTATCAAATAAAAGTATTAGCTACAGATTTATCAAATAGAAGCATTAGGTACTGTAAGAGACTAAATAACATTAGCTCCTGAAATAACAAATGAAGCATTATCTATGGAATTATCAAATAAAATCATTAGCTACGGAATTATCAATTAAATTGTTACCTACGGAATTATTAAATAGAAGCATTATCTCCGGGAATAACAAATAAAATCATTAGTTACGGAATTATCAAATAAAATAATTACCTACTGAAATAAACTGAATAAAATTAGCTATGGGATTATCAAGTAGAAGCTTTAGCTACTGAAATAAACTAAATGACATTAACTCATCCTGAAATAACAAATAAAAGCAGTAGCTAACGGAATTATCAAATAAAATTATTAGCTACGGAATTATCAAATAAACTATTACCTACTGAATTATTAAATGGAAGCATTAGCAACGGGATTATCAAATAAAAGTGTTAGCTACAGATTTATCAAATAGAAGCATTAGCTACTGAAAGAGACTAAATAACATTAGCTCCTGAAATAACAAATGAAGCATTATCTATGGAATTATCAAATAAAATCATTAGCTACGGAATTATTAAATGGAAACATTATCTCCGGGAATAACAAATAAAAACATTAGTTACGGAGTTATCAAATAAAATAATTAGCTACTGAAATAAACTAAATAAAATTAGCTATGGGATTATCAAGTAGAAGCTTTAGCTACAGAAATAAACTAAATGACATGAACTCATCCTGAAATAACAAATAAAAGCATTAGCTAAGGAATTATCAAACAAATTCATTAGCTACGGAATTATCAATTAAATTGTTACCTACGGAATTATTAAATAGAAGCATTATCTCCGGGAATAACAAATAAAATCATTAGTTACGGAATTATCAAATAAAATAATTACCTACTGAAATAAACTGAATAAAATTAGCTATGGGATTATCAAGTAGAAGCTTTAGCTACTGAAATAAACTAAATGACATTAACTCATCCTGAAATAACAAATAAAAGCAGTAGCTAACGGAATTATCAAATAAAATTATTAGCTACGGAATTATCAAATAAACTATTACCTACTGAATTATTAAATGGAAGCATTAGCAACGGGATTATCAAATAAAAGTGTTAGCTACAGATTTATCAAATAGAAGCATTAGCTACTGAAAGAGACTAAATAACATTAGCTCCTGAAATAACAAATGAAGCATTATCTATGGAATTATCAAATAAAATCATTAGCTACGGAATTATTAAATGGAAACATTATCTCCGGGAATAACAAATAAAAACATTAGTTACGGAGTTATCAAATAAAATAATTAGCTACTGAAATAAACTAAATAAAATTAGCTATGGGATTATCAAGTAGAAGCTTTAGCTACAGAAATAAACTAAATGACATGAACTCATCCTGAAATAACAAATAAAAGCATTAGCTAAGGAATTATCAAACAAATTCATTAGCTACGGATTTATCAAATAAATTAATACCTACTGAATTATTAAAAAATGGAAGCATTAGGTACGGGATTATCAAATAAAAGTTTTAGCTACAGAATTATCAAATGGAAGCATTAGGTACTGTAAGAGACTAAATAACATTAGCTCCTGAAATAACAAATGAAGCATTATCTATGGAATTATCAAATAAAATCATTAGCTACGGAATTATCAATTAAATTTTTACCTACGGAATTGTTAAATGGAAACATTATCTCCGGGAATAACAAATAAAAACATTAGTTACGGAGTTATCAAATAAAATAATTAGCTACTGAAATAAACTAAATAAAATTAGCTATGGGATTATCAAGTAGAAGCTGTAGCTACTGAAATAAACTAAATGACATTAACTCATACTGAAATAACAAATAAAAGCATTAGCTAAGGAATTATCAAACAAATTCATTAGCTACGGAATTATCAAATAAACTGTTACCTAATGAATTACTAAATGGAAGCAATAGCAACGGGGTTATCAAATAAAAGTATTAGCTTCAGATTTATCAAATGGAAGCATTAGCTACTGAAAGAGACTAAATAACATTAGCTCCTAAATTAACAAACAAAAGCATTAGCTATGGAGTTATCAAATAAAATCATTAGCTACGGAATTTTTAAATGTAAGCATTAGCTACTGATATAACCAAAAAAGCATTAGCTACGGGATTATCAAATAAAAGCATTAGCTACGGAATTATCAAATGGAAGCATTAGATGAATAAACGAGTTGAAACAATTTTAAAACAGTTGAAGGGAAAACTACCACTACTAGAAAAAACAACGCATTCTAGAAGACAAATTAGACATCACGGAATAAACCTGAACTCAATGTGAGGCTTTTTGTCTCACATTGGAATGAGAAGGCCCTTATTTATGTTTAGTAAAAAAGTCTCCAAAAGTCATTTTGAGACTTTTTAGGTTAAAATTTAAAATAACTCAAAGCATTCTCAATTCGGTTGGACCTCAAAATGGGACAAAATGGGCTCACGATTGGGTTCAGGTCTCTTCTGTGATAAGAGGCCTATTATTTTTAGTTTTCCAGACAAAATGTCACCGTAGAAGACAAACCAGGTCGCTGCGACCTTAGCTTGGGTAACATCCTGACGCTCTAATGAGTATTGTGCATAAACATCATTAGGTTAGGTCACTCTTGTGGAATTACACGCCTTTCCAGAAATAACAAGGACTCCGCTAACGGGTGGTTAATTGCTAAGAGAAGATCGATTAACCGAGCGTAACGGTGTGGATAATGTACATAGTAGAGTAAACGACCAAGTGGAAACTTGCCATTGGAGCCGCTACAAAAAGCCACTTAATAACATACTTACTCTCTAAATTTCTTAGAGTGAAACCTCACTCTTAAAGAGTGAGATTTCACTCCAGGCAAGAGTGAAAATTGAGCCACTCCATATGGAGTGAATGTTCACTCATTGAAAGAGCGAATTTATTCACTCTATAGATAGAGTGACGAGTTCACTCTAATTAGAGTGAATTTTTCAGCTGATTTAAAATGGCGGCTCATTCCTCTTAGATCAAATTTCCCACTCCAATTTTAGATTGGTTAAATTAAAGCTTTTGGAAATTTGCATAACATAACTTTAAAGGAATAATATCTTATTTTTGGAAAATAAAAATAATAAATAAAAATAAATATTGAATCTCTTGGATAACTTTCTGTCAGTACTGTGGTATTTTCGTATTTATTTAGTCTCAAGGATATTTGTTATTTATATTATTTTATAACATTTTATTATATTATATTTACAAATACAACATACAACTTTACACTAACGCTAAACTTATATAATTAAAATATTTGACGCTGAGGGGTCTCGAACGTGCGACCCCCAGGCCTAAAGCCCAACGCTCTAACCACTATGCTATACGCTCGTTGGTACAAAACTTAGGAACTGCCGTTATAAGTTATACGTGCTTACGTTCACTCAAAACAGAGTGAGAGTTTCACACTAAGTCTTGGAGTGAATATTCACTCCAACCACTGGAGTGAATTTCTGCACTCTTTCCATTAGAGTGAGCGATTTCACTCTTTTAGAGTGAACTTTCACTCTATCTGGAGTGAATGTACATCTCACTCCTAAATTAGAGTGAAATATTCACTCTAAGAAATTTAGAGAGTATGCACTAAATTCTCGGCAAATGTCAATATTATATAATATACCGATTCAATTACTTGCTACGAGTTTTTGTTTAAATTCATTATCAAACTTTACAGGCGGGTTATTAGGAAAAGATTTTTTTCTTGGGTGGAAAGGGACAAAAACCTGCATAATGGTATATATATCAATTGTATGTAGGTGATTTGAAAATTAGATTTTTGAGGTTAGGAAACTTTTCTAAACGGTGAGAAATTTTTTTAGATTTATTTTGTATTTTTAAACTCTTTAACGAAAATGGAGAAAAGAAAATTTAATTTAAAATTTTGTGAGTTGAGAAAATTTAAACTTTTGTTTAACTTTTTCAATATTTATTTTTAAATTGTTGTTCTTTGATTTTTTAGTTTATTTTCTTCAATTTTCAATTCCTCCCAATTTTTCTTTTATATCTCGAAAAACATAATTAAAAACTTTGCTAAACAATTAAAAATTTACCTGAATACTAAATTTCCGACACAAAATAAAAACCCCCTCACAGGATTATATGAATAAAAATCACTTCTCAAATAAAAACTATCTCTAACTACACGCTCAGTACGATTTTCGAAATCTCAGCAAAATGTACCTAACCTATATCAAAACTCCATTTACACCTAACCTAATTGTACAAGTCAGTAGAGTTCATTTCACAAAATATTGTGATAATTTTCACTTTATCTAAACTGTTATAACCTTCATTTGCATAATATCACGTCATTAAATCTACCATATACTTAAAACTTTTCAACCTATCAGTCAAAATTTTACAAAACTTGTCACCTGACACTAAACTAATTAAATCCACAGACACACACATGTCGTGTACACGATTAATGCAAAAAAAAATATATACGTTTTTAACAACATTAACCTAATTACATTAATTTTAACATTCTGCAAAGTATGCTAAACACGACTATCTTTGTTTTATTTAAAACATAACCTCAATTTGCATAATAGGATGTCATAAAGTTTCACTTCCCTTCAAAATCGTGTATTACACTTTCTGACATTTAATTTAGATGATTAACGACGTCCCTTTCTTCCATTCATGTAAAATATTCACAACTCTGAAAAACGCCTGACGATATTACAATAATAGAAATAAAATGATGATAGTCATTATTATTGTTATTTAATGACAATAGCATCGTCATTCCCTGTTGAAAAATCGGACAAGAAAAATGACAGAAATTGTACCAGAAATGACATCGAAAATGATAACAGAAATAAAAACGGAAATAACATTAGAAATGACACCTAATCTTGGGACTAGAAATTTGCATTTACGAAATTGACATTTTTCAGTTTCTTCTTGTTGATAAATCGATCGGAAATGGTATAGGAAAGGATGTCATTTTTTATGTCATTTCTCACATCATTTCTTATGTAATTTTTGATATCATTTCTGATAAAAATTTTTATATCATTTCTGATGTCATTTCTGATATCATTTTTAATGTTCGATTTTTTAACAATGATTTTGTCAAGTTTCTTGATTAAGAAATTGGAGGTAAATAAAAGGACTGAATCACGAAAGCTACTGCCGGAAATAATCGCGTAAAACGAGGTATGTCCAGCGAGGTCATACGAGGGATTCCTAAACGGCGGTTGTGCATACTTCTGTGCCTATTTTCGTGTTGTGGATCGCACTATTTTTAGCTCTAGACCACGCGGCGAATCGTTAATAAATATCTAGCGCCAGCCTAGGTCTACGCCTCCTCGTTCGTTATTGGCCGCAAATTTTGTTTGCTGACGATCAAGTAACGGCGCGTTAAAACTTTACTTAAGCGTTGCTTAAACACGACACGCGAATATATATTTCCACGGATTAAGATCCAAATTTATAGACGACTCTTAGACAATCAGTATTACACTGAGAAAAAGAAATTCTTGGAAAATTGTTACCCTAAGCAGGCATAAATTGCGTTAAAGCCATATTGGATCCGCCATTTTTAATTTTTAAAAATTAACTTTAGATTTGTGATCAGCGACCCCGAAAACCCCCGAGTAACAATTTTTAATCAAATCCGATGAGTTTTAATGATATTCAATCAAATCCAATAAATTTTAAACAAAAAGTTAATTATCCGCCATCTTGGATCCGACATTTTTAATTTTTGAAAACTGACTTTAGATTCGTGATCAGCGACCCCGAAAACCCCCAAGTAACAATTTTTAATCAAATCCGATGAGTTTTAAACAAATTTTCCAAAATATCCGCCATATTGGATCCGTCATTTTGAATTTTCAAAAACAGACCTTAGATTCATAATTACCGACCCAAAAAACCATTAACCAATATTGGAATATAAAATTTTCTATGAAGGATAAAATGAACCGTTTTTGTATCAATTTCTGTAATTTACTTAAACTCTAGGAGGGTTAATGTTCGATTTTTTAAATCTAAGGGTAGTTTTTCGATTTAAAAAAAAAAAAATATCTGGAAAAATTGTGATTTTTTTTGCTTTTTTGGAGCAAAAATAAGAAAATGGTAAGTTTTGTTTTAAATGGCAATCTGTTTTTTCAACTTTTAACCTCTAAATTTTGATTTTGTTAATTTTAGGATTGTTTTACAATTTAAAAAAAAACCAGAACAAATATCAACATATTTAGACAAATAGTAGGTAAATAAATTTCAGATTATAGGGAAGCTGTTTGATTAATGGCATATACTAAAGGTACCATTTATTAATTAAGTATTACCTAAAGACTTGTTAAATGTTATATAAAACCATAACAGTTAAAAAGAAATTTTTACATAACAATTACGAATCAAATCTTTGTGATTTGTTTTTTTCTTTATTTTTGCAATCATTCTCTCCGCAGTGTGAAGTTGGAAAATTTATATTCAATTTCGAAATTTCCAGTCTACTTTGAAACTCTGTGCGGAACTATTGTGCCTAACATTAAATGGCTTCTCAACTTTTTGCCCACTCCTTTAGTTCTTCTTAAAGAAATTTTCTTCTATTTTCCGTTTATGAAGGTTTGGATTTTCAAGACATTTAAATTAACAACTCTTTTCAGCTTCATATTTTCCTAGGTGAAAAAAAAGACAAATTTTGATGCCAATGTAAAGCTTGAAGCAGAAAAAGGTGCGCTTTTGCAGAAAGATTGAAAATTATCCGACAGTTCTCGATTTATTCTTTTTAGTTTAAGAAGTTTATTTCAGTCCATTTTTGGTATTAAAAAGATGACTAGAAAATAGAGAAAAATTACTAACAAAAAAAAAATTTCTGATTAGTAAATAAAAAATGAAACAAAACAAAAAATGAAACAAGATAAACATAATTTAAAATTGAAGAGAATAATTTTTAATTGAACAGAAATAATTAAAAACTTTTTGGAAATTACGAAAAAGAACGAAAGTAATTTAAAATTGAAGAAAATAATATAAAAAACCATATAAATAATTGAAATCTCAGATAAATAGTTCAAAAGTTTGGAAATTATAAAAGAAATGAAAAAAATTGAAAATTGGAGGATATGAATTTTGAAAAAAAATTGAAAAATGATTTTAGAATTTGAAACTTGAAGAAAATAGTTGAAATATGATACAAACAATGATAAGTTGTAAAAAATAAATCACATTTGACTGAGATAATTAAAAAAATTACAAATTTTTTTTTTAATAAAAAAAAATAATTGAAATTTGAGAATACATGAAGATCTTAGAAATCATTTGAAAAAACTGAGAATAATTGAAAATTGGAGAACAGAATTGAAGAAAGCTAAAAATTATTGAAAAATTATAAAATTAATTTAAAATTGAAAAAAAAAATAATTTAAATATGCAGGAAATAATTTAAGATTGAGAAAAATAATTGAAATATGATGAAAACAATTTAAATATGAAAGATTGAAAGCAGTAAATAAAATTTTTGACAAATAATTGAAAAAATCATAGAATATATGTTTAAAACAAGAAAACAATTACAAACTTACTTAAAATTTTTAATTAAAGAGAATAATTAAAAAATCGCAGAAATAATCGAAAATTGATAAAACTAAAAATTGAAATTTCAGATAAATAATTGAAATTTTTGAAAATTATACCAAAAGAATGAAATTAATTAAAAATTTGAGAAAATAAAATAAAATTACAGAATTTGTTTTTTAAGCAAAATAATTGAAAAATCGTTTAAAAAATTGAAAATTGAAGACAATAATCTAAATTTGAGATAATAACTAAAAATTTAGGAAAATAATTGAAAAATAATGAAAATATTAAAAGATGGAAAAAATAATTGCAAAATAATAAAATGAAATGAAAATTGAACACAATAATTGAAAATTGAAATATACATTTTAAAGTTCAGTAAATAAATTTAGAAATTATGAAAATGATTAAAAGTTGAAAATAATAATTGCAAAATGACAAAAATAATTGTAAATTAAACAAATTAATTTACATTTGCGACGAATAATATACATTTTAGAAATAAATAATTAAATTGATTTAATGACAAGGAAAAAATAATTAAAATTGAAAAAGTGATTGAGAAAACTAAACAAAATAATTGAAATTTGAGTAAGGTAAATTTAAGATTTAGGAGAACAATTTAAAAACAATTAAAATAATTAAGAACTGTAGAAAATAGTTAAAAAATGATAAAAATAGTACAAAATTGTACCTATTTTAAGTAATTGAAATTATAATGGAAAAGAATTATTAAAAATTGAAGAAATTTTCAAATCACTTCAAATTTAGTATTTTTGAAACGTGGATTAATTGAACTTTTAATCAATGCAGGGTCACATTAACCGAAATTTGAAGAAATTAAAATTGCTATAAATTTAAAATTTGAGAACTTTTTGAAAAGGTGAAATATGAATAAACCATAAACAAAACACACAAATTTCTGAATAAATCTTCAAAATTTCCATTTTAATATTTTATTCTTTATAAAATTTAAACAAACGTGATAATATAGATGATCAAAATGGCTATGCTTTACAAATTTTTGGTATTAAATTTTTTTTTATTGTTACTTGAAATAAATTTTTTAATTTCATATTGTAATGGGCTTTTGCCCGTAAATAAATAAATAAATAAATTCAATGTTTTTTATTGCCACGAATTTTTAAATTTATTATATTAGTTTTCAATTATTTTCGACAAATTTCAATCATTTTCTTCATTATTTTTATTATTGTCATGAGTTTATTAAATTCGTACATTTTTTTTTCAATTAATTTCAACAAATTTCAATTATTTTCTTCAAAATTTAATTATTCTCCATACATTTTTTATTTATTCACCAGTTTTCAATTTTTATTTATGTCATTATTCAATCAGTTTCTTGAGATTTTAATTTTTTGGTCAATTTTTTAAGTACAGTCTTTAAATTTTTAATTTTATACACCAGTTATCAATTATTTTATTCAAATTACAATTATTTTTGTTATTTTTCAATTATCTTGTAATTCTAATTATTTTTAAAACTTTTCAATTATTTTTTTAAAATTTCAATTGTGTTCTTCAATCTTCAAATTATTGTCAGAAATATCCAAATTTTCTACACAAGTTCAATTAACTTTCGTTATTTTTCAATTATTTTCTTCAAATTTCAATTACTTTTGCCATTAATCAATTATTTTTGTCACTTTCCAATTATTTTTTTCATATTTTTGTTATTTTTCCGTTTTAGGATAATTTTTTACAAATTGCAATTATTTTATTCAATTTTTTTTATTCACATGAACTTTTAAATTTCTTACACCTGTTTTCAATTATTTTCATCATAATTTTTATTATTGTCACGAATTTATTAACTTTTTACACCTTTTTCAATTATTTTTGTCATTCTTTAATTATTTTTTTCATATTTGAATTTTTTTGACATTTTTGAATTATTCTCTTCACATTTCAATTATTGTCTTCAAATTTTAATTAATTTCAACAATTTTCAATTATTTTCCTCAAACTTATAATATTTTTTTTAACTTTACAATTATTCTCTATAATTTTTTAATTTTTACACCAGTTTTGAATTATTTATTTCAATATTTCCATTGTTTTGGCAAGTTTTCAAGTATTTTCTCCAAATTTTTAATTTTTTTAAAATTATCAATTATTTTTGTCATTTCTCAATTATTTTCTCAAGTTACAACTATTTTTGTCAATATTCAAATATTTTTGACATTTTGGAATTATTTTCTTTAAATGTAATTTTCTTTAATCTTTTTATTTTTGTCGTAAATTTATTAACTTTTGAAGATCAGTTTTCAATTAGTTTTTTCATTATTTAATTATTTTTTTCACATTTTAATTATATCGTTAATTTTTCAATTATTTTATACAATTTTTTAATTAATGTGTTACATTTTTTATATTTTTACTTCATTTTTGTATATATTTCTCATTTTTAATTAATTTTTATTCTAAATTCCAGTTATTTTTGTCATTATTCAACTTTTTCTACAACTATACATTTTTTTGGTGTTTTTTAATTATTTCTTTCAAGTTTCAATTATTTTCTTGAAAATTCTATTATTTTTTTTAATTTTTCAACTATTGACTAAAAAGTGAAATTTTTACACCATCTTTTATAACTATCTATGTCACTATTCAATTCGTTTTTTTATATTTTACTTATTTTTTCAATATCTCAATTATTATTCGAAAATTTAAATTTTTTACACCAGTCTCATACTTCTGTTTCAAATTTTAATTATTTTTGTAATTCTTTAATTATTTTTGAAACTTTTCAATTATTTGCTTTAAATTCCAATTATTTCGTTTCAATTTTTGTCATCATTTTTTGATTTTTAATCAATTTTTCAATTAGTTTTGTCATTTTTAATTTTTTTTTTCAAATTGAATTCTTTTTGTCATTATTTAATTATTTTCTATATATTTTAATTATTTTTGCGATTTTCGAATTTTTTTTCATGTTGGCGCCGCCAATTTAATATCAGTAATATAAAAATCTATATTGCTTATTCAGTTTTTTTTATTTAATAACTTACTATTTAATGACTTTTTTTTATTTAAAAGCTCTATTTTTACTCACTTTTTTCACTCAAAAACTCACTTTTTTTTTACTTTTTTTATTTACTCACTTTTTTAAATTAAAAAGTTTTTTTTCACTATTTTCAATGTGCAAGTCTACTGGCAGCTCTCCTTATTGGATAAATATTATCCATCGATTTGTTTTATTTATTATTATAGTTTAATTTCTAGAATGTATGGAAAACTAATCGTGCGCGTTATATTATGCTAGTTTGTAAAATAATTCTCTAATTTTTCTAATTTTACAATTTTGTTCTCTTTAGTAATATATTTAAACGTTTTTTAAATTATCATCTTATTTAGTATTTTAATTTAAAAAGAAGGTCTGTAAATCGTTTCATTTTTTGAAAAGAGTTTCTACTTTTATACACTGCAAAAACATGGTGTCTTAAATTGGACAAAAATGTCTTAAATTAAGATACTTTTGGTGTCTAAGACACGAAAAATGTCTTAATTTAAGATATTTTTGAACAATTTAAGACACCTGTTTTTGCAGTGTATATATAATAATTATATAACTTCTTCATTCTTGTGTTATTTTTCTAATTATTTCTTCATTTCTTTAATAAACTACTTACAACTAAACATTTGGAGATTTTAAATACTGATTATATTAAAAAAAATCAATTTTTGATCTTTTTTAAAAAAAAACCATGTTTTTTATCAGCCTTGGTGTATTTAGTGATGGTCAACTTGGAAGATATACTTGAGCATTGCCTGTGGATAGGTATACGACTGTAACTACTGAAATCAGGACAATATTCAGTAGTAATAGAATACGTGTGATCAGACAGAAGTCTGATCATGTATCCCTGAGTCTGTATCCTGTTGTGCATGCGTCAACCTAGTTGTGTGGTTGTGCCTAGAACGCATAACGATGGTGCAAACAACCTTGCCAATACGCATGTAATAAAACAGATGGTGTACGGCACAAATAGAAGACGCCCTTGGTAGGATCGATTTTCGTTTCCGGCAATTGCTACACTCTCTCAACGTTAACCTATATATCGCTATTGACAGTGGCATGGCATGGCATGGCGTAACCCAGACATCATCCATGATCCATTAAGGCCACGACGCGATTCGGTTTTGTATTGACACGATCTTTTCCATCAACCGGAAATACATGTGCCAGCCGCCAGACGGCGAATCTGGGAGCATCGATCCACTTGCAGATTACAAAGAACCACCCGACGTTTGACCTCTCTCTACAAGGTGACTCGAAAAGTTACTAAACTTTGCACGGAAAGTGATTTTTTTATTATATATATATATATATTTCTTTCTCAATTCAAACTGAGGATTAAAAAATAAAACGCGTAATTGCTCAGAAATCTGAAAAAAATATAAAAATTGAACGAAAAAGAAACGAAAAACTAAAAATTATTAGTCTAAATAACTATGAGATTTAAATAAAGCAGGTAATAGCATTGAAAAAAATAAACAAACATTGTAATAAGGAACAAAGCTTCGAAATCATCCCCTAAACAAATTTTAAAAAATTGATAAATATACTTAAACAAGTAGACAAAACGAGGTTGTCTTAGAGGATTCACAAACTTAAAAGGGCAGTAAGAATGAAAAATCTATGATTTTCCTGATTAAAAATCTGTAAAACTTAACCCCAAAACTTACCCTTTTTCATAAATCCAAAAAATGCACAATTTTTATTAAACAAATAAACTAAAAAAATTTTGAAGGCATTTTCCAGCTTTAAAAATTGCTTAGAATATATTTCATTCTAGCTTACTACCTTCAGCATCAAAAACCACACTTTTAAATCGCCCCTTATTTTTTATAACATAAAAATGCACAACATTTTATTAGACAAATAATCTAAACAAATGTTGAGAGAATTACCCGGATTTCAAAATTGCTCAGAATATATTCCAATCTACCTTGCCCAACTCAAAATCAAAAAGCGCCCTTCAAAATCAACCCCTATTCTTTATTAAAAGAAAAAACAATTTGTTATTAAACAAATAATCTAAACAAATGTTGAGAGAATTACGCGGGTTTAAAAATTGCTGTTTTCTAATCTACTTTACCCCCTCAGCATCTTAAATAAAAAAAGGACAATTTCTATTAAACAAATAAACTAAATTCAAAAATGAACAATTTGTTATTAAACAAATAATCTAAACAATTGTTGAGAGAATTACCCGAATTTAAAAATTGCTGTTTTCTAATCTACTTTACCCCCTCAGCATCTTTAATCAAAAAAAGGACAATTTTTATTAAACAAATAAACTAAACTGAAAAAATGGAAATTTTGTTATTAAACAAATAATCTAAACAAATGTTAAGAGAATTACCCCGATTTAAAAATTGCTCTGAATGTATTCAAATCTACTTTACTCACTTTAGAATAAAAAACCGCCATTTAAACTCATCCCCTAATCATTATTAAAAAAAATGGACAGTTTTTATTAAACAAATAATCTAAACAAATGTTGAGAAAATTATCCGTATTTAAAAATTGCTAAGAATATATTCTAATCTACCTTACCCCTTTCAGAATAGAAAACCAACCTTCAAAATCATCCCTTATTCTTTAATGAAAAAAAGGGCAGTTTTTATAAAACAATTAAACTGTATTGAAAAAATGGACAATTTGTTATTAAACAAATAATCTAAACAAATGTTAAGAGAATTACCCGGATTTAAATATTGCTCAACATGTATCCAAATCTACTTTACCCACTTTAGAATTAAACTCATCCCCTAATCTTTATTCAAAAAATGGACAGTTTTTATTAAACAAATAATCTAAACAAATGTTGAGAGAATAACCCGGATTTAAATATTGCTCAACATGTATTCAAATCTACTTTACCCACTTTAGAATCAAAAACCGCCATTTAAAACAATCCCCTAATCTTTATTAAAAAAATGGACAGTTTTTATTAAACAAATAATCTAAACAAATGTTGAGCGAATTTCCTGGAATTAAAAATTGCCCAGAATGTATTCTAATGTACCTTACCTCCTTTAGCATTGAAAACTAGCATTCCACATCATCCCTTATTCATTAATCAAGAAAAGGACAATTTTTATTAAACAAATAAACTAAAATCAAAAAATGAACAATTTGTTATTAAACAAATAATCTAAACAATTGTTGAGAGAACTACCCAGATTTAAAAATTGCTGTTTTCTAATCTACTTTACCCCCTCAGCATCTTTAATCAAAAAAAGGACAACTTTTATTAAACAAAAAAACTAAAATCAGAAAATGGAAATTTTGTTACTAAACAAATAATCTAAACAAATGTTAAGAGAAGTACCCGAATTTAAAAATTGATCAGAATGTATTCAAACATATTTTACCCACTTGAGAATCAAAAACCGCCATTTAAAATCATCCCCTAATCTTTATTTAAAAAGTGGACAGTTTTTATTAAAAAAATAATCCAACCAAATGTTGAGAGAATTACCTGGAATTAAAAATTGCCCAGAATATATACCCCCTTTAACATTAAAAACCAGCATTTGAAATCATCCCTTATCCATTAATCGAAAAATGTACAATTTTTATTAAAATAAAATAAACTAAATTCAAAAAATGGACAATTAGTTATTAAACAAATAATATAAACTAATTTTGAGAAAATTATCCGGATTGAAAAATTGCTGTATTCTAATCTACTTCACCCCCTTAGCATCTTTTATCAAAAAAAGGACAATTTTTAATAAATAAATAAACTAAAATCAAAAAATGGACAATTTTTTATTAAACAAATAATCTAAACAAACGTTAAGAGAAGTACCCGGATGTAAAAATTGATCAGAATGTATTCAAACATATTTTACCCACTTTAGAATCGAAAACCGCCATTTAAAATCATCCCCTAATCTTTATTTAAAAAATGGACAGTTTTTATTAAAAAAATAATCCAAACAAATGTTGAGAAAAATATCCCTATTTAAAAATTGCTCAGTTATATATTTTTTAATGTACCTTACCCCTTTCAGCATTAAAAACCAGCATTCGAAATCATCCCTTATTCATTTATTTGCAAAAAAAGGACAATTTCTATTAAACAAATAAACTAAATTCAAAAATGAACAATTTGTTATTAAACAAATAATCTAAACAAATTTTGAGAGAATTACCCGGGTTTAAAAATTGCTGTTTTCTAATATACTTTACCCCCTCAACATCTTAAATAAAAAAAGGACAATTTTTATTAAACAAATACACTAAATTTAAAAAATGAACAATTTGTTCTTAAACAAAGAATCTAAACAAATGTTGAGAGAATCTTCCGGATTTAAAAATTTCTCAGAATGTATTCCTATCTACCTTACTACCTTCAGGATCAAAAACCACCCTTTTAATGTATCTCTAAATCCTGATTTCAAAAAGATGGATAATTGTTGTTTAAACAAATAAACTAAAAAATTGTTGTGAGAATTCTCCGGCTTTAAAAATTTCTCAAAATATATTCTTATCTACCTTACTCCCTTTAGCATCGAAAATTGCGCTTCCTAACAGCATCAAAAACCACTTTCAAGTATCATCCCCTAATATTGAGTCCAAAAAATAAAAACTTTTTGTAAACAATCAATTAGAACCTTTTTGAAGAAATTTCTAGAAGTTTAGAAATCGAACAGAAGAATACCTAATAAAGTTATTTCTATCTGCATCAGAAACAATGAAAATAGGAGATGATTTCAAAGGGTGGTTTTTGATCCTAAAGGTCATAAGGCAGATAGGAATATATTCTAAGCGATTTTTAAAGCCGAGGAATTTTCTCAAAATTTTTTGAGTTTGTTTGTTTAATAAAAAATTGTTAATTTTTTTGGAATCATGATTAAGGGATGATCTCAAAGGGTGGTTTTTGATGCTTAAGGTAGTAAAGTGGATGGGAATATATTTAATTGATTTTTAAATCCAAGGAATTCTCTTCAAACATTTCTCACAACATTTGTTTATATTATTTGTTTAATAACAAATTGTCTATTTTTAATTTAGTTTATTTGTTTAATAGAAATTGGCCATTTTTTGATTAATGAATAAGGGATGATTTCGAAAGCTAGTTTTCGATGCTGAAGGGGGTAAGGTAGATTAGAATACATTCTAAGCAATTTTTGAATCCGAGTAATTCTTTCTACATTTGTTTAGAGTGTTTAGATTATTTGTTTAATAACAAATTGTCTATTTTTTAAATTTAGATTATTTATTTAACAAAAAATTGTCTACTTTTTTGATTAGTGAATAAGGGTGGTTTTAGATGCTATTAGGTGTATGTTTTATAAGTATTTATTTTTAGTGACTTTTAAAGTTTGTAAATCATCTAAAGAAGGTTTTTGTCTACATGTTTATGAATTTTTGTCAATTTTTTTAAATTCGTGTTTAGGGAATGATTTTGAAGGGTTGTTCTTTATTATTAAATAAACAACGATTTAAAGGTCTAAAATTTAAACTATTGACATAACCTCAATCTAAAAAATAGCTCCCATAACAAGCAATATTTTTTCTTTCGTTACACTTCTTCATTTAATTATAAATGCTGAAAAAATTGAACTTATGAATATAACCTCAAATTAAAAGCAGTATCTATAACGTTTGTAAAGATAAAAAAAATTTATTAATTAATAATGATTCATTTTTATCTATTCTTTCGAAAAATAATTTGCATAAATAAGAATCATTAATTCTGCAGGATTCTGTTTGACGAAAACATAAATATCCAATAACCTACTGCAGACATTTTATGCTTTTCAATGTTTATTATTATATGAAAATACACTTTCCAGGAAGCCTTTGCAGTTTTAAATTCTAAAAGGAAAATAATTAAGTAACCGGAATAAAACTATGTTTGAATAAATATTCAGATCAAAAGAAAGACGAGCAAAAGAAATGGACCGGAAATCACGAGAAAGAACTTAGAATAATTCTCTGCAGAGAATAATGAAAAAGAAAAAAGTTAAATTCTCTGCTTTCGAAACGAAAGGAACTGCTTATAAAAAAGGATACACTATACTAAAAAAAATAATTTTTGTAATATATCCTTTTTAAATTAAAGGAATCAACTTTTTTTTGTCATTATTAATTTATAAAAATTAATAAAAAACTGCGAATATAAATAAATAAATAGTTTATTTTAGTTTACAAAATTTAAAAGTCAGTCTAGTCAATTAGTAATTAAAAATTCAATTAAAAATTTTTTAAACTAATTTTTAATGATTTAAACTAAGAAACAGTGGTTATATCTAAAAAAAATATAAAGAACTAGAACTAGACAAGAATGTAAAAAATGATTTTTTAGAAAGAAGAAAAATAAAAGTAAAATATTCAAAAACCGAAATGTAAAAAATTACTTAATAATTTTTCTTAAATGCTACGAAAGTAAAAAAGAAAATCAACAAAAAATAGTGAAATTTTTCACAATTTAATAGTAACAATTTCTCGCTAATTCATTAGTAGAAAATCACTAATTCAGAGTTAGAGAGTTAATATTATCAAGTAAAGAAATTTCTTGGATGAAAATTAAAAATAGAAGAGATTCTTGAACATTTTCAAGATAAATTTAACATTATGAACAAGGAAATTGCTTTCGACACGGAGCCATATAAGGGGAACAAGCTCTGAATAAAAGGACGAGGGAAAATTATTTTCCCTTGTTGTTTATTTTATTTTATCTTCAACGCTTCATTTTACCTTGAGGCAAAATTTATCGATGTGTCAGTAAAATTTCACTATTGCACTATACTTGAACAATTGAAAATTAACTTTGAGGGTAAAACGAATAAATATATGAAATTAATTAACGGGGTTTTAATTAAAGTAAAAGTCAATCCAACTTTTAATTATTGCTTCATTCTCGCTTGAAATGAATATTTCTAATTAATAATTGCACTTCTTTTGTGCCTTTACACGAAATTGTGTTTTTGCTAATTTATAAATTTATTCAAGCATCTCAAAATTTACGATTTGTTCAAATATTTAACCTCTGAAAACTCCATTTCTGAGAATATTTAACATGTGGAATTTTCATTTGTCAGAATATTTAATTTCTCGAATATATATTTCTGAGATATTGTACTTGTTAGATTTATTATTAAACTTTATGTATCAAAGTCTTTTCACAAATACAAAAATTCCAGAATTTGCATTTGCCCGACACACGGAATGTAAAATTTCTAAAGGAGCTGTCTGATTGGCTGGTAATCTTTCCGGACACATTACCGGCCAATCAGCTAGCTCTTTTAGAAATTCTGGAATTTTTGTATTCTGCAAGTTTAAGACTCTGATAAATGAAGTTTCGGTTAGTTAAATATTCGGACAAATAATAATGAAACTAATAAATAGAATTTCTGAGAAATATATTTATTCAAGAATTTAAGCATTTTAACAAATGAAAATTCGAGAAGTTAAATTTAGAGTTTAGGGAGGTAAATACAGTTTCTAAAAAATGCAAAATCAAAAAAAAAATTTATTATTTCGAGAAATAAAGTGTCGGGAAATTAAATATTAAATAATAACAATCTCCGTAAACTCCTGAAGTTAGATACTATTTATATTTATTCATTTTTTTCTGTCCACGTTTCAAAACTTGAAGTGAAGTTGGTCAGTTTTTATATTTATTCATCTTTTTCTGTCCAGGTTTTAAAATTCAAAGTGAAGTTAGTCCCTGCTAATTTTTTCATTAATTTTGATTCTCTTTATCAGAAAATTTTAAAATTGTTTTAGTTTACAGAAAAAATATGCAGATGAGGTAGCCTTAATGATGAGATATTGATTATGACTAACAATAATTTATATATTACACACTTACATGAATTTTAATAATAATTTAGATTAATTAAAGTGTCGAATTGTCAAATTTATTAAAAATTCAAATGACATTCTTTTACTCTATTGGAAAAAATTAAACTTAAAAAATTAAATACAGTTTAAATTATTCTGTAACTTTTTTAACCATTTTTAAAGTTCCAAAAATTTCATCAAGTTTGCTGCTTTATTAATTTTGAATAATTATCTTCAAATTGCAATTACTTTTGTCATTATTCAAGTATTTCTGTCATTTTACGATTATTTTCTTCACATTTCTATTATTTTTACAATTTTAGAATTATTTTCTACAAATTTCAATTATTATTTTATTCAAATTATTAAATGTGACCTATTAATATTTAATATATTAATTATTATTGTTATATCAAATTTTAATTTTATTGTTACTTGAAATAAATTTTTAAATTTTATATTGTAATGGACTTTTGACCGTAAATAAATAAATAAATTGAATGTTTTTTATTGTTATGAATTTTCAAATTTATTATATTAGTTTTCAATTATTTTCTACAAATTTCAATTATTTTCTTTATTATTCTTATTATTATTATCAAGAGTTTATTAAATTAGTACATTGTTTTTCAATTAATTTCAACAAATTTCAATTATTTTCTTCAAAATTTAATTATTCTCCATACATTTTTTATTTATTCACCAGTTTTCAATTTTTATTTATGTCATTATTCAATCAGTTTCTTGAGATTTCAATTTTTTGGTCAATTTTTCAAGTACTGTCTTTAAATTTTTAATTTTATGCACCAGTTATCAATTTTTGTTTTCAAATTACAATTATTTTTGTTATTGTTCAATTATCTTCTTGTAATTTCAATTATTTTTCAAACTTTTAAATTATTTTTTTTAAATTTCAATTGTGTTCTTCAATCTTCAAATTATTGTCAGGAATATCCAAATTTTCTACACAAGTCCAATTCACTTTCGTTATTTTTCAATTATTTTCTTAAAATTTCAATTACTTTTGTCAATAATCAATTATTTTTGTTATTTTCCAATTATTTTTTTCATATTTTTGTTATTTTTGCTATTTTAGAATTATTTTTTACAAATTGCAACTATTTTATTCAATTTTTTTTATTGTCATGAACTTTTAAATTTCTTACACCTGTTTTCAATTATTTTCATCATTATTTTTATTATTGTTACGAATTTATTATACACCTCTTTCAATTATTTTTTTCAAACTTTAATTACTTTTTTCATATTTGAATTTTGTTGCTATTTTTAAATTATTCTCTTCAAATTTCAATTATTGCCTTCAAACTTCGGTTAATTTCATCAATTTTCAATTATTTTCCTCAAACTTACAAATTTTTATTTCAACTTTACAATTATTGTCTATAATTTTTTTATTTTTACATCAGTTTTAAATTATTTATTTCAATATTTCAATTGTTTTGTCAAATTTTCAAGTATTTTTTTCAAATTTAAAATGTTTTTAAAATTATCAAATATTTTTGTCATTTCTCAATTATTTTTTTAAATTACAACTATTTTTGTCAATATTCAAATATTTTGGACATTTTAGAATTATTTTCTTTAAATGTAATTTTCTTCAATCTTTTTTTTCTTGACATAAATTTATTAACTTTTGAAGATCAGTTTTCAATTTTATTTATGTCATTATTCAATTACTTTCTTCACATTTCATTTATACCGTTAATTTTTCAATTTTTTTATACAATTTTTCAATTAATGTATTAATTTTTTTATTTTTCAACTTTACAATTATTGTCAATAATTTTTTAATTTTTACACCAGTTTCAAATTATTGATTTCAATAATTTTTCAATTGTTTTGTCAAGTTTTCAAGTATTTTCTTCAAATTTAAAATTTTTTTTAAATTATCAAATATTTTTGTCATTTCTCAATTATTTTTTCAAATTACAACTATTTTTGTCAATATTCAAATATTTTGGACATTTTAGAATTATTTTCTTTAAATGTCATTTTCTTCAATATTTTTCTTCTTGTCATAAATTTATTAACTTTTGAAGATCAGTTTTCAATTTTATTTATGTCATTATTCATTTAATTTCTTCACATTTCATTTATACCGTTAATTTTTCAATTGTTTTATACAATTTTTCAATTAATGTATTAAATTTTTTATTTTTCAACTTTACAATTATTGTCAATAATTTTTTAATTTTTACACCAGTTTCAAATTATTGATTTCAATAATAAGTATTTCAATTGTTTTGTCAAGTTTTTAAGTATTTTCTTCAAATTTAAAATTTTTTTTAAATTATCAATTATTTTTGTCATTTCTCAATTATTTTTTTAAATTACAATTATTTTTGTCAATATTCAAATATTTTTGACATTTTGGAATCATTTTCTTTAAATGTCATTTTCTTCAATCTTTTTCTTCTTGTCATAAATTTATTAACTTTTGAAGATCAGTTTTCAATTATTTATGTCATTATTGAATTAATTTCTTCACATTTCATTTATATCGTTAATTTTTTAATTATTTTATACAATTTTTCAATTAATGTATTAAGTTTTTTATATTTTTACTTCATTTTTGAATGTATTTCTCATTATTCATTAATTTTTGTTTCAAATTCCAGTTATTTTTGTCATTATTCAACCATTTTCTGCACATAAACATTTTTTGGTATTTTTTAATTATTTTTTTCAAATTTCAATTATTCTCTTAAAAATTCTATTATTTTGTTCAATTTGTCAACTATTGTCTAAAAAGTGTAATTTTTACACCAGCTTTTAGAATTATTTATGTCATTATTCAATTAGTATGTTTACATTTTACTTAATTTTTCAATATCTCCATTATTGTGTGAAAATTTAAATATTTTTTACACCAAACTTTTGTTTCAAATTTTAATTATTTTTGTCATTCTTTAATTATTTTTTTGTAACTTTAATTGTTTTTAAAACTTTTCAATTATTTGCATCAAATTCCAATTATTTCGTTTTAATTTTGGTCATCATTTTTCTATTTTTAATCAATTTTTCAATTAGTTTTTTCATTTACAACTTTTTTTTCAAATTGCATTATTTTTGTCATTATTTAATTATTTTCTACATATTTTAATTATTTTTGTGATTTTCGAATTGGTTTTTTCAAATAGGAATGTCTTTTCCTGCTGGCGCTCTCTAATTTAATAATCTGTATTGCTTATTCACTTTTTTTTATTTAATAACTTACTATTTAATGACTTTTTTTATTTAAAAGCTCACTATTTACTCACTTTTTTCACTTAAGGACGCTTATACCCTCAAGCGGTTCTCATTCTATCGGACTATGATAGTCAATAGTTTTTTTTAATTTCATTTCTTCTTATAGTTTGGTTTCTAAATAGTATTTTGTAGTTAAAATCATTACACAATCAAATTTTATTCGAAAAAAAATTTTCCGTTGAAAATTTGAAGCTATTAAATGTTTTTCTTTATGATTATTTAAAAAAAGTGAAGAATTACAACCATTAAATAACATTTTCTTAACAACGGTACGGTAAATTAATTAAATACTAGCGTAACAACCCTCGCTCGCTAACGCTCGCTCGTTTTTTATTTCTTTTATATATTTCTTTACTTTATGTATTCTTGAACATATATATAAATCTATAAATTTATAAATTTTAATAATCTATATTCTAATTCATATTAAGTCGATGCGGCCAATTTTTAAAAGAATATGATAATTGAATAACTTAAAAAGTAGTAAATTGTAATATGTATTATGTAATAATAATATATATTTTTAAATTGTTTTATAATTAATTATTAATTTTTTTTAGAAATATAAAATTAATTTTTAAAATTTTATTTGCTTTATTTTAAAAATAATATCTAGTATTCTCAAAAAGATTGTTTTAAAAAATATTGCCAGTAATAATGATAATAATACTAAATATTAATTAATAACAAATTATAACTTCCTAACATTAAAAAAAAGGCGTTTGAAAAAAGTATAAATACATAAAATCGATTGCATCTATAAACAACTAATTAAAAAATATCTTGATAAAAAAATTATAATTTAAAAAGCAATATAATAGAAAGGTTCTAAAAAATATATTTCGAATACAACAAGAAACAAAGAAGTAATAATAATAAAAGATGAAAACATATGTGCAGTAGCTTTTTAACAGACTTATACATGCGCAAAAGCTCCAAAAGGCAGTTACGCATGCGCAGTACTTTCCTATGAACGATACTTGTTACAGTAACAAAGAAAAATTAATGTCAAAAAATGTAATTGTCAAAGCAAATAGAGAAACAAGTTAACAAAAAAGTTAAAAACATTGCGTAAAGTATATAGTAATGCGCAATAGGTTCCTATGCCAGTAAAGCATGCGCAGTAGTTTTCTATGAACAAAAAACATGCGCAGTTGTAAAAATGTGAAGTATAAATGACATTTTAACTATTCTAAGGTAAAAAAATGTAGAAAAATGTGTAAACAAAAAAGTTCCATGTAATGCGTAAAACCTATAATTTATAAGAGTAAATTGCACAAAACGCAGCTGTGGTGCACTACTGCGCAAGTGCAACAATATGTTGTGCATAAAAAAATGTTCAGTTTAACATGTTTGACACGAATAATGCCAGTGCGCATTGTTACAAACTCTAATAACATGATAAATTGAACATTTTTGTAAGTAACCTATTGGAAAAAGTAGGTGAACTTTGAAGTCTGTACGACGATGAACGAAGTTTTCTCGGTATCATATTAATATAATAGAAGATTACAACGTACAATTTTATGAATATTGGGAGAACTTTCAAACTCTTTATTCTCAATAAATAAGTAAATTTTCACAAAACTTTTTTAAACACTAATTATATGGAAGATTTTCTGACAGTATGTTAAATATTTATTACCCCCCCCCCCCGGTACCCCTAGAAAATGGTTTTTAAAAGTATGAAAAATTGAAAACTTTCAGATCAAAATTTGTTACATTTTATAAATATTTTAAAGAAAAAAAGAATAAAATTAATAAAATTAAATACACTTTTAATGTTTTTATTATTTTTTATATTCAATAATATAAATTTTTCTATTAAATTTCTTGAATTCCAATATTTAGATTGAATTTTGAATATTCTTTTCTATTATGGGTCATTAATTACAATAATAATGAAAAAAAAAACAATTTTAACCAATTTTTTAAATAAAGGTACCTTTGCGCATGTGCAGTTATCATGTTACCGTGTTACGCGTGCGCAATAATAAAACGGATTTTTACTGCGCACTTATTAAAAAAAGTATGCTATATGTACTGAAAATGTACTTATCTGATAAAGTCCCGCACTGCGCATGCGTAATTTTTGAATTTAATTAGAGCCAATGTGTGACTATCACTGTGCATGATTGCGCATGTGTAACAGCAATACAAAACAACTGCGCATGTGAAATGTTTGTTAAGTAGTGCGCACGTTTACACAGCTGTGGTGCACTACTGCGCATGTGCAACAATATGTTGTGCATAAAAAAATGTTCAGTTTAACATGTTTGACACGAATAGTGCCAGTGCGCATTGTTACAAACTATAATAACATGGTAAAATGAACATTTTTGTAAGTAACCTATTGGAAAAAGTAGGTGAACTTTGAAGTCTGTTCGACGATGAACGAAGTTTTCTCGGTATCGTATTAATATAATAGAAGATTACCACGTACAATTTTATGAATATTGGGAGAACTTTCAAACTCTTTATTCTCAATAAATAAGTAAATTTTCACAAAACTTTTTTAAACACTAATTATATGGAAGATTTTCTGACAGTATGTTAAATATTTATTACCCCCCCCTCCCCCCGGTACCCCTAGAAAATGGTTTTTAAAAGTATGAAAAATTGAAAACTTTCAGATCAAAATTTGTTACACTTTATAAATATTTTAAAGAGAAAAAGAATAAAATTAATAAAATTAAATACACTTTTAATGTTTTTATTATTTTTTATATTAATAATATAAATTTTTCTATTAAATTTCTTGAATTCCAATATTTAGATTGAATTTTGAATATTCTTTTCTATTGTGGGTCATTAATTACAATAATAATGAAAAAAAAAACAATTTTAACCAATTTTTTAAAGAAAGGTACCTTTGCACATGTGCAGTTATCATGTTACCGTGTTACGCATGCGCAATAATAAAACGGATTTTTACTGCGCACTAATTAAAAAAAGTATGCTATATGTACTGAAATTGTACTTATCTGGTAAAGTACCGCACTGCGCATGCGTAATTTTTGAATTTAATTAGAGCTCATGTGTGACTATCACTGTGCATGATTGCGCATGTGTTACAGCAATACAAAACAACTGCGCATGTGAAATGTTTGTTAAGTAGTGCGCACGTTTACACAGCTGTGGTGCACTACTGTGCATGTGCAACAATATGTTGTGCATAAAAAAATGTTCAGTTTAACATGTTTGACACGAATAGTTCCAGTGCGCATTGTTACAAACTATAATAACATGGTAAAATGAACATTTTTGTAAGTAATCTATTGGAAAAAGTAGGTGAACTTTAAAGTCTGTACGACGATGAACGAAGTTTTTTCAGTATCGTATTAATATAATAGAAGATTACCACGTACAATTTTATGAATATTGGGAGAACTTTCAAACTCTTTATTCTCAATAAATAAGTAAATTTTTACAAAACTTTTTTAAAGACTAATTATTTGGAAGATTTTCTGACAGTATGTTAAATATTTATTACCCCGCCCCCCCCCCCCCCCGGTACCCCTAGAAAATGGTTTTTAAAAGTATGAAAAATTGAAAACTTTCAGATCAAAATTTGTTACATTTTATAAATATTTTAAAGAAAAAAAGATTAAAATTAATAAAATTAAATACACTTTTAATGTTTTTATTATTTTTTATATTCAATAATATAAATTTTTCTATTAAATTTCTTGAATTCCAATATTTAGATTGAATTTTAAATATTCTTTTCTATTATGGGTCATTAATTACAATAATAATTAAAAAAAAAAAGCAATTTTAACCAATTTTTTAAATAAAGGTACCTTTGCGCATGTGCAGTTATCATGTTACCGTGTTACGCATGCGCAATAATAAAACGGATTTTTACTGCGCACTTATTAAAAAAAGTATGCTATATGTACTGAAAATGTACTTATCTGGTAAAGTACCGCACTGCGCATGCGTAATATTTGAATTTAATTAGAGCTCATGTGTGACTATCACTGTGCATGATTGCGCATGTGTAACAGCAATACAAAACAACTGCGCATGTGAAATGTTTGTTAAGTAGTGTGCACGTTTACACAGCTGTGGTGCACTACTGTGCATGTGCAACAATATGTTGTGCATAAAAAAATGTTCAGTTTAACATGTTTGACACGAATAGTTCCAGTGCGCATTGTTACAAACTATAATAACATGGTAAAATGAACATTTTTGTAAGTAATCTATTGGAAAAAGTAGGTGAACTTTAAAGTCTGTACGACGATGAACGAAGTTTTTTCAGTATCGTATTAATATAATAGAAGATTACCACGTACAATTTTATGAATATTGGGAGAACTTTCAAACTCTTTATTCTCAATAAATAAGTAAATTTTTACAAAACTTTTTTAAAGACTAATTATTTGGAAGATTTTCTGACAGTATGTTAAATATTTATTACCCCCCCCCCCCCCGGTACCCCTAGAAAATGGTTTTTAAAAGTATGAAAAATTGAAAACTTTCAGATCAAAATTTGTTACATTTTATAAATATTTTAAAGAAAAAAAGATTAAAATTAATAAAATTAAATACACTTTTAATGTTTTTATTATTTTTTATATTCAATAATATAAATTTTTCTATTAAATTTCTTGAATTCCAATATTTAGATTGAATTTTAAATATTCTTTTCTATTATGGGTCATTAATTACAATAATAATTAAAAAAAAAAAGCAATTTTAACCAATTTTTTAAATAAAGGTACCTTTGCGCATGTGCAGTTATCATGTTACCGTGTTACGCATGCGCAATAATAAAACGGATTTTTACTGCGCACTTATTAAAAAAAGTATGCTATATGTACTGAAAATGTACTTATCTGGTAAAGTACCGCACTGCGCATGCGTAATATTTGAATTTAATTAGAGCTCATGTGTGACTATCACTGTGCATGATTGCGCATGTGTAACAGCAATACAAAACAACTGCGCATGTGAAATGTTTGTTAAGTAGTGTGCACGTTTACACAGCTGTGGTGCACTACTGCGCATGTGCAACAATATGTTGTGCATAAAAAAATGTTCAGTTTAACATGTTTGACACGAATAGTGCCAGTGCGCATTGTTACAAACTATAATAACATGGTAAAATGAACATTTTTGTAAGTAACCTATTGGAAAAAGTAGGTGAACTTTGAAGTCTGTTCGACGATGAACGAAGTTTTCTCGGTATCGTATTAATATAATAGAAGATTACCACGTACAATTTTATGAATTTGGGAGAACTTTCAAACTCATTATTCTCAATAAATAAGTAAATTTTCACAAAACTTTTTTAAACACTAATTATATGGAAGATTTTCTGACAGTATGTTAAATATTTATTACCCCCCCTCCCCCCGGTACCCCTAGAAAATGGTTTTTAAAAGTATGAAAAATTGAAAACTTTCAGATCAAAATTTGTTACATTTTATAAATATTTTAAAGAAAAAAAGAATAAAATTAAATACACTTTTAATGTTTTTATTATTTTTTATATTCAATAATATAAATTTTTCTATTAAATTTCTTGAATTCCAATATTTAGATTGAATTTTGAATATTCTTTTCTATTATGGGTCATTAATTACAATAATAATGAAAAAAAAACAATTTTAACCAATTTTTTAAATAAAGGTACCTTTGCGCATGTGCAGTTATCATGTTACTGTGTTACGCGTGCGCAATAATAAAACGGATTTTTACTGCGCACTTATTAAAAAAAGTATGCTATATGTACTGAAAATGTACTTATCTAGTAAAGTACCGCACTGCGCATGCGTAATTTTTGAATTTAATTAGAGCTCATGTGTGACTATCACTGTGCATGATTGCGCATGTGTAACAGCAATACAAAACAACTGCGCATGTGAAATGTTTGTTAAGTATTGCGCACGTTTACACAGCTGTGGTGCACTACTGCGCATGTGCAACAATATGTTGTGCATAAAAAAATGTTCAGTTTAACATGTTTGACACGAATAGTGCCAGTGCGCATTGTTACAAACTATAATAACGTGGTAAATGAACATTTTTGTAAGTAACCTATTGGAAAAAGTAGGTGAACTTTGAAGTCTGTTCGACGATGAACGAAGTTTTCTCGGTATCGTATTAATATAATAGAAGATTACCACGTACAATTTTATGAATATTGGGAGAACTTTCAAACTCTTTATTCTCAATAAATAAGTAAATTTTCACAAAACTTTTTTAAACACTAATTATATGGAAGATTTTCTGACAGTATGTTAAATATTTATTACCCCCCCCTCCCCCCGGTACCCCTAGAAAATGGTTTTTAAAAGTATGAAAAATTGAAAACTTTCAGATCAAAATTTGTTACACTTTATAAATATTTTAAAGAGAAAAAGAATAAAATTAATAAAATTAAATACACTTTTAATGTTTTTATTATTTTTTATATTATTAATATAAATTTTTCTATTAAATTTCTTGAATTCCAATATTTAGATTGAATTTTGAATATTCTTTTCTATTGTGGGTCATTAATTACAATAATAATGAAAAAAAAAACAATTTTAACCAATTTTTTAAAGAAAGGTACCTTTGCACATGTGCAGTTATCATGTTACCGTGTTACGCATGCGCAATAATAAAACGGATTTTTACTGCGCACTAATTAAAAAAAGTATGCTATATGTACTGAAATTGTACTTATCTGGTAAAGTACCGCACTGCGCATGCGTAATTTTTGAATTTAATTAGAGCTCATGTGTGACTATCACTGTGCATGATTGCGCATGTGTTACAGCAATACAAAACAACTGCGCATGTGAAATGTTTGTTAAGTAGTGCGCACGTTTACACAGCTGTGGTGCACTACTGTGCATGTGCAACAATATGTTGTGCATAAAAAAATGTTCAGTTTAACATGTTTGACACGAATAGTTCCAGTGCGCATTGTTACAAACTATAATAACATGGTAAAATGAACATTTTTGTAAGTAATCTATTGGAAAAAGTAGGTGAACTTTGAAGTCTGTACGACGATGAACGAAGTTTTTTCAGTATCGTATTAATATAATAGAAGATTACCACGTACAATTTTATGAATATTGGGAGAACTTTCAAACTCTTTATTCTCAATAAATAAGTAAATTTTTACAAAACTTTTTTAAACACTAATTATAGGGAAGATTTTCTGACAGTATGTTAAATAGTTATTACCCCCCCTCCCCCCGGTACCCCTAGAAAATGGTTTTTAAAAGTATGAAAAATTGAAAACTTTCAGATCAAAATTTGTTACATTTTATAAATATTTTAAAGAAAAAAAGAATAAAATTAAATACACTTTTAATGTTTTTATTATTTTTTATATTCAATAATATAAATTTTTCTATTAAATTTCTTGAATTCCAATATTTAGATTGAATTGTGAATATTGTTGTCTATTATGGGTCATTAATTACAATAATAATGAAAAAAAAAAACAATTTTAACCAATTTTTTAAATAAAGGTACCTTTGCGCATGTGCAGTTATCATGTTACCGTGTTACGCATGCGCAATAATAAAACGGATTTTTACTGCGCACTTATTAAAAAAAGTATGCTATATGTACTGAAAATGTACTTATCTGGTAAAGTACCGCACTGCGCATGCGTAATTTTTGAATTTAATTAGAGCTCATGTGTGACTATCACTGTGCATGATTGCGCATGTGTAACAGCAATACAAAACAACTGCGCATGTGAAATATTTGTTAAGAAGTGCGCACGTTTACACAGCTGTGGTGCACTACTGCGCATGTGCAACAATATGTTGTGCATAAAAAAATGTTCAGTTTAACATTTTTGACACGAATAGTGCCAGTGCGCATTGTTACAAACTATAATAACATGGTAAAATGAACATTTTTGTAAGTAACCTATTGGAAAAAGTAGGTGAACTTTGAAGTCTGTACGACGATGAACGAAGTTTTCTCGGTATCGTATTAATATAATAAAAGATTACCACGTACAATTTTATGAATATTGGGAGAACTTTCAAACTCTTTATTCTCAATAAATAAGTAAATTTTTACAAAACTTTTTTAAACACGAATTATATGGAAGATTTTCTGACAGTATGTTAAATATTTATTACCCCCCCCCCCCCCCACCCCCCGGTACCCCTAGAAAATGGTTTTTAAAAGTATGAAAAATTGAAAACTTTCAGATCAAAATTTGTTACATTTTATAAATATTTTAAAGAAAAAAAGAATAAAATTAATAAAATTAAATACACTTTTAATGTTTTTATTAATTTTTATATTCAATAATATAAATTTTTCTATTTAATTTCTTGAATTCCAATATTTAGATTGAATTTTGAATATTCTTTTCTATTATGGGTCATTAATTACAATAATAATGAAAAAAAATCAATTTTAACCAATTTTTTAAATAAAGGTACCTTTGCGCATGTGCAGTTATCATGTTACCGTGTTAGGCATGCGCAATAATAAAACGGATTTTTACTGCGCACTTATTAAAAAAAGTATGCTATATGTACTGAAAATGTACTTATCTGGTATAGTACCGCACTGCGCATGCGTAATTTTTGAATTTAATTAGAGCTCATGTGTGACTATCACTGTGCATGATTGCGCATGTGTAACAGCAATACAAAACAACTGCGCATGTGAAATGTTTGTTAAGTATTGCGCACGTTTACACAGCTGTGGTGCACTACTGCGCATGTGCAACAATATGTTGTGCATAAAAAAATGTTCAGTTTAACATGTTTGACACGAATAGTGCCAGTGCGCATTGTTACAAACTATAATAACGTGGTAAAATGAACATTTTTGTAAGTAACCTATTGGAAAAAGTAGGTGAACTTTGAAGTCTGTTCGACGATGAACGAAGTTTTCTCGGTATCGTATTAATATAATAGAAGATTACCACGTACAATTTTATGAATATTGGGAGAACTTTCAAACTCTTTATTCTCAATAAATAAGTAAATTTTCACAAAACTTTTTTAAACACTAATTATATGGAAGATTTTCTGACAGTATGTTAAATATTTATTACCCCCCCCTCCCCCCGGTACCCCTAGAAAATGGTTTTTAAAAGTATGAAAAATTGAAAACTTTCAGATCAAAATTTGTTACACTTTATAAATATTTTAAAGAGAAAAAGAATAAAATTAATAAAATTAAATACACTTTTAATGTTTTTATTATTTTTTATATTATTAATATAAATTTTTCTATTAAATTTCTTGAATTCCAATATTTAGATTGAATTTTGAATATTCTTTTCTATTGTGGGTCATTAATTACAATAATAATGAAAAAAAAAACAATTTTAACCAATTTTTTAAAGAAAGGTACCTTTGCACATGTGCAGTTATCATGTTACCGTGTTACGCATGCGCAATAATAAAACGGATTTTTACTGCGCACTAATTAAAAAAAGTATGCTATATGTACTGAAATTGTACTTATCTGGTAAAGTACCGCACTGCGCATGCGTAATTTTTGAATTTAATTAGAGCTCATGTGTGACTATCACTGTGCATGATTGCGCATGTGTTACAGCAATACAAAACAACTGCGCATGTGAAATGTTTGTTAAGTAGTGCGCACGTTTACACAGCTGTGGTGCACTACTGTGCATGTGCAACAATATGTTGTGCATAAAAAAATGTTCAGTTTAACATGTTTGACACGAATAGTTCCAGTGCGCATTGTTACAAACTATAATAACATGGTAAAATGAACATTTTTGTAAGTAATCTATTGGAAAAAGTAGGTGAACTTTGAAGTCTGTACGACGATGAACGAAGTTTTTTCAGTATCGTATTAATATAATAGAAGATTACCACGTACAATTTTATGAATATTGGGAGAACTTTCAAACTCTTTATTCTCAATAAATAAGTAAATTTTTACAAAACTTTTTTAAACACTAATTATAGGGAAGATTTTCTGACAGTATGTTAAATAGTTATTACCCCCCCTCCCCCCGGTACCCCTAGAAAATGGTTTTTAAAAGTATGAAAAATTGAAAACTTTCAGATCAAAATTTGTTACATTTTATAAATATTTTAAAGAAAAAAAGAATAAAATTAAATACACTTTTAATGTTTTTATTATTTTTTATATTCAATAATATAAATTTTTCTATTAAATTTCTTGAATTCCAATATTTAGATTGAATTGTGAATATTGTTGTCTATTATGGGTCATTAATTACAATAATAATGAAAAAAAAAAACAATTTTAACCAATTTTTTAAATAAAGGTACCTTTGCGCATGTGCAGTTATCATGTTACCGTGTTACGCATGCGCAATAATAAAACGGATTTTTACTGCGCACTTATTAAAAAAAGTATGCTATATGTACTGAAAATGTACTTATCTGGTAAAGTACCGCACTGCGCATGCGTAATTTTTGAATTTAATTAGAGCTCATGTGTGACTATCACTGTGCATGATTGCGCATGTGTAACAGCAATACAAAACAACTGCGCATGTGAAATATTTGTTAAGAAGTGCGCACGTTTACACAGCTGTGGTGCACTACTGCGCATGTGCAACAATATGTTGTGCATAAAAAAATGTTCAGTTTAACATTTTTGACACGAATAGTGCCAGTGCGCATTGTTACAAACTATAATAACATGGTAAAATGAACATTTTTGTAAGTAACCTATTGGAAAAAGTAGGTGAACTTTGAAGTCTGTACGACGATGAACGAAGTTTTCTCGGTATCGTATTAATATAATAAAAGATTACCACGTACAATTTTATGAATATTGGGAGAACTTTCAAACTCTTTATTCTCAATAAATAAGTAAATTTTTACAAAACTTTTTTAAACACGAATTATATGGAAGATTTTCTGACAGTATGTTAAATATTTATTACCCCCCCCCCCCCCACCCCCCGGTACCCCTAGAAAATGGTTTTTAAAAGTATGAAAAATTGAAAACTTTCAGATCAAAATTTGTTACATTTTATAAATATTTTAAAGAAAAAAAGAATAAAATTAATAAAATTAAATACACTTTTAATGTTTTTATTAATTTTTATATTCAATAATATAAATTTTTCTATTTAATTTCTTGAATTCCAATATTTAGATTGAATTTTGAATATTCTTTTCTATTATGGGTCATTAATTACAATAATAATGAAAAAAAATCAATTTTAACCAATTTTTTAAATAAAGGTACCTTTGCGCATGTGCAGTTATCATGTTACCGTGTTAGGCATGCGCAATAATAAAACGGATTTTTACTGCGCACTTATTAAAAAAAGTATGCTATATGTACTGAAAATGTACTTATCTGGTATAGTACCGCACTGCGCATGCGTAATTTTTGAATTTAATTAGAGCTCATGTGTGACTATCACTGTGCATGATTGCGCATGTGTAACAGCAATACAACACAACTGCGCATGTAAAATGTTTGTTAAGTAGTGCGCACGTTTACACAGCTGTGGTGCACTACTGCGCATGTGCAACAATATGTTGTGCATAAAAAAATGATCAGTTTAACATGTTTGGCACGAATAGTGCCAGTGCGCATTGTTACAAACTATAATAACGTGGTAAAATGAACATTTTTGTAAGTAACCTATTGGAAAAAGTAGGTGAACTTTGAAGTCTGTACGACGATGAACGAAGTTTCCTCGGTATCATATTAATATGATAGAAGATTGTTGTGAAAGTTGTATTATATTACAGTTTAAAATATATTAGTTTTTTTAAAAAATTTGTAGAACCATGTATTTTTAATCAATTAAAGTATTGTCACTTTGCGCGTTTTGTTACTGTTTCCATGTAAAAGTCCCAACTTTATAAATTTATATCTTAAAAACAGAACGGTAAAATTCAATAAAATTGTACCAGTACATGTAAAGTAATGTATTTAATATGTCATTAAATTTTTAGATGAATCTGTAGAAAATGGTTTTTTGGATAAACCTCCTTAAAAACTCATTATTTACTCACTTTTTTAAATTAAAAAGTTTTTTTTTCACTACTTTCAATTTGCAAGTCCACTGGCAGAGTGGCAGTCCTTCTTATTAAATAAATATTATCCATCGATTTGTTTTATTTATTATTATAGTTTAATTTCTGAATTATATAGAAAACTAATCGCGCACTAGCGCGCTTTATATTTTGCTAGTTTTGATAAATAAAGTTTCGCGAATTTAAATATTCGGAAAAATAAATTTCGGACTATTATTTTTTCGGTCAATTGGGCTTTGGTGAAAATATCGGCTTCTCGGATTTTAAACTATTTCAGCAGTTGTGGCATGTACTCTGGTCATAAACCTTTTTTCATCTCCATACAAATGTAAAGTTCACTTTTCTTTATCAGTGAAGCTTGGTTAAGAAACAAGCTTCCGCGTAATTCCGTAAATGGAAAATGGGAGTCCACGTGCGTTCCAATTTCAGCGATCGATGGAAGGAAATGAATTTCGTTTAATTCAAAAAGGCGATGGGAAGCGGAAGTGCCTTCAATTGGATTTCTCTGAAATTCTCCACGAGTGAAGTAGCCATTAACAAGAATTGAGTAAATCGCAAGATTTTCATCTTTCAACTTTTTCTCCCAAGTTCTTAAAATTCAATTTTCAAATAAAAATCCTTCCTGCATTGATAAATTATGCAAATTTATCAAATTACGGAAATCCAATTGTCTCGGAAAATTATATTAACTAAGTGTCATCAATCCTTTCTTTATCAAGTGATGTTTATTATTATTTTTCTTAATTTATTTCTGATTCTACAGGGAATTAAATTTTAACGTTATTTTTTAAATAAATACAAAATCGACAAATTTCTTAACTTATGAAACATGATATTTCAGTTTCTATTTACAACTTCTTCATTTCCTTAAAGGTGTAGTCTTATTACTGACACTTTATCTATTATTATACTATCTGGGTATAAAAAAAAAATTCTTGGGTGAAAATAATTATAAAATTATTTATAAAAATTAGTGACAATTTGTGTATAAAATGAGAAAACTAGTTTGAAATCAAACCGAAAATTATGTTTGAATCAACAAAAATTGTGAAAAATGGAAATTTTTAACACTTTTTAAAAGAAAAATCATTACAGTTACGATTTTAAAATACGACACTTTTCTTAAACTGTGTACTATTGTAAAATATTTGTAGTGCAAAGTAGATATCTAAAAAAAAAGTAGAAACAAATTTAAAATTATACTAAAAATGCTAAAAATTAGTAAATTATAGTAATTCAAAACATAAACAAAATAAAACTTTTGAAAGGGTTAAAATTAAAAGTAAAAAAAATTTTCAGAAATAGGTGGAAGCAAAAAATTTAGAGAAAATGGATGACATAATACAGATATAATTAGAAAATGAAGAAAATAACTAGAAAATGTAAAAGTTGATACAATTAAAATTTAAAAAATATTTTAAAAATACTCAGAACTACTATTGATATTCATTTATTATATTATTATATCTTCGCATTAGAGAAGAAAATTAAAGTCTAGAAATTAAAAAAATCTGAAACCGAATAACGCACTTTCTACCAAACATGAAAATAATTCAAGATAACTATTATAAATATTATTTTCTATTCTAAAGAATTAAAATAAACTCAAAATATAGAAACTAATTTAAAATTATATTAAAAATGCTAAAAATTAGTAAATTATATTAATGCAAAATAAAAACAAAATAAAACTTTTGAAAGGGTTAAAAATAAAGTAAAAAAAATTGTCAGAAATAGGTGGAATCAAAAAATTTAGAGAAAATGGATGACATAATACAGATATAATTAGAAAATGAAGAAAATAACTAGAAAATATGTAAAAGTTGATACAATTAAAATTTAAAAAATATTTTAAAAATACTCAGAACTACTATTGATATTCATTTATTATATTATTATATCTTCGCATTAGAGAAGAAAATTAAAGTCTAGAAATTAAAAAAATCTGAAACCGAAAAACGCACTTTCTACAAAACATGAAAATAATCCAAGATAACTATTAAAAATATTATTTTTTTATACTAAAGAATTAAAATAAACTCAAAATATAGAAACTAATTTAAAATTATATTAAAAATGCTAAAAATTAGTAAATTATATTAATGCAAAATAAAAACAAAATAAACCTATTAAAAGGGTTATAATTAAAAGTAAAAAAAATTGTCAGAAATAGGTGGAAGCAAAAAATTTAGAGAAAATGGATGACATAATACAGATATAATTAGAAAATGAAGAAAATAACTAGAAAATATAAAAGTTCATACAATTAAAATTTAAAAAATATTTTAAAATTACTCAGAACTACTATTGATATTCATTTATTATATTATTATATCTTCACATTAGGGGAGAAAATCAAAGTCTGGAAATTAAAAAAATCTAAAACCAAAAAACGTACTTTTCTCACCAAACATAAAAATAATCCAAGATAACTATTATAAAAAAACTGAATATATAATAATTATAAATACCTACTAAATGAAATAATATTAATAATATACAAATAGACCGCATCGAGGTTTTGTTCGAGTAATAGATGTCGTGAATTTACAGTAAAGTGTTTAAACTAATGCCAAATAAATCAATATCATTAACAAGATTAGCTTTCCTACTGATTCTAGAGAAAACTACCTAATTATCTAAAATAAATTTTTTAAATGCTGAAAACAACTAGAAAATATCACACAAAATATTTGGACCCATTTTTTGTTGCAGCTACTTAATTGTAATTCAAAAAATCAAATGTACGTTAAAATTATCTTTACTTACACAGCAATATTAAATTATATCGAAATTGATTTAATTTATAAATTTTAAAGGCATATTTTATATAACACTCAATTTTAAACATATTCTAAACATTGTTCTTTTTTTTCTTTTAATTATTATCTACAATCCTATTTATTTATTTAATTGACAGTGACTTTTCTTTATTTCTTAGTCACTCCTTTATATTCCTATTTTCTTAAATCAAAAGTTATTTTCTTCAATTTCTAGTTATTTTAAATTTTTCTAGTACATTTGTCGCTTTTTACAAACATTTTTTCGTAATCGAAGTGGAATGAAGTGGAATGAAGTGGAATGAAGTGGAATGAAGTGGAATGAAGTGGAATGAAGTGGAATGAAGTGGAAACGAACTGGAATGAAGTGGAAACGAAGTGGAAACGAAGTGGAAACGAAGTGGAAACGAAGTGGAATGAAGTAAAACAAAGTAGAAATGAAGTGCAAAAGAAGTGGAATGTAGAACGGAGTAGAAATGAAAGTAGTGGAAACGAAGTGGAAACGAAGTGGAAACGAAGTGGAAACGAAGTGGAAACGAAGTGGAAACGAAGTGGAAACGAAGTGGAAACGAAGTGGAAACGAAGTGGAAACGAAGTGGAAACGAAGTGGAAACGAAGTGGAAACGAAGTGGAATGAAGTAAAACAAAGTAGAAATGAAGTGCAAAAGAAGTGGAATGTAGAACGGAGTAGAAATGAAAGTAGTGGAAACGAAGTGGAAACGAAGTGGAAACGAAGTGGAAACGAAGTGGAAACGAAGTGGAAACGAAGTGGAAACGAAGTGGAAACGAAGTGGAAACGAAGTGGAAACGAAGTGGAAACGAAGTGGAAACGAAGTGGAAACGAAGTGGAAACGAAGTGGAATGAAGTGGAAACGAAGTGGAATGAAGTGGAATGAAGTGGAATGAAGTGGAAACGAAGTGGAATGAAGTGGAATGAAGTGGAATGAAGTGGAATGAAGTGGAATGAAGTGGAATGAAGTGGAAACGAACTGGAATGAAGTGGAAACGAAGTGGAAACGAAGTGGAAACGAAGTGGAAACGAAGTGGAATGAAGTAAAACAAAGTAGAAATGAAGTGCAAAAGAAGTGGAATGTAGAACGGAGTAGAAATGAAAGTAGTGGAAACGAAGTGGAAACGAAGTGGAAACGAAGTGGAAACGAAGTGGAAACGAAGTGGAAACGAAGTGGAAACGAAGTGGAAACGAAGTGGAAACGAAGTGGAAACGAAGTGGAAACGAAGTGGAAACGAAGTGGAAACGAAGTGGAATGAAGTAAAACAAAGTAGAAATGAAGTGCAAAAGAAGTGGAATGTAGAACGGAGTAGAAATGAAAGTAGTGGAAACGAAGTGGAAACGAAGTGGAAACGAAGTGGAAACGAAGTGGAAACGAAGTGGAAACGAAGTGGAAACGAAGTGGAAACGAAGTGGAAACGAAGTGGAAACGAAGTGGAAACGAAGTGGAAACGAAGTGGAAACGAAGTGGAAACGAAGTGGAATGAAGTGGAAACGAAGTGGAATGAAGTGGAATGAAGTGGAATGAAGTGGAAACGAAGTGGAATGAAGTGGAATGAAGTGGAATGAAGTGGAATGAAGTGGAATGAAGTGGAATGAAGTAAAACGAAGTAGAAATGAAGTGCAAACGAAGTGGGATGTAGAACGGAGTAGAAATGAAGTGAACACGAAGTGGAAACGAAGTGAAAACGAAGTGAAAACGAAGTGAAAACGAAGTGAAAACGAAGTGAAAACGAAGTGAAAACGAAGTGAAAACGAAGTGAAAACGAAGTGAAAACGAAGTGAAAACGAAGTGAAAACGAAGTGAAAACGAAGTGAAAACGAAGTGAAAACGAAGTGAAAACGAAGTGGAAACGAAGTGGAAACGAAGTGGAAACGAAGTGGAAACGAAGTGGAATGAAGTAAAACAAAGTAGAAATGAAGTGCAAAAGAAGTGGAATGTAGAACGGAGTAGAAATGAAAGTAGTGGAAACGAAGTGGAAACGAAGTGGAAACGAAGTGGAAACGAAGTGGAAACGAAGTGGAAACGAAGTGGAAACGAAGTGGAAACGAAGTGGAAACGAAGTGGAAACGAAGTGGAAACGAAGTGGAAACGAAGTGGAAACGAAGTGGAAACGAAGTGGAAACGAAGTGGAAACGAAGTGGAAACGAAGTGGAAACGAAGTGGAAACGAAGTGGAAACGAAGTGGAAACGAAGTGGAATGAAGTGGAAACGAAGTGGAATGAAGTGGAATGAAGTGGAATGAAGTGGAAACGAAGTGGAATGAAGTGGAATGAAGTGGAATGAAGTGGAATGAAGTGGAATGAAGTGGAATGAAGTAAAACGAAGTAGAAATGAAGTGCAAACGAAGTGGGATGTAGAACGGAGTAGAAATGAAGTGAACACGAAGTGGAAACGAAGTGAAAACGAAGTGAAAACGAAGTGAAAACGAAGTGAAAACGAAGTGAAAACGAAGTGAAAACGAAGTGAAAACGAAGTGAAAACGAAGTGAAAACGAAGTGAAAACGAAGTGAAAACGAAGTGAAAACGAAGTGAAAACGAAGTGAAAACGAAGTGAAAACGAAGTGAAAACGAAGTGGAAACGAAGTGGAAACGAAGTGGAAACGAAGTGGAAACGAAGTGAAAGTTAATTGGAAAAATATGGAATATGAGTGGAAATGAAGTGGACTTGATATGTTATTAAAGTCAAAGTGCAGTGCAGTTGAAATGGAATTGAAGTAGAATTGAAATGGAATTGAAATGAAATGAAATTGAAATGAAATTGAAATGGAATTGAAATGGAATTGAAATGAAATTGAATTGAAATGGAATTAATTCAAATTCTATTTTAACTTTTTGAGTTTAAACCTCTAGTTTTTTTTTTTACTTCCTAGTAATTTTTCTTTACTTTTTACTTATCAGTTACTTTTAATAACCAGAATTTTTTACCTTAGAGTTACTTTTTAAATTTTCTACTTCAACAAATTTATTACTTACTTTTCATCAAATTTTATTTACACTCTTCATTTTCTAGTTGTTTTTATATTTAATTACAATGATTTATGCATTTATCAATTTTTTTTTTACTTTCAAGTTATTTTTAACGCTTCTCTTTATTTTCTTTTATTTCTAATAATTTTGTTATTTCTTCGTAGTATTAGTTCTTTATTCCGTGCAATAGTTATTTTTTAACTGTTTATTAATTTTTCATTTTCTATTTACTTCTCTTAGTTTTAAATTTATTTTTCATTACTACTTGTATTGAATTCTACCAATAGTTTAATAAAAAAAAATCACTAACATATTTCAAGGTAAGTAATTTTTAGGTAATGTGAAATCACTAAATAAACTAGAGCATTGTAGGAACTTTTTACTACAAATTGTACTATAGTAGTTTTAGTTGTTTATTAATTTAGATTAAGAGAATATTGTATTTTTATTAAAATAATACAAAAATTTGCAAATTTGACAAAAATATTAACTATATTAATGAATACTAGTTAGATGAAATTTTCTGCTTAAAGAGGCAATTAACAAAGTAAATACCAAATTAGACAGATCCTTTTGAGACCTTCGAGAAGCCAGATCGAATTACGAGTTTACATTTTGTCAACAAACAACTCTGCACTTCTTGATCAAATAACCTTGAACTCAGAGCTAGAATCTTGATTTAAACATTTATGTTTTTCTCTCTTATATATCGCGACAAACATCTCCTTCGCTCAATATTAATTAAACCTACATAAAGCATTGACTATCAACGAATAAGGATCTCTCAGAAATTAAAAACAAATTATAATAAAACACCGTGAAATGGTACCTTGTATACTTTGACGATAACACGTAATTTATGGATTTGAAATCAGAGAAATATTAAAGCCGGCAAGTAGAGAATTCTAAAAATAAATGAAATACTTGCAAAAAGTTAATTATATCCCTTTCTGAACATGCTTGTTAAATTGCTAACTTTTTTTTATTGCAAGCTGCACAAAAAGTACCTTTTTACTTTCATCCGACTCTCGTAAAACCATAAAATTATCGTGTTAAAAAGCCACAAAGAGTAAAAAGAAATTTCGAGATTTTTCTACTCAAGAACGAAATGCAATTTCACTTTTTATCCATTCTTGTCACTTTCATTGTGTTTTACATATTACACAAAACTCAACCCAACACTACACGTATATAAAAATAATCGTTTGATATTCTTGTAAAAAAAAAAAAATTTAATATCACTGTTTTATGTAACAAAAGACAAAAAATAGGTAAAACATGGTTTAATTATGCATATTTTCCATTAAGAAGCAATTTGAAAATTTAATGACAAATTTCAACTTTTCATGAAGTAACTATAGCTGATAGCACATATAATGCATTTTTCATAGAATTTTATTACTTTAGAACTAACTATGCTCAGAAAATAACGTTTTCACTTCTGCACTGCGGCAAAAAGTTACTAGTAATTATTCACCGACTGTCTTATATTTGCCGGAGAAATTTCAACTCGGTTCGCAATTAGCTTTGAAACATTATTGTACTTTTCCAGACAAGCCCTGCATTAATGCACTAAAGTGCTCATCCCTATGCAAATACATTCACAACGCAAATTCAAAGTCAACTAACAATTAATATGTAATCATACACTTGCTCGAATTATATTGTGTTTTCAAAATATAACCTCTATCACTTTACTAGGTAAAATTTACGAAAACTAATAATCGGACGCGAGGGAACGATTTTATTTGAGAGGGGGCAAAAAGTTTAGGCCGGGGCAAGTTGGATCATTGTTATTTATTCAAATGTTATTAGTCTAATTAATTCCTCTTTAAACAAAAATTAATGTACGCAGTGAAACGCAAGTTTATACAAAGTTTCATCATTATATATCATCATAATTGTTGAGTAATTGTAAGAAAAACTGATTTTGATATGACAGAGTAAATCTTTACATACTTGGTCTTTTTGTTGTTGTATCTTTCTGAGTAATAGTTTCAAAAAAAAGTTTAATTATCAAATTTTGATCTTGAAATAGTTGTTTTTAAAAAACAATCAACTTGCCCCGGTACATGGACCAACCTGATTCAGAGCGGGGCAAGTTGGTTACAGAATTTTTTTTAAAACCTTGATAACTTTGAACACTAGAAGATTCACAAATGGCTCATTAGATGTATTTTTTAATAACCTACAAAGTCATAAAAATATATAAAAGAAACAACATAATGTAAAAATAAAATTATTAAAAAACAGGATTTTCCAAATTTTTCATTTTTAAAGTGGGATATAATTGCACTCGAGGGTTCGCTAATAATTCAATCGATGCGGTTTTAAAAAATAAAAATAAAAAATACTTACATTTTAACTTTTTTAACAAGACATACAATACAGTATTGCAAAAAATCGATTTTTTCAAAAATTTTAAATGTTAACAAAATATAGTTAGAATTGATCAATCGAGTTCAAACGTATGTCATAATTTGTCCCAATGAGAGACCTATAATTGTTTAAAAAAATATTGTTCTAACTATGAGGAAACAATGCAATTAAAGTTTTTAAAAAAAAACTAAAAAATGATGAAGAACTCGAAAATGTAAAAAATTCTACAACTTTTCACTGAAAAGAGACAAAATAATTAGGTATTGAAAAAAAAATAGAATGTAGTAAAATTAGTTGAAAATGAAGAAAAACAAAGAAATGTGAAAAATATCAACAAAAAATGTCAAATAATTAATAGTAAATAAAAAAGTACCTTTAAAATGAAAATAATAACTGAAAAGTTTTAAAAATTACTAAAAAATTCAAAATCACTAAATATCGAGAAAAATACTATAAAATGATCGTAAAAAAATAGAATTAAAGATTAAACAAAAGAAAAGTAAATAACTATAGAAATGTAGATAAATAACTATAAATAAAAGACAAACATTTGTTAATAACGACTTGATTATTGTTTGAAAAGTATTTTAATTTATGTATTATGTTATTTTTAAGTCTAGTAAATTATTTCTGAGTAAATTATTTTTATAATTATTTATAACCGATCGATATCGAAACGTAAAATAAATGATTGACAGAATAACCTAACCTAGCTTTTATTTGAGATACAAATAATTGTGACCTTATTATAAAAAAAAGAATTATATCCCTTGTCTGGAAACAAATCGATTGACGAATATAAACTAAACACTTTATAAAAAATTCGTACAATAATTAATTATTTTTTTCACATTCTTTAGACATTGAAAATTATTTTTCTTTCTATAATTCCTCCAATTTTTATTTCTTAGTCATAGTTTTATTCTCTCTAAATCTTAATTAGTGATTTTTTACTAATTAATGATTTAGAGAAAAATCGGTTATTATTAAAATAGTAAAATTTTTTACTAATTTTTAGTAGAAAAGTTCTAATTATTAGTAGAAAAGTACTAAATATTAGTAGAAAACTACTAACTTAAATGTGAAATATCTACTTTTGAAATAGAGAAAATTTACTTTTTCAATTAGTAGATATTTCATTTTTAAATTAGTAAATTTTTTACAAAAAATTAGTGAAAGCCTTTACTATTTAGTAGTAACCGATTTTTCTCTAATTCATTAGTAGAAAATTACTAATTCAGATTTAGAAAGTTGGAAATCATATTTTAAATTGAAAATACAAACCAATTGCTTGTTTTTTTTTATTCTTTATTCTTTCTTACAGTATTTTTTTCTTTTTTTCACAGTTTCTTTTTAATCAATTTCCAGTTATAACTTTACTTTCCAATAATTTTTCTCTATTTTGTAGTTATCTTTTTTCAATGCAAAAATATTCTGTCAGTTTTTCTTTATTTTTATTTTATTTTTTTTTCTGTAACTTAGTTATTTTTAAACATTCTAAGGATTCTTGTTCATTTTGTAGTTATTTTTTATAAAGTTTAGTAACCTTAATCAATTTACAGTTATTATCATCTCTTTCTAGTTATTTTGTAACTTTCTAGTAATTTTTCCCCCTTCTTAGTAATTCGTCTTGAGTTTTTAGCTTTTTTTTTATAATTGCTCATTTTTTTTAACTTAAAAATAAAAAATAAAAAACATAGTCTAAATCGACTTATATACATTTAAAAAGACTAAATTTTCATTTTTAAGAAAACGTCCGTATGTGAATGTGTGTGTGTAGTCACTTTTTTGTCACTTGGATATTTCGAGAATGCCTTAAGGGATTTTAATAAAATTTGGATAGCTAATTAAGCTCATAAATATCTAAATTTGAACACAGGGATTTTTGAAAATACCCAACCAAATTTTTTAAGCACCATTTTTTCCAAAAAATATTGTTTTTTGCCAAAAAACCTTTTCACGCTAAAAATAAAACTTATCAAATAAAAAGCATATTCCTTGTCTCAAAATGAATCGATTGGCCTATATAAAATCAATAATTGCCCAAACATTCGCATAATAATTCATGTTTCTTTTTTTTTTTTTTTTTTGACAATTAATATTATTTTTCTTCTTATAACTTCTCGAATGTTTATTTTTTAACAATAATTGCTTTGGAGAAAATATTCTAGATTAAAAAACAACGAAGTCTACATAAAGTATATCTTTTCCCGGAAATTGATAGAATTAATAGCTACTTTTTATGTTTAACGATACTTAAATTTTTTTTTTTTTTTTTTAATTATTTTAATCTATTACTTCCTTTTTGAGGATCAAGTTATTTTGCTTCTAAAGCAAAGTTTTTCTGCAAGGAACATAATTTTCACCTAGTAATTCTTATTATTATTATTTATTGTTTAATTGTTAAAATAGTTTAACCGATTTTAATAAAATTTTGACAGTCATTTTTACTATTAAAATTTAAATAGAAACACAAAAATTTAAAAAACTCTTAAAAATTAGATTTATTATATTTTATTCAAATTTCAAAAAATAAATATGGCTTCAAATAATATTACTAATTTATATCCTCGAGATTTTCCTTATTTTCGACATTTTCATTTATTATCTTAATTTATCTCAGAACATCATTCTTCCCTCCATGATTATTTCATTTTCCGTTTTCGGGGGAATTCGAAATTTCATGAAAAATGTAACTTATAGCTTTGATACTCTAATTTATCTTGTCTCGAAATTTCATTTGTAACGCCAGTCATTTATTTACACAGCCTATTTGTTATGAGGGTAATATTTATAGGCATAAAATTATCATATATAAAACCTAATTTTGATACCGCCACAATGAACCGCCATTAAACATTTCTTAGTAAAATCGTCAATATTCAACTGCTGATTTGAAATGGAATTCATCAGGATCAATATTTACATTTCGAGTAATCACCCATTTGATAAATAAAAATGACAAATATTTTTCACAAAAAATATAATTTTTCAGTTAAAGAGGTTCCCTCCATTTACATAACCTTAGACTCGAAAGTCGTTTTTCACCCCAAATAAAAATATTATTCAAATTAATTTCAACAAATTTTGAAAGATCCAGTTGTATATTTTTTAGAAAAAATTAGGTTAAGTTAAAATTTGTTCTTAAATAACAATTATTTAATATTTTATGTTTTTTCTTTAAATTTTATTAACAACTGCGATTTTCATTCAATTCTGACAAATAATAGCTAATTTTTCTCATTGAAACATTCTCTACAATTTTCTTTGTTATATTTTGTTACATAATATTTATTATTAATAATTAATAATTAACTGTTTAAAAAATACGTAAAGAACAAATTTTATTTGTTTAATAACTTTTAAACAAAATATTATTTAACAAAACCCAACAGATAAAATTGTAGGAAAAATTAGCCATTACTTGTCAGAATTGGATGAAAATTGCAGTTGTTCATTAAATTTAAAAAAAACATAAAATGTTAAATAATTATTATTTCACAACAAATTTTAGCTCAACATATTTTTTTTGGAAAATGTACAACTGGATTTTTCAAAATTTTATGAAATTCAGGGGCGGCGATTTATGTATGGTACGTCTGCAAATTCCATAGAACAAAAAGTCGCCCTGTGGAATTCCATATGGCAAAATTACAAACAAAAAATAAATTTCTTAATGAGAATGTGGATAAATAAATTAACAATTCGAAAAAAATGATTAAATTTAAAAGAAAAAGTAAAAATAATTGAAAAATGACGAAAGAAGTTGAAAATTAATTAATGAATAATTTAACTAATCTGTTATTGAAGGAAGTAATTAAAACTAAAAAAGTTTTATTTGAAAAAATGAAAGAAAAGAATTAAAACATGCGAAAATTGAATTTAAAAATTAGGGAAAAAATTTAAAAATTAATAGAAATAATTATAAATTGAAGAAAATTATTATTTATTATTTATTATTCTCGACGATTCAAGAAAAGAATTAAAACTTGGAAAATAGAATTTAAAAACGAAGGGAAAAAATGAAAAATAATGAAAATAAAATTAAAGAAAATTTTTATAAAATAGTTGAGAATTGTAGCAAATAATTAAAATCATAAAAGAAAATAATTCTTAAAAATTGAAGAAATTTTCAAATATAATTTTAAACTTACTATTCTCAAAGAGTGGATTAATTAAATTTTTAATCAATTAAATTTCAAATTAGTTGAAGTTCGAAGACTTATAATATATAATTGTAATTGTAGTCTTGTTTATCTTAAATATATTCTTTAATTTTTTAAATTATTTTTTACAAATTTTTATTATTTTCTTCAATTTACAATTATTTCTATGAATTATTTTATTATTAAATTTATTTTTCGATTAATTTTAATTAGGTACTTTCTGTCACTTTCCATTATTTTTTGATTCATTTATAATTTTTTTATTATTTATCAAAAATTTTAGTTATTTTTTCAATTTACAATTGTTTTTATCATTCTGCAATTATTTTCTTGTATTACAAATATATGTTGAAATTTTTTCAATTATTTTCCACAAACTAAAATTATTTCCTTCAATTTTTAATTATTTTTACTAATTATTCTAATTTTACTGCTACTACGTAAGCAGATATTGTTAACAGCTCGATATTTGACTTCATTAATTACTTTATATTATCTGCGATATTTGCAATCACATAATTTATAATTGTTAGTACCCAGTGTACGAAAGGGCTCTTCTTTGTTTTTTGCACATTTATGTAAATAAATAAATAAATAAATAAATAAATTTTTATTACTTTACAAATATTTTCTCCAAATTTTTATTATTTTCATTATTCTTCAATTAATTTCCTAGATTTTAAAATAATTTTCTCAAATTTTAATAATTTACTTCATATTTCAAATATTATTGTTATCATTGTGCAATGAATTTCTTCAATTTTCAATATTCAATTATTTATCTCATTTTTCAAAAATTTTTTTTAATTTTAATTTTTTTTTATATTACTGCAATTCTTTACTCCACCTTTTAATTAGATATATTAATTATTTTTTAATTGGTTTTCTAAATTTTTGTTTATTATCTCAAATCTAAGTATCTGCATCCACGTTTCAATTTACTACCGAAAATTTCCATTATTTATCTCAAATTTTTATTTTTTTTTTCAATTTATGATTATTTCTATCAATTTTCCATTACTTTTTGTCATATTCAATTATTTTTTAATTAACTTTCAATTTTTATATAATTTATCACAACTTCCACTTATTTTTTCAATGTGCAATTTTTTTTATCATTCTGCAATTATTTTCTTTCATTATAAATATATGTTGCAATTTTTTCAATTATTAATCAAAAAATAAAATAATTTTCTTCAATTTTTAATTACTTTTATTACTTTGCAAATATTGTCTCGAATTTTATTATTATTTTCATTAGTCTTCAATTAATTTCCCAAATTTTAAAATATATTTCTCAAATTCTAATAATAATTTTCTTCAATTTTCAATTATTAATATTATCATTTTGAAATCAATTTCTTTAATTTTTAATTATTTTCTATTACTTTGCAAATACCGTCTAGAATTTTTTTTGTTTTCATTACTTTTTAATTAATTTCCTAGATTTTGAAAAATATTTCTCAAATTTTAATCATTTTCTTAAATTTTTAATTACTTTTATTACTTTGCAAATATTGTCTCAATTTTTTTATTAGTTTCATTACTCTTCAATTAATTTCCTAGATTTTAAAATATTTTTCCCAAAATTTTAATAATTTTCTTCAATTTCCAATTCTTTTTGTTATCATTTTGCAATCAATTTCTTTAATTTTTATTAATCTCATTCCTCGATTAAATACCTAAACTTTCAATTATTTATCTCATTTATTAATTATTTTTTTCAAATTCATTTTCTTTTATCTTTTTGCAATTTATTTCTCCATCTTTTAACTAGATATAAAAATTATTTTTCAATTAATTTCCTTAATTTTTATTTATTATCTCAAATCTAAGTTACTGTATTCACGTTTCAATATTTTAATTAATTTTTAATAATTTTTTTAAAATTTTAATCACGTTAATCAATTTTTGATTATTTTTTTGTCAAATTGCAATGATTTTCCCAAATTTATATTGTTTTGATTATTTGTTGACTAATTCCGAAAATTTCAATTATTTCTCTCAAATTTTCATTATTTTCTTTAATTTACGATTATTTCTATAATTTTTCTTTAATTTTTAATTATTATTCTTATCATTTTGCAATCAATTTCTTCTAGTTTTAATTATTTTCACTATTCATTCCTCAATTCAATTCCTAAATTTTCAATTATTTATCTCATTTTTGAATTTATTTCTTTAATTTTTATTTTCTTTTATCCTTTTGCAATTATTCTCTACCTTTTAATTAGATATATTAATTATTTTTCAATTAATTTCCTAAACTTTTGTTTATTATCTCAAATCTTAGTTTATCTCGTCTTCACTTTTCAATGTTTTAATCAATCTTTAATTATTTTTCTTCAATTTTAATTACGTTCGTCAATTTTTAATTTTTTCATTTGCAATGATTTTCACAATTTTTTTTTTATATTTTTTGGATATTTGTTGATTAATTCCGAAAATCTTATTTATTTATCCTAAATTTCTATTGTTTTCTGCAATTTTCGATTATTTATATAATATTGTAATTATTTTCCTAAGTTTAAAATTCTTGAAATCATGTTGTAATAAGGTACTTTCTTTTACTTCACAAATATTCTGTATTTTTTAATTTTTTTTCTAAAATTGAAATTAATATCTACAAATTTCAACTACTTTTATCACTTTCAAAAGTTTTTCTTCAAGGATTTTCATTATTTTTCAATTTTTCCCCTAAATTTTAAATTTAATTTTCGTAAATTAAAATCTTTTTTTTTTAATTTTTTCAAATAAAAATTTATCAGTTTTAATTATTTCCTTCAATATCAAATTAGTTTCATTATTTATTAATTACCTTTCAAATTCTTTTGACATTTTTCAATTATTTTTAAAAATATGTTTTTTGTTTTTCAAATTTGTTAATGTTTTGATTATTTTTCAATTATTTTTCTCAAATTTCAATTAAGTGTGTCAATTTTTAATTTTTTTTTTTTAAGCAATGATTTTCACAAATTTTATATTACTTTGATTATTTGGTTATTAATTCCGAAAATGTACTCGAAACCAAATAAAGTTGTCAACTTTTGCGTTACAATAATTACGATAATTAAGAAACTCTTTAATTTATTATTGTTTTATTTCTCTTCATCCCCCCACTCCATCCCTCGGTCAATATTAAATTTACAGATGGCAAAAATTTACAAGTCTTCGCCCCTGATGAAATTAATTTTAATAATAGTTTTATTTGATATGAAAAGTCATTTTTTAGTTTGAGGTTATGTCAATGAAGAGAACCTCCTTAAAAGCAATTGAAATTTTTTTTTTTTTTTAAATAAATAAAATACAACTTGTTTTTTTCTATAACAAATTTGAACTTTATTTTCAAGAGACAATTACAGTGAAATTCCATTATTCAGTAGCTATATACTTTATGGAATATTGAGATATATATATTTTTTTTTCTGATGACAGTGCTGAATTCTCTTGAAATGGAATGCCCCATATATTGATCCGAAACATGTCCCAACCCTCAAACATCACCTGATTTATATTAATAAATATTAAAGACGCACCCAGCCGGTATCTATAAGGGTGCCAGTATCGATCGAGTCGACGCGACGGGAGTCGAGCTTCCCTCTTGGGAAAATCTCCTGGGCATTTTGAAGGTGAGACATGTCTTCGTAATCAATGTACCAGGTTTCAATGTGTCTCCGGAATATAGTTAAAAGACAGTTTGATATCGGGAGATGGTATTCTAGGAAATTGATTTATACGTCTCATAAGAAAGAGATATACATACTCAAAGCTGTCAGAAATCCTAAGGATATTTTTTTCCTATTTTATATTCTCCTCACAAATAAAGTGTCAAAAATTTTTTTCACTTCTTTATCTATACGTGACAGGGTCCAAAATGTATTTCTTTTATACGTGTATAAAAATGAAAATGGTTCCGTAATTTATTTTAAGCCCCAGCATAAAAGTTTATAAAAACTCTTTTTAAGATATATTACAAAATTTTCTTAAAGAAGTACTTTATTTTATTAAATATGGTTGCTACTAAAGTTTGGATTAAAATTCCATGACTTTTCCAAAGATTTTCCAGAACAAATTTTGGGAGAATTCCAGGATAATTTTCAAACAAAATACATTGTTTTCGTATAAATCAGACAATGCCTTAATGATAGCAAATTAATTATTAATTTTTGTGAATTAAATTAACTAATTGAATGACATAAATAAATGAAAGCTGGTGTAAAAATAAAATATTTATGGACAATAATATTGAAAAATTGAAAAATTAACGATATAATTAAAATGTGCAGAAACTAATTAAATGACACAAATAATTGAAATCTGATGTAAAAGTTAATAAATTTATGACAATAATTGATTAAAGAAAATAATTCCAACTTTTCAAAAATTTTTGAACATTGATAAAAATAATTGTAATTTAAAAAAAAATTGAGAAGTGACAAAAATAATTGATAAACGGTGTAAAAAATTAAAAATTTAAAGACAATAATTGACAAACTGCCAAAACAATTGAAATATTAAGAAACTAATTGAATAGTGACATAAATAAATAAAAATTGGTGAAAAAAAACATTTATAGACAATAATTGAAAAATTGAACAAAATCTTAAAAATTTAAAGAAAATAATTGAAAGTTAAAGGAATTAATAAAAGTTTGAAGAAAATAATTGAAATTTGAAGAAAATAATTCGAAAACATTAAAAAAACTTAAATATTTATTTATTTCAAAATAAATAATAATAATAATAATAATCTGAAGAAATTAAATGAATTTTGAAGAAAATAGTTTAAAAATGACAAAAATAATTGAAATTTGAAAAAAAAATTGTAAAATGACAACATTAAATGGAAAATTGATTAAAATCTATAAATGAAAATAAAATTTAAAAAATTTTATCGAAATAATTGAAAAGTTTAAAAAATAATTAAAATTAGAAGAAAATAATTAAAGAATGGAAAAAAAATTAAAATTTGAAAAAATTGTTTGAGACTGGTGTAAAAAAATAAAATTTTGAATACGATAATTTAGACATTGACGAAATAATTAAAATGTGAAGAAACTAATTGAATAATGACACAAATAATTGAAAGCTGGAGTAAAAATTAAAAATTTAAATACGATAATTGAAAAATTAATAAAAATATTTGAAGTTTGAGGAAAATAATTGAAAATTAATGAGTTAATTGAAGTTTGAAGAAAATAATTCGAAAATATTAAAGAAAAATAAATATTTATTTATTTCATAATTAATAATAATAATAATAATAATAATCTGATGGAATTAATTTAATGTTGAAAAAAATAATTTAAAAATGACAAAAATAATTCAAATTTGAAAAAAAATGACAACACTAAATGGAAAATTAATTAAAATCAAACAATAAAAACAAAATTTAAAAAATTGGAACGAAATCATTGAAAAGTTTTAAAAATAATTAAAAGTAGAAGAAAATAATTGAAGAATGGAAAAAATTAAAATTTTTTGAGACTGGTGTAAAAAATAAAATTTCGAATACGAAAATTTGTACATTGACGAAATAATTAAAATGTAAAGAAACTAATTGAATAATGACACAAATAATTGAAAGCTGGAGTAAAAATTAAAAATTTAAATACGATAATTGAAAAATTAATAAAAATATTTGAAGTTTGAGGAAAATAATTGAAAATTTATGAGTTAATTAAAGTTTGAAGAAAATAATTGAAACTTGAAGAAAATAATTCGAAAATATTAAAGAAACTTAAATATTTATTTATTTCAAAATAAATAATAATAATAACAACAATAATCTGAAGAAATTAATTGAATTTTGATGTAAATAGTTTAAAAATGACAAAAATAATTCAAATTTGAAAAAAAATTGTAAAATGACAACACTTAATGAAAAATTGATTAAAATCAAAAAATGAAAACAAAATTTGAAAAATTTTAACGAAATAATTGAAAAGTTTTAAAAATAATTGAAATTAGAAGAAAATATATGAAGATTGGAAAAAAAATAAAATTTGAAAAAATTGTTTGAGACTGGTGTAAAAAAATAAAATTTTAAATACGATAATTGAAACATTGACGAAATAATTAAAATGTGAAGAAACTAACTGAATAATGACACAAATAATTTAAAGGTGGAGTAATAATTAAAAATTTAAATACGATAATTGAGAAATTAATAAAAATTTTCGATGTTTGAGGAAAATAATTGAAAGTTGAAAAAATTAATTAAAGTTTGAAGAAAATTATTGAAATTTGAAGAGAATAATTCAAGTTTCAAAATCATAATTGAACTTTGTTGAAAATAATTGAAAAAGGTATAAAAATGAATTAATTCATGACAATAATAAAACAAATGATGAAAATGGTTGAAAATTGAAGAAAATTGTCTGTTTGAGAAAATATATTATACGTATCTTTATTGTAGATTTTCATATTCAATACTTATTGTACAAAAGGGCTTTTTATTTGTTCTTCGCCCGTTTATGTATTAAATAAATAAATAAAATAATTTAAATCTGGTGTAAAAAAATTAAAAACTCATGACAATTATAAAATTGAATAAAATAATTAAAATTTGTAGAAAGCAATTTTAAAATGGCAAAAATAATAGAAATATGTAGAAAATAATTGAAAAATGGCAAAAATACTTGAATAATGACAAAAGTAATTTAAGTTTGAAGAAAATAATTGAAAAATGTCAAAAACAAATTAAACTTGTGTAGAAAATTTAAATATTCATTACAATAATTACATTATTGCTACAGAAGTCTGGATTAAAAAGTCCATGACTTTTACAGGTTTTCTACAAAACATTTTGGGAAAATTCCAGGTCAATTTTTTAAGAAAATTCATGGTTTTCGTATAAATCTGAAAATTGTTTAATAATCGCAAGTTAATTTTCAGATTGTTTGCTATATAAAAAGTCTTGTACGAATAATAAATATAATAATTCTTACGAAGAAAGAAACAATTTTATTGTCTTAAAAAATAAATTGGTTTTTTCTATTTTTAAAAAGTGCGCGAAATGTTCTATTGGATAATGTGTCCCTCTGCGCAGACTCGAATTGTTCCTGATGTTTTGACAGTTGAGGTTGCAGGTTAGAACGCAACGAAGGTTCAGTGTGTTAAGTATATTGGCGTTTAGTGATTGGAAATATTGTTGTTAAACAAAAGCATAACGAATATTATAAGAAATTTCTGTTCCAAATTCTGGTATTTTACCAATACAAAGAATTAAGAGAACGAATTTTTAAGGAAAAATGATTCTACCTTTTGACAAGCACGACAAAAAGATTAATAAAATTGGGACTTTGCATTCTGTAAATATTTCTCTTTGATTAAATTAAGATAATTTTTAAAGTATCTCACAAGGAAAAAAAAATCTTTCATTCAGCTTTTTTTGTAAAAGTCGTGTTTTTAGGTTAAAAACTTTAATTTTCGACAATTTGTCTCTTAGATTAGAGAAGCTAGAGAAGATAAATTCGGCAAAGTTTTACATCATTGGTAATATTTAATTGGTTTTTAAGGTTCAATAATTATAAATCATTATTTATTTGTAAACATAACCTCTTTATCCTCGAAAAACAAAATCCACAATATCACTAAATTATTCAACAACTTTTTTCACTCTGCCTTCTCTAATTTACGAAATTCAAGTTCAGTCTCGAAAATATCGAAGAATCCAAACTATTCTATCGATTTTGCAAATCTGCCTTGCAAATGTAATTAACAGACGGTCTAATTAATTAAATTGTATGGGAATGGTTTTCAGGCGGCTCTAAAAGTCGAGCCAAATTCAAAGTATTGTTTCTAATTACGGATAGTAACCAAAGTAATTAATAATTCCCGAATAGATGCAAATTTTCATTTCAGTATTTCGAATTAACATTTAAATTGCTAATAAACAGAGACAGCTATTAAAATAGTTTTTGTCATTGCTTTTTCAGAAAGCACGCATTATATCTAATTTATCAAAGAACTTTGGTAACAGTAGACATATACACACGAATAAAACAGGTTTCATCCCAAGAGTTCCGACTTCTTGCATTTTTGCACTTTTTGCAGGAAACGAACAAGACTGACAAGAACAGGAATCGGAGAAATGTCTCTTACTTAACGAGTATATATAGTTTGAAAGTGATGCCCATTGAATTCACAATCTACTTTTTTCACAAACCTGTCATAAAGAATTCAGTGTTTCGTCATGCGGAAAAAAACTTGATTTCTATATATTTATATTTTTTACCTCTATAGAACAAAATAAAACGCATGGAATATATAATAGACCAAAAACCGAAAAAAGGGAACGTTTTTGAAAATGTAATTTTTCCTGATTCTTTCGCAATTTTGTGACGTGACATTTTCGAGAGTAAATGTAGAGCACAATTTTTTTTTTAACTTTAAAAATAAAATCACGTTACTAAGCAAGAATGTTGAAACCTAAGTCAGAGGCTGAAAGATGAGCTTACGTTTACGAAGCAACGAAACCTTCAAAGAGCAATTGCTTCCGAGCTGATTTTACGATGCATTGAAGCCGTCAGGATATCTAGACGTTTTCCTTCGTCTAACGGTTTACAACGTCATTCCAAGTTTTCATAGACCTTTCTATAAAAAAGGTGAAGGACTCAATCGATATAAAGAAGCAGACGTAAAATGCGGGATGTTAATGCAAATATTTTATATTTTGACATCTATGACTGATTACACGACATTTTACAAAAAGAGCCCGAAACATTTAATATTATAGAATAGTATACACACACTCGAGTGAATAAAAAAAAACGCATTTTCCGCCTTTGAGGCTGTTTGCAAAACACCGCTCCCTTTTGAATCGAAAACAGTATTGAAATTTGAATCATAAATTCTTACTCTCCGGGAAATCTCTATGGAAATATACCACCTGGAAAAATTTACATAATTTGAGAAGAATTACGGTGGCATTATGGAAATTTAGTCTCTAACCATATATTTTATCAATATATTTAAATTCAGCATTATTACGAATGAATAATATGTGACATGAAAAAAAAAAGTTTATAAAATAAACGAAGAAAGAGAGCAATGATTCTGAGTTTTTTAAAGTGGTGAGAATTATAGTTTTTAGAAAATAAATTGTTGCAAATAACAGGAAAAAGCAAATTTTTTTTAAAAAAGGGGGCAAAAATGGATCAGAAAAAAAAGAGTAAGAAATTTTCTTTAATTTAAAAAAATCGTATGTTTTAAATTAATTGGGTCGAAAGTAACAGCTGTTCAAAAATAATATTAATATAAACTGTTTAAAAATAAACAGCATCGAGTTAATATTAATTATTATTCATACCCTACTTATTTTAAAATCTGAATTTTTATTAAAAATTATTTAAATAATTCAATTTTATTATTAATGATTTCTAATCTTATATTTAGATTTTAACAAAAGTGCCATCTGCGAACTAAAGGAAATGTGATCTGTTGAATTAAGAAATAAATTAGTAAAAAAATACACTTAAATGGAGATTAAAATATTTGTATAAGAATAAAGGGCGTAAAAAGTGGTTAAAAAATAAAAAATTCTGAAGAATGAAATTTTTTCAAAATTCACATTTTTCGGTTAGGCAGTTATTGACTTACAGTAGCATTTCGATTAAATATAAACTTTTCCATACTTTTTATGAATAATACAAATTAAGAAATTGACAAAAAATATTCTGAAAATCTCAAAATTAAAATAAACAATATGAATTAACAATTATAACTATTTAAAATTCTAAAACATTTCATATCTGAGTGATAAAACTATTTTAGAGATAAAAATTGCTCTCATCTTGGTCGCAGTCGACTACATTCATTCATACTTACATTTGCCAATTAACATTCTTAGTTTTAATTTTGCTATTTTTAAAATATTTTGTCATTCTTTTATTTTCTATTTGTTATTCACAAAAAGTTTATATTCAATTTACAGACGAAAAATAAATTTCTTAATAAGAATGTGGATAAATAAATTTACAATTCGAAAAAAATGAATAAAATTAAAAGAAATAGTAAAAATAATTGAAAAATGACAAAAGAAGTTGAAAATTAATTAATAAATAATTTAACTAATTTGTTATTGAAGGAAGTAATTAAAACTGAAAAAGTTTTATTTGAAAAAATGAAAGAAAAGAATTGAAACTTGCGGAAATTGAATTTAAAAATTAGGGAAAAAATTTAAAAATTAATAGAAATAATTATAAATTGAAGAAGATTTTTGAAAATTGATAAAAAATAGTTGACAATTGTAGCAAATAATTAAAATCATAAAAGAAAACTTTGGAAAATAGAATTTAAAAATAAAGAGAAAAAATGAAAAATAATGAAAATAAAATTAAAGAAAATTTTTATAAAATAGTTGACATCTGTAGCAAATAAACAAAATCATAAAAGAAGATAATTCTTAAAAAAATGAAGACATTTTTAAATATAATTTTAAATTTACTATTTTCAAAGAGTGGATTAATTAAATTTTTAATCAATTAAATTTCAAATTAATTGAAGTTTGAAGAATTATAATATATAATTGTAATTGTAGTCTTGTTTATCTTAAATATATTCTTTAATTTTTTAAATTATTTTTTACAAATTTTTATTATTTTCTTCAAATTACATTTATTTCTATGAATTATTTTATTATTAAATTTATTATTCAATTAATTTCAATTAGGTACTTTTTGTCACTTTCAATTATTTTTTGATTCATTTTTAACTTTTTTATTATTTATCTAAAATTTTAATTATTTTTTCAATTTACAATTATTTTCATCATTCTGCAATTATTTTCTTATATTACAAATATATGTTGAAATTTTTTCAATTATTTTCCAATGATTTTCACAAATTTTATATTTTTTAGAATATTTGTTGATTAATTCCGAAAATTTCAATTATTTATCTTAAATTTCCATTGTTTTCTTCAATTTTCGATTATTTATATAATATTGTAATTATTTTCCTAAGTTTAAAATTCTTGAAATCATGTTGTAATAAGGTACTTTCTTTTACTTCACAAATATTCTGTATTTTTAAATTTCTTTTTCTAAAATTGAAATTAATATCTACAAATTTCAACTATTTTTATCACTTTCAAAAATTTTTCTTCAAGGATTTTCATTATTTTTCAATTTTTCCCCTAAATTTTAAATTTAATTTCCGTAAATTAAAAATTTTTTATGTAATTTTTTCAAATAAAATTTTATCAGTTTTAATTATTTCCTTCAATATCAAATTAGTTTCATTATTTATTCATTACCTTTCAAATTCTTTTGACATTTTTCAATTATTTTTAAAAATATGTTTTTTTTTTTTTTGTCAACTTTTGCATTACAATAATTACGATAATTAAGAAACTCTTTAATTTATTATTGTTTTATTTCTCTCTCCCCCCACTCCACCCCTCGATCAATATTAAACTTGCAGATGGCTAAAATTTACAAGTCTTCGCCCCTGTACTCTCATAAAGTATTAACTACATAACCTAAAAATTTGAATCCCAAAAAAAAATTTCTTTTTCATATTTTCGAATTTGTTATCTATGCAATTATTTTAATTACTGTTAAAGCTTTATTTAAAAATTAAAATACAATATTTAATCCAACAGATTGCACATTCTTTAGTTAATCCCTTTGGTTAACAGAGAGCAGTTTATACTTTCTTTTTCCTTTAAAATTTGTTTCGTCACTTTCTGTTGGTGAATTACAATGCCACATTTTTGGGCAGATGTTTTTTTATAATATTCGTTATGCTTTTTTTTACTACAAACTAAAAACTATTACAAACCTTTCGATGCTTTTCGACTACTGTTGACGTAAACGACAAAAAAATATCTTAACCTGTAAACGTTGAAAATAATTCGCGCTTGCGCAGTAAGACGCAACTACAATAGTCAATAGAACATTGCGCGCGCTTTTTAAAATTGGTAAATTATTTTCTACCTATATTATAAAATATCTCGAAATTAATATGTTAATTAACAAAATAATAAACTGTTTCAGTTGTGGCTTTTAAAAGTCCCAAATCTCACTATTAATTCAAAAATTTTTAAATTATTATTGTCAGCTATCTCTGCGAAACTATTTGTCAGTTCCAACTAATTTTTCTTGTCTACCAAAAGAGAAAAAAATTGCCACTGGTACAAATCTGTATTATAATTAGAAGAAGAATAAGAACAAAAATTGAAACCATTTAGATATATATGTAGCTTTATCAAAGCTTGTTCTAGACGATTGTCTAGATTGGTCTAGATTGGTCCAGTCGTGTGCATAGGTTCAAAACAATTTACGATGGTCGTAAACCCTGTTTCATACCAAAGAGATAATTATCGCACGATACCCACGTAGTTATCGGGAATGATTGTATTCTACCCTATCGACAATTTTTGGCGATCGGTAGGAAACTTTGGAACTGATCCAAATTCAGAGTTGAAACTCATCCAGAAATGAAAATTTAGAAAGATTTAAAATTATGTACTTATTTGTGTAATAGAAGTAAACGATTAAAGGAAGGTTGTTGATTATAAATGAAAAACTGTATAAAAATTAAATTATTCATAGGACAAACTAAAGCCGTTTATTTTTATCAGATAATACAGTTTTACTTTCACTACCGGCCAAAATTTTCGGCCCACTTATAAAAATGGGATTAAAAACATGACCGTTAAAAATGTTGATAACTTTGTTAGATATTAGCGAAATTAAATTTTTTATAGACCATTGGAAAGCTTATAAAATTTGCCGTTAAATGATCCTATTTTAAAGGTTTTTCGAGTTATAGAAACGAAGATCTCATAGGATAAAGACAAATGAATTTGTCTTTTTTTTGGTGAATCTTCGTTGTTTAAGTTTGGTGGAATGCATTTTCTAGAAAAGTAATGAAAAAATTTGGAATTAAGGTAAATTAAACCTTTAACTATTAGCTTTAAAATAAGCCATAGAAAATTAAAATATCTTGAGTGGTTCAAAAGTTATAAACGAGAAAACGCAAGAAAGGGAAGGAAACAAAGGAATTGTTGCGTCTTCTTGTATTTTACACATTTGCTTATAACTTTTGAACCAGTCAAGATATTTTAATTTTCTATGGCTTATTTTAAAGCTAATAGTTCAAGGTTTAATTTACTTTAATTCCAAATTTTTCCATTACTTTTCTAGAAAATGCATTCTACCAAACTTAAACAATGAAAATTTACAAAAAACGAAAAATTCACTTGTCTTTATCACATTAAATCTCCGTTTTTATTAGTCGAAAAAGCTTTAAAATAGGATCATTTAAGAGCAAATTTTATAAGATTTCCAATGGTATATGAAAAATTTAATTACGTTAATATCTGACAAAGTTATCAACATTTTAAGATGGTCATGTTTTTAATCCCATTTTTATAAGTGGTACCACAATTTTGCCCGGTTTTGGCCTCAGTAACATTTTTACGCTTTTATTACTATTTAGCAGCATTAATATTCTGAAAAAATTAGAGAATGGTAAATGTGGCTATATATTGAATATCCATACATAACACTGTAGCTGTTAAATATAATTAGAGATGGTAATTTTTAAACTCTATGCATTTTGAAGTCCCTGATTATACGCTAAAATTGTGCATAATTGCAAAGTGTCAATTATGCAATTGAAATAGGAAAATTATGCATCAATTATGCATCTTCGTCGCGACTTTCCTCTTCAGGAAAACAAACCCTTTTCATCAACTATATTTATTGTTTTTAATGTCATCACCCTCTTCAAATTAAATGCACGTCTAGATTTTATCACTGTTAAAATAGTCTATTACATTTTCCAATTCTGCAATTGTTTGCAAATATCAACATTTCAATTTTTCTTTTAATCTTGCTTCAATTTTGCTACAATATTGCTCAAAAGTAACGAGGCAATGTTACTTCAAAAATTAATATAATTTTTTATAAATTGTAGCCTTTACATTGTTTTATTTTACATTCAAAATACTTTCTGCTTTTAACCAATTTCAAAAGAATGGGGAATAAATATGCATAATATTAAAATTCCTATATGCCTAATATGAATATACATTTACATAAAATGAATAAATAAAGAAATAATGTTCTAGTTAAGAAATTTTGAAAAACGAGAGAATGATAACGTGGGCGTTTTATAGAGTGAGTTTGCAAGAATTGACAAGAGACGAAACAATGAAAGGTTTAGAACAATAGTGCAATTTTTTCGAGTCATTTTATGTCCGGAATTCGAAATTGCTTCATGTCGTAAAAATAGATACATTGAGGTGACAAAGGGCTGTCACAAAAAGGACAAAATGAAAAGAACCTCTCAAGTTTAAAACGTGGATCGGGTGTAAAATCACTTTTTTAGCCGATTCAATAAAAACTTCCTACTTTTTAGATGGCACAAGAATGTGATTGAATGTTAATTTGAGTTAGTTAATATTATAGTTTTTGCGACAATAGTTATAACTGTAAATTTATTACATAAAATTAATTTAATGAATATTTTTTATGTTCAACAATCATTAATATCATGTCATTAATTAGAAAATAATCTTTTTGGATATCAATGTCAGTTCGACTCCAGACTTAAAAAAATTCTAAATAGTTTTCTATTTGATATATTTGATGTTTAAACAAGTGTAATCAAGATATTTTTAAGAATCTACATATATTGGTGGAAGCTACATTAATACTGTTAACATTCTTATAAAAATACAATATTAATTTCTCTTTATACAAAATTTACTAAATACTAATACTATCTTAGAGATACATCTGCAAAAGACACAACTCCAATTTTGTGACATTCAGAATTACAACATGCAGGTAATTAAAGTTTCCTTAAAAAGTTATGAGGAATTTCTAATGAATCTTTAATTACCCCAGAAATTCCAAAAGCAATCCGATTGTAAATTATTTCTATCGAAATCTATCTCGCAATTTTTTTTCAGCTCGAATCATTCGTGAAAGTTTGTCAGTGCAGCAGAAAAAATGTTCACAATCAGATAAAATAAAAATGTGTAGTCGATTGTAATACAATTGAGGAGTTTTACTCTTTTTTTTCATTTTCAAGCAGTTTTTTGGCCTTCAAAAGTTTTTCAAATATTCTGAATGTAAAAACACTTTCCAAATGTATCATTATTAGCAGTTTGAAAAAACAGATATTTCAAGTCTAAAACAAGAGAATAGGTTATGTTGAGAGAATGCAAAATTGATAGAAATATGTTGATTCGCGTTGAATTTGAAAAATTATTGATTTTATAAACTTCGGCGTGTAAGTCTGGGCTTTCCGATAAAACCAATATTTACCGGAGTCTGATGTATCAAAGGAAATTGATGCTAGAGCTAACATTTAAATGACTCAGTTTAAAACCTCTTAAGAATCCGATTTAGGGGCGGAAACCATCCTGACTCTATCTAGAGCAACTCAAATTTTCCTAGTTTAAAAAAACGTAAATAATCTAATTTTTCAAAATGAGCTATTATAAAAAAGTTACTGAAGAAAAGAATTTATCAAATTAATATTTTAACGACATTTTCATTATATATAATATAATATAATATTCCACATGAAATAGAAACATTTTTTCTCTTGACCAATTGTCTCCGTAACTCAAAATTCTTGATTTTTTAGCAATTGAAAAAAAAAAACAATTTTTAAATAAAATGGGGGAGAGGGTCCTAAGATGGACATCTTGTTAAAAATCACTGAAAAATAAAGTAAATAAAAAATAAACATCATGTTACAATTATTAAACTAATTTTTAATCATTTCGTTATATTTATCAAGAAGTAAGATTTTTAAAAACTTTAATTTAATTCATCTTAGGATACATGATCTTATGAGTCTTATATTATTATCCCTCAATTTTATAATTGTTCTTTAATCTATAAAATTATTTCTTTCTGATGCCCATTAATCTCGCCATTTATCGAATTTTATCTCTGTTAAATAAATAAATACATTTTTTATCAATTGACAATTATTTTCCATAGAATTTAATTATTTTCTTCATTTTGTAATTTTTTCTACAATTGTCAATTATTATCATACAGCATCAATTTAAATCTTTAATTTTCAATTTATTCCAAAATTTTAAGTACTTCCTTTTTTTCAATTATTTTTATCGATTATCAATTAATTCTACAATATTTAATCATTTTCGGACGTTTTCAATTTTTTCTCACTTATAGAAATTGTTTTAAATTTTCAATTTAATTGTTCAATTCTACAACTATTTTCTTCAATTCTCAATTACTTTCTCCAAATTTCCATTTCATTTTCTAATTTTCAATTATTACTTTAATATTAAAAAATTTCGGCCTTTTGTCAATTTTTTTTTAAATTATCAATAAGATTATTTAATATTAAATTCAATTGTTTAAATATTTCCTTTAATTCTCAATTTTTTTTTAAAATTTAGTAATTCCTTTTTTCAGTTTTCAACTTTTCTATCTACATTCAATAATTCTCGGGTTTTATCAATAAATTTTTCAATTTTTAATCATATTTATCTAATTTCAATTACATTCTTTAATTCTAATTATTTATAGGTACGTTTTTCAACTAACTCTTCAGTACTCGTATTTCGTTAATTTTTTTTTTTTTGATTATTAACGAATTTCTTTAGTTTTAAATTCAACTTTCAATTATTTTCTTCAATTTCAGTTTTTTTCTACTTTCAATCCAGTTATTCAATCTACAATTATTGTCAACATATATTTCTTCTTTTTTCAATTATTTTCTTGAAACTTTTTCGATTGTTATTTAATTTTAAATTTTCATTAAATATTTTAATTTTTTATTTATTTCTTAATTTATTTTATTAGTTTCTTTAACTTTCAATTATATTCTTCAATTTTAGTTTTTTTCTACTTTTAATCCAGTTGTTCATACTGCCAATATTTTCAACAATTATTTCTTCTTTTATCAATTATTGTCTTGAAACTTTTCCAATTATTAATTAATTTTTCAAATTTCAATTTATTTTTTAATTTTCAATTTATTTCTTTATTTTTTTTATTCATTTCTTCAACTTTCAATTATTTTCTTCAATTTCAGTTTGTTTCTACTTTCAATCCAGTTGTTCAATTTGCAATTATTTTCAACAATTATATCTATAATTTTTTTTTTCTTCTTTTTTCCATTATTTTCTTGAATCTTTTTCAATTTTATTCTAATTTTTTTATTTTTAATTTATTTCTTCATTTTTTAATTACTTTCTTTAACTTTCAATTTATTTCTTTTTTTTTATTACTTTCTTCAACTTTCACTTATTTTCTTCAATTTCAGTTATTTCAACTTTCAATCCAGTTGTTCAACTTGCAATTATTTTCAACAATTATTTCTATAATTTTTTATTTCTTCTTTTTTCAGTTATTTTCTTGAAACTCTTTCAATTATTAATTATTCTATTTACTTTATTCATGTTTCAATAATTTTCTTCAATTTCAGTTGCTTTCTACTTTCAGGCCAAGTGTTCAATCTACAATTATTTTCACCAATTATTTATTCTTTTCTCAATTATTTTTTTCAATTTCAGTTTTTTCTACTTTCAATCCAGTTTTTCAATCTACAATTATTTTCAACGATTATTTCTTCTTTTTTCAATTATTTTTTTGAAACTTTTTTAATTAATAATTATTTTTTCAAATTTCAATTTACTTTTTTAATTTCAATTTATTTCTTAATTTTTTTTATTACTTACTTCAAATTTCAATTATTTTCTTCAATTTCAATTTTGTTCTACTTTCAATCCAGTTGTTCAATTTGCAATTATTTTCAACAAGTATTTCTATAATTTTTTATTTCTTGTTTTTTCAATTATTGTCTTGAAACTTTTTCAATTATTAATTATTTTTTCCGAGTTGAATTTAATTTTTTAATGTTCAATTTATTTCTTCATTTTTTTATTACTTTCTTCAACTTTCAATTATTTTCTTCAATTTCAGTTTCTTACTTTTTTCAATCCAATTCTATAATCTGCAAATATTTTCAACAATTATTCCTATAATTTTTTTCTTTTCAATTATTTTCTTATTACTTTTTCAAATTTCAATTTACTTTTTTAATTTTAATTTATTTCTTCATTTTTTATTACTTTCCTTCTCAATTATTTCTTCTTTTTTCAATTATTTTCTTGAAACTTTTTCAATTATTAATTATTTTTTCCGAGTTGAATTTAATTTTTTAATGTTCAATTTATTTCTTCATTTTTTTATTACTTTCTTCAACTTTTAATTATTTTCTTCAATTTCAGTTTCTTTCTACTTTCAATCCAGTTGTTTAATATCTACAATTATTTCTATAATTATATATTTCTTCTTTTTTCAATTATTTTCTTAAAACTTTTTCAGTTAATTATTATTCTTTTTACTTACTTCAAATTTCAATTATTTTCTTCAATTTCAATTTTGTTCTACTTTCAATCCAGTTGTTCAATTTGCAATTATTTTCAACAAGTATTTCTATAATTTTTTATTTCTTGTTTTTTCAATTATTGTCTTGAAACTTTTTCAATTATTAATTATTTTTTCCGAGTTGAATTTAATTTTTTAATGTTCAATTTATTTCTTCATTTTTGTATTACTTTCTTCAACTTTTAATTATTTTCTTCAATTTCAGTTTCTTTCTACTTTCAATCCAGTTGTTTAATATCTACAATTATTTCTATAATTATATATTTCTTCTTTTTTCAATTATTTTCCTGAAACTTATTCAATTATTAATTATTTTTTCTAATTTCAATTTAAGTTTTTAATTTTCAATTTATTTCTTAATTTTTTTTTTATTGCTTTCTTCAACTTTCAATTATTTTCTTCAATTTCAGTTTTTTTTTTACTTTCAATCCAGTTGTTCAATCTACAATTATTCTCAACAATTGTTTTTTCTTCTTTCAATTATTTTCTTAAAAATTTTTCAATTATTAATTATTTTTTCAAATACCAATTTAATGTTCAATTCATTTTTCCATTTTTCCATTACTTTCTCACATTTCAATTATTTTCTTTGATTTTCAATCCTGTCTTTCAATTTTCAATTATTCCCAACATTTTATGGGTCTGTATATAATTGTCGGATAAAAAAGAAATGAGAATCATTAACGACGCAATTGAATAATCCAGTTAATGAAGAAAGGACGAGAAACGTCTCGGAGTCAAAATTAGAGTCTGTCCTTGAAAGGAAATCAATAAATCAAGAATATTATGAATCAATAGGTCCATTAGAAACATTGATCATGAAGGCAGTCTGCCAGCGTCGAGTTCAACTTTATTCGGAAGAGCACCGCTGAATAATTCATGTGACGGTAGGTGGAATGTTTTGATTATGATTTGGCCGTGTGTATTTTGAATGCATGTGCACAAACACTATTTGAGAATCTACTCGCAACTCTCTGACCACGTTCCAATTAGATTCAACGGCAAACTACGTATCGGTCGACAAATGCAATTTTTCTTCTGCCTAAGTTTATTCATCAACAGAATGACTTCTTCTGACTCGTCAACATCTTTGCTAACCTTCTCATTATCTTGTAACATCTTTTTAATAATCATTTCATACAAAGTTTATTTAAAACTACACTTTACCTTTATTTTCCAATTCTGTAATTAAGGGTGTGGGACGAAAAATGTTGGGTTAAAATTCAAACAAATTCGTACCAGACAGACCTCAAGTATCATATTTTAAGTAGTTTCCCAAAATCTTTTGACAAAATGTTTAGTATTTTAAGAATAAAACCGTGCAAAAGTTTGGTGCGGTGCAATTGTGTACTTTTCCATCGCATGCCCTTAATATGGAAAATGTTGGCGAATTAAGAATTTAATCTAGAGTTTCTTGTAAAATGATACAAGGCTGCTAATCAGAGACAATACAGAAGGGAACACGAGACATGACATTTTCTCATTTCAGAGACCTTGTTATAGTAAATAAACTTAACACCTTTAGACTAATTAAACAAAATAACCGTATATTCATTTTTTATGGGAAAATGTTTTTTAACAATATATAAATTGCTCCAATCATCTTGAAATTAAACTTATTTCGTACTTTGGTAACTAATTGCGAATTTAATTATGGTTTATAAAAAAAAATTGTTAATGTTTTTTTATTTTTTACCCTGTTGAAAAATCGAGTATCAGAAATAACATCAGAAATGACATAATTTCTAGTAATTTCATAATTCATAATTCATAATTTCATTTCCGATGTTATTTCTGATATAATTTCTTATATGTCCGATTTTTTAACAGGGAATGTTAAGATAATAAAAAAAAAAAAAACAGAATTAAAGTGAAGGTTTTAAATGTCTGGCACATTTGAAAGGAGGTAGAGGTCAGCAATCCCAAACGAACATTTCGACATTCCGTCTCACTCGGATCAGACGTTACTACTTGCACTTAAACCAAATAGAGCATTCACCCATTCAGACCCTTTCCCTTTTCACACAAAATCCGAGAAAAACTAGATTTCGTATTACCTAATTCGTATTTCCTCGCAAATACAAATTCCCAACCTGTATGCTACTATTTTCCCAAATTGTTGGCCATTTATTTCACTTAGGGTGTGGCCGCAAATTCTGAAATGAAATTTTGCCATGAAAATATTGAAAGTAAAATGCGAACAAGACGAGTAGAAAAAAAAGCTAGATACATTTGAATCAATATTTGAATCGTCAAGAAAAATTTATTGACGGCACGCGTCATAGTAACTATCGGACTATCTCTCACACTTATCATATCGGCATGCGACATTTGTTTGGATGACTCACGCTTTGAATTGAAGACAAAAACTTTTACTAAAAAATTCTAGAAAACAAAATTATATTTTTTTCTCCTCCTACAGAATTTTTACGTGATGGTAATGTTTTGTTGCTCTCCATTGTTAATAATAAAGAAAAGAGATTATTCGATCCGGAGGAGCAAAATTGTGTAGGTAACTAACACTAACACATTAAATAAATTCAGATATTAATTTATTAGCAACGTTTCGTCTACAATTCGTAGACATCTTCAGGATGCAACAATAACAAGTGCGAACACTTAGTAAAATTTTTTTAACACGAACCAAACACAGAATGTACATTTTAAGAAAAGGATTTTTACCTCATACGGAAATTAAAAATATTTTAAGACATCACAGAGAGTGACTTGTCAGTGTGTTCACTGGTCCTAAGTCATGGACAAACTAACAGAAAAGTGTGATAATGACGATAAAAATCATTTCAGACAGAACACGCTTTCTCCAATCACGTTCGTAGTCAACAATTTTTGTATTTTGAAAGTCAAATTTATGATTATTATTACTGCAATGACAATTAATAGCAAAATTTGGGTTTTTATTAGTTTCATGTTCAGAAACTCTCTTTCCAAGAAATCTCTTGGTTTCGTTTTTTACGTGTTTGTTTCATTTTTTTACCTTCTCTTAATTTAAATTCACACCACCAGATAGCCAAAAAAATTTATTCATACGCGCCAGATACCTTTTGCCAAACAAGTCGAATCAATAAATTGGAATAATAAAATTGGCTTACTACATTTGCCAGTAAAATATCAACAAGTAAAATTTTGATGTGAAACTTTGTCGAAAATTTTGCTAATGAGGAAGTGAAACAAAACATGATGAATGAGAAAGAGGTACAAATTTCTTACGTGACATTTTTGTCAGAAAATTGCTTGATACTTGAGCTTAAACTCTTGGCATCTGATGTAAAATTAATTTCTCCAATCGTCAAAGAAGTTAAGCCCTTTGGCAAACTTCTTGTAGATGAGGATAGAGGTATTAACTTCAACTCAGATCCAAAGTGCTTTTCAGGACAAGGCTCCGGTTCTTTGGCACAAAAGACAAAGCTATTGTTTGAGAAACAATTCTGCTTCTTTAGCCAAAGAATTGTGTTCTATTGCGCCTTTCAAATCTCTATGCATGCAATCAGTCACCATCTCTTTATAATTTAAAAAAATAATTTTAACCAATGTATGTTACATTCAACTCCACAACAATGTTTCATCGTTTCGGAGATTTTTGTATAAGCATGTTTTATGTTGTCTTTGTAAATGTTTGGTAATTCATAACATTTTTCCAATCAAGTGTCTGTCATAGTTATAATGAAATTCATAATCGTTATCCTTTAAATCATTAAGAATTTTTTGATTTCTAGAATGCAGTTTAGTTAAAAGATTTTTTGTAGAAATTTCCTTTTATACAGATTGGTCTATAAGTAGATCATTGGCTTTTGATAAGTTGTCAGATTTTTGTAAACAAACAGAAACATTGCCTTTGTCAGAATTAGTAAAAAAGATGTCAGGATTATTCTTAAGAAAACATTTAGTCGATTTTAATTTGGATAGGAATATTTTTCCTTCAAATGTACTATGGTGTTTGTTATTCAAATTGCAACCAACATTATTGCTAACTCTTCTTAATCTTATTATTAGTATTAATATCTAAACTCGAAGTGGGAAATTCTAAATTTTTTAAAATATTAATTGCATGTTGTTTCGAAGTTCTTTGAAGTAAACTATAGTTCTGATCCAGAGAAACGATTTCAGTGACAAATACACCACCGGACAAACTTGTGGGAGCACTTACCAAAAAGGGATTAAAAACATGACTGTTTTAAAATGTTGATAACTTTGTCAGATATTAGCGAAATGAAATTTCTTATAGACCATTGGAAAGCTTATAAAATTTGCCGTAAAATGATCGTATTTTAAAGCTTTTTTGAGTAAGAGAAACGGAGATCTCGTGTAATAAAGACAAGTGAATTTGTCTTTTTTGGTGAATTTTCATTGTTTAAGTTTGGTGGAATGCATTTTCTAGAAAAGTAATGGAAAACTTTGAAATTAAAATAAATTAAACCTTGAACTATTAGCTTTAAAATAAGCCAAAGAAAATTAAAATATCTTGATTAGTTCAAAAGTTATAAGCAAATGTGTAAAATACAAGAAGACGCAACAATTCCTTTGTTTCCTTCCCTTTTTTTGCGTTTTCTCGTTTATAACTTTTGAACCACTCAAGATATTTTAATTTTCTATGGCTTATTTTAAAGCTAATAGTTCAAGGTTTAATTTATCTTAATTTCAAAGTTTTCCATTACTTTTCTAGAAAATGCATTCCATCAAACTTAAACAACGAAAATTCACCAAAAAAAGACAAATTCATTTGTCTTTATCCCATGAGATCTTCGTTTCTATAACTCGAAAAAGCTTTAAAATACGATCATTTTACGGCAAATTTTATAAGCTTTCCAATGGTCTATAAGAAATTTCATTTTGCTAATATCTGACAAAGTTATCAACATTTTAAAACGGTTATGTTTTTAATCCCTTTTTTGTAAGTGCTCCCACAAGTTAGTCCGGTAGCGTACTACTAATTGTTTAAAATGATTTGTAATGTACAGCTGTTATCATCGTTATTAGTACTACCCACAAAAGCAATAAAAGATCAGATTCATTGAAGAGTTGTGTCTTGAAAAGTGTATCCGAAATGATCAATGGGTACAAAAGTAATTCAGGATGAAGTATCCGGATATGGAGGATTTCTAGGAGTTGATGAGGAAGTCTCTGAGCGACCACCTGCAACAAGGCGCGCTTTGTATTGATTCGGTGACAGATCTGAGCGTAGCGAAAGCCTCATCAAAGACCAGCTTGGTGGATAGCAACGGCGACGAAGAGACGAAGCTTAGGAACGTGGCCAGCCACCCTAGCTTATATATAGCTTGGAGCGGCAGTCTGATGAGCTTAAATATAACCGAAATGCAACTCGGAGTGTCACCCACAAGCCGAGATAGAGAATGACGTCTAAAAAAAGAGAGGAGAGAGAATCAGAGTCACTGAAAACAATTTAACATGTGGGAAAATGAAAAAAGAAAATTGTTTTCAAAACATGTCTCGTTGAGACTTTACTCCTTCAAGTCATTTATCTTCTTCCTTTCACTTAGATAGGTGTTCCTTTATACGACTCGATTCCCTTTGATCGGGAAAATTGATTCTAGCACGAGTTTGTTGCACAGAAGAATAACTTAGAAATGTCGTTGCCACTTTAGGGTTGTCCAAAAATACATCTACCGTTTTCAAAAATTCGTTTATTCGCTTTGGCCATTTTGTTGAAAAATTCATGCTTTATTATCAAATTAATACATTATGATTTCAATTGGAGTTTTACGTTTGAATTATTTGGAAATCTTGAAAGCCATGGATATTCCTTTTTGTAAATAAATACCAGTCGTTTTCACTAAATTAATTAATCTTGGTTATCTAAAAGTGTTCACTTTATTAAATATAATTGTCGAAATGAAATTTAAAAAATAATTATTATGTGTTTAATAACACTTCTAAATATAATTTACATTATTTATAAAAACTACGCTTGCAATGAAATTTATGTGAAGTGTACACTGTCCATGGTACAAATTGTATAATCAATATAAATTTCGTAAAACTTACAAGTCGATTCACTATGGCTCATAGAGACTTTAATTTCCATTATTATCGTACAGAAAATTATATAAAAAAGTGGTCACTTCTAGAGAAATCTTAAACAGATCTTAGCAGCTCGGCGTTTGTTCAACACAACCACAAACGGATTTTTGAAAACGGTAGATGTATTTTTTAACCTTCAAGAATAGGCAATATTTTGAAAATTCAAGTTTTGATGTTTTTTGGACCACTCTAAATTGCACAACTTCTCCAAAATATAACCAATTCGTTTCTGTAGCAATTATCAATTTCTTGGTAATCTACAAATACCTTTATCTTTTAGTTTTAAGAATATTACTTTTGTTATTTCTTAATTATTATATTTTTATACGCCAAATGGTTATGTTTGTACTTATTTCGTTTCTTAGAAGGCTATATAGCTCTAAAAACTTGCATATAAATAAATTATATAGGAAAAAAGTCGTGATGAATTTTCCTTCATGTAAGCAAGATTTTGCTTTGATTTTATTACTGACCTGACTTATTTAAATTCTGCTTACGTTAGGTGTTCAACACACATTTTCACACACGTTAAAGCGTTAAATAATCATATAACTTGCAACGGTTGTTGTTTCTAAATTCCTTCCTTCACAATTACCTGCTAACTAACATATTTTTATAATCTAAATTAGTTAAATCAATTTTAATGTTCTGTGCCAAGTCTCACTTTTTACGAATAGTCATTATCACAATTTTTAAAACATGCCACATTTGTATTTTCGGATATTTTAAATGCAAATTTAAATTGTCGGCAGCAGAATTGAAGAAACAAGAATCAAGGCACAATTTGTATTTTTGTGCGATGCAACATTGCAATACAATATTTATACACAACAATTTATGTGTAGGTTTGATATCGATCCAGTAACTTGCTGTTTACTACATTAAAGTAGTTCACTATTCAGTATTTAATTTATTAAAAAGTGCAATTTGCGCTTATTTCATAAGTTAACTCATAACTTCACTTATGTAATGTGTTAATATTAAACGATGTAAATATTTATCGCAAAGTGCGTGTTTTTATTGGAGATAAGAACAAGCTTTCGAAAGCTTCATATCTTCATCACAAGTTTGAACCAAATGTTGAAATGTTTAGAGAAGATGCGTATAGACAATTTTAATAAAAAAATTTATTTAGTACATTTTGTTTAAATTGTACAATTTATGACAATCTCGGCCTAAAAAATTGCATGTAAATCTTCGCCTCGTATCTGCTCTAAAAAGTGTTCTCCGCTGTTAACCTTATGAAAAATAGGGCATAAAAAAATTAAAACGAAAATAATAATGAAAGTAAAGCAAAATTAGATGATGCTCCAGAAACAGGGTACTTTTGACAATAACACTATGTAAAAAAAAATTTTAATCATTTTTTTTTCGTACCAATCTTTTTATTTAGCATTAACATAAATTAATCAATATGTATTTGAGCTTAACTTTCTTTTTTAAATTTTTTATGGTCTTTCAGACTCGTAAAGATTCACTTATTATCTCGCTTATTATGTTTAATGATTTTTGTGTGTCTTATATAAGTGTTTAAATCTTTTGGTAAGATATTACCAGTATTTTATATGTGTTTAAAATTTGTTATATGTCATTTCTGTAATGTTTCATTAGTGCGTATTTAAATTTCAACAAAACATTTTTAGGTTATATTTCTGAAAAGTTATGAAAGTTACTAGTTTATATTCTTTTAATTGACGTAAAAATAAAGTTTTTTAATAATTGCAATAATAAATAATTTGGGGAAAATTTGAACTATTTGTAATAATATTTAAGTTATATTGAAATATTTTTAATAATTATTAAAATATATAGTGATAGGCATGGAAACATTTCATTCCCATATTGCGCTTGTCTTAAATTGACACAATATGAAAAAATGTTTCCAAGATAGAAAAATTAACAACGATGTTTTGAAATTTTTAAAATAAAAATAAACAACAACATATTTTAATGCAATAAGTTTTCTATTGCATACAAAATGTTCAATAAAAACTGATTTTCATTTTGCAGAATCAAAAGGAAACTTTGAATTGAAGTGTTATTTTTACGTCAATTAAAATAATATAAACTTATAACTTTCATAACTTCTCAGAAATATAACCTAAAAATGTTTTGTTGAAAGTTAAATATAATAGAACGTTATAGAAATGATATTTAACAAATTTTAAACACATACCTGATAAAGCATGATAACTTATGCGTATAAAGCATATCGGTAATACAATAAATTTTTGCACATTCTACTTTATCTGCACAGAAGATACTTGTACCAAATTCTATTCTAAAAAGAACAGACGTTGTGGTTAACTTCAGACATGTTACTCCATTTCTGAGTCTCCCATTGGTCAGTAGATATCAAACCTCACTATCGATAGTTTTCAGTTTCGATTTTTTGTTTTGCAGACGAATTAAAATCTTTTAATTACATATTGTAACTTCAAGTTTATTTTATAAAATTTCTTATAATGTTAGCAATATAAAATAACAAAACATTTTATTAAAATAATTAATACATAGAAATTAGCTTTGACCTTGACTTCCCTATACGAGAACCCTTTTGACCGACTTCAGAGGTGTAACGCGTTTTATCGGGCTTCTGATTGGCTAGCAGATTTTCGATATTTTTTGTCAACAATAACATCACAGTTTAGACGTTTCTTTGTAGCATTTTTCAATTTATTTAAAATCTTCGTTTATTGCATAATTGCATTTTCTGAAATAATAATAAATTAAAAATAAATTAAATTGTAATAATTAAGGAGTGACAGTGATTTTAGTGAAGTTGTTAAGGTTATAGTATTTTGAGTAAAATAATGTTTTGTTTACATTGGCATTTGTTTCTGACAGGTGAGTAATGATAATAATATTAATAATCTTTTATTTATTTTTATTTTATTTGTAACTTATTTATCTGTTTTTTAGTTGTATTATTTAAATACAATTTATTTTCTAAAAGCATCATAATTATCTATGTCATTTAAGGTTTTGATATTTCTTTTTACTGGAATGCACGTGGTGATTGTCATCGGATTTCTTTTCGGTCAAGTGGAAATGGTGAAACTGGTAAATAATAATAATTTTTAGTTCTTTATGTCGTTTTATTGTATGTTTATAATTCATTAACCTTTTAAGTTTCTGAAAATAAAAATATTATACTTTCATGTTTACGGTTATGTTTTTTGTTATTATTCTCCAGTTAGGAGAAAAAATTCTTCTTTCCTCTAACGCAGAAGTAAATTCTAAAGAGATCTGTGAGAGTCGATTTTTTAATTATTGGTATATAAATTTTTAATGTTAATGCAAAAAGTTTTTAAAAAAAGTGGTTTTTCACAACTTTCCATTTCTTTTGCACAAAAATTTTTTTGCATACTTAATAATGTATGCATTTGATGTTTGGTGATGTGTCAATAGTAAAAAAGAAGTTTTTGCGCTTAAAAATTGTTATTAACAATTTATATAAATAATTACACTTTATGAATTTTCTTAAACAGTTTATGAACATACATTAAGAAAAAAATAACAAACACGCCGCGGTGCGCGGGTCGATTTTTTTAAAGGTGTAGAAAAGAAAAAAATGTTTCTTTTGTTTTTGATATTGATAAACATAACAATGAAGACTAACTCAACAGAGTTGCAGAATTTTTTAAATAATAATTTTGAAGTTATTAAGTGGGGAAGTAAAAGTGCCGAGTTTCAAAAGAATCACCCATATAAAAGTAAAGAGAAAGTATTAAAGAAGTAAATTGTAAAGATACAAAGCGATAAGAGATGTAAAGACAAAGAAATTTAATGGCGGCGGATAGACAGTTCGAAAAGGTACGAAGACCAGTGGGTCAAAATCAAGGTCACCTGAAGGGAATATGAAACGAGAAGGGCAAATCGAAAGTTAGGGAGAGTGAAGAAAGTAAGAAAATTAAGTATTAAGGGAGTAAAAAGCGAAATCGAGAAAAATTAGAAGTTTGGATCAATAAGATAAAAGGAGAAATGAGCATTTGGAAAAATTTCCAAACATTCAAAATTTTTACCTGCAAAAGGGTCGACATATGACTAACCCTCATAAATTTGAGGGATTAATACTTGGTGTTTTAAAATGTTTACAATAAAAATGGAATGTTTATTTTGACGTTATACTTATTATGTAAATAAATAAAGGCCATTTTAGTGTTTTTTTTTATCTTATCGACATGTTTCGACCCAAGATTGGGTCCTTTTTAAGTCTATAAATATGTAATTTAGTTACATTAATCTTGATGAAATATTAGGGATATAATTTTTTTATAAATACCTTAAACATGATAAAGAAAATGGTTATCCGTTATATTGAATAAAAATGTGTAACAGTGTCACATATAACCTAGGTTAGGTTAATTGTATAATTAAACGAAAAAAGTTCGGGTATAGTATATGGATAACACATCTTTTGGCATCTAAGTTCAAAAATTCATTTTTTCTCAACATTAAGGGTTTGCGAGGTAATTTATAACTTTTACAGATATTTATTTTATAATTGATATTGTTAATCGTAAAACATCACAGATTATAAATATACTTTTTAAAAACTTAAATTGTTGAAATTGAGCAAGATAATGTTTATTATGTAAACAACAAACCCTCCATTGCAACTCGAAATATTGAATCTAATCATGTGCAATAGTTTTGATAATGACCCATCTGTCATCTACAGTTATGATTTTAAAGCTGCAAACTATTCAGCTATTAATTTCTTTTTTTGATAACGTGGATTGGCTCAATTTTTCTGTATTTTCTTAATGTTAATGAAGCTGCAGGTGTATTTTACAACCATATTTACGATGCTTTCAACTTTTGATGAATTGTTATTTTTCGGCCTTACATATGATTAAACTTTATAGTTTAGTTTTGTTAATTACCTAGAGTTCTACTAGGTTTAGTTTTAGTTAAATACTTTATGTATAAAAGGGCATTGCCCGTTAATATGAAATAAATAAATAATAATCGAAACTATCCAAGAAATTCATTAAATATATTTATGGCTTATTTCAAACTCGGGTAATCTATACTGATTTCTTAATATTATGGGAATTTTTCTGCACTTTGGAGCATAATTATCCTTCTCCTAATCTTTTTACGTAAAAATCCAATTTTTTGATTTGGTAATTTTTGTAAGGGGAAAATCGGAAAATTTCTTGCAGTGAAGGGAAGATTTGGAGGGGCATGTAGGTGACAGTGCAATGAACTTTGAAGGGGAAAAGCGACTGAAGGGGATCGAAAGCACATGGTAATATTGGGACAATATTTGGATTTGAATGAAGAGGTGAAAAGATAATGTGGATTAGCAACGTGGATAATGGATTTGAAGGTAAAAATACGAAAACTAGGAGGACTAGAAAAGTAAATGGTGGTTAGAGAAGGGAAAGAGAGTTAAGATGGGATGAAGAAGGGTTGGAAAGAAAGGGCAAATTGATGAAGGGAAAGAAGTGGAGGCTATTGGAGAAGGAGAGAAGAGTGATGGTAATGATTTGCGAAAGATTGAAATTTCGGTGGAGAAAGAAAGATTTTAAGGGTGGTTTTTGTTGGGAGTGTGGAGATAAAGCGTCGAGGTGGTCGACACGAGTAGTGGCAGACATGGCCGACAGCGCCGCATCGTCTGCTAGTGCGGAACTCGAAATGTAGACAGGCGAGACACGATGAGCAAAAAGCTGGGAGCCAGTAGTAGTTCTGTAGGTTGGGGGACTTGTAAATTGATAGAGAGTGGGTAGAAGGGGATCGTGTGAAGATATGATGAGGTACGAGTGAGTAAGAAAAAGAGAGGGAGTGGTAGAGGCTTGCCGAGAGGCGATATAGGGACAGGTAGTGGCGGAAGAAAGAGCGTGAGAGACAGAGAGAGAGGGACGTGGGTTGAGTTGAGTCAACTTGACACGCGGGTTATCATAAGGCGAGTTTCTTATCTGAATTGTACGTGTTTTGTTTTTGTGGGTGTTTTACTTACTTGCCAAGTTCCTCCTTGAGGTCGTAGTTGTCACTAAACCGCGTGCAAGCTGCTGGGGCAGCCATTCCGAAAAGTACCACAGCGGGTATTTAACCACTACCGAATAAACTCAAGTGGGCCACTACTACGGCACGTTCCAAGGAATCTAGAGGGGAACAGTTCGCAGGTGAAATTGGATCAATAAAGAGAGCGTGCTGGTGGACGTGACGCCTGTCTTTGCAGGGCCTTGCTACCCTCGCACCGGTGGCTCGGATCACGGACGCGCCAGCGATTATTTAGTCGTGTCAGATTAAGAAAATTTTTCCAACTGGCGTCCGCACTGCTCGCCGGCGGAACGTTGACTGACTCGCGTAGTCGGCACCGAGCCGCGAGGCGCCGCGCAGCCAACCTAGCGCCAATCACTCGAGGGGATATCGTGGCGAGTTTAAATTTAGAACTAAGGATGAATCCACCACCGAGGGTTGAATGTCGTTCTTGTCGATATTGACGTCTTCGGAAGCCTCGCTGAAACCGCCTGCCTGAGATGCCGGTCCTCAACAAAAAAAAGCAGGTGATACCAGCACCGAGCTACACGGCGCCTTGCTACTTGCTATACTCGGATGCTCGCTTCGACTCAGTTCTTCCCTTTCCCTTCCTATCGAGCCTGCGATACTACCCCCTTCCATCGAGAACCCCCGGTTTAGTTAGCACTACTTCGAACCCCGACCGTGAAAAGCTCACCAACGCACGCGCCTGACCAGTGACGCACCTTTACTACTTAAAAGTGCCGTAGCCAGGACATCAGGACGCTGTACTACGCGGAGAAAATGTTGCCGTACAATCGAGAAATGCAGTTGGGACGTTGAGAAATTTGTTTAAATAATTTTACATCTTACAATTTGATTTATTTAATTGAAATTAGTAACTAGCAATATTGCATTGTTTTTGGCCATTTACAAAGACTATACATTTTTTCAAATGCAAATAAGAATAAATTAAGGTAGTTCTCTCGAAAAAAAAAATTTCTTAACGTGCGTAAGCCAACGTTGCTAGTCAACTTTTAAACTTGAATGATAAATTTTCAACATGAAAAACTAATTGAGTCAGAATAAGTGTGAAAAATAAAACTTTTTTGATTACAGTTGTCATTTTCTATTAGTTTATCGTGGCAACGTTGCTTTTTTAAAAAGGTTAACTTCAAAATTACATTCAATTGTTTTGTACTAATAGTAAACATTAAACGTTTACAAATATCAAAAAGTGTGAATATAGTTATGCATATTTCTGAATCATTTTAAAAAAGCGATGTTGCCATATGTATAAATTTTCGATTAAACAAAAACAAAACTTGGAAAATTTAATTATTTATTTAATTTTACTCTCTTATCTTGCGGTGGAATAAGTTAAAATTAAAATTTATGAAATCAACAAACTTTTAACTATTGAAATCCAATTTTTTAACTTGATCTCTATGATTTATCTATTGGATATTAAAAAAAGTGTCACCAAAAAGATGTATTTTAACCTATACCTGTGTAAAAATAGTGACTTTCAAATAATAATATCTCAGAAGATAAGCCGTAAATTAATTTTATAATTTGTGGAAATACGTATTGAATATTATACTTTTTTGATCAAAGTTTTATTACGTTCTCTATTATTTCGATTTTTGAAACAACTACGTTAACATATTTTTCTAATTGAAAACGTGGAACATATGGAAGATTGTCGAAGACATGGTTAAAAAATACAATTTTTCTAACCACGCAATGAATTTTCATTAGTTAAGTGAGAATTACATCCTTCCACGGTTAATATGTGAAAGAAATTAATTGATCCTGGGAAGGTGACGTGAATAAAAATTCAGGAGTTAATTGTCAAGCAACGTTTCGTCAGCCAATATTTGCTGACCTCATCAGGCTAGATTTATTAAAAAGAAACATAATTTTCTTATAAAAAATCACAAACACAATAAAAAACACGAAAAAACTCGTTATTTACCTGATTAACAGGGGCGGCGACTTGTGTATGGTACATCTGCAAATTCCATAGAGCAAAAATGTCGCCCTGTGGAATTCCATATGGCAAAATTACAGACAAAAAATAAATTTCTTAATAAGAATGTGGATAAATAAATTTACAATTCGAAAAAGATGATTAAAATAAAAAGAAAAAGTAAAAATAATTGAAAAATGACGAAAGAAGTTGAAAATTAATTAATAATTTAACTGATTTTTTATTGAAGGAAGTAATTAAAACTGAAAAAGTTTTATTTGAAAAAATGAAAGAAAAGAATTGAAACTTGCGGAAATTGAATTTAAAAATTAGGGAAAATATTTAAAAACTAATAGAAAAAATTATAAATTGAAGAAAATTTTTGAAAATTGATAAAAAATAATTGAAAATTGTAGCAAATAATTAAAATCATAAAAGAAAAGAATTGTTGCAAATTTAAGAAATTTTTAAATAATTTTAAATTTACTGTTCTCGAAGATTCGAGAAAAGAATTAAAACTTGGGAAATAGAATTTAAAAACGAAGGGAAAAAATGAAAAATAATGAAAATAAAATTCAAGAAAATTTTTATAAAATAGTTGAGAATTGTAGCAAATAATTAAAATCATAAAAGAAAATAATTCTTACAAATTGAAGACATTTTTAACTATAATTTTAAATTTACTATTCTCAAAGAGTGGATTAATTAAATTTTTAATCAATTAAATTTCAAATTAATTGAAGTTCGAAGAATAATAATATATAATTGTAATTGTAGTCTTGTTTATCTTAAATATATTCTATAATTATTTAAATTATTTTTTACAAATTTTTATCATTTTCTTCAATTTACAATTATTTCTATGAATTATTTTATTATTAAATTTATTTTTCAACTAATTTCAATTAGGTACTTTTTGTCACTTTCAATTATTTTTTGATTCATTTTTAATTTTTTTATTATTTATCTAAAATTTGAGTTATTTTTTCAATTTACATTTTTTTTATCATTCTGCAATTATTTTCTTATATTGCAAATATATGTTGAAAATTTTTTAATTATTTTCCACAAACTAAAATTATTTTCTTCAATTTTTAATTATTTTTATTATTTTACAAATATTTTCTCCAATTTTTTATTCTTTTCATTATTCTTTAATTAATTTCCTAGATTTTAAAATATTTTTCTCAAATTTTAATAATTTACTTCATATTTCAAATATTATTGTTATCATTGTGCAATAAATTTCTTCAATTTTCAATTTTCAATTATTTATCTCATTTTTCAAACATTGTTTTTTTTTTAATTTTAATTTTCTTTTATTTTACTGCAATTATTTTCTCCACCTTTTAATTAGATATATTAATTATTTTTCAATTGATTTCCTAAATTTTTGTTTATTATCTCAAATCTAAGTTACTGTATCCACGTTTCAATTTAATACCTAAAATTTCCATTATTTATCACAAATTTCCATTATTGTCTTCAATTTACGATTATTTCTATCAATTGTCCATTACTTTTTGTCATATTCAATTATTTTTTAATTAATTTTCAATTTTTATATAATTTATCGCAACTTCCACTTATTTTTTCAATGTGCAATTATTTTTATCATTCTGCAATTATTTGCTTTCATTATAAATATATGTTGAAATTTTTTCAATTATTTCCTTCAATTTCTAATTATTTTTATTAATTTGCAAAAATTGTCTCGAATTTTTTTATTATTATCATTAGTCTTCAATTCATTTCCTTGATTTTCAAATATATTTCTCACATTTTAATCATTTTCTTCAATTTTCAATTATAAATATCATCATTTTGCAATCAATTTCTTAAATTTTTAATTATTTTTTATTACTTTGCAAATATTGTCTCGAATTTTTTTGTTTTCATTACTCTTTAATTAATTTTCTAGATTTTGAAACATATTTCTAAAATTTTAATAATTTTCTTCAATTTTTAATTATTTTTATTACTTTGCAAATATTTTCTCTAATTTTTTATTAGTGTCATTACTCTTTAATTAATTTCCTAGATTTTAGAATATTTTTCTCAAATTTTAATAATTTTCTTCAATTTCCAATTATTACATTCTCATCCTAAATGAGAAGGTCTTTTTTTGTTATCATTTTGCAATCAATTTCTTTAATTTGTATTAATCTCATTCCTCAATTAAATACCTAAACTTTCAATAATTTATCTCATTATTCAAATTTTTTTCAAATTCATTTTGTTTTATCCTTTTGCAATTATTTTCTCCATCCTTTAACTAGATATAAAAATTATTTTTCAATTAATTTCTTAAATTTTTATTTATTATCTCAAATCTAAGTTACTGTATTTACGTCTCAATATTTTAATCAATCTTTAATAATTTTTTTAAAATTTTAATTACGTTAGTCAATTTTTGATTATTTTTTTTTGTCAAATTGCAATGATATTCTAAAATGTTGTATTGTTTTGATTATTTGTTGATTAATTTCGAAAATTTCAATTATTTCTCTTAAATTTTCCTTATTTTCTTTAATTTACGATTATTTTTATAATTTTTCTTCATTTTTTAATTATTATTCTTATCATTTTGCAATAAATTTCTTCCATTTTTATTTATTCTCACTATTCATTACTCAATTCAATTCCTAAATTTTCAATTATTTATCTCATTTTTCAATTTATTTCTTTAATTTTCATTTTCTTTTATCCTGTTGCAATTATTCTCTACCTTTTAACTAGATATATTAATTATTTTTCAATTAATTTCCTAAACTTTTATTTATTATCTCAAATCTAAGTTATCTCTTCTTTACTTTTCAATGTTTTAATCAATCTTTACTTTTTTTGCTTCAATTTTAATTACGTTCGTCAATTTTTAATTTTTTCTTTTTTCATTTGCAATGATTTTCACAAATTTTATATTTTTTTGAATATTTGTTGATTAATTACGAAAATTTCAAATATTTATCTTAAATTTCCATTGTTTTCTTCAATTTTCGATTATTTATATAATATTGTAATTATTTTCCGAAGTTTAAAATTCTTGAAATCATGTTGTAATAAAGTACTTTCTTTTACTTCACAAATATTCTGTATTTTTTATATTTCTTTTTCTAAAATTGGAATTAATATCTACAAATTTCAACTATTTTTATCACTTTCAAAAATTTTTCTTCAAGGATTTTCATTATTTTTCAATTTTTCCCCTAAATTGTAAATTTAATTTTCGTAAATTAAAATCTTTTTTTTTTAATTTTTTCAAATAAAACTTTATCAGTTTTAACTATTTCCTTTAATATCAAATTAGTTTCATTATTTATTAATTACCTTTAAAATTCTTTTGACATTTTTCAATTATTTTTATAAATATATTTTTTGTTCTTCAAATTTTTTAATGTTTTAATTATTTTTCAATTATTTTTTTCAAATTTCAATTAAGTCTGTCAATTTTTAATTTCTTTTTTTAATTTGCAATGATTTTCACAAATTTTAGGTTACTTTGATTATTTGGTTATTAATTCCGAAAATGTACTCAAAATCAAATAAATTGTCAACTTTTGCGTTACAATAATTACGATAATTAAGAAACTCTTTAATTTATTATTGTTTTACTTCACCCCCATCCCGCCACTCCACCCCTCGGTCAATATTAAATTTGCAGATAGCAAAAATTTACAAGTCTCCTCTCCTGGATTAATTACCTGAATTTTTATTAGGTTTCAAAACAGGGCTGTTATTGATTTAAATCATAATTTAAATCATTGGAAAATTTGCATTAAAATCATGATTTAAATCAAAAAACTTTACAATTCTCCGGATGTCTAAAACTGCATTCAAAACATCGCAAACAATAAACAAGACCCAAAAATTTATGGATAAATCTTAAAAAATTCAATTTCAATATTTTTATCTTTGTAAAATTGAAAAAATTGTGCTAATACATATGATCAAAATACCTACGATTTACAAATTTTTTGTATTATATATTCACAACAATTCTTTTTTTTTAATAAAAAAGGCCCGGTGCCAGAATTTAATGTATCGTGAAAAAACTTTTAAATCGACGAGAATTTTTAAAATGATCCGTGAATTTTGAAAACGATCCGCAAGTTTTTATAAAACTCTGGGAAGGTAGATAAATCCTATATAAAAACTTCAATTTCAATCTTGTATTCTTTAATAATAATATGAAAAATTTAAAGAAAATTAGAAAATGACGAGAATAATTTAATATTAAAGAAAATAATTGAGAAATGCGCAAAATAATTGACAAGTAATAAATTAATGCGAAAACTGTCGAGAATAATCTACAACAGAGCAAAATAATTAAAAAAGTTATTACTGAAAAAAGTATAGAAAATAAATCATAATTGAAAAATCAATTGGAAAGTGAAGCATTGTATTGAAGTTTGAAAAAAACAATATACAACATTCATTTAAAGACATTTAATTTAGTAGGTTTTCTTTTAATACAATTAACTTAGGAAGTTCTGAAAAAAAAATTTAAACATTATTTAAATGAAAAAAATTATTTTTGAAAGATGTTTAAGGCACTTATAAAATGTTTAAACACGGTGATTGTTTTCTTTTCAATGATATAATTGACAATATTTACTTCTTTATTATTATATTACTAATTATTCTACTTTCATAATATAAAGCAATTAATAATTAGATATATATAAAATAAAAACTCATTCGATTTATAATCAATTTAAAAATAATTTTTTTTAAACGTAACTGATTTAAAACAAAAAAATATCTTCTGAAAAATAATTATATTCAAGTTCCAAAATACCCCCTAATTCTTCCAATTGATAACAAAAAATATCAACCTCTAAAAATCATCCTTAAGTAATCGAACATAATTTTGAAAAAATTATATTTAAGTTTTAAAATCGTAAAAATAATCAGAGGGATTATTCCATAGCATATTCTACCATTTTAGAACTAAACTAGAATTTTTTTGTAGAAATTGATAATTTTTTTCGAAATTAATTCCGATTATTTTATTTAGTTGTGGTTTCTATGTGTCTCCTGAGTGTATTCTACCATTTTTTAACATGATTAGTATTTCTTGGCAAAAATTAATAATTTATTTCAAATTCTTATTATTTTTTATTATTTTATTATTTTACTTAAAGAGGTGGCTTTAAAAAGTTGTTAATTCATGTTATTTATGTAATAAATTAGGTGGGATATTGCTGAGTATATTCCACTATTATTGATCTTGAATAGAACGTTTTTGGAAGAATTGATAATTTTTTCAAAATTATTTTCCATCATTTTACATAGAGGTGATTTTTTAAGGATTGTTATAATATTTGCTGTCACTTGAAAAAATTAGGGGTCATGTACCGTAAGTATGATTCACTATTTAAGAACTTAAATATAATTTTTTTTTTTTTTTTTTTTTTTAGAAATTGACTATTTTTTTCAAAATTATTTTCGATTGTTTTACTTAATTTAAGTTTTTAGGTGTTGATTATTTTTCTTGTTAATCAATTAGAAAAATTGTGAAGTATATATACCTAAGTATGTTTCACCACTTTTGAATTTGATTAGAATTTTTTTGTAGAAATTTGTTAACTTTAAAAAAAAATTCTCTTATTTTTCTTAAGGGTAGTTTTTAGAGGTTGATAAGTTTTGTTATCTATTAGAAAAATTAGGGGTCATATTCCTGTGTATGTTCCACCATTTTAGAACTTGAGTATAATTTTTTTCTTGTAATTGATAATTTTGTTCATATTTATTTTCGATTATTTTACTTATTAGAGGTGGTTTTTAAGGGTTGTTAACTTTCGATTGTTTGAAAAATCAAATTACTTTATTTTTTAATAATTACAATAATTAATTAATGAATTAGTATTACTGAAATTGTAAATTTTTAACTTACACTATGAGAAAAATGGATATTCATAGATATTAAAATTTAGTATTTCAATATTCAAACGTAATATCTTAGAAATTAAAAAATAATAATTTTAATGACTAAGATATTAAGTTTGAATTTTTATTTTTCTCAGTGTAAGTCAAAATAGAGTCACTTGAATTTGGCGTGAAAAAGCACATGATTTATTCTTTTTGAATTTAATTTAAATAATTCACTTTAACTTAAAAGTTTTATTTCTTTAAAGCTAACAATTTCTGAGCAGTGACGTTTTTGTTTAGCAATTTTTGTGTGGCTTTATTCTGACGTTTCATGTATGGCGTCGCGAAAAAACGTCACGTAAAATACGACACGCGTGCATGACGTGGTTTGCATATTTTACTTTTTAGTAAGGGATGTCTTCGTGCCCCGTGATAAAACATTGTCTTAGTCGCCTGGAGCGATATTCAAGATAATTAAACCTTGAAAGATTTCTTTACCTTTTTAATTATTGCAATTAAATCTCTTATTGCTGCGGGTTAGCCAAAGCCTATAATTTTTACGATTGATGAATCTGGTGCTATATTCATTTAGAATTCAATAATGATTGATATCAACATTGAGTCAAGTTTTTTGAGATTCAAGTGTTATGAAGATTTTCATTTAGAAGATTAAAATTTCGCAAAATTAAATAAAATAAATAATAATAAATAAATAATACGATTGCACACATTGATTAGTCAATTTTACTTGTTAATATAAAACATATTTGCTAAATTGCAATTGTCATCAGGACCGGCTTAAGGCTGTTACGGGCCTGAAGCACAAAAAAATTTCAGGGCCCCCCTAAAAAAAACAAAAGTTTCTGCATTTTTATCTTATCAGAGTGTCTAGCGAATAATCATTTAAACAATGGAGAAAATGTTCAAAGTATCTTAACAAAATGTAAAAAAAAATGAAATTTTACACAAATTACAAAAATTACAATATAAACCAGTATTATGAATGAACAGATAAGAAAGTTAAGGATAATTTACATTGAAATGGGAAAATTAAAGCAAAAAGATGTAAAAAATGTACTAATTGAAAAACATGCAAAAAATAAATAAATTCTTCAAAAATAAAAAAGTTTAAAAACTCAATGGAAGTAAAAGAAAGGAAATTAAAAAATATGGTAATAATGCGTTATGAAATATTAAACAGTTTAAGGAAGATTGATTAAATAGCTTCTTTAAAATCAAAATACTACGCAATAAATAGTAAAAGTTAAAAAAAAAAAATTGAAATTACAAAAGAGAGGAAAAAATTATTTTCGAAAAGTTAAAATATTTGCGGACATGTTTTTTCAAATTAAACAATTTTAAGAAAAAAACCAATATTTCTAAGAAATAGAGAAATTCTGATCAAATGAGAAAATTTATTATACGACCAAATTTACGAAAAATTAAATAAAAGAAGAAAAATCTTTAAAAATTATAAAAGTTAATAAGTTATGAGAAATGACAAAAAACCAAATAAATATTTTAAAAATCATAAAATTGAAAAAAATAATATTTTACAACTTCCAAATTATAATAATAAATAAAATTAATCACTAGAAAAGTAAATAAATTTATCTAAATATTGTGAAAATAAAACTGTATAAAATTAACTGAAGTATTTTTTGTAGAAAGAATAAAATTAAAAATAAAAATCTAAAAAATAAAAAAGTATTATTAAACGCATAAAAAAAGGAAATTTAAATAAACTATCAAAGTTACCTGAGTAATTTTCTAAAAATACCGAAAAGCAATATAAAACATAACCTACTAAAAAAATTATTTTTTTTTATTATTCTATTATTTTCTTCTGTTGTAGATTATTCTCGACAGTTTTCGCATTCCTTTTTCACTTGTCAATTATTTTGCGCACTTCTCAATTATTTTATTTAGTATTAAATTATTCTCGTCATTTTCTAATTTTCTTTAAATTATTAATTATTTTCTAAAGTCAATTTTATTCTACAATTTTCAATTAAGTTTATTCAATATTCCAAAAAACTTGACTTTTTTCAATTATAAACCATTATTTCAAATTACAATTTATTTCTTCAAATTTTAATTATTTTCTTTAAATTTCAATCACATTATTTAATTTTCAATTATTTTTTCGAATATTAATATGCTTTTTTAATTTTAAATACAATTGTTCAATTATTCTCTTCAGTTCTTAATTATGTTTTAAAAATTTCATTTCTATTCTTCAATTTTAAATTTATTCTTCAATTTCAATTATTTTCTTTGATTCAATTTTTTTCAATCCACCTGTTCAATTAGCAATTATTTCCAACAATTATTTCTATAATTTTCTTAATTTTTCAATTTTCAATTACTTTTTAAATTAAATATTTATAGTTTGATTTTTTAAATTATTTTTTCCAGTTGTGTATTAATCTAGCCATTTTTCGAAAATGGTTTTCAATTGTAAATTATTTTCCTCATTTCTAAATGATTGTTTTTAATATGTAATTATTTAAGTAATTTTGTAAATTTTCTTTCAATTATCAATTATTATATTGAAATTTCAATACAATTCTTCAATTTCAATTTATTCTCTACAATTTTATCCATAATTTTCATCAGTTTTTTAATTGACAATTTATTACCCAAATAGCACGTAATATTGCAGCAACGTTGCAGCAACATTGCCGTGCAATGTCGGCAATATTGCCGCGCAATGTTGCTCTAACGTTGCCTCAATGTTGTCCATGTCCACATTGCTGCAACGTTGCCCTGTAATATTGCTGCAACGTTTCCTGCAATGTTGCTGCAACGTTTCCCTGCAATGTTGCCGCAACGTTGCAGTACTTTTAAAAATAGTACTTAGTAAAGATGACATTTACGGAATAAAAGGAAAGTTCAACCAATGCAAATTACGTTAACTGTTCATTTTTCTGTATAATCAACGTTGTATTTAAGCGTTGTATTGAGCAAATATATTATTGCAACGTTGCAGCAACATTGCAGTGCAACGTTGCGGCAATATTGCAGTACAACGTTGCAGCAATGTGGACATGGACAACATTGAGGCAACGTTGCAGCTCCAACGCGCAGCAATATTGCCAACATTGCACGGCAATGTTGCTGCAACGTTACTGCAATATTACGTGCTATTTAGGTTTTCTCCTTCAATTTTCAATTGACAGTTATTTTCGTTATTTTTCACATATTTTCATGAATTTTTTAATTATTCTCGCCAATTTTCAACTATTTCTCTCAATTATTAATTATTTTCCGCAATTTTCAATTGTTTTCTACAATTTTTTCAATGTTCAATTATTATCTTAAAATTTTTAAATTATTCTTTGATTATTTAAAAATTATTTTGTTCGGTTGTATATTAATCTAGACATTTTTTTAATTTTGTTTTTAATTGTTTAATATTTTCGTCATTTTGTAATTTTTGTTCCAGTTATCAAATATATTTTTCAAATTTTAATTTAATTCTTAAATTTTCAATTTATTTCCTCCACTTTTTATTATTTTTTTCAATTTTAATTATTTTTTTCGATTTCAATTTGCAATTATTTTGAACAGTCATTCCTATTATTTTTTAACTATTTTGTTTAAATTTAATATTCATTTTTTAAACTATTCATTTCAGTTGTGTAATTATATAGTCATGTTTCGAATTTTTTTTTCAGTTGTTAATTATTTTCGTCATTTTTCAGATATATTCTTCAATCTCCTAATTCCCATTCTTTGTATTTGCAAAAATGTAAAGTTTTAAATGACCAACAACAAAGAAAATTTTGTCGTGCGCTGGGGCGGGCGTTAATATTGCTAGTTATTTCTATAATTTTCTTAATTTTTCAATTTTCAATTATTTTTTAAATTAAATATTTATAGTTTGATTTTTTAAATTATTTTTTCCAGTTGTGTATTAATCTATACATTTTTCGAAATTTGTTTTCAATTGTCAATTATTTTCGTCATTTTCCAAAAATTATTTTCAATTTTGCTATTATTCTTGTTATTTTTCAATTATTTTCTTTAATTTTAAGTTATTTCTTACAATATTTAAAAATTTTATTTATTCTCTTAAAATTTTAGAATTATTTTTTAACGTTTTCAATTATTTTTTTCAGTTGTGCATTATTCTAGTCATTTTATGATTTTTTTTTCAATTGTCAATTATTTTCTTTAATATTTTAAAATCCTTGCTTTTCGCAAATTATTTTTCTCCATTATCAATAAGATTCGTTAATTTCGAATTTTTATTTTCTTCAATTCTCAATTTTTTCTTCAAATTTCAATTCCATTTTTTAGTTTTTAATTGTTTTCTTCTATATTCAATAATCTTCGGCTTTTTTCAAATACTTGTTTCAAGTTTTAATTATATTCTTTAAACAATTTAAATTTTCAATTATTTTATTCAATTTTAATTTTTTTTGTCGATTTTCAATCCGTTCGTTCAATACGCAATTATTTCCAACAATTATTCCTACAATTTTCTTCATTTTTCAATTTTTAATTATTTTTTTAAATTTATTGACTAAACAAATCTCATGTGTTTGAATTACAAGTAGAAGAAGATGTATAACAATGATTTTGTTTTTTTTTTAAACAAGGTTCTGGACATTTTTAACTTTGAAAACTCTGTAACTCCGCGAAGTTTCGATCTAGATAATACCTCGCCAAATCTTCCAAATTTAAGCAGGAACATGCTCCTAAAGATAAGTCCAATAGTGCCAAAGTGAGCTCTTTTCATGCGGTTGTACTTTATATATAGTCATATAAGCCAGAATTATCCAAGCTAAAAAAACTACTTTTACTCTGTACGCCTAGAAACCTCTCTTTTTCGTTGAGCGACTGAAAACCACAAATGTTAAAATGAACTTTAAAAAACCAGACTGTAATTTTTCCAATTTTTCCAGGAAACTAGTTTCTAAAGTTTAAGAATCTTAAGAAATTCGAAATCTTACTTTACTAGCAAAAATTCTTTACTTTCACGAGTTTTTATTTCTTTCATATGTATATTTCGTTTTTACATATCTAAGGATGTTGCACAAGGAGAAACATCGCTTTCGCATAATGGGAAATTTTGTTATTTTTTGTGTCAAAACCTAATATCTGTCGAAGGAATTGACCAAAATGGATGATCCTTGGACCAAAATAAAGGCAAATAAAAGTAGAATAAAAGAAAATTGTTGAGAATGATTTTAAAAGAAATTTTGTTATAAAAATTCTGTCCTGAAGCTACTAATTAATAGAAAATCATCAACAAAATTCAAATTTAAGGATCAATAAAAATTTACCATAAAATATTTTCAATTCCTTGAAATTTAGTAGCCCGTGTAGAAAAGTTCCCAGTATTTCCCAGTTTGTAAGTGGGCGCCAGTTGGGGCCAACCTGGGCTTCCCAGTTTTTTTAAATAAGTAAATTGTTACTTAATAATAGTTTCAATACTAAACTTATCGTCAACCTGGCTTTATTTATTGCAAATTCCCTTCATTTCAATTTAAAAATTCATGAAATTCGGCCAAAGCGCTCAAAGTTTCCCATGCAAAATGCATGGAAAAAAAAACTTTTCCATGGAATTGATATAAAATCCATAAAAATTAACATTTTTCGATCGGATAAAGCTGTTTCTCCTCAAAAAAGTTTAAAGAATAAAATCCAATAATTTATTTAACAAATTTTTTATTATTTACTATTTTTTAAAGGTCCATAAAAAATCTTCATAAACGAAAAAAACGTGTAAGATCGTTAAAAAATATTCATTACGACATTTTACACCATTTTTCATCAAACTTTCCTTTAATTACATACAAATTAGTTACAAACAATTGTTGAATTATATTTTTTAATTTGTTTAAACAAATTAATATTGTTTATTTGGAACTTTTCATCTAATAGAGTTAGAGACTTGTAACTTTTTTTTTAATATTGCAACTATTTAAGTTGAGTAAATCCTAATATAAGAAAGAAAATTAAATATAAAATTATAAAAATTGTTTAAACAAATTAATATTGTTTATTTGCAACTTTTCATCTATTAGAGCTAGAAAGTTGTAAATTTTTCTTAAATTTGCAACTATTCAAGCCTACAAAAGATTAATATTAATAATAAACAAAAATCCACAATTACAAAAATTGTTTAAACAAATTAATATTGTTTATTTGCAATTTTTTATCTAATTGAGTTACAGAGTTGTAACTTTTTATTAATTTTGCAATTTTTCAATCCTAATGAAGCCCAGTATTAATCGTAAAGTAAAATCAGCAATTATAAAAATTGTTTAAACAAATTAGTATTGTTAATATTAATATTGTAATACAGTTCCCAAACTGTATTAGAGTTGTGAATAAACAATATTAATTTGTTTAAAAGAGTTTTATAATTATGAATTTTCGTTTACTATAAGTTTTGGGCGTTTATAGGCTTAAAAATTGCAAAATTAAGAGAAAGTTATAACTCTCTAGCTCAATTCGATGAATAATTGCAAATAAACAATATTAGTTTGTTTAAACAATTTTTATAATTGTTGATTTTCGTTTATTATTAATATTCAGCTTTTATATTCTTGAATAGTTGCAAAATTAAATGAAAGTTTTAACTCTAAAGCTCAATTAGATAAAAGGTTGCAAATAAACAATATTAATTTGTTTAAACATTTAGTGTAATTGTGGATTTTTGTTTATTATTAATATAAGGCTTTCATAGGTTTTAAAAGTTGCAAAATTAAGAGAAAGTTTCAACTCTCTAGGTCAATTAGATGAAAAGCTGCAAATAAACAATATTAATTTGTTTAAGCAATTTTTATAATTGTGGATTTTCGTTTATTATTAATATTAAGCTTTCATCAGCTTGAAAAGTTGCAAAATTAGGAGAAAATTTCAACTCTGTAGCTCAATTAGATAATAAGTTACAAATAAACAATATTAATTTGTTTAAACAATTTTTATAATTGTGAATTTTCGTTTATTATTAATTTTAAGCCTTCATAGGCTTAAAAAGTTGCAAAATTATTAAGAGAAAGTTTCAGCTCTCTAGCTTAATTAGATGAAAAGTTGCAAATAAACAATATTAACTTGTTTAAACAATTTCCATAATTGTGGATTTTCGTTTATTATTAATATTGAGCCTTCATAAGCTTGAAAAGTTGCAAATTTAAGAGAAAGTTTTAGCTCTCTAGCTCAATTAGATGAAAAGTTGCAAATAAATTAGTAGTTTTCTACTAAGAATTAACAGTTTTTTACTAAGAATTATTAGTTTTTTACTAAGAATTATTAGTTTTTTACTAAGAATTAGAGGAAAAATGAGCCATGAATTTGACTAATTCATAGTAGAAAACTACTAATTCTTAGTAGAAAACTACTAATTCAGATTTAGAGAGTTAATCTATCTCTGTAAACATACATTTTAAATCACTTCAACAAAGTTTGTTTCTCAGTTCCATTTCAAATTTTCAATTGCAGGTTACAGAGTGTAATACAATTTTAAATTATAAATGAATTTCGATAAATAAATTTGCCTCGTCAATTTAACAAACTGACATTCTCTTTATTCTGCAAAGGCCGATGGTGCAATTACCTGCACAATACACTGAATATTCTAAATTTCTACCTTTTGTTTCGATATAAATTAATTTTTATTCAACAAAGAGTTTTTTCGCTACTTTTGCAATATTTTCTGATTGAAAAATTAAGTTAATGTAATATTATTAAATGTACATATCACTCAATAATTGTGATGTGCTAAACAAAATTTAAACCTTTTATCGGAAATTGTTTTGCTTTTCGCGTTTTTTATGTTATAATTGTCATTTTAAACTGCTCAAAACAAAATTTTTTTTAGCAAAAATAGGATAATATAAAAGGAAAATTCTTAGTCTCTCCAAGTGTCCAAGTCATTCAAAAAATGTTTTACGATTCACATAAGAAGCTGAAACTGTTTTTTATTGTCTGTCATTCTTTTAGTTTTGTCATATTATAATATGATATTAATTTAATGATAATTATTTTTATCATTACCTTCTGTAATTAAGTTATTATTATTATAATCATTACCAGTGGCGTAACTGGGAAGGCAAGGGCCCTGGGGCAAAAAAGAAAATGGGGCCCCAATTTAATGATTTACAAGTTTAATTAATTCATTCATTCATTAATTCTGTCCACACCTGACAATTGCCACTATAGTTTTTACTTTTGAAATTTTAAATCATAGTTCACCTTTTTAAAAAATGTTCTCAAATTTTAAATTTATAGCTATTTTAATTACTTCAAATTTCAGTTAAAGTGAACTTGCATTGATTAAAAGTTCAATTAATCGACGTTTCAAATATACTAAATTTGAAGTGATTTAAAAATTATTTCAATTTTTAATAATTCTTTTCTATTAAGATTTCAAATACTTAAACTGCAATTTTGTACTAATTTTTATTATTTTCCAATTATTTTCTGCAATTTTTAATTATTTTTAAATTGTTTCCCTAAATCTCAAATTTACCTTCTTCAAATTTCAATTATTTTGTTTAGTTTTTTCAATCACTTTTTCAATTTTAATTATTTTTCCTTTGACATTCAATCAATTTAATTATTAAATCCTAAATTTTATATTATTCATCAGGAATTTCAATTAATTTTTTTAATTTGCCATTATTTTTGTGAATTTGCAATTATTATATTCAATTTTTAATTTTTTTCATAATGTCTTATTTAATTTCCTGAACTTTCAAATATATATATCTCAATTTTCAATTATTTTGTTCTTTTTTTATTTCTTTTTATTATTTTGTAATTATTTCCTCCATCTTTTAATATTTTTATTATTTTTCAATTAGTTTCCTAAATTTTCAATTTTTATCTCAAATTTAGATTATTGACATCAATTTTCCATTATATAACGATTTTTCAATTATTTTCATTTGCTTAATAATAAATTCTACAAATTTTCTCTTATTTTCTTCAATTTATAATTATTTTCAATATTTTGGCATTACTTTTAAAAATTTTAATTATTTATCCAAAATTTCAATTATTTTCATCAATTTTCGTTATTTCTGCGATTTTCTACTTATTATTCTCTTTAATTAACAATTGTTAAATAATTTTGTAATTTTTCTCTTTTTTAACATATATTCAATGATTTTTTCAATTACTTTTCTCAAATTTTATTTACTGTTTTCAATTTTTCATATTTTAATTATTTTTATCATATTTCCATTTTTTTCTCAATCTTAAATTAATTTTAGCATATTTTAATTATTTTGTTCAATTTTTAATTAATTTCATCATTTTTTAAATTTTTTTCCTTGATTATTAATTATTATTTTCATTTTGTAAAATTATTTTCTAAGATTTTTAAGTATTTTTCTAAAATTTTAATGGTTTTCATCAATTTTAAATAATTTTTATTTGTTTTAATAATTTCCAATTTTTTATTATATTTATTTATAGCTTTTTTCAATTATTTTCTCCAATTTTTAGTTATTCTCAATTTTTTTAATAATTTTCTAAGATATTCAAGTCTTTTTCTCAAATTTTAATTATTTTCTTGGTTATTTAAAAAAATTAGTGTTTTTTCCATTACTTATTTCAAATTTTAGTTATTTTATTGTAACCTTTTATTGATTTTATCATTTTTCAATTATTTTCTTCAAGTTTCAAATTTTAAAATAATTTTTCAATTATTTTCCCTGGTTTTTTAATTATTTTTCCTTTGACATTCAATCAATTTAATTATTCATTCCTGAATTTTATATTATTCATCATAAATTTTAATTAATTTTTTTAATTTGCCATTATTTTTGTGAATTTGCAATTATTATATTCAATTTTTAATTAATTTCATAATGTCTTAATTAATTTTCTGAACTTTCAAATAGTTCACTGTTTATTTCTTTTTATTATTTTGTAATTATTTCCTCCAACTTTTAATATTTTTCAATTAATTTCCTAAATTTTCAGTTATTATTTCAAATTTATATTAATGACATCAATTCTTTATAATATAACGATTTTTCAATTATTTTCATTTGCTTAAAAATAAATTCTACAATTTTCCAATTATTTTCTGCAATTTTTAATTATTTTTAAATTGTTTCCCTAAATCTCAAATTTACCTTCTTCAAATTTCAATTATTTTGTTTAGTTTTTTCAATCACTTTTTCAATTTTAATTATTTTTCCTTTGACATTCAATCAATTTAATTATTAAATCCTAAATTTTATATTATTCATCAGGAATTTCAATTAATTTTTTTAATTTGCCATTATTTTTGTGAATTTGCAATTATTATATTCAATTTTTAATTTTTTTCATAATGTCTTATTTAATTTCCTGAACTTTCAAATATATATATCTCAATTTTCAATTATTTTGTTCTTTTTTTATTTCTTTTTATTATTTTGTAATTATTTCCTCCATCTTTTAATATTTTTATTATTTTTCAATTAGTTTCCTAAATTTTCAATTTTTATCTCAAATTTAGATTATTGACATCAATTTTCCATTATATAACGATTTTTCAATTATTTTCATTTGCTTAATAATAAATTCTACAAATTTTCTCTTATTTTCTTCAATTTATAATTATTTTCAATATTTTGGCATTACTTTTAAAAATTTTAATTATTTATCCAAAATTTCAATTATTTTCATTAATTTTCGTTATTTCTGCGATTTTCTACTTATTATTCTCTTTAATTAACAATTGTTAAATAATTTTGTAATTTTTCTCTTTTTTAACATATATTCAATGATTTTTTCAATTACTTTTCTCAAATTTTATTTACTGTTTTCAATTTTTCATATTTTAATTATTTTTATCATATTTCCATTTTTTTCTCAATCTTAAATTAATTTTAGCATATTTTAATTATTTTGTTCAATTTTTAATTAATTTCATCATTTTTTAAATTTTTTTCCTTGATTATTAATTATTATTTTCATTTTGTAAAATTATTTTCTAAGATTTTTAAGTATTTTTCTAAAATTTTAATGGTTTTCATCAATTTTAAATAATTTTTATTTGTTTTAATAATTTCCAATTTTTTATTATATTTATTTATAGCTTTTTTCAATTATTTTCTCCAATTTTTAGTTATTCTCAATTTTTTTAATAATTTTCTAAGATATTCAAGTCTTTTTCTCAAATTTTAATTATTTTCTTGGATACTTAAAAAAAATTAGTGTTTTTTCCATTATTTATTTCAAATTTTAGTTATTTTATTGTAACCTTTTATTGATTTTATCATTTTTCAATTATTTTCTTCAAGTTTCAAATTTTAAAATAATTTTTCAATTATTTTCCCTGGTTTTTTAATTATTTTTCCTTTGACATTCAATCAATTTAATTATTCATTCCTGAGTTTTATATTATTCATCATAAATTTTAATTAATTTTTTTAATTTGCCATTATTTTTGTGAATTTGCAATTATTATATTCAATTTTTAATTAATTTCATAATGTCTTAATTAATTTCCTGAACTTTCAAATAGTTCACTGTTTATTTCTTTTTATTATTTTGTAATTATTTCCTCCAACTTTTAATATTTTTCAATTAATTTCCTAAATTTTCAGTTATTATTTCAAATTTATATTAATGACATCAATTCTTTATAATATAACGATTTTTCAATTATTTTCATTTGCTTAAAAATAAATTCTACAATTTTTCTATTATTTTCTTCAATTTATAATTATTTTCATTATTTTTGCATTATTTTAAAAATTTTTAATTATTTATCCGAAATTTCAATTATTTTCATCAATTTTCGTTATTTCTGCGATTTTCTAATTATTCTCTTTAATTCAAAATTCTTAAATAATTTTGTAATTTTTCTTTTTCTTTAACATATATTCTATGATTTTTTCAATTATTTTTATCAAATTTTATTTACTGTTTTCAATTTTTCATATTTAAATTATTTTCATCATATTTCAATTTTTTTTTCAATCTTAAATTATTTTTAGCATATTTTAATTATTTTGTTCAAATTGAAATTAATTTTATCATTTTTCAATTATTCTCAATCTTTTCAATTAATTTCTAAGATCTTTAATACATTTTCTCGAATTTTAATTAATATTTTGGATACTTAAAAAAAAATTAGTTTTATTTCCATTATGTATAGAGAAATTAGAGAATATTTTAAACTAATTTTACAGTCTGCTATTTTATAGGAGTATAAACGTTTAGTTTATGGAGTTGTTTTTTCGCTTATCACTGCACCTAACAAGGGCATTCGTTTTTATTGTTTGTCTGTAGCACAGAAATGCATATAAATTTTATTATCAAAAGTTGCACATTATTCTATAGAAAACCCAGTTGTAACAAAGTCAAGTTTCATATTTTAAAAGCCCGATAATAATTATAAATAATTTAACTGTGAATATTTCCAATACAAGTGTAACAATTATATTTTATTTTATAATTAAGATGCCACTTCTGTGTAACTGTTTCAAATTATCCACTTTTGTAAATAAGTGTTTTCTCGAATTTTAAATTTTTAATAGAAAAAAATAATAATAGAAATTTCTTGACAAGTCTATTTAGGTGAAGGTATATTTTGCTGAATAATAAATACAATCTTTTAACTAAAATGATTAATATAGGTATAATAATATAAAGAATTGTAAACCTGAGAATGATAAGTAATAGAGAATAAAAACATACAATGAATACAGGACATAACTTTTTAAACTTTATCATGATAAATTGTTAAAATTGTAATGATCAGTGGCGTAACTTTTAAAGGGCAAACTGGAGCAATGCAAAGTGGGGCCCTTGATCAACCCTAATAGACCCTTTTTAAAAAAAATTCCAAAAACCTTACTAATTGTAGTAACCTATTGTTTCTACATCTTGTTTTATCAACAATTAAAAATATTTTATTAATATTTAAAAATCAATTTATATAAATAAAATAAATATTTAATCAGGACAAAATTTAAAATAATTTACAATAAAAAGAATTGCAAAAAATAATTGAAATTAAACAAAATAATTGCAAATTTTGCAAATTAATTAAAAAAAAAATTAAGTAAATTAAAAATTGGGGAAAGTAATTAAAACAATCATAGAAACATAAAGAAAAAAAAGTTTTAAACATAAAGAAAATAATTTTAATTTAAGAAAAATACTTGAAAATCTTACATGTAAATTAAAAAAAAATTGAGTAATGCAAAATTAGGGAAAATAATTGAAAATTGAAAAAAATGATTAAAAATTGAGGTAAATCAATAAATATTAAAAAAATTAATTAAATTTTGAGAAAATTACATAAAATATTTTTAATAAAGAAAAGTCAGAAAAAATTTCAGAAAAATACGGAAAACTTTTAGAAGTTCATTGAAATAACAGAAAATTATAAAAAATTAGAGAAAATTAATAAAAAAAGATAAACATACTTTAAAATTGAAGGGAACAACTTTTAATTATAAAGAGAAATAAGTATAAACTTTATGGAAATTCAGAAAAAAAACGAAAGTAATGGAAAATTAAAGAAAATATAAAAAAAATAATATAAATAATTGAAAATTGACTGAAATAACTGAAATTGAATTCGAGGGAAATACTTGAAAAATGATAAAATTAATTCAAAATTGAAAAAAAGAATTGAAATATGCTGAAAAGAATTAAGAATTGAAGAAGATACTAAGAAATTTGAGAAAAACATTCAAAAATCTTAGAAAATAATTTTAAAAAATAAGAATAATTGGGGAATCGATAAAAAACTATTTTTTTTAAATATCCAAAATAATAATTAAAATTTGAGAAAAAGACTTGAAACTCTTCGAAATTAATTGAAAAAATTAAGAATAACTAAAAATTGGAGAAAAGAATTGAAGAAAGCTAAAAATAAATAATACAAAAATTGGAATTTATTAAAAACAATTAAAATAATTAAAAATTGTAGAATATATTTAAAATTTTAGAAAAATACTTAAAAATCTTAGAAAATAATTTTATAAAATAAAAATAACAATTAACAGTCATGTAAAATAATTGAAAAATGATAAAAATAATTTAAAATTGAACAAAATAATTGAAATAAGCGGAAAATAATTTAAGATTGAAAAAAAATTGAAATATGATGAAAATAATTTAAATATGATAAATTGAAAATGATAAATAAAATTTGAGAGAAAAAATTGAATAAATCATAGAATATATGTTAAAAAAAAGAAAAATTACAAAATTATTTAACAATTTTTAATTATAGAGTATAATTAGAAAATCACACAAATAACGAAAATTGATGAAAATAATAATTGAAATTTCCTATAATTTGTTGTAATTTTTGAAAATTATACCAAAAGGATGAAAATAATTAAAAATCAGAGAAAATAATATAAAAAATCATATATAATTGAAAATTGAATGAAATAATTGAAGAATGATTAAATTAATTCAAAATTGAAGAAACTAAGTGTAATATGCTGGAAATAATTTAAGATTTAGAAAAAATTGCAATATGATAAAAATAATTTAAATATGAAAAATTGAAAATAATGAATAAAATGTGAGGAAAATAATTGAAAATCTTAAAAGTAAATTGAAAAAAAATTAAATAATGAAAAATTAGAGAAAATATTTGAAAATTGAAAAAATAATGATTTAAAATACAATTAAATAAATTAAAATAGAAAAAAATATTTGAAATTTGAGAAAATAAGAAGTTCATTGAAATAAAAGAAAATTTTTAAAAAATTAGAGAAAATAAATGAAAAAAAATAAACATAATTTAAAACTGAAAAAAATAAGTTTTAATTAAACAGAAATAATTAACAACTTTTTGGAAATTACGAAAAAGAACGAGAAAAAGAACGAAAGTAATTGAAAATTGAAGAAAATATATAAAAAATAATATAAATAATTGAAAATTGAATGAAATAATTGAAATGTCAGCTAAATAGTTTAAAATTGTTGAAATAATAAAACAAATGAAAAGAATTGAAAATTGAAGGAAATAAATTTTGGAAAATAATTGAATAATGATTTTAAATTTTAAAACACGAAGAAAATAATTGAAATAAGATATAAACAGTGATAAGTTGTAAACAATAAATGACATTTAAGTGAGATAATTGAAAAAATTACGGAATTTTTTTTAATTAAGGAGGTTTATCCAAAAAACCATTTTCTACAGATTCATCTAAAAATTTAATGACATATTAAATACATTACTTTACATGTACTGGTACAATTTTATTGAATTTTACCGTTCTGTTTTTAAGATATAAATTTATAAAGTTGGGACTTTTACATGGAAACAGTAACAAAGCGCGCAAAATGACAATATTTTAATTGATTAAAAAAATACGGTTCTACAAATTTTTTAAAAAAACTAATATATTTTAAACTGTAATATAATACAACTTTTACAACAATATTTAATTAATTTACCGTACCGTTGTTAAGAAAATGTTATTTAAGGGTAGTAATTCTTCACTTTTTTGAAATAATCAGGAAGAAAAACATTTAATAGCTTCAAATTTTCAACGGAAAATTTTTTTTCGAATAAAATTTGATTGTGTAATGATTTTAACTACAAAATACTATTTAGAAACCAAATTATAAAAAGAAATTAAATTAAAAAAACTATTGACTATCATAGTCCGATAGAATGAGAACTGCTTGAGGGTATAAGCGTCCTTAAAGAAAAATTAATTGTTTGAGAAAAATACATGAAGATCTTAGAAACCAATTGAAAAGAAAGAGAATAACTAAAAATTGGAGAAAAGAATTGAAAAAAGCTAAAATTAATTGAAATTTACAATAATTAATAAGAAATTTTGGAAATAATGAAAACGAATGAAAATAATTAAAAATTGAATAAGTAATTAAAATTTTAGAAAAATAATTTAGAAACTGAGAATAATATAAGTATTTGAAATTCGAGAGGAAAATAATTAAATCTGAAGTTGTTGTAAACTGTTAGAAAATTATTATATCCCAATGTGTTAAATAAAGGTTTAAATTATTTTTAGCTTATATTCCATATTAATTTGCACCTTTTATACTGTATTATTCAACTTTAAAAAACGCATAATATTTAAGACATCCAAAGTAATGATAAAGACAGTTAAGAATACTGCAAAGATCTTTTTCGAAGAAGGGCGACAACGTTTTAAAAAATAGCGGAAAGTTTTCTTAAATAACAAAGGAGTCAAATTGAAGAGCGTCACATTTATATTGGCGTCTAACCTTTGTTATTTGAAAAAACTTTTCAGTGTCATTTAGGAACTTTTTTTTACTATTTTTTCGCAAAAACTACTTCAAAGAATCCTTGAAGATTTTTAGTCATATTTGTCGTAATATGATCAGTTGATGTAATATTAGTGGTTTATTTTGTTATCTTTCGACATTTTTTAAATTAAAAAATAATCGAAAATAATTCTGAATTCGATTATTTTTCTTAAGGGTCTCTTCCGAGGTCTCTTCTAAGGGTAGTTAATCTTTGTTATTATTTGGAATAACTAGGGGATATCCTCCCACATAACATCCATGGTTCTAGAACTTTCTAATAATTTTTTTGTGGAAAAAGATAATATTTTTCAGAATTATTTTCGATTATTTTTCTAAGGGGTGACTTTCGAGGGTAGTTAACCCTTTTTTCAACTTGAATAACTGGGAGATGTCCTCTCATATATCTCCTATGGGTTTAGAAGTTAAACATAATTTTTTTGTGGAAAAATTTATTAACTTATGTCGGATTTTGTCATTTTGAATTTTTTGGTTATATGGGGGTTGCTGTTTATACGCAGGGGTTGATTTTAGAAAGTTGATCTACAGGTCATTGAAGACCAAAAAAATAGCAAAAAAATACGGTATATTTGTTTTTTTCCCCCGTGGATCCGCCTATGTTCCTTATTTTAAATTGGATTTAAATTAATCAGGGTCGAATCAAGGCTGTTACGGGCCTGAAGCACAAAAAAATTTCAGGGCCCCCCTAAAAAAAACAAAAGTTTCTGCATTTTTATCTTATCAGAGTGTCTAGAAAATAATCATCTAAACAATGGAGAAAATGTTCAAAGAATCTTAACAAAATGTAAAAAAATGAAATTTTACATAAATTACAAAAATTACAAAATTTTATTAAAACCAGTATTATGAACGAACAGATAAGAAAGTTAAGGATAATTTACATTAAAATGGGAAAATTAAAGTAAAAAGATGTTAAAAATGTACTAATTGAAAAACCTGCAAAAAATAAATAAATTCTTCAAAAATAAAAAAGTTTAAAAAATCAAAGAAAGTAAAAGAAAGGAAATTAAGAAATATGGTACTAATGCGTTATGAAATATTAAACAGTTAAAGGAAGATTGATTAAATTGCTTTTTCAAAATCAAAATACTACACAATAAACAGTAAAAGTTTTAAAAAAATCGAAATTACAAAAGAGAGGAAAAAATGATTTTCAAAAAGTTAAAATATTTGTGGACATGTTTTTTTAAATTAAGAAAATAAATAAGATAATCAGTAAAAAACGGAAAAATGTTACTAAAGATAAAAAAAATACTTTAAAAACTTGTTTTGAAAAAAAAAGCAAAAAGCAATAATTTTTTTAAATGAAGAATTAAGTAAAAAGAATTAAACAATTTTAAGAAAAAAACCAATATTTCTAAGAAATAGAGAAATTCTGATCAAATGAGAAAATTTGTTATAAGATCAAATTTACTAAGAGTTAAATAAAAGAAGAAAAGTCTTTAAAAATTATAAAAATTAATAAGTTTTGACAAATGACAAGAAACCAAATAAATATTTTAAAAATCATAAAAATGAAAAAAATTATATTTTACAACTTCCAAATTATAATAATAAATACAATTAATCACTGGAAAAGTAAATAAATTTTTCTAAATATTGTTAAAATAAAACTGTAAAAAATTAACTGAAGTATTTTTTGTAAAAAGAATAAAATTTAAAAAAAAAATCTAAAATTACCAATTATTTACAGCAATTATTTCTATAATTTTCTTAATTTTTCAATTTTCAATTATTTTTTAAATTAAATATTTATAGTATAATCACTGGAAAAGTAAATAAATTTTTCTAAATATTGTTAAAATAAAACTGTATAAAATTAACTATATTTTTGTAAAAAGAATAAAATTAAAAAAAAATCTAAAACATCTAAAAAATAAAAAAAGTATTTTTTAAACGCATAAAAAAAAACATTTAAAAAAAAATGTACCTAAATAATTTTCTAAAAATACAGAAAAGCAATATAAAACATAACCTACTATAAAAATTGTTTGAAAAAGAAAGAAATTGCACAAAAGAATAATTTAATATTTCAAGAAAGTAATATAAATTAGTGTGTAAATAAGTCTACAATTTTTTCTATAATTTTCAACTGTTTTCAATTTACAATTATTCTCCTTGAATTTTATAAATATTCTTTAACTTTTTTAATTATTTTTTTCTGTTGTAGATTATTCTCGACAGTTTTCGCATTCCTTTTTCACCTGTCAATTATTTTGCGCATTTCTCAATTATTTCCTTTAATAATAAATTATTCTCGCCATTTTCTAATTTTCTTTAAATTATGAATTATTTTCTAAATTCAATTTTTCTTCAATTTTTATTATTTTCTTCAAATTTCAATCACATTTTTCAATTGTTAATTATTTTTTTGAATATCAACATGCTTTTTTAATTTTAATTACAATTGTTCAATTATTCTCTTCAGTTCTTAATTATATTTAAAAATTCCATTTCTATTCTTCAATTTTAAAATTTTCTCTTAATTTCAATTATTTTCTTCGATTCAATTTTTTTTAATCCAGTTGTTCAATTAGCAATTATTTCCAACAATTATTTCTATAATTTTCTTAATTTTTCAATTTTCAATTACTTTTTAAATTAAATATTTATAGTTCGATTTTTGAAATTATTTTTTCCAGTTGTGTATTAATCTGTACCATTTTTCGAAATTGGTTTTCAATTGTCAATTATTTTCGTCATTTTCCAGAAATTATTTTCAATTTTTCTATTATTCTTGTTATTTTTCAATTAATTTCTTTAATTTTTAGTTATTTCTTACAATATTTAAAAATTTTTTATTTATTCTCTTAAAATTTTGGAATTATTTTTCAACGTTTTCAATTATTTTTTTCAGTTGTGCATTATTCTAGTCATTTTATGATTTTTTTTTTCAATTGTCAATTATTTTTTTTTATATTTTAAAATCCTCGCCTTTCGCCAATTATTTTTCTCCATTATCAATAAAATTCGTTAAATTAAAATTTTTATTTTCTTCAATTCTCAATTTTTTCTTCAAATTTCAATTCCATTTTTCAGTTTTTAATAGTCTTCTTCTATATTCAATAACTTTCGGCTTTTTTCAAATCCTTGTTTCAATTTTTAATTATATTCTTTGAAGAATTTTAATTTTCAATTATTTTATTCAATTTTAATTATTTTTGTCGATTTTTAATCCATTCGTTCAATGCGCAATTATTTCCAACAATTATTCCTATAATTTTCTTCATTTTTCAATTTTTAATTATTTCCTTTAAAGTTTTTGTTATATTTTATTAATTTTTTTTCATTAGTCTATTAATCTAGTCATTTTGTAGATATTTTCTTCAATTTTTTAATTATTCTTATTTTTGAATTTTTTCTTTTAATTATTAACTATTTTTCGCAATTTGAAATTATATCCTACAATTTTTCAATTTGCAATTAGTCTCTTAAAGTTTTATAATAAGTCTTTGAGTTTTTCAATTATTTTTGTTGTTGTTGTGTATTAATCTAGCCATTTTTCGAATTTTGTTTTTAATTGTAAATTATTTTCACGTTTTGTAATTTTTCTCCATTATTATCGATTTTTTTTTAATTGCAGTTTAATTTTTAAATTATGAATTTATTTCTTCAAGTTTTTATCATTTTCTAAAGTTTTTAATTATTTTCAATTTAAAAAATTTTTTTGTTTTGATTTTCAATCCAGTTGTTGAATTTGCTATTGGTTTCAGCAATTATTCTTATAATTTTCTTAATTTTTCATATTTTCTGTTTAAATTGAATGTATATTGTTTAATTTTTTAGATTATTTTTAACAATTGTGTATTTATCTAGCCATTTTTCGAATTTTGTTTTTAATTATCAATTATTTTCGTCATTTTTCACGTATATTCTTTTCCATTTTGTAATTATTCTCGTAATTTTTATTATTTGCATTTCCGAAAATTTATAGTTTTAAACGACGAATATCAATGTAAAGTTTCTCATTAATGTTGCTGTTAATTAATATTTTACTACATACATGTAATAATTGCAACTTTGATTAATTGAAACTTACAAGTTTGAAAAAATTAAAGTTTGAGTTAATTGACGTTTAGGATTTATATAAATAATAATGACTTGGAATTAATTTAGTTTAATATAGTTTTCGACTTTCTTTCTATCAAATTTTTTTTTAAGATTAAATTCTGATCATTTAAATTTCAATTTTTCATATTATTATTAAAGAATACAAGATTGAAATTGAAGTTTTTAGGATTTATCTACCTTCCCAGAGTTTCTTAAAAATTTGCGGATCGTTTTCCAAATTTACGGATCATTTTAAAAATTTTCGTCGATTAAGTTTTTTTCACGATAAATTAAATTCTGGCACCTGGCCCTTTTGGGTTCCGGGCTCTGAAGCACGTGCTTCATGTGCTTCAAGGTAGATCTGCCCCAGAAATTAATGATTTCAATTTGGGATGAAAAATAGCCAATAAGAAGGCTAAAATTTGAATAGGAAGAATTAAAATATGAGAGTTGAACAGTTATAAATTTCTTATAAGAATTGAATCTTACTTTTAGAAAAAAAAACGATTGAAAAATTCGTGGTGGAAAGTTTCGTAGTTGGTTATCTTGTTTGTAAATGTAAACAGCCTGTGAGGTCCTAAGGAAGGCAATTAGTGTGCTGTAGCTTAGAGCGATTGCTTCATCACACAGGTGCAATGTTGACACAAGATGCACTAATTAAAAGTTCCAGGTATCGAGAAAGAGGTAACTTATTGTACTTCTCAGATTGTAACTGGATGGACAATGACAATTGAATCGAAATAACTTTTCGGGTTAACACTAATTTTGACTGGTTCAATGATGATTCAAACTTTTGCTTGGTTCAGTTCTAGTCTCAAACTCTTGATTAATTGGAACTCTTGGTTTAGTACTTGAATGCAATACTCGGTTCAATTCTTGATTAATTCACGTTCATTCCGCAGCGTTCAATGATTAGAAGTTGTACAGTTAATTCAAAATTCAAAATTATTAGTTCTGCACATTATATTACTACTTGGATGATTTTTGGATTGGTTTATATATCCAATACTTTCCATTGAAAAAGTAAAATCCTGTATTGATCAATAGAACAGACGTTATATGGGTCAAAAATTAGAATATTTCAAAATTCCGATAAATTGTCATTCTCAATCTTAAATTTCGGTCTGATAAAATTTATATAAAACTAAATTAGTGGAATCGTGGCACGTCTATAGCTCATCTCAAGTTTATGTATTTGTTAAAGAAAGAACAGTGTTATTTAAAAAACCACATTTTACAAAATTTCACTTTATATATATTTAAGTTACATATTTTGATTACAGGATAAATCTATAATTTTAACAAAAGTAAAGTACTAAGACAATAAAAGTAATTACGAAACACATAAATTAAAGAATAAACTCACAGTGAATATTAACGAAAATTGCTCTGTCGTAAATGCACTAATAGTTGCGGGGTAAATAGATAAAGATCTTCTAAAAGTTTAAATGCACATAAATAAATTACTTTAAAAATTATCCTGTTTAATGTTGCGATCAACAATATTTAACAAAAATTAAGAACAAAGTGTTGAAAACTCTTTTCAAACTAATATTCATGTCATTTTAAAAACTAATAAAATCCTTTTAGTGTCTTTCAAATTTCACGCCTGCGCGAAATTTAATCTTTTTAAAAATAAAATCCATCTGTAGCGCTATAAAGTCAAAAAAAAAAACTTTCTTAACAATTTTCACCACTTCTTTCTTAATTTCATTGTTTACGATTATAAAAATCTTACACATTTAATACTTGATTAATTAATCTGATAAAACTTTTGCCGCAAATTAGAAAACAAAAATATAAAATCTTATAATTATAAATACAGTGAAATACTTAATTTCTAACAATTGTATGCTAATGTGATATTTTAATTTTTAAAATTAGGTCAAAATTTCAAAGATTTTCTCTAATCGGAATTTCATGGCCACATAAATTTCAATAAAATGAAAAACAAAAAGTATAATAAATCTTTGCTTTTACATTATACAAGGAATGATCACATTCTTCGTTGATACTAACAATATCATTCTTCTGACACCTACTTTTTTCTACACTATTGATGTTAATAGTCTTAAATATAAATATTTTTAATCTCTCACAAAATTTGTATCTCATTTAACAAGAAATTTTGTCTGTATTGAAAATACCTTGAAATTATTTTCTTTGATAACAAAAGGTCGCATAGAAAAAAGGCTCAGATTCTGTAAAAGTGAGTACATTTTGATTTCAGAATTGTAAATTTTTTTCGACAAAAAGAAACACTTTTTGTCAAGTCATTGACTCACTTTGATGTAATATCGATTCGGTTGCGACTTCCACCATGTACTTCTGGCTTTCATCCACCAGGCTTTTGGCCCCAAAATATTTGGTTGCGATGATACCTTTGATAATTTACTCCACAGTCACAGACTTTGCAAGATTCCTGGGACAGTCAATGTTACAACCTCGTAAAACTGCAATATGGAAAGACAGAAGTTGCATTGGAATTACTGTTAAAACTCCTTGAAGACAATCAACAGTTTGCGGAATTTCCAAAGTCCTATCAGCAAACGATTTTGTTTCCTCATCTCCTTCCTGGCAGATTAAAATCGGTCTTCCATCTCGAGCAGTAACTTGTTGTAAAGCATTCATGCATTTCTAAAAACAAAAAAAAATTATTACAATAAAAATACAATTACAATAAAACCAAAATAGATATCCCAGAACCAAATAGACTTTAAAAACAACTATTAAAATTCTGTTTAGAAATTGCTTAAGAGTGTTCCAGAGCCAAGGCGCAGAATGTTTGTTTGTTAATCACGTTAAAACTAGTTCAAACTGTTTAAAATCACTTTAAATTATTTATAAATTATTAAAAAAGGTATAGAACTTGTTCACAATCGTTTATAATCAGTTCAATATTGTTTAGAATTTTTTACAGCTATATTCCAAAAGAAAAAATAAATTGTAAGTTGGCGTAAGATGTCAATTTATGCGGTTTATAAAAAGGGGAGTGAAAAATTGACAAAAAATAACAGAGGAATTTGATTATTGAACACAGGTTACAAAATTCTGGAGACAGTAATGGTAAAAAGATTAAATTACAAGTTGGAGAAAGAGAATAAACTAAAAACACGACCAAGGAGGATTCTAAAAAGGGAAGAGGCGCAAGTCGATCAGATAGAGACCGATAAGACAGATTCGCGAGATAACGCGCATGAATATTCTGTAAAACCCATTTAGCCTAAAACCATATAGTCTAAAATACATTTAGCCTATGATATGCATTCAGCCTAACACTCATTTAAAATAAAATGCATTCAGTCTAAAACTCATTTAACCTAAAACTCAGTTAACCAAAATCTCATTAAACCTAAATTACATTCAGCCTATTACCTATTTAACCTAAAACACATTTCAACTAAATCTCGTTAAACCGAAAATGCATTCAGCTTAAAATTCATTAAACCTAATCTCATTTAACCTAATTCCCATTTAACCTAACATGCATTCAGTCTAAATCCCATTTAACCTAATATTCATTCATCTTAAACTTCATTTAAACCTAAATTCCATTTAAGCTAAATCTCATTAAACCTACATCCCACTTAACCTAAATTCCATTTAACCTAAAATGCATTCAGCCTAAATCCAATATAACCTAAATCCCATTTAACCTAAAATCCATTAACCGAAAATTCATTCAGCCTAAATCCCATTTAACCTAAAATGCATTCAGGCTAACACTCATTTAACCTAAAATGCATTCAGCCTAAAACTCATTTAACCCAAAACTCATTTAACCTTAAACTCATTTAACCAAAATCTCATTTAACCTAAATCCCATTTAGCCTAAATTGCATTCAGCCTATTTAGGATTGTAAGCTGTGAATCGTTTCATTGAAACATTGAAACTTTCAATGTTTCATGGACGAAAGTTTTAAAGTTTCATGAAACTTTGAGTGGAGGGGATAGAATTTAAATTTCGCGCCTTCAAATTTATTTGTCAAGTAAGGTAAGGTTAGTTTGCCCATGTAGTTGCGCCATATTGAAACTTTGAAATGTTTCATGAAGCATTGAAACTTTCATGAAACATTTCAATTAGGAAAGTTTCATGAAACTTTTCAACCCTAAGCCTATTACCCATTTAACCTAAGACACGATTCGACTAAAACCTATTTAACCTAAAACTCATTTAACCAAAATCTCATTTAACCTAAATCCCATTTAACTTAAAATGCATTCAGCGTATTACCCATTTCACCTAAAACAAATTTCAACTAAATCTCGTTAAACCTAAAATTCATTCAGCCTAAAAACCCATTTAATCTAAATCCCATTAACTTAAAATCCATTCACCTAAAATTCATTCAGCCTAAATTCCATTAACCCAAAATGCAGTCAGCCAAAAACCCAGTTAACTAAAACTCATTTAAAATAAAACTCATTGAACCAAAATCGCATTTAACGTAAATTCCATTAAACCTACATCTCACTTACCTTAATTCTCATTTACCCTAAAATGCATTCCGCCTAAATTTCATTTACCCTAAAATTCATTTAGCCTAATTCTTATTTAACCTAAATTCCATTAAGCCTAAAATACCTTCAGCCTAAAACTCATTTAAGCTAAGTACCGTTTCATCTATTTAACCTAAAATGCATTCATCCTAAAACTCATTTAACCTAAATCCCATTAAAACTAAAATCGATTTAACTTAAAATGCATTCGGCAAAAATCGCAATTATGTAACTCAAAATCCATTTTGCCTAAATCTTATTTGGACGAAATCTCATTTAACCTAAATTGCATTTAGCCTGAAACCCATTTAACCTAAAACTCATTTCACCTAAACCCTCTAAAACTAAAATGCATTCAGCCTAAAATTCATTAAACTTGAATCTCATTTCACCTGAATGCCACTTAACCTAACATGTAGACTAAAATTTTTTTAACCTAAATCTCATTTAACCTAAATCCCATTTCACATAAAATGCATTTAGCCTAAAACCCATTTAACTTAAAACTCATTTCACCTAAACCCCGCTAATACTAAAATACATTGTTGTGAAACTTTTTAACATCTGTATTTTAAAATACATTCAGCCTAAAACCCATTGAACCTAAATCTCATTTAACCTAAATCCCATTTAACTTAAAATGCATTCAGCGTATTACCCATTTCACCTAAAACAAATTTCAACTAAATCTCGTTAAACCTAAAATTCATTCAGCCTAAAAACCCATTTAATCTAAATCCCATTAACTTAAAATCCATTCACCTAAAATTCATTCAGCCTAAATTCCATTAACCCAAAATGCAGTCAGCCAAAAACCCAGTTAAATAAAACTCATTTAAAATAAAACTCATTGAACCAAAATCGCATTTAACGTAAATTCCATTAAACCTACATCTCACTTACCTTAATTCCCATTTACCCTAAAATGCATTCCGCCTAAATTTCATTTACCCTAAAATTCATTCAGCCTAATTCTTATTTAACCTAAATTCCATTAAGCCTAAAATACATTCAGCCTAAAACTCATTTAAGCTAAGTACCGTTTCATCTATTTAACCTAAAATGCATTCATCCTAAAACTCATTTAACCTAAATCTCATTAAAACTAAAATCGATTTAACTTAAAATGCATTCAGCAAAAATCGCAATTATGTAACTCAAAATCCATTTTGCCTAAATCTTATTTGAACGAAATCTCATTTAACCTAAATTGCATTTAGCCTGAAACCCATTTAACCTAAAACTCATTTCACCTAAACCCTCTAAAACTAAAATGCATTCAGCCTAAAATTCATTAAACTTGAATCTCATTTCACCTGAATGCCACTTAACCTAACATGTAGACTAAATTTTTTTTAACCTAAATCTCATTTAACCTAAATCCCATTTCACATAAAATGCATTTAGCCTAAAACCCATTTAACTTAAAACTCATTTCACCTAAACCCCGCTAATACTAAAATACATTGTTGTGAAACTTTTTAACATCTGTATTTTAAAATACATTCAGCCTAAAACCCATTGAACCTAAATCTCATTTAACCTAAATCCCATTTAACCTAACATGCATTCAGCCTAAATGCCATTTAACCTAAAATGCATTCAGCCTAAATCTCATTTAAACTTAATCTCATTTAACATTAAATGGGATTTATTTTTAATGGGATTCAGGCTGAACGCATTTTAGGTCAAATGAGTTTTTGGCTTAATGCATTTTAGGGTAATTAAGATTTGGGCTAAATGCATTTAGGTTAAATGGGTTTTAGGCTGAATGCATTTTAGGTTATATGGGTTTAAAGCTTAATGCACTTCAAGTTAAATAGAATTTCGGTTAAATGGGATTTAGGCTTAATGCACTTCAGGTGAAATAGAATTTAGGTTAAATGGAATTTAGGGTGTATGCATTTTTGGTTAAATCTGTTTTAGGCTGTGTGCATTTTAGGTTAAATCAGATTTCTGCTGAATGAATTCCAGGGTGAATGGAATTTATGTTGAATAAATTTAGGTTAAATAGGATTTAAACTGAATGTAAATGTTAAATGTTCAATGAGATTTGTGCTTAATGAATTTTAGATTAAATGGGATTAAGGCTGAATACATTTTAGGTTAAATGAGATTTTGGCTGAATGAATTTCAGGGTAAATGGAATATATGTTGAATAAATTTAGGTTAAATAGGATTTAGACTGAATGTAAATGTTAAATGTTCAATGTTCAATAAGATTTTCGCTTAATGAATTTTAGATTAAATGGGATTAAGACTGAATGGATTTTAGGTTAAATGTGTTTTAGGCTGAATGCATTTGAGGTTATATGGGATTTAGGCTAAATGCACTTTAGGTTAAATAGATTTTAGGTGATATGGGAATTAGGCTGAATGCATTTTAGGGTAAATGGGATTTAGGCTGAATGCATTTTAGGTTAACTAAGATTTAGGCTAAATGCATTTAGGTTAAATGGGTTTTAGGCCGAATGCATTTAGGTTAAATGGGTTTTTGGCCGAATGCATTTTAGGTTATATGGAATTTAGGCTAAATACACTTTAGGTTGAATAGAATTTAAGTTAAATGGGATTTAGGCTGAATACATTTTAGATTAAATGTGTTATAGGCTTAGTGCATTTTAGGTTATACATGTGATTTAGGCTGAATGCAGTTTTTGCTATATGGTTTTAGGCTGAATGGAATTTAGCCAAAATGGGTTTCAGGGAATATTCATGCGCCTCCGCAAGATGTGTGGGTTTACATTAAAATTTAAGTTTGCTTCTAAAAGAAAAATTCCGTTTAGAATAGTGTTTTGTTTAAAAGTTTCAGTTCATTCTGTTTGTGTTTGGGTCTGCTTGGACAGACTATTAATTAAGATTGTATTGCTGTGATAATTAATAAAGTTTGGTTTGAGAATAAGACTGAAAGAATTTTGGGAAAGGCTTTGAAGAAAGGTGAATGGTCATTTATGAAGATATTAAAAGGAATGACTGGGACAAACAAAAGTTGGCAAAGGGAGAAGGAAAGGTCGGAGAAAAAAGGAAACGGCGAGGAAAAATGGAATGGAATAAGAAAAGGGAGCAAGTTGAAGAAATACGAGCTGGAGGACAGTATTGAAGTAGCAATTGTTCGCGATAGTGAAGTTAAATAGTGAAGTGAGAACATTTGAAATTTATTGGAGCAGTGTCCGCGGTGGGATCTTTGGAAACTAAAGTAAAGGTTTTTATTATTTTAAGGACTAAGGAAATCAACACATTAGGGGAAGTTGATTATGAAATTAAAGGACTAAAGGTAATTCAGCACCTTCCTATAAGGCAAACACCATCTCCTACCCCTAATACTTGACGTCCTCTTTGATAAGCCCTAAAACCTGAGTTAAAGGAAAAAGAACCACTTCACGTGTGGCCCTCTGATGTTGTTGGAGGGGAGCCAAAGACATATACCTCCGATTGACAGGGGATTAAGATTCGATTTGTGAGAATCTTCTGGTCCTATCTTCCTGGGCCTACATCTTCTCGAATTTTCAAAAACAAACCTAATTATTTGCATCCTAATGACCATCCAAGTAATCACATTCCATGTAAATTTTCAGAACACAAGATATTTGGAAGGGTCTCAATTTCGTTAATAACACAGATGTTTGATTTAAACACACTTGTAGGAAACAGTTTGAATAGAAAAAAGGATTCCCTTATAGATGGGAATTAATTGTAGATTTTTTGGGGTGATTAAGGAAATTTATAAAGATACGGAAAATGAAGTATAAGTAAGAAATGAAGAAACGAAAAAGTTTAGGACAAACAAAGGAGTGAGACAAGGTTACAAAACTAAGATAATGGTTTTGAGAAATAAGGGAAAGAGGAAAAATTAGAGTTGGAAATATAAAGAGACGGGGATAGAAGTAGTTAAGAAATTTAATTTCTTAGGATCTTGGTTCGCCAAGGACCATCAGTACAATTAACAAGTCAGAAAAATATCAGGTTAAACTCAACAATATTAATCAACAAAGTATGGAGCGAAAAGGTTTGAGTAAAATGATTTTTGGCTTGTGGCTATCTGAGTGAGAACTTCGAATTGCGGAGCTGCCATCGTCACCATTTTTATGATGTGGTTTCCGGTCATTCATGGACCAAGGTAGTTTCGACAGGAACTACATCACACGAGACAAAAGTCTTCTGGCCTAGATATAATCTTGATTGAGTCTGAAGAATAATAAAAGCGTTATTTCCTCTCGCGGAACCATAGTTCAGAACAGACTAAAATTCGAGAAGGGGAACATTTCATCTTAAACAAGCTGTAATAAGAGAATAGGAAATTGCAATTAGGCAAGGCGCCTGTGATCGAGGGCATAATCAATAAAAACCTTTAGGAGGAGATTCTAGTTTACCCGTAGATTCTCTTAGATAGCTTTTATACCTGTCCTCAATAGGAAGAGTTCCATCGAGAATGGAAGAGGCAGAAGTTCTCCTAAGACGAAAAACCTCTAGAAAATATCTCATCCCCTACTAATCCTTATGTCTATAAGGAATGTCCTTATGTCTCCCATTGAAATGATGCAGACGATCAAGAATGTAGGATTGATACTTGACTGCTCTCTATCTTGGAATGAACATCTTCTACAAATTTGTCTAAGGTCATATGTGGTTCTCAATCAGTTGTTTAAAATATGGGAATCGTTTCCCTTGTCTGTTAGAATGTTATAAGTTAAAAGTTTGATTATTCCCTTCTTTGATTATGGCTGCCTGGCATATGATGACATTACAGATGATCTTAATGTGAAATTGGAAAAAACACTTGATGCAGTTTTTAAGATTTATATACAATTCGCATAAAGGAGAACATATTACTCATTATAGAATTAAGGCTAGGCTTTTGAATGTGGCTAAAAGAAGACAGTATTTTATAGATAACTTGCTTTTTTCTTAATACCTAGAAAAGTTATAACACAGAAAAGAAACTCACCGTATAGACTGGATCTCTCATCACAATCATGATAACTGGCATTGAATCGTCAACAAGAGCCAATGGCCCATGTTTCAATTCACCAGCCATTATGCCTTCACTATGCATATAAGTCAATTCTTTCACTTTCTGCAAAAAATAGTAAAACATAATTTATTGAAATCAATACTTGTTGCAAAATGAATTTAAGTGTTTAAAATTTTACCAGAGCTCCTTCCATGCAAGTGGCAAAATTATATCCTCTACCCATAATAAGAAGTGATTTATGCTGGAAAAGCGACTTTGCAAGATCTTTTACTTTATCGTTCAACTTCAAGACCTCCTGAATCTGATTGTCCAAGTTTTTCAATCCTTCGATAATCTACAAAATGTAATTAAGTTAATTTATAAATCAGACATCACTACTATATAATATGTAATAAAATAAAAATTATAATTTTTAATTTAAATTTAGATCAATTTATCAGAAGTATAAAATTCGAATAGATTTAAAATTCGATAGATTTATTAAACCTTTGATCACTTGAAATTTAGAATGATTGTAATATTTTTAAATGTATTAATTTTAGATAATTGTGCAATTAATCAAAAGTACAATTTAGCTGATTTTATTGATAAACTGATACAAATTACCTGTTCTCGTCTGGCTCTCAAAGAAATTCGATCTTCGCTCATCACCAGAGCAAACATGACGAGAGAAATAAATTGAGAAGTGTAAGCTTTTGTACTCGCAACTCCGATTTCCGGACCAGCGTTAATGTGAACTCCACAATGTGATTCGCGACAAATGCTGCTGCCAACTGTGTTCGTAATTCCAACAATTAAAGCTCCTCTGGCCTTACAATAACGAAGAGCCATTAACGTGTCAGCAGTTTCACCTAAAAGAGAAAATAATCCTCATTTAGAATCAATTAAATAGTGGATTAAGAGTTTTCGCGCATTAGGGAAAAAAAAGCTATCTAGACATATTATATACAATGGATTAATTTATTTATTACTTATTTAACATTCTTATTTATAACTCTAAAATTTGCCAAATATTTACATCACTTTTAATACTATTTCAAAATATTTCAACAATTACCTGATTGCGAAATGAAGAAACAAACGTCGTCCCTAAAAACGGGAGTATTTCGGTCCAAAAAGTCAGAAGCAAGTTCAACCATTACCGGCAATTCAGTTAATTCTTCCAAAAGTTGTCTGGTTGCTACTGCTGAATGATAACTCGTTCCACAGCCAATCAGCATAAGACGTCGGCATCTTTTAATTTCAGGAATATAATCCTAAAAATAAATAAACAATTTCTTGTATAAAGTTGTAACAAAGTTTTTGTTTAAATTAAATATTCTTTAAAAAGGCATATCTTAAAGGAATCGAAATCAAGGTAAAATTAGCTTTTAAGAAACGAATTTAAAAAATACTGTTGAAATATTAATTGGATTAAAATAAATATTAGAAAGAGCAGTTTTTTAATTTAAGATACGCCATTTTAATTAAGAAGAAAAATAAACTAAGTTTTAAAAAAAGATATGAAAAAAACACAGAAAATTATTAAATGATTTTAAAGCATCAGAAACTCGAGGAAAAAATTATCAAATCGCAATGAAAAAGTAATATTTACAAATAAGTGACAAAAATCTTAAAACTTTTATAAATATAAAATATAAAAATGTAAAACGATAAAAAACAACATTCTACAAACAAAAAACAATGATAAAGTGTGAATATTAAGTAAAAAGCTTTAAAAAACATTTGAAAACAATTGGGAAAATCATTGAAAAATTTAATAAATTACGAAAGAAATGATAAATTTGCAAAAAACATTTTAAAACAGAAAAAACAGAACGGACAGAAAAAATCGGAGATGGTTATTATTATTAATAATAATAATAATACTATTATTTATTCTTTAAAAATAAAAAAATGTCAGGAAAATTATTCTTTAAAAGAAATTTTATAAAATAAGATAATAATTATCTTGAAGTATTAGAAAATTTAAAAAAAATCATTTTTTTTAAACAACGAAACAATGCGACAAAAAAAGTAGAAAAATTTATTTAAAAAATTTAAACTACACCCACTGAATAAAAAAATAAGAAAAAGGATTTAAAAAACTAAAAAAATCCTATTAAGAAAAACATAGAAATTTTACCAAGTAGAAAAATCTTTAAAAAATTAAGGAAACGAGAAATTTAATGAAAAACCAAGAATAAATTTTCTAAAAAAATGAGATTAAAAAAAATTACACTGATGAAAAACTTCTAATAGAAAAATGATGATAAAAAGAAAAAAATTAATTCAAGACTAAATTTATATAAAAAATAAAATGCAAGAAGACAAAATTTATTAGAGAAATTATGAAAAAACTATGTTGGAAAAAATATCAAATAAATGTATTTTGAAAAAAATTGGAGAAAAAAATGTTAGAATATAAAATTTAGGAAGAGTCTATTAAAATATATAAGGTACATAATAGAAATAAAATAAAACGTGTAAAAAGATAAATAAACAGTCAACAAAGCAATAACAAATTTTTTCAACAATAAAAATGTTCTGAAAAACTAAATAATTAAAATTTGTATAACATTAGGCAAATTTTTATTTGTTATTTATTTATTTATTTTTATTTATTTTCAACATTAGGCAACTCTAAAAACAATAATTTTTTTTAAATCATGAAAATTTAGAGATTTTATAAAAGAAGAAATGAGTTTGAGAAAAAATCGACAAAATGTAAAAACAAATTGAATAAATTTAAAAAATGAGTAAATCTAAAAGAAATTAGAAAATTTAAGGGTAAATCTACCTTAAAAAAATGAGAATTTAAAAACATATTTTATCTACGAAATATTTGTGTTACAAAAAAAGAACAAATTAGATATTAAAACTACTCACAAATTTAAAGAATGGTAAAAAAATCGAATAAAAATAAGAAAACCTTTTAAAAAATGTTGTCTGAAACACTTTTTAAACAACGATGAAAATAAATAAAAAGTTCATCTAAAAAAAACTTTGTACCGAATATTATGTAAAAAAAACTTATGTGAAATAAAATTAAATAATTTTTAAAAATTAAAGAAATGCTTTTTTACTTTCTATCAAAAATTTGTAGATCGTATTCCGAACATTTGGGATTCAATTTTTAAAATTTGTAAAAATGCAATATTCAAATTATCATTTTCGACATTTTTTTGTGATGAAAAATCAATTACAACATTTGCTGGTTCAAAATAAAGAAACCTCAATTTCTAAATTTTTTTTTGGAGTAGTTAATCGAATCTTCAAAAAATTTTAGAGGGATTTTTTATTAATTTAACTGAAACTGTTTTTCGGATTTCTCAGCGCGGTTAAAAATCTATACATTTAAATTCTACACGTTAAATTCTACACAGTTAAATTCTACAAAAGGATTTTATAAAAAAATAATTATGTTAAATCCTTCCTTTTTAAATTCTAAAATTTAATATTCTACCAATTTAAACTCTACAATGATAAATTCTACACGTTATATTCTACTTTTTAAAATTCTACAAATTTAAAAACTATAATCATAAATTCTACGCGTTAATTCCTACACAGTTAAATTCTACAATTTAAAATTTTACACACTTAAACTCTTCACAGTTAAATTCTACAATTTGAAATTCTACACATTTAAACTCTACACAGTTAAATTCTACTCATTTAAATTCTACAATTCGATTTTTTATAAAATATTAATATTAAATCATACATAGTTAAATTCTACAATTTAAAATTCTGCAATTTAAAATTCTGCAATTTAAAACTCTACAATTTAAAACTCTACAAATTTAAACTCAATAATGTTAAATTCTACACGATAAATTCTACATATTTCTACAATAACCTTTTTATAAAACTTTAATATTAAACTCTACATGGCTAAATTCTACAAATTAAAATTCTGAAAATTTAAACTCTACAGTGTTAAATTCTACACGATATTCCATTTTGAATTTTTTTTAAAATTCTTTTGTTCAAAGCAAGGAATATGATTTTATTAATATATTAAGTTGAATCTAAAGAATATTCATTTTTTTTAACAAAAGAATTTTTAAAAAAATCAAAATTAAATATATTATAGAATTTAACATTGTAGAGTTTAAATGTGTAGAATTTTAAATTCAGAATTTAACTATGTAGAATATAATATTAATTTTTTAATAAAAAATCGTATTGTAGAATTTTAATGTATAGAATTTTTCGTGTAGAATTTAACATTGTAGAGTTTAAACTTGTAGAGTTTAAATTTGTAGAATTTTAAATTGTAGAATTTATCTGTGAAGGATTTAATATTACTGTTTTATAAAAAATCGTATTGTAGAATTTTAATGTGTGTAGTTTTTCATGTAGAATTTAACATTGTAGAGTTTAAACTTGTAGAGTTTAAATTTGTAGAATTTTAAATTGTAGAATTTATCTCTGAAGGATTTAATATGACTGTTTTATAAAAAATCATATTGTAGAATTTTAATGTGTGTAATTTTTCGTGTAAAATTTAACATTGTAGAGTTTAAACTTATAGAGTTTAAATTTGTAGAATTTTAAATTGTAGAATTTCACTATGTAGGATTTAATATTAATATTTTATAACAAATCGTATTGTAGAATTTGAGATTGTAGAGTTTAAATTTGTAGAGTTTTAAATTGTAGAATTTAACTATGAACGGTTTAATACTACTGTTTTATAAAAAATCGTATTGTAGAATTTTAATGTCTAGAATTTATCGTGTAGAATTTAACATTGTAGAGTTTAAACTTGTAGAGTTTAAACTTGTAGAATTTTAAATTGTAGAAGTTAACTATGTAGGATTTAATATTAATATTTTATAAAAAATCGTATTGTAGAATTTCAATGCAGAGAATTTAACGTTTAGAATTTGACTGTGCAGAGTTTAAATTTGTAGAATTTTAGAATTGAAGAATAGAATAGAAGTGTAGAATTTTTCGTGTAGAATTTATCATTGTAGAGTTTAAATTTGTAGAGTTTAAATTTGTAGAATAATTGTAGAATTTAACTATGTAGGATTTAATATTAATATTTTATAAAAAATCGTATTGTAGAATTTTAATGCAGAGAATTTAACGTGTAGAATTTAACTGTGTAGAGTTTAAATGTATAAAATTTTAAATTGTAGAATTTATCTGTGTAGAATTTAAAGTGTAGAATTTATCATTGTAAGGTTGAAATATATAGAATCTTACCCGCTCCGATTTCTTAATATAAATCTTAAATTTAAGGACGCTTATACCCTCAAGCGGTTCTCATTCTATCGGACCATGATACTCAATATTTTTTTAATTCCATTTCGTCTTATAATTTGGTTTCTCTATAGTATTTTGTAGTTAAAATCATTACACAAACAAATATTATTGAAAATTTTTTTTTTTTTTGAAAATTACAACTTTTTAAAATTTTGTATTCCTGATTATTTCAAAAAAGTGAAGGATTTCTACCCTTAAATAACATTTTCTTAACAACGGAACGGTAAATTAATTAAATATTATTGTAAAAGCTGTATTCTATTACAGTTTAAAATATATTAGTTTTTTAAAAAAATGTGTAGAACTGTGTTTTTTAAATTAATCAAAATATAGTCATTTTGCGCGTTTTGTTACTTTTTCCATGTAAAAGTCCCAACTTTATAAATTTATATCTTAAAAACAGAACGGTAAAATTTAATAAAATTATAACAGTACATGTAAAGTAATGCATTTATTATGTCATTGAAATTTTATAAGAATCTGTAGAAATTGGTTTTTTGGATAAACCTCCTTAAAACTTAAATAAACATCAACTTTAAAAGCAATAGAAGGTACATAACGTAAAGATTTAATTAACTGTGAAGAAGGAGTTGAGTTTTAGAGTCAATAAAACGAAATAAAATGGAATGGAAAGTTAGGTGATAATTTCTGTAGTTACTCAAAAACCAGTAAAGTTGAAACGGTGTAGTTTTGATTGTATAGAATCTTACCTTAATGCCACCAAGAGTAACGGAGTTATTTTGGAAATTAAGACGTCCTCTCATCGTATTAACGACAGATTCTGGTTGCTCGAAAATTTCCTTCTGCATGAAGTACTCGTAATTGCCCTTCATAATCTGCTGGATCTCCATCTTCAAAATCGTAATTTCTCGGGCATGAGGATCATCCATACAGCGGCGAACGCGATGAATATTCAAAGCTCCATTTATCACAGCAGCTACGTCGTCATCCTGAAAAATTATATTAAACAATTAAAGATCAAAGTAGTTATTTTCATCTCTAGACAATAAAAGAATAAAAAATAACTGACAGAAATAAAAAAAAAATTAATTAATAAAATTTGATAGATCAGTGGGTCTCAACTGTCGAGTTTATCCTGATTATTTGTTTGGTTGATTTTTATTTTTGGTTTAAGAAAAATTTTTTTAAAATAAAGAGAGAAAAAAAAATTAGATCTACGTAAGCTGGCAGAATGTACTAAAAATTTCAATAAATGTTTCTTTTTAAAAACTAAAAGGAAAACCAAAAAATTATTAAAAGATTATTAGAAACTTTACGACAAAATGAAAAAATACAGGAAGAGGAAGGTCGATTAAAATCAAATAGTCAAAATAAAGGAATAGGAAAAATGAAAATTTAATAAAATTGAATTGTGAATATAAGAAAAAATTACAAAACAATTTAAACTTTGATGAATAAACGGAAATATAAGAAAACTAAGAAAAAAACACTAAAAAATGAAAAAGTAAAACTAAAATAAGAAAAAATATAATATAAATAAAAAATAAAATACCTGCATAAAAAATAAAAAAAGTCTTGAAAATAAAAAAGACTGAATGGGATTATTTTTAAAAATAAAGAAATTTAGAAAGCAATTCAAACCGCTTTATTTATTTATTTTTAAGCAAGAAAGAAAGAATTAATAAATTTGCGACACAATAGAAAAATGTTAACAAATTGAAGAAAATATACAAAACTTTGATCGAATTTAAAATAAATAAAAATCCCTTCATTCTTTAAAAATGTTTTAAAAAATTTAATAAAATATACAAAAGGATGAGCAAATTTAAAAAAAAATAAAAATCACCTCTCAAGGAAAATTGCGGGAATCTACAAACTAGTTAAAAACTGTTAATAACCGGTTCAAAAGTTTTTAAATAAAACCAGAACTGGAAATGTACAGCTAATTGCTAAGAACGACAGACAGATGGACAGACAGACGAACGGACAACAAAAAAATCATTATAATAGATGTTAATTAAAAATTTGATGACAAAATTTTAAAATCTACAAAAAAGTAGTTAAATATGAAAAAAAAGTAAAAAAAACTGGTTTAAACTGGTAAAAATGTGAACATTTATTAAGAGACTAAAGCATAATATTTTTAAAAAAATTTTCAAATATTGAAAAAATCTGCCAAATAAAATTATTAAATAATGAGACAATTACAAATGAATTGCATAAAAACAAGATAATTCGAAAAATCTTTACAACGGAAAAAAACAATGGAAGGCAAAAAAAAAATCTCAAAAAAATTAGAAAAATTAAGAAAAAATTATGGAAAAACATTTCTAAAAGATAGAGAAATGATGATAATAATAGAAAATTTAGTAAAAGGTGAAAGAATTATAGTAGAAAAAAAAGATACTATAAAGTTTTTAAAAAAAGTAGAAAGAAATCGCAAAATTCGTATTAAGTAAAACTATCTATCCACGAAGAAGGCAAATTGTATTAAATAAATGAATAATTTTAATAACGAAATAAAAATAAAAATACTTAATTCTTGATTATTAAAATTTGGATTAATCGAAGTTTGAAACTGAAATTTTCAAAATCATTTAAGGATTAAATGAAGAAAAGGGAAAAATTGTTAGGTTTTCAAATTTCTAAATTATTTTTCATTCCTTTGATAACTCTAAGTTTGTTTAAGATTTAAATTGTGTTTAATTATAGGTAATTAAAATAAATTAAAATTCAACTCATTTTTATATTTAGATAAATAAAATTAAGAATTAAAAATCAATTTAATTAATTTAATTCGCAATTGTTTTGACAAATAAAAATTAAAATTCATTGAAAATTAGATTGTTTTCAACTTGAATTGATTAAATATTGAAGCAATTAAATTCTTAAAAGATTGGAAATTAAAGAAATTGATTTTTAAATCCAAGACAATTTTAATTTATCAAAATTTGGATACTTATAATATTGAAAATTCAATCAATTGAAATTCGGTTCGACTGAAACTTGAATGCATTAAAATTTTGACTAATTGAAGTTTAGATCAACAAATGTTTTTACTAAAAATTGAGATTTTTGCAGGGCTGATAAGAATCATTATTTTTTTTTAAAAAAATCAAGAAAATCCGATTTTTTTCATTTAAATCAGATCTTTTTTATTTAAATCAAAAATTGATTTTTTTTTAATATATAAAATCAGTAAATAACATTTTTAAATGTTCATTTGTAAGTAGTTTATTTTTTAAACTGAGAACATTTTAATGAAGAATAAAACATTTAATCAAAATCAAACAAATTACGTCCAATAAATGAAAAGATTTAAAAAAAATCTTCAAAATTCATATATAATCGCAAAATTAAGAAAATGAGGTATAAGCATCGAAAAAATAATAAATTATAAAAAATATATATAAAAAGATAAAAAAACAGTCTATTACTAAAAAAAATGAGAAAATTCATTAAAATAAAAAAGTCCTTGAAGAGAATCGTTTTACAAATTGAAGAAAAAAAGAATGAATAAAATTGTGGAAGAAAAAAAATTTTCTATAAAATAGAAGAACGATGTTAAAATGAGAATATTTAGTACAAGATTAAATTTACAGAATATAAAATAAAAGAATAAAAGTCTTAAAAAAACTAGTGAATTGAAAAATTAAAAAAATGTATAGATAAAAACATTGAATAAATGTTTTACAAAATTCGTAATTACAAGATAAAAACTAAACAATTTAAAAGAAGGAAAAATATTTCTAAGAAATAGAAAAATGATGACAAGAATTAAAGAATTAATTAAAATGCAAGGAAGGACTAAAAAATTGTGTTACAACAAGAAAATTAAATAAATAGGAAGAAAATGGAGAAATGGTTTTTCTTCTTAATCTGACAAACTGTTAAAAAAATGTAAAAAGTAAAAAAAAAATTTAGTAAAAATCTATTAAAAAAATTGAATTAATAAAAATAAAATAAAAAATTTAAAGATCAATTAAAAGTCAACAAAAGAAATTTAAAAATCCTTTAAAAATAAAAAAGTTCAAGAAAATTAAATTAAAAATATTTTTATAATATTACACTTAAAACAAGTCTACAATAGATTTAAAAAAATAAAGAAAATCTAAAAATTTTATGAAAGAATAAGTAAGTGTGCAAAAAATATACTTATTTGACATCCGGAGAATTGTAAAGTTTTTTTTGTTTTAAGGAGGTTCTCTCCATTTACATAACCTCAAACTGAAAAGTCGTTTAATTTCACCAAATTTTGAAAGATCCAATTGTACATTTTTCAGAAAAAATTAGGTTGAGTTGAAATTGTTGTTATTTGTTGTAATTCTGTTGTTAAATAAAACAATTATTTAACATTGCAGTTGTTAATTAAATTTAAAGAAAAAACATAAAATGTTAAATAATTATTATTGGACAACAAATTTTAGCTCAACATAATTTTTTCTGAAAAATGTGCAACTTGATTTTTCAAAATTTGATGAAATTAATTTTAATAGTAGTTTTATTTGATGAGAAAAGTCATTTTTTAGTTTGAGGTTATGTCAATGAAGAGAACCTCCTTTAATGCAAATGTCCCAATGATTTAAATCAATTGCAGCCCTGACTTTTTTATTAAAATTTTGATAAATTGAAGTTGGCATTATTTAAAATTATAATATGAATTATCCGGGTACAAAAATAGATTACCTCAAGAAAAATGACACGATTGGTATGTTCAATGACGGCACTTGCGTCGGAGGCAAAAAAGTATTCAACTTCTTTATCTTCCAGGGGTTGGAATTCGGAAGAACTTTCGCTTCTCGACATAACTGGAAGTTCTGTTGGACGGCCATGAGGACGATGATCTGTAAAACATTTTTCTTTGTGATTTATACAATTTTATTAAAGAATTCAAAATTAATAAAATCTTATAAAACCAATATTTTTTCCTGATAATCAAAGCAATAGTTTAAGATTAAATCTGCTACTTTTCACTCTGAAAACCTTGCACAACATGCAAATTCCCCAAATTTGTAGAAGCGTTCCACAACCTTCGAAATAAGATCTGAAAAAAAAGTTTTTTTTTGCAAATAAAGCACAATCAGCAGAATTTGCTTTCTAAAAATAGAATATTTTTTTTCCTAAAAAATAAATTCAAGACAATTTGTTTTTAAATGATCCAGATAATAAGACAAGCTGTAAGATTAATTTCCAAATACCTAAAGTTTACAATAATGTTAAACAATATAGTAATAAATATTTAATTCTAAAGTTAGATTTTAATTAAAAAACAATCTCAAGTAAAATATAATTTCTAAAAATCTTAAACTTATGATTTCTAAATACCTGAAATATATTCTTTACATACCTGAGAAGTTAAACAAAAATTCTATTTGTTTGTGTGTTATTTTTCACAATTACCAAATTATTGTTAAACAGCATTTAAAATCGGACGATATTAAAGTCAAATCTGCAGACTTTAAAGCTAAGTGAATATCTACTAAATTAGCATGCATAGAAGCAAATATTTTAACTTAGGTAAAAAATACCTTGAGTTGGTGTTTCACCTTCTGATGGACATGGGAAGAGAACAAATGAAAAACAAAAATGAAATTCATTAAAAACATGCGAACAATCATAAAATTACAACAAAACAATGCAACCGCATACAAAAATGATTTTATTAAAAAAAAACAAATTTTCTTGTAATAATACAAACCAACAATTCAATTGTGATTTAAAAAAACTTCTTAAATAAATAAAAAATAAAATAATCAATTTCCCAAAAATAACGATTACTGAAAAGAGAAAAATTTATATTCCTTTATTTTTAGATTTTTTTCTTATCACACTTAATTAGATAGATTCTAATTATCTAGATTAGCTAATAATTTAATTACCTTTTTAATTGCCAGTAATTATTCACTTTAAAATGAAAAAGACAAAATGAGTATGTCACAAAAATCATTAATTAGACAAAAAATTAGAATTTTTTTTAATTTATAAAACTTTAAATTTCCAGTTTATAAAATGCGCCGTTTTAAATAATTTTTGTTTTTTCTAATTGTAATTTGTGAGCAGGTTGTCTAGCGAATTATAATTTTCACCTTCCCGTATTTTTCGGATCACGTACTCTAATTTTCTTCGATTTATGTTTTCAATGATTAATAATTCTTTTAATAATTTAATTTGCTAAAATTTGTTTTAAAAGCAGCATTCAGGAGAGCGGATTTAAAAATCTCATAAATTATGAAAAAATAATAAAATCGGGAAAAATTGATTAAAAACTGAGAAAATTTAAAACGAGAAATAAAAATGAAGAAATGAAGGAATTAAAGAAAATGAAGAAAGTCATTAAGAGTAAAAAAAAGTTTATTTAGAAATTAAGACAATTAGAAAAGGTCTTTGAAAGAACGAAAATGTTATAAAATATTAGAAAAATTGAGAAAAATATCCTAAAAAATTGAATTTAAAAAAGAAAATCAAGAAAAATTTAAAAAATTAATTTAATTTAATTTTAAAAAAATGCAATAAATTACGAAGAGATGATTAAATTGAAATAAAGAATAAAAAACTACGAAGAAAGAAAAAAAAACTCACAAAAATATATATAAACTACAAAAAAGTCCTGCAGAACAAAAAAAGAAGATCCTTTAAAAAATTAAAATATTTTTTAAATTATTGTCGATTCTATGAAACAATTGAAAAATATGAGAATTGGGTAAAATCTTCTTAAAAGTTAAAAAATTATGATTAATTTAAGAAATAATTAATTTAAATATCTATAAAACTGAAATTTAACTAAGAAAATCAAGAAATTATGTAATAATCATTAAAAATTGTAAAAATTAAAAAAAAAATTAAAACTACGGAAACGTTAGAAAAAGTTAGTAGTTTAAAAAACAAGAAAATGTTTAAAAAGAACCAGACAAATAAAAAAATGACAAAAATGTTAAAAATCGTCTAAATAATACCAAAAATTTGTAACTGGAAATTTTTACTAAATCTAAGTAAATGTAAAAAACAAAATAAGTTAAAATATTATAAAAGAACATTTATTTAAAAATAAATATTAAAAAAAGTTAAAAAAATAATAATTAAAAAATTTAGGCAAAATTGACAAAAACTTGAAAGATTAATAAAAAAAAGAGGTAAATTATCACAACAAAATTTGAAAAAATTGTAAAATTAGAATTTTTTAAATGTAGAATAACAATGAAAAGATTATAAAAAAAAAGTTAAAAATTCTATTTAATTAAAAAAGTTAAAAAGATTACTTAAAAAGTAAGAAAGTTTTATAAAAAGCTATTAAAATCTGTGAAATTTAAAAAAAATCACTCAAAAAATCACAAAAAATACTTCAAAAGAAATGAAAACATTCTTTAAAAATAAAAAAAAGGAAATATGAGAAAATTACGAAAAATATTTAAAATCTTGCGATGAAGGCAAAAATAAGAATGTTCGTTAAAATCTATTTCAAAATTTAAAACGTAAATGTAAGTTAGAAAATGTAAAATATAATATTTAACAAAAATACATGAAATCAACTAAAATATTTCTATAAAAATTAAGGAAAATAAAGATAATAAGATAAGATAAAAGAAGAAATATTTTTTAAGAATTAGATAAATTTACAAATTGTGAAAAAGTGTTTCTTTTAAATAGAAGAAAAAAAATGTTTAAGAAAAAATTAAATAGCTTCGAGGAAGCTTCTTCCAAACAGAATCCAAATTTATAGAAAGTAAAGATTAGAAAAAGAAGAATACAAAATTAGAAAATATTAAAAAATCGATTCAATTATTACTTTTTTATTTCTTATTCAAAATATTAATGTAATTTTTTTAACGCCTTAGTATCTTTTCACGTTTTTATTATAAACTAAACATTTCTGAAATTGGTATTTTAATCACAAATTCAACTAAAATCGTTTTAATAATTTAATTTAATAATTATAATTTTATTTAATAGTTTTTTTCTATAAGTTTATTTATTTTTAAACACGTTCATTATTTTTCTCGTAAATTAAAAAAAATACTTATGACTTCTTATTTTGTAAATTTAAAAAAAATATTTTTTTAAAAATAAATACCCGATTACTCTAAAAGTCATTTATCAAAGACTACAAGAAATTGCAATTTTCAGAATATTTTTTCGAATTCCCGAAACTTTCTATAAAATCTCAGATATTTTTACAAATTAAAAAATTTTTCTGAATTGCTAGACAACCTACCTATTCTAGAAAAAAATAAATAAAAGTCAATTTTCTAAAAATCAGTCCTTTTTCCACAAAAATGGTACAAAAGCAGAAAATAATTAAAAAACATTAATTTTCGTAAGTCGGATCTTTTTCCACTTTTTAGAAAAATGTATTATAAGAAAAGAAAATTATTTGTAAAAAACTGAAACGGACAAAAGCGTTACAGAATTGAACAGAAAACGAAAGCGAATGAAAAACTGAAAACCATTTTTTAAAATAGAATTGATAGTCTCGATGCTCATCGATAGAAAGGAACTGTTGCCTGGAAGCGAAAGAAGGTAATTTTATTAACAGTGTATACCTTTCGGTGTGCGTGGAAGGTCATCTGTTCAGACGAAAAATTGTAGAACGAACCCGGAAGTAGTTCATGCAAAAGAAACATTCGTATAGTATCCAAATCAGCCGAAAAAAATAAGAAATTTAAAATCTATAAATGCAGTAATAAAATCGCAACTACTATTACTTCAAGTCAACAAAATCCATTAAAATACCTCAAGCTACGAATTTCTACTAATGAGTAATTAAAAAATCAAACTGCGAATTAATAAACATAATAAAAACTAATCAATTGAAATTTTTTTTATGGATACCAACAATATTCCCAAGGGACTGTATATATTGGAATCTCAAGAAACATGCAAATATTTATTAGTAAAAAACAAAAAGAATAAATAAAATAAATTAAAAGAAATAAGAAGAAAAACGTGTCTTTTGATAATTATTAGTAAGAACATTAAAAATTGTAAACGTTTTTAGTCACAAGCAAAAGTTAATAAAATTATTAAAGATAGAGATGAAAATACTTAATTAAGAAACCAATCCAATGGACCTTTTTGTGATTTTTAAAAAATAATTTCTTTTGGAATGATTTCTTGAAACAAAAGTGTTAGTTGATAAAAGAAAAGCATTAATTTTGTGAAACGTGTTATTTCGCAGTCCAAGTGGCATTAAAATCCGACCTTGGTTTTTTTTTTTTTTTTACATTTTTCTCCTAAATACCTGAACGATTTCCCATACTTTTCGAATTCTACATTCCACGAATCGACCTGGAAATTCCACTAAAAAATTAACAATATAACAGCAATTTATACCTTTTCCGTAAAGGATAGGAACGTGATCAGTGGCCAATCGTTTTTTTGTTTTGATTCCAACCAATAACGGAGATCCTCGTCGAGTAGCAACACATTCGTCCGGGAAATATTTACTTTTGAAGCAGAGAGCAAAGGCGCCTTCCTGAAATCATAATAGTAATTATTTATGGTAATAATTGAAAAATTAAACAAGAAATATTAAATTAAGAAATTAAGAAACAAGAAAAATCAAGAAAATTATTGGAATAATTGTTGTAAATAATTATTAATTGAACAACTGGATTGAAAATGGAAAAAAATTGAAAATTGAAGAATGGAATTTAAATTCAACGAATACAATTAAAAATTGAAAAAAGTAATTAAAAAAGCTGAGAATAATAGAATATAGAAGAAAATAATTGAAAACTGAAGAATGGAATTGAAATTTGAAGACAATAATAAAAAAATGAAGAAAGAAATTAAAAATTTAAGAATTAAATTCAAATTTGAAAAAATAATTGATAATTAAAAAAAGGTGAGGATTATTGAAAATTGAAAATTATTGAAAATTGAAGAATGAAATTTAAATTTAAAGAATACAATTAAAAATTGAAAAAAGTAAAAAAGCTGAGAATAATTAAATACAGAAGAAAATAATTGAAAACTGAAGAATGGAATTGAAATTTGAAGAAAATAATAAAAAACAATGAAGAAAAAAATAAAAAATTTAAGAATTAAAATCAAATTTGAAAAAATAATTGATAATTAAAAAAAGGTGAGGATTATTGAAAATTGAAAATAATTGAAAATTTAAGACTGCAATTTCAAATTGAAAATACTAATTGAGAAGTGAAGAAAATAATTAAAACTTGAAGAATTAAATGAAAGATTAAGGAATTAAATTACAATTTTAGAAAAAAATTGACAAATGAAAAAAAAAGAAAACTATCGAGAATAATCGACAACAGAATAATATAATTTTAAAAATTTAAGGATAATTATAAAATTTAAGAAAAATAATTGCACATTGAAAAATTTGTAGAAAATAATTGAAAATTACTGAAAAAATTAATAATTAAAAGAAATAATTAAAAAATGAATAAATGAATAAATGAAAAATTGAAAAAAATATTTTAAGAATGACGAAAATAATAGATAATTGAAAACAAATTTCGAAAAATGACAAGATTAATAAGCAACAACAAAAAAATTTATTTATTTATTTATTTAAGACAAATATACGGGTAAATACCCTTTACAAATAATTAACAGCATTAAGTTTAAAAAAGCAATCAAATTTAACACATAGATTTTTTTTTTTTTTTTTTTAAATAAATTAAAATTGAAAAAATTAAAGAATAATTATAAAATTTTAAGAGAATAATTGAAAAAATTGTAGGAAATAATTGTAAATTGTGGAAAATAATTAATAATTGAAAGAAATAATTCAAAAATGACGAGAATAATAATTGGAGAAAATATTAAAAATTGAAGAAATAAATTGAAGATTAAAGAATTAAATTTAAATTCTAAGAAAATAATATGATTAAAAGAAAATTACTAAATGATTAAAATAATTAAATATTAAGAAAAATACTTGACAAATGGAAAAAAAAGTAAAAAAAAGTTCAAAAAATGTCGAGAATAATTAATAATAAAACAAAATTATTGAAAAAATTAAAGAATAATTATAAAATTCAAGGAGAATATTAAGTTGTCAATTAAAAACTGAAGAAAGTTATAGAAAAATTTTTTGTAAATAAATCAAAGTTGAAGAAGATAATTAAAGAATTGTATTGAAATTTCAAAAAAATGATTGATAATTGGAAAAAGGCGAGAATTATTGAACATTGAATAAAATAATTGAAAATTGAAGAAAATAATTGAGAATTGAAGAAAATAATTGAGAATTGAAGAAAATAATTGAAAATGGAGTGAAAAAGAATTATTATAAAATTTAAGGAGAATAATTTTATATTGAAATTATAAAAAGAGAAATTAATTAAATTAATTTTTTAAAACAAAATTTTATAAAATTCCCTGACTTTTCCAGGAATTCCAGGTTTTCCATGACTTCAAAAAAATTCCATGACAATTCCAGGTGTCTCAGGTTTTCCAGAACCATGGCAACCCTGCTAAGATTTCCCAGGAATTTCCAAAAGATTCCCAGGAGATTCCTAGGAATTTGTATTCCCACAAATTTCCCAAGGATTTCTCAGGAAAGGCCAGGAATATTTAACGAATTTTCCAGGGATTTACCAGAAATGCCCAGGGATTTCCAAAGAATTTTTCAAGAGTTCCTAGACAATTCTAAGGGATTAACAAGAGGTTTCCAGGTAATTTCAAGGAATCTCCCAAGAATTTCCCAGAGATTTCCTATGAATTCCAAGGGATTTCCCATGAATTTCCTAGAGATTCCCATAAAGTTCCCAAGAATGCCCAGGAATGTACAGAGACTTCCAACGAATTTTCAAAGAGTTCCCAGAAATTTCCAAAAAAATGGCAGGAGTTTCCCAGGATTTTCCTAGGTATTTCCCATAAACTTCCTAGGGATTATCCATGAATTTACAGGAATATTCTAGGAATTTCCCAAGGGTTCCCAGGAATTTCCAAGAAATGCCCAAATATTTCCCAGAAAATACTAGGGATTTCCCACGAATATCCCAAGAGTTCCCGGAAATTTCTAAGGGATTCTCAGGAATATCTCAGAGTTCCCAGGAATTTCCATTGGATTTCCAGAAATTCCCAGGAATTTTTTAGGTTCTTTCCAAGAGTTCCCAGGAATTCCCAAAGATTTTCCAAAAATTACCAGGGATTTCCCACGAATATCCCAAGAGTTCCCAGAAATTTCTAAGGGATTCTCAGGAATTTCGCAGAGTTCCCAGGAATTTCCATTGGATTCCCATAAATTCCCAGGTATTTTCTAGGTTATTTCCAAGAGTTCCCAGAAATTTCCAAGGGATTCGCAGAAGTTCCCTATGAATTCACAGAAATATTCTAGGCATTTCCTAAGAGTTCCCAGAAATTTTCCTATAATGTCTAAATAGTTCCTTGGAATTTCTAGGGATTCCCCACGAATTTCCCAAGTTTTCCAAAAATATTCTAAAGGATTCTCGGGAATTTCCTCAGAGTTTCCAGAAATTTCTAAGGGTTTCTTAGTAATCTCCAAGGAATTAATTTCTCAGAAATTTCTTAGGAATTTCCAAGGTATTTCCCAGAAATTTTCAAAGTATTCACAGCAATTTATCAAAAATTCCTAGGAATGCCTAGGAATTTCTAAGCCTTTCCCAGAAATTTTTCAGAAACTTCCAGGAATTTCCAAAAACTTCTTAGAAATTTCCCATAAATTCCGAGGAATTTTCTAGAAATTGCCCAGTAATACCCAGGGTTTTCCCAAGAATTCCTCAAGAGTTCCCAGGAATTTCAATGGGATTCCCAGGAGACTCCCAGGTATTTTCATGAAATTCACAGAAAGTTCCCTGAGATTTCCCAGAAAATTTCAAGGGATTCCCAGGAGTTTTCTAGGAATTTTCCACGAATTTCTTAAAAGTTCCCAGTAATTTCCAAGGAATTTCCAAGAGTTACCAGGAATTTTCTAGGAGATACCCAGGTATTTCCCAGAAAATTCCATTTGATCTTCCTGAGTATCCCAGAAATTCCCAGGAATTTCCAAAAGATTCCCAGAAGTTTTCCAAAAATCAATTTCTTAGGGATTTCGTATGAATGCCCAGGGATTTCTTAAGAAATTAAGAGGGATTTAAGCGTTCCTAGATACAATTCCTTATACAATTATAAGGGATTCCCAAGAGTTTTCCATGTAATTCCAAGGAATTTTCCAGAAAATCCAAAGGATTTCCCACGAATTTCTCAACAGCTCCCAAAAATTCCCAGAAATTGGGCCCAGTGATTTTCCACGAATTTTCCAAAAGTTTCCAGAAGGGACTCTTGGACTTTCCAAGGGATTCCTAGGAGTTTCCCAGGATTTTCCTAGGAATTGTTCAGGAATCTATCATGGATTTTCCAGGGGTTTCCCATGAATGCCCAGGGATTTACCAGGAATTTCCAAGGGATTCGCAGCAGTTTCTCAAAAATTCCCAGGAATTCCTAGGGGTTTCCAAGCTTTTCCTAAGAGTTTTTCAGAAATTCCCAGGAATATCCAGGGGTATCCCAGGAATTTTCTAGACATTCCACAAGAGTTCCTAGGAATTTCCATGGGATTCCCAGGAGACTCCCAGGTATTTTCAAGAAATTCACAGAGACTTCCCTGGAATTATCCAGGAATATCCTACGAATTTTCCAGGGATTTCCTAGGAATGCCCAGGGATCTCCCACAAATTTTCCAAGAATTCCCAGAAAATTTCAATGGATTCTCAGGAATTTTCTCAAGTAATTCCCACGAATATCTCAAGAATTTTTCAGGGATTTCCTATAAATGCCCATGGATTTAGCAGGAATTTTTAAGATATTCCCAGAAATTTTCTAGAAATGCCCAGGGATTTCCCAAGAATTTCCTAAGATTTGCCAGGAGTTTTTCAGGAATCTCCCACGAATTTCCCAAGAGTTATCAGGAATGACTAGGGATTTCTGAGGAGTTTGCAAGGGATTCCAAGCAGTTAATAAAAAATTCCCAGGAATGCCTAGGAATTTCCAAGCTTTTCCCAGGAATGTTCAGGGATTTTCAAGCAATTTTCTAGAAATTCCCCAAGAGTTTCCATGAAATTTCCATGGGATTTGTAGAAGTTTCCCATGAAATCACAGGAATATTCTAGGATTTTCCTAAGAGTTCCCAGAAATTTCCCAAGAATGCCTAAAGAATTCCTAGGAATTTCCAGGGATTCACCACAAATTTCCAAAGTGTTTCAAGACATTTCAAAGGGATTCTCAGGAATTTCCTTAGAGTTTCCAGTAATTTCTAACGGTTTCCCAGGAATCAATTTCCCAGAGATGTTCTATGAATGACCAGGGATTTCTTAGAAATTTCCAAGGGATTTATAGGAGTTTCCTTGGAATGACCACGGATTTCCTAGGAATTTTCAAATGACCCAGGAATTTCTAAGTATTTCCCAGGGACTTTCTAAAAATTCCCCAAAAGTTGCTAGGAATTTCCATCGGATTCCCAGGTGTATCCTAGAAATTCTCAGCAATTTTCTAGGATATTTCCAAGAGTTCCTAGAAATTTCCAAGGGGTTTGCAGAAGTTCTTCATGAATTTATGAATTCACAGGAATATTCTAGGAATTTCTCAGGAATGCTTAAAGAATACCCAGTAACTTACAAGGATTTTCCACAAATTTCCCAAGAGTTACCAGAAATTTCTAAGGGTTTTTCACGAGTCTCCCAAGAATTAATTTTCCAGAGATTTCCTATGAATGCCCAGGGATTTCCCAGGAATTTGTCAAGGATTCCTAGCAGTTTTTCAAAAATTTCCAGAAATTTCTAAGGAAATTCCAAGCTTTTCCCAGAATTCTTCTAGAAATTCCCCAAGAGTTCCCAGGAATTTCCATTGGATTCCCAGGACTATCCCATGAATTCACAGAAATATTCTAGGAATTTCCTAAGAGTTACCAGAAATTTTCCTAGAAAGTCTAAATAATTCCTTGGAATTTCCAGGGATTCCCCACTAATTTCCCAAGTGTTCCAAAACATTTCAAAGGAATTCTCAGGGATTTCCTTAGAGTTCCCAGAAATTTCTAAGGGTTTCCCAGGAATTTCTCAAAAATTAATTTCTCAGAGATTTTCTATGAATGCCCAGGAATTTCTTAGGAATTTCCAGGTGATTTACAAGAGTTTCTAGAAATGACCTGGGATTTCCCAGGAATTTTCAAAGTATTACTAGTATTTTTTCAAAAATTCCCAGGAATGCCTAGGAATTCTATGTCTTTCCCAGGAGTTTTTTTAAAAAATTTCCAGGATTTTTCTATTATTTTCCCAAAAGTTTCCGGGAATTTCCAAAAAATTCCTAGAAGTTTCCCATAAATTCCAAGAAATTTTCTAGAAATTTCCCGGGAATATCCAGGGATTTCCCAAGATTTTCTCAAGAGTTCCCAGAAATTTCTAAGGGATTCCAGGGGTATCCCAGGAATTCCCAGGAATTTTCTAGAGATTTCCCCAGAGTTTCTTGGAATTTCCGAGGGTTTCCCAGGAAATTAAATTAAAATTTTATTAAATTATTGATTCGTTTTTGATAAGGAATATGATTTTTGTATTCATTAAGTTGTATTTTTAGCCTAGAAACAATTTTTGACAAAAAACGATTTTTTTATGAAAAAAAGTGCTCAAAAAATTTGATTAGGTATTTTCAAAAATCCCTGTGTCGAAATTTAGATATTTATAAGCTTAATAAGCCATCAAAATTTTATTGAAATCCGCTGAAGCATTCTCGAGATATTCTGTCGAAAAAAAGTTATACACACACACACACATACGTATAATTCGGAAGAAAAAGGTACAAAATAAATGTTTTAAGAAAATAAAAAATAGTAAGAAAAAGTTGAAATAGTTTTCAATAGGTGAATTGTTAAATTTGTGTCTTTATAATTGCCTATTCTCTCTTACTAATCAACACCTTGATCCAAGATTTACTTATCCGAATTTTGTAATTTATCATAACAACTATTTCCAAATTTACCCAAAATTCAATTAATCCAAAGTTCCATCGATTTCAATTTTTATGTAGCCAATCTTTAAAAATTAAATCTTTGTTGGAATTGAAACTAGAAAGTTTTCATTAGTAGCAAGATTCTTCTTGAATATCAACAGAATTAGAGAACAGATTTCACATGCTTAATAAAATTATATCTAAACATGGTATTTTCTCTCTTGAAATCTGATCCTTAAAAGTATTCTAGGTACAGTTACTTTATTCAATAATTAAAATATTTGTAGGATAAAGTAGTAGTACAGAGAATAAATAGTATATTAAATTAAAAAAAAACTTACAAGTTGCTGAACAACATGTTCGACAAGTTCTCGGAAAGAGTAGGTCGGATGTTGAACCCAGAGATGATGAGTTAACTTAGCAATTATTTCCGTGTCAGTTTCGCTCTCAAAAGTGTATCCTCTTTGTTCCAATAGAGTCTTCACTTCCTTGTAATTGGTGATAATACCTGCACAACAACAAGAAAAAAACATTTCAATTTTTTCGCAATTCGTAAAATGAGAAATTAATTATGATACATTATTATGAAAAAAAATGTGATCTGAGATATTATTTCAGTAAAAATAATTTAAATAACAATCTTTAATTTCCGATATTAGTGAAATTAATATCTTTATTTTCGTTTTCTCTAAAAAGACACTTTTCGTTTTTTTTTTTAAATTTCTTTCCTCTTTCATTTATTCCTTTATCGGGATGTATTTCAACTAGCCTGAAAACAATTCCTAAAAATTCCAGATTTTTCAAACGTTTTAAAAATTTTCCAGAATAGAAAAAATAAATTAGAAAAAAATATATTATGTATTTAAACAAATTTTTGTATAGGAACGGGTTTAAAAAGAAAGAGAAAAAAGAACAAAATTGTATGTATACGTAAAACCGAAAGAATTTACTGAAAATTCTAAAATTAAAAAAAAAGTACCACAAAGAAAAAACAAAACATTATTAAAAGATCTTAAAAAAGAAAATTTATGACAAAACATAACAAAATCTACGAAAGGAAAAAAGAAAATTTTTAAAAACAAGCCCAATATTAAATTGGTCTAAAGAAAAAAGAGAAAGTGTGAACATTTAATAAAAAAGAACGGAAAAAATATTTTAAAAATAAAGAAGACTTTTGTCAAAAATGTAATAAATTGTGAATTTACGGAAAAATTATAAATCAATTTGAATTACTAGCTTTAGTTTTATTTTTGTTTCCTTTTTATGTAATAAAGAAATTCTTCCCGTTTATGTTTAAAAAATAAATAAAATAAAATAAAAAGATTAAAAATTTTTTGTTATTGTTGTAATAAAAGTTTATTTTTTGTACGTCAAGAGACATTAGAAATTTTTAAAAGAAAAAGTAAATTTACTACAAAATAGAAAAATGTGTAAAATTTGGAGAAAATCTACAAAAAGATGGACGACTTTAAAATAAATCAAATAATTAAAGGATAAATTAAAATCGACTCCCCCCCTCCTTCCCCCCAAATCATAAAAAACTATGAATTATTGATGTACGAAAAAGGCAAAATTAAAAAAGAAAAAGTATTGAATTTAAACTATACAAGAATTTAAAAAATGACAGAAAGTAAGAAAAGCATTAAAAAAAATAAATTTTATTAAATGATATTAAAACAAAATTGCGTAAAAATAACTGAAAAAAATTAACTTAAAAGTGAGAAAATTAGACAATATTTTATCAAATTAAGAAACAAACAATGAAAAGAAAATAAAATTTGAAAAATTAAGAAATTATTGATAAATACGAAACACTGAAAATTTTGTAAAATAAAATAAAAAGAAAAAAAATTTCCACATTTTTTAGAAAGATAAATGTTTTCAAAAAATAAAAATGATGAAATAAAAAAAGGTATTAAAGGGTCAAAGAATAATGTAGCAAATTACGAAGGAAAGAAAAAGGTACGAAAAATTAAGAAAGAAATCGCATAATTGTTAATACTTATTAAAAAAAAAATGTCTACTCAAGAATTAGAAAATTTACATAAAATTCTTCACGGTCAGAAAAATTATTCTATAGTAACTTTTTGCAAGGAATTATTTAAAAACTTCAAATTTTGTGAAAAATATGACAATCTAACCTGAAAATTTCCAAACTGATTGATAAATGTCAAAATTGATTCAGTAAATCAGATAGAATATAGATCAAATTCAGATTTCTTCAAACCTCTAATTCACAAAGAAATTCATCAATAAGTTATTTCTATAATATTTCTGGGACTGGTACAAAAAACTGTTTAATTATTTTACGGAAATTCGCTTAGTAAAAAAGAAGGTTTCTGCTCTTTAGTTTCATTGTTTTTTTTATATAAATATTTTATTTTTTTTTGTGAGGAAATTGGAAATAAGTCAATATTATAGCTTTTGACAAAGAATGCATCATAATCTCAAAAACCACTTATATTAATATCATTATTATTTACAAGGGTTTTAATTTAAATATTGCTTGACATAAAATAGCTCAAAAAGGTATTAAGTCATTTAATTATTAAAATAACATAAAATACAAACTTTGAAAAATTCCATTATTTAACTTTCTATATTGGCACTTAATTTCTATAACAATAATTACTATTTGGTGATTTTTAAATAATTTGCCTCTGGAATATCTAGTAAAGGTTCCCACGTAGTTTAACGCAAAAAAGAAAATGTTTACTTTATTTTATAAACAAAAATAAATTTTGTATCATAATAGCCCCGACTGCAGAATTATTATAATACAAACTTTGAGTTCTTATAACTCGAAGAAAAATGGTTTTTTTATAGTAAAACTTAAAGTCAACTTTCAGAAAGATCTAAACAACGTAACAAATTTTCGTATAAAATTCTGTAATTTGGTGAAGCATAGATTACAACAAAATGCGGTTTTTGTACCATAATAGCCCCGGTAATGTAATCTTTTTATTAAAAAAGTATTTTAAAAATTACCATTGTGTACAAGGACAAAACCATGCTCATCATCAGATCGTTGGGGATGAGCATTAACTTCAGATGGGACACCATGAGTAGCCCAACGGGTGTGAGCAATGCCAACATGACTTTCAACATTCGACTCGAAATCGAGATTGGTACCTGAAAATAATTTAATAATAATTTAAGAAATAATAATCATAATTTATTTATCTTAAACATGTGATTTTAAACTAAAAAACAATAAAAGATCAAGCTAATGCATTTTGTTTCACTTACAATGAAATATTTCTTCCTCGAGAGCCTTAACTTTTCCTTGTTTCTTGATGATCGAAATGTCCTTACAGCCGGGAGTGTCAAGGGCAACTCCTAGAAAGTAAAAAGGAAAGAAAAATTGAAAAATTCTTAAGCAAAGTTAAGGACCTCTTTCTCTTTTGCTTAGGATTCACGAAAACAACATTCTTGTCGCATGGCTAATGAAATGCAAAAAACGAGAGATTCTAAAAGTTCTTAAAAATGCAAATCAAGTATCAGTGGCGCCAGGAGATTCACCCTAACATGTCTTCACTACTTTCCTTATAAAAACCCACGAATGATAATTTTTTTTTCTGATTCTTTTTATCTCGAATTGTATTTAACGACAGAAAAATAAAATAATCTCCAAAAATGATTATTCAGTTTCAATGTTAAGAGGATTATTTTACTACTAGCAAAATAAAACACGCGCAAGCGTGCGATTAGTATTTCATACAATTTAGAAATTATAAAATACAATAATAAATATGACAAATCGGTAAATAATATTTATATAATAAGAAGAAATAAATATTTGAAATATAATATTTAAAAATCAATTAATATAAATAAAATAAATATTTATTTAGGCCAAAATTTATAAGATTCTAGAATTAAAAAGAATTGCAAAAAATAATTGAAATTAAACAAAACAATTGCAAATTTTGCAAATTAATTGAAAAAAAAAATGAAATCAATTAAAAATTGGGGAAAGTAATTTAAACAATCATAGAAATGTTTTAAACATAAAGAAAATAATTAAAATTTGAGAAAAATACTTGGGAATCTTAAACGTAAATTAAAACAAAATTGAATAATGAAAAATTAGAGAAAATAATTGAAAATTGAAAAAACATAATTAAAAATTGAAGAAAATAATATAAAAAATAATATAAATAATGAAATAATTGAAAAGTCAGATAAATAGAATTTTTTTTGAAATTATGAAAAAAATGTAAAGAATTGAAAGTTAAAGAAAATAATATAAAAAATAATATAAATAATAATATAAATAATAATATAAATAATAAAATAATTGAAAAGTCAGATAAATAGTTAAAAAAATTAGAAATTATGAAAAAAATGTAAAGAATTGAAAATTGTAGGAAATAAATTGTGGAAAATAATTGAAAAATATTTTTAAATTTTAAAACTTGACGAAAATAATTAAAATATGATACAAACAATGATAAGTTGTAAAAAATAAATGACATTTAAGTGTGATAATTAAAAAAGTTACAGAATTTTTTTTAAATAAAGAAAAAATAATTGAAATTTGAAAAAACTACATGAAGATCTTAGAAATCAATTATAAAAAAAGAAAATAACTAAAAATTGGAGAAAAGTCTGGAAAAAAGCTAAAAATAATTGAAATTTACGATAATTAATAAAAAAACATTTGAAATTCTGATAACAAATGAAAATAATTAGAAATTGAAGAAAATATTTGAATTTTCAGAAAAATACCTATTTTATTCAATTATTAATTATTTTTCACAATTTATAATTATTTCCTACAATTTTTTCAATTATTCTCTTAAAATTGTATAATTATTCTTTTTTTTTGAATTTTTTTGTTTTGCTGTCTATTAATCTAGCCATTTTTCAAATTTTGTTTTCAATTGTCTATTATTTTCGTCATATTTTAGATATTTTCTTCAATTTTTCAATTAATATCGACATTTTTTAATTATTTCTTTCAATTATTAATTTTTTCCGCAATTTTCAATAATTTTCTACAAATTTTTCATTTTACAATTATTCTTGAAGTTTATAATTATTCTTTAATATTTTGTTCTCTTGACAATTATTTTCGACTGTTTTCTAATTTTTTTTCAATTGTCAATTACTTTCATAAAATTTTAATTTAATTCTTTAATCTTTAATTTATTTCTTCAATTCTTAATTATTTTCTTTTCTCAATTATTATTTCTAATTTGAAATCCCAGTCTTCAAATTTCAATTAATTTATTCAATATTCAGTAATTCTTATCTTTCTTCAATTATCAATTATTTTTTTCAAATTTGAATTTAATTCTTAAATTTTCAATTTATTTCTTTTTTTTTATTACTTTCTCCAAATTTTAATTTTTCAGTATTCAATTATTTTCTTCTACATTCTACAATTTTCAGCTTTTTTAATTACTTTTTTTCAATTTTTAATTATATTCTTTAAATTTCTATTCCATTCTTCAATTTTCAATCCAGTTGATCAATTTGTAATTATTTCTAACAATTATTCCTATAATTTTCTTAATTTTTCTATTTAATTAATTTCTTAATTTAATATTTTTTGCATAATTTTTTCAATTATTTCTTTTAGTTGTCTATTAATCTAATCATTTTTCGAATTTTGTTTTTAATTGTCAATTTTTTTGGTTAGTTTTCAGATATTTTCTTCAACTTTACAATTATTATCGTCATTTTTCTATTATTTCTTGCAATTATTAATTATTTTCTTCGTTTTTCAATTGTTTTCCGAATTTTTATAATTATTTCCAGCAATTTTTTCAATTTTCAGTTAATTTTTAAATTTTATAATTATTCTTGGATTTTTTTAATTTTTTTTGTTCGGTTGTGTATTAGCTAAGCCACTTTTTGAATTTTGTTTTCAATTGTTAATTATTTTCGTCATTTTTCAGACATTGCTATTGTTTTCTCCAATTTCTAATTATTTTAATTCTTTTTGCATAATTTTCAAAAATTGCAATTATTTATCTCAAATTTTAATTATTATTATCTTCATCAATTTTAAATTACTTTGTTTAATATTAATTTCTTTTTATCATTTTGCAATTTTTTCTTCATCTTTTAATTATTTTAATTATAATTATTTTTCAATTAATTTCATAAATTTTCAGTTATTATCGCATATTTAGATTATTGTCTTCTATTTTTCAATTTTTTTTTTTTTTTATAAATTCTGTAATTTACCAATCTATAATTTTTTTCTTCAGTTTCTAATTACTGTCATTGTTTTGTTATAATTTTCAAAAAATTCAATTATTTATTTGAAATTTTAGTTATCATCATATTTTTTTTCAACTGTTTCCCCTAATTCTTAAATATTATTCCAATTTTGTAAAATTATTTTTTAAAATTTCAAAGTATTTTTCTCAAATTATTTTATTATTTTCTTCAATTCTTCTTTATTTTGATTTGTTTTTATAATTTCCAAAAATATTTATTAATTATCTTAATTTGAATTATTTTAACTTTTCTTCAATTCTTTTCTTCAATCTATGATTATTTTAATTTATTCAATTAATTTTCCAGATTTTCAAATATTTTTCTAAAATTTCAATTATTTTCTTTAATTTTCTCAACAACTTTTACAATTTAAATTATTCTCTCTTTGAAAATAAAACAATTCCATTATTTTTTTGCTAAATGTTATATTGATTGCAATTTTAAATTAATTTTCTTAATTTACTATTCTTAATAATTATAAAATTTTTGATTATTATCTTAAATTTCTAATCATTTTCATTATTTCTGAATTAATATCCTAAACTTTCACTTACATTCTTACATATCACAATATTTTAAATTATTTTGTTCAATATTCATTTCTTTTCATCCTTTGCAATTATTTTCTCCATCTCTCAATTATTTTAATTATTTTTTAATAAATTTCCTAAATTTTCAGTTTTTATCTTAAATTTAGATTATTGTCTTCAATTTTCAATTTTTTAACCAATTCTTCAATTATTTTCTTTTGCTTAAAAATAAATTCTGTAATTTCTCTATTATTTTCTCCATTTTCAAATTACTTTCATTCTTTTTGCATAATTTTCAATAATTGCAGTTATTTATCTGAAATTTTAATTATTTTCATCATATTTAAATTATTTTTTTTAATTTCAAATTATTCTTATCATTTTTCAATTATTTCTTTAAATTCTTAGGCATAATTCTCATTTTGTAAAATTATTTTTAAAGGTTTTTAAGTATTTTTCTCAAATTTCAATTATTTTCTTCAATTTTCAATTACTTACGTTCTTTTTCATAGTTTCAAATTTTTTTTAAAAATTTTTTGTCTGAAATTTTCATTTTTCTACTTAATTTTCAATTACATCTACGATTTTCTTGTATTCTATATACCTACATTCTGTATTTTTTGTAATTATTTCCCTTAAATTAAAAATCTTTTTTTCAATTTTAAGTTATGTAATTTTTTTTTCATTTATTTTTTTTAATTTTTAAATATTTTCTTTTTACTTTTAGGTACAATGAACTTCTAAAAACTTTAAGTATTTAGCTGCAATTTTCTTTAATTTTCCTTCATTTAAAATATATTATATAATTTTTTCAATTATTTTCTCAAATTTTAATTATTTTCTTCAATTTTAAATTATTTATTGTACTTTTTCACTATTTGCTTAAAATATTAATCATTATCATCATTTTTTAATTAATTTTCTAAACTTTTAAATGATTTATCTCAATTTCAATCATTTTTTTCAATTTCCAATTATTTTCTCCAATTGTTCAATATTCTAATTTTTTTAAAATTTATTTCTAAGATTTTGCAGTTTTTTTCTCAAATTTAAATTATTTTCTTTAATTTTAAAACATTTCTATGATTTCTTAAATTACTTTTGACACTTTTAATCGTTTTCATTATTTTTTTTTCAATTAAGTTGTCAAATTTGCCATTATTTTTTGTTTTTAAATATTTATAATACAATGAATTAAAAATTTAACATCATTTTTTAGAAAATTCAAATTATCCACTGTTTGACATTATCAACTGTTGGTTGGTCTCCCCTAATTATTCGTATTAGAAGAAAAGAGCGACAGTTTAAGGCTGAAATCAATTAAAACGATGTCCTTGATTTTTAGGGTGTCTTATTAACTTTCCTTTAAATAAAATCTGGTTTGTCACATTTTCAAGAACACGTCTGAGGTCATCCACTTTATGGCCAGAGTATTTCTATATAAACAATATTATTTTTTACCAATTTTTCCTGCAGTTCAATAAATTTTAACCAAAATATGGAGCTTCATTATAATAAATAATGAAACTGATGGGGTTACAAAAAGCCTGTTTTTCAAAAAGAGTCATTATTTTATTTTAAAAAATGTATTATTTACCAGCTGAGTCATATCCTCGGTATTCAAGCCTTTTTAGTCCTCCAACCAGAAGTTCAAGAATCTCTCTTCTGCTCTTTGGGGTCAAATAGTTCAAATATGCAAAAATTCCTGTAAACAATTAAATAAAGTTAAATTAGTTGCAGGTAATGTATCATTTTTAAAAAATTAATTATTAGAAATGTTCTTTATCGATAAGAGTGAGCAATTTTTTTTTTTATAAGCTAAGATATGTAAAACTGCAAATTTCTAGGTTTTTCTGTAATTAGAGTTTCTTAATTTAAATAAAAAATTATCTTTAAAAATGAATGTTAATTAATTAAACTTTATCAATCTCTAACTCACAAATTTTTTAACAGTGCCAGATTCTATATTTCTATCAAACAAAAAGTACCATTTTATTGATTTTGAGGTTAGGTTCAAACTCAGACCCTTTGGGACCAAATTTTTTAATAAAATTTATTTAAATTAAAAATGAATAACAATGAAAAGAATCTATCAATTTTGTCAAAGTTTTATTTACATTTTATAAACGATATACTATTTTTTCTTTAAATACCATTAACTGAAAATATTGCTTATAATAAAAGACATGTTTTATTAAAATATAATTTATTTATCTAATTTTTTTTTATTAATTAATTTTATTTATTGAACGATTGAAATAAATAAGTCTTTAAATACTTTTTAGTAACCCGTATTGTTTTTAACAAGAATTTAATTTTTACTATATTCTTATCAACTGCGAGAAATTTAGAATTTTTTAGATTTAAAAAAAACTATGCATTATTGTTATTTCTTATCTATGCCAGGGCTTCCCAATCTAAGCTGTATTATCTTCAAGCTTAACATCCGCATTTCACGTTTCTGATAATTTTGCTTCCTATTGTTATTATTATTCATAGACTGTAATAACAAATTCCAAATTTTCGATTTGTTACAAATAAATTATTATTGTACATACTCAATTTCCTTTTTAAATTAATAATAATAGTAATAATAACATCAAAATAATTATAAAAATAATAAATTGTGAATATAAATTATAAATTAATTAATATCCAAAATAATAATCACTCAAATTGGACCAGTATGGTAAATAAAGAACTCTCGTGACATTTGAAGACTTTCAGTTTCACTTGAATTCTCACTTTCGTTTGTCCTCTCACTTTTTCCAATTCAAGGCTCAACACTTAACAAGTGCATCAGATAATTAATTACATGTGGTCAGTAATTAAAAATGTAAACATTATCAAAACATCTTATATTATATAATATTTTAATTATCGAATTTAGATATCTATAAAAGACTTCATTTTAACCGAAAATAAGAAATAAAAGTTTTTTTTTAAAACCAATAAGTTAATTGATAAATTTATAAAAACAGAATCTTTTAATTTTAAGACAAAAAAAAAATATTATGAACATTTTGCCATAAAGTACCAATAGATTATAAATTCTGTATTTTATCTTTTGTCAATAAACAATTTTCAAAAATTTTACGAAAATTGGTACAAGATTTTTATAAATTTTTTTTAATTTTAAGATCATTTACCTACCGCTCATAATGAAACTTTGTTGAAAATTAAAACTGCTTTCAAAACACCTTTCCATTCATTAAATAGCTTCTAGACTAGTAAATTTTACAATGAAAATTACTGATAATAAAACGCCGATAAACTAATACCAGAAGGATTTAATAGATTTGATAAAAACGCAAACACAAATTTTTCATTTCAAATTGATTTTCACAATAGACTTTATAACTGACCTTGTTTTTCGAAACGTCAAATAAAATATACAGATTTATAGAATTTTCACTTATTATTATAATTATGAATAATGTAAAAGATAATTTCTAAATTCTATATAATTGAATTTTAAGCTTCATCTTACTGAAGTCATTTATACAAAATTATATTTCAAAATGTATTAAGAAATGTTTAGAAGGATATTTTAACTTTATAACGCTGAATAATGACGTAATGGACTTTTCAAAAAAAAAAAATGTAGCAATTAACATTTCTAAACTGTCAGAAATGTAAAGTGTGCTTTCTAAAACTTTTGAAATCAAAATTAATTTTTTATTTGTTTAATAAACATTTTGTTACATTAAATTTGTATTTTAAAAATAACAACAAATTAAATTAAACAATTTCAAAGGAATTCAAAATTTAAAAAAAAATGTTGAACAATTTAGTAAAATACTACAAAATTTTTTTTATAAAATAATAGTACAATTTTAATATCTTTTTCCGATTATGATAAGAAAAAACAAAGCTATGTTTTTTTAAGGCTATAAAATTTCAAAGCATTTAAAAAACGTTTGATAAAAGGATTTTAAAGTATAAAAAAAATAAATATTTATTATATAGTAAAAATATTTATTAGTATTAAATAAATGTAGATATCCAGGTTCTATTCTATATAACATGATAGAAACATTTGTACTACTTTTATAAATGTCATGGATATTTATTTTCTAATCACGAAGTAAATGATGATGTGTTTGTTGTAACGTCTCGTTTGCGGTTAAAGAACCTGTCTTCAGTAAAACAGTCACAATGTCACGGCCTTATTTTTTCCTTAATTTCCTAAATTATATTTTTACACTTAAAGTCACAACTTAATTACTTCGAACATTACCCGGGTGTCTACTAATTTCGTCCCACAGAATTCTCGGTTTTTCCCAGTTTTTGTTCCTATTTTTCCCGTTTTTTTTTCTTGTTAACTTAAAATTTATTTTAAGTATAGATAGACCTACAAATGGCTACAAAAATTGAATATAACAGTTGATAATTGAAGAAAATAATTGAAATTCAAAGAAAATAATTGAGAATTGAAGAATTAAATATTAAACTTTACAAAAAATAATAATTAAGAATTAAAAGAAACAATTAATAATGAAAAGAAATAATTAATAATGGAAAGAAATAATTGAACAATGACAAAGATATTTGACAATTAGAAATAAAATTAAAAAAAAAAAGTAAATATTAATCTACAATTGAACAATAATTGAAAAAATTGAACAATGGTTATTAAATGCAAAGAATATAAATTAAAAAAATAAATTAAATTTAAATTTATTTAAATTAATTAAAAGAATATAAATTTAAAATGGAAGTTAATAATTCAAAATTAAAGAAATAAATTGAAAATTAAATAAGCAAATTGAAATCAGAAAAACACAGAACTATTGAATATTAAAAAAAACAATTGAAAATTGAGAAATAAAATTGAAATTCGAATACAATAATTGAGAATTAAAGAAAATTACTGAACAATTGGATTGAAAAAAGAAGAAAATAATTTATAATTAAAAAAAAAATGGAAAATGACAGGAATTATTTAATATTGAAGAAAACATTAAAAATTGAAGAATAGAATTGTTATTTAAAGAAATTAATTGAGAATTGAAAAAAATAATTGAACAATTGAACAATTAAATTGAAAATAGAAGAAAATTATTGAAAATTGAAGGAGGTTTTGAAATATGAAATAAATAACTGATAATTGAAAAAAAAATAATTGAAAAAAGTCGAGATTACTGAATATTGAATCAAACAATTGAAAATTGAACAAAATAATTAAAAATTAAAGAAAATAATTGAAAATTGAAGAAAATAATTAAAAATGGAAGAAAGTACTTAAAAATTAAATACAATATTTGGAAACAACAGAAAAATTTTAAATTCGACGGAAATAATTGCGAATTGATGAAAATAATTTAAAAATTCTCAATTTAAATAAAAATTGAAAGAAAAACATAAGTTAAAAAAGCTGAGAATTGTTAAATATTAAAGAAAATTGAGAAGAAATTGAAAATTGAAAGAAATTGAGAAACTGAAAAAAATATGAAAAAATAATTGGAAATTTAAGAAAATAATTGAAATTTAAGAAAAAAATGAGAATTTGAAGAAAATAATTGAGAATTTAAAAAAAAATCATTGTAAAAAGCCTAGAGTTATTGAATATTAAAAAAACAATTGAAAATTAAAGAATGGAATTGAATGTCGAAAATTATAATTGAGAATTAAAGAAAATAATTCAAGAAATGAACAATGGAATTGAAAGTAGAAATAAGTGATAATTGAAAAAAAAAGAAATTGAACGACCCAGGAATTATAGAATTTGAAAAAAACAATAAAAAATTAAGAATGTATTTGTAATTTGAAGAAATTAATTAAAAATTGTAGAAAATAATTTGTAATTGAAGAAAATGTAGTTTTATGAAAATCGTGGAATAATAATTGATGAATTGAATTCAAGTAACAAAAACATAATTGATAATTGAAAAAAATATTGAAAAAAGCCGAGAATTATTGATTATAGAAGGAAATAATTGAAAAATGGAGGAGTTATTGAGATGTGAAATAAATAAATGATAATTGAAGAAAATAGTTGAAAAAAGTCGAGAATTATTGGATATTAAATTAAATTAAAAATTGAAGGAAATAGTTGAAATCTGAAGAAAATAATTAAAAATTGTTGAAAATAATTAAAAATTGATTAAAATAATTGAAAATCGTAGAAAATATTTCAGAATTAAATAAATTAATTAGAAATTGATGAAAATAATTGAGAAATGAAGAAATAATTTGAAATTAATGAAAATAATTCCAAATGGAAGAAAATAATTGAGAATTGTAGAAAATAATTGGAAATTAAAGAAAATAATTGAAAATTAAAAAGAATTTATTATCCCAGAAAAAAATTCCCGGTTTGACGGAAAATTCCCGGTTAATTTCCGGTTTTCCCCGGTCAATTTAAATTCCCGGTTTTCCCGGTTAGTATACACCCTGATTACTAAAGAATTATTTATTAACAAAAAACTATTAACTAAATAATGAATAATTTGTAATCGCACTATATAAGAAAAAAGGAAATATTTTATATAAATAATTAGATTATTTTTAATTGTTTGTTTCAGATTTTAAACTTTTCTTATTTTAGACTTATTTCTTTATACCATAAAATATTTGGGTACACGCCTATAATGTCTACAGACAGATTTTCATAATAATATATATTTAATTTTTGTTATTTAACAAAATTACTTTTTAATTTTCTAAAACCTGTAAGGGAGAACCGGGTAAAATGCCTAATTGGGTAAATTGGCAATCGTTAATAACTTGGCCAAAAATTATTAAATTATTAAAGAATTTATTAAAGAATTGTAAAAATGATGCTTTCCAACTATAATTTTTTCAATTTTAAATTTCAGAAAATATATACTTTTACTTCACAAACATGTATAATTTTTTTTTTTTAACATTTAGTTTTCTAAACACTTTGATTTAATTTATAAAAAAGAGTTATAAAATTGAAAAAAAAATTGTTTGTAATCCAAAAATTATCCACCTTACTCTCTAAATCTAAATTAGTGAAAAATAACTAAAAAATAGTTTAAATTTGACCAATTAAATTATATTAGTAAACAGAATTTTACAAAAATATTAGTTTTGCCATAACCTAAAAATTAATTTAACTAATAATTAGTTATTTTTTACTAAATGATTAGTAGAGCTATAACTATTTAAATTAGTGGCTGATTTTTTGCTTTAAAATTAGTTGCTTTTAACTAATTAAAATTTAGAGAGTGAATTTCCTGCTAAACTTAAATTATAGTTTTATTCTCAATAAAAATAAATTGAATTTTATTATTAAATGGCTAATACCAGAGCAATAACAATCATATTAGAATTAATCATCAAATTTATTAAAATAATTGAATATAATGATAACCATTTATGATTAAATTTTCTTCATTTATAACAATTGGATTTAACTGGTTGGATTTGTAATTATTGAAACAATTTTTTTCTTAATCACTTTAATGGGATTAATTAATAATTATTTATCTTCATATCATGATTTAGAGTGTGAAATGATCTTGATATTAAAATTCTGTTGTCATTGTTCGATTTATCGTTTTCATTTCAATTAATTGTTGAAATGAGTAAATATATTTCCTGATTTTTTTAATTTTTAAATTCATCCATAAAATTTTAGATATTTTGGATAATTTTCTCATTTTTAAAGATTATTTTGTCCCCTCATTTCTTTAAATTTTCGTTTTATTTCAATTCTTTATTTTAAAAATTGTACCATTTTTCCGTAGATTACAATTATTTTTCTTTACATATTTCTTTTCTTTATTAAATTTAAGTTTTACAGTTTTTCTTGAATTTTCTATATTTTCAGCCTTACTCATTTTTTTCATAATTATTTTTTTAATTTCCTTAATTTTTGTAGGCTCTGTACATATATTTTTACATTGTCTTATTTTATGTTTGTTTTCAGTTTTTCGTCAATTTTTCTCGTTTTGTTTTCTTATTTTTAATTCATAAAGTTATAAGGACTTTTTAAATTAATTTCTAGTATAGGTAGTTATTGCTCAATCATTAAAAGAGTAAATCCGTAAAAAGGGTTTTTTACGATAAGGAAAATACGATAATTTTCCTGGGTTTTAAAAATAATATTTTGCTAATTACCCTGCCTAAATTATGCTAATTATCCTACTCATAATATCTTCTAATCGTAAATTTAATTCTTTTCTTTAGTCTAAGTAAATATCTTTTTACATTCTCCTCTTTAATGAGAAATTAATAAATTTATTATTCAAAATTCCGATATCTGGCATCTTTAGTAACAACCTTATCAGTCTGAACATAATAATTTAGTTTCCTAAATTATCATAGCTCATTATAAAATAAAAAAGGCTCATTATCAAGTTTTACAATTTATTAATTATAATTTTTACTTTAATTATAGAGTTAGATAAGATAGAATTTTTTCTTGGACAAATTTTCATTTTTTAATTTTATTTTAAAAATTGAACTAATTATAAATTAATTAATAAGTAATTGGTTAGAAAAATTACTAACAACCAACAACTAACTAATTATTTATAATTATAATAAGTTGCAAAATTAAGAAAAAAAGGCAAACTTGTTGTCGAATTTGATAAAATGTTGAAATTAAACAATAATAATTTGTTTAAACAATTAGTAGAATTGTAGTTTTTAGTTTGTTGTTTAGTAATTGGTATAATTCATTTTAAAAAGTTGCTAAATTGAGAAAAAAAGCAAATCTGTGGATTAATTTAATAAAAAGATGAAATGAAACAATAATAATTTGTTTAAACAATCGGTCTGATTTTTTTTTCGTTTTTTGTTAGTAATTGGTTACATTTGTCTGAAAAAATTGCAAAATTGAAAAAAAGTTGCAACTCTGTGGTTTAATTTAATAAAATGTTGAAATTAAACAATAATAATTTGTTTAAACAATTAGTAGAATTGTTATTTTTAGTTTATTGTTAGTAATTGGTTACATTTGTCTTCAAAAATTGCAAAATTGAAAAAAGTTGCAACTTAGTGGTTTAATTTAATAAAAAGTTGAAATTAAAAAATAATAATTTGTTTAAACAATTGGTAAAATTGTTTTTTTAATTTATTGTTAGTTACAAATATATTAATTTAATATAATTGCTATTAATAATTTGTTATTAGTAACCGGTTACATTTATCTTCAAAATTTTCAAAATTACGAAAAAGTTAAAACTCTGTGATTTTTATTAATAAAAATTTGAAATCAAACAATTATAATTTGTTTAATTAATTGGTAGAATTGTTGTCTAATGATTATTATAATTCAGCTTAAAAAGTTGCTGAATTAAATAAAATTTGGAACTCTATGGCTTAAATTGATAACGACTTTAAATTAAACAATAATAATTTGTTTAAACAATTGGTAGAATTGTTTTTTTAATTTGATGTTAGTAACTGGTTAAATTTGTTTTTAAAAATCCAAAATTAAGAAAAGTTGCAACTCTGTGGCTGCATTTAATAATAAGTTGGAAATAAAAAATTATAATTTGTTTAATCAATTGGTAGAATGTTTGTTTTTAGTTTATTGTTTAATAATTGGTATAATACAGCTTAAAAAATTGCTAAATTAAAAAAATGCAACTCTAATGCTTAAATTGTTAACAACTTATATTTTAACAATAATAATTTGTTTAAATAAATAGCAGAATTGTTATTTTTAATCTGCTATTAGTAATTTGTAACATCTAGCTTGAAAAGTTGCAAAATTGAGACAGAATTGCAACTCTTTTGTTAACTTGGATAAAAAGTTGAAATTAAAAAAAAATAATTTGTTTAAACAATCGGTCCAATTGTTATTTTTCGTTTTTTGTTAGAAATTGGTTACATTTGTCTTCAAAAATTGCAAAATTGAGAAAAAGTTGCAACTCTGTGGTTTAATTTAATAAAATATTGAAATTGAACAATAATAATCTGTTTAAACAATTGCTAGAATTGTTGTTTTTAGTTTGTTCTTTAGTAAGTGGTATAGTTTATCTTAAAATGTTGTTAGTTCAAAAATTGAGAAAAAGTTGCAACTCTGTAGCTCAATTTAATAAAAAATTAAAGTTAAACAAATATTATTTTTTTCAACAATTAATACAATTTTTATTCTTAGTTTGTTGTTAGTAACAGCTTATATTCGTCTTAAAAAGTTACACAGTTGAGAAATATTTGCAACTCTATGGCTTAAAATTGATAACAACTTTAAATTTAACAATAATAATTTGTTTATACAAATTAATACAATTTTTATTTTTAATTTGTTGTTTTCAATTTAATGAAAATTTGAAATTGAACAATAATAATTTGTTTAAACAATTGGTTGGATTGTTATTTTTAGTATGTTGTTAGTAATTCATATCATTTAGCTTGATAAGTTGCAAAATTGAGAAAAAGTTGTAACTCGGGAGCTTAATTTGATAAATGCTTGTAAATAAACAATAATAATTTGTTTAAACAAATTATCAGTTACATAAAACAATTGTTAATAGTCTACATTTATGCTACTTATTAAAAATCGTACAAAAAATTGTCAAAAAAGTAGTAAGAAATATTTTTAACTCTTATTTTTGAATTTTAGGGTGTTTTTGGAGGACCAATAAAAATATAGTTAATATTAAAAAATTGTTAAATAAATCAACCACGTAATCTATAATAATAATCCACAAGATTAATTAATTCTTTCATTTATTCTTTCATTCAGTCCACATCTGAAGTTTGGCACTTATCTATTTTTTTGTTTAAAATCAATTACTTTTTCAAAAATTCATTTTTAAAATTTATAAATATCAATTCAAATAATTTTAGTTTCATTAATAAATAAATCTACAATTTTTTCTATAATTTACAACAGTTTTCAATAAAAAATTATTCTCTTTAAATTTTATAACCTATTCTTTAGTCTTTTTGTTCTTTTGTCGATTATTCTCGACAGATTTCGAATTTCTCTTTCGATTATCAATTATTTTCCTCATTTCTCAATTATTTCCTTTAATATGGAATTATTTTAGTCATAATTTTCATCAGTTTTCAACTGAAAATTTATTCTTCTTTTTCAATTTTATGATTATTCATTAAATTTAAAGTTTTTTCTTGTTCGAGTGTCGATTATTCTTCACATTTTTCGATTTTTTTTTAATTGTAAATTATTTTCGTCAATATTTAATTATTTTCGTTATGTTGTAATTTTTTTTTTTAATTATCAATTATTTCATTAAAATTTCCATTTAAATCTTTAATTTTCAATTTATTTCATCAATTTTTATTTATTTTTTTCAATTCTCAAATATTTTCTTTAATTTTCAATTATGTTTATCGATTTTCAATAATTTCCTCAATATTCAATAATTCTCGGATTTGTTCAATTATTTTTTTTCACTCATAAAAATTGTTTTAAAATTTCAATTCGTCTCTTCAATTCTAAAACTATTCTCTTCAATTATCTGTTATTTTCTTCAAATTTAAATTCCACTTTCAAATTTTCAATTATTTTCTTTAATATTAAAAAATTATCACCTTTATCTATTATTTTTCTCGTTTATTATTATTTAAGATTCATTAATTTCAAATTCAATTGTTCAATTATTTTCTGTAACTTTTTATTCCATTCTTTAGTTTTCAATTGTTTTTTTTTTTATATTCATTAATTCTCGGCTTTTTTCAATTTTTCATTATATTCTTTAAATTTCAATTCCATTCTTTAATTTTTAATTTCTTTATTCAATTTCCAATTGTTTTGTTTTTAATTTTAATTCTTTTTTTCTATTTTTAAACCAGTTGTTAAATGTGCAATAATTTCCAACAATTATTCCTATAATTTTTCTAATTTTCTTTAAATTTCATCTTTCTTGATTACTTTTTTTTAATTTTCAGTTGTCTATTAATCTAGTCATTTTTCGAATTTTGTTTTCAATTGACAATTATTTTCGTCATTTATTACATATTTTCTTTAATTTTTTAATTATTCTCGTCATTTTTCAATTCCCTTCAACAGTTATTCCCTTCAATTGTAAATTATTTTCCCCAACTTTCAATTATTTCTTACAATATTTTCAATTTTCAATTATTATTATCTTAAAATTTTATAATTATTTTTGGACTTTTAAAATTATTTTGTTGGTTGTGAATTAATCTAGTCATATTTTGAATTTTGTTTACAATTGTCAGTTATTTTTGTCATTTTGTAATTTTTCTTTTAATTATCAATTATTTTCTTGAAATTTCCATTCAATTTTTTCAATTTCCTACTTATTTCTTAAAGTTATTAATCATTTTCTTCAAGTATCAAATATTTTCTTTAATTTTCAATTATTTTTATCGATTTTCAATTAATTCCTCAATATTCAATAATTCACGGATCTTTAAAATTATTTTGTTCGGTTGTGAATTAATCTCTTCAGATTTGTAATTTCTTTTACAATTGTCAATTGTTTTAATCATTTTGTAATTTTTTTTCAATTATCAATTATTTTTATAAATTTTAATTTAATTCTTAAATTTTCATTTTATTTCCTCAATTTTTTATTATTTTCTTCAATTTCAATTCAATTTTTCAATTTTAAAGCCAGTTGTTCAATTTGCAATTATTTCCAACAATTATTCCTATAATTTTCCTAATTTTTCAATTTGCAATTATTTTCTTTAAATTTAATATTTCTTGTTTTATTTTTAATTATTTTTGTCAGTTGCCTCTTAATCTAGTCATTTTTCGAATTTTGTTTTCAATTGACAATTATTTTCGTCATTTTTTATATATTTTCTTAAATTTTTCAATTATTCTCGTCATTTTTTAATTATTCTCGTCATTTTTCAACTATTTCCTTCAATTCTAAATTATTTTCCCCAAATTTCAATTATTTTCTACAATATTTTCCATTTTCAATCATTATTGTCTTAAAATTTTATCATTATTCTTGGATTTTTAAAATTATTTTGTTCGTTTGTGAATTAATCTATTCATATTTGTAATTTTTTTTACAATTGTCAATTGTTTTAATCATTTTGTAATTTTTTTCTTCAATTATCAATTATTTTTTTACATTTTTATTTAAGTCATAAATTTTCAATTTATTTCCTAAATTTCTTATTATTTTCTTCAATTTTGATCATTATTTTCTTTCAATTTTCAATTCAGTTCAAGTTGCAATTATTTCCAACAATTATTCCTATAATTTTCCTAATTTTTTAATTTGCAATTATTTTTTTTAAATTTAACTATTCTTGATTAATTATTTCAATCATTATTTTCATTTGTCTATTAATCTAGTCATTTTTCGAATTTTGTTTTTAATTGGCACTTATTTTCGTCATTTTTTACATATTTTCTTCAATTTTTCAATTATTCTCGTCATTTTTCAACTTTTTTCTTCAACTATAAATTATTTTCCCCAAATTTCAATTATTTCCTACAATATTTTCAATTCTTATTGTCTTAAAATTTTATAATTATTCTTGAATTTTTTAAATTATTTTTTTCGGTTGTGTATTAATCTAGCCACTTTTTCAATTTGTTTACAATAGTCAATTATTTTTGTCATTTTTTAATTTTTTTTCAATTCTTAATTATTTTTTCAAATTTCAATTTGCAAATATTTTTTTCAAATTTAATATTTCTTGATTAATTTTTTAATCATTATTTTCATTTTTTTATTAATATAGTCATTTTTCGAATTTTGTTTTTAATTGACAATTATTCTCGTCATTTTTCAACTATTTCCTTCAATTATAAATTATTTTCCCAAACTTTCAATTATTCCCTTCATTATTTTCAATTTTCAATTATTATTATCTTAAAATTTTATAATTATTCTTGGATTTTTAAAATTATTTTGGTGGTTATGAATTAATCTATTCATATTTTGAATTTTGTTTACAATTGTCAATTATTTTTGTCATTTTGTAATTTTTCTTTTAATTATCAATTATTTTCTTGAAATTTCCATTTAATTTTTCAATTTCCTACTTATTTCTCTAAGTTATTAATCATTCTCTTCAAGTGTCAAATATTTTTTTTAATTTTCAATTATTTTTATCGATTTTCAATTAATTCATCAATATTCAATAATTCTCGGAATATTAAAATTATTTTGTTCAGTTGTGAATTAATCTAGTCATATTTAGAATTTTTTTATCAATTAATTTGTCATTTTGTAATTGTTCTTTTAATTATCAATTATTTTCTTATAATTTCCAATTAATTTTCCAATTTCCTACTTATTTCTTTAAGTTATTAATCATTCTCTTAAAGTGTCAAATATTTTTTTTAATTTTCAATTATTTTTATCGATTTTAAATTAATTCCTCAATATTCAATAATTCTCGGAATATTAAAATTATTTTGTTCGGTTGTGAATTGATCTAGTCATATTTAGAATTTTCTTCTCAATTATTTTTGTCATTTTGTAAATTTTTTCAATTATTAATTATTTTTTCAAATTTTAATTTAATTCTTAAATTTTCAATTTATTTCCTCAATTTTTTATTATTTTCTTCAATTTCAATTCTATTTTTCAATTTTAAAGCCAGTTGTTCAATTTGCATTTATTTCTAACAGTTATTCTTATAATTTTTCAACTATTCTGTTTAAATTTAATATTTCTTGTTTATTTTTTTTAAACTATTTTTTTCAATTAGTGTAATTATGTAGCCATTTTTCAAATTTTGTTTTCAAGTGTCAATAATTTTCGTCTCTTTTCAAATATATTCTTTAATTTTGAAATTTTTATTATTTAAATTTCAGGGTGTCTACTAATTTCGTCCCACAAAATTCCCGATTATTTCCCGGTTTTTCCCTGTTTTTGTTCCTATTTTTCTCGGTTTTTTCTCTTGTTAATTTAAAATTTATTTTAAGTATAAATAGACCTACAAATTGCTACAAAAATTGAATATAACAGCTGATAATAGAAGAAAATACAGGAAATTCAAAGAAAATAATTGAGAATTGAAGAATTAAATATTAAACTTTACAAAAAATAATAATTAAGAATTAAAAGAAACAATTAATAATGAAAAGAAATAATTAATAATGGAAAGAAATAATTGAACAATGACAAAGATATTTGACAATTAGAAACAAAATTAAAAAAAAAAAGTAAATATTAATCTACAATTGAACAATCATTGAAAAAATTGAACAATGGTTATTAAATTCAAAGAATGTAATATTGAAAATTAGTCAACTAGATAGAAAATCCAAAAAAATAATTTAAAATTTAAGTTAATAATTCAAAATTGAAGGAATAAATTGAAAATTAAATAATCAAATTGAAATTAGAAAAACACAAAATTATTGAATATTAAAAAAAAATGGAAAATTGAGAAATAAAATTGAAATTCGAATAGAATAATTGAGAATTAAAGAAAATTACTGAACAATTGGATTGAAAAAAGAAGAAAATAATTTATAATTAAAATAAAATGGAAAATGACAGGAATTATTTAATATTGAAGAAAACATTGAAAATTGAAGAATAGAATTGTTATTTAAAGAAAGTAATTAAGAATTGAAACAAATAATTGACTAATTGAACAATTAAATTGAAAATAGAAGAAAATTATTGACAATTGAAGGAGGTTTTGAAACATAAAATAAATAACTGATAATTGAAAAAAAAATAATTGAAAAAAGTCGAGATTACTGAATATTGAAACAGACAATTGAAAATTGAACAAAATAATTAAAAATTAAAGAAAATAATAGAAAATTGAAGAAAATAATTAAAAATTGAAGGAAGTACTTAAAAATTAAATACAATATTTGGAAACAGCAGAAAAATTTAGAAATCGACGGAAATAATGGCGATTTGATGAAAATAATTTAAAAATTCTCAATTTAAATAAAAATTGAAAGAAAAACATAAGTTAAAAAAGCTGAGAATTGTTAAATATTGAAGAAAATTGAGAAGAAATTGAAAATTGAAAGAAATATGAAAAAACAATTGAAAATTAAAGAAAATAATGGAAATTTAAGAAAAAAATTGGAATTTGAAGAAAATAATTAAAAATTGTAGAAAATAATTTGAAATTGAAGAAAATGCGATTTTATGAAAATTCTTGTATAATAACTGATGAATTGAATTTAAGTTTCAAAAACATAATTGATAATTGAAAAAAAAATATTGAAAAAAAACCGAGAATTATTGATTATAGAAGAAAATAATTGAAAAATGGATGAGTTATTGAGATGTGAAATAAATAAATGATAATTGAAAAAATAGTTGAAAAAAGTAGAGAATTATTGAATATTAAATTAAATAATCAAAAATTGAAGGAAATAGTTGAGATCTGAAGAAAATAATTAAAAATTGAAGAAAATAATTGAAAATTGAATCAAATAATTGGCAATTCAAAAAAAATAATTTATAGTTGAAGAAAATAATTAAAAATTGATTAAAATAATTGAAAATCGTAGAAAATATTTCAGAATCAAAATAAATTATTTAGAAATTAATGAAAATAATTGAAAATTGAAGAAAATAATTGGCAATTGAAGAAAATAGTAGAAAATTGAAGAAAATAATTGTGAAATAAAGAAATAATTTTAAATTAATGAAAATAATTTAAAATGGAAGAAAATAATTGAGAATTGTAGAAAATAATTGGAAATTAAAGAAAATAAATGAAAATTGAAGGAAATGGTTGAGATCTGAAGAAAATAATTGAAAATTGAATCAAATAATTGGCAATTCAAAAAAAAAATAATTTATAGTTAAATAAAATAATTAAAAATTGATTAAAATAATTGAAAATCGTAGAAAATATTTCAGAATAAAAATAAATTATTTAGAAATTGATGAAAATAATTGAAAATTGAAGAAAATAATTGGCAATTGAAGAAAATAGTAGAAAATTGAAGAAAATAATTATGAAATGAAGAAATAATTTTAAATTAATGAAAATAATATAAAATGGAAGAAAATAATTGAGAATTGTAGAAAATAATTGGAAATTAAAGAAAATAATTAAAAATTGAAGGAAATCGTTGAAATCTGAAGAAGATAATTGAAAATTGAATCAAATAATTGGCAATTCAAAAAAAATAATTTATAGTTGAAGAAAATAATTAAAAATTGATTAAAATAATTGAAAATCGTAGAAAACATTTCAGAATTAAATAAATTATTTAGAAATTAATGAAAATAATTGAAAATTAAAGAAAATAATTGTCAATTGAAGAAAATAGTAGAAAATTGAAGAAAATAATTGTGAAATGAAGAAATAATTTTAAATTAATGAAAATAATTTAAAATGGAAGAAAATAATTGAAAATTGAAGGAAATAGTTGAGATCTGAAGAAAATAATTAAAAATTGAAGAAAATAATTGAAAATTGAATCAAATAATTGGCAATTCAAAAAAAAATTTATAGTTGAAGAAAATAATTAAAAATGGATTAAAATAATTGAAATCGTAGAAAATATTTCAGAATTAAATAAATTTTTTAGAAATTAATGAAAATAATTGAAAATTGAAGAAAATAATTGGCAATTGAAGAAAATAGTAGAAAATTGAAGAAAATAATTGTGAAATGAAGAATTAATTTTAAATTAATGAAAATAATTTAAAATGGAAGAAAATATTTGAGAATTGTAGAAAATAATTGGAAATTAAAGAAAATAATTGAAAATTGAAGGAAATGGTTGAGATCTGAAGAAAGTAATTAAAATTTGAAGAAAATAATTGAAAACTGAATCAAATAATTGGCAATTCAAAAAAAAAAAATTTATAGTTGAAGAAAATAATTAAAAATGGATTAAAATAATTTAAAATCGTAGAAAATATTTCAAAATTAAATAAATTTTTTAGAAATTAATGAAAATAATTGAAAATTGAAGAAAATAATTGGCAATTGAACAAAATAGTAGAAAATTGAAGAAAATAATTATGAAATGAAGAAATAATTTTAAATTAATGAAAATAATTTAAAATGGAAGAAAATAATTGAAAATTGAAGGAAATAGTTGAGATCTGAAGAAAATAATTAAAAATTGAAGAAAATAATTGTGAAATGAAGAATTAATTTTAAATTAATGAAAATAATTTAAAATGGAAGAAAATATTTGAGAATTGTAGAAAATAATTGGAAATTAAAGAAAATAATTGAAAATTGAAGGAAATGGTTGAGATCTGAAGAAAGTAATTAAAATTTGAAGAAAATAATTGAAAACTGAATCAAATAATTGGCAATTCAAAAAAAAAATTTATAGTTGAAGAAAATAATTAAAAATGGATTAAAATAATTGAAAATCGTAGAAAATATTTCAAAATTAAATAAATTTTTTAGAAATTAATGAAAATAATTGAAAATTGAAGAAAATAATTGGCAATTGAACAAAATAGTAGAAAATTGAAGAAAATAATTATGAAATGAAGAAATAATTTTAAATTAATGAAAATAATTTAAAATGGAAGAAAATAATTGAAAATTGAAGGAAATAGTTGAGATCTGAAGAAAATAATTAAAAATTGAAGAAAATAATTGGCAATTCAAAAAAAAAAAATTTATAGTTGAAGAAAATAATTAAAAAGTGGATTAAAATAATTGAAAATCGTAGAAAATATTTCAGAATTAAATAAATTTTTTAGAAATTAATGAAAATAATTGAAAAGTAAAGAAAATAATTGGAAATTGAAGAAAATAATTTAAAATTGAAAAGAATTTATTATTGCAGAAAAGAAATTCCCGGTTTGACGGAAAATTCCCGGTTTTTCTCGGTCATTTTAAATTCCCGGTTATTTCCCAGTTTTCCCGGTTAGTAGACACCCTGAATTTGCAAAAGTTTATACTTTTAAATGATCAACAATGCAAAATTTGTAGCTCGCGTCAATGTTGCTATAACTATAAGTAGTTTATATAATTCAGGTATTAAATATTTTTATAAAAATCCAGCATCTCTCCAATATAAACACGATTATTATGCAATGTATATGAAATACAAATTGTAACTTGTAAGGTGATTGCAACATGTAAACATTATAAATACATTTTGATTAATATAACGTCACCTAGAGCCTAGAAAATACTTTCGTGTTAAATACCAGGAATGCCTGTGGCACCGGTCTCCAATTCTACGTGCCACGAGCAAAAGGATAACTTTCACTTGAATTTGAAGTCGATGAAAATACCAGTATTTCATAAAGATAGGTCACCGGTAAAAACGCCTGTTCTATCTGTCGAGACTTAGTGTAGGTCGTTACCCAAAGACACACCTTCAGCCCACACTTTTTCATTTTTAATCAAAGCATTTTTTTTCAGGAAGTCAATAGTAAAGTTATTTACGTGCAACATTATTTAAATCTCACACTGTGAAAGGAGAAACAACTTTAATTTTTTGTCTCTCTTGTCTACACTCTAAAAGAAAGTTATCTGATATACTTGTCTATATTTACAAAGTTTTGTTTTTTAAATAAAATAATAAATAAATAAATAAAAAATACACATTGTTTTTTGTAATTTTACCGATATAGTAAATTAAAGATTTAATTCTCGAAAGCACAAGAAAATTAATTAAAAATAATCATTTTTATTTAAAATAGAAGGTGATTTTGTGGTTCTGGGAGAATTAAAAAACCGTATTAAAGGAAAACGATCTTTGCGTAATACCTTTCACAATTTCATAACATTCTTGTTTTCACAATGAGGGCTCTCCCAAAATTAATATATTCAAATGGAATTATCAATAATTTATTCAATAACCCGTTTTCAAAACAAATATTTTCTAATGTCTCGTTCTTTATGGCTCAATTGGGAAAATAAAAGAAATCTAATCTTAAATTGAAAGTTCTTTATCAAACAATAATTCAAAGAACAGATTGAGATATTTACGAATTTCTGGAAAATATTGTCAAAATCTTCAATTTAAAAAAATTGATAGAAACATATTTAACAAAACTATTTAATTTTTATTTGTTTATATTTCAACTTTACTTTCGATTATTCAACTTAATTTAAAAATATACCGGAAAAACAATATCTTGAATAAAACATAAATAACAAACATATGGAGTGTATTTGATAAAAAGAAGGAAATAATATTTGAATATTCTGCTACATAAGTGGCATTTATTTGAAAGTAAATAATTTTTTTTTAAATTATGAAAACTGTCGTTTTTAAAACAATTATAAATTGTTTATTATCGCCCAGAGGTATAGAAAACTGTTTGAAAATAATACAATACTCACTATGTGTATAGAATTAAAATAATATTTATTCACTTACCGCACATGTTTGCTGATGTAAATTGTTACACTCAGTTGTCAGGAAATAAACAATGAAAATGACACGTATCACTTGTTACAAGACTGGAGACTGTCTGAGCTAAACGACAGCATTTACTTGGTTTTAAAGAAACGCCTACTCCTTCAACTTCGAAAGCTTTGAAAGTTATGAATCCATTTGACAGCCGAAGTCGTCTGCTAGAAACCTAACCTCAATATTCAAACGCAATTCACTTATAATTTCAATATGCACTTCTGTCAGTTATTTATTTTCATGAAAATGTAAAAAGTCAACTGAAAATAAACAAATAGTGGCTTTTAATTTGTCAAAACACGTAACATTAACTGATTCAAGTTATTTAAGTAGAATCAAATTCAGTGACCGGTTTTCTTTATGTTTTTAATTTTATATTGACAGGCTTTTTTAAAATAACTGTTACAGATTTTAAATTTCAGATCAATTCTTGCATTTAAGGGAAATTTTTTAATTTAATAACTGGATAAATGATAAATAAAATTTTTAACACGTCGCCATTTTGAAGAAGAAAACGACGAAAACAGACGAAAGAGGCCGAATCAATAAGGCGCGAAATTTTAAAACTATTATGTAAATTTTTTTCTTTAAATTTAGAGAACGATGATTATTGTTTACTTTTTACAAAAAATTGCTTATTTTATATATCTACAATAAAAAAAAATTCCCTAATATTTTCGGGTTTTAAAATAAATAGTAATTTAGAAACATACTTTAAAAATGAAGCATTTAAAAAAATACAAAAGTGATTTAAAAAGAGCGAAAAAATATTTACTATTTTATTTACTTATTTTTTTAAATAACAGAATACTGTAACATCTTATTAAGGAATAAATTAATTTGCGTTAAAATATAAAAATGCTTAAAGATTGGAGAGTTGAGCGAATTTAATAAATAAAACAAATAATTTATAAAAATAATAATCCTTTAAAGTTTGTAAACAATTGTAATTTTTATCCAATTTTGACAAAAAATAGCTCGCATATTGATCTTTGAAACTTTCTCTACAAATCTGTTCATTGAACTTTGTTAAAAAATTATTAAAATATAAAATTTGTCCATTTCATATTTTTTTTAAATACAATCAAAAATTTTTTAACAAAATCCACCGAACAGACTTGTAGAGAATGTTTCAAAGACTAAAAGGAGCTATATTATTGGTTTACATTGGATAAAAATTATAATTGTTTACAAACTTTTAAAAAAAAACACAAAATGTTAAATAATTTATTATTTTATAACTAATTTTGAATCAACCTAATTGTTTTTGAAAAATTTACAACTGTGTCTTTTAAGATTGGGTGAAATCAATTTTAATAATATTTTTATTTTATGTGAAAAACCATTTTCTAGTTTGAGGTTACGTCAATGGATTGAACATCCTTAATCTAACAAAAAGTTCGTTTAAATTGATTAAAATTTAATTTTATAAATTGCTATTCAGTTCAAATAATTTTAATTTTATTAATAAATAAATCTATAATTTTTCTATAATTTCCAACAGTTTTCAATATATACAATTATTCTCTTTAAATTTTATAATTATTCTTTAATCTTTTTAAATTATTTTGTTCCGTTATCGATTATTCTCGCCACTTTTCTAATTTTTCTTTCAATTGACAATTATTTTCATCCTCATTGCTCAATTATTTTCTTCAATATTTAATTATTTTAGTCATTTTGTAATTTTTCTTTTAATTATCAACTATTCTTTTATCTTTAATTTTTAACTATCTTCTTAATTTTCAAGTGCATTCCTTGTTTTTCAGTTATTTTATTCAAAATTAAATAATTCTCGCATTTTCTCAATTATCAAATATTTTCTTGAAATTTCCATTTAATTCTTTAATTACCAATTTATTTCTTTTATTATTTTCTTTAATTTTCAATTATTTTTATCAATTCAATTCTGGAACTATTCTCTTCGATTCTCAGATATTATCTTCAAATTAAAACTCCACTTTTCAATTATTTTCTTTAATATTAAAAAATTATCGTCCTTTTTCTATTATTTTATTTCGATTATCATTAAGTTTCTTTAATTTTAAATAAAATTGTTCAATTATTTTCTGCAATTTTTAATTCCATTCTTCAGTTTTTAATTGTTTTCTTTTATATTCATTAATTCTCGGCTTTTATCAATTTTGAATTAGATTCTTTAAATTTCAATTCCATTCTTCAATTTTTAATTTAAATTGCTTTATTCAATTTTCAATTGTTTTTTTTTTTAATTTTAATTCTTTTTTTCGATTTTCAATCCAATTGTTAAATGTGCAATTATTTCCAACAATTATTCCTATAATTTAAAAAAAAAAATGTTTTCAGTTGTCAATTAATATAGTCATTTTACGAATTTTTTTTTTAATTCTTAATTTATTTCCTTCAATTATTAATTATTTTTCGTAATTTTCAATTATTTCCTACAATTTTTTCAATTTTGAATTAGAATCCTAAAATTTTATATCTATTCTTAAATTTTTTAAATTATTTTGTTCGGTTGTGTATTAATTTAGCCATGTTTAGAATTTTGTTTAAAATTGTCAATTATTTTTGTCATTTTGTAATTATTTTTTCAAATTTTCAATTTAATTCCTAAATTTTTAATTTTAATTATTTTGTTCGATTTTCAATCCAATTGTTATGTGCAATTATTTCCAAAAAGTATTCCTATAATTTTCTTTATTTTTCAATTTGCAATTATTTTCGTTAAATTTAATATTTCTTGTTTAATTTTTTCAATCATTATTTTCAGTTCTCTGTTAATCTAGTCATTTTTCAAATTTTGTTTTCAATTGACAATTATTTTCTACAATTTTTTCAATTTTCAATTATTATGTTAAAATTTTATAATGAATCTTGGATTTTAAAAATTTTTTTTCGTTTGTGTATTAATCTAGCCATTTTTTGAATTTTGTTTATTTTTTTTGTTTTTGTTTTGTTTATTTTTGTCATTTTGTAATTTGTTTTTTCAATTATTAATTATTTTTTAAAAATTTTGAATTCTTTTTTTAAATTTTCAATTTATTTCCTCAATTTCTTATTATTTTCTTCAATTTGCAACAGTCGTTCCTATAATTTTTCAACTATTTTGTTTAAATTTAATATTTATTGTTTAATTTTTTATACTATTCTTTTCAATTGTGTAATTATGTAGACATTTTTCGATTGTTGTTTTCAACTGTCAATTGTTCCCATCATTTTTCAGATAATATATTCAATTTCGTAATTTTCATTATTTGAATTTCCAAAGATTTATAGTTTTAAATGACTAACAACGCATTAATGTTGCGAGTTATTTAATAAAATCCTACTCAACTTACTTTTTTTTTTTTTTATAAATGTAAATCCTAATCTCTCAAAATTTGGCGAAATTTGTGAATGAAAATATTACTTTATTTGATTACCTTATTTTTTATTTGTAGGATTAATTAAAATTCAGATAAATTTGAAGTTTAATTCAATTTAATAAAAGGTTGATTAAAGTCGGTATGATTTATAGTTTTAAAAATGTTTAATTTGGGAGAATTTAAAGTACAATCAACTAATATTCCCAGCAATAAACATGTTAACTTATTTAAAAGAAAAACACAAAAATTATATAATTATTATATCTTGTAATAAATTTTTACTAAAATAACATAAATAATGCCCGTCTATGTAAATAAATGAATAAATAAATTTAAAAAATGTAAAAAGAGGCCCTTTGCTCACTGTTTTCCGTGCGTAAAATTAAACTTTAGATGTCACTGTTGGAATAAGGATATTTTTTCATTTCTTAAAATCGGGTACTCGAGAATTCTCCATTATTAATTAAAATTAAAACTGTACACAATTTGTATTTTCAAAAAAATATATTTCACAGACGGTCAGTAAATAAAAAGACACTATTAATATATAAAATTGTTTAATTTACGAGAAGAAAAACTTATACGTTAGTAATACCAAAGAAACAGAATATTCTTATACAACATTTATAATATAAAGAGAACATTTTGTAACATTCATTGTATTAAATAACAAATTATAAAAAATTCATAACTCTTGCAGTAAATATTGTTACACCGACTTTTTCGAAAGATCTTAATTTTCGCTCAACTTACAATTTCATCAATTTTGAAAAGACCATTCGCCAAGAAAGTGTAACAAAATTTACAATCATTTCACATTAAAACTAATAAATATGTACAAGTATTTATTTTTGTTTTAAAGTCAGTACTGCCAAAAAAAAAGTTAGTATGAATGTTGAATTCTACACTTCTTTTTCTCTCTTTAATTATGCTTTCCATAAACTCTATAAATTGTTATAAAAGTCGGTATTGGGTAGAAAAATAAAAATAATAAGAAAATAACTGACTTTATTGTTAAATTAAAATCAATTTCAGAATTTTTTTCTGCAGGAACAAAGCCATGACTATAGTTACAATCTTAATAATTAAAGTTTCTTTAAATCTGCAGGAAAAAAATGAGAAATCAAGAAAGAGAGAGAGAGAGAGAGAGAGAGAGAGAGAGAGAGAGAGAGAACGAGAATTGCTAAGCAGACACAACTCTCAAAACCAACTTTTTATTCACAAGCTTCAAATAAATAAATATAAAGATGCAGAACAAAATCCAGCCTTCGTCCCTGCCTCGTACAATATTTAAAGATAAATAAAAGCCTTTTTTACAAAGCGATACTTAAACCTTGTTCTAATTAATAAAACCCTACTAATCATCTTTCATGAGAGATTAAAATATTTCAACGCCGACGACAAATACAATAAATTGTACCAAAAATTTCTTTTTTTCCCAATTCAAATCAATTTTTCACGATAATGCGAAATAAAGAATTCTATAACTTTGTGCAAATAATATACACTAAAATATTACTTCTTATATGATATAATATATATATCTCTTTATGTCGATATATATATTATTTAACGCTAATAATCTCGTGACAGTTGACCTTGAAATTTTGAAGACTTTCCTTCTTAGCATGACAGTGATTTTTACATTAAAACCTATTTAAATAGATAATTTTAATAATTCACATTTTGCACACAACCGATTTGTTTCTTACAAATAATCTAGGGCAACAACTTGAAAAAATACACTCAAGCTTCACTTATTTAACCTGGTCTACGCAAAGTCGCACTTATTTTAACTTCTATGTACTTATAGAGAACTTCTCTGATTGGCTGATCCAATTCGCAGCAACCAATGAAAATGTTAGTTAGTTTTCATTGGTCGACAAGTTAAAATAAATGAGACTTCCAACTGTTTAAATAACTGAGACTTCAAATAAGCGAGACTTTAAATAAAAGAAGTTGCAGTGTACACGAAAGAAGAATGGCTTATTTTTTTTGTTTAGTGACGATTCGTGCAAGACTGTTGCATTTCTTATATTTTAATCAATTAAGTAGCTAAACTACTTTCTTTCCCTCGTCCGTATAAAAATAACGCGCAATGTGAAATTATTCGACATTGCTTTGTACATTCGCCCGTGCTCCAATGTAACAAAGTCGAAATTAATGCACCAAACTCATTGACAAATAATCATTACAACAACATTCAAATTTTATATCTAAAGAGTAAGGTGTATTGTTAAAGTTTCTTAAGGGTGTTTGATTCTGTCTTAATCAACACGTGCAATAAATACTCAATTTTCTTTAAGATTCCCAAATTTATTTCTCTTGTTATTTTTAAATAATGTTTTAAAGGGTTTCAAAATTAATCAGTCAAACACCCTTAAACTTTCTCATTAAACATTGTTACACAATCAATTAAAATTGTCAGATTACCTATTTTTCTGGCTTGTTTAAATCAAATTGAACTGCAAACTAGAAAATATTATTGGCTTTATTTTTAAATTTTCAAAAAACTACTTTTTCTACAATTTTCAAAATTATAGTTAACAATAAATTCATTAATTTTGCTTTATTTGCACGTATGCAAAAATCAAACAATTAAATAAAAGGAAAATAAAAGAGGATTAAAAGGCGAATTGATAATTTTAACAAATCCTAATAAAATTTGTTTAATTTTGTAATAATTGTTTTTAACACCAACAAAATAATTGTTGCTTCTCTACAGTAATAAAGACGATAGTATTTCTTATTATTTTTCTAAAATACTTTAGCATTTTATAACCTAAAGCCGGTAAATTGACAATTTCGATAATAATGTATTTTTCTATCTGAAGCTGCAGCTAACACGACAAAAAGTCAAACAGATTAATTTCACAGAAATATCAGACTCCAATTTACAAAAAATGAGATCTTTATTTTAAATTTAATTTTTTTTTTAATTATCCTAACTTTTAAATGATTTCAAGATCCAATTGCATAAGAATTGTTTTTAAATTTAATTAATTAAAAGAATTTTTACAATATTTCAATTTTACTAGAATTTTTAAGGACAGTTCCTTAATAAACTTGATTTTTAAAAACAGTTTTAAAAAGCTTTAATCTAAAATACGCTTTTCAATTGTACTCTGATGAAAAAAAGAAATTTAGAATTCCTAAAAAGTGCTGTTTTTCATTTAAAGCGTATTTCACACAATCGCATCAAATTCGTGTACGCGAAAAATATGCTACCTACTAAGTGCGCTATTATTATTGTAAATTTCAGTTCTATTATAGTTCAAGGACTAAATTATTTTATTTTTATAGAATTATGCACTTTTTTCACTATATGTACAGGATTTAACGAAATTTAAAGTAACGTATAATCTAAGTTTTAGTCTCTTAATTGTAAATGAAAAGACAGTTGTTAGCAAAATCGTATTTACAGTTTTGATAATACATAAATAAATTTTTATCATTTAAATTGGAAGAGTGGAGATCTAATCGCAGATTCTCACAGACATTGAATTTTCACTCGAGATTTGTTAAATAAAATCTTCCTTTTTTTTTAATTAAATAAATATTTTTATCAATAACTTTCGATAATTGTTCTCAATTAAAATCATAAACTAAATCTCTAAAACTACTCTAGATTTCTCTAAAGACCCACAAAGAATTTAATTACAATTATATCTAATGTCTGTGAACTGCTCGTCACTCGAAAAAAAAAAATTACGTTATTACAGATACCCTATTTAATTAAATTGTTTAAACAGCTTTCATTTATTAAGTGAAAGTATTTTTTCACTTTTCCCTAGTGTTTCCTTTTTTTTTTATATTTATATATAAATTGTTAAGCCTAAATTTCTCTTTATTAGAAACTTGTTTCTAATATCTCATTCTAATATGAGTGTTCTAGAACAAAATCTGAGTTTCATTTTTAATTAAAAATGAAAAGAAACGCGTCAATTGAGTGCGTTTAAGCAACCGATATGTTCCTGATTATTGAATAATGAAACGTTAAACGTCCTTAGTTTTAAGAGTCGATTGGTACCAGCTAAGCGGACCTTAATGTCAATCTTTGTCATCGCTGGTAGAATTTCCAGGCCAGACTTTTCTCAACTCTTGATTTTCTGTGACGCCTTCTTCTGTACCGTCAGAGAGATCGTCGTCTATTACCTGAGACAATCGATTTTGAACAACTCTTGCATTATCAAAAACGTTCCCGCAAATCGACACTTTTACTCACAAGCCATCTCTTCCTCTTCTGATGAAGAATCACTTCCACTATCTGAACTTTCTGAGTTTGCCGAAATCGAACATCGATCATAATCTTCAAAGTTGGAGAAAACCTCTGCTCCTTGGAAAATGTATCTTCCTGGTGCCAATTGAAAATATGAATTTTCTGTAAAAAATAGATAGAATTTAAAATAATATTACTAATACATGGAGTCTTTAAACTAAGCCTAAAAACTTAAAAAAAGGTATTTCAGAGTATAATTTCAAAATCAAGGTAAAATTAATTTCTTAAATAATGTGGTTCTTTTTTCTTTTAATAAAAAAGTATTTAATCTTAACAGGGTAACCTTTTTTTATAAAATTAAATTCCCGATCAAAAATTTTCGAACAATTAAAACAGTATTTTTACTTTTGCGAAATTCTCTTTAATATTTATCTTTAACATTTAAAAAGAAATACGTACTATAATTCCACTAGCAACATTAACAAACAAACTTTGCATTGTTGTTGATCATTTAAAACTATAAATTTTTGAAAATTCAAATAATGTTGGAAATAACTGCAAATTGAACAACTGGATTTAAAATCGAAAAATAGAATTGAAATTGAAGAAAATAATAAAAAATACAGGAAATAAATTGAAAATTTAAAAAATAAATTAAAATTTGAAAAATAATTAATAATTGAAAAAATAATTTCAAGATGACGAAAATAATTGACAATTGAAAGCAACATTCAAAAAATGGCTACACAACCGAACAAAATAATTTAAAGAATCAAATAATAATTATAAAATTTTAGGATACTAATTCAAAATTGAAAAAATTGTAGGAAATAATTGAAAATTGCAGAAAATAATTAATAATTGAAGGAAATAGTAGAAAAATGACGAGAATAATTGAAAAATTGAAAATTATAGAAATAAATGTTGGAAATAATTGGAAATTGAACAACTGGATTGAAAATCGATAAAAATAATTGAAAATGAAGAAAATAATAAAAAATTGATGAAATAAATTGAAAATTTAAGAATTAAATTAAAATTTAAAAAAATAATTAATAATTGAAAAAAAAAAAAACAAAATTACGAAAATAATTGACGATTAAAAACAAATTTAAAAACTGGCTAGATAATACACAACCGAACAAAAGAATTTAAAAAATGAAAAAAATAATAAGATTTTAAGATAGTAATCGAAAATTAAAAAAATTGTAGGAAATAATTGAAAATTGAGGAAAATAATTAATAATTGAAGGAAATAGTAGAAAAATGACGAGACTAATTGAAAAATTGAAGAAAAATAAGTAAAAAATGACGAAAATAATTGTCAATGGAAAACAAAATTTTAAAAGTGACTAGATTAATAGACAACTGAAAATAATGATTGAAAATTGAAAAATTAAGATAATTATAGGAATAATTGTTGGAAATAATTGTACATTCAACAACTGCATTAAACATCGAAAAAAAATAGATAAAATAGAAAAAACTACTTGAAAAAAGCCGAGAATTATCGAATATTGAGGAATTAATTAAAAATCGTTAAAAATAATTGAAAATTAAATAAAATAACCGAGAATTGAAGAAATGAATTAGAAATTAAATAATTGAATGGAAAATTCAAGAAAATAATTGATAATTAAATTAAAAATTACAATATGACGAAAATAATTAACAATTGACAAAACATATTCGAAAAATAAAAATAAATAAATTGAGAAAATGCTAGAATTATTAAATATCGAACAAAATAATTTGGACGAAGGATGCAATTAAAATTTGATGAAAATAATTGAGAATTGAAGAAAATAATTAAAAATTAAATAAATAAATTAAAGAATAAAGAATAGTTAAATTGAAATTTTAAGAAAATTGTTTATAACTGAAAGACAAATTACAAAATGACTAAAATAATTGACAATCGAAATAAAAATTCGAAATCTGTCGAGAATAATCGACAAAAGATCAAAATAATTAAAAAAAATTAAAGAATAGGTTTTAAAATTTAAAGAGATTAATTGTATTCTGAAAATTTTTGAAAATTATAGAAAAAATTATAGATTTATTTATCAATGAAATTAAAATTATTTGATCTGATATTTATAAATTGAAATTTTAATTAATTTAAATACATTTTTTAAAAAGTATCTGATTTAAAACAAAAAATATCTATGTCCCAAACTTTAGGTGTGAACAGAAAAAAATGAATGAAGGAATGAAAGAACTGTTTTTCCGGTTAATTTTTTACTTCCCGGTCAAGTGGCCACTCTACTTAAGTTTAAATATTAAATAAAAAAAAACAATATTTACGTTCAATTATGAATTATTTGCAAATTAATAAAATTATTAAATAAAATTGAAATCAAAAGTGATAAATAAATAAGAAAATAGAAGAAAATAAAATGAACTAGAAAAAATTAATGCCAAAAATATAAATTATTATTCTTTAATGAAAAAAATAACCAGAAAAATTAAAAACAGCTAAAAATATGGTCAATAATGATTTAGTTTGATGAAAATTTATGTTCAGTACCGACTTAAGAATTTTAAAAATGTTCTATAAGCAGTTAAAAAAAATTATACGAAAAATTGTACAAAATACGTGGAAAATAAACATAAAAAAATTTCAAAATAAATAAAATAAGAACAATATTTCCACATTTCAGAAAGTCACTTTTAACTAAAGAAATTAAATAAATATAAACATTAATAATTAAGTTTATCTTGCTAGAAAATGAAAAACAAAAGCAAAAAGAAATTAAACAAAGAAGATGAAACTGACGGTAAAATAATTAAGATTTGAGAGACTTTTTAAAAAATAAAGAAAATAACACAAAATGAAGAAGGAAAAGAAAAATGGAGAAAATACGAAAATAATAAATAAATAAATAAAAATAATAAAAATTACTAAAATATATGAAAATATACCCAAAAATGTTTTTAAAAATCACTTAGAGATAATAAAAGTTTCTTTTAAAAATATATATATATTTGACTGAACAATTGAAAACACAGAACATTTTCAAAAAATAAAATGACGAAAAATTTAGATCATTTCTATAAACTTTCAAATTACAATTAAAAATAATAAAGATTTCTAAAAAATATTGAAAAATCACTGAATAATAAAAAAATACGTGAAAGTGAAGAAAACATGTCAACGAGAGAAAATAAAGAATTAAACACAAAATTATATCATTATTAGAAAGTTTAAAAAAAGTAAAATAATAGTTGTGAGTAGAAATTGAAAATGAAAAAAACTACAAAAAATAGAAAGAAAATAACAGGAACAAAATATGGAAAAGCTATTTTGATAATGAAAAAGAACCATAAAGGTGAATGCCTAAAAATAGAAATACGTAAAAAATAGATAAAAGTGTCCACAATAATTTAATGTGAAAAGCATAAAGGTAAATATTACAAAAAATGACAAAAAGGAAACAAATATCACCTAAAATTAAAATAGATTACTGAAAAATGAAGGAACATTTTAAATAATAAAAAAAAATAATAATAATATTGAAAAATTGTTTAAAATAATTACATATGAAAAAACGAGATAATCACAAGATAATTTTTAAAGATAATAAACAATATTAAAGTTTACTGAATTTTACAGAAAATTACTACAAATTTTAACATTTTTTGCAAATACAACTTATAAAAATGCAATATTTGGAGATTTTATCTACTGATTATATTTCTAAAAAGGAGGAATTAAACAAATAATTGACATGTAGAGAATTGCTTGAAATTTTGAGATATGATTAATTTTTTTATAAAGAAATTACTCACAAAATTTCATAATTTTCGTCTGAACAGTTTAAAAGTTATTATTTTAATTAATTTAACACGTTCTCTTATGGGAAAACCACAATTTCACATGTTTGAAATAAAAAAATTTGATTTTTGTTGTAGGAATGTTTTTTAAAAAAATATATAAGAAAGGTGAGTTTTAAGTTTTAATAATCACTCAATTTTTTATTAACTTACTGAGTGGTTTTAAAGTTATTAATATAATTAGTAAAAAAAAACCTAGTTTTCTAACATGTGAATAGTGAAATCGCGGCTACGCTGCATCTAACGCAGCATATCCAACGTGATGTCAGCAGTAAAATTTGAATCTTTGAAACAGTATTTCATTTCTATATCGTTAAAAATAACTATTTTATATTAATTATTATATTATTTGGCTGATTCCAGAAAAAAATCGAAATTGATGTCCTTAATGATTTCTGAAAATCAGGATTGTTGATTATGAAAAGTTATTTTTTTTAATAATACTACTATACTAGATGTACGAATTTATGAAACAAATTTATTTCTTATATGATAAACAAAGAAGTTATGTCCAAGAGAGTACCCTGAAAATCATTCCCTCACTATGTCCCAACTGCTGAATTCGAAGAGAATCATTAACTTGAAACGTAAAATTCCTTACTAATTGTTTGTTATTTTATTTTTTATTTATATAAGATAGTATTAACTATATCTACACGAGTTTATAATTTAAAAACAGCGAATGGAAGTATTCTTAATATACATTAAAATTTGTCCTTGAAAAACTTATCATTCCCTCACCGCTTTGAAACAGTGTGATTGCAGCAAAGTTTTAATGCCTACCAAGTTCCACCTTAAGGAGGTTTATCCAAAAAAACTAATTTCTACAGATTCTTATAAAATTTTAATGACATATTGAATGCATTACCTTACATGTACTGTTACAATTTTATTTAATTTTACCGTTCCGTTTTTAAGATATAAATTTATAAAGTTAGAACTTTCACATGGAAACAGTAACAAAACGCACAAAATGACTATATTTTAATTAATTAAAAAAACACGGTTCTACACATTTTTTTTAAAAAACTAATATATTTTAAACTATAATAAAATACAACTTTTACAACAATATTTAATTAATTCACCGTACCGTTGTTAAGAAAATGCTATTCAAGGGTAGTAATTCTTCACTATTTTGAAATAATCAGGAAGAAAATTTTTTAATAGCTTGAAATTTTCAACAGAAATTTTTTTTTTTCAATAAAATTTGTTTGTGTTATGATTTTAACTACAAAATACAATTTAGAAACCAAATTATAAGAAGAAATGAAATTAAAAAATATTGACTATCATGGTCCGATAGAATGAGAACCGCTTGAGGGTATCCTTAAGGACGCTTATACCCTCAAGCTGTTCTCATTCTATCGGACCATGATACTCAATATTTTTTTAATTCCATTTCGTCTTATAATTTGGTTTCTCTATAGTATTTTGTAGTTAAAATCATTACGCAAATAAATATTATTGAAAATTTTTTTTTTTTTTGAAAATTACAACTTTTTAAAATGTTGTATTCCTGATTATTTAAAAAAAGTGAAGGATTTCTACCCTTAAATAACATTTTCTTAACAACGGTACGGTGAATTAATTAAATATTGTTGTAAAAGTTGTATTTTATTATAGTTTAAAATATATTAGTTTTTTAAAAAAATGTGTAGAACTGTGTTTTTTAAATTAATCAAAATATAGTCATTTTGCGCGTTTTGTTACTTTTTCCATGTAAAAGTCCCAACTTTATAAATTTATATCTTAAAAACAGAACGGTAAAATTTAATAAAATTATAACAGTACATGTAAAGTAATGCATTTATTATGTCATTGAAATTTTATAAGAATCTGTAGAAATTGGTTTTTTGGATAAACCTCCTTAAGTTTTTTGAAAAATGGCAACATTGTTATTGACAACCTATACTGCAGCGAACGTTTGTAGAAAGGATATTTTGTTAAAACTAATTTATCAATGAGATTTTTAAAAAATACATTTCTTCACGTCATTCCCTCATGTTGATTTATAAATAGGTAAACACATTTTAATTTACTAATCATAGTGTATTTGCACATGTTTCCAGTGTTTATATCGCTTTGTTCACAGTGCATAGGGAAGTAAGGTTATGTTTCTGAGGTTATGGTCATTTTGTTTCGATTCGTCATTCCCTCACTAAATTTTACCTTTATATTCCATAGAAAAATATCAAACTCAAAACAGTTGGGGACCATTATAATATTTTAATCAAATAAGCCATAAAATACGGCTTGAGAAAAAAAAAATTCAATAATGAGTAAAAAAAAAATTGATGAACTTGGTGAAGCCATTTTCGATTTTTTTCTGGAATCAGCCATTTATAGTATTTATAATTTATTTTTTATATATTTAAAATTATTATTATTATTATTATTAATTGCAATTTTTTTTATAATTGATTTTTGTGATTAATTTTTTAATTATTTTTTAAATTAAATAATGAAGATCCTGCATTTGTTTCCGATGATCATACACTTTTTTTGTCATAATTTTACCCTTTCCACCGATACATTTTGTTATAAAACTTTATAAAAAAATATTATACTTGCACATGTAGCAGACAGAGAGACAGAGAATGTAATTGCTGCCAAAGTTGGAAAATTACTCGCGTTGCATTGCGACGTTGCCGCGATCATTAGCTTGTTATAAATTGTTATTTTATCATTAAAATATTTTAATTATTTAAAATTTTAAGATATTTTGCCACACTTTTACTTTTTTATTAATGTATACTTTTGTCATTTTTAATGTTTAAACACCTATATGCAGCTTGAATAAGAAATTTATAGATTTAGCGAAATGTCACTAACTTTTTGCCAGAAGGTATATTAAAAAAAAGTGTTTAAAAATGAAAAGTACACTGGTCAGAAGCCTGTATTTATAAAAATGTGTATAACTTACCAGGTAATCTAGTCGCAAGACTTTCTCTGGTTTTGGTTTGCCAACAATGTCGGTCAATTTCATGAACCTTGGACTGATCTTGACTTCTGTCCTCAGTCTGAATCCTATCAGCACAATCATTACTATTACAACTATCACCCAATCCAGAATCCATAGCAGAATCAATCGACGCATGCCTGGGCTTCAAACCAATAATATCAGATCCAGAATCGCATTCACCTTGGGCAAAATTACTTTTCTGGACCTCAGTCGAGTTTTCGTCTTTGCCCGAGTCGACCGAACTGTCCTTTTCAGAAATACTTCCACTGGGAACAACGTGACATTCCTCTGCTTGTGAAATTTTTTCAGTCTCTTTAGAACTGGATTCCTCGGGCACAACGCGTCCTGATGATTTTTTCCCCAAGGACTCCGGACAAGTAAATTCCGAGGATTCATTATCAAATCGTATTCTCTTTGGACTGCTCTCGACACTCGAGTCTCCCAATCTCCTTTTCGGACTTTCGCCCAAAAGTGTGAAACTGCCTTCTGTATTTTCCATATGGCCCGCGTGAAAAGGAGAAATGCAAATATCTGTATTCTCAGTTAATCGCTTGGGCGTCGTATTGATGATAAAACTATCCTGACTTTCTGTCGAGACATTTTGTGTCTTTAAATCAGCTTCACTAATGTCCCGGGAATATTCAGGATTTGTCATAGTGTCTTGACTCTGTTCCCAGGAATCATAGGAATTGATTTGTGGTGGTAATAGTTGTGTAACTTCCTTCGGGACATTTTTTTGACAACAGACTTGCTTGAAAGAATCATCTAATCTGTTGAACATAAATTTAATGATTAAATTACTAATTTTAAGAAAAATAGTCCAGGGTGTCTACTAATTACGATCAGAAAAATCCCCGGTTTATATTCTCTTGTCAAATTTAAATTTAATGTATTTAAGGCATAAATAAACGTACAAATAGCAACAAAAATTTAACTTTTTAATATTATTTTTTTCAATTTTATATACATTATAAAATAATCTTTCATTCTGTCCGCACCTGAAGTTTGGCACCTAGATATTTTTTTGTTTCAATTTAGATACTTTTTAAAAAATGCATTTAAATTGATTAAAATTTAAATTAATAAAAAATATCAGTTCAAATAATTTTAATTTCATTAATAAAAAAATCTATAATTTTTTCTATAAATTATTATTTTTAAATTAATTAATAATAACAATAATTATTATTTGACTTAGTGAAATCGATAATATCTCCTGCATAATTATTATTAACTGAGTGATAAATTCATAATATTATTAAAAAATTCATAATATTACAATAATAATAATTATTATTATTCTCTTTAAATTTTACTATTCTTCAATTTTGTTTAATTATTTTGTTCGGATGTCGATTATTCTCGACAGATTTCGAATCTTCCTGTCGATTGTCAATTATTTTTCTCATTTCTGAATTATTTTCTTTAACATTTAAGTATTTTAGTCATTTTGTAATTTTTCTTTCTATTATCAACTATTTTCCTAAAATTTCAATTTCATTCTTTAATCTTCAATTTATTTCTTTAATTTTTAATTATTTGATTGAATTCTCACTTATTTTCTCAAATTTTCAATCGCATTTTTCGTTTTTCAATTATTTTATTCAATATTAAATAATTCTAGCATTTTCTCAATTATCAATTATTCTCTTGAAATATCAATACAATTATTCAATTTTCAAATGATTTCATCAGTTTTCAATTGACAATTTATTATTCTCCTTCAATTTTATGATTATCCATTAATTTTAAACATTTTTTTGTTCGAATGCAGATTATTCTCACCATTTATAGATTTTTTTCTAATTGTTAATTTTTTTTTTTTTTAGTTAATTATTTGCCTAAATATTCCATTATTTACCTCATAAATTGTAATTTTTCTTTTAATTATTAATTATTTTCTTGAAATTTGCATTTAATTCTTTAATTTTTATTAATTTCTATTCCTCAATATTTCTTTAATTTTTAAATTTAATTCTTCAATTTTTAATTGTTTTCTTCTATATTCATTAATTCTGGGCTTTTTTCAAAAATTACTTTTTTAAATTTTTAGACATATTCTTTAAATTCCAATTCCATTATAAAATGTTTAATTACTTTCTTCAATTTTCAATTATTTTTTTCAATTTTAATTTTTTTTTTCGATTTTCAATCCAGTTGTTAAATGTGCAATTATTTATAACAATTATTCCTATTCATTTTCTTAATTTCTCTATTTGCAATTATTTTCTTTAAATTAAATATTTCTTGTTGAATTTTTAAAACTTTTTTTTAGTTGTCTATTAATCTAGTTATTTTTCGAATTTTGTTATCAATTGACAGCTATTTCACATATTTTCTACAATTTTTCAATTATTCTCGTCATTTTTCAACTATTTCCTACAAGTATTAATTATTTTCCGTAATTTTCAATTATTTATTTCAATTATTCAATTATTTTCTTGAGATTTTCATTTATTTCTTTAATTTCCATTTAATTTACTAAATTTTTAATTATTTTTTTTCAATTCTGAAATATTTTCTTTAATTTTCAATTATTTTTAACGATTTTTAATTAATTCCTCAATATTCAATAATTCTCAGATTTTTTCAATTTCTGTTTCCACTCATTAATAATAAAAAATTATCTCCTTTTTTCTGTAATTTTTTTCGATAAGCATTAAGTTTCTTTAATTTTAAATACAATTGTTTAAATATTTTCTTTATTTTTTAAAGTCCATTCTTCATTTTTATTTCTATTCTTCAGTGTTTGATTGTTTTCTTCTATATTAATTAATTCTCGGCTTTTTTCAATAATTGTCTTTTTAGTTTTTAAATATATTCATTAAATTCCAATTTCGTTATTAAAATTTTAATTACTTCCTTCAATTTTCAATTATTTATTTTCAATTTTAATAATTTTTTTTTATTTTCAATCCAGTTGTTAAATGTGCAATTATTTATAACAATTATTCCTATAATTTTCTTAATATCTCTATTTGCATATTTCCTTGCATATTTCCTTCCTCCTTCCTTTCCTGCATATTTACATATTTCCTTTATATTGAATGTTTCTTGTTGAATTTTTTCACTTTTTGTTATAAATTGACAATTTCTTTCGTCATTTTTGATTTTTCACATATTTTCTCCAACTTTTCAATTATTCTCGTCATCTTTTAACCATTTCCGAAAATTATTAATTATTTTCCGCAATTTTCAATTCTTTATTATTATTTTTTATTATCATTCCAATTATTCGATTCTAGAACTATTCTATTCAATTCTCAGTTATTTTCTTCAGATTTAAATTCCACTGTTCAATTTTCAATTATTTTCTTTAATATTAAAAAATTATCGCCTTTTTCTATTATCATAAAGTTTCTTTAATTTTAAATACAATTGTTAAGTTGTTTTCTTCTATATTCATTCATTCTCGGCTTTTTTAAATTATTTATTACAGTTGTCTATTAATCTAGTCATTTTTAAAATTTTTCTTTTCAATTGATAATTATTTCCGTAATTTTTGACATATTTTCTTCAATTTCTCAATTATTTTCGTCATTTTTCTACTATTTCCTTCAATTATTAATTATTTTCCGCAATTTTCAATTATTTACTAGAATTTTTTCAATTTTGAATTAGTATCCTAAAATTTTATAATTAATCTTTGATCTTTTAAATTATTTTGTTCGTTTGTTCATTAATGCATCCATTTTTTAAATTTTGTTTTAAATAGTCAATTACTATTATCATTTTGAAATTTTTTTTTCATTTATCAATTATTCTTTAAAATTTTAATTTATTTCTTAAATTTTCAATTTATTTCCTCAGTTTTTTATTATTTTCTTCAATTTCGATTTTCAATCTAGTTGTTCAATTTTGAATTATTTCCAACAGTTATTCCTATAATTTTTAAACTATTTTGTTTAAATTTAATATTTATTGTTTAATTTTTTAAACTATTCTTTTCAATTGTGTAATTATGTAGCCATTTTTCGAATTTTTTTTAAACTGTCAATTACTTTCGTCATTTTTCAGATATATTTTTTAATTTCGTAATTTTCATTATTTGAATTAGCAAAAATTTGTAGTTTTAAATGAACAACAATAATGCAAAGTTCGTCGCAAAAACTTTAATTGTTTATAACTGAGAGAAATTAAATTTTTTCAAAAAATCCTTTGAACCATTTAATAAACCGATAATGACGTTTTCATTTTTCAAATTATCAATTAAATTCGATAAATTTGAGATTTTGCTCTAACTCTTCAGAAATTTTGACTAATGTAATAAAATTTCCGGTTTTCCCAAGTTCATTTAAATTCCCGATTGGTAGACACCCTGTAAGACAACTAAATGTTTAATAGACATTATTTTACTTACAAATGACACAGAAGATTTATAATAATATCGCCATCGCCAAGAAGTTCAATATCGAACTTTAAATGTGGAAGCGATTCTCGATTGATGAGAATTTGCGGAACGCTAGGTGGGATTGATGAGGGGATCAAAGCTACGGGTCGAACTTTGAGCGATGATCCAATTACAATTAAGAGATCACATTCGTCCTTATCTTTAGACATAGCATCATGAAAGGCGTCCGGCAGACCTTCACCGAAAAAGACAATATCTGGCTTCATGATTCCTTGCGAGACTAATTCTGAAATCAGACCAGATAAATATTATTTTTTTTGTTTCTCAAATAAAACTTTTGGCTTTCTAGAACTATTAATTTTAGTGAAATATATTATTCTCAAAGGATACCTCCTAGTTCCCTTGATACAACTTGACTACCAAAACGATTATTCATTTTAATGATAATGACAGTGGTTAAGGGATAGACAAACTTTCAACGAATTCTAATTTAGAGGACGAGAAAAACCGATGAACTTTTTTTAAAACACTGAAAGAAAACTGGATACTCTGTAAGGTTACCTGTCGTTTATTAATGAAGTTAAAGCTGAAGGCATTTTTTCAATTAAGTAGCGAAGTTTTTTTTTCCAATAGATGATAATATTCTCTCAACTGGCATTGAATCGTAATATACTACTGTAGGAGACTAATGGCAGAATCTATCAAAGTCCATCTTAATAAATCATTAACCAAAAGACAAAAAGTAAAATTTTTAATCACCTCTGTATGATTCATTTGGATTGACTTCAGTAATGGAAGGTAAAACGTTTGCCTTGCACTTGAGACAGATTGGTATCTTCTGTGCGAAAATATCCTCCCTGATGTCGTCCGCTTTCACTTGATATTTACAACGAGTGCACGATGCTGTCGCAAAAGAGCCTGAGAAAACAGTATCAGCTAATTACTATTTGTCAAATTATTACTTTTATATTATCACATAAAATAAAAATATTATTAAAATTCATTTCCCCTAATTTTGAAAGACCTAGTTGTAAGTTTTAAAAACAAAATTAGGTTCAGAGAATATATGTTAACAAATAATAATAATTTAAAATCTTGTGCTTTTCATTTAAAGTTTGTAAACAATTGTAATTTTCGATACATTTTGGAAAATAATAGCTTATTTTTATCTTTGGAACATTCTTTAAAAAACTGTTCGTTAGATTTTATTAATCTTATTTTGTTAAAACATTATGAAACAAAATTTGTTCATTATATATTTTTTAAACTTTTTAAGCTTACACTGAGATAAATCTGTACCTATAATTCTCTAAACGCTTATTATTTTTACTTGTTCCCTGAATCAAAAAAAAATTATCTTACCGTGACACTCAATCACATTTTCAATCCCAGCCACCTGCTCCAACGTGTCAATATTTTGAGAATAATTCCTTAGAAGTTTCTTTTGTTTTTCAAGCATTTTGATAAATCTGTGACATGGACTTGGCTTGAATTGACCTGGATAAATTTCTCGTGCAAACTTAAAAAAAGGCCTGGGATCTTGTGCAAAGTAATTGATGTCAAACATTGCCTGAAATAAGAAACATAATTAAAAATGATTCTTAAATTAAAAAAAAGATAAATAAAAAGAGAGCTGCCAGCGGATTTGTAAATTTAAAATAGTGGAAAAAGTGACACTTAAATTTAAAAAAGTGAGTAAACAGTGAGTTTTCAAGTGAAAAAGTGAGTGACCAATAATAAGTTTGGAATTATTAATATTAATTTAGGTCCCGCCAGCGGGAAAGGCATTCAAATTTGAAGAAAATAATTCGAAAATGATAAAAATAATTAAAATATGAAGAAAATGATTAAGGACGCATATACTTCAATAAAATTGTAACAGTACATGAAAAGTAATGCATTTAATATGTTATTAAGATTTTATAAGAATCTGTAGAAATTGGTTGTTTGGATAAACCTCCTTAAAAAGGGACAAAAATAATTTAAATTTGAAAAAAAAAATTGTAAAATAAAAAAACTATAATTGAAAAATTGATTAAAAAAAAATTCAAACAAAAAGTGAACAAATTGATCAAAATGATTGCAATTTGAAGAAAATAGTGGAAAAGTTTCAAAAATAATTAAAATTTGAAAAATAATCAAGACTTATTTAAAAACTTTAAATTATGAGTACAATAATTAAGATATTGAAGAAATAATTAAAATGTGAAGAAACTAATTGAACAATAACATAAATATTTGAAAGCTGACGAAATTTTTTTTAAGACAATTGTTACAAAATTAAAGAAATTAATAGAAGTTTCAAGAAAATAATTAAAACTTGAAGAAAATAATTAAAAAATGTCAAAAATAATTAAAATTTGAAAAAAAAAAATTATTGAAATATGAGAAATATAACTAAAAATGAAGTAAAAGATAAAACATATTATATATTAATTACAAAATTGTAAATAATAATTGAGATATTAACGATAATATAATTAAAATATGGAAAAACAATTGAATAATGACATAAATATTTGAAAGCTGCTGCAAAAATTAAACTTTTTTGACATTAATTAAAAAATTAAAAAAAAATAATACAAGTTTCAAGAAAATGATGGAAACTTGAAGAAAATAAATAAAAAATGTCAAAAATAATTAAAATTTCGAAAAAATTAATGAAAAATGAGAAATATAATTACAAATGGATTAAAAAATAAAAAATGTGATACATTAATTGAAAAATTGTATACAATAATTGAAAAATTAACGAACAATTCAAATGTTAAGAAACTAATTGAATAATGACATAAATAATAAAAAGCTGGTGTAAAAAATAAAAAAATTTTAGACAATAATTGAAAAATTGAAAAAAATATTAGAAGTTTGAGGAAAATCAATTAAATTGTAAGAAAAAAATGAAAAAACTTCAAAAATAATTGAAATTTGGAATAAAATTACTGAATTCTTCGGTTTGTCTTTGAGCGTATTCAAAATTAAACTACGTAGTGTAATTTTTCCGGATAATGTTCGACAGCCATAAGGAATTAGTGTAACAAAAGTTTTTTTGTACTAGTTAGGTACTTATTTTTACTAAACATTTTGTCGCAAAGTTTTTGTATACATCTTATGTAATTGGGTATACATTATACATACCCGTTTACTTTATAAAATAATATAAAAAAATAAAATAAATAATTGAAAGCTGGTGTAAAGATTAAATTTGTTTAGACAATATTTCAAATTGAAAAAAGATTAGAAGTTTCAAAAAAATAATTGAAACTAGAAGAGAATAATTCAAAAATGTCAAAAAGTTTTAAATATGAAGAAAGTAATTAGGTATTGAAGAAAATAATTTAAAAAAGTGTAAAAAATTCATAAATTCATGACAATAATAAAAAGAATTAAAAAATTGATTGAAATTTGAAGAAAATAATTGGAAAATGTTGTGAAAATTTTTTTAAATTTATGATAATAAACAAAATTTTATAAAATAGTTGAAATTTGTAGAGAATAATTGTAAAATGTCAAAAGTAATAGAAATATGAAGAAAATGAAATTGATATTTGAAAAAATTAAACTCAAGATCGCAAAAATACTTGAAAATTGACAAAAATACTTTAAAGTTGACAAAAGTTTTTTAAATATGACAAAAATAATTGAAAAGAGTTGTAGAAATCATATATTAATACTCAATTTCTACACCTCCTTTCAATTATTTTTGTTATTTTTAAAGTACTTTTGTCAATTTTCAAGTATTATTGCGCATGTGAATTTAATTTTTTCAAATAACAATTTTATTTTCTTCAGTCTTTAAATTATTGTCATAAACACTTAAATTTATTACCCACAAGTTTTCATTTATTTTTCTTCTTTTTCAATTATTTTCTTCATATTTCTTTTACTTTTGACATTTTACAATTATTCTCTACATATTTCTATTATTTTATACACTTTTTTTTATTGTCATAAATTTTTGAAGTTTTTACAATAGTTTTCAATTATTTTATTCAAATTTAAAACATTTTCTTAATTCATTTTATTGTTGTAAAGAATTTATTAATTTTTTAATCTTTTTTCAATCATTTTCTACAAAGCTTAATTACTTTCTTCATATTTAAATTTTGTGCCAATTTGTATTATTTTCTTCAAGTTTCAACTATTTTCTTGAAACTTCTATTATTCTTTTTAAATTTGTTTAATAATTGTATACATTTTTCTTACTTTTACACCAGCTTTTAATTATTTATTTCATTATTCAACTAGTTTTTTAACATTTCAATTGTTCGTCAATTTTTCAATTAATGTATTACATTTTTTATTTTTTACTCCATTTTTAAATTATATTTCTTATTTTCCCTTAACTTTTTCCAAATTTCAATTATTTTTGACATTTCTTAATTCTTTTCTTCAAATTTCAATTATTTTCCTCAAACTTTTAATTTTTTTTTTTCAATTTTTCAGTTATTGTCTATAAATTTTTAATTTTTACACCAGCTTTTAATTATTCATGTCATTAGTCAATTAGTTTCTTAACATTTGAATTGTTAGTAAATTTTTCAATTATTGTATACATTTTTGCAGTTAATGTATTACATTTTTTATTTTGTACTCTATTTTTGAATTATATTTCTCATTTGTCATTAATTTTTTTTCAAATTTCAATTATTTTGAACATTTTTTAGTTATTTTCTTCAAGTTTCAATTATTTTCTTGAAACCTATTATTTTTTTTAATCTTTCTACTATTGTCTAAAAATTTTAATTTTTACACCAGCTTTCAATTACTTTTGTTATTATCTAAGTATTTTTGTCATTTTCCATTGATTTTCTTCATATTTCTTTTATTTTTTCCATTTTAGAATTATTTTCGACAAATTTCAATTATTTTATTTTTTTTACAGTCATGAATTTTCAATTTTTTTAAACCACTTTTCTTTTATTTTCCTTAAATTTCAATCATTTTCTTCATTCTGGTTATTATTGGCATGAATTTATTAATTTTTTACACCTCTTTCAATTATTTTCTTCAAATTTAATTACTTTCTTCATATTAATTTTTTTGGTTGACATTTTTTAATTATTCTTTAAAAATTTCAATTACTTTCTTCAAACGGGCCCGTATCATTTTGACACAAATGTTTTCGGGCAACTTGTTATATTGTACTCCTAAAGATAAATGTTATATTTTACTCCTACTAAAATCAAAGACTTTTAAGTTTTAATTATTCAATAATTGAACTTATTGGATTAATTAAGTCTTTTAATATTAATTTAATGTATTAAAATCAATTATTTAATAAATAAGACTTAAAAATCTTTGATTTTAGAAGGAGTAAAATATAACATTCATCATCAGGAGTACAATATAACAAGTTGCCCGAAAAAATTTGTGTCAAAATGATACGGACCCCTTCAAACTTCAATTAATTTCAGCAAGTTTCAATTATTTTCCTCAAACTTTTAATATTTTTTCCAATTTTCCAATTATTGTCGATAAATTTTTTTATTTCAACACTAACTTTTAATTATTTATGTCATTATTCAATTAGTTTCAATTTTTAACTATTATCTTAAAAGATTAATTTTTACACCAGTTTTCAATTATTTATGACATCATTTAATTAGTTTCTTAAAATTTTAATTATTTCGTCAATATCTCAATTATTGTACTCATAATTTTAATTTTTTAAATCAATCTCGAATTCCCTGCTCCGCAGCTGGAATAGATACTTTACTAAAAAAAAAGTGAGAAAAGTGAGTTTTTTTTTTTTATGATGAGTAAAAGTGATAAAAGTGAGTCACTGGCAGCTTCGTAAAAAAGATAAAAACTAAAATAAAAACAATAAAACGTAAAAGCGAAGATTCCCCTTACCTGTGGATCGGGCAAATCAGGAAAATCTTGCGCAAGTCGCGAATAAATGCCGTCTTTACTCCTAAAATCAGGAATGCCGCAGCTAACACTGACTCCAGCTCCAGTTAATACTATAATTTTTTTACTGGAACTGATTAGTCTAACCACGTCTGAGACAGTATTAATATGCCTGAGTTTTTGCCTCCTCGGGGGTTCTGACATCATGTTGACGATGATCTAAATTATTTCAATTGAACATTAATTTCAAGAAAACAAATAATTTTGATTCATTTCAATTGAAAGAAAATTAAAAACACACCTTCCACAAGGTAAGGTCATCAACTTGGTCTGGAATTGGGGTGGATTCCATGAAAACATGCTGAAGAAGTTCTCTTGGATCAGTGCCCATTAGCATCTGCTTTTGGACCCAAGTAGAAGCACTTCTCCAGTGATGAATATTTTCAGCTTCTCCAGAAAGATCTGAGAGTCCGGACAGGTCCGAAAGGTAAGAAACTGTCGAGGAGACTTCGTCCTTTTCGTCTGTGTCAAGTCTAGAATAGCAAATTGTTTGTTTAATCAAACAGAAATGATTAATTTAATGAGAAAAATGTTTTTAAAACTTACGTGCAGCCGGTATCGTCACTTGTGAAATCTGCACGAGTTGGAGTTACGGAAAGATTTGTTGTTTCGGATGCACCAGAAGCTGATTTTATTCCATCACTCATTTCATTGAATCCACTATCACAGCCTAGGGTTTCTGTTAAAAAAAATGTATTATACTTTAAAAACGTTTTTATCACAAATTCATACTAATATCATAGCTAATCAACTTTGTGTTTCTAATTTCTGTCAAATTTTTTATTTAGATTACAATAAAGTCTACTTAATTGTCTTAAGAAATTAATTGATTTTATATACAAAAGATAGTAATAAAATGATGGTTAAAATAGTGAAAAAAGCGACTTTTTAATAATTTAAAAAAGTGAGTAAGCAATGATGAGTTTGATACCGTTGATATTAATTTAGGGCCCGCCAGCAAAAGCCATTCAAATTTAAAGAAAATAGTTCGAAAATAGTAAAAATAATTGAAATATAAAGAAAATAATTTAAAAATGACAAAAGCAATTCAAATTAGAAAAAAAACATTGCAAAATGACAAAATTATAATTGAAAAAATAATTTGAAAGTGGCAAAAATAATTGAAATATGATGAAAATAATTGTAAAATGACAAAAATAAATCAAATTTTAAAAATAAAAATTTTAAATGACAAAACTAATTTTAAAAAAATTTCTCTATGTAGGAAACAGTTAAAAAATAACTAAAATAATGGAAATTTGGAAGAAAATTAATGAAAAATAAGAAATATAATTGAAAAATTAAGTAAAAAATAAAGAAAAATAGAATACATTAATTGAAAATTTGTATAAAATAATTGAAAAATCAACGATATAATTGAAACGTGAAGAAACTAATTAAATAATGACATAAACAACTGAAGAAAATGACGTTTAAAGAAAACAATTTTAAAATGTCAAAAATATTTAAATAATTACAACAATAATTATAATTTTGAAAAAATAATTGAGAAGCGACAAAAATAATTGATAACTGGTGTAAAAAATGAAAATTTTGAGTACAATAATCGAGATATTAACGAAATAATTAATATGTGAAAAAACTAATTGAATAATGACATAAATAATTGAAAGCAGGTGTAAAAAATAAAAATTTATAGACAATTTTTGGAAAAATAAAAAAAATTAAAATTTGAGGGAAATAATTAAAATCAAATGAAGTTTGATGAAAATAATAAGAAATTTGTAGAAAATAATTGAAAAAAAGTAATAAATTTATGAATTCATGACAATAATAAAATAATTGGAAAATGACAAAAAGACTTGAATAATGAGAAAAGTAATATAAATTTGAGAAAATAATTTGAAAGTGGCAAAAATAATTGAAAAATGACAAAAATAATTCCAATTTAAAAAAAAGAATTGTTAAATGACAAATCTAATTGAAAAATTGTTGTTTAAAAATTAAAAAACGAAGACAAAAACTGTTAAATTGAAGCAAAATAATTTAAATTTGAAGAAAATACTTAAACAGTTTAACAAATAATTGAAATTACTAAAAAATAATTGAATAATGGCAAAAATAATTAAAATTAAAAAAAAATTAATTTGAGACTGATGTAAAAAATTAATATTTAGAGTATAATAAATGAAATATTAACGAAATAATTTAAATATAAAGAAACTAATTGAATAATGACATAAATAATTGAAAGCTGGTGTAAAAATAAAAAATTTATAGATAATAATTGAAAAATTGAAATAAATATTAAGATTGAAGAAAATAATTGAAATATGTAGAAGATAATTAAAAAAGGTGTAAAAAATTAATAAATTCATGACAATAATAAAAAGAATGAAGAAAACTATTGAAATTTGTGGAAAATTATTGAAATTTGAAGAAAAGAATTGAAATCTGTTATAAAAAATTTAAAAATTCATGACAAGGAAACAAAATGGCAAAAATAATAGAAATATGAAGAAAATAATCTGAAAATGACAAAAGTAAATTGAAACTTGTGTAGAAAATTTAAATATTTCTGTCAATAATTTACAGATTGAAAAACATAATTAAAATTTTAAGAAAATAATTGAAAATGAGTGATGACTTGTGTAATAAATTTAAATATTCATGACAATAATTTAAAAACTGAAAAATTGAATATTTGAAAAAATTAAATTCAAAATCGCAAAAATACTTGAAAACTGATAAAAATACTTTAAAGTTGAGAAAAGTATTTTAAAAATGAGAAAAACAGACTTTACAGTGACAATGAAAAATATTTTAGGGGAAATAGGGGACTGAATATACAAAAATAGAGAGCTATTAGGGTACTTTAAAAACTTCATAAATAAAAAAAAAAAAAAAAATAGAATAATTATATACAGAAGAATCTCCATTATTTGATTTGAGTAGGACAAAATTACAAAGTTGTTGGATAAAAAAAAAATTACAAAATTTCTAAATTAAGAAAAAAAAAGGAAAATAACTACAAATTATGGAAAGTAATTTAAAACTGATAAATAATAATTTAAAATTATAGAAAATGAATGCAGAACTTTAAAAATAATTGAAAATTCAAGATAATAATTGAAAAAAGATAAAATAATAGTAAATTAGAAAAAAAATCTAATTCAGGTAATTAATTAAGAAATAATGAACAAAATTAAAAATTGTAAAAAAAAACAAATAAAAGATTATAAAAACAACTGAAAATTGAAGAAAAGAATTAAAAATTGAGAAAATAATTAGAAATTGAAAAAAATTAATTTAAAAATGATGGGAATAGAAAAAAAAATTTCAAATTTATAAAAACAATCGAGAATTGAGAAAAATAACAGAAAATTTAGGAAACTAATTAAAAAATGATGAGAAGAATTGAGAAGAGTTGATAAAAATTACAGAATAGGTATATATCAAATTAAAGGAAATAATTGAAAAATGTCAAAAATAATTTATTTATTTATTTATTTAATACTGTGTACAGGCTTACAAAAAATAAATGTCCTTTTGCGCACGTGCGCTATAAATTTATAATAAAAACAGAATTTTAAATATAAGTATGATAACAAAAATATAATTTTTTGATTAAGAGGCCAACCAGAATCGCATAATAATATGTTATAATATATAAACATTCAATGTAAACAGTCGTATAAATATTTAATCTAACCATTAATGATTTAATGATAATGATGAATTTTTTTAAATAAGTATAATTCAAGATAAATAATTGAAAATTTACAAAATTAATTACAAAATACTTGAAAAATTCTAAAATTCATTAAAATTTTTTTTATTTAATTGAAATTTAAAATAAATAATTAAAAGTTTAATAAATCAGTTAAAAAATAATTTTAAAAATTATAATTTGGAGGAAAAAATTGAGAAATTAAAGAAATCAATTTAAAAATTATGGAAATAATTGAACAATAATACAATTAACTGAAATTTGAGATAATAAATTAAAAATGTAGAAAGTGTATAAACATACTTTTCAAAAGTAAAAATTGGAGAAAATATTTTCAAAATTATAGAAATAATTGAAAATTAAGGAAAATAAATAAAATTTATGAAAAATAAGTGATAAAGTTAACAAACATTTTTAAAATTTAATAAAATTACTGAAAAATTATAAACACAATTAAAAAAATTAGAATGTAAAAAATAATTGCAAGTTTTGGAATTTAATAAAAATAATTGACAGTTAATAAAATAACAATACAAATTAAAAAGTTTTTTTTTAAAAAATGAGTAAAATTGAGTCACTGGCAGCCCTGCATTATATCCACTTTTTTAATGAGATTATTAAAATTAATTTAAGTTTCATTAAAACTTTCAAAATCATCATTAAAAATAATTTCATTATCAGTTCAAAATATTCGTCTACATTTAAAATGTTAATTGTTGTTTTACTTTGACACTACAAGTTAAATAGAATTTGTCTAAATTTAAAAAAAATTGAATTGAATTGTAATATTTAGTGTCATTTATTATTTATTTAAATTTTGGTTCCCTAATTTTTTACAATTTACAATTACAAAAAAAAGAGTTATCAAAAAATATTAGCCAGTTTTAAATAAAAAAATTGTAATAAAATTACACAAATGAATTTCTTTATTAAGTTTTTTTACTATATATTTGTCGGTTTTTAACCATTTTTTAATACCAAAGACAAAGACATTACAATTAAAAGAAACAAAAAGTTGTAATTAAAACAATTTTTAATGTTTTTAAAACAGATACAAACATTTAGGTTATATTGAATACCAACTCTGAAACTTTGTATATTTACAAAGCTTACTGTTGCTTATTTTGTAAGAACATAATTATCTAAATTTGTAACTTAACTTTTAATTAAATTCAATTTAAAAAAAAAATCTTATTTAAAAAACCAAAAAATGTTATTCTATAAACTTTCTTTCCCGACTGTACATAATTCTTGATTTGCTGGTTAAAAAATATCTCGATTAAAATTCCGCTCAACTCAGTGTAATAAAATTTAAAAATAAAAAAAAAATAAATCAAATCATAGAATTTGATTGAAAAATCACATCATGACATATTTATCAGTCGAGTTTGACAGCTAAACACACGCGGGACACGAAACGTCAAAATCATATTTTCTTTTGTTTGTGAAACTTGTGCCATCTGTGAACGCAAGTCAATTACACAAAAACACACAAGCTTCCCGCGAGAAAGCGATTTAAATCCAAAATATTACGTAACAACATAATTTCACAGAAGATTATTTAATGGAATTAATTTTCAACGAAAAATACTGCACATTTTGTATGATAAGAGGGGATAAATTGGTGAAAAATGAACTTTGAATTTGAAATTAAAATTAAGACGCACTGGGAGGAACTGTCATGGCGGCTCGACAACACTTTTCGGACAAATGCCAACGCAAAAGACAAGCATCCGCCCTTTCAAGCCGCCATATTGGATGTTACGGAATTTTGTAAAACAATTGTTGATATTTTGGCTGAAATACCTTCCAGATCCTCGGGTTGATGATCACCAAGTTGCTTGCCGTTTCGAACATCGAGTTTTAAGCCAGAAGATGCTTTATATCCGTCGTCGTCAAACTTTCGTCGTTTTGATGGAGACGAATACGCTGGCAGCTCCGAACTCGACGCCATTTTCCACAGCAATGCAAGAGCGTAGTTCACAGGACTACCACTAACGCAAGAGAGGTCTCTGTCGTCGTCCTTGTCTACTCTACCTCCCCCCTTTAACCCTCAAACGTCACAAAATAATGCACTTGTGATCCCTTCGATAAATACTCCCACGCATTTTTTGCTTCCGCTACTCTGATATTTCTGCTTTACCATAATATCGAAAAATGTACTATTTCATACTGAAGATTTCTTGAGATTTTCAAGGAAAAACAAAAATGGCGTGTGGGTTGATGTGGGTGGGTCTGTATGTTATCTACATTAAATCTGATTGATAATAATTGGAGGGAGTGGAAAATTCTTAAATAAGGGAATCATTGTTTTAAAAAAGAGAACTCTCTACTGTCTTGGGTCGAAATTTAAAGCAGGGAATAAAGTTTAAATGCTGCGGGAAAACTGAGGTGACCTTGAAGGACGCCATTTTGAAAAAAAACCCTCTGAGAGCCAAATTCGAATGTAAAATTTGTAAAATGATATTATCTAACTAAAACTAAAATGTGTGTTTTATTATAACAAATTTAATATATTATTTATTCTGTTAAAATATTATTTTTATATTTTAACACAAAAAAATCTCTTAACTAGATTTATCGAAAGAAAATATCAAATTTTATTATTCTTTATTTTAAACTTCCCGCGATTTAATTTTCAATGACTCATGAGCGAGTGTTATTTTTCTTAAATTTACAATTATTGTAATATTTAAACTATTTGAGACTTTAATTGAACTGTTAAAAGCAGTGCGAACAAGAAAAATCCAATCATTAATTACATTAATTATGAAAAATGTTGAAAAAATGATCACGTTATTAATATTTTATTTTCCAATGTTGGTAGAGTTGCAAAATTCCAGGTAATATTTAAAATCTGGTTACATTCTCGAGAAAATTCTTCTTCCGGAGAATTTATGAGAATTTTCTATGTTTGAATGAGCTCCACTATTTTGAAACACAAATAATTTATTGAAATAAAAATGGATAAATAACAAAATAATTATTATTACAAATTAACTATAAGTCAGTAAAGTGTAAAAATTATTATTAAATATAACAATTATATGTGAAAAGATTAAACAATGCGTGAAAGTAATTTACAAAAATCATAGAAATGTTTTAAAATCAAAGAAAATAATTTAAATTTAAAAAAAATACTTCACAATTTTAGAAAAAAATTGAAAAAAATTAGAATAATGAAAAATTGGAGAAAATAATTGAAAATTGAATGAAATTATTGAAATTGAGATAAATAATTACAATTTTAGAAAATTAATTCTGAAATGATGAAAATGATTAAAAATTTAAGAAAATAATGAAAAAATAATATAAATAATTTAAAATTGAAAAAATTACATATTATACCTAGTTGAAAATTGAATAGAAAAATGAAAATTTCAGATAAGTTATTAAAATTTTTTTGAAAATTATAAAAAAGAAAGTAAATAATTGAAAATTGAAGAAAATAATAAATAATATAAAAATTGAAAAATGAACTAAATAATTAAAATATCAAATAAATAGTTTAAAATTTAGAAATAATGAAAAGATTCAAAATGAATAAAAATTAAAGAAAATAATGGTAAATTTAAGAAAAATATTTAAAAATTTTAGAAAAAAATTTAAAAAATGAGAACAATTAAAAATTGGGGAAAATAATTGAAAAATGATTTTAAATTATGAAAGTTGAAGAAAATAATTGAAATATTATGAAAACAATGATAAGTTAAAAAAATTAATGAAGTTTTTAATAAATAATGAAAGAAATCGCTTAATTTTTTTTAAATAAAAAAAGTAATTGAAATTTGAGACAAATACTTGAAAATCTAAGAAATTTACTGCAAAAAATGAGAATAATTAAAAATTTAAGAAAAGAATTAAAAAAAGATCAAAATAATTATTGAAATTTGAGATAATTAATCAAATTCTTGTAAATTATTTAAACAAATGAAAATTAATAAAAATTGAAGAAAACATTTGAAACTTGAGAAAAATACTTAAAAATCTTAAAAGAAAATAAATTTACATATTGGGAATAATAATTAAAAATTGAGGGAAATAATTGAAAAATTATTTTAAAATTTGAAACTTGAAGAAAATAGTTGAAATATGATAAAAGCAATGATAAGTTGAGAAAACTAAATAAAGTTTTAAATAAATAATAAAAAAAAAATTGCTGAATTTTTTTCAAATAAAAACAAATAATTGAAATTTGAGAAAAATACTTGAAAAAATCTAAGAAATTTATTGCAAATAATGAGAATAATTAAAAATTGAAGAAATAGTTGAAAAAGGCTAAAAATAATTGAATCTAAGATATAATTAATAAATTTTTTTGGATAATATAAAAACAAATGAAAATAATTAAAAATTGAAGAAAATAATTGAAATTTGAGAAAAATACCTAAAAATCTTTAAAATTAATTTTATAAAATGAGAATAATACCTAAGAATTTAGGGAAATAATTGAAAAATGATAAAAATAATTGAAAATAAAAAAAAATTTAATTTAAGAAAGTAATAAAAAATTGAGGAAATTAATTGAAATTTTAAGATTAAATTAAAATTTGAACATATAATTGATATTTGAAAAAAAGTTACAAAGTGATTAAAATAATTAAATATTGCCAAAAATAATTGAGAAATGAAGAAAATAATTGACAGTTGAAAGAAAAATTTGAGAAGTGGCGAGAGTAATTATTTATCTGAAATTTTAAGTAATTTCATTGTATTTCAATTATTTTTTAAATTTTTAAATGTTTTTTATCATATTTCAATTATTTTATTAGATCTTTAATTATTTTCATCATATTTCAATTATTTTTTTCAATTTAAATTATTTTTATCATTTTTTAAATTATTTCCCTAAATTATTAATTATTTTTAAATTAATAATATTAAATTAATTTTCGTAATTTACAAATTTTTTTTATTAATTATCTTGAGTTTCAATTATTTTAGCCTTCTTCAATGCTTTTCTTTAAATTTTAATTTTTTATAATTAATTACTCAAATTTTCAAGTATTTTTCTCAAATTTCAATTTTTTTCTATTTCAATTATTAATTTTTATTTATTTAATAACATTTTATTAATTAGGTTATATGCATCATAAATTTGGGCTTTGAAATCAACAAAATGATCTATTAAAAATTTTGAAATTTTGAAGTTATCATTGTTTTTATCATATTTATTTCAATTTTTTTTTTCAACTTTCAAATTTTACAAGCATTTTTCAATTTTTTTTCCGATTTTTAAATAATCTTATTTTTTAAAATTGCTTTCTAAAATTTTTACATTATTTTTCTGAAATTTCCCATTATTTTCTTCTATTTTTAAATTTCCATTCTTTTCATCATTTCCAAATTTTAAACTACACATTTATCTAATATTTCAATTTTTTAATTCAATTTTTAATTACTTACGTTTTTTTTCATAATATCAAAAAGTTTTTAACTATTTTTCTGAAATTTTCATTGATTTTTGTTTATTTAAAATATAATATTATGTAATTGTTTCCATTATTTTCTCAAATTTTAATTATTTTCTTAAATTTTTAATCATTTATTTCATTATTTCTGAATTAAAATCCTGAACTTTCAAATATATATCTCGATTTTCAATTATTTTGTTCAATATTTATTTCTTTTTTATTTCGCAATTATTTTCTCCTTCTTTTAAATATTTTAATTATTTTTCAATTAATTCTCTAAATTTTCAATTATTATATCAAATAAAGTCTTCAATTCAATTTTCAACTTTTTGAATGATTTTTCTATTATTTTCTTATGCTTAAAAATAAATTCTGTAGTTTTGGTATTATTCTCTTTAATTCCTAATTATTTTAATTCTTTTTGCGTAATTTTAAAAAATTTCAATTATTAATCTCAAATTTAAGTTTTTTTCATCATATTTCAATTATTTTTAAAAATTTTAATTCTTTTCATCATATTTTATTTAATTATTTTTAAAAATTTTAAATTATTTCCATCATATTTCAATTATTTTTCCAATTTGAAATTATTTTTATCACTTTTAAAATTATTTCCATAAATTTTTAATTATTATTCTCATTTTGTAAAATTATTTTTCAAGATTTTTAAGTATTTTTTCAAATTTCAATTATTTTCTTCAATTTTTAATTATTCTAATTTTTTTCAATTAATTCCTCAAATTTTCAAGTATTTTTCTCAAATTTCAATTATTTTTTTTTATTTGAAAAAAATTCAGCAATTTCTTCCATTATTTGTTTAAAACTTTATATATTTTTTTGAGCTTATCATTGCTTTTATTATATTTCAATTGTTTTCTTCAAGTTTAAAATTTCCAAATCATTTTTTAATTATTTTCCTCAATTTTTAATTTGTATTTTCATTTTGTAATTTTTTTTAAGATTTTTAAGTATTTTTCTTAAATTTCAATTATTTTCTTCAATGTTTCTTAATTTTTATTTGTTTCAATAATTTCCAAAAATTTTATTAATTAACTTAAAGTTTAATTATTTTTATCTTTCTTCAATTCTTTTTTTCAATTTTTAATTATTCTCATTTTTTTCAATTAGTTTCTCAAATTTTCAAGTATTTTTCTCAAATATCAATTTCTTTTTTTTTATTTGAAAACAATTTAGCAATTTCTTTCATTATTTATTTAAAACTTTATTTATTTTTTTCAACTTATCACTGCTTTTATCATATTTCAATTGTTTTCTTCAAGTTTCAAATTTAAAAATCATTTTTTAATTATTTTCCCCGATTTTTAATTATTCTTATTTTTTAAAATAATATCCTAAAATTTTTTAATATTTTTCTCAAATTACCCATTATTTTCTTTCATTTTTAATTTTCAATTCTTTTCATCATGTCAAAATTTTAAATTATTTATCTGATATTTTAATTATTTGATTCAATTTTCAATTACTTACGTTCAATTTCAAGAAGTATTTAAATATTTTTTTGAGGTTTTCTTTAAGTTTCCTTTATTTAAAATATATATTATGTAATTTTTTCCATTATTTTCTCAAATTGTAATTATTTTTTTTTAAATTGTTAATCAATTTCATCATTTCTGAATTAATTTTCTAAATTTTTAATCATTTATCTCAATTTCAAGCAATTTTTTAAAATTTTTAATTCTTTTCTCCAATTTTTCATTATTCTAATTTTTTTCAATTTAATTTCTAAGATTTTGAAATATTTTTCCCAAATTTAAATTATTTTCTTTAATTTTGAAACATTTCTATGATTTTTTAAATTGCTTTCGACAATTTTAACGGTTTTCATTATTTTTCTTTTTCAATTAATTTGCAAAATTTGACATAATTTTTTTAAATATTATATTTAAAATATTTACAATTGTTGATAACACAAGGTATATAATCTAGTTATTGTTAGGTGAACAAAATTACATTTTTTATTATTTAACACTGTTCACGATTGTTATATTTAATAATAATTTTTACACTAAACTGATTTATAGTTAATTTCTAATGATAATTATTTTGTTATTTATCCATTTTTATTGCAATAAATTGTTTGTGTTTTAAAATAGTGGAGCTCCTTTAAACATAGAAAATTCTCATAAATTCTCCGGAAGGAGAATATTCTCGGTTATATTCTCGAGAATATTACCGGATTTTAAATTACCGAGAAATTTGCTCTAGGTCTCCTACTCAGTGAACTTCCGGTTTTTTTGACATGCGCACTTGCCTTTTCCGGTAAAGCCTTTTTCTGTGGCACGAAAATCGAGCAAGATGGTAGGTATTTTGTAATCCGAAAAATAATTCGAAATCATTGAGAAAGTAAAGTGAAATTTAGTAGAAAATGTGAAAATAGTTAGTAGTGCGATAGTCAGTGACAATATTTATTAAAAAGTTACACGTTAATAACATAAAAAATTGTGTTGTTTTCACATTGGCAGCCGTCATTTTAAGCATGGGAAAAACGTTTATTTATTGTTAAATGAGATAAATGTTTTTTGAATTAATTACAAAAAAATCGGTTTCTTTTTGTGTTTTTAATTACTACAATGCATGATTTTTGGAACGTAAATACCGAATTGTTTAAAATAAAACATAACCTAAAAGTGATGTTGTGATTTTAATTGCAGACCGAAGGAACCGCTACAATCAGAACCAGAAAGTTCATGACCAATCGGCTATTATGCCGCAAACAAATGGTGAGTTAAAAACATATTTTTATTTAATTTTTACCGGCTTTTTAAAAACCGAAAGAATAATCAACCTAACCTTACTTTATGACAAAAATCCTCAATTTCTAAGATTTTTACAAACAAATTGTGAAATTGTTAGTTAATTTTGTTAATTAAATATAACTTTAATGTAATTAATCATTTCTTGTACAGAAAATTTAATTATAATTTTGATTTTAAAAGAAATAATTCTGGGCTTATTTGGGATTGTAAATCATCTAAAAAATGCAGAGAATTTTGTTTATTTACTTTTTCGACATTATAAGATAGTCACATAACTACTCTTTTATAATAAAAACTTTAATTTTCATTCAGAATTTATTTAAAATGCCTACATAAGTTAGAATTAATAGAAATAAATGTTCCTTAAGTGTTAATTTTTTCAATTATTCCCGTTTCTTTTTGTGCAGGTCGTAGATGTTTTGCATCCTGGACAGCCCTCGGTTCGTAAAACCGAAATCCGGGAAAAATTAGCAAAAATGTACAAAGTTACCCCAGACGTTGTCTTTGTTTTCGGCTTCCAAACAAATTTTGGAGGCGGTAAATCAACTGGTTTCGCTCTTATTTATGATACCTTGGATTTTGCCAAAAAATTCGAACCTAAATATAGGTTAGCTAGGCACGGACTTTACGAAAAACAGAAGCAAACCAGAAAACAGAGGAAGGAAAGAAAGAACAGAATGAAGAAGGTCAGGGGTACGAAAAAGAGCAAAGTTGGTGCTGCAGCTAAGAAGGTAAAATGTCCTTAAAATATTTAAAAACTGTTATTATTGAACTTTTAAACACTAAGAATTGTTATTCATAGAAAATAGACTTTTGTTTTACATGGCAGTTACGATCCTTAGAAAGTTTCGCGATTATTGAAATCAGAACTAGAAAAGTAAAAAAAATGCAGGGATGATAAAAATCATGATTTTTTTATTTAAATTGGATTTTTTTTTATTTAAATCGAAAATTGATCTTTTTAAATATAATCAGCATATGAAATCTCCAAATGCTTATTTGTAAGTAGTTTATTAAAGAAATAAAGAAAAAAATTTTAAAAAACAACTCAAGAATGAAACAGCGACATAAAAATGTAGAAACTCTTTTCAAAAAATTAAACTATTTATAGACATTTTTTTAAAAATTAAATAATAAATAAGATGTTAATTAAAAAAAACGTTGAAAAAATAAAATTAATAATTAAATTCTAATTTTAAAATTAGAAAAATTTGAGAATTATTTGACAAATTGAATAAAAAAAGAATGAATGAAATTTTGAAAAATTTAAATGAAAATTCTATGAAATATAAGAAGGATGTTAAAATGAGAATATTTAGTACAATATTAAATTTACATAATACATATAAAGGAAAAAAAGGAAAGCTTTCAAATAAATAGAAAATTGAGAAATTTAAAAAATGTAGATAGAAGCATCAAATAAATGTTTTTAAAAATGCGTAATTATAAGATAAAAATTAAACAATTGAAAAAGAGGAAAAATGTTTCTAAGAAATGGAAAAATGATGATAAAAATTAAAGAATTAGTTCAAACTGAAGAAAGAACTAAGAAAATAGTTAAACATCAAGAAAATAAAATAAATAGAACGAAAATGGAAAAATGTATTTTTTCCTTAATCTAAAAAACTGTAAAAAAATGTATAAAGTACAAAACTAATCATATTTGGTTAGAATCTACTAAAAAATTAGAATTAATAAAAATAAAAAAAAAAATTTATATGTCAAGATATAGTCCACAAAAGAAAATTAAAAATACTTTTAAAAAGTTTAAGCAAATTAAACCAAAAACATTATTTTTAAAAATATGTCAATAATTAGCAAAATCAACGAAATAAAAAGTTTAGAGAATGTTCTAAGAAAAAAATTGTGAAAAATAATATTAAATAATAATTAAATTTGCATAAAAAGAAGAAAATTAAAGAAAATCCTAAAATGAAAATACAAATACAAAACAAAATATCAAAAGTAAAAGATAAAAAATTCATAAATTTTTGTAAAAATAAGAAATTATAAAATAAAAATTAAACAGTTTCGAAAAAGTGAAATCTCTTCTAAAATCTTGTTATAATTAAAAAACGGATTATTGTGATTATAGCAAATAATTAGTATTATTTAATTAATATGCATTTAAATTTGAATTGAATGAAATTTTAAAGTTGTAACAAATTAGAATATGAGACGTTTGGAATTTATTTAAATTATAATGACTTAAAAATATAAAAATTTAATACTATTTTTTGCTATTTTCATACAAAATTTTGTAAATTTATTCAATTTGTTTTCACGTATTCTCTGTTTTTTCGAGATTTTTTGCAAACTTATTCTTCCATCAATTTTAAAGATTTTCTTTATTTTTCTAAATTTATTGTTGATATTAAGTGTAATATTATAAAAATATTTTTTGTTTAATTTTTCTAAACATATTTTATTTTTAAAGAATTTTTTAATTTCTTTTGTGAATCTTTTATTTGTCTTTATTTACATTTTTTATTTTATTTTTATTAATTCTAATTTTTTAGTAGATTCTTAGCAAAATGCTTCTGTCTACATTTTTTAATTTCTCAATTTTCTACTTTTTTGAAAACTTATTCTTTTTATTTTATATTATTTAAATTTAATCTTGTACTCAATATGCTCATTATAACATCGTTTTTCTATGTTATAAAATTTCTTTTCTTTTACATTTTTTTGAAATTTTCAAAAATTTTATTCATTCCTTTTTTATTGAATTTGTTTAATAATTCTCTAATTTTTTAATTTTAAAATTTTGTTCCGGAATTTTGTAAACAAAATTCAAATCTTCAAAGAAACATCTCGGAAATTTTGATTTTCCTTTTGTATTCTTTAATAGTTTAGAACAATTAGAGATTTATTTTAAAAGATTGTATTTAAGTAAATATTGTACAAAATAATAAGTAATTTTTTTTTCAACTCACAATAATAATAAGAAACAACTTTTTTTAAAAATTCCCCATCAAAGTAAATAAATCAGAAACACACCAAAAAGAATAAAGATTTTAAAAAAAGCCCAAAGACTTTAACACACTTGTGATGATTGATTCATAATTTAAATATTTTGTCTACTTTTCTAATTTTTTCATTTTTAAATTTCAGTTTTTTGGATTATTCCATAAAATTTATATTAAAAAAATTTTTTACGCTTTCAAAGCTCGTTTTCATCTTTTTACATTTTTCTAATTTTTAGGAATTGTTTTAATTTTCTTATTTTTGTCATAACATGTTAGATATTTTAAACCATTTCTTTGCTTTTATCAATTTTATTTCAGTATTTTTAATTAAATATTTCTCTTTTTCTTATTTTAATAACTTATAAAATTTTAAAATCGCTCTGAATTTTTTTTTTTTTTTCTTAAATCTTGTTAAAATTTTAAATAGGTTATATTTTTCAAAGAAACAAATTTTTTTAATAATGAAAAAGGCAGGGAATTTTCTATATTTTTCTCTTTATTTTGCAATGTATTTTTTGCTCTATTTTTTCTTTTTTTTCTTTTTCATTCTCTATAGTCTTTTTATTCAATTTAATTTCTAGTTTTTCTGTATTTAGAGTAATTTTTGTATTCTCATAATTCTTTACGAACATGTTCATTTTTTATCTTATTCTCTATCAGTTTGCAAATTTAGTTTCCAATTTTAAAATTTTTGGATTTCATATATTTCTCATATTATGAGTTAATTAATTTATCCCGTGTAACATAAAAATATGTTGTAAATAAATATAGCTGTTCATGAACATTCAAAACCATGTAAAACGAAGGTTTCTTTTATAGTTTATAAGTATATTTACGCGATTCAAAATTTTCATTTGGCATATTTTCATTATTGCATGAGGTGGTGGTTCTATCTTATGAAACCAAAAATGCAACAGAAATGAATTGTAATAAAAAATATTATTTGCAATTTTATATAGTAAATATTCGAAAAATAGTTACTTAAAAAAAGAAAATAGAGATAAAACATTATTTGTGTCAATTTTGAATTAAATTAAATTTATAACTAAAACTGTTCAAACATTGCAAATACTTTTTTTTACAAAAATATCGTTTTAATATAAGATTTATTTCTCTTATTGCATTTTCAGTTTCATGTGTGAGTAATTCTTTAAAACAAACGCAATTTTTATCAAAAAATTTTATATTACCATTACATTTATAAGAATTTTAATATTATTTATTATTATTTAATATTATTATTTATTATTCAATATTAAAAGTATTAATTTAGAAAAAATGAAATGAAACATACATGATAAGATTTTTAAGGAATTATTCACATGAAAAAATTTTATCATTAGGTGGGTTTCCAAATTATCATCTGGCATGGGTTCGTTAAATATTTTGCTGTGCACGTGGTATCGATATTTAATCAATATTGGTGTATATAATAGAAAAAAATCTTTGTTTTATAAATTATATAGTTTATTTTTTTTCTAAATCAAAATGATCTAAACATTTTTCGTAAAATTAAATATTCTTATTTTTTTTTTTAAACTTCTCAATTTTTTGTTTAAATTAAGTGCAAATTGTATACAATTTTTCCGTTATTTTTAATATAGAACAGTTTAGTATCTTCTTTATTTTATATTGTATTTAATTGTTCTCAAACTATTAAAATTATTTAATAAAAAGTAAAAGTAGCGGAAAAATGTATTGCATGCTACAGAGGTATATGCTTTTATATTCATATTCTAGGGGAAGAAGTAGACATTTGCGCTACATCTCAAGATGGAATGGTCGCATATATTTATATTAAAAGTGGTCAGCATGTCTTCGTAATCTTATACATGCCTTTAAGCTTTTTAAAAATCTTAATTGCTCTTTATGTAATAAACATTCATTCAAATACTTTATCACGAATTTTTTCAAAATATTTTATATTCACACGTTTTTTCTTCTGCCTTTTCTATTGCAATCCCTAAACTGTTATTCCACAAAAGCAGTTACTTTTATATTTATTTTTCATAACTCTTTTGTAATTTGGTGATGGATTAGCTTTATTTTTGTCAAAAATAAATTTATTAGCTTTGCGATAATTATTACTGTTGGAAAATGATTGGTGCTTTCATCTTCATCATTTCATTATTCATCTTAGTTTATAATCCGAAACAAGGTAATGATAGAATAAATTTTTAGTTATGTGTTATGCCTTTTTATTAAGTATCTCCCTATTTTTAGTGTAGTGAGTCCTTTATTGAAAAATTGTCCAAAAGTTGTGCCTGTTGAAAGTATTCTCGTAGAAAATTTGTGATATTTTTAATATTAAGAAAGTATATTTTTTTATTTTCTACGAGAGTATTTTTGTTAAATTATTTAGAGTTTCTAACAGTTCTTTACGAATTGTTAAAGAATTGTTTTATTTTTGCATGCTATTATTCGTAAATCAGAGAAATTTTGACACTTTTTTAAAATTAATATAATGAATAATTAACTGTTTGCAAAAAAAAGTATTCTTATTTTCATTGATTGTAGGTCTTTAGTAACATAAAGCAGGTACATATTAAAATTAATTAGAATTTTCTTTTGTGAATTACATTGTTGATCTATCTAATGAAAATAGAATACTAAATATCAAAGAGTTAATGTAAATATGATTGTTCAGTTTAATTTAATATATTTTATTCTTTTTTTGCAGTAAAATCAACATCTACCATGAAGGCAACGATTTCTACGACCGAGGTGTAAAAATTATTGTAAAGTATTATTCAGTCGATGATGATGTTTATAATAAGTTTTACTTAATAAAATCTGTTTTTTGGGAAAAATGAACTTTTTCTATTATCCTTATTTTCTTTAATAATGACCTGAGACTAAAGCAGCATTTAATCATTTAGATTATGGGTAAAAATGACTATTTTATTCACTCAGGGTTTAAAACTATTAATTTATGAAAAAACGGGAAAAAATCTATAATGAAATAGTAAGGTTAAACAAAAATAAAAAAATCATACAGATTAAGAAATAATAAAAAATGGAGAAAGTAACAAAAAAAAATTAAAACCTTATTAATGCAAAAATTAAGGAAAACATTTTTTTATTCAGGTAAAAGCTACAGAATATACGAGAAAATGAACAAATTTAGGTAAAATGGTCTTGAAAGAATAATAAAATCTAAAAATATTAGAAAGACTATAAAAAAACCAATAAAAAGCTACAGTAGTTAAAGGAAAGATCTGAAGAAATAATAAGAACCTGAAGAAAAAGGAGAAAATCTTTTAAAAAAATGTGAACAAATTACGACAAATTTGATAAAACATTAAAAACTTTATAATTAATGCAAAAATAAGAAAATCAGCTGTATAAATTACTGAAAAATGAAAAAATTACGAAAAATATTAATAAAATTTTAAAAAAACAATAAAAAACAAAAAAAATCTTAGAATATTAGATTAATTTTTTCAAAAATTGTAGCAACCAAGATTTTCTAAGAAGTTAAGAAAATTAATGAAACAGTAAATAAATTAGCGAAAAAAATAAACAGTTTTAAAGATTTTTTGGCAAACAAATAAATTTAAGTACCGAATGAATTTTTTGCAGGGTGTCTACTAACCGGGAAAACCGGGAATTTTCCGTCAAACCGGAAATTTTTTTTCTGGGATAATAAATTCCTTTCAATTTTCAATTATTTTCTTAAATTTCAAATTATTTTCTTCCATTTGGAATTATTTTCATTACTTTTAAATTATTTCTTCATTTCTCAATTATTTTCTTCGATTTTCTTCAATTGCCAATTATTTTCTTCAATTTTCAATTATTTTCATCAATTTCTAATTAATTTATTTAATTCTGAAATATTTTCTACGATTTTCAATTATTTTAATCAATTTTTAATTATTTTCTTCAATTTTTAATCATTTTCATCAGATCTCAACTATTTCCTTCAATTTTTAATTATTTAATTTAATATTCAATAATTCGACTTTTTTCAACTGTTATTTTCAATTATCATTTATTTATTTTCCTTTCAATTATCATCTATTTTCTTAAAATTTAAATTTAATTCTTTAATCTTCAATTTATTTATTTAATTTTTAATTATTCTCCTTCTATTTTATAATTATACATTACTTTTTTAAAAAAAACTTTTCGAATTTTTTTTCAATTATTAATTATTTTTTTGTTTGTCAATTATTTTCCTCATATTGTAATTATTCTTTTAATTACCGATTATTTTCTTAAATTCTCAAATATTTCCTTTAATTTTCAATTATTTTTATCAATTTTCAATTAATTCCTCAGTATTCAATAATTATCGGATTTTTTCAATTATTTTTTTCACTCATAAAAAGTGTTTTATATTTTCAATTCAATTGTTCAATTCTAGAAGTATTCTGTTCAATTCTCAGTTATTTTATTCAAATTAAAATTTCACTTTCTAATTTACAATTATTTTTTTTCATATTAATAAATTATCGCCTTTTTTCTATTATTTTGTTCAAATATCGTTAAGTTTCTTAAATTTTAAATACAATTGTTTTCTTCTATATTCATTAATTTTCGTCTTTTTTCATTTACTTTTTTCAGATTTTAAGTATATTCTCTAAATTTCAATTCAGTTCTTCAATTTTTAATTGCTTTTTTCAATTTTAATTATTTTTTTCGATTTTCAATCTCGTCATTTTTTAACTATTTCCTTCAATTATTAATTATTTTCTGCAATTTTTAATTATTATCTTAAAATTTTATAATTATTCTTCGATTTTTCGAATTATTTTGTTCGGTTGTGTATTAATCTTTATTCATTTTCGAATTTTGTTTTCAATTGACAATTATTTTCGTCATTTTATAATTTTTTTCAAATTTTAATTTAATTTTTAAATTTCAATTTATTTCCTGATTTTTTTATTGTTTTCTTCAATTTCAATTATTTTTTTCGATTTTCAACCCAGTTGCTTAATTTGCAATTATTTCCAACAGTTATTCCAATAATCTTTCAACTATTTTGTTTAAATTTAATATTTATTGTTTAATATTTTAAACTATTCTTTTCAATTGTGTAATTATGTAGCCATTTTTCGAATTTTGTTTTCAACTGTCAATTACTTTCTTCATTTTTCAGTTACATTCTTCAATTTCGTAATTTTCATTATTTGAATTTGCAAAAATTTATAGTTTTAAATTAGCAAAAAAAAAAGCAAAGTTTGTCGTTCGCGTTAATGTTGCTAGTGTTATAAAAATATTTCGCCAAGGAAAATTAAGTTAATAGAAAATTTATAGGTATAAACATTATTATAGATCAAATTTCAAGTGAATAAAAAGTATATTACATGGGAATTCTGTGCTTTTCACTGTAAAGTAGAAATAATGCAAAATAAGATTTGTACTGAATGCTCATTTAGAAAAATAATAATTCTGTTTAATAAATATTAGATCAAAAGAAAATTCTATTAAATGAAAATAGGTATTCTAATGAAAAATATTATCTCTTGTAGATATTCTGAAATTTAAGCATTCTATAAATAAAAATTATAGTCCAAAATCAAAATTCCGTTAAATGAACAAAATTGAAGGTTTTGTTTTCCAATTTAACAAGATTTGGTGTTTTTCAAGGCAAAAAGTTCAAGGATTTCAAAATTCCTGAACTCCTTGATTATAGAAAAAAAAACGGAAATTTGTAAATTAAGAGAAAATGTCAACTCAAGAATGATATAATTTATAGAAAATAAGTTAACATGCAAAATATTTTATTTTTGACTGTTAAAATTTGGATTATTTGAAATTGGAAAGTTGAATTTTACGAATATATTTAAAATTTGTCAAATTTTATTTTAATTTTACATTGAATTGTCATGTTCGATCCGTCACTTTAAATTTTGGAACATAAATCATTTAAAATTTGTAGACTGAAAATCAATGAAACATAATTTGAAGTTTTCTTGTTAAATTTTTCACCCTCTACATATGGAAATATTTTTCCTAATTCATTTATGCAACAAAAATCGTGTTTTTCACTGAGTAAATTAAATATGTGTAAAAATATGCCCTTTTATAATAGTTTTTTATGCGCCCCTTGCAGGGAATAAGCCTCAAAAACATAAGTTTTATATATTAAAAAAATACAATTTATTGAAAAAGAAATCATATCTCTACTATAGGTAATTATAAACATTAATTTTTATACAGAAAAACGGCTTGAATAAGTTTTCTGTTCATTTAAACATCTGAGTATTATAAATATAAAAGCTAGCCTTGTTTTATCAATTTCTCTAATTCGTCAACAAAATAATAATGTTGTGGTGTTGTTTCCTGATACGATATCAGCCATCTCTTTAGCACTATTGTAGCTTGAATTGCTTCTGAAGCAGATACTGGTTTCTTTTGAGAAATTGCAAGATATTTTTTTTTGCCATTGCTCATTACCTCTTTTTCTTTATCGTCAGATTCTTCTCCTGATGTTAAATCAATGACTTCTGCTTTCTTGTCTACGATTTTCTTCGTTTCATTGTCAAATACCTTTGTCGATACAATTTGCTGCTTTTCAAAATTTTTAATACCATTTTTAATGTCAGCTTCTTTTTTCTGTTGATCGCTTACCCACTGTAAAATCTCGTTTTCTGATAAAGGTTCCCAACCGCACTCATCATCATCATCATCATCAGTTTTAAACCATTCCCAAAGAAGGCTTTTGTCTACCAAAGAATCTGATGGTAGTAAAAGTTTCGATAAATAGCCTTCTATTTCGTTAGAACTTATTGAGAACTGATCAATTGGAAAAGAATCCTCGCCTTCGGGAAATAAATCACTAAAAAATGGTTTCCACGCGTTTTGCAGAGTAGCTGATTCAAGGCTGTTCCACGCTAATCCTAGATGACGTACGCACTCTCGAAGTCCAAAATTTTTTATATGCTTTTCAGCACCAAACGTTTTTTCAATAAAAGGCAGCTCCCTCAACAAATTTCGTTTGTAAAACTTTTTTGTCTTTGGAATTAAACCTTGCATCATGGGTTGAATAATTGGCATTAAATTATAATTCAAAAATACAACTTCAAACTTCTTATTTATTGAATTTAGTTCGCTTAGACTCGGATGGCATGGTGCATTATCCAGAATTAAAATTACTTTTCCAATTGTACCACGCATTTCTTGACGTTCCAACACATGAGGAATAAATACATCTTTGTACCTGGAAAATAGTAAATAATCGTTAAAACATTAAATTATATTCGTGAAAATATTCTAAATTTCAATCAATTATTGTCCTGAATTTTATTATTTAAACATTATTTTCACTATGCTCAATTAAAAACATTTTTAAATCGATTTCAAATGTCATTAATCCCAATTTTTATCGATTCAAATACAATAAAAATTTGTGAATCTTCAAATTTTTATGATTGAAGTTGTGATACCTATAAGGGACATTTTTTATAATTAGAAATTTTTTCGTTGGGATTTTTATATTTCAATATATGCAGTCTTAGATTTTTAAATATTTAAAGTTTATAAAATTTTAAAGTTGGACTGATTAACATTTTAATTATAATTTAAAGTTAAAATAATTAAAATTTTTCATTAAAATTTGAATAGTTCATAGTTCTAATTAAAATTTGAAACAATTTAAATTTGCACTTTTATAAAATCAATGTAAGAAATGTTAATTTGTAAATGTAAAAGACTAAAATGATTTTTGTTTCCAATTAAGAACAAAATTAAATGTAAATCTTAAAATATGGACGAATGGAAATTAGAATCAAGAAAAGTTAATAATAATTGAAATTCGTATTGTTTGAATTAATAAAATAAGAATAATTGAAATTTGTATAGAAATTTGAATACATTATGAGAAGATTTTATAAAATAAAAATTAATAGCATTATTAAAAGCTTAAAAAGTGATTTTAAAAATTATAAAAGAACGAACAAATTAAAGGAAAATTAAAGAAATTTAAGACCAAGTCCAAAAGTTTTTTAAGGAATGTTAAAAACTAAAAAGATAAAATAAAAATTTTATTTTAAAATAAAAAATAATGAAGCAATATGTTGAAAAATTAACAAAATCTTTAAAAAGAATTTTAATAAGCCATGAAAAAATATTAAACTTAAAAAACTACCAAAGATATAAACATTGTATCAAATAAACTAAAAAAAAAATAAATAAATAAAAAACAGTATAAGAATAAAGTAAGAAAATGTAAAAAAATAAATTAAATGTCTAGAAAAAGAATAACAAATTCTTTTAAAAGTACAATTTTTAGGAAATTACTTCCAAAATGAAGAAAATTTAAAAATAATATGTACAAAAGTTTAAAAAAAAAACCTTAAAGCATTAGATACATTTTTAAAACAATTCTAAAAACAGGATTTTTTTTAAATCATTAAATCTAGAAGTTTTATGAAAGAGTCAATAAATTTGCGCAAAAACCAACAAAATGTAAAAAAAATTTAATAGATTTACTAAGAACGAGTGAATTTAAACAAAATCATAAAATTGAAGCACAAATTGTATTTGCCACCAGAATATGAAAGTACAAAAATTTCCTTAAATGTTATCAAAACAAAATTGTGTAAAATAAACTGCAATAATTCGCTTAAAAAAGACAAAGATTAAAAAAAATCTACAACACGAAATTAAAGAAAATTAAAAAATGTTTTTATAATTGAATAATTATAGAAACAACTGAAAATTAAAGACAATAAATGAAAATTGAAAAAAATTAATTTAAAAATGATGACAATACTTAATGGAAAAAAATTCAAAATTGATGAAAACAATCGAGAATTGAGAACAAAAATTGAAAATTGAGAAAAATAATTGAAAAGTGATGAAGGTAATTTAAAATCGAAGAAATCAATGAAAAGGTTAAGAAATAAATTGAACATTGAAAAAAAAAGAATTGAAATTTAAGATTAATAATTGAAGATAAGGTAAATCAAATTGAAAATAATTTTAAAAAAACTGAATTACTGAAGACAGTAATTAAAAATTAAGAAAATATTTGAGAATTGAAGAAAACAATCGAGAATTAAGAAGAATAATTGAAACAAATTACAGAATATATATATCAAATTGAATGAAACATAATTAAAAAATGGCAAAAATAATGATAAATTTTGAAAAATAATTGAAATTTGAGATAAATAATTGAAAATTTAGGAAATTAATTATAAAATACCAAAAGTAATTGTAAATTTGAAAAAAATAATTGAAAAATGTATTTATTTATTTCTTTAATTTAAACATAATTAAAATTCTACAATTCATTAAAAAAATTAATTAATTCAAATTTGAAATAAATGATTAAAGATTTAGTAAATCAATTAAAAAATAATTAAAAAATTTATCATTTAGAAAAATTGGAAAAAAACAATTAAAAAAGATTATAAAACATAAAACTTAAAGGAAAGAATTCAAATTTGAGATAAATAATTCAAGATTTATTAAATCAATTTACAAATAATTAAAAAATTAAAAAATTGTTTCTATAATTGCAAAATTATAGAAATAACTGAAAATTAAAAAAAAAATTAATTAATTAATTTAGAAATCTACCTAATTAAAAATTGATGAAGTTAAATTAAAAACGAAGAAATCAAAAAGTTTATAAAACAAATTTAACATTAAAAAAAAAAAAAAAAAGAATTGAAATTTAAGATTTATAATTGAAGATTAAGTAATTCAAATGGTAAATTATTTTAAAAATTAAAAATAGAAGAAACAAAATTGCAAAATTATAGAAATAATCAAAATTGAAGATAGTAGTTTAAAATTAAAAAAATATTTGAGAATTGAAAAAAATTACAGAACATACCTACATCAAATTGAAGGAAATAATTGAAAAATAGCAAAAATAATGATACATTTGTTAAAATAATTGAAATTTGAGATTAATAATTGAAAATTTAGTTAAATAATTACAAAATTCCGATAGAAAATGTAAATTTGAAAAAAATAGCTGAAAAATTCTAAGATTTATTAAAAAAGGTTTTAATTAATTGAAATTTGTATTAAATGATTAAACGTTTAGTAAATCAGTTAAAAAAATAATTTGAAAAATTATAAATTGGAGAAAAAATGTGAAAAATTAAAGAAATCAATTTAAAATTTATGGAAATAATTGAAAATTTTTAACAATAACTGAAATTTGAGATAAATAAATTAAAAATATAGAAAGTGTATGAAAAAATACTTTTTAAAACTAAAAATTGAAGAAAATATTTTCAAAGTTGTAGAAAAGATTAATAGTAAAAAATGCTTGCTTTATAGAAAAGTTTAGTAATTTTAAACTGATTTCCTGTAAAATTTCATTTACTGAAATCATTAATAGAGAGTGATTTTTAATATAAAATTATTCGCCTTAAATTTTAGAACTATTCTTTAATTTTTTTAATTATTTTGTTCTGCTGTTGATTATCCTCTACAGCTTTGGAATTTTTTTGTCAATCGTCAATTATTTTTATCATTTTTCAATTATTTACTTTAATATTTAATTATTTTCATCATTTTATAATATTTCTTTCAGTTATCAATTATTATTTTCTGTAATTCTTAATTATTTTCTTCAATTTTCAAGTATTTTATTCAATGTTCAATAATTCTCGTCTTTTTTCAATTATCAATTACTTTTTTGAAAATTGTAAAATACAATTCTTTAATTATCTTCTTCAATTTTCAATTAATTTTAAATTATTTTTATAATTTTCTTCAGTTTTTAATTGGCAACTTAATATTCTCATTCAATTTTATAATTATTCTTTAATTTTTTCAGTAATTTTCTTCTATTATCGATTATTCTCGACATTTTTCGAACTTTTTTTAATTTTTTTCAATTATTAAGTATTTTTCTTAATGTTTAATTATTTTAGTAATTTTTATTATAATTATCAATTATTTTCTTGCAATTTCAATTTAATTCTTTAATCTTCAATTTATTTCTTCAATTTTTAATATTTTCTCCAATTATTATTCTCGTCATTTTTCAATTAATTCTTTCAATTATTAATTATTTTCACAACTGACAATTATTTCCTAGAATTTTTTAAATTATTTTCTTGAAATTGAATAATTATTCTTTAATTATTAAAGACAAGATTAATTAATTAATTTAATAATTAATTTTCTTTAATTTTTACAATTTTTTTGTTTTGTTGTCTATTAATCTAGTCAATTTTTCGAATTTTGTTTTTAATTGTCTATTATTTTCGACATTTTTCAGATCTTTTCTTCAATTTTTCATTAACCTCGGCATTTTTCAATTATTTCTTTCAACTATTAACTTTTTTCCGCAATTTTCAATTATTTTCTTCAAATTTTTCAATTTACAATTATTTTTCTTGAATTTTATATTTATTCTTTATTTTTTTAAATTTTATTGTTCTAAGGCCGATTATTCTCGACAGTTTTCTTCTTTTTTTCGCAATTTTTAATTATTTTATCAAAATTTTCATCCAATTCTTTAATCTTTAATTTAATTCTTTAATGTTTAATTATTTTCTCAACTTCTCAATTATTATTTTCAATTTAAAATTGCAGTCTTTAATTTAAAATTATTTTATTCAATATTTAATAATTATTATCTTTTTAATTATCAATTATTTTTTTGAATTTGAATTTAATTCTTAAAATTACAATTCCTTACTTTATTTTTTTATTACTTTCTTCAATTTTCAATTATTTTCTTTTATATTCCATAATTCTCATCTTTTTCAATTACTTTTTTCAAATTTTAATTATATTCTTTAAGTTTAACTTTTCATTCTTTAAGTTTTAATTATTTTAGATTTTTAGTCCAGTTGTTTAATTTGCAATTATTTTCAACAATTATTCCTATAATTTTCTTAATTTTTCTTGTTTCTTAATTTCTAAATTTAATATTTCTTGTTTAATTTTTTCAATTATTTTTTTTCAGTTGTCTATTAATCTAATCATTTTTCGAATTCTGTTTTTAATTGTTTTCCGAAATTTTTCAATTATTTCCTACAATTTTTTTTAATTTTCAGTTAATATTCTTTTAAAATTTTGTAATTATTCTTTGATTTTTTCAAGTTTTTTGTTCAGTTGTGTATTAATCTAGCCATTTTTTGAATTTGGTTTTCAATTGTACATTATTTTCGTAATTTTTCAGATATTTTCTTCAATTTTGTAATTATTCTCGTAATTTTCATTATTTATTACATTTGCACAAATTTATAGTTTTAAATGACCAACAACACTCCCAAGTTTTTCGCGCTACTTATTTTATATTTGGTCATGGAATTCCATGAAAAATGGTCTGCAAAACCTGGAAGTCATGGAATTTTAAAATTTTGAAAACGTGTCAACCCTGAAATATATTTTCGTAAAAAATAGGGAATTTTAGGGCAAAATTTTCTAAATTTTCTAAAAATTCCCGGATTTTTTTACAAATTCCCAGCAATTTCCCGTTTTTTCATGATGTATAAAATTACCGTCATTTTCCAAAATAGTAATTTTAAATCAAAATTCATCAATGACTTTGTTAAGTAAATTAAAACAATGACAATTAAAAGTCTGAAAATTTCGGGAGCCATACAAATGATAAAGCTTAGAAATAAAATTTTTTAATATTAAGATTTAACAATTAGGAATATTAAAAATTACCATAATAGGAATATTTGCTTATCTATCCGTGAACTAGCCTGCTCTGTATATAAAGCATTGAGAGTTGTGAAGTATGTAAAGCGCTCATTTAAATTTATATTTTTGAATCTAGTTAAACTCGTTGTTATTAGATTTTCTCCAGCTATCAACAATGGAATTCGATGAGATCCAGTAGCATTGGAGCAGAATACAGCTGACACGCGATCATCAACATTTTCACATTTTTTAATTTCTGTGTCTTGTTCTTCAAGACAAGTCGCTATTGTTCTCCAGCAGATTCCTGCTTCATCGGCATTGTAAATATTCTCTAAAGGCACCTTTTCTGAAATAATTTTTTCTTTTAAGCGACGAGAAAAGAGTTTAATGCTCTCCAAATTATTGTTCGATAGATCTTCCAGCCCTTTAATTTTAACTTTCATCGAATTAATTCCGTATCGTCTTCTAAAATTACTAAGCCAGCGATTCCATAATTTGGTTTCCTGTAAAAAAAATATATATTTTAATATACAAAAATAATTATTAATTAAAATATCTTTAAATTCATACATATGATTGAAAAATTAAGAAAATTAGATAAAAGCAGCGAAAGAATAATAAATTATAAAAAAAAAACCAAGAAAGTAAGAAGACAAGTAAACAGCCCATTAGAAAAAAAAATTCTTTTAAATAAAAAAAAACGATTAACATAATTAAAGAAATATTTTAAAAACGACAGAAGAATAAACCAGTGACATAAAAATATGTAAAAAAGTAGAAACTCTTTTCAATAAACTAGACTATTTACGAACATTTTTTTTTAATTAAAAAAATCAATAAAATGATAATTAAAAAAAAAAAGTTGAATTATATTACTAAAGAGAATAAAATTTTAAAATAAGAAAAATTGGAGAATTATTTGATAAATTGAATAAAAAAAGAATGAATAAAATATTGGAATGTTTATAAAAATTGTGAAAGAAAAGAAATTCGATGTAATAGTTAAGAATGATTTTAAAATGAAAATATTCAGTACAAGATTAAATTTGCATAATGTAAAATAAAAGAATGAAAGTTTTCAAAAAAGTAGTGAAAAGTTTAAAAAATGTAGATAAAAGCATGGAATAAATTTAATGTTTTCAAAAATTCGTAATTAAAAGATAAAAACTAAAGAATTTAAAAGAAGGAAAAAATGTTTCTAAGAAATGGAAAAATGATGAAAAAAATTAAATAATTAATTAAAATGCCAGGAAGGACTAGAAAAAAAGTGAAAAATCAAGAAAATTAATTAAATATGAAGAAAATGGAGAAATATTTTTTTTCTTAATCTAACAAAGTGTAAAAAATGTAAAAAGTACAAAAAATAATAAAATTTGGTTAGAATCTACAAAAAATTAGAATCAACAAAAATAAAATAAAAAATGTATTTATGAAGAAAAATAAAAAGTTAAGTTTTTTTTAGGGCTACGTCAAAATAACGAAGATTTTAGTGAAATTCTGTTAATTATTATTCAATTAGTCAAACTTTACTTTTTAGTTAATTTTTCAAGTTGAGAGATTATGTTCAAATAAGTAAAATGGTCAATTATTTTAGTATTAAATGAAATAAGAATTTATAACAAAATAAAATTTGAATGAATTGAATTTACTTAGAATAGAATAAAATTTTCATCGATATAAGGTTTCGTTTATAAAAATAATTAGGATTGATTGAAATTTGATGTGATTGCAATTTAAGAAGATTAGAATTTAAATAATTAAAATTGTGAAAATTTGAAGTTTGAATCCATTTCAATGAAAATTAATAAAAATGTTTATAGATAAAATTACTTTAGTTGGGCTTAATTATAGATAAGACAAATTAAAATTAGATAAATTGAAGTTTGAATTAATTGAATGTTAGATTAACCAAATTTGGAATTAAAAAAGTTGAATTTATTTTTATTAAAATTGAAACGAACTTTAATTTAGATCGCTTAAGTTGGATAAAGAAAATTCAAGAGTGACTAAAATTTATATCAATAAATTTTTCGATTAATTATTATCATTAAAACTGATAGCAAATTGTTATACTAAAGTTCTTAACGATTAAAATTAAATTAGTTATTTATGCGGCTCATGTAACAATTTAAATTTCTTATAAGTAGACAATTAAATGAATTAATTATTTACCTAATTATTTCGTTGGTTATATTTTGACACACAGATTCCTGTTATTTTATTGAAAGTATGTAAAAAACTTTGGAAAAATTCTTAAATATTTTTACAAAACTTGAGCCCTGTTTGATACAAATAATTCTTTTTGCAAAATAATTTGTCAATGATTTTTTTTTGGAATTAACTTAGTTATTATAATTATTTAAAAAGTAGTTAAACGGTTAAACAATTCCCATTTTTGTGAATTTCATTTTTCATTAATTATTTTAAATTTAGAATTAAAAATTAAAAAATTAAAAGAAATAAAAATATTCCATTAAAATTGCAAAAAGTAGCAACTAAAAAACAGCGGTCAAATCTTTTTTGTAAATATTTACGTGAAATTCTGAAGAACCACTAATAATTTCGTGCAACTTCCAAGCTTTTTGTAAAATAGCTTCATCGGTTATTGCTTCAGCTCTATCTCTTGCTTGTTGTAACCATTTTAATACGGCAGCTTCCAGCAATTTGTTATCCTTTTCTTTCGGGGTAAACGTTTTTTTATATTTACCCAATTTAACTATTGAATTATTCGGTTTGCTTGAATTATGGTTTGAAATTTCTGGATCATGATTAGTGAGGTTATCTTTTAGATCGCAAATCTTTGCTTTCTTCTTTATTTCACACTGATTTTCAAAATCTTCCCAGGATCTTTTATTATTTCCTTCATTCATTTTTGGGTTAAGTATTTTAAATCAATTATAAATCAAATTTAAACAATAACATAATAATAGTGATAGACTAATTCATGATACGATAACTTTTTACTTTATAGTTTGTAATAACTTCGATAAACAAAAAATAGCACAGTTAACAAATAAACGAGAACCAATAGTTAAACGAGTTTTATATTTTTAAAGTTCGAATTTAAGACACTTTATTTTGTATTTTTGTAAACTTGTTGTATCGTGTTGTATGAGGCTCTGTCCACAGAACAAAACAAATGCAAGCAAATTTACGCCGAAAAATTTTTCGCGCGCTATTTAGTTGTTTTACGCGCGCTTTTTTAAAATCACTTTTTTAAAAAATAAATTTAAATTTATTTCTAATTACCGTATTTAAGGGAATTGATAATTCACTTAAACCTTCTATATTTACATTCAATTTTTATTTACATTTTATTTCAAAACCTATAATTCATCAAATCTTGAAAAAATCAATCTTTCAAAATAAATAAAAGTATATTTATAAGTATTATTTAAAATAACTTTATTTCATTACAAATAAACTTATAAAAGGCAAATAAATTATAATCGAATTAAATTGTTCATTTAAAGAACTTTTTATACACTTATTTACGTACAAAATAGTATATCTGTGTGCAATATTTACATTAATTATTTTTTAAAGAAGCATTTTCGTTTTGGAAATTTCACCAAAAACTAAAGTTATCAAACTTCAGAGTAAGCATATTTTTTTTAATAAATTTTCTTATATTTTTCGAATGGTTATTTTCGATTAAATCAAATCTGATATTTTTCAAGTAATAATAATAATACATGTAAAGAAAGTCTAATTATATATTTATAAAATATAATTTATTTAAACAAAACGTACTTGCTTCTATTTATATAAAAATTGGAAAACTGTATTGAGTAAGTCTATGTCAAGTGATCTGAGTAATTTAAATTTCTTACAACAATTCTAATGAAAATTCATATCTCAGAATCCAATCAAAAGCAATTAAAACACATGTTAAATATGTTTGGAAATATTTTTAAATATTTAATTTTTAAGTTCTGAGCATTTTTTCAAAATAAAACTCATAACTTGTAATTTTTAAGTTACTAAGATAATTTTTTTTAAGAACCAGATATTTTCTTAAGCAATTTACAAAAAAAAAGTGGAGCATGATTATCGCCCGAATTTCAATTTTCTAATTTTCATACGTCGAAATATTTAATATCGACTTGCTGTTTGACGTAAATCTTGTAATTCGAATTATAATTTGACATAATTTTTATTTACTCGAATTGTAATTGAAACTAATTTCTAAATAATAGAATTGCTTTTTGGCGTAACTTTTATTTAGCCGAAAAATGATTTATCCTAAATTTTTTCCCCCAATGGTCATTTATCAGAAGTATTTTTATTCCGAAAAGTTAAAGAACTAAATTTTTTTTAATAAACGTACATTAACATAATTTATATATATTTCAAACAATCATATGTTGAGCATAACTATTATTTTTACAAATTTCAATATATTAGAATTTTTAATATTCTGTTTTATTGTTTACTATAATTTTTATTTTTTTACTTTTATTCGTAACTGGCAAATCTTTAATATGCACATAACCTAAATATGGTTATTTAAAAAATTCCAAGATTTTGTATTAATTTTACAAAAATAAAAATAGAAATTATGTCCAATAATATATTGACAGAACAAAATTTAGGACACTAAGAATTTCGGTGATTTGGGAATTACAAAAGTTCAGAACATGTTCAGAATTATTGAAGTGATTTTAGGTTATGTGGTTTTTAGACAATTTAAAAATTATGTCAAATGTCAATTTTTTACATTTTTTATAACAATATTTAGGTTATGTGCATATTAGAGATTTGACAGTTACGAATAAAAGTAGAAAAATTATAGTAAATAATCAAACAGAATATTAAAAATTCTAATAAATTGAAATTTGCCAAAATAATAATTATGTTCAACAGCATTTTGATAATTTAAAAGTTATGACAGATTGTCATTTGTTATGTTAAATAATAATTCTATAAATACAACTTATGTAAAATAAATTTTGTATGATATAAACAATATGTCCAGCAGTACTTATTTTATATAAATTTTAGGTTATATGATTGTTTGAAATATAGAAATTATGTTAATGTACGTTTACAAAAAAAATGTAGTTTTCTAACTTTTCGGAATAATACCTCTGATAAATGACCATTAGGGGAAAAATTTAGGATAAATAATTTTTCGGCTAAATAAAAGTTACGCCAAAAAGCAATTCTATTATTTAGAAATTAGTTTCAATTACAATTCGAGTAAATAAAAATTATATCAAATTATAAAATTTACGTCAAATAGCAAGTCGATATTAAATATTTCGACGTATGAAAATTAGAAAATTGAAATTTGGGCGATAATCATGCGCCCCCAAAAAAAAAAAGATCATAAGGGTAAATAATTGTAAAAATTATCCAAAGTACATAAAATTGCTCTAATCACCTATCATGGACTTGCCTTACTGCGTCAATAGATTTTCTAATTCCTCAATATAACAATGGTGCTGCTGTAAGCTTTTATCACAAGACTGTAGCCACTTTTTAAACTCCATTAAACCCTTGAACGCATCCGAGGGCGGTATTTCTTCTATCACAGGAACCAAAAAATGATTTCCAGTTTCTTGAGTTTCATTTTCTCCGAGCATGATTTCCTCGACTCTGTTGTCTCCAATTTCAATCACTTCAGGCTGGTTTTCTTCTATTCCAATTTCCTCAATCTCATCTTCATCAAGTCTAATTACTTGAATATTATTTCTTCTAATTCCAATCCCTACATTCAGATTTTCCTCAATTTGAATTTCTTCAACTTCTCTAATATCACTTTCCTCAACTCTGTTTTCTGCATTTCTTCCATCATCAATTTCTTCAATGCCTCTAACAACATTTCTTTCAATTCTATTCTCTTCTATTCTATTGTCTATAACTCTATTTTGGGTAATTTCGCATCTCTCAACCTCGTTCCCTCGAATTTCAACTGTCGGTACAATAATTTCACTCGTTATATCAATTTCACTTTTTATCAATCCCTTTAATTCCATTTTATCTTCAAATACACCTGGCAATGTCATTTGCTTTATTTCCGGAATTAGAAGAGGATCATTATTTTCATAGCCTGGTTCTTTGCCGCTTTCATCTCCAAAATCATCCAACGATCCAATTTGCTGCCTTTCAGAACTTTCAAGAGGATCTTCATTTTCACCAGTCGCTTCTTTGCTGTTTTGATTTTCAAATAACTCTGGCCGCGTTTCAAGACTATTGAAAGGATCTTCATTCACGTTCTCTGCTTCTCTGTTTTCATCTTCAAAAATCTCTGTTTTTGTTATAATCTGCGTTTCAGGAATTATAAGAGATTCTTCATTTGTGTCAATTGTTTCTTTATTGTCATCATCTTCAAATACCTCGAATTTTGTCACTTGCAGCATTTCAGGAATCTCAAAAGAATCATCAGCTGCTTTTGTGCTCACTAGGTTTTTCTCTCTTTCATTATTTAACACGAGTTCTACAATTTCGTCATCTGTTAATGGTTCCCAACCACAATCAACATGTTCAACTTCAAACCATTCCAAGAGATGAGCTTTAATCATCTCTGCAGGACAACCTGGCTTCGACAAAAGTTGAATGAGTTCAGTTTCAATTTCGTGAGGAAAACTCAATGATTCCGCAAAATTGTTTGCCGAGGATTCAAATACTTTATCATCAGCTTGGTCATCAGGAGAGGAATCGGGAATGTTATTGGACTTGTCACCTAAAAATGGTTTCCATGCTTTCTGAATGGTTGATAATTTTAAACTGTTCCATGCCATGCTAAGGAAGGCGAAACACTCTCCAAGATCTAGATTCTTCAGAAAATCGGTTGGATCTTGAATTTGTTTCTTAAATAGTATGTGTTTCAGTAAACTTTTCTTGTAGAATTTCTTTGTCTCTAGAATTAAATCCTGTCCCATTGGTTGATTCACTGGCATTATACTGTTGTGTAAAAGTACCACTTGGAAATTCTTATTCAAGGAATTTAGCTCTTTTAAATCCGAATGACAAGCTCCATTATCCAGGATTAAGATAACTTTTCCTGCTGTTCCGGATGTTTTTTGATATTCCAATACTTGTGGAATAAAGACATCCTTGTACCTAAAACAATAAAAACACATTTTTTTAATTTATCACAGGAATGTATGATTTTGAGCTATTTTTTGTCAATAAAATAACTTTTACTGGGGCTGATGAAAATCATGACTTTTTTTAAAAAAATAAATAAATCTGACTTGTTTGATTTAGATCAAAAATTGATTTTTTTCAATATATAAAGTCAGTATATAAAAGTTTCAAATGGTTATTTGTAAGTAGTTTATATTTTAAACTGAGAATATTTAATAAGAAATAATAGAGAATAAAAGATTTAATAAAAATCACACAAATTAAAAATTAAAAAGATAAGAAAACAGTCTATTAAAGAAATGAGAAAAATTTTTTAAATAAAAAAAGTCATGGACATTATTAAAGAAATAAAGAAGAAATTTAAAATGCAACACAAGAATGAAACAGTGGCTTAAAAATACGTATAAAAAAAATTAGAAACTCTTTTCAAAAAATTAAACTATATTTACGGACATTTTTTCTAAATTAAAAAAAAATAAATAAAAAGATACTTAAACAAAAACGTTAAAATATATAAGTGACAGAATAAAGTTTGACGTCTTAATTCTGGAAAATTTTGAAGTTAAAATATATTACTAAAGAAAAAAAATTGAACAAATTGAAAAAAAATTAATAAAATTTTGGAAAAATGTAAAAGATTTTACAAGAAAAAAAATTCAATCGAATACAGCAACGATGTTAAAATGAGAATATTTAGTACAAGATTAAAGTTACATAATATAAAATAAAAGAATAAAAGTCTTCAAAAAAGTAGAAAATTGAGAAATTTAAAAAATGTACATAAAAGCAACAAATAAATTTTTTACAAAATTCATAATTACAAGATAAAAGCTAAACAATTTAAAAGAAGGAAATATATTTCTAAGAAATAGAAAAATGATGACTAAATTTGAAAATTAATTAAAATGCAAGGAATAATTAAAAAAATTATCAAACAACAAGAAAATTAAATAATTAAGAAGAAAATGAAGAAATGTTTTTTTCTTAATCTAACAAAATGTAAAAAAATGTGAAAAGTAAAACAAAATTCGCTAAGAATCTACAAAAAAATTAGAATAAAAATAAAATAGAGAAATGCATAGAAAGATAAATAAAAAGTTCGCAAAAGAAATTTAAAAATGCTTTAAAAATAAAACAGTTTAGGAAAATTAAACCAAAAATATTTATATAATATTATCATTTAAAACAAGTCCAAAAATAGCTTTAGAAAAATAAAGAAAATCTAAAAAAATTTATAAAAGAATACGTAAGTTTGCAAAAAAAAAAACTAGTTGTGAAAGAAAATTGAATAAATTTACAAAAAAGCACATTTATTTTTAAAAATATGGAAATAATTAAGAAAATCAAGGAAATAAAAAGTTTAGTGAATGTTATATTGGTGTAAAATAATTTTAAATAATTTGCATAAAAAGAGGAAAATTAAAGAAAATTCTGAAATAAAAGATAAACACAACAAAAAAATACCAAAAGTGAAAGGAGAGAAAATCTTAAAATTTTGTAAAAATAAGAAATTATAAGATAAAAATTAAACAGTTTTGAGAAAGTGAAATCTCTTATAAATGTTGTAAGATTAAAAGGAGGATAATTGTGAAGTAGAAAATAATTAATATTATTTAATTATTATGCATTAATTAATATGCATTTAAAATTGAATTAATTGAAATTTAAAAGTTTGAATAAATTGGAATATAAGATAATTGTCATTTGGAACTTATTTAAATTATAATGCCTTAAAGAATATTAAAAATTATAATACTTTTTTTTGGTATCTTCATACCAAAAATTTGTAGTTCATAGGTGTTTAGATAATCTGGATTAGCACAATTTTGTAAATTCGAAATTCTATAAAAATAAATCAACAAAAGAATAAAGAAATTACAGAAATGGTTATAAATACTGATAAATAAAAAAATAAGAGCATTTAATGAATAATGAAAAAATAAAAACCTTCAAAAAATCTATGGTAACATGTTATAATGTCTTAAAATATTAGAAAGTTCTAGAACAAATGCTTAAATAGTTTTTGTTTTAAATTAAGACATCGCGCGATAATATACGAAAAATATTAAAATTTAAAAAACCAAGAATTGACATTGCAAAAGAATAAAAAGAACATGTTTTTTAAATAATAAAATATTTGATATATTTTGGCAAATTCAAAAAATAAAAAGGAAAATACATGAAAAAACGTTAAAATTTTAGAAATAAGAAAAAAATTTTAAAAAACTGTCTCAGAAGTTGTTGAAAATAGCAATGAATAAATTTTTTTTAAAAGTGAAGAAATATGAACAGAAATTAAACATTTTTATAGAAAAGGAAAAATATTTTTCAAAAATAGAAAAACGATAATAAATTGAGAAATTTATTGTAATATCAAATTTACATAAAACAGAAAAAAAAAGAAGAGAAGCCTTTAAAAAATTATAAAAAAAATACAGAAAAATATACCAAATAAATATTTCGAAAAAAATTTTTTTAAAATAAAAATGAATGCAATTATTAATAATTTAAAAAGTGAATAATAAAATTATGCAAAAATAAATAAATTGAAGGAAAATGATTAAAGTTTTAAGAAATAGAAAAAACTAAGAATATCAAATAAAAATAATAAATTAACAATTTTTTTTTAATTTAATAAGCTCTGAAAAAAAAATCTTACAAAATTAATATAAAATAAAGGAATAAATCTTCAAAAAAGTAGAAAATTTAGAAATTAAAAAAAATAATAGCATTGAATAAATATTTTCAAAAATTCGTAATCACAAGATTATAAAAACTAAACAATTTAAAAGAGGGAAAAATGTTACTGAGAAATACAAAAATGATGACAATAATTGAAGAATTAATTAAAATGCGAGAAAGGACTAAAAAAATTATGAAACGAAAAGAAAATAAGTAACTAGGAAGAAAATGAAGAAATGTTTTTTTTCTTATTCTAAAAAAGTATGAAAAAATGTAAAAAGTAGAATAAATAAAAAGATATAATAAATAAAAAGATAAGATAAAAAAAAGTTCACAATAGAAATTTAAAAATCCTTTAAAAATAAAAAAAGTTTAGAAAGATTAAACCAAAAATATTTTTATAATACTTATTACATTTAAAACTAGTTCAACAATAAAATTTAAAAAACAAAGAAAATCTAAAAACTTTATGAAAGAATAAGTAAATTTGCAAAAAATAGAAAGGATGTAAATATGATTGAATACATTTACAAGAAACTGAGCGTACTTATTTTAAAAAATATAGAAATAATCAAGAAAATCAACGAAATTAAAAGTTTAGTGAACGTTAAATAATATTTGTGTAAAATAATTTTAAACAATTTGCATAAAAAGAATAAAATTAAAGAAAATCCTAAAATAAAAAGACAAATATAAAAAAAATATCAAAAGTAAAAGAAAATTTAGGAAAATTTAACCAAAAATATTTTTATAATATTATTACTTAAAACAAGTCCAAAAATAACCTTAGAAAAATAAAGAAAATCTAAAAATTTTATGGAAGAATAAGTTAGTTTGAAAAAAATAGAAAAGATGTAAAAACAAATTGAATAAATTTACAAAAAATTTAGCGTATATTTTTTAATAACATAGAAATAGTCAAGAAACTCAACGAAATAGAAAGTTTAGTGATTGCTATAATATTTGTGTAAAATAATGTTAAATAATTTGAATAAAAAGAAGAAAATTAAGGAAAATCCTAAAATAAAAAGACAAATACGAAAAAAATATTAAAAAGTAATAGAAGAAAAAATCTTTAAAGTTTGTAAAAAAGGAAATTATAAGATAAAAATTAAACTGTTTTGAAAAAGTAAAATCGCTCAGAAATCTAGTAAAAAATTTAAAAAAAAACTTATTGTGAATATGGAAAATAATTAATATTATTTCATTTTTATTCATTTAAATTTGAATTATTTGAAATTTAAAAGTTTGTCAACTTTAAAAAAAAAGAAAATGTAAAATCTTTTAGAAATCTTGTAAGAATTAAAAAAAAAGAATTATTTTGAATATGGAAATTAATTAATATTATTTAAGTTAAATTAAGCATTTAAGTTAGAAATAATTCAATTTTAAAATTTAGATTACTTAAATTGAAATATAAGTTAATTGACGAAGGGAATTTATTTAAATTATAATGATTTAAATATATAAAAATGTACTACTATTTTTTGCTATCGTCATACCAAAATTTTGTAGATCGTAGGTATTTTTATGAACTGTATTAGCACAATTTTATCAATTTTTAAGATTTATCCATAAATTTCTGGTTTTTTAAGGTTTATTTTTATTTATTTATTTATTTCAAAACAAAGTTTATAGGGCTAATTTACGATTTTTTTCATGCAGTATTAGACATCCAGAGAATTGTTTTTTTTTCTTTTTTTTATTTAAATCATGATTTTAATGCTAATGCCCCAATAATTTAAATCAATTGCAGCCTTGATTTCTTGAAATTTATAATAACAAAAAAATGTACAAGTATTTAAAATTACCATAGCAGGAATATGCGTCTGTCTATCCATGATTTCATGTGGTGTGTGTAGAATACATCGAGACTTTCGAAAAATTTAATACTCTCATTTACTTTTTGGATTTTAAAGCTGCTTAAACTTTTTGGCACTTCAGAATTTCCGACTAGCAACAAGGGAATTCGATGATCTCCACTGGCATTGCAACAAAATAAACCCGACAGACGATCTCCTTTGGTTTCACGTGTTAATATTTCCTCTTTGGTTGTTATTTTTTTGGAGTGATCCTCTTCGAGTAGCCACGATGCCAAAGTTCGCCAATAAATTCCCGACTCGTCTGCATTGTAAATATTGTCCACGGAAAATTGTTTCAAGTCAATATTTTTACTTAAGAACTGCTTAAAGCGTTGCGCATATGTTGTGGACTGTTTCATTTGATATTTTCTAATGCCATGGCGTTTTTTGAATTCGTGGAGCCAAAGATTGCTTGCCTGTAAAAAATTCCTTTATGTTCAATATTCTGCAAAACGTTAAAACTTTTATTACCTGCTACTTTAAACGAGAATTTGAAAAAATAAAAATTCTACATATTTTAATTAAATATTTAATTTAATCAAAAAACAAATTATTTGGAATAAATGAGAAAATTTAAAAAAAATATCTTTAAATTCATATAATGGCAAAATTAAGAAAATGAGGTAAAAGCAACGAAAAAATAATGAACTATTAAAAAAAAAAGTAAAAAGATAAGAAAACAGTCCAATAAAAAAGTGAGAAAATTCTTTTAAATAAAAGAAGCTATGTACATTATTAAAGGAAAAAAGAAAAATTAAAATAAAAAAACCAACAACACAAAAAAGAAAGAGTGACATAAAAATATATAAAAGAGTAGAAACTCTTTTCAAAAAATTTCAAAAGAAAAAAAGTTTTGTGAAATAGAACGAATTTAAAATGAGAATATTTAGTACAAGATTAAATTTACATAATATAAAATAAAAGAATAAAAGTATATTGAAAAAAGTAGAAAAATGAGAAATTTAAAAAATGTTGATAAAAGCATTGAATAATTTTTTCAAAAATTAAATGTTTCAAAAAATTGTTTTAAAAGATAAAAAACTAAACAATTTAAAAGGAAAAACGTTTCTGAGAAATAGAAAAATGATGACAAAAATTAAAGAATTAATGAAAATGTTAGAAGGGACTAAGAAAATTGTATAACAACAAGAAAATTGAGAAATTTTTTTTTCTTAATCTAACAAACTGTAAAAAAAATGTAAAAAGTACGAAAAACAATATAATTTGCTAAAAATCTACTAAAAAATTCGAATTAATAAAAATAAAATAAAAAATGTATACAAAAACAAATAAAAATATAATGAAAGAATAAGTAAGTTTACAGAAAATGGATAAGATGGGAAAGCAAATTGAATAAATGTACAAAAAAATGAGCGTACCTATATATTTTTCAAAATTTTTAAATAATTAAGAAAACAATGAAATATAAAATTTAGTGAATGTTATATTAACAAAATTGTGTAAAATAATATTCAATTATTAACAACAAAAAAAAGAAAATTAAAGAAAATCTTACAATAAAAAGACAAATACAAAAAAAATATATTAAAAGTAAAAGAGGAAAAGAACTTAAAATTTTGTAAAAATAAGAAACTATAAGATAAAAATTAAACAATTTCGAAAAAATTGAATCTCTTAGAAATCTTGTAAGAATTAAAAAAAGGATTATTGTCAATATGTAAAATAATTAATATAATTTAATTATTATGTATTATAGAATATGCATTTAATTTTGAATTAATTGAAATTTAAAAGTTTGTATAAATTGGATTATGAAGTTGAAGAATATATTTGAAAAATGACGCAAATAATTGACAATTGAAAACAAAATTCAAAAAATGTGTAGATTAATACACAACCGAACAAAATAATTTAAATAATAAAAATTTAAATAATAAAAATTTCATTATAAAAATTTTAGATAATAATTAAAAATTGTAAGAAATAATTGAAAATTGTGGAAAATAATTAATAATTGAAGGAAACATTTTTAAAAAAATGACGAGAATCATTAAATAATTCAAGAAAATATGTAAAATATGACGAAAATAATTGTCAATTGAAAACAAAATTAAAAAAATGACTAGATTAATAGAACTTAAAAAAGTAATTGTAAAAATTTAACAAGATATATTAAACTAAAAGAAAATAATTGCAAATTGGAAAATTAAGAAAATTATAGGAATAATAGTTTAAATTATAATAATAAATTTCAATAATAAATAATAATAAATTGCAAATGCAATAATAAATTATTGTACATTTAACTAACTGGATTGAAAATCGAAAAAATAATTAAAATTGAAAAAAAATTGAAAATTGAATTAATGAATATAGAAGAAATTAATTGAACACTGAACAATGGAAATAAAAATTAAAGAATGGAATTAAAAATTTAAAGAAAATAATAAAACAATTATATTTAAATCTAAAGAAACTTAAGAATAATAAAAAAAAATAATAATAGAAAAAATACGATAATTTTTTAATATAAAATAAATGAAAATTGAAAAATGTAATTTAAATATGAAGAAAATAATTTAGAATTAAAGAAAATAGTTCTAAAATTTAATAATTGAATTGAAATTTTAACACAATTTTTATGAGAGTAAAAAATTATTGAAAAAATCCAAGAATTATTGAATATTGAGGAATGAATTGAAAATCGATCAAAATAATTGAAAATTAAAGAAAATAATGAAAAATTAAAGAAATAAATTGGAAATTAAAGAATTAAATGGAAATTTTAAGAAAATAATTGATAATTAAAAAAAAATTACAATATGACGAAAATAACCAACTATTAAAAAAAAATAATTAACAATTGAAAAAAAGTCTTAAAACGGTGAGAATAATCGGCATTCGAACAAAAAAAAAATTTTAATTGATGAATAATCATGAAATTTAAAGAGAATAATAAATTCTCAATTGAAAACTGATAAAGATAATGGCAAAAATTGTAGAAAATAAATGAAAATGAAAGAAATCAATTAAAAATTGAAGAATTGTATTGAAATTTCAATGAAATATTTGATTAATGAGAAAATGTAAAAATTATTGAATTTTGAATAAAATTTGAAAAAAAAGTAGTTGATAATTGAAGGAAAAATTACAAAATCACTAAAATAATTATATATTAATGAAAATAATTGACAATTGAAAGAAAAATTCGAAAAGTGGCGAGAATAATCGACAACAAAATAATTTTAAAAAATAAATGTAAAATTAAAAGAGAATAATTGTATATTGAAAACAGTTGAAAATTATAGAAAAAATTATAGATTTATTTATTAATGAAATTAAAACTATATGAACCAATATTTATAAATTTAAATTTTAATCAATTCAGTAGCATTTTTTAAAAAGTTTCTGATTAAAAAAAGAAAATATTTATATTTATTTTATTCTAATACTAAAAATTTGTAGATCGTAGGTATTTTGATCATCTGTATTAGCACAATTTTTTAAATTTTATAAAGAATAAAATATTTAAATTTGAAATTTTCAAGATTTATCCACAAATTTTTAGGTTCTTTAATATTTTGCGATTTTTTACACATATTATTAGACATCCGGAGAATTGTCAATTTTTTTTTAGATTTAACTTATGATTTTAATGCAAATTCCCAATGATTTAAATCAATTACAGCCCTGCTATTTAATGAAAAAATTAAATAAAATTTATAAGACGATTGGTAATTATAAAAATTAATGCCAACTGACAAAAATGGTATTAACATTTTGCTGCAAAATATTTAGAAATATTCAAACTGAAGGCAAATTATAATATAAAAATTTGAGTGATTAAATCGTAAACTAAATAAAAAAATTATAAAATCCAAAAATTACATCAGATGGAAATTAATAGAAATAATTCTGTATGTTAATTAAACAAATACAAAATCATCTTATTATTTTACCTTGAATATTCAGTAAAATATTGACATTATGTCATTATTTACAAAATGATCATAAACGCATGCATATAAACATAACCTACAAACAAATATATCGTCGAGAAATAAAAAACCAACTATAAACATTAGATTTAAAAAAAGAAGAAAATATGCAAATTTTTACGCTTTTATACATAATATAAACTTTGTAATGTATTTTGTAATTACTTTAAAAGTTGAATTACTTCCGTTGAGTTTCTCATTCAAAACACAAGCTTTTTTCTGAATAACTGTCCCAGTAATATGTTCACCTCTATCTCTTACTTGCACAAACCATTTTAACACAACAGCATCCAAAACTGTTCCACCACTTGATTTTTTGGATTTTTTATTTTTTAAATATCTCACACGAGTCATTAATTTTCTGTACGTAGCATCACTGATTTTGTAATCTTGCAAAATACTCGATTTTGAAGAACCTAATTTCATTTTCTTCAAAACTTCCAATTCGTCTTCATCCGTCATAAGTTTTCTTTTCAAAGTATCCATTTTTGTAAACAATATAAAGTAGCTTAACAATCAAATAAGCCTTTCAATTTTATTGTTTTCAACATCGTTGTTGATGGTTTGCTGTTTACGGATGACTGAAGTTAGGTTAGGTTATACACCTACACATACTATAATATAGTTATTATTTTTTCATAACAAAATAAATTATTTTAATGATTTATTTCCAGCTGGAATATCAGAAAAAATATAGTAATTTTCTTATTTTGTAAATCTGCTTATTAAAAAATCGAAAGTTTGGAAATGTTATCAATTGTGCTATATTTAACTTTTGAATCACCCGCTTTTTAAATAATGTGAGTTTGCAAATTCCTATCTTACCAACATCTGCTTTTCATTATCACAGGAAATTAATAATTATGTTTTTAATTGTTTTATATAACAAGTTTTGTTTATATTATTACGAAACTTCATCATATAATTTTTTAATAATTTTTGTTATTCGGTAAATTTTTGTTAAAAATCATTTTTTAGTACGAAAAGTTGCTTACAGATGGCTCTAGTTCCTTTATTTTTAATTTGCTACTTGTGTTTTATTGTACTTTTCTAAACACTCTGACCTTGACATTAAACTAGTTTTTATTACTGTCCATTAAGCATTTTAATCCGTTTAAGGTTACCTCAACATTGCTTAATATTTGAGTTAGCAACAAAACTTTTAATCGAAACTACTTTACCTTCCGGGTCTGGCTGTTGATCATCCTGAAAAACTAGACATAGTAATTCACTTTCTTTAACATTAATTTAACTCGTTTTATTAGTTTTATATTCTGAATAACAATACATATTTGCTATATTATATTTCCATTAATAACTACAGTTAATATCGTTTAAAAATTTCACTCCATTCGTTACCACAATAGGAGATCTTTACCAGTGATTTTAGATCAAAAATAAGCTCGTATTTTGTGGATCCAATCCATCTTTTATTAGCTAATCTGACACATATACATAATATATATTTCTTACTAAGAAATCTCTCTAAATTCCCATCAATAGACAAGATCTATCAAAATTAGAGTAAATGCCAATTAATTTACATAACCTTATTGAACCAAATAGAGAATTCAAACAAACTCTAAAATTTTATTATAAAAGTTCTGTAAATTATACATCACTATAGAAAATTTGACCTAAATTGACCTTCTGGACAATGAACCAAAACATTCCATTCCAGAGAATTAGCTGAATTAAAGACGTTTACTGTTGGACAAAGAATAGCTTTCTTTGTCTATTCTCTCGGTAATCGTGAATACCGCTTTCAAATGGTTTTTATATTTCAAGCATATGAGTCTGATTTTGTTAGATTCCACATCGTTTTACAGATTCTAAATTATAAATTTGCTCGGGCACTGATGAGTCGTTGAGTTTAAGAAGCTAGAGAATGTAATAATCGTTGTGCCGGAAGAGAATTTATTTGAAATTACATATATTGTGGGCTTTATAATGCTGGGTTTAGAACTTCCGCGGAGTTTTGAGCCTCAAGTCCGTCCTCGTCCCTTTTTTCGTCTGTGTTGTTTGGAGACTTGGCTGGAATCGATACCTGGTCGGGCTCCAGCGGTGAGGAGGCCGTCCCAACCTCCCGTTCGCCGCCATTTTGACCTGAGAAATCTTCAAACCCCTCTTCACTCTCTGCACCTATTTTGCCATCATTCGTCCGTTCCACCGGTTTAACTGCCGCGACACTATTCTTGTGGATATAGTACCAGTTCCCTACTCGAAAACCCCAATGCCATTTGGGGTCAAATTGCAGGGTTTCTGTAAAAGGAAATGTATTATTTTATGAGTGTTTTATTTAGCTATGCAGTAAATTGCTTGATATGTATCAATATGGTTCTCTCCATTGGAAAACCTGAGAATTCTGAATTGGAACAGTCAGTTGATTGTGAGTTGAAAAGTTGCCAAAACTTCTGACCCAGATGAAAAAGTCAAACATTGCAGAAGCTCACGCAAGAAATCACACAGGGAATTTTGGTGATTGAAATAGTATAGTAATAGGCCCTATGCTGAATAAATATAATTATAGGTTCTCGTTTTTATTCAGTTTACTCGCATTATATCAAACGCAGATAACAAGTATCTCACCGGATATCCTGGCTTATTTCCGTTGTCGCTACAAGTAAAACGGAATTGTTTTTATGAACATGGTGGGATTAGATCCAACCACTGTTAAGTACGGTAAAAAAGTATATTGTAGTTTGTGACAATGGCGTAACTAAAAATTTTGGGACGAATAAGTTTACACCAAGGCACTTATATCAGACTTACGATACCTAACTAGGTTGAGCGGAGCGTAAGCAAGACTCCCCTCTCCGACTTTAAGCTCCGCTTTTACTTAGATTTTAAGTCTGAGTTAAGTACCGTGGTATAAACGTATTCCATGATAACTATTAGAGCCTTAAAACTGCAATCAGGTTTTTAAACTAACACATTTCAGGGACGGAACCAGGCAAGGATTTTGGAGGGGGAAAGAGATAACAATATAGTTATCTCTAGTGCTATCTCTTTCTCTCTCATGTAAATAGGTGGTCATGACCTGAAAATCACCTTCTCAATTGTAGCCAAGAGGAGCTGGCCATATCAGGACACCAGCTCCCCAACGAATCTCAATATTCTCATAAGAAGCTTGTCATCGTTCAAGCCCTACAACAGATAAAAAATTCATCGGATTCAAATTTTATTATTAATACTGACTCCAAAAGTGTTCTACTGTCAACCCAGAACCACCAATCTGAAAACTCCTACATAAAGTCTATTATCGAAGAAACGAATAAACTAGACACCAAAAACATCTTATATTAATAATGGACACCATCACATATCGGTATTCCAGAAAATGATGTTTCAGCTAAACAAGCAGCAAAGATGGATGGATCATCTGCAATTCCAATTTTTCATGAAGAACTAAAAAGTAAAATAAAAAATGGAAAAAGTCAAAACCTTCACACTTAAAACAAATAAAAACTGACACCTTTGAACAGAACCCAGGTTTCTTCAAAAGGACCGAACAAACAAAATTAACCAGGCTAAGGATCGGACACACAAATCTAACATACATTCATCTCATTACAAAAGAAGCTCCAAATATGTGCGATACATGCCATGTCAACCAATCCGTCGAACACATTCTAATTCAGTGCCCAAAATATCAAGATAAAAGAGCAAAATTCAACATCTGCAACAATGTTGCAGGGAAAGGGAAGGGAATGTTGAGGTTTAAGGGAAAACCTCAACAACAACAAACAGTGCAAAAGAACAATTAATTTTATGAAAGACATATAAGTGTACGACTTACTTTAAAAATGTTTTTTTTTTCATTCAAGTTAAAAACCTTATGTACATCTCTGTAACTATTCATAACCAATTGTAGTCGCTAATAACCTTACAATTATAGGTTGATGGGACTTTAAATATTTAAATAAAAAAAAAGATAATTTTTTACTGTACTTAACAATATGGTCGGTTGTAAAGGAGAATCCAGAATAGGGCTAGACAAAGTAGATAGCGACGCATCGGTCACGTGATCCCTATAGAAAATACACAGATATTACGTGATGGACGCGTCGCTATCTATGTTCCCAAGGCCTATTCTGGACTCTCCTTTATCCTACCATGCTTACGCATGCGTAAAAACAGAACAGGGGCGTGTCCAGACAAGGTTTTTGGGGGAGATTATATATGTGAGAGAAAAAGATAACACTATGTCGCTATATTTCTCACTCTCATATAAATCTAAGTCTTCTAGGAGGGGTCATGACCCGCGTGACCTCCCCCTTGAACACGCGCATGAAACAGAGCCCGTTTTACACGTAGCGCCAACGAAAATAAATCAGGATAAATCCAGGGAGATACTTGTTACACCAAAATCACTCAAATTCTTAGCATACTAAAAGAAATATATCTTTCTTTTCTGGGCCCCTAAACGACGTATGCTTTGATGGTTGCCAAGTAACAGTGAACAGTTCATTGGTTCTGTTTTCACCTCCCTAATGTGAGCTGCTTTTCAAGTTGCGCGACGTAAAGTATGCCTCGAGCTAGAGAGAAGAGATAAGAGCGAGAGAGAAACATCACTAAACTTCTCTGGTATTTTACTTTACGTCGCGTCACTAGAATAGTGAGCCGTTCACTTTAGGACGGTGAAAACTCCTTTACTGGGTGTGGTTACACCGTGCAGGCTTAAATCTGACTTATGGGTGTTTCAGAGCCAAGTTAAGTCAATACGAGGGTAGATGATAACTATACATAAATTTTTGGGTCAAGACAACACGCAACGTCAATGAGGAAGTTTACATGTTTGTAATTTCTAAGTGACTCCCTCGCGATCGTTAACCTTGGTGACTTTTAATACGTTTGAGACATTAAGTAGGATGGATTGACGCCCAACATTAGTTGTGTACGGTTTGAGACTTTAACAAACTTTAATACATCTAGGCTAAACGGTCGGTAAACAAACTTCTCTCGCAACCAGTAAGAGCTTTGCTGCTGTGATTTGGTATGATACTTATGATCAGGTCAAGTTAACAAGAACGTGGAGGTATATACATCTCAGGTTGAAAGGTACAGCAAGATTCCATGAGAAACCAGCAGTATCTACATAATTGTTACGGAGTTTTGTTGTACTCTCACAATCTAAGATATGCCCTTCTTGTTCTTGTCTTCTTGACCTGATTATGTGTATGTGTATTATACCCAATCGGATGCGTTCACAGCTATCTTATAAGCTTATCACTGAAAGCACTTGTAATTATATTACTTTACTGATTAGCAAAATACTGCAGAAGAGCTGTTACTGGTGGTAAAAGTAGTCTCTTTATCGTCTATTAAGCCTAGACGTACATCTTTAAAGTTTCAAATCTAACACAACCAATCTTTGGCGTCAATCCATCCAGCTTAATATGTCCTAACCGCATTAAAGGTCAGTAAGATTACTGACAGTATGATGGTGTCACTGGTTCGAGTAGGTATATACTAATCACATTTAATCTGCCCTACTTCGAAGCCGATTATTATTTGTCACTATACATTTTATAGTTCGCTTTTTCTAAATGGCGGATTGTTAATAAATTATGCTGCAATAATATATTATCACCTGTTAATCAAATTATCACAAGAAACTACGATGTATAAGTTATATTTATTTCATCTTATTACACGAATGCCACAATAATAAATACTTATTTTTTCTGTCATTCTTTTCTGTCATTCTCGGTCGTTTCGAAAAAACGATAGGAAATAGAATAACACGTCTGTCATTAATTTCTCGACAAAAATTTCCATAAAGGTAAGCATAAAATTCTTTGCAAGCAGTCTCGAAGACCCGAACAGCACCTGATTTTCCAGCAATATTGGCAATGTTGGAACAAGATTCCCAACATTCGGCAATATGACTGCAATTAAGTCAATTTCTTTAATTTGTTATTTGTTTAGATGTGAAAATAGACCACTCAGGCTTGGTCCAGATTAAAAAACGTAAAAATTTGAAAAAGTCCTTCTTCAATATTACTCCGATTTCTTAATGTCTTTCGTCAGTTAATAAAACTAATATTGAAGGAAGGAAATCCAGATCTTTTTGGTCAGGTCTCAGGAGAAGTCGGATCTCGAAAGACGATCCTTGTGAAAAGTTTCAAGTCGAGACTAAGAGAAATTGCCCTTAAATAGTGGCTATGTGGTATTCAGAGAAGTATTGAAAAAGGAGCTAAGTGCTTACATTGAAAATATAATACAATCAAAAAGTTGAATATGACGCAGAAATATTGTGTTTACTAAAATAATTTTGAATTAATCACGAGAATTCATCAATTGTTAAGAATATTTGAGAAAAGAGAAATATAAATCAAGTGCAAAAGAATAAAAATAATAAAATCGTATTTTGCATGAAAATAATTAATAAAGAATGTATCAACGATTGAGAGTTTTTGAGAAAGTCCAACGGTGAAATTTGGGAAAGATTTTTTTTGACCTCGTGTATTTTGTATTTGTGAGTTTATTCAAAGAAAACACAACATGACACTGAGAAAAATATTTTCTTGACTTAAATATAAGAGAATTTGTTTGAATGAATAATGTTTTTGAGTTTAATTTCAATGTATCAGAAATATCTGAAGTTTTGATTGCAATATATTTTATGTTTAAAGATAATTTTCTATTTGCTTCATTTAAAACTAAATGTTGTTAAAATTAAACTACACTTGTGTTTGAACTTTTTACACTTGAACACTTTAAGAAATAATGTTTGCAATCGTGGCTTTGTTTTTATTAAAGTGATTAATTAAATGTGGAAGTGTTATTATTTTATCGAAAAATTGAGGTATATTTAAAGCGATTGAGACTTTTGTGCATTTTCTTGTAAATTAGACTAATAATTCAAAGTCTCACATTTCCACAATTGTGTGCAAATTAATGAAAAAGTCAATTTTCTTTGGTTTTTCAAAGTTCGTAAAAGTTTGCTTGAAATAAACAAATATTATGCTTAAAATACAAAAATAATATGTTAAAGATCAAAATTGCCATTATTGAAAATAAAATTCACATCGTTTAAAATTAAAAATTATATTTTTTTTAATCTAAATGATATATATATGTTTAAAAAATACTAAATACTCTTATTTTTAATTTTTAAAATACATTGGCGCTAATGGTAATCTTGAACTTTAAACTCGTTTTTCTCAAAACTAGGGTTTTGACACTATTAACTTTGAATGCTTGTAACTTTGTGAATTTTTCAAATAAAAGGATCCAAGGGCTCTCAAAATGTTCGAAATTTAATCAAGAATATGGTCATATAAATAAGTCCAATAGTTTTCGTCATGAAAAACTAAAAAAGAATATGTATTAAATCCCCCCCCCCCTCCAAATTTCATTTAAGAGCTAAAAAACAGTTTTTCTGCAGTTTTTGTATAAAATATACTGTTACTTTGTTATTTTTGGTCCGATTACAAATTTTTTTTTTAATTTAAAGCTAAAAAACAAGGTTTTTTATACCTTATAGAGGTTGTATGTTTTAAGTGAAATTTACGATAAAAAAAAGTTCAGAAATTGGTAATTTTTTTGAATTTTTTCAAATTTGGCAATGATGTACGGCCCAATTTTATTTAGAATGTTTTTCTCTGTAGTGAATTATCTAAACTGTATTTAATTCTACGTCAAATGAGCTATTATTTAATGAGATTGGTGAAAAAGTGTTTGAGTTATTGCATTTTTTGTCTTTATAATTACTGTATTTTTCGGAAAAATCAATTTTCAAACATTTTGGTGTCATTCTAAATTTTCAAAATTTTACCAAAATTTACTAAAATAAATATAAAGAAGTTATTAGAAGATGATAAGTACCACTTGCAACATTTAAAGAGAGCAAAAAGAAAGAAAATACTGTTTTTTACTTGAATAAAATAGTGTGATTTTGAAGACAAAAAATGCATATAACTCAGTCATTTTTTTACCAATTTCATTCAATAATAGCTCAATCGACGTAGAATTAAATACACTTTAAATGATTCACTACAGATAACATTCTAAATAAAATTAAGTCGTAAATCAGTGCCAAAGTTGAAAAAATTCCCAAAAATTGCCAATGTTCGAACTTTTATTCTCTTTTTCTAGTATAAATTTTATTTAAAATATAAAACCTCTATTAGGTATAAAAAAATAAGTTTCTCAGATTAAAAAAAAAAAAATTTTTGAAATCGGACCAAAAATGACGAAGTAACAGTAGATTTTATGCAAAAATATCAGAAAAACTGTTTTTCAGCTCTAAAATAAAATTTTTGTGGCGGGGGGAGGATTTTAATATATACAATTTTTTTTAGTTTTTCATGACGAACAACTTAGGCTAGTTTCGATTTAAAGTATATTTTTTGTTCTCATTTTTTGTAACACAGTGTTATGCTAGTTCCAATTATAAGGATAATTCATATTTGATCAAATGCATAAATGCATTGGTACAAGAAAACAATTCTCTCAGGTGTGGGGATGATCATATATGAAATTTACACATGTTCCTATCCGAAATTCATAAATGATTAGCTCGGATACACTTATCTTTATACTCACGTTTTATAATGCAAAGGGATAACCAATTCAGGGTAAGTAGGCATTTATGAATCTCAGTGTACCTGTGATAATGTATCAAGGATTTATATTTGGATTGGAAGTATGTACCTATTTTTGCACAAATTTTGGTGTATATTGTGATTACAAATAACAAACCTGTAAGTATCAAAACATTCAAAACGTGGCATAATGATTAGGGTGGTCCAAAAATGTACAGTAAAAAAATTTTTTTGAAATGTTTTGCTTCTACCCCCTAAAAAGTCTCCAAATCGAAAAAGTGGGTCTATTTTGTGCGCCGTGGGGCTATTTTGTGCACGCGAGGCTTTTAATGAATAAAATTATTATATTCAGTTGGTTAAGTTTACTACTTGGTATAAATATTTTCAGATATCTAGACTACAGAGAGTACTAAATGAATTTACTTAATTCTTTAACAGAAATCAGAAAAAAAATCGTAAAGTCATGAAAAAACAAGCTGAAAAATTTCAAAGTTCTCAAAATTCTGTTCAGATCTCCAAAAGTTTAAAAGTGTTTTTAAATATATTAATAATACTTGTTGTCAATTTAGTTGATGCGCTAACTTTTTATTGCATATTTTAAGAAAAAAGTGTAATACACTGAAAAACCAGGATTTGGTGGGTTATTTTGTGCATTCTTTAAAATCAAGTTTTTTTAAATAATTTGTTTTTTAGTTAGCAAAAATTACTTTAGATTTTCGTTTTGAAACATTTTTGTCTTATTTTTGTTATAAAAAACAAGAAATAACAATAAAATTTCAGTTTTACACATGGTGCCTTAAAAACCTCAAAAAACTAACATTAATGTTTACATGCTTTTCAAGTTAATTTTGAAACTTTATCTCTTAAAATAACTGAAGAAGTGTAATAGAAGTTATTTTAAGTAAAATTTTCTTAAAGAAATAACTTTTTTTGTAAATCTACATTTTTGTGAAATTTTAGTGTTTTACTTTCAAATTAGTTAAACAATTCCTAGAAAAAGATTATTTCTGGCTTTGTTTTTCTTTATTGTACTCTAGAATATCTAGAAATAATACATCATACAGTAAAAACGTTAAAAAAAATTTTTTTTACAACCTTATAAATAAGCAAACTTTGATGCACAAAATAGCCCCATCATGGGGTTTATTTTGTGCACAACTTTGAGTTTCTATAACTCGGACAAACAATTTTTTCTTGTCGGCTAACTCATAGGACACCGTTAGAAGGATGCCTACTACATAACTGAATAAATAAATTCTTTATTTTTTCAAATTCTGAATTTTAATAAAGCATAGAGTGGAAAATGAGCGGTTTTGTGCACAAAATAGCCCTACTTGACGGTACTATTTAATAGTTTCCTTAGGATTTTTCAACAAAATTGTTACATATTATTGTCAGTTTACGAATGTTTAAAGATATTTTTATGTATTTTTCATTTGTTTAAATAATTTATTATTGTTAATTTACAGATATTATTCAAATAAACCTATCGAGTTAAAGTTTTTTCTGACTTAACTATTTTTTACATTTAAAATTAAAAAAGTATTTAGTAAAATTAACCACAACAACAATTTGCAATTGTTTAAACAAATTATTGTTAATAATAATTAATTCTTTACAAATACACCTAGAAAGTCACAACTTTTCCTAATTTTACAAATTAATGGTCTCTGGTTGTAGTAAAATAAATTATTGACTATAAGTTATTATTTTTACATTGTTTAAACAATTTATTATTGTTGATTTATAATAACTATCATTGAAATAAACCTAGCGAAATTTATTTTTTTCTGACTTCATTATTTGTTATATTAAAAATAAAAAAATGAAGTAACAATAACCACAACAACCAGTGGCAATTGTTTAAACAAATTATTTGTTAATAATTATTAATTCTTTACAAATGCACTTATAAAAACACAAATTTCTAATTAAATAATGATTATTAAGAATAATTTGTTTAAACAATGACAAACGGATGTTGCAGTTAATTTTGCGAATATCTTGTGTTAATAAGTATAAACAATTAATAGGATAGTGAAAATTACATTTCGCTGGGTGTCTTAGGATGAAAGTTAAAACTTAACAATTATAAATTGTTTGACAAAAGTGAAAATGATAAATTAGAGCAAATACTTTCCCTTATTCTAACCGGAGAAAATTAATTTGTAAAATTAGCAAAACGTTATGTCCTTCTATATGCATTTGTAAAGAATTAATAATTAATAACTATAATTTGTTTAAACAATTTCAAATGGCTGTTGTGGTTATTTTCACTACTTACTTTTCTTTATTTTAAGTATAAAAAATAGTTAATCTAGAGGAAACTACAACTCACTATGTTTATTTCAATGATAGTTATAAATTAACAATAATTAATTGTTTAAACAATGTAAAAATAATAACTTATAGTCAATAATTTTTTTACTCTAACCAGAGCCCCTTAATTTGTAAAATTAGGAAAAAGTTGTGTCTTTCTAGGTGTATTTGTAAAGAATTAATTATTATTAACAATAATTTGTTTAAACAATTGCAAATTGTTGTTGTGGTTAATTTTACTAAATATTTTTTTAATTTTAAATGTAAGAATAGTTAAGTCAGAAAAAACTTTAACTCGATAGGTTTATTTGAATAATAGTTGTAAATTAACAATAATAAATTGTTTAAACAAATGAAAAATACCTAAAAATATCTATAAACATTCGTAAATTGACAATATGTAACAATTTTTTTTTAAAATCCTAAGGAAACTATTAAATAGTAATTTAAAAAAATTATCATTTTTTTTGCATATATGGGGGTTGTTTATAACCTTATATAAATAATTAATTTGAATAAAATAATTAATAAATTATGGAATATTGTTGTTTGAGGACTTTTGAAGATGTGATTTGCTGTTTTGCTGTTTTGAGTGATTTTTGGGGATTTGGTAGTGAATTTACGAAAAAGTGCATTTTTCCCATGTAAAATCAATGGGAAATTCCAAGGGGTTTGCGCCACCCCTAAATATTGTCCGATTTCAAAAAAAAAAAAAAAAAAAGTATTTTTTCTGATTTGGAAACTTTTTGGGGGGTAGGAGCAAATCATTTTCCACTTTCGTCTTTATGGACCACCCTAATAATGATAAATCGGTTTTTTAGATCATTTCTCATAATTGGTCCAAAAAATGGCATGATTATGCAACGTTTTGATGCTTGCAGGTTTTTTTGTGAATATTAATATAAGTTCTGCTAAACTATGAATAAAGGTTGGTCTAATATAATGGGTGTTATATAAATGACCGCATTATGTCAAACGGTGTTGTGGTCAATTTGAGTCCCTTCTTCCGACATATAACTCATACCAGTTTATGACAAACATCATTATGCAAAGCAGTTTATCTGAAGATAAATGTTGGTGGTGACAATGAGCGCAGTAAATTTATCTTTTGAATTTTAAGAAAAGTCATCAATATTAAATTCATTCGTACAATGTGCGTGTGACACGGGACCTTTACATCACTGAGAGAAAAATATGGTACTGGGTATAACATAATGGTTGTATACTGGTGACCATTTTTCATCTTACAAATAACACGGACTACAATCTACATTTTAAGGGGTAACTTAAGATTGACCGGGGTAATATCTAAATTGTACTAGATTGGTATAATATCTTGGATGGTACCGTTTACCATCAAAAGTTTTATTTTTACACTTTTAGCTTCCATTATATTTTCTTTCTCTATATTAATAAATAATTATAACATAACATTAATTTTTGGTTCTTTCTGCATAATTTAAAAACGCATTACTTCATCAAAACGACAATATTTCTCTATTTTCTCCAGTCAAGTTTCCATCTCAAACATCTATTAAAAAGGAAATTATCATTGTTATAGTTTACGAGATAAAAATTAAAAAAAATGTCAAAAAAATTTATTTTTCTAAATTTTGTATTTTTTACATCTTTGGACCATGAAATTAATGTTTATACCTGGAGAAATGTTTTATCTCTTTTCAAAAAAATTTGTACCGCAAAGAGTTAATTTCCCGCGTCTAGCTACGTAAGAAGAGAAGGGGGAGGGTGTCGAAAAATTAAGAAATTAGAGTTACGTAATTTATGGATGACCCCTTATTATCGCTTTTTGCAGATATCTTTCACTTGTAGTTAGGGGCGGATTAAAATAAGGTTTTTGAAATGGGTTATATGTGAAATAGAACGAGAGATAGCACTATATAATTATCTATAGTTTTATCCTTCTGATGCGCAGCGGAAATGAGATATTCACTCCAAGTTAAGTTTTAGTCCAAAAAGACTTTTTCAGTCTTAAAAAGTCATTTTGTGACTTTTTGGACTAGAACTTAACATAAGAGAAAAGGAAATTTCATTTCTGTTGCGTCTCAAAACGGGCTCAATATGAGTTCTGGTTTTTTTGTGTTGTCATTTTTCAATTATTCAGTGTTTGCTTACTTACTACTTACTTAAATCTATCATTGAAAATTTTCTTCTGTTGGCTTCACCCAAGTGAGCAAAATCTGTGACGGCTTTCCTCAATATTGCAAAAACTAGAAGTTTGGTATTTTCTATCCTATCATGGAGATCTTCATTAAGTCGAACACCTTGATGATATAAACGAGTAAAGATGTTATCTGCATAAAACGTTTTTACAAATTAGTTTAAAAGCATAAAAATTAGTATCAAGTGTAATTCAGATAAATTAAATTAGCAAAAGCAGTTCACAACAGAAAGTAAAATATTAAAATATATTTAAGTAATCATCCTGCAAATGTTAATTTTATTTTAGAAGGATAATAGTCGTTTATTATTGTGTCCATAATAGAAAACAGAAGAAGTTTTAAGTCAAATATGAGAAAGTAATTACTAACGAGCACGCTAATTATTATTAAACTCAACATTGTTACGTATACATCATGCTCTATATAAAAGGGTATTTTTGAAAGCGATATTCTCAGTTGATAGTAAGAAATTAAAAATAATGTGCTACATGAAATTTGCTGGAAATTTCTTGAATTTTATAAATATGCAATAAAAAATGATGTATTTGCAATGAAAGTACCTCAAAAGTTAAAAATTGTTTTTTCTCAAGGACAGACGTTATCAATTATTTTGGAACGCTTCAGAATGATATACTTATCAAAACTGATTGAATATTAATTCGAACAGAAGCAAATTTATTTTTTTATTTGCAAATGCAAATAAGAACCCAAATTTTTGTAAAACTGTTTGAAATTTGAGGGGAAAAAAATTGTTATACTGCATTCTATCACCTGAATGTTTGCATATCGTTCTGGCCAACACCCTTATGAAATATAATCTAATCTAATCTCAAAACGAGTTTTGCAGAGGGTCTTCAAACATTTTCTAAAAACCTGTTTATTTATTTAATATCCTTCTCGTAACATTAATGTTTTAGAAAGATTAGATATGGCTTCCAAATTCTATCATTCTTTCGACTTTTCATTTTCGTAGCATTAACAAAATTGTCTTAAAAATATAGGGTAACTGCCCCAATCGTTGGGGCTGCGTCAGTCGTTGGCACCTTTCTTAGTTTTCTCTAAATTTTAAGAATCACGTAATGTTTAATTGATCTTGCATTGGCTTATTAAATTCTGCCGCGAACCCTAATTTTGACAAGCAAGAAAAAAAAGGTTTACATAATAAAATTATCTATATTCTCAAAATTTAAGTCAGTGAAATTTCACTGATTTGTAGGCTAAATTCTCACTGATTCAAAATTTAGAGAGTAATAATGAGTCAACTACTTTTTTAAAAATGCCTTTGAATTGATCAAAATTTTAATTTATAACGAACAGTTGTAATTTTAATTTCATTATTCAATAAATCTATAATTTTTTATTAAATTTTAAACAGTTTACAATTTACAATTATTTTTCTTAAATTTTACAATTATTCTTAAATTTTCTAAATTACCTTGCTCCGTTGTCTAATATTCTCAACAGTTTTAGAATTTGTTTTCAATTGTCAAATATACTCAACAATTTTTTTTTTTTTTAATTGTCAAATATTCTCAACAATTATCGAGTTTTTTTCAATATTGTCAAATATTTTTCACTTATCTTAATACCTTTCTTTAATATCAAATTATTGTCGGAATTTTATAATTATTCTTTTTAATTTTCAATTAATTCTTCAATATTTAGTAATTTCTGTCTTTTTTCAATCATAAACATTGCTCAAATATTTTAATTCAATTGTTTAATTCTACGACTATTTTCTTCAATATTCAAATCCATTCTTCAGTTTTCAATTATTTTCTTCTATATCCAAGAATTCACAATTCAATTTTTCAATTACTTATTTCAATATTTAATTATATTTCTAATTTTTCTTTGAATTCTCAATTATTTCCTTCAAATTTCATTGAAAATTTAATTTATGATTATTTCAATGAAATTTTAAATTATTTTCTTCAATTTAAAATTTTTTTTTCAAATTTAAATTCTTTTCTTTAACTTTTAATTAAATTTTCAATAATCAATAATTATCGGCTTTTTTCAATTGCTTTTTTTAATTTTTAATTATAAGCTTCAAAATTTCAATTCTATTTTTCAGTTTTCAATTAGTTTCTTCTATATTCAATAATTCTAGCCTTTTTTCAATAAATTTTTTGAACTTGAAATTATAATCTTTAACTTTTAATTCCATTCTTTAATTCTCAGTGCTTTCCTTCAAGTTCAAATTATTTGCTTCAATATTCAATAATTCTTGGATTTATTCAATTTCATTTAAATTTGGAATTAATTGCTTAATTCCATGCAACAATTTTTAATTATTTTTTTCTGTATTCAATAATTCTCGGTTATTTTTAATTATTTTTATGTTAAAATTGTATAATTATTCATTAATTTTTTAATTACTTTTAAATTTTGTCCATTATTCTGGCCTTTTTGAATTTTTTACAATATTCAATAAATATTATCATTTGTCAATTATTTCTTCCATATTCAATAATTCTATGTTTTTTACAATTATTTTTTCAAAAATCCGATATTTAAATCTATTTTCAATTATTTTCTGCAATTTCACATAATTTCCTACCATATTTAATAATTTTCGTCTTCTTTAATTATTTTCTATAAAATTTCAATTACATTCTTAATTTTTCAATTATTTTCTTAAATTTTCAATTCCTTTTGCTTCCTCATAGAGGAAGCTTTGTGATCGTTAAAATTTTAGATTTTCCAAAAATAGTCTAAATCGACTCATTTTCATCTAAAAAGCGAAAATTTTCATTCCTAAGCAAATGTCCAGATGTATGTATGTGTGTGTGTGTGTGTGTGTGTATGTATGTGTGTGTGTATCGCGTTTTTTGTGTACAAGATATCTTGAGAACGCTTAAACGGATTTCAATAAAATTTGGATGACTTATTAAGCTCATAAATATCTAAATTTGGACACAAGGATTTTTGAAAATACCCAACCAAATTTTTTTGAGCACCTTTTTTCATCGAAAAAGAATCGTTTTTTGACAAAAAATTTTTTTATGCTAAAAATACAACTTAATGAATACAAAAATCATATTCCTTTATCTCAAAACGAATCGATTGACCTATATAACTTTTATAATTGATCAAAAATTCGTAAAATAATTCATATTTTGACATTTTTTTGCATTAACATTTTTTTTAACAACTTCCCCAATTAACTTATATATTATTAATTTCTTGCTTCCTCTATGAGGAAGCAAATTATTTTGCTTACTTGGAAGCGAAATGTCCATGAAATGGACATAATTTTCACCTAGTTTCGATTTTTATTCATTTTCCAGTTATTTTATTCAATTATAAAAAATAATTTTTAAATTGTAATTCAATTGTGTAATTCTACAAATATTTTCTTCATTCCTTATTTCTGTGGCTGAAAGGTAAAACAGCACAAGCGACATATTCATGGTTTCGAGTAAAACGTGTTTTTGTTTTTTTCTGATTTCTGTAAAATCGAAAAATAAACAAATATTTTAGGTGTTTAATATTTAATCCAGTTTTCTAATGTAGTTTTGAGATCTGTTTAACAAATTTAATGAAATTTAAAGGTTTCAGAGTATAACATCTATTATTTTTCTCGATTTTAATGTATTTATGCGATTACGTTTTTTAATATTTTCTACGTAAATAAACATTTTTATCAATTTACAATTATGAAACTTTAAAAAGTATATCTACATATATAGAAATCTGATGTTATCTCAAATTTGATAAAATGGGAGTTGTGCTGTTTTACCTTTCAGCCACAGATTTATTTTCTTTAAATTCCAGTTATATGTATTTTCTTGACTATTCAAAAATTCTTGCCATTTTTCAATCATTTTTTCGGGTATCAATAAGTTTCTTTAATATTAAATACAATTTTTCAATAATTTCGTTCAATTTTCTAACCAATTCTTCAATTTTTAATTCGGTTCTTTAGTTTTCAAATATTTTCTCTTATATTCAATAATTCTCGCCTTTTTTCAATTACTTTTTTAAATTTTTAATTATAATCTTTAAATTTCAATCCAATTATTCAATTTACAATTATTTCCCACAACTATTCCTACAATTTCCTTAATTTTTTAATTTGAAATTATTTTAGTTTAAGGAGGTTAGTTAAAAATCACTAATCGTCGGTACAAGTTTGAAATTTTCAGCAAAAACAATTAAAATATTAATGCACATTTTTGTTAAACTTGAGATAATTTTACCGTATAGTTTCTGAGATCTTGTCTTTTAAAATTCACTATTTTTCTTAATATTTTGCATTTTTCTAATGGCCGACGCGAACAAAATTAGTACCCGAGTCGAAATTTTGAAGCTACTTTGAAGCTCATGAGGAACTTTAGCTTCTACTTAACGACTTCTTAATTTTTAGCCTCTTCCTTACTTCTAATAATAATATTTCCTTCTACTTTACGTCTATACACATGTTTCATTTTTCCAATCATTAAAATTAGCAGCTCTTTTAAAGCTCCACATTCCTAGTTATAAAGAAATGAAAATTTTTATTCTACTTTAAACCTGCAAGTGAAACTCAGTCATTTTTTCCATTCAAATATACTTTTTTATTTAAAATATAAGAAAAACGGGAGTTAAACTAACTTTTTCTTCAATTATTATTGTTCCTCTGATTAGCCCTTAAGAGGAAAAAATTTTAATCTATAACCAAAACCCAATAATTTGTAAAATTAGGGAAAATGTGTATCTTTCTAGATGCACTTGTAAAAAAATAACAATTATTAACAATAATTTGTTTAAACAATTTTGAGTGGTGATTGTTGTTAATTATGATGAATATATCTTATTTTTTCAATATAAAAAGTAAACAAATTAAAAAACTACTACCTGCTAGGTGTTTTTAAATGTTATAAATTAACAATAATAAATTGTGTTAAAATATAAAAATAATAATTTATGGTCAATAATTTTTATTTTTCTAACAAGAGCCCAGTAATTTATTTGTAAAATTAGGAAAAATTTGTATCTTCCTAGGTGTATTTGTAAAGAATTAGTAATTACTAGCAATAATTTGTTTAAAAAATTAAAATTGATGAAAATAAAATTAAAAAAATGTATATAAAAAGTCCAGAAAAGAAAATTAAAAATCCTTCAGAAAAAAAAGTTTGGGCAAATTAAACCAAAAACATTTTTATAATATTACACTGAAAGCAAGTCCAACAATAAATTTAGAAAAATAAAGAAAATCTAAAAATTCTATAAAAGAATAAGTACTAAGTTTGCAAAAAACCTCGCAAAAACTATCCAAGATTTAAAAACAAATTGATTAGGTGCATTAATAAAAAAATAAGCGTATTTATTTTTAAAAATATGAAAAAACTTATGAAACTCAACGAAATAATAATAAATAATAATTATTATTTATTATTTATAATTTATTTATCAATAAAATAAAATGACAAATACAACAACAAAAAATATCATTAGTAAAAGGAGAAAAAATCTTTAAATTTTATAAAAATAAGAAATTATAAGATAAAATTTAAACAGTTTCGAAAAAGAAACTGAATTAGAAACTAAAGAAGAATTACAAATATTGTAAGACTTAAAGAAAGGATTATTGTGAATATGAAAAATAATTAATATTATTTAATTATTTTGCATTAACTAATGTGTCTTTAAATTTGAATTAATTGACATTTAAAAGTTTGAAAAAATTGGAATATGAGTTTATTGACGTTTGGAATTTATTTAAATTATAATGACCTAAAGATATAAAGATTTAATATTATTTTTTGCTATCTTCATACCAAAAATTTGTAAATCGTAGGTATTTTGATTATCTATATTAGCCCAATTATTTAAATTTTATAAAGATTAAAATATTAAAAATGAAATTTTTAAGATTTATCCACAAATTTGTGGTTTTTTTTATGGTTTGTGATTTTTTACATGCAGTATTAGACATCCGGAGAATTGTAAAGTTTTTTTTTTATTTAAATCATGATTTTAATGCAAATGCTTCAATGATTTAAATCAATATCAGCCTGTAACTTGACAATAATAAATTGTTTAAACAAATGAAAAATACATAAAAATCTCCGTAAACATTCAGAAATTGGCGATATGTAACAATTTTGTTGAAAAGTCCTAAAAAAACTATTCGTAATTTGTATCATAAGGACACTGAGAAAATTAAATATTAAGTTCATAAGCGTCGGTAGCGTAGTGGTTAGTGCGTTAGATTATAAGTGCGTAGGTCGTTATGTCGTGGGTTCGAATCCCCACTTGCGTTATAATAATTTATTTAGTAAGTTTAGACTATTTCCAGCTTGTGTGTATTAAGTGTGACGAATTCTAAAAGCGCATGAATTTTGAATATTTATTTTATATTTTTTTTTATAATTTCATTCATATTAATTTCAGTTTTATTCGCAAAAACAGATTCTTTCTTTGTTTAGACTTTAGAAGATCAATAAAAAGGGGGTCTTGAGCGTTAAAAGAGGCCTTAATATAGTTGAATATTAGCTTCTACTTTAACGCTCTCATCGCGGAAACAGGAAATTTCTTCCAATAATAGCACCAAAGTAGAAGCTAAATTGTATTGAATTTGCTTCTACTTTAAACCTCTATTTCCTAAAAATTTTGGACTATGTAGCGTTAAAGTAGCCTCAAAATTTCGACTCGGGTAACTTCAAATATATAATTTAATAACTTTTGATGAACAATTAAGTTTTAATTCAAAATTAAAATAAAAATAATTCAATATTTAAGGATCATGTTACTCTTGAAAGACCAAAAGATTTACCGTTTAGTTGTTGAGTATTATTTATCTAAAATTAAAATGTTGCAAAAAAATTTTTTTATGTTGAAAACACAAAACAAGAGTCTAAAAAAATTGAATACCGCGAAGATTCGAATAAAACAACAAATTTTAAAACGAATTTTTGGCGTAAAAAGGGAAGTAACACAAAAAACTTCTAATAAAATATAAATTTATTGAGTTAAAGTTTCAATAACTGATACTGAACAAAATATTTTTCAAATAAGTCATAAACTTAAAATTGAAAATTCTGTAGCTGTCATTGAAATCATGGTTAGTTTGACAGATTTCTAAATGCTCTGAACTACGTTCTTAAAAAAATTACTATTTTTCTTTAAAATTTTATTACTTACATTTTTTAATGTCCGAACACAAAGAATACTTTGTATTCTTTAAAAAATATAAATTTTTTATTTATATTTTTTACCATCCTCCTGACACCACCCACCCCTTGACCAGGGGGGGGGGGCCGCCCCCCCCTGCTCCAGCCGATTGGGCGTCACTGAAAACGTATTTTCAATACACACAATTAGTAACGCATCATTTTTAGATTTTTAGGGTCCAGACATGTTCAGAAATGTTTATAAATCGAATCCGAAAATTTGGAAATAAAACAATACTTCCTATTTTACGAGGATGAAGAAATAATTTTTCTTAGTGACCATTTACTAAAATGATGGCTAGGAACTTTATCTTTTTCAAATAAATAAATAAATAAGTTAAATAAATAATTGTCAACTTATGAAAACGAAATTTTTTGAAGTTGCAGCAATACATGACAAACAATGTAACATGCCTATCTTCATTCTTAATAACACAAAAAGTAATTGAAGTTGGCAATTTCTGATTTTCGGAAAAGAAAGAAGCAAAGCAAAAACTACCGATTGGTATAATAAAATAAAAATCGATTTTTTTGCGATAGGTCCCTTTCACCGTGGAGCGTCACAATTATTTTGTATGAACTAAAACGGATTTATTCAAATTATTCAGCATATAAAAAGATTTTATGGAATCCTGCATTCTTGTAATTGTATATACGTGATCTTAAAACTACTTTTCTGTCAGAGACGAGTGTGAAACAATGAAGGTTGTGCAATATAAGGTTTCTCCAGGAGACCTGTTACTTTTAGTCTTCTTCAGATGTCCGCAAGCATATTCTCATACAATTCCCTGTTATGTTTCCAATAGAAAATCAATGATTTTTATTTAGAGTGTAGGTCATTATTAAACTTTGACACCTTCCTAAGAGAAGGGGTTCAAGTTGTCTGTAATGTATTGTAGAAAACAGCAAAATTTGTATGTTTAAAAAGAGAAATTACGGTTATATATTAACTTCTTTCTATATTGCTTCAAACTTCTATCAACTTCCAATGAACAGAACTTCAATTAATCTTATCTTGGTTCAAACCTGTATTAATTTAGTCTTGTATGAATCTAAATATCAACTGCTTTCAATATTTTACTGGACCCCAAAATTCAGTTGATCCAAATTTTAATCAATTTAAATTATACATCGCTAGAAAATACATTATATGAAGAGACATATGTATATAATTTATATGTTATATATAGAGATAATAAAAATTGCAGCTGCTAATTCATCATTTTACCCAATCATACCAAGTTTTTCTTAATATTGTTTTCAAGCGCAAGAACATTATATTTTATATCTCTGTCAAGCGAAATATCAATATGATGAATCATTACCAGAATTCGAACAACTCATATTTATCGCATGAATCAATTCTCGTTAGTTATTAAACATATAGGTAGGTACTTATATATAAACACAATTCCGTAAACAGGACGTTCAGGGCAATTTCCACATTTTGAATCCAGTTTGTCTGGATTTTAAAATCACATTCGTATTTACAATTTACAAAAAGTTGATAAAAACTTTCGTATTTAACGAATGGAAAGTATATACGACGAATACTCTCTAAATTTTCACTTATTCACAGACAGAGAGTAGACATGTAGGTCATATGTGAATCACCCGTAGAAATTCGTGTTTTCAATAAATCTTCTACGCAATTATTTTAATGACAAATTCAGAATGTTTCATTGCAATCATTTATTAGGAAATTATAAATTACGTAATTTGTGCATTGTGTACATATAGACGTTTCATTATACTGATCATGTCTAATATCATAATGCAAAGCTTATCCATCATACTTTCTAAACTTTAATCAGTGGAATTTTACTGATTCAACACGACATACTTTTAAGTATTTTAGTCAGTGAATTTCCTGAATTGTACTTGGTAGGTATTTATTTAAATTTTTGCCTGACACTATTATCTTGCATACCCAATGGGGATATCCATATTGACAGTTTTCTAGCAGCTACTCAAAATTATTTTAATTATAAAATACAACTTGGCAGTAGTTTTTTAACTTACATTTTATTGATGTAAATTTAACCCTATCATGCCAGGATTCTAACATAACCTGAAAAAACCCCAAAATTTGACAACAAAATTTTGATATCCAAAAAAATTCTGATCTCTAAGCCTTACTATGCTTTATGTTTTTGGGGTCGCTGAAGCCAAATTTGAAGTCCAATTAACCCTATCACGTTATACTTTTGACATAACCTCAAAAAAAAAAACACAAAAATTTGACCTCAACAGTTTGAAATCTCGTGCAAAATTGAAATTTATAAGTCTGATTATGACTGCTTTATGTTTTTTGGGTCGTTGAAACCGAATCTAAAGTTCTTTTAACCCCATCACATAAGGATTTTAACATAACCTAAAAAAAAACCCAAATTTTGACTCAAAAATTTTGAAATCCAGAAGAATTCTGATCTCTAAGTCTTACTATGACTGCTCTATGTTTTTGGGGTCGCTGAAGACAAATCTGAAGTCCATTTAACCCTATCACATCATACTTTATACATAACCTAAAAAAAAACCCAAAATTTGGCTCAAAAATGTTGAAATCCAGAAAAATTCTAATCTTTAAGTCTAACTATGATTAAAATCAATTAAACTGTTATCAAGTTTTTTGTCTTAAACGGAATTTAATTGATTGCATATTTTTTAGCAAGAAAACGGGATTAAATTGATTTCATTTCTAACTGCCCTATCAGAATTAAAATGAAGCGGAATTAAATTGAGTTCATTTCTGACTCTCGTATCGGGATTGAAATGCGTACAATTTTTATCAGGAACTAAAAGGAATAAAAATGTGTTCAGATGAATTAATTCCAGAAGAATTAAAACATAGAAGTTCAAAAATGACATTAAATTGGTTTAAAAATGTTCGAAATTTCACGACATTTGGAACCGTTTTTATTTGTTTTTATTAACCTCTTCTTACCGGGTTAATACGATGTACAAAAAAAGAAGCAAATACATTATATTGTCTTTGGGATCCTTTATATGTAAGAAGCAGCGAGAAACATGAGATACGATTCGCTTTATAACTCATCAGCGGAAGTACATACCTCCTAATATATAATACATGCAGGCAATTATTGCGGAATGTTTCTGTTTTGCTGACTGATGTCTCTAATAGATTCTCTTTCCGTCTGAATACACATTGCACAAAACCTAATATCTATAATAATAAACGGATTTTCATTTTTACTAATCCAAAAGTCGACATTTCGTATTTTGCATGATATGAAAACATAATTAAATAACATTTCATTCAACACTGTTTCTAATAGTCAAAATTGTTACTAAATTGTGAAAAACATGTTTTTACTTTCCGATGTCGAAGATATTTTAAATACATTTCAAACGTCGGCTTATGGATAGCTAAAGTACCAAATTGATGGTTTTAGCATAGTCCGACTGACGATATATATAGGTAAAACATATATATACATATTATTTACCTAATTCGTAATATGTCACTATATTTATCAAACTTAAGTAGAACATGCATTGCATAGCATTATCAAAGGTTATATGAACATTAGTTGATAACAACAATTGATTACAATTGTTATACGAGTTGTTTATCTCATACAAACGAAAATTAATTACTATATGAGTTACAAATTAAAAAAAAGTAGAAGAATTTTTTATCGGACCTAGTGGAGGTTGTAGGTGATAAGAAAATAAAAATAATGGTATATACACTGTAAAAACAAGTGTCTTATTTTAAGACATTTTTGTCCTCACTTTTAAGACGTTTTAAAGTGTCTTAATTTTAAACCAATGAGAAAGCATCTTTCAAAATTATTAACCAATGAAATAGCTTGAAATAACCGTAAGACGCTTTCTTAATGTCTTGTGTCTTAAAATAAGACACTTAGAAGACAGCAGTTTTTGCAGTGTATGGTAAATCTTTGATACACCCTTAAAATTTTGTTTTGGATCCAAGAACCTTTTTCAGGTATGTACATCGCACACGTCTTGAAACTTTGCCATTTTTTATCAGAATCAAAAAGTTTTTTGTTTGTTTAAAAGCTTAAAATACACGCTTCTATAATGTACAAGAAGTTCTTTATTATCATTTAAATTCATGAAGATATAGACCAAAAATCATAAATAATTATCATTTCTCTCAAAACACAACAAAAACTTAATAAATGCTGTTTCAAATGACCTCAGATTGAATAAATTATAAAATTCTATTAAAATTGTCAAAGTTATTCCCCTTTTAATTTTGCAGCATCTTTAAATGTTGACTTTATGAAAAGTTTTTTATTATTTTCTTCCTCGTATGCATAATTTTGACTATATTTATCAATTTTTATGCATTTTGGCAAACATAATAAACACTTTAAATTTTAAGATAATTGGCTGATAGTATATACCTATAATATTAATTTTATATTAAATAATGTTACATGTATTTATTAGATGTTTCTTAGACTCTAAAAATTGTATCTTAGCATTGCCAAAATGCATAGAAATGAAAAAACAGTCAAAATTATCAATACGAGGAAAAAAATAATGCAAAAATGTTCATAAAGTCAAAATTTAATGATGTTATCACAAAATTAAAAGTAGAATAACTTTGACAATTTTAATCGAATTTTATTTAATCTGGGATCATTTGAAACTGTATTTACTAAGCTTTTGATGTGCATTGAGGGAAAATATAATTTTAATAAGATAAGAAATTTAAATTAGCTTCAAAGTTGAAAAATCAATGAAAAACTAAATCTTCGATGATTTTTGCTCTATATCTTCATGAATTTAAATTAGGGTAAGTCCGGGGGAGATGGCCATGCGGGAGAGATGGCCAATTCAAATATTTTATTGAATTTGTTATTAAATATCAGTTATTATTGGTTATTTTGCTTCATTTGTGTGCGTGAAAGCAAACAACAACAAAAACTTGAAAATTAAAAATGAAAAAGTACTTGAAATCCTGGTGTATTTTTTTGACTAGTGCTCGAAAACATCAATGGGTTGACTTTACTGATTGTTAAAGTGTTCTTTTTTTTTAGAATAATGCTTATTTTCGTATTTTTTGGAACTATACATGAGGCAAGCTTTGTAATAACGTCAGAATTATACATGAAAAATTTTTATTTATTTAAATATTAGGGGAAATCTGGGGGGATGTCATAAGGGATAGAGGGCCAATTCAAATATTTTTACAGAAATTGACTCAAAAGGTCACTTATTCTAAACTAAATTTCTTCGTTTTGCATTTAAACATAAAGAAAAGCAAAATTTTGGCGAAAAATAATAAAAAATTAAATATAATACTTCCTTTTTATTTTGTCTATTACTCCAGTACTGAAAAATTTCAACTTGTTTAAATATCTATTTATTGTGGTGATATTCTTTAAGATAAGACTTAGTTTTGTGTTTTGTTTATTCTTTCATGTAATAAACTCAAAATGATATATTAATTATATTTATTTACTTAAATAATATGTGTGGCCAACTCTCCCTTACACCTATGGCCATCTCACACTACGATTGGCCATCTCTCCCTCAATGTCACTTTTTACAAAACATTAATTTTATGATTGTTAACATTAAAATATTTTATATTATTTATGGTTGTTTTAAAGTTAAATAGTCAATGTTTAATTAACAATAAACATCAATATATAAATGTTGTTTTTTTATTTTTATGGGTCTTTATAGAAAGTATGGCCATCTCCCCCGGACTTACCCTATAATAAAAAATTCTTGTATGGTTTGGTAGCGTGTATTTTAAGCTTTCAAACAAACAAAAAACTTTTTGATTTGGATGAAAAATGGCGATGTTTCAAGGTATGATGTACACTGATCGCCATATATGCTTTAACATATTTCCATTGGACCTACGTGTTAAAATGTTAAAGCATATCTGGCGATAGCTGTACATGAATCCACCTGAAAACGGTTATTTGGCTCTAAAACATGATTTTGGGGATGTATCAGAGCTTTAATATATACCACTCTTTTTCATTTTTTATTAACTACAACCTCCACTAGGTCCAACAAAAAGTGTTTTTCACTGTCACACAGTGTTATTAACATTATTCTGTCACAAGGCAAAAATAATTAACATTTGTAATTCTACAAACTTATTTTAGAAAGGTTCATTTTGCATTTGATAAACTCTAACTCTAGGACATGATATGCTTGAAGCATATAATATTTAGCGAAGCGTTAAACATAATGTCTTCAAAGCCTTCAATTGTCGTATATATTACTTGACCTACTCAATGCAAGCTAAAAACGTTTACCAACTACAATATCACAACTTACGCATCAATATATATTTGCAGTATAGCATATCACGCACAACGATATTCTGAATATACACTGGTACTTGAAAAATTGAATCTTTAATCTTTTTATCAAATTTAACCACACAAGTCATATTTGTATGGTAAATCCAGTCGTGCCTGTCACATTTTGTAATCTTCACTTATTTTTCCCCGGTCCACGCAAATCTATGACAAAAGTCGCACTTATTTTAACTTCCATGTAATTATAGAGAACTTTTCTGATTGGCTGATCCAATTCGCAGCAAACCAATGAATATGTTAGTTAGTTTTGAATGGTCGACAAGTTAAAATAAGTGAGGCTTCGACATGTTAAAATAAATGCGACTTTAAATAAGCGAGACATTAAATAAGTGTTTTTGATCCAAACATCTGAATTTAAGATGTTTTAATTTAAAGATATACTGTAAAAAACGTTAAAATTTTTGTGCGACACGTTAATTAATTCTTTTGGGAAAAAGTAAATGTAACTGTTTTCTCCATCATTCAAATATTATACAAAAACGGTATGATCATTGTAAAAATTGTGTAAAATAGATATTCCATATCCGTAATTAATATTCCCTGGTTGAAGAAATCTTTTTCGAACTTCGCAATTAAACATAAAAGAATTATAAACAATAATACTAGTTTTGAATAACTTAGATTTTCAATTGAAAATAATTTCGGAAAGAAATATTTTCCACATAAATACTGTACGTATTGTCGAAGTTATCGGGTTACTTGATCTGTTCAAGGTTTTCGCTAAAAGTAAAAACAGTAGGTGTAATGACAAATATAATATATGAGTTGTTGCCAGCGCATCAGCTTACTTGTAAGCGTATCGATAACACTACTGTGTTGAAGAAATCGACAAAAGCAAAAATAGAAGATGATTTCATATTCTTCATTCTTATTGCTTAGATAGCATATGGCCTTAAAATAAAGTGAAAACCTATTTTCTGCTGTTTTCAGCACGAATCTTCAAAATGATCTTTTAATTAGTCTATCAATTGTTCGTTTTTGTAAACTAAATAGAATAGTTATAAATGTTTTTCGAATCTATATGTATATTACCGTGCTCTAAAAATACAGTGCTTACTAATAGAAACAAAGTTAAATAAGCGATGTTAAGACACCCACACAGCACCGGAAATTCCCTGAATTTTCCCTGAATATTCGTCTACATTTCTCGAATATTCGAACTAAATATTCAGGGAAGTTTCGTGGAAACAGTCAAATGTCCGCCTAGAATAATATTGGGCGCGAAATTTCCCTGAAAATGTATTTCTAATTTTCAGGGAATTTCCGCAACTAAAATTCCTCCAATATTCATAGTATTCGTATATTCACTTAACTTGATGCGCACTGGTCGAACTTGGATTCTATGACACTTACGGCTGCGCAGTAGTTTTTAATTTTCTAGAATCCCACGGATGTCGAATATAACATATTTTTTTGATCAATTACCAGATTAAAAAAAATTTTGGAAATTTTTTTTAACTTTCCCTGAATTTTCAAGGAATATTAGAGGCAGAAATTCCCTGAAAATTGGAAATACATTTTCAGGGAAATTTTGCGCCCAATATTATTCTAGGCGGACATTTTACTGCTTCCACGAAACTTCCCTGAATATTAAGTTCGAATATTCGAGAAATGTTGACGAATATTCAGGGAAAATTCAGGGAATTTTCGGTGCTGTGTGGGCAGTCACCGCAAAAAACAAACGATGTTTAGCCTATAAGTGTTATGTTAACCAAAGCTATATTATATATATATGTATAGATTATGTATATCAAAAGGAAATTTAAAACTGAGTTTATTTTTATACCATCAAAGTTTGACCCCAAACAATTTTGTAATTAAGAAATAAATTGTAGAATTGTTCGTAAATTAATTATTATATGGTTAAATCAATAATATTTCTTGATTGTAGAATTTTCGTTGTCGTGAACAATACGATTGATATAGGCACCTAATAGAATACATTGGAATGTAGTTTTGATTTAATCATTTTATATAGGCTACAACCACTGCAGGGATACTAAATATACCGCAACGATGCAACTCATTTGCAAAGGAATGATCGCACATGAATGTTTCGACGGAGATGTATGATACGAAACTGATGACACAACTGTAATACAACCATACCGTTTCTTTAACTAATTCTGGAAGATATACAAAAATTATTTTTACGAGCATTAAGTGATAATAACATTGATGTTATTGTTAAATGTTCATTAGTACTAAAAAAGTAGAAATCTTATTAGTTTACCAGTAGAACCATTTTTAACAGACACTTTTAATAGTTGCTTTGATATTGTGACAGTAGTAACTTTTTTACTCTTGGTCTTTTATTTTAAATAGAAAGTTTTACTATCTTATTTATTGTATATAAGATGTATTCCTAAAACCATATGGGTTTAAAGAGTTGAAGCATCACTTCCTAATTTCCAATTCTGTCACAAGGAATCCTGTTAAAAATATTTTGAAATTTCTGTGTTATTAATGTACATAATAAAATTGTCTAAATGACGCGATACAACGGTGAAAAAAAAGTTAGCTGCTGCAGCTAATTCATTGCTTAAAATAGCTAATTTTAACTGTTATTATGTAAACGGCAATTGAATTAGCTACTTTAACTACTTGATGTTAGCAGTGGTAGCTAAAATATTTACTAAGGCTGACCAAAAATTAAAGTTTATTATTTGTTAATATTTCAATTGCAATAACATAAATGTGACGCGATATGAAGAAAGGGACCTAAGAAGGAATAAATTTTAGGTTATGTTTGTGATTTCATCCAAAATATTCAATAAAGACTGATTTTGATTTTAGATAATTAAAAAGGATTACCTGATCAAGGTAATTAATAAATTAATCAACACAAAACTGCGCTTAGAAGATGTAAGTTGATATTCCTATAAAGTAGTAGAATTTCTTCACAATCATTATTTATTTCTCACTTAATTCAACTGATTTCAATGAACAGCCTATTTTTTGGCTTTTATATATTCAAGTTTATAAGGAATTTTCTGTACATACTAAAATGTATTGCGTTGCTTTAAAATACATAATCATTCAGTCAAAATCTCATTTTAAATTAGAGATCTTCTTTTCTATTCAAGTTGCATGAAGACTAAGATGAATACTCTCTTTATCGTCAATTTGTTCCCATTGATTCTCTGCTCTCTTTATCTAACGATACGAGCAAGAAGCAATATCTACATGATGTGAAGATTAAATCTTTCAAGAGATATATACCACGTTCTTTAATAGAAACTTCTTAACAGCAGTTTTCTTTCTACAACATGTACAGATTGGATTTATGTTTGTTTTAAGAGATTATACAAAATTTGCAAGGTTTATTTTAGACGTTCTTAAAAATTTGATATACGTCGTAAATACTAAAGATCAGCACAAAATCAATTCATCATCTTTCCGGAAATTTAGATATAGAACTACATTCCAAATCTCCATATATATATTTCCGGCATTTGGAGATATGGATATACAGATATAAATCAAGATTTGTAGTAACAATATATTCAATTTCTCTCTAAACATTTTCCTCCTCTTCTTAAAACTCAAATCATTCCAATTTTGCAATTTGAATCATACATCTCTGAAACTGTCTTTTCCACATCTAAGCCGAGTATTTCAAATCGCAAAAAGGTATTGATACGATTTCCGAATACAAGTATTTTTAACTGGTGCCTTGATAACAATTAGATTTGTGCCATCACTTTTTTATGACTAATGGACTTAATGATAGAACTCAAGCTTATCCGACACTGCACGTTCTATCATTAGAGTCTAACCACATATCAAGGGTAAAGAAATCAATATACGTTCTTTCTTTAGGAAAATTACAAAACCGTATTTAATATCTAATATTATTTTAGCTGCACAACTCTTTTAGATATTGAAAACTTTACATTTACTTTTATCATTATCTATAATGTTATAATTTTATATTGGAGAAGAAATAAGAACCTATCAATTTCTGTTGGTTAATAGAATCAACTTATGAAGCGTAACAAAAGTGCTTCTATGTAGTTAACCATATAACGTATCTTGTTAAGAATTAAGACAAAAGAAGCATTCTCAGTAAACAAACCAATTTCTTCATCATTATACATGCAACACATTGGAACAAGGTCAAATCTGATCTAGTCAAAAAACATTTCAATCTTTAATGCAATTGATTACAAATTAAGAAAAAAATATTGTTTAGAGAATATTTTGTTTTTTTTAATCGCTAACATCAGATAAATTTTTAAAATGGTTAGAATTTTGACGCAATCTTTGGTCCAATCAGAAAACCTAAATATCGCAAAACCCTTTTGTTTAAGGAGATTGTTATGCTCAAGAATGAACTTAGCTTTTTTGTTTTTGGTTTTTAAGTGATTTTCAAGGGAATCGATTTATATTTATGTGGAATTTCAGAATTTTTAATAATTTCATTTTTAAGGTGAGGGATTGGGCCAAAAATAGCCACTTTTTAATAGTGTTTTTCGAAAACAATAGTTTATCTAAATATCCATATTATTTGCTTTATTTTGTTGACATAAAATGAGTGTTGTTGCTTTATTTATAAGTTCCTTCTTGCTTAAAGTTCGGATCATTTATATTCTGTCAAACGTATTGAACCATCTATAAGTATAAGAATAAGTGAGTTTTATTAAATTTAGGGTTAGTTGTTGTATCAGCGATATCCTTTAGTCATTCAACGACAATAGTTTTATATAAATAAATGAATATGAAATAGAGACAAAGTATTGTCCTTGAATGACTTAACGATATAACTGTTACAACAACTAAACCCAAATTTAATAAAATTCACTTATTGTGCATCATGTATTAATTTTAATAGCATTTAAGTTATACGTATTTTAAATTTTAAATTTTAATAAAGTGATCCCGTAACATCACAGTACGAAATCCTTCCTGAAATCCCATATCAGATTTTTATTTGAAAAAAAAATGTTAATCTTTAAATTTTTCAAAATCTGGAATTTTTACTTATATAATTTGTATTTTAACCTTGTAATACGATTGTCAGATTTTGTGTATCTCTGACCGTCTTCGAGATATATAAAAAAAAAAATGTATGGTTCAAAAATTTTAAAAGTTTGACCCCATCAAGGATCTAATCAAGGATTACAAAACGGTTTTTACATGAAAACCCATAATTTTCAAAAACTTCTCTTAGAAACTTATTGTAGGTCACTGTAGTACCAAATGAAAGATACCTTCTTTAAGGAATTCCAGACTATTGGTATTTACAAACCTTCTAAAGTTGATGCACAATTGAGAGTCAAGCAAATGACGAATATTATTGCAGCTCGCATTTTCACTCAATGACTGAATTGAGAAAAATATTTTCTGTCTTACAAACGGAAGTGCATGTCTCATTATAGTGTGAATAGAACTTATCAGATCTCTTTTCTGTTTAATTTCCTCTAATAAAAGAAAAAAATAATGAATAAAATTGAAGGTTTTGTATAAAATGAGACAGAGGTATGACGTGGTTTAATATTTGAAAGTCCAAAGAACGAATTGGCTGGGTGTGCAACTGGAAGTCTAACGGGTGTTCAAGAATCGATTTTTATGATCGAGACAAACACCACTTTGATTTTTAAAATACATGTGTGCAGTTTCTTGAAAATGAGAACAGTAATTGTATACACGACTATATATATTTGTAGGTGTCATGTACATGTATTTATTATTTAGAGAATTCACGCCCACATATATCCAAGGGAAAGGATTGAAACAAATATCAGTTTTTATAGTAAAACTTGTTTTCCGCTTCTAATTTCTACCCAGTCATTAATTTTACTACAATCAATATACTTCGACTATTTTGAAATAATAGTTATAATCATTCATAGTTACTGATTATTCGTATTGTTTCTCGAGAATTTTTTAGAAACTCGGATTTTTAGAAAGATTAAAACATAATAATGGAGTAGCTTATGTAGATATTTAGTTCAACATAATGATTCCTATACTCTTATACTTATTATCAATTCTCTTTGGATCAATACGAATATTGATCGTACAGGAAAACTGTCATGCACTTCATGTGAAAAATTTACATTTTTAAAAAGAACAATAATTTTAATTTAAGATCTAATTTTTAAAAGAGTGTTCCCTGTTATCATGATCGTTGATTGTAGTAGAAAAACAGTTTTAATCTGTATAACTGATGTTTTTTAGACTATTCATTCTATAGCGTTCGATAAGACATGACCTTTCCTGAGAGTTTATGAAAATTGAAGGACTGACGATTATTGATCTGATTGTTAGAATTCAAATGAATACTCCAAGAGGAATGTTAAAATTTAAACTAGAAAGAGTATTGATTGATACGAAATGCTACAAACGAAAGATTATAATTCAGTTATTATTTTTCTATTTCTGACCCTATTTTAAGATAGTCCATCTGATTATTAAATGAATGGTGTTCTGTAGGAATCAGAACGCACAAAATTTACCTTGTAGAACTTACGTTTGTATGTCTTTTGCAGAGAATAGGGAGTTCAAAAAGAAAGTTGAAAGAATAGAATAGTAAATGACAGACAGACAGCGATGATGAGTCCGATGTTTTTGGCACGGTTTGTTGCGCTAATTCAATTCGAGTTCCTCGTCAGCGAACATCCCATCGTAAAATTTGCTCTAGCGCACTCCGTTCTCTGGAACTAGTATGGAGAGAAAGGTATAGCGAAAATTGTAGAAACAACATCTATATTCTAAAATTGATTATTGCCCTGAATTCTTTTTCGTAACATGATATGTATGATTTTTTACTTCTTTCTGTAGCTAAAAAATTATGCGTTGTTATGTATTGATTACTACAAAATACAAAATTAATTAAATCAATATTACAATTACAAGTAGTAAACATTATCGCAATTGGCTTATTGCTATCAATTATTCACTTAATGCTTAATTTCTGAAATCGTGACAATGTGCGTCAAAATTAAAAGAATGATAGAACAATAAAAGATATAGAGGAAGATAAGCGTAATGTTTCTCTAAATGGTTATTGTATCTCTAATCAGAGAGTACGGTAAACACAGTTTCTGTTGATTCAAAGTCAATTAAAAAATCTGACTCAGAAAATTCAGAAATGCCCTATAACTGAAAAAAACATTTCCAAGAACTGACATAATTATGGGTTGACTGATCATATTTTATTGATGATTTGGGAACTGTCATACAATTTTATTTTTTAGCTATACGACTTCTTGATGCAAGACTTGATATTCGTGAAACTGCGAGTTGTAAGTGTATAAGGTTAGGTAAAATCAACAGTAGCGCACCGATGCATTATGGGAAATTCATAAGTATAGTTCTCAAACTTCTAGATAACTTGTTGACCCACAGTCAAAAATGTCTAATCTGAACACAGTATTTTTTCAGTGTGTTTGTATCAGGGATGCGTACGTAAATAGTATGATTCACTATATAAGTGCCAACTATAGTGAATCAGACTATTTACGTACGCATCCCTGGTTTGTATGTAGATCAAAATTTGAATATTCACTTGGAAATAGTGGACATTTTTTAAACCAGTCTTGCTGGGTCAAAAATATGATGGTGTTTATTGTTGACCTCGAATATGGTATGCGTAGACAAATTATATACTACGGATACATGTATATACAATTTTTACATAATGATACATCTATACATGTATACAATTTTACATGTACACAATCATACATGTATCTACATTTTCTAATGGTGTATATATAATAATATATATACGTATAGGTATACCATTCTGGGCTACAACCATAAACACCATACCATTTCGATCCAAAGTCATAATCCCCAACTTCTTGTCTCCGAATCAAGAATCATTTTCCAGCAAAATTGATTAGCCTGTTCTATATCGTTGTCTGCTGTAGTACTGAGTAAACAACTATTCATTTGCTTTTCTGCAAAAATGCGATAACACAATCAGTCAGTTATCTGTATTTTCCTTTCAACAGACCCAGTGATTTTAACATTTTTTTGTTGTTTTCCCAAAAAATCACATAAATCCGGTTAATACCCTTCTTAAGTGATCAAAAATCCCTGTCAAAGTATGATTTTATAAGACCCATAAAAAGGCACAACATGCAGTCTATTTTCGTTGAGTCATGAAATCCTAAAAAGTTGAATACTCCTTTAATTGACAGAGTCCTTAGTCATCGTTTGAAGGTACATACTATCGAGGTTTGTATTTTTCTGCCCAAGCCACATCAGATGCATGGAAGGTCGACCTCGGTCGAAATACCAATTGTCGCTCATGCGCAATATTGTAAGAGCGGAAGAGAGAAGAGTCTCCATGTTCAGCTCTGGTGTTCTATATATTTCCACTCTCTAGCCTTGAGCGGATGCCTTACAGCGTTGCCACTGCTGTTCAGATTGTTTTTTAGATAACGCAGACCAAGCCTATACTCTTCAAACAGATAAACCTTTTGATGATAAGGACTTCAATTACAATTGTTAACTTTAGACAAAAAGTAACACTTTCTCTAGGATAATGCTGAAAAGAGTAGACATTTAATGAAACGGAATTTAGGAAAGAATTGTTAAAGAAATAGATATGTGTATGGGTAGCACTGCCATACAGTGTAGCTATTGTAGCTACATACAATTTTGTTATGTTAGCCACATCGTAATGGTGAAATAAAATTATTTGGGTATATTCGATATCCGTAAATACCGTTATCCACATATCCGTAACGTTTAACCAAATCAGCTTGAAATTTTTTATTAAAGGCTACTAAAATATATCTATATCCACTGTCGATGACTGCCTACTGAAAAATTTTCGTTCTATCGATTCTGATTTAAAAACTGCGCTCTAAGCAAACATTTCCATGGGTTGGTGTCTACTTTATAATGACAAATCGTCCAATTAGGAGTTTTAATTGTACAATCTGCATTCCTATCTTGCTAACATAATTTTTGTAAACTTGGTTAATCTAAAAATAAGGAATGATGGGAACAATATTTGCAAGAATAATAGACTCGTCCGTGGAGTTGAAGCTGAATAAAGCAGGCGACAGGCGTCTGGTTTCCCACCACTACAGCTTTACATTTGGGCTCTCCCCTCGTCACCAGTATGCTTCACAGCAAATGCTTTCCACTAAGTCACCTGCTCATCATGGCAAGCTACCCAAGAAACGAGCTGATTCTTACGGACGAGGTACACGAAGGAAACAAGATGATAGATATACCGTCGAATAAATGCGAGTTTGCGCAACAATATCGTGGGTCATTTAGCAATACCCTCCCGTTTAAATTTCAATTCCTATTACTTGGATTATAAATGAGTCTGTGGTGACACTAAAACTATTATTAAAAGAATTTTATATAAGAGTCAATTTTTCTCTCATTTACACTTGGAATTTCTCCGAGTTTCTTTCAGCTTTGCGCAAACTCGGGATTATACCCACATCACTCTGATACAAAGAGGAAAAGTTTTCGAGTTTCTGATAAAATCATTTGGGTTTGATGACCAAATTAGAAAAAGAGTAAATGGTCAGAAAAATGATGGTCTGTTGAAATGTGAGCATTCTTGTAAATAAAATCATCATAGTTTGAAAAAGGTTTTAAACGTTTTTAGAGAATTGTATAATTTCTTCGGGAGGAACGAATTTTCAGAATATCAGGAATAATAAGAATACCGCGCTTCTTCTCTATTCTAGATGTTTTGATGATGCAATACTGGGGAGAGCGTACGCCAGATGGATGCACAGATAGTCCGGATCGCGTGCGGAATTTTCCAGATATTTTGCAGGGTCAATTCAAAAAGTAGACGATACAAGCTCTTGCAAATACTGTACTGATTTCAACTCTGTTTTCCCCAGCTAGCGTGCACCCTCCCTTTTGAACTACACGTACCCTTGTGAATGTACATTTTTAACGTGCATTGTAATGGGGAGTGTATGTTAGAATTACGGTTTTTTTACTATTGCGAAAGGGGTTGATGGCTATTGCTGATTATAAAGAACAAATTTGTACTTAAGTACAAATGTTCTAGAAAGAAAATTATTTAAATTGTCTCTAGGTATCAAAAATACCCTATTCATTTATTCTCCGTTGAACGAGAGTGTTTAAGACTATAGCAACCAAGGCTTCGGGATCTATCTGCGCATATCCATCCGTGATTCATAAACAAAGGCGTACCTTCACTTTTATTCTGCAGGAAAAGAGTTTCTTAAACTGACCTGCGAAATATCCTTTGGAATTAACAAAAGAATTGCTACCTAACTTAGAGTTAGGATGATTTTCAAAAGACGTTTTATTACCTTTGGGAGTGCTTTGCTCGTTTAGGAATTTCCTGGAATTTGTATAGTAATATGTACGGATATATTTGTAGGGTCTGTAGTCGGATTTAGTTTAGGATTATTTAACATAAATGGGAAGAATTGCAAAAGTTTTAGGAAAATTTATCTGAGACATAAAACGAGGAATAATTCTGATAGCAATTTATATAATAAATTAATAAATTGAATAGTAAATTAATACCTAGAATTTTATACCTATTTTTACCTTCTAGGTATAAAAGTTTTCTTTTTTTCTTGTACATTGTATAATGTATAACCTCTCTTTAAAAAAGTTCCATTAAATTTTTCTGTCAACTGTAATAGCAGTTTTTTCTGTACATAAAATTCTGTTACTGGGACAGTAATAGAGTATTCTAATGAGACGTCACAAGTCAAGAAGGGTAGGTTCTTTTGTCAGGAAGGTTAGGCTCAGACCATTTTTTTACATTTTTATATAATATGTACCAAAATAGGACGTATTATTGTAATATCATCCCGTAATATTAGTAATATTAAATGTAATATCACTATGGTATTCAAGTAATAATACGTGCTACTTGGGTTTATATTCCCCGACAATTATTTAATTAGTATTTAGAAGTCAAATAAACAATCACTTTGACAGAAATTTCTAACGTATTTTGAATTATTCACTATTTTTTTAGCATTTAAAAATAAAGTTGATAACTGATTAAAACTAGGTATGATTAATTGATTATACTACAAAAACCTGAAAAAACATGTCTTATCTTTTGTCTTTAACATTTCAAACAAAAATAATTCTAACTTACTTTGAATTTTTTACTACACACAAAAAACAAAGTCTTAAAATCATGATTGGATACTTTTAAGATTTGACTTAAATTAAGTCGAAAACTGAATTAAAGTGCAAAAATATCTAAATAACAGACATGTCGAGTCTTAAAGTGGAAATTAAGTGTTAAATATCCTGGTTTCTAGTTGACGATGCTTAAAACCAGACACAGTTGAGCTGTTCTATCACAATATGCTTACGAAGATACTTTTCAGCCTTTCCGGAGGCTTAAAAGTAGTCCTGACCGCCTGACGTCACCAGAAGGGTCTTGCGCATGAGCAAACATCATATGCTAATGGCGATGCGTCCAGTGTACAAATTTCGCGACGCGATAATTTTGGACAATTTTGTAGTGAATTTTTGTGTTTGTGGTGCTTATTTGTTTGAGTGATGTAGACAATTTTCTTCAGAATAATGAATTTGTGCGTGATTTGTGATTATATGTATAAACAAACTTCTAGTTTATTTCAGAATATCTTGTGAAATTGTCAACACATCTCTGCTAAATTAAACTGTTAAATATCATATAATTTCACAAGATATTTGGGATTTTATAAAAAACTGTAGTTAATTTACAGTTTTTAAATATAATACCAAATCACACATAAGTTCTTAAGAAGGATTTTTTAAAATATGAATATGCTTTTATTCCTAAACCATACAGCCATTATTAGATAATCCATGAGATTTGATAACTATTTTTTAATTCAAATGTAGGCTTAATTTCAGCTTTCTTAATAATTGACAATAGAATAATACAGTATAAGGTTTGAAATTCAGCCCATTTATTGGCTTCAGCATGAATTTTAGTTTTTAGTGTTGCTTTTTTTCAGCCCACTGTGTGTATTAAAAGAAGTCCAAAATTTAGACTTGTTTTAATACTTTGTTTTTTGTGTGTATTTTTTTGGCATTTAAAATAAAAGCTGATAACTGATAAAAAGTAAGATTATATAATACAAAAACGTGAAAAAACATGTCTTATCTTTTGTCCTTAATAATTCAAACAGTTTTTGATTGGATTGTCATAAAAACCACTTTTTATTAAAAATCCCAATAAAACGTAGTGTAAATTTTGGACTAAGCCTAACTTTATTGACAAGTGACGTCACATTAAAATACTCTTAACTTAAGCTAAGGTAGGTGGCGCTACGTTCTATGTCGCTTAGCATTCACTAGAAAAACAAAGTCTTACTTCGTTTACAGCTGAAACCCAAAATAACTGAAAATCAGCAAATTTTTCGGGTTAAAATCAGTTTCAATACATTTTATGGCTCAAATCCAGTCGAATTTGAGTCTCATGTAAACAATACCAGTCCAAAGTGGGCTTAAATCAAAACTTCTTTTTTAGAGTGTTGCTCAATATGCACATGCGGAAAGTGTTTTATGACATGAACGAATATGGCAAAGCGTTCTATATCAAATTACGCATGCGTAATAGAGTTTTATGACAAAAACGCATGTGGAATAGAGTTTTATTAAAAAACACATGCGGAAAAGTGTTTTATGACAATTACGCATGCGGAATAGTGTTTATCACAAAAACGCATATGGAATAGTGTTTAATGACAATTTTACACATGCAAAATAACGTTTTATAGCAATTACGCAATGCGTTATAGAGTTTTTTAAAACAACGCATACGGAACAGCATTTTATGACAATTGCGCATGCGGAATAGAGTTTTACGAAAAAACAAATGCGGAATAGCGTTTTATGTCAATTACGCATGCGGAATAGAGTTTTATGAAAAAACGCATGCGGAAAAGTGTTTTATAGCAATTACGCATGCGGAATAGAGTTTTACGAAAAAACGCATGCGGAATAGCGTTTTTGAGATAAATCATTAATGCACATGCGTAATCATCATAAAACGCTCTTTAGCATGGGTTTTTGTCGTAATGTACTACTCTGCAAGCGTGTTTGTCATTAAATACTATGAATAAATGTCGGAAAAACACTTTTCCGCATGCGTAATTATCATAAAACTCTTTTCGCATGTGTTTATTTATAAAACTTTATTCCACATGCGTTTTTGTCATATTACACTATTCCGCGTGTGTAATTGTCTTAGAACACTATTCCGCAGTCCTAATTGTCATAAAACGCTATTCCGCATGCGTTTTTTTTATAAAACTCAATTTCTCATGCGGTTTTTCATAAAACTCTATTACACATGCCTTTTTTCATTCTGCATGCGTTTTTTCATAAAACTTTATTCCGCACGCGTTTTTGTCAAAAAAGTATATTTGTAATTGCCATAAAACATTATTCTGCTTGCGTATTGTCATAAAATGCTGTTCCGCATGCGTTTATTTATAAAAGTCTATTCCACATGCGTTTTTGTCATATTACACTATTCCGCATGCCTAATTGTCATAAAACGCTATTCAGCATGTGGTTTTTCATAAAACTCTATTCCGTACGCGTTTTTGTCATAAAACTCTATTCCGCATGCGTAATTACCATAGAACGCTATTCCGCATATGTTTTTTATAAAAACTTAACTAGATGTAATAGCTTATTCGCAAAAATTCATATATAATCATTTTAGGACGTGCATAAAAGAAAACAAGGACAATGCAATCTCGGGTTTTAACTGTTATATACAAATTCAATTTAATGTTCAAAATCCATAAAAGAAAAGAGCCTTCGAATGCCTTTTTTTTTAGATATTTTGAATTTGAAATTAAATTTATGACAGTTAGAAGTCGAGATTACACTGTCCTCGTTTCTAAAATGTATTTTCTAGAGTTATTAACATTTTTATTTTTGGAAAAAGTCATATTATATTAAGAAGAAATGTGAATACCCTCATGATTTTTTGTGACAATTACTTATCATTTCTTGCAAAATTACGAGAGGTGAAAGCTGAGCTCTTTTAAATTAAGCAACCAATGTGGAAAACTTACTATTGGCAAAACATTGGACCAACGCAACATTGGATCCACTGAATGGTAGAAGCTATGGCGTCTATAAACACCAATGTGAATAAAATTTGTATTTCTTATTTCTAATATTCACCCAACAGTTAGCAGCTGCACATTTTTAACTAATTCAGATTCCGTGATATTTTAATTGGATTTGGATATATTTTATAAAAATAAATTTGTTTAAACATGCATTGAGTCTGTAGCTGATTGGGCGAGTAAAAATGTTCTTCTGCTTAATCAAGTTAAAACAAAGGCAATTGTATTTAGTCCCTCAAATAATCCTTCTTTAGATTTTCTGAATAGCCATACACCAATATGTATTGGGGGGGGGGGGGGGGGGGTAATATAGGGTATCAAGAAACAGTCAAAGATCTTGGCTTAGTACTTGACATTGACTTGTCTCATGTTGGTTAAAGGTCTTATTCTTCCTCTTTTTGATTATGGGTGTCTCGTCTATGATCATATATTACTCACGATCTGAATGATAAATTTGAGAAGGTTTTTAATTCACGCATTAGATTTGTATTTAATGCAAATAAAAGGTGAACATATTTCTCCCTTTAGAGAGATGAAACTACTGGCTTATTGAACGTGGCAAAGATAAGACACTTTTTATGGGTAATTTACTTAACTTGCTATTGCAGACTAAAAGTTCGTGAATGTTTATTTAATTGCAGTCAAACCTCTCCTAATAAATTGCACGATACTTAGAAGAGAGTCTCGATTATAAGTTTTCTTCTAAGAATTTTTCAGATGTCCCACTACCGGTTACAATTGAGTCGACACTTCGCGGAGCACGACTAAGAACACGACTGCTTTGAACTGTGATCAATCCGCGAAAAATAATGCTAGAAAAATTTCCAAAACAGATTCGGAAAGCTTATAATATTTCTAAAAAGATGATCGGTACTCAAAAGCAATAGATTTAATAGTTTTTTAATTGTCGAGTTCACGCGCTGATTTGATCGAGTTGGTGGTTGCGACAGTATCCTTCTTTGTCTACGAAGAAGGTAAATAGAGAAAGTAGATAGAATGACCGCCTATTCGAGTTTCTCAGCTTCTCTTAATAATTTTCTGCAGGCATTGCCTTCAAACACCTCTGCATGGTGTTTGCCAAACTCTTTGATCGAGCGATTTAGAAAGATGTCGGATTTGCCATCACACCCTAGGTCACTGCATTTAAAATAATGGACAAAATTGTTAATACATGTTTTTTGAATAAGAGACTTGTTCCGATTGTAGATATAAGAAAGCTGATTAAAGAATTGCACAGCGCACTGTTAAGCACAATTTCTTACAACCGAAACCCTGAAAATGCATGATCTGCTGAAACACTTGACACAGGGCTTATAGAACTATTAAATATAATACCAAAAGTTTAGACTTGTGGCCTGAGCAAACCGGAGAAGCGTCACATAGAGAGTTCCTAAAATTTTGTGAAAGGAGAAAAATCAATCTTATTAATGACTCTTTTTATTTACAAAGACTGAGAGATGACACCGTTGAGTTTTCATCTCTTCATATTCGAAGTGTAGATATTGGTAGTACTGATTTCTGTTCATCTAAAAAGACATATATTTATTTTTCTGTTAAGTCATATTTTATTTATTTCTATTTATTATTGTTTAACATATTTATTATTTCTGTTTGTCAATATATGTGTACGTCCATATGAAAAGGGCCCAGGTTGTCGACTTTATTTATCGAGATATTCGCATTTTTTTAAAGAAGATTCAGATTTTCGAAATTTTTTTTATTGCTGAAAAACAAACTACGTAATGTTCTTCGTCGAATCATGCATTTACAATAACTTTATAGTAATTAAAAACACAAAGAAATCTTATTTTTAATTTTAAAAATGCATGGGCGCTAATGGAAATCTTGAACTTTAAACTCGTTTTTCTCAAAACTAGGATTTTGATACTTTTAACTTTGAATGCTTATAACTTTGTGAATTTTTCGTCTAAAGGGGTCCAAGACCTCTCGGAATGTTCGAAATTTAATAAAGAATATGGTCATATAGATAAGTCCAATAATGCCAAAGTGGGCCCTTTTCATATGGACGTACACATATATTATTGTATTATTAATATGTGTCTATTATTATATTTTCTAATGTAAACAGTAATTAATCTTTTTCATAAACAAAAATCATTCCTAATATATGCTGTACGTATTTAATCATATGTTGATTTTTCAATAATTTTAATAAAAATCTTATTTCAATGATATCTTAAAAAAAAGATCAGATCAGATTTTCAGAGGATGATTTTAAAGCATCTGGAGAAATCTGGATTCTTAATGAATGTTTATAATGTGAACTGTTTAAGAAAATTTATGAACAAACAAAATGAATCATTTAAAAATAATTAATAAATAAAACATAAACATGTTAAAATGTATTATCATGGTTTCTTAATAGAGAAGTTTGGATTAAAATATTCAAAAATTTTTTTTTAAATTTTCTTTAAAAATTGAAAACAAAAGTTTTTAAGATATTTTAAAAACGGTTCTACCTTATCCCTATTTTTACATTTTAAGGACCTTCATAAAACATTTCGGATACATCTTGAAAATGTCTTATGTTTAGTCATTAGCAGTTCAAAAAAAAATAAGTTAACGTTTTTGTACATCAAGCAAAATTAAATTAAAATATTATGTTAGACATCTAATTTCATAGTTTCAAAAACATATCACGAACATTCTTAAATATTAAATTGTTTTGAGAACTTTTATGTTTCAACGTTTTGAAAACGTTTTTGGAACGTATTTAAGATAGTTTAAAAACGTTTAAAAAGGCTGTCACAGATTCAAAGAATCCATTACCACTAAGAGTGCAATATCATTAACTTATGGATACAACCATAGGTATAGGAAAAGAGATGAATTGCACAACAGCTTAGGATAATTTCACAGCAAGCATGTAAGGCAACAATAAGCTTACAATCACTCTAAAAACAAGTGTCTTATTTTGTCCTCACTTTTAAGACATTTTGGGGTGTCTTAATATTAAACCATTGAGATAGTGTCTTAAAAATGCCTGTAAGACGCTTTCTAAACGTCTTATGTCTTAAAATTAGACACTTGTAAGACACCTGTTTTTACAGTGATAAGATTAAATGATCATTAATAAAATAATTGATCGATTGTTCTTGCAAATTACTTATTTGGGTCAAAATTTCTCAAAGAAATCAATGTTGGTCTCGGGTCTTTCGATTTTTATGAAACTTGGTAAAAATGTAGTATTATATGACAGAAGTTTTGCCCAAAAATATTTTTTGAAAATTTTCAAAATTGTGATTTTTACAGGGTGTCAAAATTTTAAGTGCCGTTTTTTTTCAAAAACGAATATCTTTGTGGCATTTTAATAAATTTTGTTCATATTTATGGCGTTTATAAATAATATACCAACACTTTGAACATAATATACTATATTTTTTGTACATTATATAGGCCACTGTCTATTTCAAGATTCAGTGTAAAGAGTATTTTGATGTTAAGAATTTTTCACGATCATTGTTTAGCTAAACTTATTATACTTGTCCATACATAATGAAGAATTTAACCGATATCACCTATTCTATCTAAAATAAGAATAAGTGAAAATGTATGAATATTAGAAATTTTGTATAAAATTTAGGGTCAACTGATCTATTTGTTTTGTGATGTGGATATATATTATTTACTGGTATCTTGAAGTCAGTGGCATGTTATATAGTCTGATTCGAAGAAGATGTTTGGATCTTGAAGAATGCATTGATGTTATTGTCAACTCATTCATAGGTTGAAAATAATGTTTAATATTTCTGTTTAACATATTTCTTTATGACTTTATACATATACACGTGCAAAAAACGTAAAAAAAATTTAATAATTACATTGAAGCCTAAATAAATTTCAGTAAATAGTGGACTAACTATATTCAGTAGTGCTGTACTGGGCCGAGACCTGTTATACTGGAGTGAATCCTATTAGTGGATCAATTGATTTCCAACACAGCATTCCCTATATCATACATGTGCAGTTTAGAAATGAGTACTAAACTTCTAACCTTTGAGCGCAAGTGGTATATCTACACTTGGTTAATATCGCGTATCTACAAATCCCTTAAAGGCTATGTTGCAGGGCAGATTGCACTAAAAGTAGTCTCTAAAAGATTTATAGATACGCGGTATTAACGAAGTGTAGATTCCCGGTATTGAAGTAGCTCCGACGATATAATTCAGCGATTTTAAACTGTAATGAGTTCAAAATATTCAGCACTGGTTTCCTAAAGTTCGTCTTGGAAATAAATTGCTTTAATCATAGGACTCAGTACCGTTTCCCGAATCCTGATTTTTCTGCATTCAGTTTAACATTTCTATCCTATGCTTAAATATATATTACCATAGAGACACATGAGGAATAGAAAAAGTGGTACATTGCTTGATACAATGCATAATCTTGATGTTAGAATATTAATAAAATAGTTCCAGACAGCACAACATCTTATAGTAATCTCACTGCAATCTTATAACACATATTAATGAATTTCTCTAGAAGCTGAAAATAAGCCTTAATAATGTCTGCCTCACAGAGCGCTTACACAGTTTCGTTTTTTTTCAGAAAATTATATATTTCTCAGGCAAACTTTTTTTTCGTATATAAACACCGTGCTCTATAATACCCCTTACCTTTCTCTAAAAGAGGCTTATATTTATATCTCATATATGTAACTCTCCAAAAACTTTGTCTGAACCTGCCACTGTAACATCTTTCCATAAAAACTATATTATTTTATTAACAAAACGCAGAAGCATTTTTCAATGCCTCTGTTCAATGTCAATGTTTAAACTCAAACAGGTATTTGTAAATTTAAGGCAAATTTTTATGATTTTCTAGAACACTTAACTTCAATAAAACCCAAATTTCCATAATTGGCAATTTTTTTAGTCTGTTTTTTTATTTAGTAACAAGTGTTTGAACACTCAGATTTTTTTGTATCAGAAAAATACTTCAAGCTCCGAGCGGTTTGAAAGGATATTGTATTGCTATACGGATTATAGACTACTCGACGTTTGAATAGTTTTTCTGGTAGAAAAATCACCTGAGTGTCCAATAGGGTGGTCTAAAAAATTTAAAGTCGAAATTTTAATGCTCTATTCTTTAGGGAGTTCTTTAACAACCCCATAGGATTGTTCCATGTCGAAAAAAATACCTCTGTTTTTGTTTAAATGAACAAATATTTAAAGGTCGCTCAAAGCGTTCATGTATTTTACATGGAAAAAAAACTTTTTCGTAGAAATGGTATAGAATCCTTGTTTTTTGTGGAACCCATAAAAATAGTAAATATTTTAAAATAATTAAATAAACAATTTGTCATTATGATTTAAGGTCTCCTGAAGAGAGACAGAGGTTGGCGATTGAAAATTATAGACTTTCAAGGATTCTATACCATTTTTACAAAAAAGTCTTTTTTTCCATGTAAAGTACATGAAAAACATAGAAAAACATAGGACAATCCTAGGGGGTGTGAACATTAAAGTTCTGATTTTACTTTTTTCCTATGCATTTTTGGACCACCCTAGTATCCAAAAACTTGTTACGGAATAAAAAAAGTGACTAAAAAAATTTCCGATTGTGGAAAAAATACAATACTTTCATTCTCTTAAATAATTTTAAAGACTGTTAATTATGAATTTGAACTATAATGATTCAAATCGGTAGCTTAGAACCGAAGATAGTATGGTCTCAAAATGTTAAATATATATACAGGACATTCTTTAGACTCTTTAGAGGATGGATTGTAGGTCCCTACAAGGATCATAAATATAAGAACCTTTGTGAGAATTTTCAATAGAGGTACGAAGATAAGAAAGATTTCGTTTCAAAAAGTAATTATTTCATTTAATGAAACAACAAAATACACTTTATTAACTTTTGTACTCAAAGAAATGGTTTTATCCATGCATAGCAGATATTCCTGCTAGAATGTATAATTCAGTATTAACATTCTTCTCACATATTTTCCTTTTGCGTCACTCATATATATATATATATATATTGTCCCATATCTATAAATAGGGTATGCTGAATAGGGTTTGTTTAAAAGAAAATGAAACAACAAAAATTAGTAGCTTCTACAAAAGAAGTAATAATAAGACTGGTATATATATATTAGCCTATACTGATGACAATTTTACAACGATTGGTATTTTTCTATAACATTTGATGCATTGATTTCAATCTTTAAGCAAAATCTATTGATGCATGTGCTAGATATTTTCAAACAAATTAAAAAAACTCACTTAAATTCGTGAAGATCATTGATAATATGTAAAGAATGTAATCAATAATGTTAGAATATATCGTGAGTACTTTTCCAGTCTGATGTGAGAGCTGTCCAAGTATCCGCAGACTTGCGCCTTGGTTTATCGTCATACTTTATATCAGCCGCCATTACATAATAATGCTCAAAAGTACCTATGAAAAATCTCGACTCATCATTTAAATTCACATTAATTACTTAATTCAAGTTTTTACTCGGTTTTTACATTCTCATCCTAAATAAGCAGGTATTAAATTTGTCTGATTTTAAGCACTTGTCAATTTCCCCATTTTTCGACGTTTTGATATACCTCCTCATTCCGAAAAAATGGGTTTTACGAAAGTGTCCGTCTGTCTGTCTAGACAAAATTTTGGGATCGGATAACTTAAGTAAAAATTTTTGGATTAACTTCATCTTTGATACTTTTTTTTCAAGGTCCAAACTAATTAAAAATTATTGTCACAACAAAACACTTGACACAAAAATACAACATAAACGAGAATTGTTATAGTAATTTCTAAATTATTATTGTAGCTATTTTGTTTTGTACCGGAACATGAGTAACATGACGACAAGCGGGCTAGAAAATTTAGTTTCTAAACAAATTGATGATTTAAAGACAGAAAGAGGTGAAGTTGACTATGCTTACGACCTACCGATGCGATGTCAAGTTTACTTCTCTCTATCTTTCAATCAACAGTTTGTTTACAACTGAATTTTCTAGCCCGCTTTGTCGGCGTATTTGGGTATAAAACAAAATAGTTCCAAGTGATTCAGAAACTACAAATATAGTTATATGTGTACGTCCGCATGAAAAGTCGATATTGTTTTTCGAGATATTCGCATTTTTCTAAAGAAGGTTCAGATCTTCGATTCATTTTTTATTAACGAAAAATAAACTACGTAATGTCCCACGTCGAATCATGCGTTTATCATAACTTTATCGTAATTAAAAACACAAAATAATCTTATTTTTAATTTTTAAAATGCATGGGCGCTAATGGTAATGTTTAACTTCAAACTCATTTTTCTCAAAACTAGAGTTCTGACGCTTCTGACTTTGAATGCTTGTAACTCAGTGAATTTTTCATCTAAAAGGGTCCAAGACCTTTCAAATGTTTAAAATTTAATTAAGAATATGATCATATAGATAAGTCCAATAGTGCCAAAATGGACCCTTTTCATCCGCCATATTGGATCCGCCATTTTGTTGGATACGTCAATGATTTATTATTATGAATGAAAAATCTTTAAATTATGTTTATTTTATTATTCAACATTGAAAGATCCAATTTCAGCTAAAAAAACAATAAAAATTTAAAAAGTACTTTTTTAACTATTTTAATTATAAAAATTAATTATTAAAGTTTTTATATTTAATTGCAATGTAGCTTAAGCAATATTTTTCTAATTTTGATGTTCACACTTTTTTATTATAAAATTATTCCTATTTCATCATTACATAAATTCACAATTAGGAATTGAAATAAATTTAAAATCTTAATATTATTTAATGCAATCTTATCTGGTATTAACACAAATATAAACATTATTTTCGCGCAGCATGTTACTACTATAACTCCAAAAACTGTAACAACCTGTCCCAAAGCACGAAGGTGAGGTTGATTGAATTTTCTAATATTTATTTTGTTGTTTTCAGTAAAGTCTATTAGCATGGTAAAGATAGATACATTTAGAATATTTATACTCAAAATAAAAATAATAAAATAATATTATGTATTAAAAAATCAAAATTTAGGAATTTCATTTTACCTTGTTTACCTGTCAAAACTGACGCACTTACAACTAGCCTGGGAATTTGTACTTTTATTTATTCTTTGTTCGTACTGAACAAAGTTTTGCTAAGAATATGTCTTTTAATTTATTATTTGTTCAAACACTTTTTTAAAGGCAGTAGATGGTTTTGTTAATAACAGTTAATTTCGCTGCGGGTAATTCTGGCTAATTCGTTAAAATTTTAAAAAACCCTGTGCAGTAGGGTCGACATTGCACCATTTGTCATTTTCCCATTTGTCATCACTGCTGGATTGTTTTTACAATCTTTTCTCTTTAAAGAGCTGTATTTTTAAAATGTTTCCGAATTTTCTTGCGAAACTTTATGTTTTGAAAATCAGAAACTGCTGCCAAATCTAATGATGGTACTTCTTGTAAACAGCGTATAAATAGAGACGATAGTGCTCTGGATGTTCACTCACTCTTGATATACCTTTTTCCCGATTTGCAGCATGTTTTTCATCATCAAGATTACCTTTGTGAATTGTTATGATAAGCCCGCAGTCGATTGCTTAATCGTGCAAAAGATTTCGAACTTTTTCTAGAATCTTTAACACCAACAATAATATTATTGTTTTTCCATCAGAATGTTTGGAATATAAATAGCCGCATCGACGCATGAATAAATCTTTTTATACCTTATTTTATGAAAGAAATATTATCATTGAACTTCTTAAGATCTTCTAATTTATTCCTTTCACAGACAATAAATAATAGAAAAACGGAATTTCAGCAATTAAGTGAAGGACACTTATTGAGGCTATATCCACTATGTCATTATCCTTTCGAAATAAGCGTCCTTCCGGCTATAAATACAATCTATTGCGAGCTATTACTTTAACAGTAACCTGCTTTATATATGTATTTAGCTTTAGATTATAAACAACGCTTGAAATATTTTCGATGAGCTATATGATAGTTGCCTTTTGGTTTTAAGATACGTGTTCTCATTCGTACAGAAGATTATATAAGTTTGTATTACTACTTATTGCAATAACGATTGTTGAAAGATATTTATTTTCAGTTCAGCAACGGATAATACTATTTCTATTATACGTGGTTTTCTTTGCAACGTATAATGACTGTTTCTTTAATGATATAATCACAAGATACGAATTTTAGAGTCATTGATATTTTTTAAGCATTGTTTACATGCAGAATTCTTCAAATATATGTATATATGTACAGGTACACAGATAAGAATATATCTCAAGCATTCTTTCTCAACTGGATTATCTATACCTATTCGTCCCTCATCTAATTTTGTCTAAAGGCTTTCTATTTTATAGCTCAAGCTAATTCTGCTAACGTCAGTTTAATTCTGATGCTGTCCAGCCCTTTTGGGATTTCTGAATGGTAAACTATAACGGGCTAAAATAACCATAAAGTATAAAAGAATTGTTTGTTTCGTCAAAAAAATAAAATCAATGATCAATTAGAAATTATTAGGAAATACAGCTAACTTTTAGCTGTCGTAGCAAATGTATTAGCTCTCCTAGCTAATATTTATAGCTGTGGTGACTAAATAAGTATCAGGTAGATTTTTTAGCTGCATCAGCTAACTTATTTGTTTCCGAGCAGGACTAGATAAACAAAATTCCTGCTGGAATATTGCCTCAATATTACGTTCAATTTTAGTATTTTCAACTGGGTTGGTAAATATTTAGAACAAATTCTAGAAAAGTCGTAGGGTTTATCTTGTAATATTCACCAAGTTTTACCGAACTTAGTTGTGTAAACGGTTGTGCACGCGGTATTCTAGAACGGTTATGTAAAATTCTCTGAATTCATTTTTTCCATGTAGATGATGACTGTATCCATCAATCCTAAATAGTTATGTAAAAATGACTGAATTAATTTTTTCCTTCTAGGACTTTTACTATAAAAATGAGCTAGTCGACAATTTTCACTATCATTCTCGTATTCCTAGGGATATCGTAGGATATTCGCTGTTATCAGGGTTAATTATAAATATCTTAGCAGTAGATGGTATAACAGTATATTTAATCAAGCGCTCAGGTTTGAATCGGACCTGCGCCATGGAATCTGCCGAATCCGGAACGAACCAAGCTAAACTGATCCGAGCAAGATCCATATAATAGGCACGTGATAAGGAAATTTCTACACGAGTCGCTATACAGCTACACATACATTGACGGATGTTTTTCACTATATGCACTTTTTGTCTATATCTTATGACTTTGTACAGTATACAAGGAACATCGCGAATATTCAGCTAGATATCTTAACTCAATTCAAATATTTCATAAATTTTCTTAAAGTAGTTCTCTTTAAACGATCTTATCACTATATCACAAACCAATAGTTTGCCAATACGTTATGAATCATTTTATTAATGATTCATATTAATGATTATCACAGTATTAGCCTGACTATACATAGTAATAACACACTCATCGGTTTTCATAAGAATTTATTTGCTCTCAACATGTTTCAAAGACAAATATACGCAGTTGCCTATTGCATGTGTCCACGCGCTTTTTTTATGTTCTCGTAAACAATTGAGCATATGCGCAAGTAGACATAGACGTTATACAATGGCCTCGACAATGTCAAAACAGAACTCAATTATTTTCATACTTTTAAGTATAAACACCCAAAACATGACCTTGACTAGAGAATGTCTTATATCGTCATTTCATAGTGTTCTTCAGATATCCATAGTCACTATTAGACAATTTACAAATATGCCGAATGACTAATGACCTTTGACTAGTATCTCATTTCGCTTCTTGTCCTAAAATGCATAAAGCTGTATTGACACCTTATTTTTGTTCTTCCAGAGCTGACTATTTATTATTCTTTTTACCTGTTGACCTATAGTGTTTCAAATATAACTTACAAACCTAAGTGTTTAGTTAAAACACACCCATTGTTACAGACATATAGATCTGGAGGTTTATTATTTATGATTTCAGAAGGCTTATGTCTCCTTCATAGCAAAAAGTTGTCAAAATATATCAATAATTCAGAAAATACGGGGTATTCTCCTGTTATTATAGGAGGTGTGGGTTGGTATGCTCATTTGGATTTCAGTCTCATCAAGTTTAGAGCATGTATTCAAGCCTCAAACGCATAGACTTGCTGGAGCTTCAGACCTAGTCTTGGAGGGATTGGGCGCATGGTCATTTGCTTCGGATGAATTGGAAAATTTCCACTAGCGCTCTCTCATTCTTCCCAAGCGAGGACACGATGGACTCGTCCAACTCGGATCCCCTCCGAAGCTCCGCGTTGAACGATCTACTCAGGACTGTAGTACAGAATTTCAGGGCCACAGTCCAGTCTAGAATGATTGGATCTCTTCAACTAAGTCTGTTGCTTTCTCACTATCAAGTTACTGCAAAATAAGGATTAGATGAAATTGTGGCGTAGAGAAACATAATTCGTCCAAAATGCACACGTAATCTGTTCCGTTTATGTGTATCATGAATCTTGTGTATTAAAGTTAATTGCTGCTTTGGCTAAACTGATTTTAGTGTCTCGCTAGAACATCATTTCTCGAATTGTTCTTTGCGTCTGATAAGGAAATAGTATTAAAACATGTAGAATGTTGTTATTTATAAGAATCAGGGATATTTTGTTAGATGGAAACAGAAGTTGATAGGTTAATTATGCTAAACCAAATTCTAACGATAGGGTCTAAGTTTGGGCAAATATTGTCAAATGAGGTTATCAAATATAGCAAATATTGTCATCCTGGTTACCAATTTTAATTTTTAAAATTTGTTACGACTTTTGTTTAACTATTATGAAGTATTTTGTTAACAGAAAAATACGGATAATATGGTTATACGTTTCGTTACATTTCTTTATTGAAATAAATCCAACACATGGTGATGACTACTTGATTCTTATTTAGAACCTACGAGTTTAACTTAATAAATAGCTGTTTAAATCATTTCAAGATAAGCATCCCAACAAAACAAGATATCACATAAAAAATAATCCTAAAGTACATCTTTGGTGGACTTTCGCTGATTGTAATAAACAAATAAGTTTTTTAGACGGGACAAGATAAACAGGAAGTGTTTAATGATCAGTAAATTTTGATGATATCTTTTACACTTAACAATTTTTAATAAAGGTACTACGTGCCTTATAAACATTATCTTTTTTATCGAAAGTCAAAAATAAGCATTGGTTGTGGTTCGGGTACCGAAAATTCCACTATAAATGTCATTGTCAGGGTCCATAAAGCTTTATCGGAATGTATAAATTTCCGCTAGTGAAAAAAGATTCATTATAAAACTTGCAATTTTCAAGTCAGCTCTGTATTGGATTTCTATAGCTAAGAGTGGGTAATGGATTTTTTAAAAATAACCACATGGGTGATAATTAGTTGTTACAAATTCATTATATCTATACAGAACAAAATTTTTATTTTTATTGGATTCAGAAAATTTCCTGAATATTGTAATTAGAATTGACCTTGTTATAAAAAATTATACACACAATATAATTGCGTTCGTTTGACGGGTTAGAATAATTAGTTGACTATTAAAACTTTATTAACTGGTTTAGCAGGTATGGGTATAGTTTATCTTGAAATAAAGATGGACATTGTTAAAAAGCATTTACATAATTGGACATGTAATAGGGATTTTGTTAAACACATTGTGTGCGCTTGAGTATAATTATAGAAGAGTAATTTACCTTAGGGACAGGGTTAAAAATACTATACCACGAAAATAGAGGTGATTTTATAAATACTTAAAGGAAACATGATCAATCAACATTGGTAACATAAACAAATCACCTGTGGTTATCTGTTAAGAATTTTACTCTCTAAATATGGAATTCGGCTAATACTAATTGAAATTTAGAGTATGAAATTGCAATTGAATTATAAAATTATTAGTCTTAATGCGTTTTAAGATGGTCCGCTGTATAAGACGTGTTCCTTTATATATACTTAGCATGATATGGTATACAGTAAAAAACCATTATCTCAATGACCTAATTAATTTAATTAACTATTATTTAATGCTTTATCACAAGGGAAAAATATTTAAACACAAAGTGTAAAATTATTCAAAGTGACCGAAAACAGTTATGTAGCTTTGGCTGAAAGTAAAAAATACTTCATAGTTCATACACAGAGAACTTTTAGTTGTCTTAGCGGATATTTAGCTATGACTAAAAATGTCAGGTAACTTTTTATTGTGAAATCCGTATTTTTAAAATGTTCAATTTCTCAGAGGCATTCATTCAATAAACTCCTTTTTTCCTGACGAGTCATTGAAACATGTACCTATAATGTACCTATAATGTCGGCACAAAAACTCTGCCCCTGAGAATTTGTCGATTTTGGAGGACGATAAGTTAAATAGAAAAAGTCGTAGAAATGTAAGGTATGTACTGAAACATTGGGTGTTTATTTGCTCTTAAAATGATATGCATAGAAAATTTTTTTCGAACTATGGACTCGCATGTCCAAAAAAGTCATGCGAAAATAGCCATTTATAAAATCTTTCTACTTTCAGTTGTTCCTGTGTTGTTAATAACAAGGCAAAAAATGTGCAAATTGTATAGCTGATTAATTGACATTTCCCCTAAATACAGAAGTTTATGCGATTTAAAAATATTAATATTTTGAGATGTTATAAACATTTATATTCAACCTTCCTATTTCGGTTCTAAATATAAATAAAGATTTCGAAAAGTTTTTTTTTTAAATATCTTATTAAAAATTACAAAAAATTGAAGTTAACAAATTTTTTACTTAACTTTTTTAATTGCAAGAAAAAGAACAATTTATAATATGAATAATGGGTGGAAAAAAAAATAGAAAATTGAGTACAACTTGTCGTTCGTAGACCTGGCCAGCAATAAACCACAGCTGGGATTTGGGAGTCATGAATGCTTGGAAAATAACACTTGCCTCCGAGACCTTAATAATTGATTTTCTATTGATGAAAAATTTACTGAACCTACTTTGACAATTATGAGTCGGACCTAAATTTTTACAGTAGTTTTATAGGTTTTAAATTTTATAGGTATTATAGTCAATTTCATAGGTTGTATAGCAATAAGGAAAAACTGGAAAAATGTAAATCATTTGAATCAGAGATTTTCTTCCAAGAATATGGCATTGATCATTCACTGAAGCTTCTAACCGATTCAGAAAATTGGTCACGATTTCTAAATCGGTTAGGAGCTTCAGTGAATCATCAATGACACATTCTTAGAAGAAAATCTCGGATTCAAATGATTAACATGTTTCCACTTTTTTTTTATTACTATACAACCTATAAAACTTAGAACCTATAAAACTACTATAAAACTTTGTCAAATTAGGTTCAATAAAATTTTCATCAATACGCGGAAAAAAAATCTTCATCTGGAACAGCAATAAGTTTCACTGAAACAGCCATATGTTTCACTGGAATAGCGAAAATTTTTACTATTTTAGTGAAACATATCGCTGTTCTAGCGAAAGTAATTGCTATTTCAGTTGAAGATTTTTTCCGTGTAGGAAATCACTTATTAAAGGCGAACTCCTATTCAAAATAACACATTCCGATTAAGGATGCCAATCGTCAATTCCCATTCTTAAAATTTTCGATTCATGAAGAAATTTACTAATTGGTAAGTTTCTATTCCTGGAAGGAGTATTATTTATGAATACCTTTTTCTGTACTTACAATCTTCTACATCTATTGATGGGAGCAGCTGAAAATAAGTTGAATTCAATTTTTGTTCAAGACTATTTTAAAAGTAAGGATTGAAAAACGTCGATCCGAGACGCGAACTCGGATTTTCACCAAAGAAGGCAAAAAATCTGACCGAACACCCTGGAAAAAAACTTATTGATAAATTTCTTGGTGAATCGGAGATTTTATGAATGCGGATTAAAGATTGAAATTTTGAATGATATTGAATCGGAGTTGTCTTTAATCAGTGATTTCATGTAGCCGTCCTTTTTTTTCGCAACCTAACCTACAAATTTTTGATGCGTCATGCTAGTCACAATTGTCGACAAAGATTCGGAAAATTTCTCATCAATAGGATAGCCATAGGAAATCACTGATTAAAGACAACTCTGATTCAACACCATTCAAAATTTCAATCTTTAATCTTCATTCTTAAAATTTCCGATTCACCAAGAAATTTATCAATAAGTTTTTTTTTCCAGGGCAGCTACAAAGAGACATACTAAATAATTGATTTAAAAAATACTCTAGGTGAAATTTTATCATATTGTGTAAAATATGATGACACTGGATTGTAGCTGAAAATCGATATATCGTTACTGGAAAAACCCGTATGGGATTCCACATGAAATGGTTTGTTAGATCCCATGTAGAAATTCATGAAGCATCCCTTGCGAAAGCAAATTCGAATTTTGGACAGGATTTGGTGTAAGGATTAAAATTAAATTCTTTCACCAAATCCTGTCCAAAATTCGAGTTTGCTTTCGCAAGGGATGCTTCATGAATTTCTACATGGGATCTAACAAACCATTTCATGTGGAATCCCATACGGGTTTTTCCAGTAACGATATATCGATTTTCAGCTTCAATCCAGTGTCATCATATTTTACACAATATGATAAAATTTCACCTAAAATATTTTCCAAATCGAATATTTAGTATGACTCTCTCTAGCTGTTCGGTCAAAGTTTTTGTCTTCCTTGATAAAAACCCGAGTTCGCATCTCGGACCGACGATTTTTTCCTCACTACTTTTAAAACAGTATCGTCAAAAATTGAATTGAATTTATTTTCTCCTGCTCCCAGTAGATACAAAAAAAGATTATAATCCAAAAAAAGTCGTGTTCGTAAGTGTTCTCCCAGAAATTGTCATCAAGCCTAACTTTAGACGCCAAATTCTCAACTTAGACCTAGCTAGATAAGAGAAAATAAACCTAGCCTTCAAGCCAGAAAAGATTCAGTTAATTCACATGACAAAATGTGAAGAAATTATTTTCAAAATACCGAAAAAGAGCACGAGTACGCGTCTCCCGAACAAAGAAATTAGACCAGGTTAAATCGTTAGGCTACGCTTCAAGTGAACGTAATATGTCTATTCTCTAAATTGTCTTAATTCTTGGAAAAATTCATATTTACAAACAACTCCATACTTTTCTGAAACTTGCAAAAATTCAGTCTAGAAAGAGTAGAATACAGATATTTTAAAACTGAAAATGTTATAAAAAAAATTCGTAGAACTAAAAGACGTGTACGTTCCTGTCCCGGGACTCTAGAAAAAGGAACAGGAGGGGGACCGGCGAATGGAGGAACAAATGGAATGAACGACTATACGGCACAGCGGCTGAGTGCAAAGATGTCCGTTAGTCCATGACCTGAACGTTAGCAGGGAATTGCCTTGAATTTGTATACCGACAATGTTGGGACGCGTTTAGAACAAAGACGTGTTGTTGTACATTAACAGTGTGAACACATTTCTCATAAAAATGGAAGGATTTACTTCGCAGATTCTTTTGAGTGCTCTAAATCCCCAAACGGATCAAGACACGACGACAACATGCGATGGACTTCTTACCATTAAACAAGAACCGACAGAAATAGGGGAAGAAAATAATTTACAATTACAGACTACAGTATCGACGGGAAATCTGATTCAAGTAAGTTTGATTTTTTATTGTTTTAAAAATACTTTAAAAAGTGCTTCTACTTGTTTTGGATTGGATTCAACTTCAAGTTCTTGGAATCTGAGTTAACTGCAACCTGTTTACCAAAGCTTTATTCTCATTTGTTTGAGACTGATTATTTCAAATTTTCGCGACTTATTTTAATTCATGAAAATATTAATCATTCGGTGTTTGTTGATTAATTGAATAACGTTGATTGATTTCTCAAGTGGCTTGAAAAATTCTCTGATGTTGACATGAAGTACATAATTAAAAATATAGGACGCTAAGTGTTTTTGAGATTTGTTTGAAATTCAGGTGGTTGCTGTTTGGAAGGGATTTAATGTACATGTGCTTTTTAATTTAGTCAAGAGTGCATATATTTCATTGTCTCGAGGAGCATTCTAACCTTGTCGTGACTTTAGTGAAAGTTAATTTATTTTAAAACAACCAATCAACAACATTGTTTAAAAATTAAATTGGTAGTTTTGTATAAAGGTAAATTAACCTCAAATTCAAAATATTTGAAGATTACTTTACCACTAATTGAATTAAAAATTAATTTGTGTGCTCGTAAAATTTTCAGCATGTGATATCAATAAATCAATGTCAATTGATTGAAAAAGTTTCTTTCTAGGATATTTTGACGACTTTATTTTACAGAAGATTCTATTTTGTTCAATTGGCTTTTGGAAATAAAACATTTATTTTTTTTGCAGACTAACATCAATATTCTAGTGGCTGAAAAAAGCATTTTATGCATTAAAAGGTGCATTTTATGTTTTTTAAAATATAGATACTGGTCATAAAAAATTGTTTTATACTTTTTAGAAAAAAATGCTGGATTTAAAAACTGTTTTGCGTGTTTTGTGAACAAGAGAGATTATATGGTGGGAGAAACACGTGTATTTACAAAACCCGCCATTTATTCGAATGCAAGTGTGTCGGTAAAACAGAATAACTGAAAATAGAAATCTACCTTAACAGCAATCAGAGCTATACATGTATTTTGTTATCTCTTAATTTTTTAAATTTTTATTTTTTTAAACATTCAATGATAAGGTTCACACTTTAATTTGTAAATAACATAAATCAATATAAATTAAAAACAAATTACTCTTGTTTTGAGAGTTTATTAATTTCTTTTGGTATTATCTATACAAAGTTATGAAAGAAAATCAATTTTAATTTTTAATTTTAAAAAAAATTATTGTATTCTTTAATTAAAATTTTTTTGAATTTTCAATTACAGATTTTAATTTAAAGAATTTAGTTTAATTAATTAATGTTGTTTTTATCCAAAATCGATCGTCGATAAATGAGGCATTCTCTGAAAAAAGCCATCTCAAGTTTTTTTTTTCGTTAATGACACATGTCATAATACACATAAAAACAAATATAAAAAGTAGTGTTTTAGGGTTGTGTAATGCGGGTTGCTATATTATCAGGGGTTGCATTTTAAAGCAGTATAATTTTCAATTGACACTAACTTTTTTCCTAATCATTGAATTTCAAAATCGTATAATTGTTTTTTATGAAGAATTTTCCAAACTTTTAAATTATATAACTATTTTTAAAAATTTAGTTTTGACAAGCAAAATGCAAAATTATTTAATGCAATTTTTTTTTAGCTTGTATACACCTTGCTTTCTCAAAATGCCATTTAAGAGCTAAAAAGCTTATTAAATAAGGAACATTTTTAGATATAAAAAAAATCGTAAGGGGAAGGAGTTGTAAAAAATTCCATTAAAAAATCATTTTTGCATTTTTCTTGTTAAAACTAAATTTTTGAAAATTAGCAATTGTATAATTTGAAATTTTGGAAAATTATACATAAAAAACACCTATAAGATTATCAAATTCAGTGATTAGGAAAAAAGTTATTGTTAGTTGAAAATTATGTTGCTATAAAATTTAACCCCTGATAATATGGCAACCACGCATTACGCAGACATAAAACTCTACTTTTTATATTTGTTTTCATATACATTATAACATTTATCATAAACGAAAAAAAAATGTATACCAATATCAACATAGAATCAAGAAGAACATATTAATGTCAAAGTGAACAAAAATAATGTTTTCGAAAACAAAAGTACATTTCTAAAAAAAATTAATATTTTTAATACCTAAATATGTGTAGAATATAAAACGCTAATACAAACAAGTATGAAAAACTAAAAAAAAAATTTTTTAAATTACCGAATGCCAATATTTTAATATGATACTAAAGTTTATGTTTTTTTTTTGTTTACAAACAGGGGCGGTTCCAGACAAGGTTCTTGGGGGTGTGGGGGCACTCGATGATAAATTTTTTTTTTGCTCGCAAGAATTAAAATTAATGCAAATTTAGTAAGTCATTTGTTTATTCAATATGTATCAAATTTTGAGAAATTTTGGACAATACAAAATCTTTGTAAATTATGAATTCATTTAGGAAATTGTAAAGTGACAACATTTTGTTGTTTTTTTTTTTTTTGTGACTGAAGGAAAGCGTTGTAAATATCAGTATCATATTTTAATCATATTCTACTCTTAACATATTTCTCCGACAGTTATTTTTGAAAAAATCGATTTACGACGGATTTTCTTTAAATTGTAATGAAACCTAGTGTGCCATCTGTCTGGTTAAAATCTCAGTACCCTTTTACGATTCTCAAAATTGAGATATTCAGGTTCGAAATTTCAATTTTTTATCATTTTCCATACAAAATTGGAATTTCGAACTTGAATATCTGAATTTGGAGCATCGCAAGGGGTACTGAAATTTTACCCAAGGCACATATAAAACAACGTTGTCTCACAATTTAAAAAAATTCATCGAAAATCGATTTTTTCAAGTATAACTGACGGAGAAATACCTTAACAGCTTGTTAATGAGGATACTTAGATTCAAATTTAAGAAATATTAAATGTTGCAGATCATTAATTTTTTTAAAATCTACTCAACTTTAAAGATTAAGATACTAATTGAATATGAATTTGCTGAAGACAATTAAATCTAGATGTACGATTATAAAGATTTCAAACCGCAGTTTATATTGATTTTCCTAAGCTAACCTACTAATGTCATACTAGTCAATTGCAAATTAAATTTTAAGGATGGTTTGTGGAGGGGTGAGTTACAAAATATGAAATTTAAAATCCTAAGCAATTTCTCTTGAAATCTGTTACTCGAGGTATGTGAGGTTTTTAAATCCAGATTTTTGTCCTTCAATTTAAGACTTTTTTATTGTAGAAAATACGTCGATTTTGTTGTTATTGCAATGTGAGTACCACTTTATTACTCTGATTCTCAAACTAAACAAATTTAGCCTAACAGCTCTGTAAATCTGAATTAGTTGAAAGTAACTAATTATAAGTTTTTGTAAAAAATTTTTTACCTGCAAAAATACAACTCAACGAATACAAAAATCATATTCCTTATCTTAAAACGAATGGATTGACCTATATAACTTTTATAATTGATCCATTCGTAAAATAATTCATGTTTTTCCATTTTTTTGCATTTAAAATTCTTTGTTTTTAATAAATTCTCCAATTAACTTTTATATTATTAATTTATTGCTTCATCTATGAGGAAGCAAATTATTTTGCTAACTTGTTTGATCTATTATAAAAGTTATATGTGTCAATCGATTCGTTTTGAGATAAGGAATATGATTTTTGTATTCATTAAATTGTATTTATAGCATGGAGAACATTTTTGGCTAAAAACGATTTTTGTTTATGAAAAAAGGTGCTCAAAAAAATTTACTGGGGTATTTTCAAAAATCCCTGTGTCCAAATTTAGATATTCATGAGCTTAAGGGGTAACATCACCCAGAGCCCATAAAAAATAGAGTCTATTTCAATCAATGATTTTAAGAAAACGGTATAGTATAATGATGTTGAGTTTTCTTCATCTTTAAACACATGTATTAAACTAAATTTAAAAATAAACAAAAATTTTTTTTTTTTATAAAATGGTGCCTTTACAGCAATTCAACTCAGATCATTTTTTTTAAAACAACCTTTGCGGCCGGAAGGTTTTCTACCTTTCAGAAGTACCTAGATAAAAAATTCAAACGAATTATGAAAGAGGATGACATTTACTAAAGAAGTACATAGGATATTTACAAAATATCAATTTTTCGCAAAATGACATGACTTTGATGACAAAAATGACATTTTTCGTTAAAAAATCACGGAAAAAATAGTTATAGAACAAAAATGCATTAACCAATCTGAAAAATCCTATGTACTTCTCTAAAGAATAATGTTTTAAAGCTACAGTCCAAATTTAAATTGAATCCGTCGAAAACTATGGGAGAAATCCTTCCGGACAGTTTGAAAAATCTAGTTTCACGAAAAACGAGTTTAAAATTTACAATTATGAAAACAGATGTTACCAGTGTAAAACGAGGATCTAAGTTTACAAAAATTACTACTCGGGGGTTTTCAAGGTTACTGATTACAGATCCGATGTCAGTTTTCAAATATTGAACATGTTTGGGTGATGTTACCCCTTAATAAGTCATCCAAATTTTATTGAAATCTATTCAAGCGTTCTCGAGATATCCTGTCGACAAAAAACGCTATACACACACACATACATCTGGGCATTTGCTTAAGAATGAAAATTTACGCTTTTTAGATGAAAATAAGTGGATTTAGACTATTTTTGGAAAATCGAAAATCTTAACGATTACAAATCTTCCTCTATGAGAAAGCAAAATAGTTTAAATTTGACTAATTGAATTAGTAAACAGAATTTTACTAAATTATTAGTTATTTTTACATAACCTAAAATTGAATTTGACTAATAATTAGTTAGTTTTTACTAAATGATTAGTAGACATATAACTATTTTAATTAGTGACTGAGTTTTTGTTTAACATATATAGCCAACTAATTGTAAGTGGACTTAAATAGTAGTATATAATACCTACACTGAAAAATTTTCAAATGTAATTTTTAATGTTAATGCATTAATATTTCCAAAAAAAGTGTAGCGATCTAGGATATGACAGCAAGACTAACTATTTTAACTAAAATAATGTAAGTTTATTCGCCTTAAAAACTTTTTCTTTAAATAATAAATATTTTGACACCAAACTTTCTGGAATTACTTAAAATTTTATTAAATACATTTTTTGGGTAAATATGTTGAAGTAAATACATAATTTAGTATCTGCTTTAGCGATAAATACGATTGTAAGTCTATTTGAAAATTATATGATCGATTTCTGACCAAAAACCAAAAATTCTCTAAAAAGAGTTTTATTCTAAGAGGAATGTGTTTCTGAGAGACAAAAAAATGTTTTCTTTCCAAAAAGATTAAAGAATCGAATTGTGTGTCTTAGTAAATAAGATATCTAGTTTTTATCCTTAGAAATATTCTGGTGAACTTGATACCTTCATTAAAAGTACATGAAGTTAAAGATGGAAATGCGCTTCATGCTGCAAAGGCTAGATTTTTCGTTTCGTATATTTTAAAAGTATTTTTGCAGAATGACTATTCCACTGTGAAACAGAATACAAAAATGTTCTTTACAAAAATAAAAATTCCAGCTACTTTATCTATTATTTTGCATACTTAGCAGTTTTAGAAAACGCTGAATACTGCTCTGGTATAAAATCTTTTAAATACAAATGTACAAAGGCAGCTATCAGTACACAATGTAACGTAGCTTAAAATTAAATTCTTTTGCAAGTTGTTTCTGGATATCTATCTCTAGAAAAATGAAAAAGTGTCAAGAACGACATACTGTTAAACAAGTCTCAAAATCGCTTATATGCATGCAAAAATTTTCAGAATGCAATTACTGACTGCAAAATTTGAAGAAGATAGTCAAGGCTTCCTTATCTTGCCTTAAATAGATCGATTTGTCATCTAGTTCTGCAATTAACTGGCATAACCATATTTTAATTTTGCTATAAATGGTTGAATCATCTTTTCTCGCCTTAAATTCTTAAATGACGAAGTTATTCTTGGACTTGTTTTAAGTGATTGTGCCCATACGGCATAGTGCTTCCTATGACTGCACCAATTTCTCATCTTACCTTAAGTGGTTTTTCCTTTTACTTCTTCTACGTTTGTCAAATGTATTTATGTACTGCAAAGATGCATACATCTTTATGCAACACTTGATTAGCTTTTCTTAAATTGGTGATTTATTGATCTTCCCTCAGTTTACTGGATCACCTTCTGTTCTTATCTTAACTGGTTGCTACAGATTTAATATTAATATTTCCGAATCAGACGACAGTGACTGCATTATTTTCTTAATTATCTTATTTTGTCCTGATCTGTTATTGTCTTTTGTTTTTATTAATACCAGAGATTGACCATTCTTGATTCGGAAATATGATACCAAAATGATTAACAATTCAAACGACTTCTAAGTATGTAATTTTAATCTAAAATGACACATTTTGAATTTAAGAAATACCACATTGGATTGTTTCTATTTTATTTAGTGGAACATTACGCTTTCACATCTCAGTATTTTTTTACTGTACTGTTAAAAAATATAACATATGTGGCGTGATCTGAGGAAAAGTACTTTAGTTCCGTAAGGTACTTATCCTCAGATCCGGCCTCATGAATTCTGAAAATTCTTCAAAAATAATAATTAAACTCTTTATTTCAGGCTCCCGAGATGAATCCTCAACAAAGATATCAACATAACAAATGGAAATTTAAATTAAAAGACTGCTCGGTTCGTCTGGAAAGTTGCGACAAAATTTGGGAGACTTTGAAAGTGATTAAAAACCTCCAACTCTCAGATCCTAGTGAACAGAACAATGAAAAATGCGCAAATGCATTCAAAATAGCCGTTCACAGTCAGCCAAAGCCCTATACACCAATGCAGTATCAACCTGTCCTCGGTAATGGAAACTCATCTTTGCCCAATTTTCAATTTGCCATCAAGAGTTGGAAGAGATTGTATACCTGTACCTACTGTGGGAAGCAATACGTTGACAGTCGAAGTTTAAAAGCTCATCTTGTCAAACTTCACAATATTAATTCTGATCCAGTCCTTGATATTCCAAAACCTAAGGAAATTCCTGTTTCTAAAGAAATTCCTCGTCCATTAGAAATTCCCCGTCTTTTAGAAATCCCTCGGACTAAGGAAGTTCCTCATCCTGTGGAAATTTCGAGGCCCAAAGAGATTCCTTGGCCCAGAGAAGCTCCTCACACAATGGTTTATTCTACTGAAATGAGCAAGGAGGATGCTGCGAAGCCTTTTGTCTGCAACACTTGTGGCGTGAGATATGCTGACGGCCGATCACTGGCAGGTCATTCGCTTCGAGTTCATGGAATTCTCACCGAGTATCATGAACGGTGGTTGGCCCAACAGGAAAACCCTAATGACTATACCGTTGAAGATTTACTCAAACGACACTCGTGCAACTCTTGTGGCAAAAGATACAGTTGTACGAAAAGTTTGCGGTTGCACTATTTAAGAGCACACAATTACGTCTTGCCTTTGATGCGCGGAGGACGGCGATCCACTTTTATCCCACCTTCTTCGACTACCTTGACGCACACGGGTGACTTACAAAAGCACATGAATGTCTGCACCATTTGTGGAAAGAGATACACCAAAAATTGGTACTTGCGTGTTCACTGTCTTGAAGTTCACGGAATTCCTATGCCATGTGGTAAAATGAAGAAAAACTTTAATCCTACCATCCGGGTGATAAAGAAGGAGATCACCGAAGAACCAGAAACTCCTGAAACGCATAAGAATTACCATACAAAACCAGCTTTGATACAGGCCAAAATGGAGATGCCGCAGCCAGCAAATTTAACGCTACCGATTGTTCCTGCTAAAAATTTGTCGAAAATGTATCATTGCTCGGCCTGCATCAAAGAATTCCCTACTATTACAAAATTGCGGACACATTCACTTGCTCGTCATGGAATTGTTATACCAAGACTGCGTAAGCCGTACAAAAAGGGTAATTCTTCTGGTTTGAACACCCAGACTGATTCTAAAAGTGAACTAATGATGGATTCAACAAAAGTGAATTCACCAATAGCGAATGTATTTAAGAATGAGCCAAGAATCACTACACCAAAACAAGTGAGTTTAGATCGTTACTTCAAGACACCTCCTAATGGACGAATGATCGTTAATAAAGTCAGTCCAATTCTAAATATTCCACAGAATATAATCAGAAAAGATAATACAGCAATTGAAAAGTTTCCTGTAAAGGAATTGCCAGTTGAAAAACCACCTGTAAAGGAAATCCACATTCCTAAGGAAATTCCCGAAGTAAAGGTTGCTCCGCCAAAAGTGCAGCAGGCAAACTTTATTAAATGTTCCTTGTGCTTTCGGAACTGCAAGGACATTAGAAAGCACTACATTGCTTATCACAAAATTCGCTATCCTGAAACTAATGTTATGAAGGACTCGTCAATTTGTGCCGGTGAGGTAAGCGCGAGTACTTCACCTGCACTGGAAATAAAACCAACTGTTCCGAATGAAGATTTGTCTATCCCAGTTGTTCATAAACCACCTCCGAGGAAGAGAAGACGCAAATTGCTGACAATGGCAAAGAGAAAACGACGCAGGATCGAAAATGTAGTTGCTGATGAAAAGTTACCGAGTTTAGTTAATCAGCCAGCAGTAAGTCAACCGTTAACTGTTCCAACCCAAAGTCCTGTGTCGGAAAGTCCGAAGCCTGTAACCCAACCCGTGAATTTATCGTTAAAATGCACTGTCTGTGGAGGGTATTATGCTAATCCTAGAAGTTTACAGATACATCGTCAGAAACACAGAAAGAGGGGAGAAACAAAGGAGAACTTCCATCTTTTTAAGAGTCACTACAAGAATATGTGGAAAAATACATCTCCGCCAGCTAAGGAAAAGAAACCGATTTTGAATAAATCGGCAATGAATCTCGAGTTGGATGCTGATACTGGGAATGAATCAAGAACTTCTGAAAGTACCGCTCCATCATCCACATCAGAATCTGGGGATAGTGGTATAAAACAAGCGAAGCCTTCGCGGAAGTCCTACAACATAAGTGAAACTACTTGCGAATGCGGAAGAGGGTTTCGTGATCCACATACCTTGTTCTTGCACAAGGAAAAGTGCGGTACGTTCCACAGAATGGAGAGAGAGAAGACAGCGTTGGCAAGATCCAGCAGTGATCGAGATTCGGGCATTGGAATTAGTATTACGATCAAAAAGAAGAATGATTCTTATGAGATTGTCAGTCGAGACAGTGGGGACGATGATAAGTCGAAGGATTCCAGTATTTCAAAGGATTCTGATCAAATGTCTCACTCTTCGGATAGTAACTTCTCCAGCACTGTCTTTAATGACAGGAAATTCCTGGATTTGTTATCTGGACAATGCAGCAAAGACCACAGTGTTCTGAAGATTGAGGTAAATTAATATTTTTAGTTACATCTTTAATATTCTAATATAATGCAGTCCTAGAAAAATAATGTCCTTCAAATAAAACTAGTAAATAATAGATGATTTTTACAATTCGTATTTTTAACTTTGGTAAAATTTTTTACGTGACTTCATAACGAATAACTCAAATTACCCTTAAAAATTATATATTGGATGTTTCTAAACCATAACATGAACTGATGAGGACATGTAATATGTCGAAAGATGTCGGCTTTTAGAAACATCCATTAAATAATTTTTTACGCTATTTTGAGTTATTCGTTATAAGGCCTCGTAAAAAAATTTATATCTCTGGTTCAGATCATGATATTGAGATAAAACTTATACTCATTTTTCAGAATTTAGTCTGAATGCAGGAAATTTCCTTTAGCTTGATTAAGGGTTTTCAAAAATTGTTTGGTTGATTATAACCTAAGGGCAAGCTGAAAGCAAAGGCCCTTGAATCAGAAAATGTGTTTATAGTTGATGAGCACGTTATCTTTCTCTCTTGTTACTTCATACAATGATTAGAAGTCTTTGTGCATAAAATCAGAAACTGTTAACAATGTAAATTAGTATTTGTCCTGAAATTGTAGTGCTCTCTATATATTTTTAATTTTTAGTAAAATGGAGAAAAGGTGTCAGTTTGAACAAAAATTTAATAAATATTTTTAAAAATTCAATTCTGACAAAAGGTGTACTGCTGCAAAATATATGACTCAGTAATAGTAGAAGTCAAAGAAGCTAAGATTAATAACCAGCTGCTGCCTGTCACAGACAATATAAAAATACTTGGATTAAACTTCGATAAGCGCCTAACATGGATACCACATATAACAGAATTAAAAAATAGCTACAAAGGGAAATTAGGTTTAATAAAAACTTTAGCAAAAAAAAATTGGGGTGCTGATCAGAAAATACTTATCAACGCACACAACGTTTATCGCCTATCACAATTTGGAACTCAGAATATCATTAGGAGCTTTTTGCTCTAGTCCAGTTCACAGTATCCTAAACGAAGCAGATCAACCACCCTTTAATATTAGAAGGCAAAATCTACGACTCATAACAGCATCAAACCTAGCCTCCTTATTAAACAATCCCACTTATGACACGACTTTTATAGGAGTCTATTTAGAGAAATATAGCAAAATACCTTGATACCTTCGACCTTTTTACCTTCAAATCCAAGAGAACCTATCCTCAATAAATTACACTATAACAAAAATATCCCACAGCAGACAACATAATTTTCCCTCTTGGCAACTTTTATTACCCTAAGTAAATCTTGATTTACAAAATCTAAATAAAAAACAAACAGAAATTTCAATACACCAAATACTTTTCGAAGAATTAAAATCAAAATTCAAAAATTATTTTCACATATACAACGCTGGCTCTAATAGTTCTTCTCGATCCGGATAAGCTATCCACCCTGCTGAGATTAATCTGCAATTTAAACTATTGGATAGTTATCCAATTTTTAGATGTGAAACATATGCCATTCTGAAAGCTCTACTTTTCATTGATAACTCAACTAAAAAAAATTACATCATATTTTCAGACCTCCTCAGTGGTATTGAAGCAATAAAAAACATAACAAAATATGATCACATCATACAACTCATTCAAGAAGTATCTACAAAAATAATTGACGGTGGGAAAAAGATCACAATTGCCTAGATTTCATCTTAATTTACTATTTTGGCTATATTCATGAATTTTTTGTGGATCACAAAAATTGATTTTTAATTCTTCCTAACGATATCGTATACTTATAATTTTATGCTTTTTCGTTTTTATAGACAGATGCTACGGGGTACCATATCTGATCTTAAATATACGGACAAGAATCTAGATGGTACGGTGTAGCATCTCTGATGGTAGAGTGTAACATAACCTCTCTACCATCAAAGATAGTAAAGTTCTTACCATCTATTTCTCTCAGTGCAATCTTAATCTTGGTTTATTCAAGAATATTAAATAACGATATAAAATAGAACATAATTTTTTACATAAATATTTATATTTATGTTTCATGGTATAAATGAATGAAGAATTTGATTGTTTAAAGTAATTGTTATAAACAAATGTTTGCTTAGTAGTTCATATTAATTATATTGTTTAACCAAGATTTAAATTAGTTTATCGACATATAAAAACGAAAAAATGTAAATTGACATAACTTTCTATTAAAAAATCCTAAAACCATCTGCTAAAAATGTTGTGAAAGCTTAGAAACTAGTACTATACGATATCTTTATGCAGAATTAAAAAAAATGTTGTGATCGTAAAAAAATTTATAAAAATGGCACAAATCGACATTTTTTTACCAATAAACCTAAAATTACGAAAAAAAAACCCTGACGTGATGTTACAATTTGGGGATCAGATTCGAGTTCTAGGCAAAAAATTCTACAAGAATTGCGCTTTCCTTTTTTTCAATGAAAGCATTGAAATTTCACAGGCCAGAGATACTTTACAATGCTTCGAGGGACTGAAATTGAAAACAGCCGAAGAAGTTGGATTTCATCTGGTAGATATATTTTGCAAATTTAGTACTCCGTACACTCTGCACTTATTAACAACCTTGCAGAAATGGTCCACGGTAAGCCTCGACCTTCATAAAGTCAAGGATCAGTTGAACGGTCCAATCAGGACACAAGAGATATGCTAATCATTACGCTTTGTTCAAAGTAAAAAGAATCGTGACCTTCATGCTGGAATTAAATTTAGTTTATGAGAAATGCTCGACCGTCCGTAAAAAATTAGCCAATGTGATTCACGCATCTATTAATACTGAAGAAAAACTTCAGCAATATTTAAGCATACATAACCCTGACGATCAAAGTAGGGAGAACACAATAGATGACAATATCAATGTTTGCAAAAAAAATGCATCTGATAATAAATGCCATATTTGTGGACTTGAAGTTGACGTCGATGATCTTTGCAACAATATTGATAAAAATGAAGACCTTAATGACAAACTTATATGCAATGTATGTTGCAAAAGGAACAAAATTGGGGGAAAACAAGGAGCAGTAGCAACAGGCTTTCAGAAACAAGCAGAAAAAATGCTTGCTTTTCCAATGAAAAATTAATACCAGTTCGTATTTCGTCAAATGTGGTATTACATTTACTGATGTGGGTAGAGTCAAGCAGTAGTTGAAGCTGTTACTCCAAATGATCTTCATCGTTTAAGAACCAGAAATGGTGCATTGGAAAGATAGTATGCAAGAAACAAATTAATCATTGCTTTATAATCACACAAGATACGGTTCCCTGGAAATAATTCCAACCCTTAAGTTACATCCTTTGGGTGAGACCTGTTGTAACTTGTTTGGGGTTCATTGAACATTTTCCAAAAAGAAAAAGAACAGTTTGTAGGGCTGATTTTTTTTAATTTCAATTTTTGTGCTTCTCGACAAGCTTGTACCGGAACTAAGATCGTATTTTGATCTTCTTTCTTCGACAGATTTCTTTCTTCGAGAGAACGAACTCTCCGTTATATCTGGATAATTTGAGCTTGAAGCTCAGATATGCAAAGCAGTCACATAGTCAAAATCCACAGCATATTTATATATCTGCCCCGCGATTAACAATATATCCAAACCTTTCCGGTACGTATTCGTTCCCTTTTTGCTCCACGTACATTAGCGGAGAACAGTTATCAATTTTCCTAATGTCTATACCGAAAAAAATGAATAGGCGATTTGACTATGCTCCTAGTTACGAGAGGAGCCCATTAGGAATTTTTTTATTTTTTTTTTTATTTATTTATTATAACTTTCCCCGCAGTCCAAAAGGACCATAAATGGGGTACATATAATTAAAGTAGTACATTTTTTAATTACAGTAGCATTGGTATAAAGCTTAAATATAAATATAACGCTGATTACATTAAGAGAAAGCAAGAAAATATCCATATATTCATTTTTTGCATTATCTCTTGAGCTTGGACCATATTGTTATGGAAATAATTATTCACGATAGTGTTGTCTTTGCGATCTAATAAATTCTTTAAAAACACTACTAAACAAATGGATATTATGTATGAAAGGGTCGCATTTCTTGTTATGAGTTAATAGCATTTTGTTAATTAAATCACATGCTTTGTAAAACAAAGGTTCAGCTGAGATAGTACTTTTATCAACCTCCAACATGAATGGTTCTTCATGTCGAGTTTCCAATCTTGGAGTTTTAAAGTCAATAGTAGCGAGTAAATTGGGAGCAACTATAAAATTATTAATTAATTTAAATATAAATATTACAGAAGCTAATATTCGTCTTTCTTCAAGGGTGTCCACATTAAAACGTTCACACAAAGATAAATAATTTGCACCGCGTTCCGGGTAGGTTCCATCAATCCTGAAGCACAAAAGTTTAAGAAATCGTCTCTGAATTTTTTCAATTAATTGCGAATGAATATGGAATTTTGGATTCCATATGACAGCTGCATATTCAAGTTTAGACCTGACCAAAGCATTATATAGTGTCATTAATGTTTCGCTACTTTTGAAATTTGATGTCATCTTAGTCAGAACTCCCATCGCCCTCGAAGCTTCAGAGACCATCCCACAAATGTGTTCATTAAAAGACAAATTATATGTAAAGGTTACTCCAAGGTCCTTAACAGATTACACTCTATTTATTCAAGTACCATTGATTGTGTAATTGAAATAAACAGGATTTCTAGATTTGCAATAAGATACTATCTGACATTTCGAGAAATTTAGATTGAGTTTATTGTTTCGACTCCACAAATAGATCACATCAAGGTCGATCTGAAGGTCATTTAAATCTTGCTCAATCTTAATTTCTCTGAACACCTTAACATCATCAGCAAAGGAAAGCACTGGGGATGAGACATCATTTCCAATATCATTAACATACAATGTAAATAAAGGCGAGCCAAGAGAAGATCCTTGTGGGACACCACGTAAATCCAGAAAGGAATCCAGAAACATTAACTAGGATCATGGATATCTCAATCAGGATTCCTAGTTAAAGTTACTCTGATTCCTAGTGGGCTCCTCTCGTAACTAGGAGCATAATCAAATCGCCTATTCAATTTTTTCGGTGTGCATCGAACACCATTTGCATAAGAAACTCCAAGGAATTACCCATTGCAACATATCTGCATCTGACTACAACAGTAATCACACGTAATCGTTCAATTTTAGAATTTTTGAATTTTACTATTCAAACTACAATTAAAATACTATCATCGTAAAGAGGATTTTTTTTATTTCGTTAAATAAAAATGAACGAGTTCAACTCAAATGTTGGTTTACGGAATCATAAAAACCAGTTTTTTTTTTAATAAATTCGTTTCTAAAGGCACAAAAATTGAAATTAAAAAACCCACCTGAAGGATTTTGCTTTTTCTTTTTGGAAAATGTCCAGTGAGGAACCTCAAATAAGTTACACTTTCCGGTGGAGTCTATGTGTGTGTCTATTACCAAGAATATCTATAATCAAACCAAAAAAATGTAGGTTTTCGGCTTCTTTTAAAAAATTTAACAATACATTTTTTAAAAAGAATATTCTAATCTCTATTTGAAACAAATTTATTCATCTAAACACATTTTCTGATTTAACGGCTTTGTACAATTACACTGGAATTAAATTTAATCTACTACTTAGATGATTACCTTGAAACAATTTTCATTTGTTTAAACAATTTATGATTTTAAAAACAACTTTTCACTTAGTTGTTCTAGAGTGATTTAGTCTTTTGCAATATTATTTAGTAAACTGCACTAGAATTTAATTATAAGTAATTTACTACATTGTTGCTTTCTTCAAAACAATTTATAATTGTTTAAAAACAACTTTTCACTTAGTAGTCCTTAAATGATCTAGTTTTTTGTAATATTATTTAATAAACTACAACTGAATTTACTTTTTTGTATTCAAAAGTTGCTTTCCTTAAAGCTATTTTTATTTGTTTAAATAATTTATCATTTATTAAAAACAACCTTTCACTATAAACGTCTAGAATTTTTTACATTATCCTTTAATAAACTATATGAGAGTTTAGTTTTTTGTAATCTATTTCTTAGTTGCTTTTCTTGAAATAATTGACATTTGCTTAAACAATTGTTGATTGATTAAAAATAACTTATTCACTGAATACGTCTAGAACCATATAATTTCTCACATTATTTTATAATAAATTACTCCGGAATTTATGAAGTTATTTTATAAGCAAATTAGAATTGTCCAAATAGTAGTAAATAAGTTTGATTAAATTAATTGTTAGTATATAAATTTAAAATTTTAACTTTTTTTTATCACCATTTGGCGTTGTTTCTAAAACATACAAATTGTAAGCAATAGTTTGCAAAAATAATTGATGTTGAAACAAAGAAAATTATTTGAACAATTGAAAAATAGCTTTAAGAAAAGCAACTAAGTAATTGATTTAAAAAAGTTAATTCTGTTGCAGCTTATGAAGTAATAATGCCACAAAGTAGATGATTCTAGTATAAATAGTAGTTTTTCAACAACTATAAATTGTTTTAATAAAATTAAAAATTATTTCAAGAAAACCAACAAAGTAGTAAAATTTATAAAAGTTAATTCTTGTGTAGCAAACAATAAGAAGCATTAGAAAGAAAAGCTGTTAAGTATGAAATAAGATATTTTCCAGAAAATGAAGTCTTAGTTATACTTTTTACTTTAGCATTCCTCTAGATGAAATATATGGCCAAATCTCTGGAACTTTTAAACCTTAATGTTCCTCATACTTTTTACTTTAAGAAAAGCTTTAAATCACAACTAACGTTTACCAAACATTTATACATTCTTTAATGAGATATACAGATCATTGCAGGGATCCCCTTTTTCACCTAATCCGCTTTTTTCTCCTTTTTTTGAAAAAATCACCTAAAACACCTAAAATTAAGATTTTTCTCCCCTTTGACCTTTTTTTCCAATAAATAAGCCTCTTCCCCCACCACCTTGACATTGATTTTTAAGAAACAAAAATTTTTAATTTATATCCTATAAGGAAATTTTCTGGTGCATCTTTTTACTTCAAATAAAATGTTTTTCTATTTCTTACCATTTTTGAAGAAAATAAAAAAAACTGAATTTTTCCGAAAATCATATTTGATTAAAATTTCAAATTCATTTCGTACTAAAATGAAAATTCCTTACTATTTTTTTTTTTTTTGAAATTTATAGGAGTTATAGTTTAAAGAATTCTTGAGATGATAGGCTTATAATAATGCTTAATTATTAAACATAAAAAAGTTATTAATTTTTTTGTTGCTCATTATTGTTACATTAATGTTTGATAATTTTCAACTGCTTCGTTTAACGAGACATTTTTCAGTAAATACAAAGTGTCATATGTTAAAATGTTCATAGATAGGTATGCAATAAAGTTTTCTGGAAAGTTTCATTTAAATAGAAATTATCCTAAACAAAATATAAGCAATATCATATATCAAACGGAAATTTTACAAAAAGCAAATTAAATATGTGGAAGTTTCTGTAAAGCTTAAAAATTTTGGAAAAAAATTATCTACTTTAAAACAAAATTTTTATTTCTTTTGTTCATGAAAGTTAAATATTATTAACACTACACTGAAAGAAAAACAATTTAAAATTTACTTGAGTTTTAAGTATTATTTACTTTTTTACTCAAGCAATGGAAACAAATTAAAAATTGCTGTGAAACCAGGTAATTTTTACTTTGTTTCCTAAGGATAAAAAAATGTCACTTTTCGAATCAAATTTGACGTTCTGTATTTGAAACGAAAATTTGGAGTAATTAAAGAAAAATAAATAATAAATTAATACATAAATTACTTTTCTACTTACTTTTATTTATACTTCCATTACTAAATCTTCCCGAATATAATTAAAATTTAACTTCTAAGAGTTTGACACAAAACGTCAAATTTGTTTCAAAAGTGTCATTTGTTTTTTTTTCTTTTTAGAAAACAAAGTAAAAATTACCTGGATTTATAGCAATTTTTAATTTGTTTCCATTGCTTGAGTAAAAAAAGTAAATATTACCTAATACTCAAGTAAATTTTAAATTGTTTTTTTTTCAGTGTATTTATTAAGTTTTCTTACTTTTGACGATATTTTTAAAAAATTATTGAAAACCTAAACAAATGGTCCAGGGACTTACCCAATATCTATAATAATAATCCACAAGATTCATTCTTTCATTCATTCTCAATTATTTCCTTTATTAATTATTATATTAGTCATTTTGTAATTTTTCATTCAATTAACAGCAATTTTCATAAATTTAAATTTAACTCTTTAATTTTCAACTTATTTCTTTAAGTTTTAATTCATTATTAAACTCGTGAATATGTAAATTTAGACACAGGGATTTTTGAAAATACCCAATCCAATTGTTTTCAGCACCCTTTTTCATAAAAAAAAAAATTATTTTTTGACAAAAATTTTTTCCATGCTGAAAATACAACTTAAATAAGTATAAGAATCATATTCCTTATCTCAAAACGAATCAATTGACTTATACAACGTTTATAATTGATCAAAAATTCGTAAAATAATTCATGTTCATTCATTTTTTTTTTCATTTAAAATTCTTTTTTCTTAATAACTCTTCCAATTACCTTTAAATTTTTAATTTATTGCTTCCACTACGAGGAAGCAAATTAGTTTGCTCACTTGGAAGCGAAATGTCCATGAAATAGATTTAATTTCCATCTAGTTTCAGTCATTTCTTGATTTTTCTTTCAATTATGAACTATTTTCTGAAAATTTCAATTTAATTTTTTAATCTTCAATTTATTTCTTTAATTTTTAATTATTTTCTTGAAATTGTAATACAGTTTTTCAATTTCCATTTATTTTCTACAATTTTTTGCATAATTTTCATTAATTATGGAATTATTCATTATTTTTTTTTTAAGGTATTTCTCCGGCAAATCGATTTTCGTTAGAATTTTCTTAAACTTTGGATAAATGTTCTTTTTTGTATGCTTTATGTGTGGTAAAAATCTCAGGGCCCCTTGCGATGCTAAAAATTGAGATATTTACCTTCAAAGTTTCAACATTTACATGGGAATCATACACTAAACGTATAAAAGTGGCACACTATTATTAATATATGGAAAACTACTCGCTACAATTTTTTCAAAAACTAGTATGTTATAGGGACAAATAAAAGAAATAATATAAAAAAAAAAAATTTATAGGGGTATCGATGCTCATTTTTTAATTATACTAATCTGAAATTCGAAACCAATGTGATTTTCCATTGAATTTACAAGCGAAAGGAAATCCAACGGTCGCAAATTGCCAAAATTCTTTTGTTTGAAGCACATGTGAAGTGTCACGAGACTAACATATTGCTTTAAATTACGTTTTCAGATTTAATTTATTAGTTTTTTATTTATTTGTTTTTATTATTTTTTTTTTATAGTATTTGTGCGGCCCTAAAGCCGGAGAACTACCTTAATAGTTAATTATTTTCGTCATATTGTAAATATTCTTTTAATTATCCTTTATTTTCTTGGAATTTCCATTTAATTCTTTAATTTTCAGTTTATTTCCTCAATTATTTTCAATTATTTTTTTTAATTCCCAAATATTTTCTTTAATTTTCAATTATTTTTATCTAATTTCAGTTAATTTCTCAATATTCAATCATTTTTTTCACTCATAAAAATTGTTTTAGATTTCAATTCAATTATTTAATTCTAGAACTATTCTCTTCAATTCTCAATTATTTTCTTTAAATTTAAATTCTACTTTTCAATTTTCAATTATTTTCTTTAATATTAAAAATTATAGCCTTTTTCTATTATTTCTTTAATCTTAAAGACAATTTTTCAATTATTTTCTTTAATTTTTAATTCCATTATATAATTTTTATTTCTATTCTTCAGTTTTCCATTGTTTTCTTTTACATTAATTAATTCTCGGCTTTTTCTAGTTACTTTTTTAAAATTTTATGTATATATATTCTTTAAAATTTAATTCCGTTCTTCAATTTTTAATTGTTTTCTTCAAATATCAATTATTTTTTTCAGCTTTAATTAATTTATTCAATTTTTATTCTAGTGGTTAAATGTACAATTATTCCCAACAATTATTCCTATAATTTTCTTAATTTTTCAATTTGCAATTATTTTCTTTAAATTTAATATTTCTTGTTCAATTTTTTCAATCTTTTTCAGTTGTCTATTGATCTAGTCATTTTTCGAATTTTGTTGTGAATTGACAATTATTATTTATTTATTTCATTTTTATATTTTCCACATATTTTCGAATATTTTATTTTACATATTATCTTACATATTAAATATTATCTTAAATTTTGTTTTTAAATCTTAATCTTATATCTTAATTTTATTTTCCTTCATTTTTTAAATTATTTTGTTCTTTTGGTATTAATTTAGCCATTTTTAGAATTTTGTTTAAATTTGTCAATTATGTTTGTCATTTTGTAATTTTTTTTTCAATTATCAATTATTTTTTCTAATTTTCAATTTAATTCCTAAATTTTCAATTTATTTCCTCAATTTTTTATTATTTTCTCCAATTTCAATTTTTTCCCCCGATTTTTAAATTCCTATAATTTTCTTAATTTTTCAATTTGCAATTATTTTCTTTAAGTTTACTATTTCTTGTTTAAATTTTTCAATTTTTTTTCAGTTCTCTATTAATCTAGTCATTTTTCGAATTTTGTTCTTAATTGGCAATTGTTATCGTAATTTTTGACATATTTTCTTTAACTTTTCTTGTCTTTCTTAAACTATTTCCTTCAATTATTAATTATTTTCCGCAATTTTCAATTATTTCCTACAATTTTTTCCATTTTCAATTAGTATCCTAAAATTTTATAATTATTCTTTGATTTTTTAAATTATTTTGTTCGATTGTGTATTAATCTAGCAATTTTTTGGAATTTTGTTTTTAATTGTCAATTATTTTCGTCATTTTGTATTTTTTTTTTTTTTCAATTATAAATTATTTTTTGAAATTTTAATATCATTCTTAAATTTTCAATTTATATCCTCAATTTGTTATTATTTTCTTCAATTTCAATTATTTTTTTCGATGTTCAATCCAGTTCAATTTGCAATTATTTCCAACAGTTATTCCTGTAATTTTTCAACTATTTTGTTTAAATTTAATATTTATTGTTTAATTTTTTAATCTATTCTTTTCAATTGTATAATTATATATCCATTTTTCCAATTTTGTTTTCAACTGTCAATTATCTTCGTCATTTTCCAGATATATTCTTCAATTTCGTAATTTTCATTATCTGAATTTCCAAAAATTTATAGTTTTAAATGACCAAAAACAATGCAAAGTTTGTCGCGTGCGTTAATATTGCCAGTTATCTTTATTAAAATCTATTTTGCAGACAAACAGATTTTTCAATTTTCCCTTGATAACACCTTCAAAAATTGTATTTGAAGATGAATATTGAAATTTTCTCCCCAATGACAACTCATGAACCATAGTTTTGAGAAAACTGATTTTTGTTTTCATTTCAGGCCGCTGATGACGATGTTGACGTTGATATCGAGGACGACAGTCAGACGCTCATGAATGAGATTGAACCAGTAAAAAGTAGTGTGCCTCAAGAGGATTCGAAAAGTGGCATCTTGTTGAATGGCAAGAAGAGAAGGGGAAGAGTCGCAAAACAAGAGGAAGACTCCGAAGACATAGAAGACGAAGAAGAGGAGGAAGAGGAATTAAGCAGAAGCATGAAGGAGAATCGAACAATTGACCCATTGGATGGAGACCTCTACAGATGCGCGAGTTGTCTCGAATTCTTTAAAGAGAAGGAGGAACTGACCAAACACATGATGATGCATGAAACACGAGTTATCAGACAAGAGTGCCCCTGCGGAAAAACTTTCAGAGGAGCCCAAAGCTTCCTAACTCACGTAGAAGAGTATCATCCCCTGTGGCTTCAGTGCGGCTACTGTGAAGTATCTTTTTTGAGTAGCAAAGAATACTATTCACACTCCTGTGAAGTGAAGGTACTAAGAAAATTTCAAGATCTTCACGAAATTGTTTGCCATCATTGTTTAACCAAAGTACGCATGATGAACTTTGAGTCTCATGTGAGAAGTCATCATTTTGTGCCAGACAAGCCGTACATGTGCTTCTATTGCAAGGCGCGTTTCTCGAGCAAGAAAGACCGAAAGAATCATTTAACTAATGAGCACACCAAACCTGTGTGCAAAACATGCGGCAAGACTTTACGCTTTGATGTTGCCGCCAAACACGAAGCTTATCACGAGGGTCTCGGGTTCCCTTGTCACATTTGCAAGAAAGCTTTTGGTACTTTGAAACACGTGAAAAGCCACAAACTTGAGGTCCACGCCAAAAAAGAAGCAAAGTGTCCCGTTTGTCACAAAATTGTCGTTCGCAGATCATTGAGGGTTCATCTCCTGAGACACAGTCTTAAAGAGAAGTGCAAAGTTTGTAGTAAAGGTTTCAAAAACAATAATATATTACTCAATCACATTAAAATAGATCATAAGAATTTTTATCCTTTCTTGAAGTGCGACACTTGTAACGAGACTTTCACTTCCGAGAAATATCTCAAGAGTCACTTTGCCCTTGATTTGTGTAACAAAAGTGATGAAGAAGATGAGGAGGAGGATGATGATGATGACGACGATTCCGAAATGGATGAAAATGATGAAAAGAAACTGAACCTACAAACTGAAGAAAAACCTAAATTAAAACAACATTCTGAAACAGGAGAAAAATCTGAAATAAAAGAGATTCTCGAAACGAAGGAAAAATCTCAAGAACAACTTGAGACGAAAGAAAAATCACCAGCGGAAGAAAATCATCAAACGAAAGATGACTCTGAAATGAAAGAAGATTCAAAAATGAAAGAAAATTCAGAAATGAAAGAAAGTTTCAGAATGGAAGAAGATTCAAAAGCGAAAAAAACTGTAGAGCCTGATCGAATCGAGAAAGAGGATGTTTCCGAAACGAAGGAAAATTCCGCGAATGAAAATGAAATTCCAGATGAGATTCCTTCTGAAATGGATGAATCCGTGGAAATGAACGAGCCTTTGACATTGGAAGCGTCTGAAATGGATGCATCTGAATTAGACGAATCTTTCGAACTCGTAGCATCTTCTGAGCCGATGGAGGATTTGGAATCACAAGAAAATTTCGAGTCGGAAAACAAATTAAAGAACGACTCCGAACCAATGGACGATTTTGAATTGAAAGATGATTCAGAATCAATGGACGCTTCTGAATTGAAGAACGATTCTGAATTAAAACCCAATTCTGAATTAAAAACCAATTCTGAATTAAAAACCAATTCTGAAGCAGAAAACAATTCAGAACCGAAGGAAATATCGGACTCGCAGTTGAACACCACTTTAGAAACAAACGAAGAAATAAACAATGAATTAAGTAATGATCCAGATTCAAAGAACGAATCAGAATCAAAGCAAGAATCAGAATTAAATAACGAATCAAAAGCAGAGAACGAATCAGAATCAAAAATGGATTTAGAATCGGAGAAGGATTCAGAGACAAAAATAGTATCGGACTCGAAAGATGAAACGGAAGTGGAAGTAGAAGCAGTTTCAGAATTGAGTGAAAATTTGGAAACAACGCGAATTTTGGAGTCGACTGACACTTTTGAGGAATTTGTTGAAGCGAGAGAAACTCTTGAAGAAGGGACGATTGAAACTTGGGTGGAAAGTTTGGAGGAACAGGAGACTTTGGAGACGGAGAAAAGTTCGGAGCTTGATGGGAGTTTGGATCCAATGGAAGTTTCCGGATCGGAGAATGATAATGCTGAGTCAGACGAGAGCTATGTTTCGGTGGGTGGCTCTGATGAAACGATTTTGCACACTATTCAAGTGGAAAAAATTGCCGAGACTCTGAAAGCTTTAGAACAAGTTGGATCGTAAGTTAAGCGCGGCTTTTATTCATTATCTTATTTATTTTCAAAATGTACAAATTTCGTAGACACGTAAGCTGTAAACACTAGAATAATTGAAACCAGAGTAAGCTTTTAAAGACTCGACGAAAAATAAAAATTTCTTAATTTTTGTTGAGACGCGTGATTAGTTTTTAGAAATCGTGAGATTGAATTGACAGTATTTCAAAATTTGGTGAATTTATGTTCAACCGAATTTGGACAGATTTTTATTTAATAGAATTTTTACTATGCAGAAATGAATTTTTAATTTGAAAAATTTACATGTAACAGATTTTTCGTAAAAAGAAGAATTTTCAGAAAAGAGATTTTTATTAAGAAGGTTCTCTACGTTGATCTAACCTCAAAACTGGAAAATGGCTTTTCATGTCGTACAAAAATATTAGAATTAATTTTACCGAAACTTGTTAAATAATAATTATTTAATATTTTGTGTTTTTTTTTTAAAACTAGTGAAAATGTGTAATTTTCATTCAATCTTGACAAATAATAGTTAATTTTATTCGTTTAAACGTTTTTTACAATTTTTTTTGCTGCTTGTTGTTAAATAATATTTTGTTTACAAAAGATATAAAAAACAAATTTTATTTCTGTAATAACTTCTGAACAACATATTATTTAACAAAATTCAACAAATAGAATTGTAAAAAATGTTTCAAATTAAAAAATGAATTATTATTTGTCAAAATTAGATAATAATGGCAAATTTGAACTGGATTTAAATAAAAAGCACAAAGTGTTGGATAATTATTATTTGACAAGAAATTGCTGAACGTAATTTTTTCTAAAAAATGTACAACTCTATCTTTTAAAATTTGGTAAAATTAATTTTAATAATACACTGAAACTTCACTTATTTAAAGTCTCACTTTTTTGAGGTCGCATTTATTTTAACAATTCGAAGTCTCGCTTATTTTAACTTATTTAACTTGGAAGTTAAAATAAGTGCGACTTTTCTTATGGATTTGCATGTACCGGGTTAAAATAAGTGAAGCTTTAGTGTATTTATATTTGGTGTAAAAAGACATCTTTTAGTTTGAGGTTATGTCAATGGAAAGAAACTCCTTAAAGAAAATTTTCAAATGGTACAATTTAAATTTTGCAGAATTTTTAAATGTTCGAATTTTTATCTGCACGATTTTTCATTTGTTAGAATTTTTAAAACACTAATTCTGTAGGATGTTAATTCTGAGAAATGAATATTCTGTTAAGTGATAATTTGTCATTAAAAACATTGTTTTTTAAACAAATTTTTTTTACATAAAAATATTTGTTTTGCTGAGGCCAAAAAATCAAAAGGACAAAAGAAAAGAAAGAAAGAAAGAAATACACAAAAAAGAAGGAAATCAGTGCAAATAAAAGTGCAGACATATAGAGTTTTACAATAAAAAAATAAATAAATAAAAAAGGCAAATAAAGAAGCGCATACATAGAAATTCAGAAAAAAAAACTGTTTACTCAAAATTTATTAAATTATAGAATTTGCCTCAGAAAATTCGATTGAAGTAAAATTTTATTTAAATAAAAAATCTTTTTTCTACAATTCGGTTAAATAGATATTCGGCCTTATAAAATTCGATCTACTGTCAATTCGAACTAATGAATTTTATTAAATATTCACGCGTCGCTTTTTTGTTTTCTTTCAGTTCTTTTTAGATAAAAATTCAAACAACGTTAATAAAATCAAGGCTAACTTTTTTTTTAATTGATTAATTTTAAAAAAAAATTTTAAAGTTAGTTTTTCACGAATTTAAAGAACAATTGACATCTTGTCGTAATTTGTGACTTATTAACGAAAAATATAAAATTGAAATTAATTTCAACGAATTTTGAAAGAGAGCTTGATAATTAAATTGAACCAAACGTATTATTTGTTTCCAAATTTTTTTTTTTTTTTTTTATTAAAAACTTCTTTCTCTGTTTGTAGTTTCAGTTTCTAGTTTAATAATATTCAACAATTTTCTATTATTTTTTTCTTTAAGGAGGTTCAATCCCCTAACATAACCTCAAATTAAAAATTGGTATTTAAGAGCAAATAACACTACAATTAAAATTTCTCACCAGTTTTTAGATTTGGTTGTATAATTAAAGATTAAGCGAGTGTGAGAAACCACTTTTTAGTTTGAGGTTATGTGGATGATTAAACCGCCTTAATGTTTATAAAAATTTCGCTATTTATAAAAATAATAATAGTTACATATAAATTAACAAAAATAAAAAAAAAACGGATAATTAATATCAGTTTTAATTTAAATCAAATGCAATAAAAATGGTTTCAGATTAAATGATTAAAAGTTAATTTCAGTCATAGGTAAAAATAAATCTGGTTACTTGTTTTTCTCAAAAAGCGTTAAAATTCAATTCAATATTTTTCGTTTTTTGGTCAAAAAGTTACGGGATTACATGTCCTTAATACTAGAAAAGAACATTTTTATTTTTAGTTGAGCAAAAAAGTAAATGGATTTCGACTGAGAGAGTGACAGTGAGTATAGTAATATGTACATTGTGTTAAGGAACTATCAGACAAATAATTTTATATTTTCGTCTATTTAAATAAAAATACAATCTTTAAATCCGTTTCAGGTAAAAGTTTTATTTCAGTTTCAAGTTGCATTTGAATAAAAAAATACAATTTTCTGTTAAACGATTATTAAATTTGAGGTTATATTCTGTCTTGTGTAAACAGAAAATTTTTATTTCTATTCGAATGTAATTTTCAATTGATGAAAGTGCTAAAAATTAAATTCTTTACCATTCCACTGAACTTGTGTAAAATTTAAATTGCTTTTTTTTTGTATTTGATTTTGTTTAATTGTTTGTCTGATGCTTTCTTAAGAAAACATTTGTTGACGAGATAGAGTAATTTGATTATTCAAAATTACTTTAGGATAATGATTTATCTGTTTAGTTCGAGAATAAGTTGTTGAAGTGTAGAATTTGTTAAAGATAGAAAAGTGACGAGACGAAAAAAAGTGAATATATTTATATCGGACATAAAGGACTATTCATTTGTATTCTACCTGCACTGAAATGTATATCCTTGGTCAGTTGTTATTCATAAGATTGAGTTATGCTCGAAGTAATCTTAATTATAAGAAACTACGATATAATAAAATTCTACGTGACCATTTTTGTGTTATGATAGATATGTACGACTTAATATTTATAAGGAATGTGATTAGCGCTGATACTAATGATTTTTATATCAGTCGAAAAGAAAAAAAAGAAGAAACCTTATTTAAATTTTGACTCGTCAAAGTCATCATTAAGACAGGCTTTCGAATAGTTTGTAAATAGTTCTAACTTTAATAAAACCAAAGTAAAATGTTGCTGGTAAAAAGTCGCATGAGAAATTAAAAATTTTTTGTTGAAACTCACGTTATTTGTTTTTCATTGACAGGAAAATTTAACATTAGTTTTTTTTATTCTTTTTTTGAAAACACACAGTCTGCTTTTGAATTAGTGAATGTTATTATTACAAAAAACTCTACAGATAAAAGAAAAATAAAAATGAAATCTTGTTGATCTAAAATTGTTGATTAATGAGAAATAACATTGAGAATAGAATGGATTTTCTGTTAGTGAACCTGCGTTATCATCAGATTTTATTTAATCTTTTTGAAACTCGATATTAAATTTTGCATCTTATATTGTAAATTTTCCAAATTTAACAAAATTTGGTTATTATTTGTTATCAAAATTTTTATGAGAATGAGCAACATGAATAAATATAATAAGTTTCTTATTCAGCTAATATACATATTTTTTTATAAACTTGTAAATGTAGAGGTATGATGTGTAAATACAAGCAGTGTAGTGTTGCAAAAATGTGAAAAGGTGTTTATTTACTTTTGTCCTTTTATATATAGTACTTAATTAAACATTATTTAATTCTTCGAAACAAAATATAATTTTACAAGAGAAATTTTATTGCATAAAAGATAAATAGTTCTATTTTTATATCTATTTTTATTTATTATTTGTTTTTATTCTGTAATTTATTTCGTTAAGTTTTGAAAAACTCAGTTGTACATAAAAAAAATTAGGTCTAATTTTTTTTATCAAATACTAATTATTTAACATTTTGTATTTTTTCTTTAAAGTTTGTGAATCATTGTAATTGAAAATTATTGAAAAAATTTGGAGAGAATGTTTTTTGTAAGCCCATTTATATTCAAATAAATAAATAAAAAACAGAAAATGTTAATTAATTATTATTTGGTATAAAATGTTGTACCAACTTAATATTTTTTTAAATATACAGCTGGGTCTTTCAAATTTGGGTAAAATCAATTTTAGTAACATTTTAATTTTATGTGGGAAACCATTTTCAAGTTTGAGGTTATGTCATTGGGTTAAACATCCTTACTATTTGAAAATTTTGCTTTGTAATTTTTTTTTAGTTTTACAAAATTGTTATAATAATTTTTATTTTGAACTTCATCTCGAATTAATAATTTTTATCTTGTCTCAATTTTCTGACAATTAAAGAATTTGAACAAACTCCATACATAAGTTCAAATTTGCATTTAATCCCAAAATTTATGCAACATTAATTCGATATTTTTCTCAAGTTTTTTCAAAACTAAATAAATCTAATTTTGAGAATTTTTAACAGTAGGTAATAATTTTGTTTATCAATATTGAAAATATTTTTATTTTTCAGAATTTTTACCGACAAATGATAATCAAAATAGAAAAAAAAATTAAAAATATTATATAGAGGTATATACTAAAATGTAGAAAGGAAAATGTTAATAAAAAAATTCAAGAAATTAAAAAGCTGTTTGTATAAGAAACTTTCATAATAATAAAATAAGTTTAAAATCGTAATAGAAAGAAATGTTTTTTTCCAAATTTGTAAAAAGTCTAAAAAAAAAGGAAAAATCAATTTTTCTCAATGGTGCCAATTTTTTTCCTAGCATAATCATATATCTTAAATTATGATACAATATCAAATATTTTTAAAATACTATTTTCACCAGTTTAGAATTATTATTCTTGAAAAAATTAAAAATTTTAAAAATTGAACTTCTGTCACATTTTTTGGTTATTATTTTTCATTTAAATAAAATTATTGTATTTCCAGTTCAATTGAATTTTGTTAGTAACTTTAATTATATTATTTTTAGTTATTTTATTAATTTTCAATACTATGATTTTTTTCTAAAAATTTTCTTGCACTTTTCGGAAGTTTTTCCTTAGGATTTGTTTTTTTTATTTATACTTTAAATAATAATATATTTATTTATTTATTTGTCAATTTACAAAATAATTTGATAAAGTAGTTTCATAAAAATAAACAAATTTACCACCCCCACCCCCTTTGGTAATATAAAAAAAATAGCAATTGATATTTTTCATTTTACTAGAAATACCCAAGGATATTTTTTTAAAAATTGTTTTAGATAATTTTATGATAAAATAATAACTTAATAAATTGTTTCAATGTACATTAATAAACACAAATAACATAAATAAAAAAATATAGAAAATATATTACATTAATTTCAAATCAGAATTGAATATAGATATAATAATTTTCATAATTTTTAAATCATTCTTTACCATTTTAATGACTTGTAATTTTATCATAATTTTCTTCATCTTGGGTATTTATTCCCTTTCTTGAAAATGTTAAATTTTCCTTATAATTTTTATTTTAAAAAAATGTATTATTTGTTTTAATATGTAGATATTTCTTCATAATTTTCTTCTTTTCTTTCCATTTTTTTAAAAGATTTTTATATTTTTGCTGTAATTTTTTCTTTGCTGACTAGATTTTCTTTACTATTCTCAATTTTGAAGCAAAATATTTTTGTTTCTTTCGTGTCTTTTTATTTTTATGATTTTTTTCACAATTTCTTTTTTATATTTTCATTTTTCCATTCTCTCGATTCTTAGTAAATTTTCCAAAAGTTTCTTTTTGTTTAATTTTTATCACAAGATCATAATTAATATGTTTAGCAGTTTTCTGTTTTTTTTTTTAATTTAAGTTTTGTTAATTTTTCAAGGTATTCTACTTTTATTCCCTGTTTTTATTTTTCTAATTTTTGTCCTTTTTCACGATTTTGCTTTACTTTAATTTTTTTTAATTTTACTATTTTTCTGTAGATCATCCCATATAGTTTTTTTTATTTTTTAAATTTAAATTTTTAAGATTTTTGTTTAGTTTTCATATATTTTAATCTTCTATCATTTCTTTAAAATTCATTGCATATGATTTTTTCATATAGTTTTTTTAAAAGGAACAATTGGAAATTTACTCAAGAAGAGGTTATGTTTGAAGTAATAATTTTGCTATTTGATTTATAAAAATTAACTTTTACTGTTTTTTTTAAGACGAAAAGTGACAAACCTAGTTTAAAACAAAATGAACCAAAAAAACCAATATTTGGATAAAAATTAAAGATTTTTGACACTCAGAAACTTTTTAGAAAATTGAGAGAAACTATAAATTTTATTCTGAACGTCAACATTTTTTAATTTTTATCTAATTTTGAGTTAATGGTTTTTGTTTTGTTTTAAAACAATTTTGTTACATTTTGACTAAATAAAATTACATTAAAAGTTTTTTTTTTATTTCAAAAAGCAAAATAATGACTACAAACATAACCTCTTCTCGAGGAGGTGTCCAATTCCGATTCCTGTTTGTAAATAATAATAATAATAATAATAATAATAATAATAATAATAATAACTTGGCGTAGCTTTAATTTTTATTTTCGATTTTACATTTTTTAGTATAGATAATGGCACAATACTTGCTTTTTTGTTATTCTAAAAATTAAAAATTTTACTTATAAATTTCACCTTTTCTCATAACTATAGTTCTTAAATTTTCTTATATTTTTATAACGTTTTTTAAGCCTTCTAATTTTTTGTTATTATTTTTTATTTTTGAAGTATTAATTTTCCTTGTTTTTTTTATAGATTATTATTGTTCTTATAATTTTTCTTAAACTAAAATTTTTGTCAGTTCCGTTTTTGATTTTCTGATAATATAACTTTAATCAAATTCTTTTTATCTCTTTTAATTTTCTTTACTCATCTATTAATATTTTATTATTTTATTTTTCCTTTTTTTTAGTTTTTAATTTGTATTAAATTATCGACGACTTTTTTATATTTGTATTCACTCGTTAATTTTTAAATATTTTTTGAAATTTACTTACTTTTTCATAATTTTTTAGATTTTTTAAAAAAATTTCTCCATTTTTCAAATATATTTTAATTATTTTTTATTTCAATATTAATCACATTTTATTATCAATTTTAACTACTTTCTCAAATTTGAGTTATTTTAAATTCCATATATTTTGATTTATTTTAATATTTTTCTACACTTTACATTTTTTTCCAATTTTTAAATTGTTGTGTTCATAATTCAGCTATTTTTTAAATTTCGATTTTTATCTGCATTTTTTGTATTTTTTTCACTTTTGTACAGTTGTCTTGTTTTAATTACATATTCAAAAAAAAAATTTCTACTTTTTGAAAAATGTTATTCATCGTAAAATGGTTTTTTAAAAAATATTCTGGATCTATTTAAGCAGTGCTTTTATAACTTTTAAATTATTTTTCCATATCTGTTAATTTATTAATTTTTTTATTAATAATTATATATGCACTAAATGCAACAATAAATTTAAGAATTTTAATTTATTTTTACTTTAAAATATTTTTTTTCAATTTAGTAAAAACAAAAATTAGTTTTAAAAAACTACATTTTTATTTATTTGGAATACTTTTTAAGAAATAAAAATAATTTATATGTAAAGCTTTTATATTTATAATTGATGCATTTTATAAAAATTTCTTGAAATTAATAACAATAAACTTAAATGTACTTATTTTATTAAATTTTACCTTATTCTTGATAGTTTGTTTATTAAAATGTATTTAATCTCATCCTACTCATTATATATTACATTATTTTATTATCATGTCAATAATAATAAATATATTCTCTATTTTACGTTTTCTAAATATTTCAAATGCTTTTAAACATTCAAAATGTCCGCGCGCAATTTTTAAGCCAATAGTGGGAGTAGCAAACTTCAGGAAATGACCGCTTGGCGTCTCTGAAACATAGATCCCTTCATCAAAACGGTTCAGAGTCTCCAGGAGGGTGGTTCTTTTGCGCTTGAACTCTCCATCGAAATTACGAATAAAACGAAAACATACGTGTCTTTATTGTTTTTAAAATACGAAACGAGTCGAAAGTCGTGAAAATAGTGAAATGCGCGTGCAAATTGTGGCTTGACAGTGTCGGGAAAAGTGTTTCGAGGCAAAAAAAAATCGTAAGGGAACTATTGGCGAATTGTGGTAGTAGTAAAAACCCCTGAAAATCTTGCTAGCGGGGCGCTCTAGGACGCGTTCGATAAATATTGGGCGTCTCGACTCTCAAGTCAATAAATAAATTGCTGAAAAATTATTTTGACAGCTTGTCAATTAACCGGCCGGCGTGTCATTTGACAGCTAAGGTCGGGGCGTTGACAACACTTGGCCCCCTTATTTTCTAGACTTCGAAATTCAAGTCATTGAGCTCCCAATTCAAAACACCCTCTATTGTGATTCTTTTCTTTTTTTTTCCACTGAGCCGCATTCTTGATTCTTTCTTGTTTTGACTCGTCCACTTTTAATGATTTCAAATCGAGCAAAACCGGTATCTGTCAATGAAATCCTTGACCTATCCAAATCTAGTCTTTTCTCGGAATCCTTTGCTGCTTTGATCTCGTGTAAAATTGCCTTATCGGAAACAACTCGATTCTCGTAATACATTGAATAAGAACTTGGAAATAATAAGTAAATACGAGAAGATGCGTATATAATAAATAACAAAATTGAAGGTTAGTGATTAGAAATTTGTAATGTTTACGGAAAATATACTTTTGGAAATGATAATAATTGGGATTTTTTCGGATCGGAGAAAATTGGAAATAGTTTGTTATATTTTTATTAGTGAGACATTTTTTTGGGTGTTTTTTTTTATTTTAAGTGTTTTGATCTTGAACTCGATTGAATTGAAATAGTTTAAGGGGAAGAAGGGATGATATAAGTAGAGACGAATTGATAAATTCTTGATGGTGTGTTTTTTTATTTTTTGTAATACACGTTTACGATCAGCCTGCGCACTAAGAATGTCGATTCAACGAGGGCGTGTTGGTCGATCTGCAAATAGTCTGCATTTGACAGTTCTTGAGCCCCAGATCAGGGAAATATGAAAAAGGACGGGATTATACATCACCTTACTTTCCGCGGATCTACGTAATCTAATTTTTTTTGTCCAGATCATTTTTCTCGTGCTTGCTTAAGAATGCCTCCTTTCAATATCCTCAATCACATTTCCCATTTTCTCAAATGACTTGAATTTTATATATGGAATTATAAATCCAATTCCTAGGATTTATCAGAGACGGTGACTTGTAAATTTTTGCCCTCTGCACACTTAATAATGACCGGGGGGAGAAGAGAAATAAAATTGTATTAAATTAAAGAGTTTCTTAATTTGGGTAATTATTGTAACGCAAAAGTTAAAAATTGAAGAAGGGAAAAATATTTAGGGATTTAACTGAGGAATAGTAAAAATAATTAAAAAATGAAGAAATTAATTGCAAGTGATAACAATAATAATTGAAAATTGAAGAAAATGATTAAAATTGGAGAAAAATATTTTAAAATCTAGGAAATTAACTGAAGAATAATGAAAATAATAGAAAATTCGAGAAAATATTTGCAAAGTAATAAAATAATTTTTAAATTGTGAAAGATAATTGAAAAAATTACAACATAAATTTGTAATGAAAGAAAATAATTGCAGAATTATAAAAATAATTTTGAATTGAAGAAATTACTGGAATTAGAAATAAATCATAAAAAAATTAGAAAATGAATTAAAAAATAATTGAAAAATGATAGAAATAATCGAAAATTGAAGAAAATAATGGAAATTTCAGATAAATAATTGGACTTTTTGGAATTAATCAACTAATATTCAAAATAATACAAAAATTTTGAAAATAATTGCAAATGAAAAAATAATAATTAAAAATTGACTAAGTAATTGAAATTTGAGAAAAATAATTGAAGATTGATTAAAACATTAAAAATTAGATACAGTAACTTAGATTTGAGATAGTAAATAAAAATTTAGGAGAATAATTAAAAAATAATTATTATATGTAATTAAAAGTTGGTGAAAATAATTGCAAAAGTTTTAAGAAAATGAAAATCGAAAAAAGTCATTGTAGTATAAGATAAATAATTGAAAATTCAATTGAGGAATAGTAAAAATAATTAAAAAATAAATAAATTGATTGCAAGTGATAACAATAATAATTGAAAATTGATGAAAATAATTGAAATTGGAGAAAAATATTTTAAAATGTAGGGAATTAATTGAATGAAGAATATTGAAAATAGTTACAAATTCGAGAATATATTTGCAAAGTAATAAAATAATTAAAAACTGAAGAAAATAATTTTAATTTGTGGAAAATAATTGAGAAAATTTCAACATAAATTTGTAATAAAAGAAAATTATTGCAGAATGATAAAAATAATTTTGAATTAAAAAAATAACTAAAATTAGAAATAAATCATACAAAAATTAGAACAAGAATTAAAAAGTAATTGAAAATGACAAAAAGTAATTAAAAAATAATAAGAAATAGTTGAAAATAGAATGAAATTAAGTTGAAATTTAAGTTATATAATTGAACTTTTTGGAATTAATCAATAAATAGAGATATCTGTTGATAAATAGATAAAAATTTAGAAAAATACTTCAAAAATAATTAATATATCTAATTAAATGGAGGAGAAAATAATTTCAAAAAGATGAAAGAAAATGAAAGTTAAAAAAAATAATTGAAAATTTAGGAATTTAATTGAGAAATGGAGTTTGAGAATAATTAAAAGTTGAAGAAATTGATTACAAAATAATAACAATAATAATTGAAAATTGAAGAAAATTATTATTATTATTATTAATTTGAGAAAAATATTTTAAAATCTAGGAAATTATTTTGAGGAATAATGAAAGTAATAAAAAATTCCAGAAAATATTTGCAAAATAATAAAAAATTGAAGAAAATAATTTCAGTTTGTTAAAAATAATTGACAAAATTACAAAATATATTTGTAATAAAAGAAACTACTTGCAGAATGATGAAAATAATTGTAAATTACAAAAATAACTAGAATTTGAGATAATTAATAAAAAAATTAGAAAATTAATCAAAAAATGATTGAAAATGACAAAAAGTAATTGAAAATTAATTGAAAAATAGAGTTAATAAAAAAATAATTGATAGAAATTAAATTGATTGTAAATTAAAGAAAATAATAAAGTTCTGTAAGAAATAATTAAAAGAATTTCAGAATATATTTGAGATAATCAAGACTACAATATTACAATTATATATTATAATTTTTCGAACTTCAATTAATTTGAAATTTCATTGATTAAAACTTTAATTAATCCACGCTTTGAGAATGATAAATTTAAAAATATTTAAATATTTCTTCAATTTTTAACAATTCTTTTCTATTATGATTTCAATTATTTGCCGTAATTTTCATCTATTTTTATCATTTTTCAATAATTTCCTTCAATTTCTAATAAATTTTTATTATTTGTCAATTTTCCCCTAAACTAATTTTAATTTTGTAAACTAATTTTCGCAAGTTTCAATATTTTTCTTTAATTTTTTTAAATAAAACTTTTTCATAAATTATTTCTCCAATATAAAATTAGTTTAATTGTTTATTAATTAATTTTTAATTTATTTCGTAATTTTTCAATTATTTTTGCAAAATATGATTTTTGTTTTTTAAATTTTAATCTTTTTCTTCGAATTTGCAGACGTACTATTTACAAGTCGCCGCCCCTGAGGTTTAAATTGTTAAAATTAAAATAATTCCAGTTTTTATTCATTTTTATCATTATTATTTAAAGTGAAAATTAATAATGAATAACCAATTTTTGGGTTAATTTTCAAGAAATTAAGCAATAAACTAGTTTTTAAATTTTTTCTAAAATGCTAATTATTAGGCATATTATTCACGAATTTATTTTATTGAATGTAGAAATATCGAGTTGAATTGATTGTTTGAAATTAATTGAATTAAATGGAATAACATTTGGGCGGTGCGCAGACTTTAAAAATAAACTGAAAAATTAAATGCCATATCTTCTTGAGAAAATTTAAATGTCCCTTTAAAGATCCAAGCGGCTTTAAACTCGTTTAAAATCTATTATGACATGATTTGCCTTATTTAAAAGAGCTTATTTATTCTTTTCTCAATTACATAATTTTGAATTCAATTTATTCAGCCTTAGGAATAATATATTCATTTAAATATAATACTGATTTTTATCAATAACTTGTTAATGTAACGAGAATTATTATAGGGAATATTATATATTTTATGTTAATTGTATAAAGAAAATATTTATTCGCATTTTATCTTTATCCTTTTCTACTTTATTTTTTAAAATTATATTTTTTTCTTTAATTAAAAAAAAAATCTTGGAGACTATTACTCTCTAAATCTGAATTAGTTAAAAATAACTTGTTATTAGTAAAATATAACTAATTCTTGGTAAAAAAAAATAAATAAAAAATAGTTAAAATTTGACTAATTTAATTAGTAAATAGAATTTTAATATATTAGTTATTTTGACATAAACTAAAAATAAATTTCACTAATAGTTATTTTTTACTAAATAGTTAGTAGAAGTATAACTATTTGAATTAGTGACTAAGTTTTTGCTTTAAAATTAGTTATTTTTATCTAATTCAGATTTAGAGAGTATTTTTATACCTTAGAACCTTATAAAGTCTACGAGATGTTTTTTTTTATAACTAAAGAAGAATTATTATGTGTTAAAAAATAAAAGTACAAAGGGACGAAATTGATAAAAAAAAATTGTAAGTAAACATTTTCTTTTACTTCATTTTTTCCAAATTAAAAAATTCTGTTTTTCTTGTACAATTAACATAAAATAGATAATATTGCCTAATAAATCGAGTTGGATTTATTAAAGTTGGCCCAGCACGTCTAAGTTTGACCCTAACCACAAAAACACCTAAAAATGGCTAAAATGACACTTTCTGTCTACTAGAAATTAAACCCGACTCTATGAATTGGAACGTATCTAAAGTCAATGGAAAGTTTGAATTATGTCCTTTAAAATTATATTTTAAAAATTGTTCTACGATGATTTTTAACGAAGATATGATATATTTTATTTAAAAATTGTTTTTTTTTTCAATTGTGAAAAACTTAAAAGTTTTAAGTTATGAAGACAAATGGTCAAAAAAAAAGTTTCTTTATTCATTCTGTTTCAAAGAATATGTTTATTAAGGATGTTCAACTCCTTGACATAACCTCAAACTAGAAAATGATTTTCCACATAAAACAATTACCAATTTTTTTAAAAATTAATTTTAGCCAAAATTTAAATAAACTCGGGTCAGAGATACTTTTCTAATGATATTTTACAAAATTCTATCGAGTTTGTTTAAATTTTGGCTCAAAATTAATTTTTAAAAAATTTGCAATTTTTCCAAAATTTTTAAAAAATAATTTTGGGCAAAAATACAAAATAAATTCGAGTCTCGGAGAGATATTCCTAATTTTTAAATAAAATTTCTCTATAATTGAAATTTATAAAATTTGAACATGAAATAATTTGGGATTGATACAATTTATTGAAATTGATAAGAAATTGGTTATAATTATTTTGTATTTTTTAATTTGTTAAGAATTGCTGATATAATAACTGGAAATTTGAATACAGTGAGAAAGTGAGGTGGTGAAGAGAAGGTTTGAGAAAAAAGAAAAAATAGAACAGAACGATTGGGGGTTGGCGAGAAGGGAGTGATGACGGGCGAAGAAGGAAAAGGTGGCGGGGGTGGAGGGGGTACTGATAGTGCTGATAAAGTGATTAACAATGCAAATGTTAATACCAATCATCAAAATGGAGGACCTGAAAAAGCTCCAGTCGTTGGTGGGACAAACGTTGAAACTTTGCCTCGACCCGGAAAACAGGTAATTTTTCCTTTTAAGGTCATCCGCTCAAGCGGTTCTCATTCTATATGATCATGATATTCAATATCTTTTTAATTTCATTTCTTCTTATAATTTGATTTCTAAATAGTATTTTATAGTTAAAATCATTACACAAACGAATATTGTTGATTAAAATTTCTCCTTCGTGGTTATTTGAAAAAAAAAGAAGAATTACTGACCTTGAACAACATTTTCTTAAAAACCGTACGGTAAATTAATTTAATATTGTTGTAAAAGTTGTATTATATCATAGTTTAAAATATATTAATTTCTTTTTTAAATATGTAAAGACATTTTTTTTAAATTAATTAAAATATGGTAATTTTAAGCGTTTTGTTACTGTTTCCATGTAAAAGTTCCGACTTTGTAAATTTATATCTTAAAAACAGAACGGTAAATTTCAATAAAATTATAACCGTGTATGTAAAATAATGCATTTAATATGTCATTAAAATTTTATAAGAATCTGTAGAATTTTTTTTTTTGATAAATCTCCTTAAATGTATTTAAATTTATCTCATAAATTTTGTATTTTATCCTTATATTGTTGCTTTTTTTAACTTTTTAAAATTTTGTTTAGTTGAAAAAATTATATTGTTTCTGAAGAGAATAGCGAATTATTTATCGAAATTGTATATGTTAATAATTTTATAAAATTAGTAAAAAAGTGACTAATTATAACAGAATCTACTAATTCATTTAGTAACTTCAAATTAACTTTTAGATCCGCTTTGAAAAGTGATTTTTTTCTGCTTAGAATAAAATTGATAATTTAGAGGATTTTAAGGATTCGGTTTTTTCAGAATCTCTTTTGCATATAAGAAAATCTCATCTGTGAAAGGGTTTCTTCTTATACGTCTTTTCTTGCTTCGGTGCTCACACATGAAATTCATATATGCTTATAAAAGCTTCAGACTTGGAATCGGTTTGTAAAGTATTTTCAGTAGAAGTTTAATTTCTTTTATTTTTAAATATGTCTTTGACAAAAAAATAAAAGCAATTTTGTCCAAAAGTTGTTAGTCGTATTACTCGAAACAAGGTTTTTTTTAAACAAAATTAAAAAAAAAAATTCTTATCAGAGAGATGTGCATCTTTGCCTTTACATCGACCTGATAAAGAAAATTTATTTAATTTTGTTCATTTCGAGTAGTTTGACTAAAGAGCCATCAGACGAAAGTTAGTGGATTGATCCATTTTATAGAAGGAACATATACAGAATAAAAAATGTTTGAATTTTCTGTTGTTTCACTGAATTGAATTAACCTTGAGGCTCAATTGTTTCAAAAATACTAATAACGTGCACACATTGTTGTTAGTAAGTTACAAGGGACAATCTTTCGTCGCGTGCTCTTCACCAATTATGTTCTTCGTAAACCGAGAGCAAGATAAAAATTATACGATTCGAACAGTGCTAGTCTTTCTTGGGTAGGATCAGAAGGCTCTGAGCTTCCGGTGATCTTCTCCTGGTAGCGGAAATTCCAAGTCGTTGAACGCGATAATTATCATTATAGGGATGACAGTATATATAACTCCGTAGTAGTTATTCCCTTAAACTTTTTGCTTACATTTTATACTATTTGAACAAATATTGTATTTGAAATTGGAGAAATACTAGAAACATTATAGCCCTGTATTAGGTAGAGAAAAGTAACCAAATATGGAATACCATTTTGTTTTTCGCACATAAAAGGACAAATAAGGTAAAAGTCCCGGTTACGGAACAGATTTCGGATAGGGTTAGTTATTTTTAGGGAATTCTAATCCTGAAAAGCATATTACTACTCAAAATCTTTTCATAGTCCATTGTCTATACTTTCTCATGAGAATAAAGTTTTTAAAACTGCATTTTGTTTATAATGATTAAATAAAACTGTAAAAAATCATAGAAATCAGAATGTATGTATTGTTCCGTCCTTATTATGGAACACTAAATTACCCTTTGGTTATTCAGGGTTAAAGGAATAATAATTATTTCATTTATTACATTTTGATGTCTTTCATAAAGGCAACATTCATTGGTTTAAAAAAAAGGATCAATTTTTCTAAATAATCTGATAATTAAAAGTCTCATTTATACACCCTCCTGTTTCATGATAAGCACATAGGTGTAAAAAGCTGTACCAATTTTGAAACAGTTGATGTCGTTGTTTCATAATACAGACAAACGGATACATAACCCAATGTACCGAATATGAAACATCAATTTGAATTAAAAAACAGGTTTAATGTTGACTAAATATATGGAAATGAATTAAGCAACTGTCATTAAATTCTTCAATGTTGATAATTTATCATTTTATTTTACTTAATTACAAAAAATGATCTATGTAAAAATTCTGAATTCTGTAGCAAAGCGTTTCATATCAGGGCATCGTTCCACAATCGGGACTTTTACCTTATTAAAAATAAAAATCTGTTAATCATATTTACATACAAATCATACAGTTGCGCTAAACTAAATATCAGTCTTTTGTTATATTCATTAATTATAAGTACTATAATTTCTCGAAAATAAAATAAACATAAAGTTATCTAATTATGAAATAGTACCCCATATATGAAATACTACAAAAATTATCGAAATTCAGACTTAACTTCTATAATATAATAGAAGAAAGTTCGTCAAATATAAAATGGAAATTATAACTACTTGCTTTAATCACAGGTAGTTTGGATTTACTAAAGAAAACACTGTTTTGCTAAACACGTGCCATAGTGGGTCTTATTAATGACAATTTTTAGTTAGGACGTTTCAAACATAGTTTTAGCTTCTTTTTTGCGTTTATTTTGGAGTCACTAGACGGAATCTCCGCAGATTATTACGTTTTGACAATATGTACTCCATTTTAGGAACATTGTTTCTCGTTAAGATAAAGATGGTCCATATTTGGACTTCACCAACTATCGTCATTTATCATTTGTAACTTATTGAAACTTATATTTATATTGTTCAAATATTATTAAAATGGGCGAAGAGTTTGAATGATTTTGTTTAGAGAGTCTTGTTTGTTGACATTCCGGTATCGAAATTACGTTATGAATGAATTAAATATGATTGAAAAATTCGTTAAAATCTTTAAGGCAAGTGGAATTTCAAAAACAGTTTTTTCGGCATAGAACTTTTCTTTCGATCAAGACAGTTGTGAATGAGAGTTTAAAAAAAAAACAAGTAAATTGGAATCGAAAGAAGACGTTGAAAACAGAGAAGTGTGAAGGTAATTTCTCCATCAGCCTTAAATGGAAATCGGAAACGAATGTTTGTTTTGATAAAAGATCAAAGTGCCGAAACACATTGAAGCGTATTAAATACCTACAAGCCTATTGTCTCAATTGAGAAGGTTGTTAATTCATGTTGTAACTTTTTTTATTGGTTGATGACTGGCAACCTAGCTTCGTGACATTATTGTTGTTGTTATACTCTCTGAGGCTGACGTCAGATCAGGTACTAGAGATACATGCACGCACGCATTTACGACCCTATTCTAAATTGGAATTAGGCACACGCATGCTGACTCAGTTTGGGAATTATTAGAAGGGGAAACAGCAGCAGCTGTCGTTCTCATGAATTCGCATAGTTGGGTGTCATTGGTCTGATCTTTTACTACGAAGGGAAAATTTTATGTCTCTGACCAAATGGTAGAATGTTCTCAATAAACTTCTCGTTTGCATCTATTTTGTTATTTTTATCTGTAAAATTTTGTTTGCGCAAGAAAATACAGTTTGGTTGATAATAATCTATGTATCCGCTTTCATTACATTGTAGTTTTATTAGTTCCATGGAAAATTAGAATTTTCTCTATTTGCCGTGTCGAAAGGTCGTGACATTGCGAGGTTTGGCATTAATGATGATTTCTTCACTTAGATGTGAGGTTGTTGGAAAAAATTTGTTTTCAGTGCCAAATTTTATAAGGTCAAAGTATCGGGTGTAAGATGAATCATTGCTTTAGTTATCATCATTAAAAAAAATTATCTTAAGGGCATGTCCAATGTTATTGTTGTTTTGCAAATGCAAAAACTAAAGCTTGATGTGACAAAAATGATGATTTAAAGAACTAGTTTCTGCAATTTAGTTCTATTCGTAAATTACGTCACACAATTTTGGACAAATTTAGACTCCCTCCTCTTCTCTATTACATTTTTTTATAGTCAACGTTTTAAATTAACATAGGTCATGTTTATTTAGCAGTTATGAGTGTTGGTATCAAAAATTACTACGCGGGAGATTTTTTAAGTATGCCATTATCATTATCAAACACGTTGCATCAAAGTTTCGTTCCTTGTAATTTGTTTGTGATAAATAAATTCGACGCGTGTCAACGAGACGTTGATTTTTATATTCTATCCTTGTATTGAGAAGCCGGTGTTAATGATTGTTAATCGAAAGTGATAGTCGCATGAATCCCACTTCCTTTACCGATTACCAAATGTCAGAGTGTCAAAATTCTCTTCTATTTTAATAAATATAGAATTTTTAAAATTAAAAATACAAAGAGAAACTATACATAGTTGGAAATATCACGGATTTTTGAAAAATTGATCTTAATTTTTATTTTTTCAATTACAATAAAATATTTTAGTGGAAGTTCAACAAGAACGAAAACAGGTTTTTATCGTGAAATTTTATGTTTATTTATTTAGACCATTGTAGTTATCACAACGTTTCGACACTAACTGTTGGTGTCCTCTTCAGGTGCTGCATATCTATATAAAATTCATGACATAGATACAAACAATTAAATAGCAACAAATGATTTGCGCTTTAACAATTTAAAAATTGGGATAGCGATATAGTGTTAAAAAAAATCTGTCAGGTGCACTCTAAAAACAAAATGTCTTACAAGTGTCTTGTTTTGTCCCTTTTTTGTGCGTTCAAGACGCATAGTTGGTTCAATTTTTTCTAATTGAATAATCTGTTTTTAGTTTATTTATTTGTGGTTGTTGTTGTTTTATGGAATCTTCCTTTCATTAATTTTATAGTTTCCAAAGAATATGGTATTTTTTGTTGTTTAATTGATGTACGGATTGGTTTTTAATGTTTTTTTGTCTGTTAAAGAACTGAATAATCTTTTTTGGTTTTGGTTCAAGTCATGCTTGAAAACCTAATTTGATCAATATTAGTAATGCTAATCATGGTTTTGGTGTCTACGCGCCAAGCTACCATCATTTATCCAATTTTGAACCAATATTAGAATCTTGGCTATCAATATTGGTCTAATAGTTTACCAATCGTAAGTTTACCATTGAGAAGTTAGACCCTTGGCCTTTAAAGATTAAAAATGCGCAATATCTCAAAATTCAATAACCATGGTTATTTTCAATTCTTCAGGGAGATTTGAATGAACTGATTCTGTATGATTGTCGGGTCTTGAAAGAAGTTCTTTGTTTCCCTCTGCTTTTTAGTTTTACCTTGACATTAAAATATATCTCGGCGTCTTGTTTATCAACTCTTGGAAAAAACCGGGAACCTATTTGGATGATTGCCAAAGTTGCTGTTTCCCTCGACGAGTATGTATAGGGAGCGCAAACTAGACGAAAGTGCTCAACTCAATGCAGGTCGTGGAAATTGAGGCTTGAGGTTATCAGTTCTTATATTTGCCAAAAATACTTGTAGCTGTTAATTACATAAAAAGGTGTTACTGAAAATTATGCATTCTTGCTCTATACATATGTTTAACTTTTTCTCTCCTATTATTCACAACAAAAATTGTCAACTGATAAAAATCTGAGAAAAATCTATCTATACATATGCAATAATAGCAGTAGATTTTTCTCAGTGTTTGGAACATGATTTTTTAGTAAAGTAAATTTGGCACTAAATTTCATGTCCTCAGGGGATTTTCGGGGTTGCTAATAATAAACTAGTCTGAAGAGGTTATGGAAGATAAAAGAAAGAGATTAAATGAAGCTGATTTTGTTGTGAATAACCATTGGATTAAGAATGCACAAGTTGCTTTTAAAGTGATGCAGTAATTATCTGTGAATAGATGTTGGATTCCCTCGATAAGCTTTAAGCGGTGCTCTCTTGAAGATTGTAGCGTATAGGTGTACGTTTCTTTTTTTTTTGGTTAAAGTCTCTTTTCTAATTTTTTGAAGGACTTTGCTGGTGGTTGGCTATTGTCAACCCTCGAGGCTAGGTACTTTTCATCCACCCTCTTTACATAAATGGAGAGGTATATTCACGTATCCTCAAATAGCTTGTATCTCACTCAGTTGCAGTGCTCTTGGTTAGGGTGGGTGGTTTAATATAACATGTGAGGGTGAAGGCAACTAAACTTTCCCTTATCCAATGTGTAACAAAGAGGATGTGTCACCCTTCAAGAGCAACCGATCCTCGATACCCAATCTATCTATGGGATTGACTTTCTCTCGGAAGCCCAATATAATTCCATTGAATTTTTTATTTTCAATTTACCTGTAGGTGCATATAATAAAGTTAGACGGAAAGTAAAACAAAGAAGGTTAAAAAGTTTCTCTAAGTAAAAGGTGGAAGATTTTTAACTAAATGGAAAAACGAATTGTTGTTATAGGATTGTATAGAGTTGCGAAGAAGAAGTAATAGTACCTGGAGAACGGTAATGAGAACGAGAATATAACAGACCTAAATTCTAATCAAGAATTTATGAGAATGTAGGTTTTTTATTTATTTATCAAATTAAGTCAAATTTTCTCAATCATTGTACGAAAATAGAATCTCTGGTGTCATTTGTAAGGATTTGAATTTCAGTTTTAAAAATAAAAAGTAAGAATTAAGTAAGAATTGAGGAGCACTTTTTCAAAACTTGATAAAAATCCATTCAAAATAGTTTTTCAAAAAATCGACAAACGTATCTTTATAACCAGAAGTGGTAAAAAAGAGTTGGAAATTATTTTGCATCGAAGCGAGATCGACTATATAAATAATAATCAGTGTACCAAAAAACTTTATATTATTTATTATTATTGTCATTTAAAAAACAAAAATGGATTTATTCAGTTTTGTTTCAGCATACTTGATTTTCAAGTATTGAAAATTAATAGAACAAATATAATATACGTTGAAATGTTTCTGAACTACTAAAATCTATATCAGATAGTCTTCTATTTTTATTAGATATAATTTTGTACATTCATAAACATAATAGTTATACTTACCCTTTGAAAATATTTAGATTTTAGGATTTATCAACTTTTGTTTAATTATGGTCAAATTGTCACAGATTTAGAAGGGATATATGCAGTTTTGATAACTATTGAGAAATTTTATGAAATTTTGAAACAAACGTAAATAATCATGTCCCTTGAGTCTGAAATGTATGGAAATCATATGTGACGCTCCGCGAGAGAAGGGACCTATCGCTGAGAAAGCAAACTTTAAAGAATGGACGGGCAAAGAGGAGGAAGAAAAATCGGGACGCTTAACATGCCCATGTTTAAAGCTTCATAACAAGAAAACTAATTGCAGGAATCAAATTTTGATTTTTGGAACTCAAAAAGCAACTCAAAAACTATCAATTGCCATGAAAAAATCAAACTAATTAATTGTTTATTTCACGGGACGGTCGTTCAAAGAAAAATCAAAAAATGCGATATACTTAGTATGTCTAGGTTTGAAGCATTATAACAAAAAGTGTAATTACAAAAAAGAATTTTTGAAACATGGAACTGAAAGAACAACTCAAAAATTGTCTTTTAGCATAAAAAAATGAAAATTGATTTTTTCGGCGATAGGTCCCTTCTCTCGCGGAGCGTCACATATATATCTCATATTACAATTTTTTTTTAGATTTTTTATTTATTTTCATCATATTTCAATTATTTTTATCATTTTTTCAATTATTTCCCTAAATTCTTATTTGTTATTCTCATTTTGTAAAATTATTTTTCAAAAATTTTAAGTATTTTTCTCAAATCCCAATTATTTTCTACAATTTTTAAATATTTTCATTTGTTTTCCTAATTTACAAATTTTTTTATTAATTATATTGAGTCTCAATTATTTTTAGCCTACTTCAATGCTTTTCTTCAATTTTTAATTATTCTCATTTTTTCAATTAATTACTCAGATTTTCAAGTATTTTTCTCAAATTTCATTATTTTCTCTTATAATTATTTATTTTTATTTATCTCATAACATTTTATAAATTAGGTTACGCGCATCATAAATTTGGGCATTAATTTTGAAAAAATTCTACAATTTTGTCAATTATTTATTTTAAAATTCATTAATTTTTTTCACCTTATTATTGTTTTTATCATATTTCAATTGTTTTCTTCAAATTACAAATTTTAAAATCGTTTTACAATTATTTTCCCCAATTTTTAATTATACTTATTTTTTTAAATTATTTACTAAAATTTTTAAACATTTTTCTCAAATTTCCCATTATTTTCTTCCACTTTTAATCATTTTCAATTCTTTTCATAATTTCCAATTTTTAAACTATTTATCTGATAAAAAATAAAATATTGAATTTAGAATTCTAATCTCCAAAATTAATGTTTTAATAAACTATCTTTTTAAATGAATCAGGTATTTAATAATTTTTTTACTTTATTGTTAATAATTATTTTAGTTTTTATATTAAATTTTGAAATATTACATCTAAAATTTTCATTAGTCTATTCGATTTTCTCTAAATTTTAATTATTTTTTCTTTTTTTTACATTGAACTTCTAAAAGTTTGAAGTATTTTTCTAAAATTTTCATTAATTCTCCTTTATTTATGTAATTTTTTCAATTATTTTCTCAAATTATAACTATTTTCTTAAATTTTAAATTATTTATATTATTTTTTCATTATTTTCTTAAACTTTTAATCATTCTCTAAAAAGTTTAATGATTTATCTCAATTTCAAGCATTTTTTTCAATTTTCAATTATTTTTCTAATTTTTTATTATTCTAATATTTTTCAATTTATTTCTAAGATTTTGAAGTATTTTCCCCAAAATAATTTATTTTCTTTAATTTTAAAACATTTCTATGATTTTTTAAATTACTTTCGCCAATTTTAATTGTTTTAATTATTATTTTTTTCAATTAATTTGCAAAAATTGACATTTTTTTAAATATTATATTTAAAATATTTACAATTGTTGATAACATTCATTAATAATAATTTTATTAAATTGTCTTTATGTTGTACATTCTCCGGAAGCAGAAAATTCTCGGTTATATTCTCGAGAATGTTACCGGATTTTAAATTACCGAGAATTTTTCAACTCTAGGATTGTAGATGGAAATATAATACATATATCTGATTTTTTACTGCATCAAATGGTTGATGTTTGTAGAATTGCGTTTGTTGTTACAATGTTAATAATATTGTTACAATAGTAATAGAGTGTAATTAAATTGTTTAGATAATTAGAAATACTTACATTTGATAATTTTAACCTAAACTCTAATAAGGGATAAAAAGTTTGTTAAATATTGCATTTTTTCTAGCTTTTAGTATACTTTTTTAAAAATCATATTTCATTAAATGTGTTTATCAAGATTCAATCAATTTTACAAAATTGTCAAAAAGAGTTTCTTTATTACTTAAAATATATTTACAATTTGTTTCAAGTTGTTTAACTAGTTCTTTTCAAAAATTGCATTCAAAATTGTAAATATAATTTAGTGAATTTTGCTTCCATAATTGATGCAATATTTGATTAAATCAATTAGTTTTAATTTAAATAAGAATCTTTTAGATAAGTTTGTTATTATTTATACTTTATCAAAATTCAAATTGTAAAATGCAGTAAAAGAATCCGTCTTTTTCCAAAAATTGAGTAATTTTAGTTGGAAAGTAATTTAATTATATAAGTGGCTTGGGTTTTTTAAAAATTTATTATAATAGTTATTTTATTACAAGTAAAGTATTTGTAAGGTTATAAACGTTTTAAAATTTTTTATAATTAGGCAGAATCAGATTTAATAGTATAGGCATACAGTTTATTTTTTTTTTATAAAAGAAAATTATTCTTTTTTATAAAATATATAATAATAAGTATATAGAGGTGTAAATGGAGCAATCACGTGACTATACATATACGTTTTACTTTGTTTCTATATCGTCGGAAAAATAAAACTACAAATAGTGCTTTTTCGTGAAGTAGTGTGAAGTTTTTTATACATCAAGAACATCATTATATTGTGTAAATCGTGTAGCATGTAAGTATTTCTAATTTATCTAATCAATGAATTTCTATACAGTTGTAAATTAAAATGTTTTTATTCATATATATACGTATATAATTGATAATCTTCCTTTTTTTTATCAATGAAAATAACAGAATGGTCCAATATTTTACCTTCTAGTTTTTACACTGTTTCTTTTAAAAAAAGTGACTTATTTGTTCAAAAACGTGTCATTTTATTTAATACAATCTGTTTTAGGTTATTATTTTAATTTGTAATTAATTTGTAAACCATTACCACGTTTACTGTTTTAAATAATATGTATGGTGGTTATAATAATGTATTATAATATTTATGTCAATCTTAATATTATTCTGTAAAAATAATACCTACTATAAAAAGTTTTTTCTAATGGGTTTAACCATTAAAATTTATATTCCTTTTTAGCAGTTGCTGATTTTGCAACCATCCTATGAGCCAAGTTCATCTCAATCAACCGGCACTATTGTAACAAGTACATTCCCAAATATAATTAACATTATCAACTTTAAACGAATACCGTCATCTACTTACTCGCAGGTACATAAAAGAATAAATTTTCCCTCCTCATAAAGAACATTTTATTTCTAAAAGCTGCATTTTCATTTAGTATTTGCTTTTCAAAGTCCAATGAAATAAAAAGCATTCAGTTTTTTTTTTTTTTTTTTTGTAAATAACTATTGAAACTTTTTTACTCAAATGTTGTAGGATCTACTAACATTTCTGAGGAATAATTATGAGGGAAAAAGAATACTAAAAGCTTATGAAGTAGGTGGAAAATCTTTAAATACATCAACAAGGAAAGCTTTAGTGCATATTATCATTCAAAGAGAGAAAGAAGAAGTCATGAAAGACTTGGCAGTTGGAGAAGTGTTGGGAGAATTTGAGTATGTAACGAGTTTTATTGAATTTATATTTATATTGTTCCCATTAATTAATCAATTAATTAAATAAATATCTTTCGTTTGTTGTCAGGTTGCCGAAAAAACGATTTCTAGAAATATCGAAAGAGATAGAAGAGATATTTGAAGGAGAATCTGCCGATACGTATTTTATCCCATTTAGTGTGAATCAGGGAAAAAGAATAAAAACCTGTGGAAAATTGTACGATCATTTCTCGTATGTGAAAAGTTTAATGAGAACGAGTGGCATTTTAAATACAAATAAATCTCGAAAAAAGACTAACGAGCAAGATGAATCTGCAGTAGCAACAACATCTTTAGGTTAATTAACATTTTTTTTAAGAGTCACAGATGATAACTTACATTAGATTTATCTTGTGTTTGATTTTGAACACAAACAAAAATGTTTTTTTTAACAAATGAAAAACCAAGAAAATAAATAAAATTATTTTATTACGCAATGAATACTTTTAATTTAAAAATATTGTTTTTATTTTAGAATTGCAAAAAGAAGATCTTGAATTTTTACAGAACAATTCTGAGCCATTTGATGATGTTAAAGATGTATTTATGAGGACTCGTTCCATTAGAAAAGATGTTTCCTCGCTGCAGGGACTGAGTGTTTTTGACTATATGTGCAGCATTAAATCAATTAGAGATAATGAGCAAGGTCCAATTTTGGTAAATATTCATATACTCTTTTTTCTCCAACAGAGTGTCAACAAAACCTGGAAAAACCCTGAACTTATTAGGGATAATATTACTATTATTATCAGGTAAATTAGACATACTTTGTAGAATATGGAAATATCGGTAAATTTTTTCTAATTTCCGGACTTCTTTGCACAACTTACTTTTGAAAAATATTAAAAATGTATTTTTAATATCCGCAAAATAATTCAATAATTTTAGACAGGACTGATAAAAATCAAAAATTGATTCTTTTTAAATATAATTAGAACATAAAATTTCAAAATATTTATAAAGTAGTTTATTTTTTAAACAGAGAATATTTAATAACAAACAATGAAGAATAAAACAATTAATCAAAATCGAATAAAATAAAAAATAATTAGCAACTCGGACGTAAAAGGTTGTTAATAATAAATTAACCAAATATTAATTTAGCAGAATTTTCTTTTAACAGAATTTTTTATGGACCGAATCTCTAAATGTCAGAAATTAGAAATCCTTTAAAATTAAAAAGTTTAGGCAAATTAAACTAAAAATATGTTTATAATATTACTCTTAAAACAAGTTCAGCAATAAATTTAGAAAAATAAAAAAAATCTAACAATTTTATGAAAGAATAAGTAAGTTTGCAAAAAGTCCCGTAAAAAATAGAGAAGATGTGAAAACCAATTGAATAAATTTATAAAAAATGAGCGTATTTATTTTTTAAAAAATGGAAATAACTATAAAGATCTTCGAAATAGAAAGTTTAGTGAATGTTATAACAAAATTGTGTAAAATAATATTAAATAAGGTGCACATACAAAGAAAAAAAATTAAAGAAAATCCTAAAATAAAAATAAAAATATCAAAAATAAAAGAAGAAAAAATCTTAAAATTTTGTAAAAATAAGAAATTATAGGATAAAAATTAAACAGTTTTGAAAAAGTGAAATTTCTTGGAGATCTTTTAAGAATTAAAAAAAAAGGATTTTTGTGAATATGGAAAATATTTAATATTATTATTTAATTATTTTGCATTGATTAATATGCACTTAAATTTGAATTAATTGAAATTTAAAAGTTTGAACAAATTAAAAAGTATGAGTTAATTTTCATTTGAAATTTATTTAAATTATAATGACTTAAAGATATAAAAATTTAATACTATTCTTTGCTATCTTCATGACAAAACTTTATGAAATGTAGGTATTTTGATCATCTCTATTAGCCCAATTTTTTAAATTTTATAAAGATTAAAATATTAAAATTGACATTTTTAAGATTTATCCTCAAATTTGTGTTTTTTCATGGGTTCCGATTTTTTACATGCAGTATTAGACATTCGAAGAATTGTAAATTTTTTTTTATTAAAATCATGATTTTCTCCATTTCTCATAATAGAAAGTGTGTTTTCACAGCAAATAAAAATATTAAAGTTGATTTCAAAAAATTTTGAAAAATCTAGGTTATGAAATAAAATGATTTTACTTCCTCATAAAGGAAGTTTGTGTTGTTCGGTAAGATTTTCGATGTTCTAAAACAGTCTAAATCGGGTCATTATCATCTAAAAAGCTCAAATTTTCAATCTTAAGTAAATGTCCAAATATATGTGTGTGTGTTTGTATGTGTGTATTGTTTTTTTATCGCCAGAATATCTCGAGAACGTTTTAACGAATTTCAATAAAATTTGAAAGGCTTATTAAGCTTATAATTATGTAAATTTGGACACAGGGATTTTTGAAAATACCCAATCAAGTTTTTTTAAGGACCTTTTTTCATAGAAAAAAATCGTTTTTTGCCGTATTTTTTTTCATGCTAAAACTACAACTTAATGAATAAATACATTAAATTTCTTATCTCAAAATAAATCGATTGACCTATTTAAAGTAATATAATATAATTCATCCAAAATTCGCATAATAATACATTCATGACTTTTCTTTCTGTTTTTTTTTTTTTTTTGACATTTAAAAATATTTTTCCTTCTTCAACTTCTTTAATTTTTATTTTTTAACCATAGTTCCTTTGGTAAAAATATTCCAGATTGAAGAACGAACTAATTGGTCTACTTAAAGTATATATTTCGCCGGAAAGTGATAGATTTAATGGCTATTTTTAATTATAACGAAATTGAAATTTTCTTTTTTTTGCATCATTTTAATGTTGGATGTGGAGAACAAATTATTTTGCTTAATTTTTTTTAACTAAAAAAAAAAATTAAGCTGTTAGGATTTCTTTTTAACATTTTTAGTATTTTCAATTTAGTGGAAATTTGTATTTTCATCCAATTTTGACGAAGAAATTTTTCAAGAAAATATTATTCAACAAAATCCAAGAAATAAAATTGTAGAGAATGTTTCAATGAGTAAAATGAGCTATTATTTGTCAAAATTGCGTAAAAATATAAATCTTCAATATAGATTTAAAGAAAAAACACTAAATGTAAACAATTATTAATTGCCAACAAATTTTGGCTCAACATAATTTTATTTGAAAAATGTACAACCAGATATTTCAAAATCTGGTGAAATCAATTTTAATAATATTATTATTTGGTGTGAAAAACTACTTTTTAATTTGAGGTTATGTTAGTAGAGAGAAACTTCTTAAATCCTCTTCTAAAAACATTAAATTATACACATGATAGAAACATTCCTCATACTCTACCTCTAATGTCTATTTTTTAAATTTTGCGCAAAAATTTTTAAGTTTTTGAAAATCTGGAAATATTAAGATATTTTTGAGAAGCCGACATTTTGACCAAAAGTCAATTGACAGAATGTGCAATAGACCGAAATTTATTTATCCGAATATTTAAATTCCCTAAACTTCACTTTTCAGAATGCTTAAATTCGAGAATATATATATTTCAGAAATTGTATTTATTAGGTTCATTATTTGTCTGAACATTTAATTAACCGAAACTTTATTTATCAGAGTTTTAAACTTCCCGGATACAAAAATTCTAGAATGTGCATTTGCCGACACACAGAATGCAGAATTTCTAAAAGAGCTCGTTGATTGGCCGGTAATATTTCCGGAAAGATTACCAGCCAATCAGATAGCTTTTTTGTTTTTTTCGGGTTTTTGAGTAATTTTTTTAGATTATTTTAAAAATTTTATTCAAACTGGTTATTCTGACTTCAGATTCAGATTCAGTTGAGAAAAATACCTAGAAATACACTAGCATATTGTCACGGACAAAAAAAAATTTTTTTTTTTTTTGTTTTTTCTGGTTTTTGAGTAGTTTTTTGAGATTATCTAAAAAAATTGAGCCAATCTGGTTATTCTGACTGCGGATACTGCTTCAGTTGAGAAAAATACGTAGGAATACACTATCATATCGTCCCGGGGAAAAGGAACAAAATTTTGGGGTTTTTTTTCGGGATTTTGAGTAATTTTTTAAGATTATCATAAAAAATTTATCCAAACTGGTTATTCTGTCTTCGGATTCGGATTCAGCGGAGAAAAATACGTAGAAATACACTAGCATATTGTGCCGGACAAAAAAATTTTGTTTTTTTGTTTTTTTCGGGGTTTTGAGTAATTTTCTGAGATTATCTAAAAAAAAATTACTTAATCTATAGTTATTTTGTCCTCAAATTGGATTCAGCCGAGAAAAATACGTTGAAATAAACAAGAGTAGTGTTTCGGAAAAGAAAAACATTTTTTTGGTTTTGTTTTGTGTTTTTAATTTTTTTTGAGGTTATCTCAAAATTTTTAGCCAATCTGGTTATTCTGACTTCGGATTCGGATTCATCGAAGAAAAATATGTAGGAATGCACTAGTGTAGTGTCTCGGACAAAACATTTTTTTGTGCGTCTGTGAAATGAATTTGATAAATACAGTTTCTTGAAAATGCATATTCGGGAAGTTAAATATTCTGACAAATAAAGTTTCGTAAAGTAAAATATTCTGACAAATGAATTTTCGGGAATTTAAATATTCGAATAAATAAATTTCGGTCTATTGCACGTTCTGTGAATTGAGTTTTGGTAAAAATATCGGCTTTCCAGATTTTTCCAGGCTTGTTGTAGATACTCTGACTTAAATTTGTTCTAGCAAATTACAAATATCTGATAATTTTTTCTCTTCATTTTTTTAAATCATAGATTCGTCTTGATTTTGACGCCGCATATGAGAAAGAAAGTACAAAACTTTTTGAAAAGTGGCCTAAAATAAGAAATTTATTACTACGACTCATACGTGAATCAAAAATTGCACTTGATGAAAATCCAGAATTAATATTGGTAGAAACTGACACTCCTGGTGTGTATGTTTTCAATTAAATTCATTTCAAGATTCGCAATTTTTTATTTTCAATATTATTTTTAATGTTGGGAATTTTTTAAAAAAACCTTTTACAATTTGTTTTCAGAAAGTCAAGATATTTTTATATATTATTTGTTACATTATATTACAATGAACCACATCAGGAAGAGAAAACTGAAAGATGATTCGTCTTCTGCTTCCGAGAAAAATGTTAAAAAGTGTTTGTACAGAGAAAGAAGGCTATCGTACCTCCTACATGTTGAAGTAAATATTTATTACTTGTCTATCAAAATCCAGGCAAAAATAATTAATTCAATTTTTATTTAAATTTCAGTATGGAGAAATTGATTTATTAGTAAACTTATTTTTGTATATTGCAGGACTCTAAAGATTTAGAAAGGACACTAGAGGATTTACGGAACAACTTGAAAGCAGAAAATAAAAAACTTCATCCTTGTATTGTGATAGTCGGTCCATTGAAACTAATTGAAGCTTATTATGTGGTTGTTGATGACATTAAATATTCTGCAGAATCCATGCTTGATGCCATCGATTTAAATTTCAAGATTTTTCACGCATTTGATTGTAAACATCCCGAGGGCTTAAAAACATTTTGGCAGTTCATTCAGGGAGTGATTTTTGAAATCACGAATGCTCAAGAACCCCTCAGTTTAAAACACAGAATTCTGAGTGGAGAAATTAAAAACTTTTTAAATCAGCAAACTTCACTGTGAAAGCGACACTTTGGCGTCTACTCAGATAGAAATAAGACAATTTCGTTTATACAAGAATTTATTTTTTTTATTCTTAATTTACGTTTTCTTTATATAATTAATTAACACTAAGAAAATAGAGTTAGATTTTCTTGATAACGCTGTGACTGCAAAACATTGAGATAATAAACTACTACGTATGTTAAAAAATTGTACCTTCTTAATAAAACAATTAAAAAATTGTATACTCATTGTTTTAAAAATTAAACGAGCCATTTCTTAAAAGATTATTCGATAATCGATATTTAATAAATTTGAATTTAAACGAGAAGGGTTTTAAAAAATTCAATGTATAATTTGAAGTATATACTATGTAAAAATTAAAAAATAATTCTTACGTTTAAGAAGAGGGTTTTTTTAGAAATAATTATTCAGGGCTAGACAATAATTTTTGAATTTTTCTTTCGATTGTCAATTACTTTCCTCATTTCTCAATTATTTTCTTCAATATTTAATTATTTTAGTCATTTTATAATTTTTTTGTTAATTACCAACTATTTTCTTAAAATTGCAATTTAATTCTTTTATCTTCTATTTATTTCTTTAATTTTTAATTATTTTCTTCAATTCTCAATTATTTTCTTCAATTTTCAATTATTTCAGTCAATATTCAATAATTCCTGCATTTTCTCAATTCTCAATTATTTTCTTGAAATTTCAATACAATTCTTCAATTTCCAATGATTTCCTCACTTTTCATTTATTTTCTACAATTTTTTCCATAATTTTCATCAGTTTTCAATTGACAATTTATTATTCTCCTTCAATTTTATGATTATTTATTACTTTTAAAAAATTTTTTTGTTCAAATGCCGATTATTTTCACCATTTTTCGAATTTTTCTTTCAATTGTTAAGTAATTTTTTAATAGTTAATTATTTTCTTAAAATTTCCATTTCTTTCTTTAATTTCCAGTTTATTTCTTCAATTTTTCATTATTTTCTTTAAATCTCAAATATTTTCTTCAAATTTCAATTATTTTTATCGATTTTGAATTAATTCTTCAATAATTTTCGGATTTTTTCAATTATTTTTTTCACTCGTAAAAATTGTTTTAAAATTTCAATTCAATCGTAGAATTTTAGAACTATTCTCTTCAATTTTCAATTATTATTTTCTTCAGTATTTAATTATTTTAGTCATTTTGTAATTTTTCTTTCAATTATTTATGAACTATTTCTTAAGATTTCAATTTAATTCTTTAATTTTCAATTCACTTCTTTAATTTTCAATTGCATTCTTCGTTTTTTAATTATTTTATTTAATATTCAATAATTTTCGGATTTTTTCAATTAATTTCTTTCACTCATAAAAATTGTTTTAAAATTTCAATTCAGTTATTCAATTCTAAAATTATTCTCTTCAATTCTTAGTTATTTTCTTCAAATTTAAATTCCACTTTTCAATTTTCAATTATTTTCTTTAATAAAAAAAAAATTATCGCCTTTTTTCTATTATTTTTTTCGATTATCATTATTTTTGGCATTTTTCAATTATTTCCTTTAATTTGATATATATTCTGTAATTTTTTTCAATTATTCTCCTCAATTCTCGATTTTTTTCTTTAATTCTCAAACATTTCCCTAATTTTCAATTATTTCTATAATTTTGCAATTTTTATTTCTCCAGTTTTTAATTTTAAAAATTATTTTCAATTTGATTTACTTAATCTTCAATTATTAATCTTAAATTTCAATTTTTTTTCAATATTCAATTTGTTTTATAACCTTTTCATTGATTTCTTCGATTTTAAATTACCTTCGTTATTTCTTAATTAGTTTCCTAAATTTTCAATTATTTATTTTTCTCAATTCTCGATTGTTTTCATCAATCTTGAATTTTTTTCCAATTGTTCTCATCATTTTTAAATTATTTTTTTCAATTTTCAATCATTTTCTCAATTTTTAATTACTGTCTTCAATTTTCAGTTGTTTCTATAATTTCGAAATTATAAAAATTATTTTTAATTTTTTAAATTATTTTTAAATTGATTTACTAAAATCTTGAATTATATATCTGAAATTTGTGTTCTTTCTTTTAATTCTTATTAGTTTTATAATCTTTTAATTGTTTTGTTCAATTTTCAATTATGTTCATCATTGTTTAATTAATTTTTCATGAATTTTCAAATTTCAATTATTTTTTTAATTTAATATTATTCTTATTTTTTTCAATTATTTTCTCTTAGTTCACATATGTTCTGTACTCTTTCAAATTATTTTTCTTATGTTTCAATTATGTTCTTCAATTGTTAATTATTTGTACTATTTTTTTAATTATTTTCCTGAATTTTTAAGTATTCTCATAATTTATATTTCAATTATTTTTGAATTTTCAATTATTTTCTTTAATAAAAAAAAAATATCGCCTTTTTTCTATTATTTTTTTCGATTATCACTAAGTTTCTTTAATTTTAAATACAATTGTTCAATTATTTTCTTTAAGTTTTAATTCCATTCTTTAATTTTTAATTGCTTTATTCAATTTTCAATTATTTTTTTCCATTTTAATTTTTTTTTCGATTTTCAATCCAGTTTTTAAATGTGCAATTATTTCCAACAATTATTCCTATAACTTTCTTAATTTTTCAATTTGCAATTATTTTCTTTAAATTTAATATTTCTTATTTAATTTTATCAATTATTTTCATCATTTTTCACATATTTTCTTCAATTTTTCAATTATTCTAGTCATTTTCAACTATTTCCGTCAATTATTAATTAATTTCCGCAATTCTCAATTATTATCTTAAAATTTTATAATTATTCTTTGATTTTTTAAATTATTCTGTTTGGATGTGTATTAATATTTTGTATTTTCAAATAAATAAATAAATATTCACGGAAAGAAAACTAATTAATTTTTTTTTTATAAATTTATTACAATTTAAGGGAAAAATGACAGAAAGCGAAATTCTCATGCAAGGAATTTTAAGTTTTGAAAAAACCATTCGAATCATTACTAAGTAATTTTAAAGTTTAATATAGTTTGTATCAAGTTTAATATAATTTTTATAAAGTTTGAAATTATCAATTTAAATTATTCTCTTTTTGATCTTTTTTCCCTAAATTTTAAAACACTTTTATAAAATTTCTTATTAATTTTTTATCCGTGCAGCCATTTTTCGAATTTTGTTTTCAATTGTCAATTAGTTTCGTCACTTTGTAATTTGTTTTTCAATTATCAATTATTTTTTCAAATTTTAATTTATTTCTTAAATTTTCAGTTTATTTCCTCAATTTATTATTATTCTTCTTCAATTTTAATTATTTTTTTCGATTTTCAATCCAGTTGTTCAATTTGCAATTATTTCCAACAGAATTATTTCTATAATTTTGCAACTATTTTGTTTAAATTTTTTTTTTTTTTTTAATTTTTTAAACTATTCTTTTCAATTGTGTTTTTATGTAGCAATTTTTCGAATTTTGCTGTCAACTGTCAATTATTTTCCTCATTATTCAGATATAATCTTTAATTTCGTAATTTTCATTTTTTAAATTTGCAAAAATTTATAGTTTTAAACGACCAACAACAATGCAAATTACGCAAAGTTTGTCGCGCGCTTGGGCGCGCGTTATAATATTGCTAGTGGGATTATATTACGTAATTCTTTTTAAATGTTTAAGATAAATTATAGTCCAAAAATTTTTATTTTAATATTTTGTGATAATAAAACTTTTTAAGCTTTAATTATTATAATTCATAAGATTATAAGAATGTGTACATTTTAAATTTAAGTATATAAAGTTATATTTTAAATATAAAGGCTAATTTCGCAAAATGAAAAAAAATGTTTTAATTGTTTAAAAATTTGAGACCGGAAAATCCTACAAATTGACCTGTAAAAACCGGGAATTTAATTTCATAAATATTTTGTACCAAACTTTTAATTAGATGCAGAAAAAAAGAAATTCTGAAAGTTTCTATTAGCCTAAATAGATTCAATATACAAATAATTCAGATGCACATTAAATAAACATATAATATATTTGATTAAAAAGTAGATAAAAATTAAAATAAATTTTAAATAAAAAAGATAAAGGTGAAATAAATTCCATTGTAAATTTAATATCCTGTCAAATTTACAACTGCATATATTATTTTAGAATCATAGTTTTAAGAGATGTACACATTTGAATATTTGTACAAAGTTTACTCATTGACAGACGTTGAAATAACTACAAAACCGGAATTTTAATGACGTAGTGAGCTTTTTTTTAGCTTCGAAAGAATCTGTTTTTATCTGTTTTTCAATGAAAGATTTAAAGGTCACAATTATAAATTTCTGCATTTTAAGTTACTGACTTCATACCGTCGTTATGCATACCCAATGTTACGTAAATTGTTTAAAACATCTCCAGAAACTGAGTCATTACAATTAAAAGGTGTCAACTAAATTAATGAAAGACGTAACCTTAGAATTTTTTTATTTCTTTAAATATTAAAATTTCTAACTCAGAACATTGTCTTTCAATTAATTTCAAAAATTGTTTACATTCTAATTTTGGTTATTATTTTTACATGGTGTTTATCATTTTTCATAAATTTTATTTATTTTGTTTATTTTTTAATTATCTTTATAATTTTGAAAATATTTTCTCCAATTTTTAGTTTTGAAAAGTATTTTTTTATATACTCTTTCTATGTTTTTAATTTATTTATCTCAAATTTCATTTAGTGTATTATTTTTCAATTATTTTCATCATTTTTAAATTGATTTCTTTATGTTTTCAATTTTTTTTCCAAATTATAATTTTTAAAATTATTTTTTAACTGATTTACTAAACCTTTAAATATTAATTTCAACTTTCAATTATTTTTGCCATTTTTTAATTATTTCTTTTAATTGATATATATTCTGCAATTTTTTTCAATTATTCTCCTCAATTCTCGATTCTTTTCTTTAATTCTCAAACATTTCTTTAATTTTCAATTATTTCTATAATTTTGCAATTTTTATTTCTCCAGTTTTTAATTTTTAAAATTATTTTCAATTTGATTTACTTAATCTTCAATTATTAATCTTAAATTTCAATTATTTTTTTCAATGTTCAATTTGTTTTATAACCTTTTCATTGATTTCTTCGATTTTAAATTACTTTCATTATTTTTTAATTAGTTTCCTAAATTTTCAATTATTTATTTTTCTCAATTTTTATCATATTTCAATGTTTTTCTCAATCATAAACTATTTTCAGCATATATCACTTACTTTTTCAATTTTTAATTAATTTTATCATTTTTCGATTATTTTCCTCGATTGTTAATTATTTTCTAAGATTTATAAGTATTTTTCTAAAATTTTAATTACTTTCTTCAGTTTTTAATTAATTTTATTTGTTTTCTTAATTTCCAAATTTTTTAATTATTGTCAAACTATTAATTTTTAAACCAGTATTGTCAATTATTTTCGTCGTTTTTCAATTTTTTCATTAAATTTGAATTATTTTTGTTATTTTTCAATTATTTTTATCATTTTTCAATTATTTTCTGCATATTTCTATTACTTTTGACATTTGAAAATTATTTTCATCAAATTTCAATAATTTTTTTCAATATTTTTTTTTAAGGTCATGAATTTCTCAGTTTATTACACAGTTTTCAATTTTTCTCAACAAATTTAAATTATTTTCTTCAAATTTCAGCAATTTTCTGCAATAATTTTGTTATTATGTATCAATAAATTTTAAATACTTTTCACCAATTGTCAATTAATTTTTACAAATTTTATTTATTTTTTCAAATTTTATTTATTTTTTCAAATTTCAATTATTTTTTTCAATCTTTCATTCTTTTAATTATTTATACCAGTTATCTATTATTCATGTCATTATTCAAGTCTTTATCTCAAATTTTTGGTAATTTCTCAATTATTTTCTTCAAATTTCAATTATTTTTGTCATTTCTCGACTATTTTTTCCTAACTTTAATTATTTTGGTCATGATTTGTTTTTTTAAATTTTCAACTAATTAAATCATTTCTCAATTATTATCAATATTTTCCACATTTGTTTATTCAATTATTTTTGTCATTCGTCAATTGCCTTTTATTTTTAATTTTAAATACTTTTATCATTTTTCAAGTATTTTCTTCAAATTTCAATTTTTTTGTGATTTTGCAATTATTTTGTCATTATTCAATTTTCTTTTAGCGTCAATTTTATCTGCAATTTTTCAATTATCGATTTCTAATTTTTATTTTGTTTCTCCATTTTTCTATTATTTAGGGGAGAGTGGCCATCAATGTACCAGTTTTTTCAATGATCCATTTCAATTTTCTCAGAAACTATTAAATAAAAATTCTCCCAATTTTAAATATAAATGAAGTTTGCGTAAACACACTACGTCCATAAATTTGAGACGTGTGGATTTATTCTTTACAGAGAAAACTGAAAAAAACTGTTTTTGATGCACTGAAGAAAAAATTTACCTAAAATACAAACAAGTTTTTTAATTGAAATAAGGCAATTTAAAAATAAAAGTACTTACGATTTATTTTGTTTTGGGCCCTAACTACAATATTCTAATGAGATAAAGATTTTGAAATATTGGATTAAGTTATAAATAACCATTTTTGTTAAAAATGTCATGTTGATTCAATGTACCGGGGAACAATGAACCACCTGGAATTTCAGTGTATTTTCGATTTCCAGAGTGGTATGCCTGATTATAAAACTAGGCATGCGTACAGCATGTGACAGCGATTGTTATCAGTACTTTTCTCAACATAGCAAAACTAAAATGCCGTTTTAGCTAGTTAACTTAAATTTGAGGTATATTTATGTTATACATTATCAATTAAAAAGTGTTAAGTAATAATTTTTTATAGTATTTGATAGAAAATCAGTTTTTTTACAAAATGAAAATTGCAATATTATTATTGTTAAACATTTTTAGTGTTTTTATAGAGGTGGTTCATTGTGTACCCAGGTTGTTGAAAATGAAAATAGCTTGTTAGTTTAGAAAGATCCTAAATTTTATTATTTAATCAAAATAAATCGTGTATAATATGTTTGCATTACCTAGAGAAGTGTTGTAGTTTTATATTGATGCAAAGAAGTGCTTGAAATTGGTGAAGTTGAAAAAGTACTATGACCTTGAAAAAAACCCGGTACATTGATGGCCACTCTCCCCTATGTCATTTTACGTTTTTTAATTTTTTCTTCAAGTCATAAAATTTTTACATAATTTTAAATTATTTTTATCATTTTTCATTTTTTTTCTTCTTGGTTCAATTATTTTTGTCATTTCTCGATTATTTGTGCCATTTTTTCATTATTTTTATAATTTTAAATTATTTTGGTCATTTCTGTTTTTTTTTTTTAAATTTTAATTAGGTATTTTTATCATTTTTCAAGTATTTTTTTCAAATTTCTAACAATTTTATGAGTTTTTAATTATTTAATTATTTTCTTTAATCGTCAATTTTTTCTTCAATTTTTTAATTTGTATTGACATCAAATTTTTATTTCGTTTTTTCAATTTTTCAATTATTTTTGTCATTTTTTAAGTCTTATCTTCAAATTTTTATTTCTTTACTTAATTTTTAATTAGTTTTAATTAGTCAAGTTCGCTGGCAGCCCTTCATTTTTGAAAAAAAGTCAGGCATGTTGAACCAGCGATTTTGAATTGTCGACTGATTAGTTCATAAAATAAATTATATTATATTTTTCTAATTAAGAAAGACGTGTATTGACTTTTTATACCCAATCTGCTTAATATTTCTTATTAATAAATAATTATTTTAATATTATAGCTATTAAACGTACATTAAATTAATCCGGGAAATCCCTGTTTATAACACTGAAAAAATAGCAATGTAATCATAACAAAATAGTTTTGTTAATGATTTTTTGTTGGCTTTGTCAAATTTCAGAGTTAGAATTACCAAAAAACAGTTTAAATTATAAAATAATTTTGTAGTATTTAATAAAAATTTTGTTTGAGTTTATTAAAATCTTTTGTTGGCATTACCAAATATGTGATGACGCATGCGCATTCTATACGATCATGTTTGACGCATGTTCTCGTCTGGTTTTCATAAAGACATCGATATAAATTGGAATTTTTTGTTTTTTAAAACAAAAAAAAAGAATATTATATAATGGGTGATAACTAAATCAAATGTCTACAAAGTTAACTTTTGAAATTAAAAAAATATAACTATAAAATATACTTTATAAAGATAATAAAAAGGGACTTATTTATGATTTTATGTTTAGTGACAAAATTGACAAAATGTATTGCTGAATGATATATAAGTCGATAATTAGTCATATAAGTGAATAAATATTATGGTTTTTTAAAAGAGTAAATTTATATTTCGATTCTTACGTTGCAGGTTAATAAACGTTTAAGCACAATATGTTGTTTTCAAGAATCTAAACCTAACCTATAAAACTATCTACTTTATATTCTGTTTTTTTTTTTGTGGAAAATACTTTATTTAACATAAGAAATAATTAAGGAATAATTCCATTTTTAATAGTATGAAACTACTTTCAATTATTGTTTTAAAAATTAAAAATAAACACATGTTTTTAAATAAATTTCATGCCTAGAAATATTTACGTGTATTATTATAACTACACATTATTTCACAGTAAGATACAAAAAATATTAAATATTTTTTAATTAAAAACATTCATTTATTTAACAAATCAAAAGAATATTGGAATTTCCATTTGCACAATCTGTGTTTAACTTTTTTTTCTTTATTATAATAGCCATCAAAATATTTGTTAAGCTCTAAAAAGTTTTGTTGGGACTACCAAATTTTTTTGTTGAAATTACCCTAAATAATTAACAAAAGAATTTTGTTGGCACAACAAAATAATTTTGTTGAGTGTATATCAACAAAAGAATTTGGTTGAGCCAACAAAATTTTTGTTCAGCCAAACAAACCTTTTTTTCAGTGAATTGTTGATGTTTGATGAGAAATTTTCCTCTTCAAATCCTGTAGTACCTTAAGACTTTTTTGGAAAATTGTTTGGCAATATCTCAAAGATTTAAAACACTTATTTAATTCAATTAGAGTTATTTAAATGATGATGTAAAGAGACATGATGTAAATTAACACTAAAATGACCATAATAAATTGTAGTATCACGTTAAAGTAAAATGTACAGTTACAGATATATCTGAGTGGTTTATAATACTTTTTTCCCCTTAGATGAATTATTACAGTGTCCAGAAAGGAGATTTGAATGATACTTTTTTGTGGAGGTGTGTGTATATCAGTAACCTATAAAGAATGAAAACTGTTAAAAAAGAAAAGTATAAATCGGGTGTATACACTGTGAAAAAGCATGTTTGCGTAAATCGATGTCTGCCCACATGACTAGAGTGTATATAATGTATATATGGGAGTGGATCTGCATTCTATATACATGTATATGTATATATATATATATATGCAAGTAACTCGTCTGGCTGTTCATTCGCTGAAGAAGCTAACGACCGCATCGACGTACCCGTGAAGCGTCTTCTATGAATAGTAGCCCTGGCCTCGAGGCTCAAGCAACACGCTCGATTATGTCTGATTACGATGAATTACATAATCTTACGCCAGTCGATTTCAAGACAAACACTTTCAGTGAAACGCGCGAATCAAGTCTTTTAACATACAAGTGCGCTTATAACTTTTTTCTAAAATCTTCTTTTGTACTTTCTACTCATGTAAAACTATACAGTTTCTCCTTCTTTCATTATAAGTATGTGTCTAAAAATATCCCCTGGGATCGTTTCCAATTTCACACACATGTTACTCTTTTTTTCGTCACGAGGAAAATGACTTTATATTTTTACATTAAATTTCATCTAAAATTAGAATGGAAAATATCTTTTAATGTCTTCAACTTTTTTATCCTTTTGAGAGTAAAGTGACAGCTTTGAAATGAAAATAAATAAAGTACAGAGTTAAAATTTGCTGATGACAGAGATTTTTTCTTAAATATCTTATATGAGACTCTTATTGACGTTCCTGTTATTATTAGATTTCTGTAAATCGTTGCATTTTGACCTTAGGCAGAAACTCTCCAGGTCTTGACAAAATTAGAAAATTCGATCACAGTTTATTTTAAAGTGGTGTTATTAGCTGTGCTTCTAATGAGGGGTATAATGAAAAATATCATTTTATTACTTTCCTTTTTATTTCTCTTTTTTTTATCCATTTAGTTTCAAAATTGGAGAAAAGTTTCCAATGAGGTAAACGTTCCTGTCGAAAATTTCAAGTGGAACAATAAAAAATATCCAGTAATGTAAAAATATCTGTGAGACAAATGTTATCTTATTGTGACAATGCATTTCTGCATTCGAATATAAATGCAAATTATTCTTGGATCAAGTATAACTTATTATTGACTCAAGTATGCTGCATTCTGGTAGAGTTGCAAAATTCTCGGTAATTTAAAATCCGGTAATATTCTCGAGAATATTCTCCTTCCGGAGAATTTATGAGCATTTTATATATTTGAATGAGCTCCATTATTTTGAAACACAAAAAATTTATTGAAATAAAAATGGATAAATAACAAAATAATTATCATTACAAATAAACTGTAAGTCAGTTTATTGTAAAAATTATTATTAAATATAATAATTATGAACAGTGTTCTATATAAATTATAAAAATTGTAATTTCTTTTACCTAACTAGATTAAAAAACGAGCGCTCGCGCACAATTAGTTTCAACATCTTATATTATCAACAATTGTGTAAGGGTACATATTCATATAATATATTATTTGTCTAAATTTTTGACTTCGTAATAACGGTAGTTGAAAAGTATGTATTTAGTAGTAGTAATATGAGTCGAATTCTTCCGTAATTGTAATTAATGAATCAGTAACTAAATGAGAGGGGAGAATTTGATATTCGGGGATATCGACGCTACGAGAAGCAGAGACGATTTTATATGAATTAGTCAATCATGAGATTTTGAAGTTATACTTACAATTGTTCTTGTACACCACACTTTAAGAGCGTTTGGTGCATTTTAGAGGTATAATATTTTGTAGTGGTGTTAAATTTATTATATATATAATTGAAAGTGTAGTTTTTAATAAGTTTGTTCATCCTCTTTTTATAGTTTGGTGTTTATTTTGGGTATCGATTTTCATATCGATTTTCACTTTTTTCTTACAAATAAAAATTGGATCATTTTGGAAATGAAGGAAAAGATTCGTTGATAAGAACGTCTTGAGGCTGAGGTGCAGAGGATTTCTATTTTTGATCCCCTAGAATCCTGCTAAGGGCAACGCACAAAGACGATTCGGAAAATACAATCACGTTAGAATTTCCTCCAAATTTGGATAAGTTATTTTATCTTAATAAATTTTCATTCATCGTTATGATGCTCAGGATTGACTACAGATTATATTTTATTGCTAACCTATATTGCTGAACTATGAAATATGTTTTATTTGTTATTAATTTATTTTGAATTGTTTACGCCTTTTCTTTTTCTTTTATATTGATACATTCTCGAACTTTATTAATAATCTCAGGCCTGAAGCGTGCGTATTTTATTCTTAAAATTTTTTATTTAATCGAAATTGGTATAAATAAATCGTGACTAATTTATGCTAATTATAGAATTGTCAATAGAATGATATTAAATGACGATTGACGAAAGAATATATTTTTATGGTAATTATTTCATTTTTATGTATTTATATTTATGATTGTTCTCTACTATTTCAATGGGTAATTGTAATATTTTCTAAATTTGAAGAGTTCCTTTATAACTAAATTGAATCTTAATTAAAAAATAAAAATACTTTATGTGCAAATGAAAGAAAATTTGTTACAATTGTAAATATTTTAAATATAATATTTAAAAAATAATGTCAAATTTTGCAAATTAATTTTTAAAAAAATAATGAAAACAATTAAAATTTTCGAAAGTAATTTAAAAAAGCATGGAAATGTTTTAAAATTAAAGAAAATAAATTATTTTGGGAAGAATACTTCAAAGTCTTAGAAATAAATTGAAAAAAATTAGAATAATGGAGAATTGGAAAAAGGAATTAAAAATTGAACAAAAAGCTCGAAATTGAGATAAATAATTAAAAATTTAGAGAATTAATTCAGAAATGATGGAAATGATTAAAAATTTAAGAAAATAATGAAAGAATAATATAAATAATTTAAAATTTAAGAAAATAACGAAAAAATAATATAAATAACATAATTAAAAATTATATATAATTAAAAATTGGGGAAAATAATTGAAAAATGATTTTAAAATTTGAAATTTAAAATAAATTTAAAAAATTGCGCAATTTTTTTAAATTTTTTAAAAGATCCGTTTGTTGATTTTAACGCCCAAAATGATGCGTGTAACCTAATTAATAAAATGTTATGAAATAAATAAAAATAAATAATTAAAATAAAAAAAAAAATGAGAATGATTAAAAATTTGAAGAAAAGCATTGAAGAAGGGTAAAAATAATTCAGACTTAAAATAATTAATAAAAAATTTTATAAATTACGAAAACAAATGATAATAATTAAAAATTGTAGAAAATAATTGGAATTTAAGAAAAATACTTAAAAATCTTGAAAAATAATTTTAGAAAATGAGAATAATAATTAAGAATTTAGGTAAATAATTTAAAATAGTGATAAAAATAATTTAAAATTGAAAAAAATAATTGAAATATGATGAAAATAAATAAAATTTTTTAAAAATAATTGTAATATGATGAAAAAAATTAAAAATTTTAAAAAATAATCGAAATATTATGAAAATAATTAAAATTTTAGATAAATAATTGAAAATTTTGAAAAATTTTGAAAATTATGCAAAAAGAATAAAAATAATTAGAAATTGGAGAAAATAATAAAAAAAATTACAGATTTTTTTTTAAGCAAAAGAAAATAATTGAAAAATCGTTTAAAAAGTTGAAAATTGAAGGTAATAATCTATATTCGAGATAATAATTGAAAATTCAGGAAATTAATTGAAAAATAATTAAAATAATTAAAAGATGGAGAAATAATTGTAAAATGATAAAAAGAAATGACTGTTGAACAAAATAATTGAGAATTGAGAAATGTATTTGAAAGTTCAGGATATTAATTCAGAAATAATGAAAATAAGTAATAATTGAAGATTATAATTGCGAAATGAAAACAATAATGGTGAAAGAAATATATACTGCAAAAACATGGTGTCTTAAATTGGCCAAAAATGTCTTAAATTAAGATACTTTTGGTGTCTAAGACACGAAAAATGTCTTATTTTAAGACATTTTTGAACAATTTAAGACACCTGTTTTTGCAGTGTACCTAAGGCTAAAAATAAAGAATAAATAAGAGATTAAATTTTCATGTTTATTTTTATGGGGTTAAGAGAATTTATTCAATGCAATAAAAATTTATTTATTTATGAATTATATATTATTTCTAGATTTTTTTTGGAACTTTGTTTTGACGAAGAAATACCTAATTTTCTCTTTTAATTTTTTCAGTTCCACATTTTTAGGTGCATTTGATTTTAAACAGTCTCTATTTATGGAACGCTTGTTCCATTATTTCCGTACATATACTAAAAATTTAGTTAACACAATTTGTTTCACTTTAAATGCGTAAATTATTTGTGAAATAATATTCTTTCTCAGATTAAGTAAATATTGCATTTCCGTTCATTGTTATAGTTTCAGTTCACCTAACATCAAAAATGTTTTGATAATAACTACGAACTCACATTCTATAAAATAAGGTAAATGTCCCAATTAGTGCACTACTAAGAATTGTACTAAAATAAATAAAGAAAAAATTAGTTTTTAATTCTTCTATAAAAATAATTTTTTGCATTGAAATGAAGCCAATCCTTTTCTGAATTGAAAATGATTTTGATTCAGGTTTTATTATCAAAATATAATAAATTATTGTGTTTTAATAAAATAATGTTATTGTACCAATTTGTGAACATACATGGAAAATGCATGGCGATTGTCATATTTTTCTTGATCTGTCAAAACCAACGACACGGTCAAAGTTTATATTTAATTTTTCGTTTTCTAAGTTAACAAGAATCATGAAACATAAATCAAGACGAAGTATATAAAAGGTAAAATTAAAAACATTTGTTTTTTATATTATTTTTATTCTGTGTGATATTTATTTTAAACATTTAAACTCAGTTGTACACAAATTGGTACGTGTCCACAAGTAGGGACATTTACCTTATAAGATTATTTAAAATTAATTCAATTTATTTTTTAGAAAAAGGTAAAAAATAAGACAAAAGATGAGGCGAACTCAGTATGTACAGATAGGCAAAAATGAATTTAAATTTTTTCATACAAAGATTCTTTTATAGGCCCGATTACTACATGTGGTGTTCCCTTGGCAATATTGCTTTGTGTCGAGATCGTTCAAGAATATAAGTACTGTATTCATGAAAGTCAATGTTCGAGGAATCGCTTTACCGATAGGAAATTTACCGTTGTATTGAAACCAAGTGGAGGAGGACAGATTCTGCTTCTTTCCTGCAGCCTCACTTCGATTGTTACCTGATCAACGATTTATATATGTCGTTAATAATGCATTTTGCTGAATTCAAATGAGTCAGATGTTTCTAATAAAATAATGCCAAGACTAGGGTATTTTGTTTCTAGAATATATAGTGATGTTGTCAATTTGTATATATAGTGCCGCTCAATACGTTTTGACCACCCTACAACATGCAAAGACGTTTTGTATATCTTAATTTTTAGTAAAGATAAAACCTTCATCAAATATTCATTTTAAACTTTATACCTTTGACTTTAATGATGCCTAAACAAGAAATTAACAAAATATATATTTTTTAGTCATTTTGTTAAAATCACTAGTCAAATTAATTAATTATATATAGTTGAACTAAGTTTCACTTAATTAACCGCAAACCAATCAAGTTTTACATAATGAGTTGTTCATCTATACAAGATAATCAATTTAGCTCAATTGATTTTTAAAGAATCATTCACTGCCTCCAATCATTAAGTGTTTACTCATAATAATACCTTTGGAATTAAATGCAGGTTCTCAAATTAAAATTCATTCTTTCGTGATAAATAATTTGATTAGCCTCATAAGAGGAAGTAAATTATCATTCATCCTGAATAAATCATTTTCTGAACAAAGTTACGTGATCGACTGTGGTGGCTGTGCGATCAATGCCTGTCTTTTTCAAAGCGTCTGCATCAGGACAAGGCGCCAACCTAAATACCGGGAAAGATCGATATTGACGTCTGTCCACCTGAACTCTAAACTGATTTCAGAAAAAAACACTCTTATCTAAAGGACTCTCAGGCACCATTGTCACATAAATGTGTTTCTTTATTGCATTCATCATTCATAGTATCAATCAATTTTATTATTTATACCACACTGAGAAACTTTTAATTACAGTTTTTGCTTTTTGAATTTCTATATTTGTAATAAAACGTAAGAATTTAGAGATAATCGAGGTATGATCATATAATAGACCTTTTAAAAAAAAGAGATTGTGTTACCTTGTTTTCTATGATTGCGATTTCGTGAGACAAAAATTAATACACGGGTCAAAAATCCTGAATTTTTGTTGAGTCCAGGGATTTTTGTTGTTGTTCATATATGTTTTGATAGTTCATGATGACACTAGAAAAACCTATAAAAGGTTTTTCAAAATTTGAATATTTTCCAAAGTTATAAGCGATCAAAGTTTTTTACATCGTTTCAGAAAATAGTCATTTTCTCGCGTTTGAGTATACGGATTTTGATAAATTTTGGAAGAGAGACTAATCATGATGACACTAGAAAAACCTATTAAGGGTTTTTCAAAATTTAAATATTTTCCAAAGTTATAAACGATCAAAGTTTTTTACGTCTTTTCAGAAAATAGCCACTCTCGTTTGAGTATACTGATTTTGATAAATTTTGGAAGAGAGACTAATGAGGAATCGTACTTGAGATAAATAGTCGAAATTTAAATAAGCAATGTTATAGATTTAAATAAATTAAGTTTTTAATTTTTGAGGTTACAAATAAGTATTGTCCTCCATCGATTTTACCATTTAAAAAAAAAACTTCTAGAGAAAACTTATAAGATTTTATTTTAACAATAAAGAGTGGGATATTTTGTTAGTTTAGTAAGAACAATAATAATTACAGTCTCGCCAAATTTTTGTAAAATAACAGACACAAAATACTGCTATTTTTCTTTTTGCTGCGCGCGCACCACATGTTTCTAACACACGTTTTATAATTCTTGCAATTCTTTATTTTCATCTCACTAAAATTTTTTAGACATAATATAATTATGTGTCTTATGAAATATAACACTTTTACTACTTCTTATCAAAAAGACAACTGTTGCATCTAAAACGTCTTTTCATAAACAAATGTTTAGTACCAATTTTAATAACGACATCTTGATTATCCCTCAATTCTTAAATTTTATTGTACATAATGATAAGGAATAAAGCAGATATTAAAATCAAAAGTTTTTCAGTACATCTATAGGAACACAATGAGTGTATAATATATTCGAAATTTGTACTTGATTTCCAAAGGGGTATTAGTATATAAAAAAAAACTTTATTTTTATTCATAAAATAATTATTTGTTCTAATGTATTTCTGAAGAAATTATATGTTTATCTTCTTGTGTCCAAGAATTAGACAAATTGACAAAATGCGTTGTTTTTCATCCTCAAATGTAATTTGACTCTAATACTTTTAATATTTTAAAAAATTACAAATCTAGTGATTTTGAAAAAACCTGAATTTGCAAAAAGATCCGTAAGTTTGTAAGACTTTCTGGGAATTCATAGAAAGGTCTAAAAATCTTTGATTTTATCTTTGTATTTCTTAATAATTTAGAATATTTCGGAATTTATTTTGAAAAAAATATTCATAAATTAACAAAGTAATAAGAGAAAAAACGTCTTTTTAATAACTGCAATAATAATAAAAAGTAAATTAAAAGAAAAAACCCTGAAAATAAATTCATTAAATAAATAAATAAAGAAAAAGATCATAATCTCAAGAGAAATGCCCAAAGATTTGAACAAATTTGTAATTAGAACATCAATCAGAAGACATTTTTTAATTGTTTTATAAACCAAAAAAAGAAAGAAAAAACATTACTTTAATTTTTAAGTAGAAATAATTACAAAAACAATAATTTCCATAATATTTTTTCATTCTTTGATCTTTTTATTAATTTTTTTATTTTATGATAATTTTTCCTTTTTTTAAACTAGGTTTTCCATTTCTCAAAAATCTTTTAAAATAATTTATTGTTTCCTGAAAACGTTTATTTCGCATTGAGCTCTACATTTTTCGTAATTTTATTAATTGTTCTCATTTAAAATTTTTTTATCTTTTATATTATTTTTGCTAAACTTTTCTGAATATTACGTAAGATAGTTTACTTTACAACAAGTTTTTTGTTTTCATAACTTTTAGAAATTTTTTTATTTTTTCATTGATTTTCTTTTTTATTATCGTCAAATTTTTCAGTAAGTTTTTAAAAATAGATCGTTAAATGTAAATTATGTAGAAACTACGAATTCAATTAGTAACTCTGAGTAACAAAATTTTATCACAAATTAATGTTTATCTTTTATTTCAAAAACAAAGTTATTTCAAAAATTAGAGTAATCTTTTTTCAAATTAAAATTTATCAGTTTTCGTCAACTTAATGCAACAATTTTCATTAAAATCGAGCTTTAAGCTGCAATTTATGTACATATTGAAAATTAATTTTAGTTTAGGTGTATATTTTTTATCTTTAGTTTCTAATTTTGTAAAATTTTACTTTTAGAATATAGACATATAACTGCCGTATAAATTATATAATTTATTGGTAAATATAAAGTAAGAATATAATTATTATAATATATTAAAAATCATTAATTTATTGTTTTTGTAGTCAACATCTGACTACAATTTTTACAATTCAAATAAAAAAACAACTGAACTTTTATTGTTTTTGTGTTAATAATTCATTATTTAAATATATTTAACTACTAATTAGATTAATCAAAATTTTACTAGCTCCGATTTAAAGAATATACAATTACATTTTCTTACTTTTCGTACTTGTCATGTTTTCTTTGTTGCAAGGCATAATTTTTTTGTCTTATTTTTTGGTAAATATTGCATATTCTTGATTTTTTCCCAAGAAAATTTTTGATAATTTCATAAATTTTATAACATATTTGAAGAATCTTTCATTTTTTCAAAACAGAATTCGTATATTTTTTTAATTTACTCATTTTTGGAAAAAATGTTCATGTCTTTAAAGAATTGTATAAAGTCTTTTGTATATAGACTTTTTCTTTATCATTTTACAATTTCTCAATTTTTAGTAGATTTTATTCGAGTTTCTTTTTTGCATTCACTCATAAGATTTTAAATACTTTTTGTAATTTTGCAGTTTTTCATACTTTGTTATATAGACTTTTTAAAAAGATCTCCTTGTTCTTACGTTTATTTATTGCATTTCTGGCATTTTTCTTTTTGAAATTTGTTCTAATTTTTTTGTTATTAGGGGAGACCGGGGCTACTTGGCGCACTTTTCACTCTTTGTTGATTGGTTCTGACAATTTTGTGTACATGAAAACTATATTGTACAGAAACTTTGCTTAACATCTCAGCTTTAATTTCAAAAAATAGAAGTTCCAAAAAAAGTTGTACTTTTTTTTTTAGAACAGACTTTTTGGAGAAAACCTTCCAAATGGAAGGTTCATCTTGTTCAAAAAGTGAAGTTCACGAACCTAAAAACTACAAATATCTGGAAACGTAAAATTATGAGATTATAATAATAATAATAATATATATTAAACACTTTTTTATCTTAAAGGGTTATTCTTGGTACTGATAATAAAATAAAAGTGTTACCACATTGAATTTAATAAATTTGTATTAGTCACTAGATGTAGCTTGTAAACTTCTAACGTTAGTAGAAAAAAAATCTTAATTTTGATTTTTTTCTGATTGACTTTTGTAAAAAGATATAACAAAAAAATGAAGGCGTTAAAATTTACTTTTGAGTACCAAAATTGGTTTTTTGAATTTATAGTCCAGAATAATCAATCAATAATAATGAAATTATGTGTGAAGTTACAGTTTATCAAGTACATTAATTTGACCGAAGAGAAAAATTAATTCGACTTTTCACTTTTGAATAAACTCAAGTGCGTCAACCAGCCCCTGCGCCAAACAGCCCCGGTCTCCCCTATCCTTATTTTTTGAATAATTTCTTACCATTTTTTATTTATAAACAATTTCTTTATTTCTTTTACTCATTCTTTACATTTTATTTTGTTATATTTACGTTACCTCATTTTTTAGTTTTCATTGATCTATACTTACTTTTCACTCATCCATAGTTTTTAATATACTGTTTTTCATTTTCTTAATTTTTCAGTATTTAGTAAAATTGCTCTCCCTTTTTTTTATTTGTAAATACTTTTTTAAGTTGAAAATCGCTTTTCTAAAAGTTTGTTTTTAAATGCAGTTATATTTTTTAATAGATGATATTTTATAACGTTATCAATCATTAAAAAAGCAAATCCAAGAATTTGAAACTAATAATTCGTTGTATTCAATCTGTTATAACACATCGTAAATAATATATAAGTCATATTTTATTTATAAAATCTTCATTACCTTTATTTTAGTACCTTATCGCAAAATAGCACTTCTAAAAAGTCGGAGTAAAAGTACTTTTAGTCCGGGAGAGTCCGGAGATTTTTTAAAAAAAGATGTGAACCGAAAAAATTTATTTTGAAATTAAATACTTAAGAATATAATTAAAAATTATTACTTTTTAATTAAGAATATTGTGTATACATAAATTTAGTACACACTATAGTTTAAAAATAAGGATATACTATTCTAAGCTTGTAGAATGTATAATAAATACTTGTAAGTGCATTTTGACACAAAACTTATTACTTCGAAAATTGTTATTTTGCACAAACATAAATAAACATTAATTTGTACTAGTGCTCAAATTAAAAGATTTTTAGGTTTTAATTTTTAAATATTTGATTTTTATGAATTAATTAAAGTATTTATTATTTGTTTAATTAATGTATTTAATTGATAATGTTAAAACCTTCAATTTCAAGTGTTGTACAAATTGTTGTGCTTGCTCCTAAAAATTAGAATATCCTTCTTTTAAGAATAGTATGTTCTAAATTTAAGTATTCAGTATTCTAAAAAAAACCTGACAATTATATAATCTTAATATCAGAATAAATGAGTTAGTATCATTTTGACACAAAACTTGCCATTGTTATAATATTGTTCTATCATATAGGTAAATGTTATTTCGTACAACTCCTAAAATTAGAGGATTTTTATTAGGTTCTAATTATTAAATATTTGACTTTTATTGAATTCATTTGAAGTGCTTATTATTTATTTTAAATTATTAACTCAATTAATTAATATGGTAAAACCTTTAATTTTAGCAGTTGTGCAAATAAACATTAACCAATATTTCTACAATATAACAATCTTCATGGTAAGTTTTGTGTCAAAATGATACCTTCTTTTATTATAGTAAAAAGAAGATTTAAAATGACACACGTACTTCTTTGTTAAGATTCTCTGAACTGATTTGGCAATGTTGAAAGCTTAGTCTAGAAAAAATCGATGACCATATCGAACTGTTGTCGGATCAGTGAACAAGTGTTCTACTACTGGCCTCGCGGTTACACCTGCGTCCCCAAGTTACGAGGAAGAAGAGTTCATTCAAACCAATTTAACGTGGGTGCTTATTTCAGTGAAACAGGATGTGGTACAGTTACAGAAAAATGTTAGTACAGATGAATTTTTGAAACAATACACGTCTAAAAATGTAACCATTTTTTATTAGTTACACTCTAAAAGTAACTATACATTTTCTGTTTCATTAAATAAACAATATTCAACAATAAGAAAAAAATATTTATCTTTTGCTTTAAAAATCGTCCTCAATTTAAGGACGATATTTTCAGGTTTTTTATAGCTTTCGTGGCCATTTTAAAAATAATCTAATTAATTAATCAGGTGATCGATAAAAAATTACTTAGGTCCGTGTCGATCAATCTTTAGCTAAACTTGCCAATTTTTAAAACTCGGAACATTCATTAACAATAATTTTCGAAAAAAACTTATTTTTAAAAGTAATAAAACATTTTTTTTCTGATTCACTATGTTTAGCCGAGAGCCTTTTCATTCACGGCACATAAAACCTTGACTTCCGGTCTACACTGTCATTCCAGTTTGTTTTGTTTGTTGTTCAAAGTATCCTTTTAATTAATGGAAAAATGCGAATGTCTCGTAATTTCGTAATTGCAGCTTGAATTTCAATTTTGTATGTTTTTAGCCCTGACCTTTGAAAAGAAACCGATGACGTTGCATCACGAATAACGAATTTATATATATACAAACACGTACGATACAGTTTCATTAGTTAATTTATGAAATTAATTACCGAACCCTGCCTCTAGGAAGATCGGTAATTCTATACACCTGGAAAGTTATTAATTAAGCAGAAAAGCATGAAAACTTGATCAATACGAATTACGTGGTTCTAGAATCAGGTAATTGTTAAATGTATTTTCAATTTCCTCTTTCAGAAATAATAATGCACTGCATCACAACATCATAAATTGCATTAAAATTACATAATAATTGATGGAAATGTCTTATGAATTGACATTGATTTATAAATTCATGATTCATCTCATTCCTAATATTAATTCGCGATTTGTATTTTGTTGAAACACGTCAAATTTAATATATAATTTTGAAATAATTAAAGAAATAATAATAATGATATATAATGAATATTTAATTTGAATTTGGTAATTTTTACTTTGGATGAAAACGTTCTCTCTAAATCTGAATTAGTGGTTTTCTACTAATCAATTAGCGAAAAGTGAGCTACTATTAAAATAGTAAGAATTTTACTAATTCTTAGTAAAAAGTGGAAAACTACTAATTTTGTAGTAGAAAACTACTAATTAAATTAGTAAAAAAATCTACTTTTTTTAAAAGTAAAGTTTCACTATTTCAATTAGTAGTTTTCTACTAAGAATTAGTAGTTTTCCACTAAGAATTAGTAGTTTTCTACTAAGAATTAGTAGTTTTCTACTAAGAATTAGTAGTTTTCTACTATATGAATTAGAGAAAAATGAGCCATGAATTTGACTAATTCATAGTAGAAAACTACTAATTCTTATAGAAAACTACTAATTCTTAGTAGAAAACTACTAATTCAGATTTAGAGAGTTGAAAGTACGTATCTTATATTTTCATTTTCAGTTTTAAAAAATCTTAAAAACAAATGATTTTTATTCTTTTGTTATTTAAAAAGAATTAATTAAATAAAAATGTCGAAATGTGATTGATTTATTCAATTAAGTGTGAAATTTCACTCCAATTCGAGTGCAAATTTACTCCAAAATTAGAGTGAGATATTTTTTTGCTTAGAGCGAGATCTTACTCTTTTAAAGAGAGTTTCTTACTCTGATAGGAGTTGCTCAATTTTCACTCTCTCTAGAGTGAAGAAATTCACTCCAATAAATTTAGAGAGTATACAATTTAATTATGCACAGTTTTTAAAAAAAACATTGATAAATTTAATTTGTAATTATGTGTACACTCTTTTAAGAAATAAAATTTACATGTGTGCAATTTTCCCCTCTGCAGTTTAAAAAACAAATCTCCTAACTTCTTGGAGTGAGTTTTCACTCCACAAAAGAGTGAAAGTTTATCCACTTTAATCAGATTGAAAAACCCACTCTAAAAGAGTAAGTTTTCACCTTTATACAGAAAAATTTAACTCCAATTCGAGTGGAAATTCACTCCAAGCAAAAAGTGAACTCTCACTCTACTTTTGGAGTGAGTTTCCACTTGAACTGGAGTCAAATTTTATTCCATAAGAGTAATATTTTCACTCTCAGTGGAGTGGCTCAATTTTCACTCTTCGTGGAGTGAAAATTCATTCTAAGAAATTTCGAGATTTTACTCTTGAAAGTGTACACGGTAAAATTACACACACGTTAAATGTATGTCTTAAAAGAATGCCTTTATAGAGTGTCTTTATAGAGTAGATTTTCACTCCAATTCGAGTGCAAATTTACTCCAAAATTAGAGTGAGATATTTTTTTGCTTAGAGCGAGATCTTACTCTTTTAAAGAGAGTTTCTTACTCAGATAGGAGTGGCTCAATTTTCACTCTTTCTAGAGTGAAGAGATTCACTCCAATAAATTTAGAGAGTATACAATTTAATTATGCACAGTATTCAAAAAAAAACATTGATAAATTTAATTTGTAATTATGTGTACACTCTTTTAAGAAATAAAATTTACATGTGTGCAATTTTCCCCTCTGCAGTTTAAAAAACAAATCTCTTAACTTTTTGGAGTGAGTTTTCACTCCACAAAAGAGTGAAAGTTTATCCACTTTAATCAGATTGAAAAACCCACTCTAAAAGAGTAAGTTTTCACCTTTATACAGAAAAATTTAACTCCAATTCGAGTGGAAATTCACTCCAAGCAAAAAGTGAACTCTCACCCTACTTTTGGAGTGAGTTTCCACTTGAACTGGAGTCAAATTTTATTCCATAAGAGTAAGATTTTCACTCTCAGTGGAGTGGCTCAATTTTCACTCTTCGTGGAGTGAAAATTCATTCTAAGAAATTTCGAGATTTTACTCTTGAAAGTGTACACGGTAAAATTACACACACGTTAAATGTATGTCTTAAAAAAATGCCTTTATAGAGTGTCTTTATAGAGTAGATTTTCACTCCAATTCGAGTGGAAATTCACTCCAAGCAAAAAGTGAACTCTCACTCTAATTTTGGAGTTAATTTCCACTCGAACTGGGGTGAAATTTTGCTCTATAAGAGTGAGAACTCACTTTTTTAGAGTGGGGTATTCACTCTGAGTGGAGTGGATTAATTTTCATTCTTTGTCGAGTGAAAACTTACTCCAAGGAATTTAGAGAGAAAATTGATAATAATTGAATTCGAGTACAGTTCACCTCTAAAAAATTTGTATGATATACAATTTAAAAATAAAAATCTCCAATTTTTTTGTATGTATACAGTTTTAAGATGTACAGTATTTAACGTTTTCTCCATATTTCTTGGAGTGAATTTTTACTCCAATTCGAGTGAAAATTTATTCCAAGCAGAAAGTGAACTTCCAGTTTAAGTTTGAAGTAAATTTTCACTCGATTTAGAGTGAAAATTCACTCTATAAGAGTGGAATCTTACGTTTTGAAAGTGAGTTTCGCACTCTAATTGGCGTGGCTCAATTTTCACTCTTCCTGGAGTGAAAACTGGCTCCAAAAAATTTTGAGAGTGTGAAATTTTTCTACTGTACAGTTTTTTGTGTAAAATTTATACCGCCTCGAAAATTCCAGTGTCACATATATGTATTTCCTGGTTTAATTCAAATCCTTTGTTGACCTTGTCCCCATTTTCGAGGTGTATTTTTAAATAATTAAAAATCTATTAGCATATTTGTCGAATTGTTTCTTTGCGTGTTAACAGATGTTGGATAAAAGTTTACTTAACAAAATCTTTAGTAAAATTCGCAATTTAAAATGCATCTCAATACTTGAAATATAAAACTTTGCATTTCTATTTATTTGATTGTTTTTTTGTTATTAATTCGAGAAATTAAATTAAGTTACGAGTGATTAAGTGTTGGTTTTATAAAACAATGGACTAATTCAATTAGTTTTTAAAAAAATTGCTATTTCTGTTATTCCCATCAAAAGTCTGCTTGTTCTCTAAATATAATAATAAAAAAACTGTTCAGTGATTATACTTTCAATACCTACATAAAAGACAATTTTCATAACTTTTTTTTTAAAAAAATATTTTAATCTTCCTTGACCTTTTCTGTTTTTATTGCTTTGAAGCTAACGGCTATAATTTGAGAGTAGATTAAGCATATTTTTCGAGAAATGTGTGTCCTCGTTGGGGAAAATATTGTCGCCTCAGCCAGGTTGGCACCGTATGGACAATTTGACTGATTTTGACGTGCAGTACGGACGGAAGGAAGAAGGCGCGTGGGGCAACTATAAGGGTAGTAGAGGGATGAACGGTTTGCGGCAAATAGCGCTGCCGCGTTAATATCGACCCGAGCTTGGGACCTCCATTTTGTTTGGCCCACATACAACATCATACTGTACCGTAACGCGTACAGTACTCGACTGTACACTTTTATTATACCTGCAGACAGGAACGTATACTTCTCTGGGGAGGCCAGACTCGACTATTAAAGATTCCTCTCTCATCCCCTTAAATCCAACTAGATTTTAAAGCCAACACTCCAATTACTTCTAACTTTAAATTACATACTTGGAAAATGCTTTTTCTTCACTGTCATTTTTTGATTTTTTATTTCTTTAACATATGTTTTTTTCAATTTTTTACCACCATTTTTCTTTCTTATTTACAGTTGTAGATTACTGAGCAGACAATGCGAATTATTTAAATGATTTTTAATGATTTTAATCATTCGTGCTTTGTTTGTAGTTAGTCTTATGTAAAGCGTATTTCAAATACTAACAGTATTTAATCTGGTATCAATCTGGTTAATAGTTATAAACTACTTTGAATTGCTTTAAACTACTTATAACCGTTTCGAACAATTTAAAACCGCTTACCTTCATTAACAACTAGTTTAAAACATGTTATTTTTTATTTGAAACTGCTTTCATATTGTTTAAAACTATTTCAAGACAAATTAGAATTGTTTATTAGATCAACTTAAAACTCTTTAAACTTGTTGGAAAGTGCTAAGAACTACTAATTACTGTTTTGGACATATTCGAAACTACTAAGAACTAGTTACAACTGTTTTAAATTTGGTTAAATCTCTTTACCGTCGTTACAACTCTGTTTTAAAGCTGTTTAGAACAACTACTAACTGTTCAATCAAGATTGTTAAAAAAAGAACCTCTTAAAACAATTTCTGACATGTTTGAAGTTGTTAAAAACTGCTTTAGAATGTAACATGTTACCCCCACTGTAACATCCTACTCCACTGTAACATCTTTATCCACTGTAACATCTTACCCTCATTGTAACATCCCATCCTATTGCTACATTTCACTCCCCTGTATAATTTAACACCAACTCAAACATCTCACACTTCACTGTAACATTTTACCCCCACTTTAACATCTTACTCTACTGTAACATCTCGCTTTATATATAATATAGTATAATCTAACCCTATTGCTACATTTCACCCCACCCCCTGTAAAATTTAACACCCATTCAAACATTTTACCTCCACTATAACATCTTACCCTACAGTAACATCCCACCATATTGCTACATTTCACGCCTACTGTAACAAATAAAATGCAACAAGTCCCATAATGATCTGACCCTTAGTTTGATTTAAATAAATTTTATAAGTTCGTCGTGCAACTAGGTAGATAAATTTTTTATACTAAGTGTAAAAAAATATGTGTATATTAATATATGTATTAATAAATAAATATTTAATTTGATCACTGAATTGCTTTGAACATTTCGAATTATTGTACATAAACGTACGCACGAATTGCGTCACACTTAGAGCTGGCACGACGAACTTATAAAATTTATTTAAATCAAACTAAGAGTCGGATCATTATGGGACTTATTGCATTTTATTTGTAACATTTTTAAATTTATTTCAAGAAAAAAAAATTTTTTTACACGCCCAAATTTGAAAAAAATTAATTTGTTTTTAAAAAATTGTTATTTTATTATTAAAAAAACACGAATCAATTTTCTTGCTAAAATAATTGTAAAATTGACAAGAAAGTAAGTATTTTATCTTTTTACATAAATTTTGTATCTTCAATATTTTGCAAACTATAAACAATTGAAAAAAGGTCTAAATTTGCAAAATCAAAATTTTGAAAATTCGTAACTCAAAAACTTGGCCTTCAAAATTCAAATAAAAAAATTCGTATACAATATTTTTCACCCTAGAATTGAAAAATATACATTAAACTTAATTTAATTTTTGATAGGTAAATCTCACTTGGAAATGCCCGTATATATGTGTGTGTACTTTTTCTTGTGAATACGATAACTCGAAAACGGATTAACGGATTTAAATAAAATTTTCTATGGTTATTTTTAGTACTAAAATCTAAAATCAGACACAAGGGTTTTTAAAAATAATCATTTTAAAAATTTTTATTAAATATTTTGTTTTTAATTCGTTTTTATATGATGGTCAAGCGCGCAACGTTTGTAAAAAACGAAAACAAAGTTGTTATAAATTCAAATTTACGGTCTACAAAATAAAAAATGTAAACCAAATCAACACAGAGTGAATTAATATTATCTAAAATTACTCTTATTTTTAAGGGTTCATCAAAACCACCCCTCATAAAAAAAACTTTTTTATGTTCGTTTTTTTGTCAACGTTGCGCATTTGACCATCATGTTTTTATATCAGATTTTGAGTTATTACACCGAAAAAAATATTCTCAATTTAAACAGAATATTCCGCTTCTAAATTCCTAAATATCTAAATTTTTGAAAATATTCTGTGATATATTTACACCATTTGCAGCTGTATTAATAGATTTATTTTCTGAAATATAATTGTCTTTTTATTTGTAGAATTGACGTTACATTTTTAGTATTAGCTTTCATTTATAAATAAAAATAAGTGAAAAGTTAAGTCAATAAATTAATGAACGTATGTACATATTTATTTAATTTGAAACATTTTAATTTATATCAATAGAATAAATAGTAAGATTTGGATCATTATTTTCTTTGTCGAAGAACACCACTGTAGTTTTATTTTATTGTGTATTATATAAACATATGTAACCTTAAAATACTTTTAAGTTTAATTAGTTTAAATGAAAACGAAAAATAATAATAAACTATTGGAAATATTCTAAACATATTAATTTTTTTTATAGTAAAACATGGATAAAGTAAAGTAAACATCTTTAATTATTTAACGACTTTATTTAAAATAATCAATGTTTTTGTATTTAAAATCTGATTTTTAACAGTGCTAATAATTTGCAATAAATGATTATATCCAAAAATTATTTTCGTTTTATAGAAATGATCAAAGTATTAAAAATTTCAGAGAGTTTTTAAAGACCATTTATATTATGATATTTTGATATTAATCAATGGTAATTTATTTTATTCTTTCTGACCTCAATTTGTTTTATGTGCTATTTATTACACTCAGAAAAAAATTTCTTTTCGACAACCAAATTTTGTTTGAATCAACCAAAAAAATGCATTGATATACAGTTAAACAAATGTTTGGTTTATATAACCAAATAATTTGATTATACACATTTGTTTGAATTAACCAAATGGTTTGTTACAGTTGACTAAATGTTTTGTTTAACCCAACCAAAAAGTTTGTTTCATACAAACAAATTAATTGTATTAAATTTATTTGGTTCGTTCAAATAAATATTTTGGTTTATACAATCAAATGTTATTTATTTTTCTTTAATGTTTGAATTTTCCTAATTAAATATTTCATTTGTATACTATTAATTAATTTCCAATTTTATATTTATGATTTCAAAGTAATAATAATAATCATCATGATAAACTGGAAATTAACTGATAAATATGCAAATAAAATATTAAGAAATTCAGATGTTATTGAAAAATGCATAACAGTTAAGCATTTTTAGAAACAAGATTTTCTTCTCTTCAAGATTGTTTTCTTACGGAGCGTTTCTCCGTAGAAGAATCTTTTACTTCCAAATTTATTAAAGAATTGAAAATTCACAATAAGTCACTCAAATGTTACAAGCACAGTTAAACACACGATGTGTAAAACATAACCTGCAGGCAATCAAAATCTCTTTAATACACTAATAACCTAAAACACACTATAGCTCACTTTGTAGGAAGTTTCCACGTAATCCATAATTTCTGAAATAAGAAAACAACACTCACTAAATTTATAAAACACAAGTTATGATAATAGAAAAGCACTTTATACGCAACGACGCGATTGACATGAACGCTTGTTTAAACGCATCTCGAGTTTGACTATATGTATATTATATCTATTTGAATCAACCAAACTTTAATTGTACGGATCAAAACATTTGGTTAAATAAACCAAACTTTTTTGTTGACTGAAATAAATGGTGCTTAATTAAACACTTATTTTAGTCCAAAGAAAGAGTTTGGTCGAACGAAACAAATACATTTAAATAATAATTTTGTTTCTGGAAACCAAGGCATTTGTTGCAAGGAACCAAATGCTTATTTAATCTGATAAAACTTTTTTGTTGTATCAAATAAAATAAGTTAACTAAACGGTTTCTTTAATTGAACTGAACTTTTTTTCTGGGTGTAGATTCATTTGATTTCATTTTATAGAATATATTTCTTAAGTCATAAAAATAACAATCGTTAAAACACTATTAACCGGAATGTTTATAGTAAAGCCCTATTTAACATTTTCTTACATTTAAAATAACTGAATCTCCGGTTATTATAACAAAACATTTTTTTAGTATTCAATAAGGAGTTGATTAAAATATAAATTATAAATTTGACATTTTTAATCTGAATGTCAGGTTGATGGTGTTTTGCCGAGAATTCACGTCCTGCTTAAATTAAAGTCCTTGCTCCGGTGAACACAGGCGGAGAGGTACTCGAAGACCGGATAGAGAGCAGATTCTAGGGGTTATCAAAGTTCTTCTCCCATTGTTAACTCTTTACAAGTGTTCCATTAAAAACACACGATGATAAAAAATTACTTCCGTGCTGAAATGTATATATACGTTCAAGGGCAAATTTTTTAGGTTTCTGTAAAGTCACTGTAGAAAATTCAGTTTCTTTTCAATTTGTCTACTTTATCATTTTTTTTCTAAGATAATGTGTATACTAACAACGTCTACACGATAATTTCTCATTATATACTGTCGTGAGTCTATTATTACGTATTCTATAAATATTAATCAGTCGACGACTAACGGTAAATCATGTTATGTACTATTTTTCCGTTTCTTCCGTTTAAACGCGAATTCCAATTATAAAGAAGTAAATATTTAAAAAAAATTAATTTACCTATATTAATCGTAAAATTTTTAAATAATTGGTTTTATAAAGCATAGTATTTCGAGATTATAATAACGAAAATGGTATCAAAATCCCTCAGCGATAAGTACAAGTTTTCAAAAATTTAAAAATTATCATTTGAAAGCACCATTTTCAAAATTTAATATTTTTCTAATAACTAACCGATTACTAGAAAATTTTGTAGAATCCATCCTTATCTTACCAAACTTCATTACTACAAACAATTTTACTGAAATTTAACAAAAACGGACTTAGCCGACTCTCGCCCCTGTGTTATAAGTATAATTTAATTCCGAGCCTTTATATAATTAAACTACTCTAATGTTTTAATTGAAAGAATTGATTAAGTTTAGACAAAGATTGAAACTATCTTAAATTTCATTTTTAAGGACCTTCTTGAAAATGAATAGCTCGAAAATGGACTTTTAGAGAAACGAGAGGAAAAATGATAGCCACTTAGTTACATAGAAGCGAGTGCAGAAGATTTCTTTAGTTTGTCCAATAAATAGTGCATGCACGTGCTGGCATTGTCTTTCTTTATCTTGAAAACTTGAGCGTATGACTCTCTCATCTTACCGGCCGGCACATTTAATTAAGCGCTAATGAAATGGATGTGTTGTCGACGATACGACAGTACTCCTCGGTTGACCTACTTTAGTACTGCAGCGATAGCAAATGTCACCAACACAATCTGTCACACAAGTGAAAATAGAGACAAACTTTAACGCACAGAATACATAGAATTGTATGTAGGTATACTATTATTAGGAATTTTCATAAAATTATGTTCATTTAATAAATTTTATGTTGTGCTGTATATTTTCTTTTCTCAAACAATTTCTTTAAGTTCATTCTCTAATTTCTGGAGCCGTCATTCTGAATTTCTAAAAAATTACTTTTGAATTTTTATTTACCGTGTTCGAAAACCCAGAGTAACAAGCTTCAGGCGAATTCGTTGAATTTCTATTTTGGCAACCATTTTGAATTTTTAAAAACCGACTTTGCATTCACCCTGCATAAAATATTCCGGAAGGCCACTTGATCGGGAAAGTTACTAAACCGGAAATTTCTTTGTGAATCTAAAATTTCTGAGAAATTTTATCGAAAATCAATTTTTTTTCATAAATCAGAAATCTATAATAATAATAATCCGCAAGTTCTTTCATTCTATTTCATTCTTTTATATACCCTGAAGCGGTTCTCATTCTATTGAACCATGATAGTCAATTTTTTTTTAATTTCATTTCTTCTTATAATTTGGTTCTTAAATAGTATTTTGTAGTTAAAATCATTACTTAAACGAATTTTATTAAAAAAAAAAAAAAATTTCGTTGAAAATTTCAAGCTATTAAAATTTCTTCTTCCTGATTATTTCAAAAAAGTGAAAAATTACTAACCTTGAATAACATTTTCTTAACAACGGTACGGTAAATTAATTAAATATTGTTGTAAAAGTTTAATTATACTACAGTTTAAAATATATTAGTTTTTATAAAAAATATTTGTAAAACCGTGTTTTTTTAATAATTTAAAATATCGTCATTTTGCGCGTTTTGTTACTGTTTCCATTTAAAAGACCCAACTTTATAAATTTATATCTTAAAAACAGAACGGTAAAATTCAATAAAATTGTAATAGTACATGTAAAGTAATGCGTTTAATATGTCATTACAATTTTATAAGAATCTGTAGAAATTGATTTTTGGGAGTTAAAATAATTTTAATTTTATGAATAAATAAATCTATAATTTTTTTTTTTTATAATTCTTCAACAGTTTTCAATATACAATTATTCTCTAAGTTTTATAATTGAGATTGCACGTTTTCCAAAGTTGACAAATCCACATTTTATTATTTCGAGAAAATTAAACAAATGCAGTTTTGCACCTGACCCCTAGAGTTCATTAGAAAGTAAAAAAAAAACTACACGAAAATATTGAGAAAAGAATGTTTTTTGGAATTGGGGCGATTTATTTTTAATTAAAATTTATCATAGTTAGGAAATTTAGAGGTTTTCGTAATTTCTACTAGGAAAAAAATTAAAACTTTAAATTATCTTAGTTGAGTGCAGACTTTTTAAAATTGAAAATTCTTTATTAATAAATTTTTTTTCTTAAATTTAACATTGCCGGATCGATTTGCAAGGTTCTTAATCTGTTTAAATATTGTGCTTATCTATACTTTTTTGGAAAATGGATTTATCAACTTTTGAAAAAGTTCTCCTCAATTATTCTTTAATTTTTTTTTTAATTATTTTGTTCTGTTATCTATTATTCTTGCCAGTTTTCATAGTTTTCTTTCGATTGTCAATTATTTTCCTCATTTCTAAATTATTTTCTTTAATACTTATATTCAATTATTTTAATCATTTTGTAATTTTTCTTTCAATTATCAACTATTTTCTTAATATTTTAATTTAACTCTTTATTCTTCAATTTATTTCTTTAATTTTCAATTATTTTCTTCAATTTTCAATTGCATTCTTCGTTTTTCAATTATTTTATTTAATAATCAATAATTCTCGCATTTTCTTATTTATCAATTATTTTCTTGAAATTTCAAGACAATTCTTCAATTTCTAACAGATTTTTTCGATTTTCATTTCTTTTCTACAATTTTTTCCATAATTTACATCAGTTTTTAATTCAAAATTAATTATTCTCCTTTAGTTTTATGATTATTCATTAATTTAAAATTTTTCTTTTTGAATGACGATTATTCTCACCATTTTTCGATTTTCTTTTCAGTATTATTAATTATTTTTTTAATAGTTAATTATTTTAGTCAATATTTAATAATTTTCGTCATATTGTAATTTTTCTTTTAATTATTAATTATTTTCTTGAATTTTCCATTTAATTATTTAATTTCCAATTTATTTCTTCAATTTTTAATTATTTTCTTCAATTTTGAATATTTTCTTTAATTTTCAATTATTTTTCTCGCTTTTCAATTAATACCTCAATATTCAAGAATTTTCGAATTATTTCAATTTTTTTTTCACTCAGAAGAATTGTTTTAAATTTTCAATTCAATTATTCATTTCTTGACCTATTCTCTTCAATTCTCAGTTTTTTTCTTTAAATTTTCAATTATTTTCTTTAATATTAAAAAATTATCGTCTTTTTCTATACTTTTTTTCGATTCTTATTAAGTTTCTTTAATTTTAAATATAATTGTTCAATTATTTTCTTCAATTTTTAATTCTTTTCTTCTATATTCATAATTTCTCGGCTTTTTTCAATTACTTTTTTTTAATTTTTAAGTATATTCTTTAAATTCCAATTCCATTATTAAATTTTTAATTGCTTTCTTCAATTTTCAATTATATTTACCAATTATTAATTATTTTCCTCAATTTTTAATTATTTATCTTTATTTTTCATTATTTATTAATTCAATTATTCAATTATTTTCTTGAAATTTCCATTTAATTCTTTAATTTACAATTTATTTCCTAAAATTTTAATTATTTTTTTCAATTCTCAAGTATTTTTTTTATTTTTTAATTATTTTTATCGATTTTCAATTATATCCTCAACATTCAATAATTCTCGGATTTTTTCAATTATTTTTCCTTATCATAAAAAATGTTTTAAAATTTCAATTCAATTATTTAAATCTAGAACTATTCTCTTCAATTCTCAGTTATTTTTTTCAAATTTAAAACCCACTTTTCAATTTTCATTTATTTTTTTTTTTTATTAAAAAAATGATCGTCTTTTTTCTATAATTTTTTTCGATTATTATTAAATTTCTTTAATTTTAAATACAATTATTTACTTATTGTCTTTAATTTTAAATTGCATTCTTCAATTTTTATTTCCATTCTTCAGTTTCCAATTGTTTTCTTCCAAATTCATTAATTCTCGGCTTCTTTTTTAATTTTTAAGTATATTCTTTAAATATCAATTCCATTCTTCAATTTTTTATTGCTTTCTTCAATTTTCAATTATAATTTTTTTAATTTGATTTTTTTTTTCGATTTTTAATCCAGCTGTTAAATGTACAATTATTTCCAAGCATTATTCCTATAATTTTCGTAATTTTTCGATATGCAATTATTTTCTTTAAATTCACTATTTCTTGTTTAATTTTTTCAATTATTTTCTTCAGTTGTCTATTAATCTAGTCGTTTCTTAAATTTTGTTATTATTTTCCTCGTTTTTCACATATTTTTTTTAATTTTTCAATTATTCTCGTCAATTTTTTAACTGTTTTCTTCAGTTATTAATTGTTTGACTCAATTTTCAATTATTATTTTACAATTTTATAATTATTCTTAGATTTTTTAAATTATTTTTTTCGGTTGTGTATTAATCTAGCTATTTTTTGAGTTTTGTTTTCAATTGTCAATTATTTTCGTCATTTTGTATTTTTTTTTCAATTATCAATTATTTCTTTAAATTTTAATTTAATTTTTAAATTTTCAATTTATTTCTTAAATTTTTAATTTATTTCCTCATTTTTTATTATTTTTCGATTTTCAATCCAGTTGTTCTATTTGCAATTATTTCTAACAGTTATTCCTATAATTTTAAACTATTTTGTTTAAATGCAATATTTATTTATTTATGTACTAAATGTTTAAGATAAACTATTGTCCAAAAATTTAGATTTTAATATTTTGTGATAGTAAAACTTTTTAAACTTCAATCATAGTTAATAAAATTATAAGAATGTGTAAATTTTAAATTAAAGTATAAAGTTATATTTTAATTATAAAGGCGAATTTTGCAAAATTAAAAATAATGCCACTGAAAAAACAGTCCGGTTATTTTAACCAGAATTCTGGTTAATTTTTTAGTATTCTGGTTAACTTTACCAGAATTTCTGGCTAAAATAACCGGAAAATCATGTTAAATAGGGCTTAACCGGAATTCCGGTTAAGTTAACCGGAATTCCGGTTAAGTTAACCGGACTGTTTTTTCAGTTTGTTTTAATTGTTCGAAAATTTGTGACCAGGAAATCCAAAAAATTGACCTAAAAAAACGTGTAAATAACCGGAAATTTAATTTTATAAGAAAAAGTGTCCACCCTGTTATTTCAACCAAATTTGTTTTATATTTTATTTTGGCTATCATTTTCAATTTTTAAATTCGGACATAGGTTTACTATAAAAACTATTCTTGATGTAATGTCTCTAAATCTGAATTAGTGATTTTCTAATAATGAATTATAGCGAAAAATGTGCTACTATTAAATAGTAATAATTTTACTAATTTCTTAGTAGAAAAACTACTAATTTTTAGTAGAAAACTACTAATTCAAATAGTGAATCTTTAATTTTTCAATTAGTAGTTTTCTAAAAAAAAAAATAGTAAAATTCTTGATATTTAATAGTAGCTCACTTTTAGCTAATTCATAGAAAACCACTAATTCAGATTTAGAGAAATTATCCAGAGATGGTATAATATTTCACATATTTCTTTTTTTATGTGTATAATTAAAAAATGACTTGAAATCTTCAAAGCACACTTTGAGCATTAAATTTTAACTTTCCACACGTTAATGGAGAATAAAATGCGGAAATTGTAAATCATTACGTGTGAGTGCATGAAAACACATATCTCAACCAAAGTTTACTTTTGTTTTTACATCCACATCCTCTTTCAATTTCAAAACTCTGAAAGAGGATGGCTACGTCCTTCACCTATATTTGCTTTACTCTTCTTTTTTGTCAGTCCTCGAAACTTCATGGAACTCTTTGGCATCTTGTACAAATATAATATTACGCACTGATTGAAACCGACAAGAAGCAGTTAATGATCATAAAACTCTAAATTCTGTTTTCATACATCACGCACCTACACAAATATTTGTATTTACTTTTTATATTAATGTACGTTTATGGGTTTTAATTTTTGTTCTAACCTTCATTTTTTTTAATTGCAGCAACAAATTTAAAGGTCAAGGAGCTCAATTTTTAATCTGGGTGATACAACTTCCGTCTGTCTGTCCGTTTGTCTGTCATATTTTTCTGTCCATATCAACAATCTTATTACAATATTTTTCTACATCTATATGAGTCACAATTGTTCCAAAATTCATATCTTTTACTTTCTGTACGTAAAAAATGACATTCCATTTTCAAACGAAACTTTTTTGTGGAAAATTTATCCTCAATTGACAAAAATTTATTAATACATGGAATTTATAGATATTTTGTCAAAATACAATTTTATCTCAGAATTTGGAAAAATAGTTTCAAATTTTAAAAGGATTATCTTAGATTTTGAAAAGTAAATTGAATGTAGGTCAGGATACGAAAAGAGATCACCTGATATTTATATGTAAGGTTCAACGATCTTGGCTTGAATGCACAATAGTTTTTTGGAATCTTGCCCATTTCTAGTAGATTCGTGGAAACTTGAACGTGATGATAATTATGTTTTTGTTAAATGCATTATGAAATTTCATTTATTTATAACTTTTTTTGTTTTCCATAAAAAAGAAAATTTATATTTCTGCAGAAAGTACTAAAACTTTTTTTTGTTGTTGTGTAAAAAGAAGTATAAATGTTTTGCTTCTTCGCAGTATAATAATAAAAATTTAGTTTTTTTTACAAAAGAAATTTTTTCCAAGAATGCAGTGAAAATTGATTTTTTTCTTATAAATGGTTTTGTTTAATTCTTGTTTCTGTTGAACTAAAAGAAAACAATATAATTTGCTTGGAATTTTACTACTTTTGAATTTTTTTCTTTTAGTTTAATAGTATAAAAGTTTTAAAGTTTTTAAAGTAATTTACCTATGAAATGAGAAATTTACAGAATTCTGAATAAAATTAACAAAAATTCGTTTTCTTTTTTTTTTTTTTTATTAAAAAAAAACAATTTTCTTTGAAGTTGATCCGAATTAAATTTGGCGTTAAATTAGAATTTTGAATTAACAAACAAATTATGGTAAATGAACCAGGAGATTTTTCGCAAAACAAAATTCAGTGGACTGTGTCCGAAAATGTGTTAATTTATAAATAAGAAAATATTAACTAAAAACATCGTTCAATATAAAGTTTTCAAGTTTTATGAAAAATCGTATCAAAAGTAATATTCAGAATAGAAATATAAAATTGGAAACGATAAAATGTGCATCTTTACTGAAAATAGATAGTGTTGAAAATAGATTAATAAAAATAATATCGAGCTTATTGACATTCTACACTTTTTCTTGCAGTCTAAATACGCTCATTGAAAAATAAGAATTTCTGAACAGAAAATATAATCTATAATTTCTTGAGACTAATGAGAGTTTTGTTTTTTTGTTTCAGGTGAGTAATGACAGGAATTTTCTTCACATATAATCACTTTTCCAGAAGGTAGTTATTTATTTATTAAAGACTAAAGATAAATCGAAAATATATTTAATTAACAAAATTAATTTAGTTAAATTAAAGATCAGAAAAATAATATTAAATTTGCTTAAATAAAATAAAAATAAACGTCTGATAAAATTGAAATTAAACACTCAAAACGAGAAAAAGTTAATTTAATTATTAATCTGGACGTTTAAAAGGACATACAGATAATTCTCAAAGCTTTCCAATTTCCATGAGTCCAAATTTCAATTCTGCCAAGTTTGAATATATAACCAGCTTTCATCGCTTCCAGAGTTTTCAAATTAGTTTGTGAACAACTTTTAACGCGTTTCAATTACGAAATTACATAATAGAAAATGAAGGTTTGAGCATCGATAATTTGTAACAAACAAATTTCTATCAAAGTGTACAAAATCTTGGATTTTAAAAAACTTTTTAATTGTAATAATACATTAATAATTTTCTTCTTTTATTTTATACGCCGTTTGTCTATAGTAAAAAATATATTTCTATTACATCTGAATTTTGATTTCTCATAATTTATTTTTAACCGACTTTTTATTTAAAGGAATTCGAATTTGATCGCGAATTTTCATTTATTAAAATTCTCTTATAACAGATTTTCAAGTGAGTAGAATTTCTAAATGACATAATCTCCATTTGGCCGAATCTTCATTATTTCGAATTTGTATTTGATATTTAATAGAATTTTTAAAACACCGAATGTCAAGGCATTTAAAATTTATACTCCACTAATCTTCTCTTAAATAGAAATTTTATGCTAGATGAAAACTCGGCTAGATTTGAATTCTGAATATTGGGTAAAAAGAAGATTATTTTTATGAAATTCTATTAAATACAAATTCTAAATAAAGAATGTTAGATTAAATGCGTCCCTCATTTTAATTTTGATGGATCTGCATTATGTTAAGAAGTTTGGAAATATTACAATTGTAGTGATTTTTATTTAAACAAATTAATAATAAATATTCGATTTTCAAATTTACAAATTACGTACTTTTTTTATTTTTGTATGTCATAAGGAAATGTGTGTAAATGATCACATAAAAGATGTGCCAAAGCTTTTGTTAACAAGCGGGTTGAACTTCCTTTATCAATTCTGATTTCCCTGGCATCTGGCAATATAATTTGAACTCAACCTTATATCGAATTTGGGGGAACGGAAATAACACTTTAGTGTCACTTTCACCCACTTTAATTCTTAATTGATCTAAACCATTTTGAATCAGACGGAACAAGCCGTGGGATTTTAATGCAATTAAGCAATGCCTTTTAGAAAAGACCCTTGTGATTTGTTCCTTAATGAGAAAATGATTTGATTAAGTGAAATGGACATACTTCACTGTAAAAAGAAAGTATTAGATTTGCTTAGATTTTGCTTATTTTACACAAATTTTTCTTTTCCTCCAAACTGTGCAAAAAAAAAAATTAAAAACTTCAAATTTGCATAAAAACGTGAAGTAGGGCGATGTGGGGTGATGTGCAACACAGCCGATTTCTGATCTACATTTTGATATTAAACAGAATCGTATACTGACCTCGGTTTATTTATGATTATTTTATTATTATTTATTTTATTATTATTACTATTACGCTACAAAAATAAACAAATAACTAAAAAATCAAATACAATTTTTTTTTCTTTGTACAAATTTCCACTTTTTAGAGGTCGACTATATCGTAGTGAAAAAATTTTTTATCAATGATTTCTGTTTATTTGCATTTAATCATAGAATATTGAAAATTTTGCTTTTTGAACATGTTTTACGTGCAACGAAAAAAAGTGTTGCACATCACCCCACAACATTCTACTAGTCAATTTAAGAAGCTAATTTTTAATTATTGTAAATTCATTTAGATTAAGATAGTATTTTTACATAAACATTTATATTTGCTAAATTTAAGACAGATTCTCTTCACACAAAACCTGAAGTGCTCAAAACGTTGCATAATAATGCCATTTTTAGCTCAATTTATAAAATAAATCGAAAAAACGGTATCATTATGCAACGTTTTGAGCTTTTTAGGTTTTGTGTGTTTTTGCAGTGTTATAATATTAAAGAAAGCGCATTATTATCCTCGAATGTTTATGACAAAAATTATTTCATTTTTATGTTTATTATTTATTTATATGGTAGAATATGCAGAAAACAAGGTATATATATATATATATTCCTTATTTGTATCAATAGATTTTGCATAGAAATTAAATGCCATTTTATTTTCCCAGACATAGAGTCGTCGACCTAGAGAGGAATCTGATCCCGAAGGTCACATGGTGGTTAAAATGTAAATGACACAGTTGTAGATATAGTAGTAGTCTAACCGTTAAATTTGGAGTGATTCAATTTGAATGAAAGCATATGGAGAAAAAAAACCTTCTCAACGGTTAGAAGTTGAAGGATCGATATAGGGTTCTTTTGTCTCCGTGTTAACCTGTCCCATCTTTTGTAGGTCACAGTTAGGTGTGCCTCTGGCACGAGGCGCGTATTAAACTCTTATTATACAACAGGATAGACTGATATTTGAATAGAAATGCACAATTCCTTGTAGAATTATGTCACTCCATTACAATCTGAAGATTCTCAAAAGTCGTTAATTAAGTATTACTCTCCGTATCTAAAAAAAGTAAAAATTTTTACTTATTTTTAGTAAAAATTACTACTAATAATTAGTAGGGTGATGTGGGGTGATGTGCAACACCGCCGATTTCTTATCTACATTTTGATATTGAACATAATTTTATACTGACATCTGTTTGTGACCATAATAACTTGTTTTTGATATATAAAGCCTGAAACAGCACTCACCCTGGTTTAGCTGTACGTAAATCGAGCAGAATTTCTCAAGTTCAAAGTACTTTTCGATTTTGACATTTACATTTATTTTATGAATTATTTTGAATTATTTTATAGGTGAGTTTGTTTATATTGTTTGTTTTTTAAGTGCCTTTTAATATCCAAAGAGATTTTGTAATTACCTTAAATTGTATTGCTGCCACATCAGCTTACGCAAAATATCGTATTTGGGGTGATGTGCAACAATTAATTTTTTTATCTTTATTATTATTTTATTATTATTTTATTATTATTATAACGCTACAAAAATAAACAAATAACTAAAAAATCAAATGCAAAACTTTGTTAATTTCTTTGTAGAAATTTCCACATTTTAGAACTCGACTATACAGTACCCTCGGAAATTGTCAGTCCACCCATTTTTTAAGGTTTGAAAAACATCTTTCAACGTACAAAGTATAATTATTAAAAAATTTCTGTGTTTATTTCCTTAAAGTAGATAAAATTTTGAGGCAATTAAGGCCTGAGTGAAGTGATTTAGTCAATTTTTTATTGAAATATGTTAAAAAATGTGGAATTTTTAATGTTTTACAAAAATTGAAATTACTCTTGAAATAATAAAAGTTTTTTAAAGTTCCTATGCTTGTTTTAAAGGGAATTTACTGGAGAATAACATTGTTGTCTAAGCATTAATGTGCAATTTTTTTCCTAGCATATGCAAGGCTCGGAAGTTGGACCAAAAAATATTAAAAAATTATTGTTTATATCTTGATATCAAATACAGCTATATAAAATATACCAAGGTCATAATTGTCAATAACTTTCGGAAGGAAGTAATATAATATATATATTGGAATTTTAAAAATTATTTTTATGTCAAAATAATGTCTTCAAAATTTTATAAATTTTTTGGTCCAACTTCCGAGCCTTGCATATGCTAGGAAAAAAATTGCACATTAATGCTTAAACAACAATATTATTCTCCAGTAAATTCCCTTTAAAACAAGCATAGGAACTTTAAAAAACTTTTATTATTTCAAGAGTAATTTCAATTTTTGTAAAACATTAAAAATTCCACATTTTTTAACATATTTCAATAAAAAATTGACTAAATCACTTCACTCAGGCCTTAATTGCCTCAAAATTTTATCTACTTTAAGGAAATAAACACAGAAAATTTTTAATAATTATACTTTGTACGTTTAAAGACGTTTTTCAAACCTTAAAAAATAGGTGGACTGATAATTTCCGACGGTACTGTATATTGTAGTGAAATTTTTTTCTGTTAGTTATTTCTATTTATTTGCATTTAAGAAGCATAAATTTAATACTTAAAGCGATTCACATCGATATTTATGGATTTTTTCTCTGAACTTTACCTGTGTTGCACATCACCCCAACTTGTTTTGAAAATGACAAAATATACGTTTTTGAAAATGCGAAATTTTTTTAGGAAAATTTAAGAATTTTTAAAAATTTATTAATGCAGGAATGTAGTATTTTCCTTTCTCTACAATATTTAATCATGGAATATTTTAAAATTTGATTATTGAACATGTTTTACGAGCAACGAAGAAAAGTGTTGCACATCACCCCACAACACCCTACTTTTGTACTAAAAGTTAATCAAAGTTTTTACTATTTCATAGTAACCGATTTTTCGCTAATTCATTAGTGGAAAATCACTATTTCTGATTTAGAAAATATATTATAGTTGAAAATTAAATAAATGTTAAAAGTTAATTTTAGGTTAGATGCACTTTTTTGATTTTTGTTACCAATTTTCTTCAATTCCACTTTTGAAGTATATTTATTTAAAACTGCTGTAAAAGTTATATTGTTTATTTATAAATATAAGGTAAAAATATAATTTTATAAAGGTACCAAAAAAACAGGATTTTTGGCTCCTCATAGAGAAAGTTTTGCGATTGGTAAGATTTTCGATTTTCCAAAAATGGTCTAAATCGACTCGTTTTCATCTAAAAATAGTAAATTTTAATTTTTAAACCCATGCCCAGATGTGTGTATATTGCTTTTTTGTCACCGGGATATCTCGAGAACTGTTTAACGGATTTTAATAAAATTTGGAACACTTATCAAGCTCATAAATATCTAAAATTGGACACAGGGATTTTTGAAAATACCCAATCGAATTTTTTTTAGCACGTTTTTTCATTGAAGAAAATTGTTTTTTGCCAAAAATTTTGTCCATGCTAAAAACATAACTTGATGAATACAAAAATCAAATATTTCTTATCTTAAAACGAATCGATTGACCTATATAAAGTTTACAATTGACCAAAAATTTGCATAATAATTCATGATGTTTCATTTTTTTACATTTAAAATTATTTTCTTTAATTTTTATTTTATAATTATAGGTCCTTTGGACACAATATTCTAAATTAAAATACGAACTTATTGGTCTGTATAAAGTATATATTTTTCTGGAAATTGACAGAATTAATGGCTAATTTTTTTTTTAAACGAAATTAATATTTTATTTTATTTTTACATTATTATAATCTATTATCCTGTTGCATTCTTTATGAGGAAGCAAATTAGTTTGCTCACGTGAAAGCGAAATGTTCTAAAATGAACATAATTTTCACCTAGTGTAAATTGTTTGTGAACAATACGATTTTAATAAAATTTTATGAGTATAATTGTAGAGAATGTTTCAAAGAATAGAACGAGCCATTGTTTATCATAATTGGATGAAATTTGCAATTTTTCGTTAGATTCGAAGAAAATCCACAAAATATTAAATAATGCGTAAATGACAAAATATTTTAATCTAAAATTAATTTACTTGGAAATTGTATGAGAAAATGTTTTAAAGTTTGTTAAAAAACTACTTTCATTTTATTTTTATATCAAAATCTACTTTTTAGTTTGAGGTTATGTCATAAGGTTAAACATCCTTAAAATGTTAGATGTCAACTCTATTAGAAAAATTTGATAAAACTGATACTAAAATTTCCGTAGAATTTGCGTAAAATTTATAATGCATATTTCAGAAATATAGAAATTCTACGGAAATCCTATGGATATTTTAGATGGAATTACCGCTTAGAATTTTCAAAATGCGTAAAAAATTTCTGTAACAAAATTAACATTATATTTACATATTTTGAATAATAAGTTCTTTTACTTTTTGTTATTTTTTATAACACAGTGTAATTGACTTATCTAATATGGATGATTGCGCAATTTGATCGATTAACCAATTAAATATAATAAAACTCTTGTTTACGTCAAACTACCTAAAACAATTGAAATGACTTAATTGAAAAACAACTAGGAAATACACCAATTTAGATGAGTAACATGTAAACAAGCTGGTATAATAACCACTTGAGAGAATTGCATATGCGTCAAAGATAATTAACTCTATGATTGGAGAATTCCTGAAAGGCCTTGGTGAGCGATGGATATCTGAATTAGGGGATGAGGTCTTATAGTGAGATGCCATTTAGATTTCATTAATTTAACCTTCGTGATAAGGTTTAAAGTTAAAAAGGAAAAGTACAAGGGTTTTCTTATCGTTCTAACTTTGGAGACTGTAAATTTCTCGAAAAAACTGTTGCCTAAGGCTCTGCTATAAATTTTATTTCGGATAGAAAACTTTTTGGTAGTCTCTACCCGAGTCGAAATTTAAAGTCTGTTTAAGACCTAATAAGACCTAGATTATTTAGGACTTAAAAGAACCTAATCAGGCCTTACTTTCGTTAAGTTAAGACCTGTTTAGGACCTGATAGATGCTTGAAAAGTCTGTTTTCAGCACATTTTAGGCGTTAAACAGGTTCTAATTATAGGACCTGCTTTGAGCCTACGGGTTCTACTGTCGGTACTATAGGTTCCCTTTTTTCTGTGGTACGAATAAATCTGTTTTAATTCAATTAAAATTATTATAATAAATTCAAAAACTATTGTAATTTAAAATGATCTAATGTAAAAAATGTAAACTAATTTTTAAAAAAAGTATTTTCAAGATAATTACTGAATTACGCGTAACCATGTGTTGAAGAGGGCTGGAAGACTTGAACTCTCGGCCATAGAGTGTACTGTGTATTTGTGTGTCTGTGTGTGGAGCCTTCGACCTTAGGAGCCGCGCATTTACGCACTCGACCAAGGGAGGCTGTGCTGCTATAAATTTAAAGAAATTCTACCTCTAGTAGATAGATGAACAGGGCCCCAAGACGGACATTTGGTATTCAATTTTTGTTTAAGGTGACAGTGCCTTATTCTTTTTGTCATTTTCGTTGTTTGTAGAGACGAAGTTTTTGATGCACATTTTGTGTCTAAAAAAGTTTTGTTACAGTTTTTTCTTAAGGTGGTAAAGTTATTTAAATTTGTGATTTAGAATAAGTAATTAGTTAACTTTATAATATTATTTATTTATCGTATAATAATATTTTAAAATCATTTTACTAATATTCTGTTTGTATACCTTTTTAAGAAAGTGTCCATCTTGGGGTCACTTTTTTTAGATTGAAAATTTTAACAATTAGAAAAAATGCTTTAAAAAATGTTTATGTTTAAAATAAAATTTTATCTCTGTAGCCTTAAGTTACCTTATATATTGTACTTTTATCTAGTATAAAACACTTTAATATATTTTATTCGGTTTGGAATGTAGAGCAATAAATCGAAACGGTGTCCATTTTGGGTCCCTCTCCCATACAATTTTTATGCTCTCTGCATCTGAATTAGAGATTTTCTGCTAATGATTTAGAAAAAAAAGTTACTATTAAATAGTAAAAAATAAAACTAATTTTTAGTAGAAAACTACTAATTATGAATAAAAAACTACTTATTTGAAAGTAAAATATATATTAGTTAAAATAGAGAAAGTATACTTTTCAATTAGTAGATATTTCCTTTTCAAATTAGTTGTTTTTTACTAAAAATTAGTAACATTTTTTACATATTAGCTCATTTTTCTCTAATTCGTAGAAAATTACTATCGTTAGGCGGGTATGTTTGTTGCACAAGAGGATTTTAATGAATAAAATCTTTCAATTGAATTGTTTAAGTTTGAAACTTGGTATAAATATTTTCGGATATCTAGATTACAGTGACTACTGAATGAAAATTACTTAATTCTTTTTCAGAAGTCAGAAAAAAATTCGAAAAGTCGTGAAAATCAAGCTGAAAATTTTCAAAGTTCTCAAACTTCTGTTTAGATCTCCAAAAGTTAAAAAAAAGTATATAAATATTAATGATAATTGTTGGCATATTAGTTGTGATGATGTATACATGAAGCGCTAACTTTTTATTGCATATTTTAAGAAAAAAATGTAAAAAGCTGAAAAACTAGGATTTCGTGGGTTATTTTGAGGATTCTTTAAAATCCATTATTTTTCAAAAATTTGTTCTTTAATTAGTAAAAAGGACTCTATTGATTCTTTTAAAACGTTTTTGTCTTATTTTTGTTATAGAAAACGAGATAGAAGCAGTATTTTGCTAATTGCTGAAATAAAAAATCAGCCACGATTTTACTAATAATTAGTTATTTTTAACTATTTTAAATTTTGAGAGTAGATTCAGTTTTTTAAATAACATTGATATATAAATTATAAATTGTTTAAACAAATGAGAATTACATATTAGAACTTTGGAAGAAATATGAATATTTTGTCAATTTATAATTTTAGTAAAGTGGTTGAAATATCATAAATCAATCAGAAACGCAAAAGAGGGTTTTTCCCGCTTGACGTCATTGAAAGAGATCTTGTCAGTACATTTAAGCAAAATGTAATATTTAAATAATAGAATAGAACCTATTAGGTCTTAATAAGGCTCTGCAATATCTGTAAGGTTCTAAAAAGACTTTTGGGCTTTCGTTTCGTGGAAAGAAATAAAACATTTAAGGTGAAAGCAGGTCCTAACCAGGATTAATATAAAGTATGATTTCTAGTCCAAGTACTAAGAAGTACTACATAAGGTTTTAATAGGTTTTGTTAGGCGTTAAACAGAACCTATAGGCCTTACAAGAACTTAAACAGAACTTAATAGGTCCTCATAGATGTTAAACAGACTTTAAATTTCGACTCGGGTACTTTATTACTTTTATAACTCCTACACCCTCTGCTATACAGGCCTGAAAATGTTCTCCGTCAATATTGACATTCTAGTTCCACTATATGAGTGTAGGTGTACAGATGTTATTTCATTCTTTATTCTCTTTATACTGCAGTACATACTTAATATGCAATCTTGAAACTATATAGATGCCAGATAAATGTGTTTCTTTCATTAACATATTTCAAACATAGGTTGGAATTCTCTTTCAAAAATTGTATTTCTTTCGAAATTTCTGTTTCTTTAAAATGCGCTTAGTTTTAAATTTCAGAGAATTCAAAATTCTTTTTTTTTTAGCATAAAATACACATCTCCAAAAAAAATTAAGTTCCCTTATTTGGGTATGATAAGAATAGAATAGAATGATCAGTATATTAGTCCAGAGGACCTGAGTTTAGACCTAAATTCAAAATCAATAAAATAGTAATTTTTATTGATAAAATCTAAACCCATCTTAACATTAATACATGTCTAGGGTCAATAGAAAACTATAATTATGACCTAAAAAAAGCTTTTTTAAAATTTGTATTACAATGATTTTTAATGGAGATATGCTGTTTTACTTAAAATATGACTTTTCTCAAATGTTAACGTCATCAGCGACACCAAAAACCCTTGCCATGTCATTTTCATCAAAATAAATTACTTTTCGGAAAAGCTGAAAATTTATTTGACAGCTGTCAAATTTCAAAATGGTAATTTGACGTCATATTCGTAATCAGCGATCCGAAAAACCCTTATCTTGTCACTTTCATAAAAAAAAATTGGTTTTTGGCAAAGTTGACACTTTATTTGACAGTTGTCAAATGTCAAAAAGTCAATTTAACATCGTGTTCGTAATCAGCAACACCAAAAACCCTTGTCCCGTCACTTTTGTCGAAAGACATAGCATTTTGAAAAGGTTGACACTTTATTTGACAGCTGTCATCTGTAAAAATGAAAATTTGATATTTGATAGCTGTCAACTGTCAAAATAACAATTTAAAACTTTATTCGTAATCAGCGACCTTAAAAACCCTTGTCCTGTCACTTTTATAAAAACAAATTTCTTTTTGGCAAAATTGACACTTTTTTGACAGCTTTCAACTGTCAAAACGACAATTTGACATCATATTCGTAATCAGCAAAACGACAAACCTTTGTCATGTCTCTTTCATCAAAATAAATTGATTTTTGGCGAAGTTGACACTTTATTTGACATCTGTCATCTGTTAAAATGACAATTTGACATTATATTCGTAATCAGCTACCCGAAAAACCCTTAACCTGAAACTAAATCAAAATAAATTGCTTTTCGGCAAATATTACGAATATGATGTCAAATTCTCATTTTAACAGTTGACAACTGTCAAATAACCCTTCGACTTTTCCGAAAATCAATATATTCCGATGAAAGTGACAGGTCAAGTGTTTATCGGGTTGCTGATTACGAATATAAAGTCAATTTTTTATTTTGACAGTTGACAGCTGCCAAATGTCAAATTGTCATTTTGACGGATGACAGCTGTCAAATAAAGTGTCAACTTTGTTAGTATCAATTTATTTTGATGAAGGAGTCAGGACAAATGTTTTTGGGGTCGCAGATTACGAATATAAAGTCAACTTATTATGTTGATAGTTGACAGCTGTCAATTAAAGTGTCAACTTTGCCAAAATGCAATTTATGTTGACGAAAGAGACAGGACGAGAGTTTTTCGGGTTGCTGATTACGAATATGATGTCAAATTGTCAGTTTGACAGTTGACTGCTGTCAAATGTCAAATTTTCATGTTAATAGTTGACAACTGTTAACCAAAGTGTCAACTTTGCGGAAAATCAACTTATTTTAATGAAAGTGACAGGGCAAGTGTTTTTGGGGTCGCTGATTACGAATTCAATGTCAAATTGTCATTTTGACAGTTGACAGCTGCCAAATGTCAAATTGTCATTTTGACAGATAACAGCTGTCAAATAAAGTGTCAACTTTGTTAAAACCAGTTTATTTTGATGAAGGAGGCAGGACAAATGTTTTTGGGGTCGCTGATTACGAATGTAAGTCAAATTGTCATTTTGATAATTGACAGCTGTCAATTAAAGTGTCAACTTTGCCAAAATGTAATTTATGTTGATGAAAGAGACAGGACTAGGGGGTCGTTCACAAACTACGTCACACTGTTAGGGGGGGGGAGGGGGTCAACGATTCTGTGATGATATGTGACGCAGGGGGGGGAGGGACTTAAAGAAAATGTGACGTCACATTAAACATCACCTATTCTACGATAGGAACATCAGAATATTATTCTTATAAGTATTTATTTTTCAAATGTAAAGAATTGAATTTTAAAGATATTAATAATAAGGTTTAAATTAACCCTTAAACTGTAACGCTGGGTCACTTGTGCCCCCGTCAATCTTAGAAAATTGAAATTTGTTCAAAATTTGTATTTGATTAAATAATTGTATTGTTTAAACCAATAAGCTTCACAGGCGTCCCTTATTTTCCCTAAATGTCCCCTATTTTGTGATCGGGCCCTAAAAGTCCCATATTTAGAAAATTTTATCCTAAAATCCCCTATTTTCCACGAAAATATTTTAAAGTCAAGGTATCTACAAATTTTCAATTATTTTCAAACTATTTAAATTTTTATTATTTTTTCAATCTTCAATTATTTATATTATTTTTAAATTATTTTTCCATTTTTTTGATTTATTAAATTATATTTCAATAGATTTCCTCAATTTTCAATTATATCATTCAATTTCAATTATTTTTTCCACGTATTAAATATTTTCAATATTTTTCGATTAATTTTCAAAACTTGCAATTATTTTTTGCATTCTAAATTTTCAATCATTTATCTCAAATTTCAATTATTTCTAAAAATTTATTATTATTTTTGCCATTTTTCAATTATTTCCTTTAATTTGATATATATTCTGTAATTTTTTTCAATTATTCTTTTCAACTCTCGATTGTTTTCTTCAATTGTCAAATATTTTCTTAATTTTCATTTCTGGAATTGTATTTTTCAGTTATTTTTGTAATTTCAATTATTATTATTATTTTTTTGATCATTTCAATTATTTTCTTCATTTTCAATTGTTACGTTATTTTTTCAATTATTTTAAACAATTTTTCAATTCACGTATTAAATTTTTTATTTTCTACTCCAATTTATAATTGTATTTCTCATTTTCCATTAATTTTTTCAATTATTTCAGTAATTTTTCAATTATTTTAAACCATTTTACAATTAATGTATTAAATTCTTTAATCTATTTTGTAATTGAATTGTTTAATTATTCTTTTCCAAATTTCAGTTGTTGTTGTAATTTTGATTGTTTTTAAAAAAAATTCTTTTCTTTTATTTGTAACTTTTATTTTCTTCAAATTTAAATTATTTAGTTAATTTTTTAATTATTTTAAACAATTTTTCAATTAATGTATTAAATTTTTTATAACCTTTTCTTTGATTTCTTCGATTTTCGATTATCTAAATTTGTTTCCTAAATCTTCAATTATTTTTCTCAATTCTCAATTGTTTTCATCAGTTTTGAATTTTTTTTCCTATTATTCTCATCATTTTTTAATTAGTTTTTTCAGTTTTCAATTATTGTCTTCAATTTTCAGTTCTTTCTATAATTTTACAATTATAAAAGCAATTTTTAATTTATTAAATTATTTTTATATTGATTTATTAAATCTTCAATTATTTATCTCAAATTTAAATTCTTTTTTCTGATTTTTATTAGTTTTATAATCTTTTAATTGTTTTTTGTTACATTTTTAATTATGTTCATCATTTTTTAATTAAAAGTAAGAGTAAGACTATGATTTTTTTCGGATTTTTCAGAGCAATTTAAGCACTTTTTAAAGTGATAGGCACGAGTGACCCAGCGTTACAGCTTAAGGGTTAAAATAACAATTTCTTCAAAGTATGTATTTAAATTAATATGCAAAAAATAATAATTAATAATCATGTTGCTGTTTTCTATATAGGTAATGTAAATTTATGAAATTTATACTAAAAATATTTAAAGGGGGGGGGGGGTCACCAAGTATGTGACGTCACACAGAGGGGAGTTTTGTATTTTGTGACGGTCTGTGATGAAGGGGTGGGAGGGTATAAATAAAGGTTGAAAATAGCGTGACGTAATTTGTGAACGACCCCTTGAGTTTTTCGGGTCGCTGATTACGAATAGGATGTCAAATTGTGATTTTACAGTTGGCTGCTGTCAAGTGTCAAAATTTCATTTTGATACTTAATAACTGTTAACCAAAGTGTCAACTTTGCGGAAAAGCAATTTATTTTGATGAAAGGGGCAGGACAAGGGTTTTTCATGTACCTGATTAAGTCGGGTTTAGATTTTATTGAACAAAATGTAACATTTTTTTGATTTTGAGGTTAGGTCCAAACTCAGATCCTCTAGACCAATTCTCATGACGATTTGACCATGACAAAAAAATTTTTGTTTATTCTGTCAAGGAAACGTGTTTTGGTGATTTTTTTTTGTTTTTTTACCAACGTGATGAAATTTCAGATATTTGAGGATATAATAAAGTATGTAAGACAACTGGCGAGACTCTTTTAATAGTGTGATAAAAGTAGTTTGACATCGGAGGTATGATGTCATTTGTTGTCCATAATATGTATGCACTTATGTAAGGCCTGTATACGTGTTGGCATGGTGATTTGGCCTCGGCTCTCTACCTTTATTATCGCTGACCACGCGAAAAAACTTTTTTTCCAGTTGAAGCGAGGGTGCGCCCGAAACATGCAAAGTGCAGGAAAATCTTTATCGCAACCTTAATCGCAAAAAGTTATGAAGAAACGCATCGAGATATCACATACGATGTTCCATAATGACTTCTGCTATTGCTTCTGTTAACATTTTCATATTTTTAACTCGACTAGAATTACTTCCGATTTGCGCTCGATTCCTATGTAGATTATTATTCATAGACTTGACCTGCATTATAGTAGCATCATAAAATGGTTTCAATTGCAAAATTAATAGCGAGATTAGTGACTGCATGTGTAACTGAGAATATTTATATAATCAGTATATTTATTAGGTCAAAGGTATATTAATCTAAAAATGTTAAATCTTATAATCGATTATGTAACTGAATCAAACATTCGTTATTATCAATCTCCGTGTTTTTTTTTTATTTTCTTATTTTTCTCCTCTTTGATGTACAAAATTACAAACTTGTAATTTATGAATTAATCGTATGCAAATACGTATACTTGTACATATATAGGTTCTTCCGTGCGATCTTTAGTTATGTATAGCTATTTATAGTTCAAGGTTTTCGGATACAAGAAACTTGACAATTATCATATACAGTGCTTAAAATGTACGATTGGTCATACATTCGATGTCCATTAATAAATATCGTATAGGTAGTAGTGAGTTAGGGGTAACTTGCTTTCTAGTATTAAGGGCACGTGATGGAATATGAAGTCACTGGTATAAGCAAAAATTGTCTGTAAACCTTCTCTAAAAATAATAAATATTTTGTTACCAAACTTTGTAGAATTATTCAAAGTGTCATTAGAAAGGTGTGTCTTACCCAAAGTTTTTTAAATTTTGCCTTAAAATTATTTTTTTCATATTTTCGAGCCAGTATCATTTTGACACAAAACTTATTTTGAAGATTGTTATATTGTACAGAATGAAAATGTTATTTTGTACAACTACTAAATGATATTTGGAACAATTTTAAAAAATACATTTGTTACTTTGTACAATTATTAAAAAATGGATTTATTGTACTCCCAAATTGTTATTAACTTTTTTAAACAATTGTACAAAATATCAAATTCATTTCCTAAAATTGTACCAAATATCATTTAGTAGTTGTACAAAATAACATTTTCATTCTGAACAATATACACTGAAAAAAATCCCTTGCACCCGTACACAAGGAATCAACAAGTTTTCCTTGTTAGTTAAGGCGCCAACTAGGGAAGCCTAGTTAAAATACAAGGATAATTTTCAGTCTAAGAAATTAGAAATTATATTATATTGAACATCAGAAATTGTGGGACCGACTGTTTTTATTACTCAGAAAGTCTATTATTTCATAAAATATTAATATTTTCTATCTCTAAAACATTAGTGGTTACGGTAAATGACTTAGTTGTGGCCGTCATATATTTGAAGGTTATGTTGATTTGACATTTTCAAAAAACATTATTAAAAGTTTAATGTATACTTTTGTATTATTTTAAGATTATGTAATACAACTTTACTCATTTGCACTATAGAAAACTGTAAATTTTTAGCTGATTGACAATTTTTTCCCCCGTTTTTAAGAATTACAAACAAACAAGTTTGATGTGTATTAGAACTAACTTTGCTTTGATTGCAAGCTTAACTTGGAATCCTTGTCATTTTAACTAAAATGGCTTCAACTATAGACAAATAGTTGATTTTGACAAACATATTTTTTTCAGTGTAACAATCTTGAAATAAGTTTTGTGTCAAAATGATACTGGCTCATATTTTCTAAAATCAGAAATTTTGTTTTAAAATATATTTTAAGGTTAAATTTAAACAAATTTGGGCCAGATAGACCTTTCTAATGATTAGAAAAAATTCCTTACCTTACAAATTTACAAAATAAGCTAGAATTTGATTTTAATTCATTAAAAACTGAAGAAAGATGTCTATAAATTAAAAAAAGAAAGAGAAAAAAGAAAAAAAATTAAACAATAAAAAAGATTACTATACAGTGTTTACAGTGAAACATTACTAAAAATTAAAAAAATAATTAAGAAATAAAAATAACTTTAGACTGATTAAAGTTACTAAAATTTATTGAAAAATAACTGAAATGCATAAAAATAATTGGAAATAAAGAATATTTTTAACAAACAAAACTGGAAGGACTAAAAGTTGACTGAAAATAGCTTTAAAAAATTAAAAACACAAATAATAGGTAGAAGTTGGAAAAAAATTATTAAAAAATATAAAAAGGTAGATAAATTTTACAGAATAACTTGCAAATAAAGAAACAATTATATGTTTTTGTAAATTACCAAAATGTATTACAGTACTAACTATAGAAAATTATGAAAAATTACTAGAATGTATTAACAATAATAAAAGAATGTTACATAATTACTACAAAGTATAATAATAACAAAAATTTGTTTAAAAGTAACTATCGTAGAAAAAATGCTATGAAGTAAAGAAGAATGGGAAATAAAAGACGAATCTAAAAAAATAGGGTTAATTACTAAACTAGGTGAAAATTATGTTCATTTCTTGGAAACTTTACTTCCATTCCATGTAAGCAAATAATTTACTTCCTCATAGAGGAAGCAATAGATTAAAATAATATAAAAATACAGAAAATATCAATTTCGTTAAAAAATAAAAAATTGCCATTAGCTCTATCAATTTCCGGGAAATATATATATATATACTTTTTACAGACCAATTAGTTTGTTTTTTAATTTAGAATATATTTTCCAAAGAAACTTTAGTTAAAACATTAGTTTAAAACTTTAGTTTTATAATTGTTGATAACACAAGATGTAGAAACTATAAATTACTACAATTACATAGTAAAAGTTTTTGGAATTTTTTTTTTTAAAAAAAGGGTCACTTTGCCCCTTAACAGTTACGCCACTGTCAAATTAGTATAGTTTTCTACTAAACATTAGTGAAATATTCACTAAACTGCTAAAACACGGTGTCTTAAATTGGACAAAAATGTCTTAAATTAAGATACTTTTGGTGTCTAAGACACGAAAAATGTCTTAATTTAAGACATTTTTGAACAATTTAAGACACCTGTTTTTGCAGTGTATTTAATAGTGACCGATTTTTTGCTAATTCATTAGCTGATTGAGGATTTGGTAGTAAAACAATACTTTCTCTATGAGGAAGCAAAATATAAAGAATAGTCAGAATCTTGAATTAAAATCTAATAAAATTATAAACATACTCTTTAAATCTAAAACTGCAAAATTTTGTTGATTCGCAGGGACAGTTATGCTACTATGATTAAAAACAGCACTATATCAGGACTATCATCAAAACCTATATGTAGAGGAAATTGATTATAATATCACTCAAATTTAATTTGAGATTTCGATTGAGTTTAAACTGAATTCAGTTTAAATTCTACGATATACATATATATATTCTGAATGAGTGAATTACTGAAAATAAAGTGTTAGCTAATTTAGGAATGTCCTTGAATTTAATTGCTGTGTGCAAAAGTCGACGAGTTTTGCGAAATGTGCTGATTTTGAAGAGTATAGGAGATTGACGTCATTTGAAGTTGTACTATATAGAAAGAGGAGCAGAAAGATTATCTCAGCGAATTATCACATCGTGTTTTAGTTCAATGACTAGCTTACCAGCAAGAATCGAGGCGAAGGCTATAGTGAAAGGTATATTTCACGGCCAGTGTTGTCACAGAATAACACTACACTCTTATCGGAGCTTGGGACCATTGGACTATGCCGTTATGGAAGGTCTAGGACCAAATCATAATTAATAGATCAGGTTTTTCACAGTGCACTACTTGATAGCTGGCCACTCGTTCATTCACCCTCGAATTCCTTTTACACAATCTCATTATATACTCTCAGAGAATGAAAATTTTTTTCACGAGTTTATATCCATAAGCTAAAATTAAATAATAATAATCTCCGTAAACTCCTGAAGTTAGTTACTATTTATATTTATTCATCTTTTTCTGTCCATGTTTTAAAGTCTGAAGTGAGAAGTTAGTTAGTATTAATATTTATTCATCTTTTTCTGTCCACGGTTTAAAAACAGAAGTGAAGTTAGTCTTTGTTATTCTATTGATTTTGACTCTCTTTATCAGGAAATATTTTGAAATTTGAATTCAAAGATTAAGGTAACCTTTTTCGTTAGTGTCATGTTGTGTTGGTTTTTAATTGTCATTTGTGTAAAAAAAAGTTTCGAAAAATGCTTTAAAAATTTATTATGGTTTTTAAAGAGTTTAAAATATATACACATGCTATTAATTTCCTAAATTTTCAGTTATTATCTCAAATTTAGATTATTGTCATCAACTTTCCATTATATAACGATTTTTTAATTATTTTCTTTTGCTTGAAAATAATTTCTGCAATTCTTCTTGATTTTCATCAATTTATAATTATAATTCAATTTTCTTTCTCAATCTTAAATTATTTTCAGCATATTTCAATTATTTTTTTCAATTTTGAATTAATTTTATCGAATTACAATTATTTTTGTTATTGTTCAATTATCTTCTTGTAATTTTAATTATTTTTTAAAATTTTTAATTATTTTTTTTTAAATTTCAATTGTGTTCTTCAGTTTTGAAATTATTGTCAGGAATATCCAAATTTTCTACACAAGTTCAATTCAATTTCGTTATTTTTTAAATTATTTTCTTCAAATTTCAATTACTTTTGTCATTAATCAATTACTTTTGTCATTTTCCAATTATTTTTTTCATATTTTTGTTCTTCTTCAATAAATAAAATATAACGTATAGTCTCCAGACCAAGTCCATTTAATAAAATTAAACGATCATCACATAACTAAAAACGTCAACGTTTCGCCAACTAATAAGAATAAGGCCTCCTCAGGACATAAAACTAAAAATTATAAACATTGTTACATCATTAAAATTCATAATACAGTCTTTTAGGTTAAAAACAAGACATAAAACGAATTAAATTAAACCACAAAACAAGAATGAACTTACTTATTTCAAGCATTTCAAGCATATTAACCAATTATTTGTTCTTTTTGACATTTTAGAATTATTTTTTACAAGTTGCAATTATTTTATTCAATTTTTTTTATTGTCATCAACTTTTAAATTTCTTACACCTGTTTTAAATTATTTTTATCATTATTTTTATTATTGTCCCGAATTTATTAATTTTTTTACATCTTTTTCAATTATTTTCTTCAAACTTTAATTATTTTTTTCATATTTGTTTTTTTACCGCTTTTGAATTATTCTTTTCAAATTGCAATTATTGTCTTCAAACTTCAATTAATTTCTTCAACTTTCAATTATTTTCTTCAAACTTATAATTTTTTTTATAACTTTACAATTATTGTCTATAATTTTTTAATTTTTACAGCAATTTTGAATTATTTATTTCAATATTTCAATTGCTTTGTCAAGTTTTCAAGTATTTTCTTCAAATTTTTAATTTTTTAAAATTATCAATTATTTTTGTCAATATTTAAATATTTTCGATATTTTGGAATTACATATTTTCTTTAAATGTAATTTTCTTCAATATTTTTATTATTGTCATGAATTTATTAACTTTTGAAAATTAGTTTTTAATTATTTATGTCATTGTTCAATTAGTTTCTTCATATTTTAATTATATCGTTAACTTTTCAATTATTTTATACAAATTTTTAAATAATGTATTAAATTATTTATTTTTTTACTTTATTTTTGAATATATGTCTCATTTTTCATTAATTTTTTTTCTAAATTTCAGTTATTGTTGTCATTATTCAACTATTTTCTACACATATACATTTTTTTAATATTTTTTTTAATTATTTTTTTCAAATTTCAATTGTTTTCTTGATAATTCTATTATTTATTTTTATTTTTCAACTATTGACTAAAAAGTGTAATTTTTACACCAACTTTTATAATTATTTATGTCATTATTCAATTAGTTTCTTTACATTTTACTTATTTCTTTAATATCTCAATTATTGTACGAAAATTAAAATTTTTTACACCAGTAAAGAATAAAATAAAGAAAGAATAAAGTTTTGATTTAATATTACGCTTCTTATTTCAAGAATATAAGTTTATTCTTTTTAATAATATTCTTCTTTAATAAAAATAAATCTTAATATTTTAAGAATATTTTATCCTTAAATAGGGTTTAAGAATTATTTTTAACAGAAAAATATCATTTTTTCCAGTGAACCCTCCTTATGTACACTAATTTTTTTTTTTTAAGAATAATAATTCTTCTTAGCTCCTGTTTAAGAATAAAACATTCAATTATATTGGACTGTTATAAAAAATTTGATAATATATAATAGTCAAATAAATTTTTTTCACAGTGTGTATTGATACCTATCATTACCACGACAAAAGTAATATTAGATCACAATAAATTATGTAAATTTGACCGAAAAAATAGAACGAAAGAGTTGTTAAAGGACATTACGAAATGTAGGTCAATAAAGAGTTGCATTCGTCCCAATTAAAGAATTCTATATTTAAAAAAGAAATTATTTTTTGAATGCGCAGTTATTAATAAGATACAAAAGTAAGGAACGAATGTTTATATGAGGGGGAAGGCTAATCCAATTTTAAAGAACTTTGGTAATAATAATTCAATAGAAGAGTTTTAATGTTATAAATTGAATCGAAAAAATGGCAACAGGTTTTTATGAAGAGTTGCGTATATAAAAGACGTAATCATGAGTAATGAATATACTGCTGAGACTCGACGATATTATTCATTATTTGAATAAGTGAAAGATAAATTGATTGATTTAATTAGTGAGATTTATTTATTCAAGAAGTGTAATAAATCTTTCTCTTTTTGATTAAATATGCTGTCCATTACTCGCATCTTCCAAAAGCAACAGGAATTGTATGTATAAATACATAGAATACGAAAATTAGAAATAAATATCAGATGCAAATTTATGTCGATTCGAAGTTCAATAATTGATGCTAATGTTGAAAAATTAAACAAACTATTTATTCAAATTTCAAATAATCCTAACTTTTATTCTTTTAAATTTCAATAATTCTAATTTCATAATTATAGCTCCAATTTGGTATAACTTTTTTATATTTAAGTTTATGTTTAACATATGAAGAATATTATATAATTTTATTATATTATTATACATTTTTTCTTCTCATGATTTTTATTTATTTTCTAATGCTTTTTCTTTGCTCCCGTTAAAACAAATATTCAAAGCCCTGTTCCTTTAATTTCTAGTTTTTTACAGGGAGAAAAAGGGATTGTTGGATTTACAAATTGGTTTGTTAATATAGAACTATCAAATCCGATTTCTTGTTTAAAAATTTATATTTATTTTCTTCAATTTATTTTCGTCTTTTTCTAGTTATCTCCTCTTTTTTGGTTCTCTCTTCTTTTTTTAGTTAATTTTTTTTTATTTCCTAGCTTTTTTTTTAATTTTAGTAATTTTTTTATTTTCTGTTTTTACTTTATAGTACTTTTTCTTAATTTGCGCTATTTTTTCACATTCTAACGATATCTTATTTTTATAGTTATTTTTTCCTATGCAAATAATTTTTTACTAAAATTTATTTAAATATCCAGTTCTGTTTATCATAATTTATAGTTATTTTTTTCACTTTCGAGTTATTTTTTTTCTTATTTTGTCTTGTTGCTTTTATTTTAATTATCTATTCACTTTTCAGATATTTTCTTTATTTCCAAGTTATTTTTCAAAATATCTATTTATTTTTATCAATTTCTATAATTTATTTTTACCATTTTTTAGTAGTTACTTTTCCACTTTTTAGTAATTGTTTTTTTTCTAATATATTTGCTTATTTTCTTTAACTTTCTAGTAAAATGTTATTTTTTTGTAACATCTTTTATTTTTGTTTACATTTTCACTTTATAGTTTCTTTTTTCAATTTCTAAAGTTTTTCCATGGTAATTTTTTCTTTATTTTTCAATTATTTTTCTGTTTCTAGAGTTTTTTTTTCACTGTTTTAAAGTATACCTTCCATATCTGAATTAGTAGAAAAAACTACTAATTTTAAAGTGAAAACTCTTTTACTATATATGTATATAGATAATAGTAATTCTGCTACTAATAATTCAGTAGAAAATTATTAATTCAATTATAGTCAAAATAATTTTTAGGTTATGTTGAATCGCACTAAAAGTATAAGTTGATTTCAAATTTGTTCTACTTAATATTAATATAGTCATTTTTACCATTAATTATTAAAATTTGACTACTTTATGAGTGCTTTTCCACTAATAATTATGAATTTTTTACTAATTATAATTAGAAAAAGAAAAATTCGGTTTTCTTATTTAATAATCAGTAATTTTTTACTAATTTAGTTTTAGATACTACGAAATTTTACTTTCAGCCGTTTCTAGAACATAAATTCCGTCTATTTTGATTATATTTATTAAAAATCCTCTTTTACGTTTAGAAAGTTTATTTCAACCAAAATAGAATCGTTTGTATAATGTGAACAAAAGGTGTTGAAAATTCGACCGTAGACATTGAAAGCCTTCTTAAAGTAGCCACAAGCCCTGTTATCTAATAATAACCCTTTATTTTAAAAGATGTTCCTTTTATTTGGGTAACTGCCTTAAGGCCCGCTGTTCATTTCTATTTTTACCTTAACCTGTCACGTTAATGAACTCGACCGATCACGCATGTGCATTGAAATACGAAAGAAGCGCAGGTCAAAGTCAGGTATCTATGTATAACACATACTTCAATCCCTCATAATAGATGAGAATTGATTTTCCATTTTGAGGACTAAAGCAGCATCTTTCATGGGAATGGAATGCTGTACATGTTATATTTTAGATATATATATATGATATTAGATTAGCTTAAATATATATACATATATAGTCCCTTTCTTATAATAATTCACTTCAGACCATATTGATTTCATTCATAATCTTACCCCTTGTTTGATACACGTTACAGCTTTTGCAGCAATGAGCTTTTCCTATTTGAAGCCATAGAAAGTTTAATTTTCCTCTGAGTCATAAGACAGTTAAAATTACCAAAGTCTCGTGTCATATTAGCCACCGTAAGAGATTAATGATCGATTCTCTCGGGTTACTGAAAGGCGCCAGGTATCTATTTACGTTTTGTTTTCGCAATACGAAAGTGAAACTACCTTTCGTGTAACTTCCTACATTAGTGTCATGTTAGGCTTGTTGCAAATCCAAAACCCACATCCTCGTCTCAATTGAAGATTGTCCATTGATTTAATCATTGTTTTGTTCCTCTGTCATCATATACGCACTTTTTTTTTTAAATTTCTTTCTCAATCATCGATTACATCACCATTTGCAGATCATCAGGTGTTTGACAATTGGAATAAAGTTCGATTAGTACTTACCTCCGATTTTCTTGAAACTGCGTATACGCATTTTTGTGCACTGATTACAAATCATAATGAAAATTGGCGCAAATTTGATTTTCTTGGTAAAAATAATGAAAAACCTAAAAAAAATGGTTTTTAATATATATTGCAAGAAATACGCTAAATTTCGAAAAATAGTTTTAACAAAAGTTGTTAGTCTAATTAAAGCACACATTTTTTGTTCTTTACTTTTTTTCAAAAAAATCAACAATTCTCGAGAAAAATGCAAAAAACTGTGAGGCATTGTAAACACAGTCTATAGTTATAAATCAGTACGAAATACAGGGGGGTTGAGATGACATTGTTAGTTTCACTCCAAACCAATTTTTTTGCAACTTGGTATCCCTATGTATTTTGATGCGCTGATTACGAAAATAATAATGAAAATTGGTTCAATTAGATTATCATGGTAAAAACCATAAAAAAACACCATAAAATCATGATTTTTTGCATTTAACTCTTAAAATACGCAAAATTTGAAAAAATATTTTCAACAAAAGTTGTCGCTCTTATTAAAATACACATTTTATGTTGTTTACTTTCTTCAAAAAAGTCAATAAATTTCGTGAAAAATGCAAAAAACTGAGAGCCACCGTAAACACAGTCTATAGTTACATTAGTACAATATACAGGGGGGTTGGATTGACATTGTTAGTTTCACTCAGAACCAATTTTTTTTAAACTTGGTATCCCCATATATTTTGATGCGCTGATTACGGAAATGATAATGAAAATGAACGCAAATTATATTATCATGGTAAAAACCATAAAAAACACCATAAAAAATGATTTTTTGCATTTAATTCTTAAAATACGCAAAATTTCGGTAAATATTTTTTATAAAGTTGTTGGTCTAATTAAAATACACATTTTATGTTGTTTACTTTTTTCCAAAAAAATCAATAGTTTTCGAGAAAAATGCAAAAAACTGTCAACCACCAGGATATACTTCCGAAAAGGGGTTACCTCCGATTGTTTTGAAACTACGTATAGTTACGTATTTTGATGGGCTGATAACGAAAATTATAACGAAAATATCCGCAAGTTTGAATTTCAAGGTAAAAAACATAAAAGAATTCAATATGAATGAGCCAAATTTTACTAACAATGCTATCAACCCCCCTGTATTTCGTATTAATGTAATAGACTGTGTTTATGGTGGTTGACAGTTTTTTGCATTTTTCTCAAAAACTATTGATTCGTTTTTAATTAAGTACTAAACATAAAATGTGTATTTTAATGAGAGCAACAACTTTTGTTAAAAATATTTTTCCAAATTTTGCGCATTTTTAGAGTGAAATGCAAAAAATCATCATTTTATGTTGTTTTTTATGTTTTGTACCATAATTATAATCTAATTTGAACCAATTTTCGTTATCATTTTCGTAATCAGCGCATCAAAATACATAGGGATATAAAATTTCAAAGAAATTGGTTCTAGATAAAACTAACAATGACTTCCCAACCCCCCTTATTCCGTATTAATGTAATAGACTGTATTTATGGTGGTTTACAGTTTTTTGCATTTTTCTTAAAAACTGTTGATTTGTTTTTAATAAAGTAATGAACATAAATTTGTATTTTAATGAGAGCAACAACTTTTGTTGAAAATATTTTTCCAAATTTTGCGTATTTTAAGAGTTTGATGCAGAAAATCATGATTTTATGGTGTTTTTTATGGTTTTTACCATCATAATATAATTTGCGTCCATTTTCATTATCGTTTTCGTAATCAGGGCATCAAAATACGTAGGGATATCAAGTTTCAAAGAAATTGGTTAGGTGTAAAACTAACAATGTCAGTTCAACCCCCCTGTACTTCGTACTAATAATGTAAGTATAGACTGTGTTTACGGTGGCTCTCAGTTTTTTGCATTTTTCTCGAAAACTATTGATTTTTTTGGAAAAAAGTAAACAACATAAAATGTGTATTTTAATAAGAGCAACAATTTTTGTTGAAAATATTTTTCCAAATTTTGCGTATTTTAAGAGTTAAATGCAAAAAATCGTGATTTTATGGTGCTTTTTTATGGTTTTTACCTTGATAATTTAATCTTCACCAATTTTTTATTATCATTTTCGTAATCAGCGCATCAAAACAAGTAGGGATACCAAGTTTCAAAAAAATTGGATAGGAGTGAAACTAACAATGTCATCCAATCCCCCTGTATTTCGTATTAATATGTGTAAGTCCAGACAGTGTTTATGGTAGTTGACAGTTATTTGTATTTTTCTTGAAAACTATTGATTTTTTTGAAAAATAGTAAGAAACATAAAATGTTTAATCAGAGCAACAACTTTTGTTAAAAATATTTTTCCAAATTTTGCGTATTTTAACAGTTAAATGCAAAAAATCATGATTTTATGATGTTTTTTATGGTTTTTACCATGATAATCTAATCTGTGCGAATTTTCAATATTATTTTCGTAAAAAGCGAATCAAAATACGTAGGGATACCAAGTTTAAAAAAATTGGTTCGATGTAAAACTAACAATATCATTCCAACCCCCCTGTATTTCGTATTAATGTAAGATAGACTGTGTTTATGGTCGCTGACAGTTTTTTGCATTTTTCTCGAAAACTATTGATTTTTTTTTAAAAAAAAAAGAATATAAAATGTATATTTTAATTAGTTAACAACTTTTGTTGAAACTATTTTTCCTTTGTTTTAATATCTATCTCTCAATTTCCGTTTGATTATAAAAATAATCCAATTTTTTTTTTTTTTTTTTGAAAAAACTGATATGATCGTTTTACAAGTAGTACCATATAATGTTCCACTGATTCAGATTTAAGACTCTAAAATCATATTAAGAGGTTGATCGGGCTGAAACGGTGATTTCCGGCATTTGAAATAATGGACCGTTTCATGAATAGAACTTTTCCCACGTAAGTCAAGAGTGAGCTTGATAGTTGAGTATGTCGTAAAGATAATTGGATAACTAGTAACGTCGGCTTCATTTAGATAGACTTACGTGTGCTTCTTATAATTGAAGCAACTCCCTGCGATAAGAATCTCCGTCTTTGATCGAGACCCTCAATTTTCAAACGCGATATCCTCAAGTTCGCTGTAACAGCAAGCTTCGTTGTTCAGACTTATGACCAGCATGATTAATGTATGATTTAATTGAATGAGGAGATTCCTCGTGGCCACTCAAATGCACTCAGCCAGTATCCACAATCGAAACATTCTATATACGATCCTCTCACATAAAATAGTTTCCTCGATTCGGGCACTTAACTCCCGCTGACAGGGAAACGCTTTTTCAAAACTTTTCCTCGAATTACACTTTACTCTCGACAACTAAATCTTTTTCATCGTAAATTTTCGACAACAAGAAACTATTATAAAAGAATTTTATATCTTTCTCATCTATATTGAGTTATACTAATAATGAGTTCTTTTTAAATTTGTAAAATACTTTTTTGAAAGTAAATTTATAGTGCTGTCTTCTGCCTTCGAAAAACATGGAAATTAAAAATATCTTGGAAAATCTGTAAATATCGGAGAATTTTTTTTTTTTTAAGTTTTTTGCATTTCGGAACAAGTTGTTTTTATGACAATTTTCTTTTTCGCTACACGCAAAGAAAATTATTGATAAATTCTATTAAAATGATTTATAAATAATTTAGGGAAAAAGTGCCAGAGAGCGAAATTTCCATACAAGGAATTTTAAGGTTTATAGGCGAACTATTCGAATCAATGCTATAAGTTACTTTAAACTTTAATATAGTTTGTAGCAAAGTTGATATAATTTTTTTAAAGTTTGAAATTATCAATCTTTTTTATTTTCTTTTTCATTTATTGCTGGCATAATTTTGAATCTAGAATTACAGTACATTGTCAAAAATTAAGAAATAAAGATTTTTGATATACATTTTTTTTCTTTTTAAATTAGAATTTTCTAATATACAATCCATGTATAATTTCGTTCAGAATTGTAAAAAAAGACTGTAAAAATATAACGATAAAAAACAGTAAAAATTGTGGAAAGGGATAGATTTTAAATCTATTAAATTATTTTTTTTATTTTTGACATTATAGGATTATTAAAAACAAACCTTATATATAGATCGTGAATTAATATTTAGGTAATAATAATAAAAATTAATAATAATAATTTAATAATAAAAGAAGTCGTATAGGCCAAAAAAGAGATCAAATCATTTTTATTATTATTACCTAAATATTACAGGATAAATTCAAAATTCGGGCAAATGAAACTTCGGCCAAATAGACATTCTGTCACTCAAAAATTCGGCTAAATGAAAATTCCTGTTTAATTTTGCTCTGAAAACTTTTAAGTATTAAAATAATCTGCAGCTCGATTGTTTTAAGCCAATTTCAGATTATTTAAATTCCATTTGGTATAAAAAAAAAGAGCGATGCAGATTAATTTAATCCAAAACAATTTTCTGTGTGTTAAATGATAATTCTGCTAAATTAACATTCGGTTTAATTAACGTTGTTTTAAATAAGGAGTCGATTAAACAGAAATACTGTAAAATGAAATTTATGTTAAGTATGAGTTCGGTGACTTGAAAATTCTGCTTAGTAAAAATTCGGTTTAATTAACATTCTGTCAAATGATAATTCTGCTAAATTAACGTAATTTTAAATAAGGAGTCGGTTAAATATGAGTTCGGTGAGTTAAAAATTCTACTTAGTAAAAATTCGGATGTATTCACATTCGATTGAAAACAAGTTCTATAAAATAAACATTCGATAATTTGAGGAATTTGGATTTTGCGGAATTAATTAAAATTCATTTTTTTCTTAAATTTTTAACAATTATATTTGGGTTTCGATTTTGAAAAGATGGTTAAATTTAAAAAGGATTGTTTTCTTTTTACCCGTAAAAAAAGTTTTAAGAATAATAACCTACTTGAAGTATCTCGTAATTTTAAACTCTGTAATAATTAAGACGAAGATGTAAAACTGTTTTTTGAAACATTAGTTACGCATTGTAATATAGCTTTTTTAAAATAATCTGATTTGAATTATCAACTCGGCAGTCTTAGGTTTTACGTCGTTTTTTCCCTGAATCGTTCTCAAGGAAGTGTTAATTAGTTAATTAAACATAGTTACCCGTGTAGAAAAGTTCCCAGTATTTCCCAGTTTCTAAGTGGGCGCCAGTTGGAGCCCACCTGGGGCAGGTGGGCCAAGTGGGCGCCAGTTTGGCCCCACTTGGCTTTTCCACACGGGTAATTGAATTAAATTTTATGCTATCTTAAACTAAACGTACAACTAAAATAAAAACATTTTAAAAAAACAGTTGTAGGATTTTTTTGGGAAAAATACCTCCTCTCGAAGTAAACTTTCTAAATTTGAATTTGTCAAAAACTACTAATGAAATAATGAAAAGTTGTTCCCCGTGTAGAAAAGTTCCCAGTATTTCCCAGTTTGTAAGTGGGCGCCAGTTGGGGCCAACCTGGGCTTCCCAGTTTTTTTAAATAAGTAAATTGTTACTAAATAATAGTTTCAATACTAAACTTATCGTCAACCTGGCTTTATTTATTGCAAATTCCCTTCATTTCAATTTAAAAATTCATGAAATTCGGTCAAAGCGCTCAAAGTTTCCCATGCAAAATGCATGGAAAAAAAAACTTTTCCATGGAATTGATATAAAATCCATAAAAATTAACATTTTTCGATCGGATAAAGCTATTTCTCCTCAGAAAAGTTTAAAGAATAAGATCCAATAATTTATATAACAAATTTTTTATTATTTACTATTTTTTAAAGGTCCATAAAAAATCTTCATAAACGAAAAAAACGTGTAAGATCGTTAAAAAATATTCATTACGACATTTTACACCATTTTTCAACAAACTTTCCTTTAATTACATACAAATTAGTTACTAACAATTGTTGCATGTATTTTTTAATTTGTTTAAACAAATTAATATTGTTTATTTGAAACTTTTCATCTAATAGAGTTAGAGACTTGTAACTTTTTTTTAATATTGCAACTATTTAAGTTGAGTAAATCCTAATATAAAAAAGAAAATTAAATATAAAATTATAAAAATTGTTTAAACAAATTAATACTGTTTATTTGCAACTTTTCATCTAATAGAGCTAGAAAGTTGTAAATTTTTCTTAAATTTGCAACTATTCAAGCCTACAAAAAATTAATATTAATAATAAACATAAATCCACAATTACAAAAATTGTTTAAACAAATTAATATTGTTTATTTGCAATTTTTTATCTAATTGAGTTACAGAGTTGTAACTTTTTATTAATTTTGCAATTTTTCAATCCTAATGAAGCCCAGTATTAATCGTAAAGTTAAATCAGCAATTATAAAAATTGTTTAAACAAATTAGTATTGTTAATATTAATATTGTAATACAGTTCCCAAACTGTATTAGAGTTATGAATAAACAATATTAATTTGTTTAAAAGAGTTTTATAATTATGAATTTTCGTTTACTATAAGTTTTGGGCGTTATAGGCTTAAAAATTGCAAAATAAAGAGAAAGTTACAACTCTCTAGCTCAATTCGATGAATAATTGCAAATAAACAATATTAGTTTGTTTAAACAATTTTTATAATTGTTGATTTTCGTTTATTATTAATATTCAGCTTTTATATTTTTGAATAATTGCAAAATTAAATAAAAGTTTTAACTCTAAAGCTCAATTAGATAAAAGGTTGCAAATAAACAATATTAATTTGTTTAAACATTAAGTGTGATTGTGGATTTTTGTTTATTATTAATATAAGGCTTTCATAGGTTTGAAAAGTTGCAAAATTAATAGAAAGTTTCAACTCTCTAGGTCAATTAGATGAAAAGCTGCAAATAAACAATATTAATTTGTTTAAACAATTTCCATAAATGTGGATTTTCGTTTATTATTAATATTGAGCCTTCATAAGCTTGAAAAGTTGCAAATTTAAGAGAAAGTTTTAGCTCTCCAGCTCAATTAGATGAAAAGTTGCAAATAAAAAATATTAATTTGTTTATACAATTTTGATAATTGTGGATTTTCGTTTATTATTAATAGTAAGCTTTCAGAAGCTTTAAAAGTTGCAAAATTAGGAAAAAATGTCAACTCTGTAGATCAATTAGATGATAAGTTACAAATAAACAATATTAATTTGTTTAAACAATTTTTATAATTGTGGATTTTCGTTTATTATTGATATTAAGCTTTCATCAGCTTGAAAAGTTGCAAAATTAGGAGAAAATTTCAACTCTGTAGCTCAATTAGATAATAAGTTACAAATAAACAATATTAATTTGTTTAAACAATTTTTATAATTGTGAATTTTTGTTTATTATTAATTTTAAGCCTTCATAGGCTTAAAAAGTTGCAAAATTATTAAGAGAAAGTTTCAGCTCTCTAGGTCAATTAGATGAAAAGTTGCAAATAAACAATATTAATTTATTTAAACAATTTTTATAATTGTTGATTTTCGTTTATTATTAATATTCAGCTTTTATATTCTTGAATAGTTGCAAAATTAAATAAAAGTTTTAACTCTAAAGCTCAATTAGATAAAAGGTTGCAAATAAACAATATTAATTTGTTTAAACATTTAGTGTAATTGTGGATTTTTGTTTATTATTAATATAAGGCTTTCATAGGTTTGAAAAGTTGCAAAATTAATAGAAAGTTTCAACTCTCTAGGTCAATTAGATGAAAAGCTGCAAATAAACAATATTAATTTGTTTAAACAATTTCCATAAATGTGGATTTTCGTTTATTATTAATATTGAGCCTTCATAAGCCTAAAAAGTTGCAAATTTAAGAGAAAGTTTTAGCTCTTCAGCTCAATTAGATGAAAAGTTGCAAATAAACAATATTAATTTGTTTAAACAATTTTGATAATTGTGGATTTTCGTTTATTATTAATAGTAAGCTTTCATAAGCTTGAAAAGTTGCAAAATTAGGAAAAAATGTCAACTCTGTAGATCAATTAGATGATAAGTTACAAATAAACAATATTAATTTGTTTAAACAATTTTTATAATTGTGGATTTTCGTTTATTATTAATATTAAGCTTTTATCAGCTTGAAAAGTTGCAAAATTAGGAGAAAATTTCAACTCTGTAGCTCAATTAGATAATAAGTTACAAATAAACAATATTTTTTTGTTTAAACAATTTTTATAATTGTGAATTTTCGTTTATTATTAATTTTAAGCTTTCATAGGCTTAAAAAGTTGCAAAATTATTAAGAGAAAGTTCAGCTCTCTAGCTCAATTAGATGAAAAGTTGCAAATAAACAATATTAATTTGTTTAAACAATTTTTATAATTTTATATTTTATTTTTTTCTAATATTAGGCTTAGTTATTTTATATAGTTGCTAAATTAGAAAAAAGTTACAACTCTCTAGCTCTATTAGATGAAAAGTTGCAAATAAACAATATTAATTTGTTTAAACAATTTTTATAATTTTATATTTTATTTTTTTCTAATATTAGGCTTAGTTATTTTATATAGTTGCTAAATTAGAAAAAAGTTACAACTCTCTAGCTCTATTAGATGAAAAGTTTCAAATAAACAATATTAGTTTGTTTAAAAAAATTAAAAATTACATGCAACAATTGTTATTAACTAATTTTTATCTCATTAAAGAAAATTTTGATGGAAAATATTGTAAAAAGTTGTACTGAATATTTTTTAACGATCTTACATTTTTATGATCTTCATTAGTAAATTGGCACTAACAGGGTTAAGCATTACAAGCCCACTAATTTCCCAGTGGGAAGACCCAACTGGGGCCCACCTTAAATCTGGGAAACCCATATGGGGCCCAACTGGCGCCCACCGAACTTTTCGACACGGGTCACTATAATTAAATTTGTAAAAATGTCTATTAAGAATTAGCGAAATATCACTAATTGTTAGTGACAAACTACAAATTGATAGTAAAAACTACAAATTCACATTTGTAAGAGTTACTAATGTAAATTTGTAGTTTTTCACTAACAATTAGTGAAATTTCGCTAATTCTTAAGGGCATGATGGATTATGACGTCACTGATATAGGCAAAATTTATCCGTAACATTTCTCTTAAAATATTGAATATTTTTTTATGAAACTTGGTAGAATTACTTAAAATGTCATTAGGAAGGTCTCTCAGACCAGAATTTGTTTAAATTTTGGCCTAAAATTAATTTTGGAACATTTTTCAAAAAGTTCAAACTTTTATAAAAATCAATTTGGAGAAAAAATTCAAACAAACTCGGGTCTGACAATGAGAGACCTTCCTAATGACATTTTAAGTAATTCTACAAAGTTTCATAAAAAAATATTCAATATTTTAAGAGAAAAGTTGCGGACAAATTTTGCCTATACCAGTGACGTCATAATCCATCACATGCCCTTAATAGACATTTTTACAAATTTAATTAGTGGACGACTTTTCATCATTTCATTAGTAGTTTTTGACAAATTCAGATTTAGAGAGAAAATCGCAGTAGTAGAAATTTCCGACAATCAAGACGTCTTATTTTTTTGTCATATGAAAGTGTACTTTACAAAACTGAAAAAGAATAAACTTCCGAAAACGACATACCTCCGATTTCCATGAAACTTGGTATACTTACGTATTTTGATGCACTGATTACGAATATGATAGTGAAAATTTGCGCAAATTTGATTGCCATGGTAGAACCCATAAAAAACCATAAAAATTAAAGTTTTTTGCATTTATTTCTTTAAATATTGCAATTATCGAAAATTGCTTTGTACAAAAGTTGTAGGTCTCATTAAAATACACACTTTATGTCTGAACCATTTTTTGCTATCGATTATTTTATTATACACAGTGTGTATAGGTTGCTTTTATGGTGATTTCTAGTTTTTTGCATTCTTCTCGTAAAAAAATCGGTTTTAGCAAAAAATGGTTTACACATAAAATGTGCATTTTAATAAGACCTACAACTTTTGTACAAAGCAATTTTTGATAATTGCAATATTTAAAGAAAATCGGAGGTATGTCGCTTTTGGAAGTACTCCCTAATAACACTAACGTTTTACTAAAAATTTCAAGATCCAAGAAAAAGGGGGTTCATTGCACGCAGATTGCAAGATGCTATGCAGAAAGTCTGTTGGCCAAGCGGCGAGTAAACCAGACGGGGCAGTCACTTAATTATGTAAAGGTACATGGGTCCATGTCCCTCGCAGTAATTCTGCGTAGCTAAAAGCATCCACGTATTAAAATATGCGTTTATACTTCATGAATGTAATGCATGCAGTTGCATTTATGCATACTGTCATGTACTACATGTATGTACTTCTACCCACATGTAGATTCAATTCCTTATATATTATACTATATGCCGACTTCATATTTGGAGCGTTGACCTGTTACCAACAAGTGCGACATTACACAATAGAGAAACGTTATGTCACTTACACCGTGTAATGTAATATTTATTTACCTTGTTTTGCCAAATGTAATTTGATATCGTATGACGATAAAGAGACCGAATCGATTGATATATCAATATTTGTCGTTGTGTAAAGAGTTATTGTAATGCAGGTTATAAACATAGGAATATATTATAGGTATACATTTTTGCAGTTTATTGTGTGTCATGTCATTTCAAATTTTGGTATAGCAACAGCAAACATCAAAATCCGGTTTTTTTTTTTAAAAAATGAATGTATGAATGAATTTATACAATGAAGCATTAAATGTTGCGACACAAACTTGGAGAAGATTATAAGAAAATAGAAGAAGCCAAGAAGTGATGCTTGATTTAATGAACAACATTAACTCAAGGAGGCTGACTACGTAATGTAAGAACCCAGCTTTGGAAAGTGTAAAGCTCAAAATATACTGAAAATGTAAAAAAAGAACTGAAGACTAGATTCTTATCTTACGAGAGATGAGGGGAAATTTTTATAACGGGAAAATTGAAGGCGAACAAACAAAAAGTATTCCAAGACAAAAAGCAGTGCGATGGGTTAATAGGACATATCCTCGGGCACAAAAGGTTAGTGGGGGCTTCTATGCGAACTAAAGTAGACGGAGTAGAACAAAAGGCAACCAGAAATGAATATTGTCCTGTCGAAAATTACTTAATTGATTTTGAGAGCAATTGTTTGAGAGCTTTAAGTGTAATAATTTTATTCAGATAATAGTTTCGGACGAATTTTAATCTAGAGAAATACTACTCCAATATGAATATAATGAAAAACGACTTCTTAAAATCAATCCCTATTTAAGATATGAAGCTTTGACGCAAGTATTAACATGAACATTTTTTGCTGGATCCTTTGGCTTCTAAATTGTACCAGAAACAATGTATGATATTCTAATATGATTTTTATTCAAAACAACCCCTAAATAAAAAAAATCCTGAAGTGATGGTGACAAATGGTCACAGGATTTAAATGGACCAGAAATCCTTCAGAAATTCATGGTCCGGTTTTTTGAAAAAAAAAAAAATATATAAATTTGTGGTGCTCTGTTATTTTTGACTGTATAACAAAGTGAAACAAAGTATGTGGAACAAACTTATTATCTTTAACTCAAACAAATTTTTTTCTCAATGTAACAACAGCAATAATGGTTTCTTCGATACCGATTAATAATCAACTGTAATAAGTGAGATTAATAGGTGTTTCAAAATTAAAATGAATTGTTTTAATTAGACGAGGAATATATACAATGTTGTGAGGGTCGTAAAGAAATACATTTGAATAGATCATGATAAAGGCTCTCTATATAGTAGTATATCACTGTAAAAGCTCGGATCGTAATATGAGCGCAATCTAGTCAGGTTTCAGACACAAGAAGAAGCAAACTGAATAGTCTGAGTGTTAAAAGAAAGCAAACGCATATTGCAACATAACATTGGGTCAAGAGCGACCAGTGTCAGTGTGTATTGCACTCTTGTGAATAATTCGCTGCCAGGCGAATTTAAGTCGTCCATTCATTAAATCACGCACTAAATTCTATACAGCAAGGACCCACAATGTTAAAAGGGAAGCTGCCGAGACAACTGATCCGACCCTATAACGTTTTACTGACACTATTTTGTCAGCATGGCTCTTACTCTTCCTCGCGCAATTCAATCAGCCTGTCCTCGACATAGTTCTTGTGCTTTCCTTTCCTGTTAACACTTTGAATTCAATGCTGCCATTCATTAGCTCGAGTCATTAATGAAAAGCACACTCTCTTTTAATGTAAAAAAGTTGTAGTAATGATAAGAACTTTCTTATGTGCATATTTTTCAATTTTAGGAATTCATGAAAAAATTTAGAATGTACAGTAGTGTCGGATTTTGTCAGTCTACTCATTTTTTAAGGTTTGAAAATCGTTTTTAATACAAACAAATTTTTCATTGAAATATAATAAAAAAAGTGGAATTTTTTAAGTTTTACAAAAATTCAAATTAATGTAGAATTATTATGGCTTTTTTAAATTCCTATGCTTGTTTTAAAAAGGAAATTTTCTGTAGAATGAGACTATTGTATAGGCTTTGAAGTGTAATTGTTTTTCTTAGAATATGCAAGGCTCGAAATTTGGACAAAAAAGAATAGAAAAATTATTGTTTATATCTTTATCTTGACATTCAATACAGCTAGATAACATATGTCAACGTTGTCATTTTATACTTTCCGTAAAAAGACTAAACAGTAATATAATATTATTATTGGAATTTTAAAAAATATTTTTATGGCAAAATAATGTCTTCAAAATTTTATGAATTTTTTGTCCAATTTTTGAGCCTTCTACTTTAAGGAAATAAAGACAGAAAAATTTTAATAATTATATATATATGAATATATATATATTATATATATATATATATATGTGTGTATAACTTTCAGATATGTACTGTACCTGCTTGCGTCTGACCATAAACGACAATGCTACTGAAAGCAATAAGGCGGACCATGTATCATTTCTTTTCTCCATTTGGCCATTTCGTGAATGTTCTTAATCACACTGAAAAAAATTTAGTCTAGAAATTCAACTACCATTGGAAAACGATGTAAATAGCACAGCCCCATAATTTTTTTTTTTTTGTTGGAGACACCACTAGTGTATTCCTATGTCTTTTTCTTCGCTGAATCCGAATCCAAAGTCAGAATAATACAATTGGCTAAAATTTTGTAGATAATCTCAAATAACTGCTCAAAAACTCCAAAAAAGGTTTTTTTTGTCTGGGATAATATGCTAGTATAATTTTACGTTTTTTCTCTGCTGAATTCGAATTTGAAGTTAGGATTGTCAGATAGGTTACACTTTTTAAAATAATATCAAAAACCTGATCAAAAACACAAACAATCACTTTTTTGAGATTACAATGTGTTACAAAATAATATTCTTTTATTATCATTAAAATTCATTTAGATATGGACCTGAAACCATAAAAAAAGTTGTTTTTCTCATTGATTTTTCTAATTTAAGACAAATTTATTTCTCTTATCATATTTAAATTATATTTTGTCTCAACATATATTGAAAACGTAGTCAATTTGGCTCTAAATGACCCCTTATTGAATAATCTTGATGAAAATTGTTTAAACTATGACACTTTTAACTTTGTAGTCACATAATTAAATTTCGACTTGTAGAAGAGTTTTTCTTTATTTTTTTCCTTTCATGGTTTATTTTTACTGTTTTTCCACTTTGATGTACTTCTACAATGCTAAGAAGCAATTTTTAAAGTTTAAGAATAATCTAATAAAAACATAAAGGGCTGATTATAAGGTTTAGGTTAAAAAAAATACTTCTTGATTCGGATAAAAAATGTCGATAAAACAAGATTTTGAGGGTGTATTAAAGTTTTAATATATACCATTCTTTTCAGTTTTTATACAACTTCTATTAGGTCCGATAAGAAGTTTTTTTACTTGTTTAAATTTTGTAACACAGTGTTATCTAAAAAATTTTTGATAACCTTATCATTTTGACTTTAGATTCAGCTAAGAAAAATACATAAAAATAGACACAAAATAACAAAAAGAAGTATCTAATTTTAAGATGTTTTAGTATCTTTTTTAAGATGTTTTTATATCTCAAAAATTAGAACCAATCTAGCAATTCTGACTTTGAATTCAGCAAAGAAAAATACATAAAACTATCCCAGTGTAGTGTCTCGGACAAAAACGAAATTTTTTTTATTGTGGGGCTGTGTTGTTAAAGTAATTACTTTTTTTATATTGTTGAAAGTCAATATAACTTTTTATATTTGGTTGACGACCTATTGAATATTGAATTACTCCGTGTAGTTAAAAAGTAGTCAAATCTATTAAGAATTTTTTGAGTGCATTCGTGACTTTTGTGAGGCATGTACAAAATATATACGATTTTTTTTTTGGGATGTGGGGGGCTCTATGAAACAAGTATTCTGAAATCTATGACCGTGTTGAGAATTGTAGAATGGGTGTTTTAAGGCTTGAGATGCTTTTTTGTGCTGCACATGGTAGAATGTATGTACATATTCTGGTATGTACGTACATCCATACGAGTACGCAAGAATTTAAGAAAGTATGTATTTGAGATAGATCAGTGTGGACCTTGTATGAACATGAACGTCCATTTCTTGCAGCGTGAACGCGGCTGCAGGTCTGGTTTGCCGGTCGCTTGGTCACGCTTCAGAGCCGACCTCACTTCTTCTGTCTTCACTACTCCGCGTCCCGATGCAGTCAACGAACTCTACACTTTGAATCGGAAAAGGCGATTCATTGCATCATTCCAACAAACCGAGATACCAAAAACATTTCTTTTTTTTCAAAAAGACCAAAAAACGTGTAGGGGAGACCGAGGAGGAAAGTAACAAAAATCAGTTTTTTGATGCTAGCATTAAAACTATTTGTCGGATAAGTTCTGTAAACATATTAATCGAAAGCTTGGACTTTCACCTATTAAATAAAATTGGAATTAAACATTAATAATAATTTGATAGTTCACTGCAGGACTTTTTAATCAGCTCTTTATTTGTTACTTTAAAATTACACTTTAAAATTAAGGCTAGGAGCCAGTATCATTTTGACACATGACTTAATTTAAAATTGTTATATTGTACAGAATGGAAGTGTTATTTTGTACAACTGCTAAATGTTATTTTGTACAATTTTGAAAAATGAATTTGTTATTTTGTACAATTTTTTAAAGAAGCTAAAAACCTTTGGGATCACAATTAAATCCAGTTTTTAAATACTTGTACAAAATACAAATTCATTTTTCAAAATAGTACAAAATAACATTTAGCATTTGTACAAAAGAACATTCTCATTCTGTACAATATAACAATCTTAAATTAAGTCATGTGTCAAAATGATACTGGCTCAAGGCTAGCATTTCAAATATAAAACTGCTAATAATTTAAATTATTTTTATTATGAACATATAGAAATATAAAGTGATATTAACTATATTTTGTACATAATTGGCAGATATTTTTGCACTTTTTTGAAATTAAGTTTTTTTTATCTATTTAGTATTCGTTGAATAGCAATGACATTAAAAAAGCATCGTTTTTTAAAAATTCAAATCAAAAGTCCAATATTTAATCTTTAAAATATAAAATAAACATATAAGATTACATAGTTATAAAAAAGGATGAGGTTTATAAAAATAAAGCATTAGATGAGGAGGAAAGTAACAACGTGTTATTTTCCACCTCACCCCTCTTTTCCTTGGATTTCAAAAAACAAGTTTAAATTACACAAAAGTATTTCGCATTTTTTAATTATGCACTAGCACGACTTAAAGCTGAATAAAAAAGCTTCAAAAAAACGAAAAGCATATTTAAAATATCTATAAAATCAAAAAAATAATGATATTTTGAAAATTTAGGCAAAAACTTACTTTTGACGTAATTTTTGCACAAAATGTCAGTATCAGATATATAGCTTATGGTAGACCTCTAACATAATTTGGGGGAGGTAGAAGGGTCAAAACTGACTAAAAATCATTTAAGGCCTATGTCTGTCCGCTCATTGGTTTAGAAATTATAAGCGTTGTTACTTTCCACCTCTGTTACTTTCCTCCTTTGTCTCCCCTACTCTTCTTTTAGAGAGGTACATAGTATAGGTTTCAATATTGCCATCAGGTGTAAAAGAATGGATTTTTTATGGGGACGGAAAGTAAAAAGATATATGTATGGTGTTTAAATAATTATACATATATAACATTTTCACAGGTTGAACAATATGTATAACATTTACTACGAAAAATTTTGTGTCAAAATGATGCGGTCCCAAACGTTTAGTTGGCACACAATTTTGAAAAGTCTATAACTTTTTTGATTTTGACTATTATACGTTCATTATTGACTATTCAACGGGACGTTTGATTAGGTTTTAAAATTAATTATTAAGAATATTTATTTCATAGGATTTCATTAGAAAGAATCTTCTTTTAGTCGAAATTTCACATTTTTGAATATATGTCTTCAATCGAACATAAATTAATCCGAATTTTGACCTAACAGAATTTTTAGGTCACCGAATTCATATTTAACAGAATTTCCATTTTACAGAATTTTAGGTTAATCGAATTTTTAAATACCAGAATCTTCATTTGTCCGAAATTACAAATGGCGGAAAAAGTATCCGACAGACATATTTTGGCGCGAAATTATCTTCATATTTTCTGATTGGTTACTTTCAAAAGTCGCGCCAAAATATTTATGTTGGATACTTTTTCGGTCATTTGAAATTTCGGACAAATGGACATTCTGCATTTTAAGTTTTCTATCAAATGTCAATTCGTAATAATACAATATATATTTTGTTAAATATAAATTTGGTGACCTAAAAATTCTGTTATTTCAAAATTCGGATTAATTTATGTTGTATTGAAAACATATTCGAAAATGTGAAATTTCGACTAAAAGAAGATTCTTCCTAATGAAATTCTATGAAATAAATATTAAAATCATTAATTTTAGAACTTAATCATACGTCGCTATTTAACACTATCAAACGACCATCAAACAATTCCATCTAACGAAATTTATATTTTTTATCGTTGCTATGCCAACTTCGTGTTCATTTTTAGGGTTCCTGACACTAAGTTGCAGGAAAAACTGCAAATTTTTTAAAAAAAGTTTTTTTCTCATAACTTCTACATTTTTTTACCTAGAGGGCTGAAATTTGGTACACTGATTCACTTTTACATGCAGATTTTATTATGAGTTAATCAAAGAAAATTAAAAAATTGACATTAAGACACCCATAACCATAAGACACCTGTTTTTAAAGTATAGTTACTTTCTAGTAACATTTCTTCGATTTCTAATTATTTTCCAATAAAAACTAGTAATTTTTACCAATATATAATTTTTTTCAAATTCCAGTTTTTTGCACATTTTAGCAATTTTTCAAAATACATTTTACTGTATTTTATAGCTAACATTTTCATTATCTAAATATTCTTGAATTTCTATTTCTTTTTTCTTTATGTTTAGTTGTTTTTCTTTCATTCAGATGTTCATCAAATGTCTGGTGATTTATTATTATTTTTCAGTTGCTTCCAATAAATTCTGATAGCTTTTATGAATTTATAGGAATTTTGTAAGGTTTGTTTTATTTTAACCCCTTCTAATCATTCTTCCCTATTTTCTACTTATTTTCAGTATTTTTTTTTTTTTTTTTCAAGTTTCTTTCTCACTTTCAAAAAATTCCTTATTTCTAGTTTATTTCCTTTAATTTGATGTTTTTAATAATTGATAGTGTTTTATCTCTTCCTTGTTATTTTTCATTAAAAAAACTCTAGTCATTTTTACTATGTAATCATTTTGCTTCGTAATAGTTAAAATTTTCGATTTTCCAAAAATAGCCTAAATCGGCTTATTTTCATCTAACAGCCTAACTTTTCATTCCTAAGCTAAAGTTCAAATTTGTGTGTGTGTGTGGTAATTTTTTTGTCGTTTGGATATCTCGAGAACGCCTCAACGGATTTTAATAAAATTTGGATGATAAATTAAACTTATAAATATCTAAAGTTGGACACAGGGATTTTTGAAAATACCTCACCAAATTTTTTTAAACACCATTTTTCATTAAAAAATATCGTTTTTTTTTCAAACAACTTTTTTCACGCTAAAATGCAACTTAAGGAATAAAAAAAACTCATATTCCTTGTCCTAAAACAAATCGATTGACCCATATTAATAAATATAGGTTAATAAATAATAATAAATATAAATTATTCGAATAATAATTCAAAATTTTTTTTACTTTTAAAATTCTTTTTCTTTTTACAACTTCTCTAATTTTTATTTTATAATCATATTCATAAGTCCTTTGGATAAAATATTCTAGTAAAATACAAACTATTTGGTTTATATAAAGTATATATTTTTCTATAGAAATTGATAGGATTAATGACTATTTTTTATTTTTAACGAATATATTTTTCATTTTTTAATTATTTTTCTTTAATTTGTCATTCTTCAGTATTTTATATTAATTTCTTTCTCTTTTCTTGTTACTTTTAATATCAATTTATAGTTTTATTTTACTTTCTTAGTAACTTTCCTTCAATTTAAATTTTTCTTCTTTCATGTCTAAATATTAATCCGTTTTAATTTCTTTTTTCTTTCTTTCCTAGTATAAGTATTTTTTTTTAATTCAGTCAGTTTTACAATTTCTAATGTTTTATTGTCTATTTTCTAGTAAATTTTGATCAGCTTCTAGCTATTATTTGTTGTTTAATTATTTTACCATTTCCGTCATTTTCATTAATATTTAGGTATAGTTATTTTTAGCACTCTCGTATATATTTTATCTTTTATTTACAATTTTTTATTTATTTTCATTTTCTTTAATACTGTAATTTAGTTATTATTAGTTAAAATGCTTTAACGTCCGAGGTTTGGTTAAATTTTAAAAATTTCTAATGACACTTTCGGACAAGTCGGTTATTAAATATGTATTTTTATTAAACAGATAAATTTTATCTATTATTTTTACCATTTCTTTGTCTAAATTTTACTTGTTTAATAAATTCCAGTAATTTCAAAGCAATAATGTTTTTTGTCACCGTCAACACTGTAAAAACAGGTGTCTTACAAGTGTCTAATTTTAAGACATAAGACGTTTAGAAAGCGTCTTACAGGCATTTTTAAGACACTATCTCAATGGTTTAAAATTAAGACACCTCAAAATGTCTTAAAAGTGTGGACAAAATAAGACACTTGTTTTTAGAGTGAAATTATTTTGTAACTTTTAAATAAGTAAAAAATAAACTAAAGCGCGACATTAGTTTCAATTCATTAATGATTACAATAACACCATTTTAACAATATTTTTCACTATTTTTTGCAATTTTTTCAAATATATCATTTCAATTCACACTTTCTTGCCTAGTAATGTTTAGTTTAAATGATGCTCGCTTTTTATGTCGTAAACTTTAAATTGACGAAGATGTTTTTTCTGTTGCAGGTGAGTCTGGAGAACAATATTTATCCCAAGGTTCTGTAAGTGTATAATTATCTTTTTTGACATTAAGAGAGTTATTAGTTACATAACTTGGCTGTTAGTTTGTACTTACTACAACACGTTTCTTCTTTTAAACACGGCTTATAACGATTGTCCATTTAGACCTTTTTAACAAAATCTAATAATAGAAGAGAAGAAATTAGTTTAAAATAAACAAATTTAAAGTAAACAAAGAGCAAAAAATATCAAAGATTGTTATTCGCTTTAAAACTAGACATAAATTTTGGCAATTTTCCAAAAAAAAAAAAAAAAGTGACATTTATATAAAGCTAAAAATATTTTAAATTTGTGGTGAAAATTATTATAGATGGATGACAAAGTATAAAGAAAATGATGTGTGGCATTTATGAATAAAATTTTGAGATTATAAGTGTTGACGCTTCTCGGAAGAAGAATGCTGAATGATTGTTTAAGAAAAACATCAGCTTGAGGCTGCTATTTGCATTGAAAAGAGAGAGAAAACGTGCTCTTTCAGAGACTTGCTATTTTGTCTTGGTCTGCAAAAATAGCGTGACGCTTATTTTCGCCGTGAAACATAAATTCACGGCCGCGTGTCTGAACGATTGTGATACTTCAACTGGTTCAGCACGACTTGTTCCCGGCTTTATCCCGCAATCTGACTCTCTTCTTTTGCAGCCAGTCTTATGCTAGAGGCACTATAGTTAGCTCGCGCGTAGTAACTATAGTTAGACTGCCGGGGAATGTGAGAAACTGGCAAGTTATTGTTACCACATCCTTTCTCGCATGACTCGAGAGCAAAAGTAAACAAAAGTCATCCAATCAATTTTCGTTGCTACCTGTATTCTTTCATTTCTACTGTGATTTCAATTCAGCAGCTTCTTCTTCGAGAAGGTCAAGAGAAACAATTATTTTTCCAATGGCTCCTGAGAACTGTGGTAAAAAGTAGCGGAAGTATAATTAAGGGATTAGATCACTGGAAAGCACGAAATGTAGACCTAATTTTAACATTTTTTTTTGCGGGAACAGAATAAAATGAATTAAAATCCGGTTTATTTATTACACTGCGTTTCTTATTAGACCTAAGGCCAGTTGTAGGTAATAAAAAAATGAAAATAATGGTAGGGAAGAACTAGGAGAAAACAGGTGTCTTAAATTGTTCAAAAATGACACCATGTTTTTGCAGTGTACCTTGTTGAAAAATCGAACATCAGAAATAACATTGGAAATGACATCAGAAATAACATTCTTTCCTATATATCATTTTCGATCAATTTATTCAAAAAATGAAACTGAAAAATGTCAATTTCCTAAATATAATAAGTTTTGACAATAAATATAAAAAATGGTATTGGAAATGATATCAGAAATGACATCGAAAATGATATCAAAAATGATATCAGGAATGGTTTTACAAATGGTGTTAGAAATTGCATCAGAAATGATCTCACTTTTAGTCCCAAAATCAGATGTCATTTCTGATTTCATATCTGATCAATCTTTCAATCTATTTCATTGGTTAATAATTTTGAAAGATGCTTTCTGATTGGTTTAAAATTAAGACACCCTAAAACGTCTTAAAAGTGAGGACAAAAATGTCTTAAAATAAGACACTTGTTTTTACAGTGTAAGACTGTATTAATAATTTACATTATTTTTATTATGAACATACAAAAACACAAAGTAATATTAACTACATTTGGTATATATATGACACATATTTTTGCACTTTTATGTAATTAAGTTTTTTTTTATTTTTAAAAAAAAACTCAAAAGTTAAGTATCTAATCTTTAAAATATAAATTAATCATATAAAATCACATACAGTACCGTCGGGAATTGTCAGTCCACCTATTTTTTAAGGTTTGAAAAACGTCTTTAAACGTACAAAGTATTATTATTAAAATTTTTCTGTGGTTATTTCCTTAAAGTAGATAAAATTTTGAGGAAAAAAAGGCCTGAGTGAAATGATTTAGTCAATTTTTCATTGAAATATGTTAAAAAATGTGAAATTTTTAATGTTTTACAAAAATTGAAATTTCTCTTGAAATAATAAAGGTTTTTTAAAGTTCCTATGCTTCTTTTAAAGGAAATTTACTGGAGAATAACATTGTTGTTTAAGCATTAATGTGCAATTTTTTTCCTAGCATATGCAAGGCTCGGAAATTGGACCAAAAAATTTATAAAATTTTGAAGACATTATTTTGACATAAAAATAATTTTTAAAATTCCAATATATATATTATATTACTTCCTTCCGAAAGTTATTAACAATTATTACCTTGGCATATTTTATTAAGCTGTATTTGATACCAAGATATAAACAATAATTTTTTTATATTTTTTGGTCCAACTTCCGAGCCTTGCATATGTTAGGAAAAATATTGCACATTAATGCCTAAGCAATAGTCTTATTCTCCAGAAAGTTTCCTTTTAAACAAGCAGAGAAACTTTAAAAAACCTATATTATTTCAAGAGTAATTTCAATTTTTCTAAAACATTAAAAATTCCACATTTTTTAACATATTTCAAAGAAAAATTGACTAAATCACTTCACTCAGATCTTATTTTCCTCAAAATTTGATCTACTTTAAGGAAATAAACACAGAAAAATTTTAATATTTGTACTTTGTACGTTTAAAGATGTTTTTCAAACCTTTAAAAATGGGTGGACTGACAATTTCCGACGTTACTGTAGTTATGAATATTTACACTTCCGGGCAGAATTGTGGGCTCATTCATTTTAAGTGTAATGAAAAACATCTCAAAACGTAAAAAGTAGAGAAGCTAAATTTTTTTTTCCTGTTCTCTGAAAGATGATAAAATTTTGAGTTAAATGAGACTAAGAAGAAGTGATTTGGTTAATATTTCAGTTAAAAAATCTTAAAAAAGTGTGATTTGGAATGTTTCATAAAAATTAAAATTACTTCTGAAATAATGAACATTTTTTATGTTCTTAGGCTCATTTTAACTCTTTGCAGCATAGTGGTAACCCAGATTACCACCTTCATTTTTAAGATTTTTTTGGATATCTTCAGTACGCCTTATCCGATAAAAATAGTAAATTATTTTTATATTTTACAGTAAATTTACGATTTCAAACTCTAGTTTTGAAGAAAAATATCATTTTTAATTTACGAGATAAAAATGCATAAAGGTCGAAATTTTCGCATTCTCTAATTTTGATGTTTTTTAGTTCCTTGGGTCAAAAAGTCACTATTTGTACCGAGAAAATTATGTTCTTTGTTTTCAAAAAATGTATGCCGCAAAGAGTTAAAAGTAATTTTCTTCAAAATTGATATTATTTATAGCTATTACGTTGCAATTTGTTTCTTAAAAATGCAAGCTGTCAAATTTGAACAAAAAAATAATTTAAAAAATTCGAACAAATGTAATATACAAAATTTTTTTTAGTATAAAAAAATCTTATCAAATTTTTCTAATTTTTTTTTTCAACTTTGGCAGCTTGCATGTTTCAAGAACTAAATTACACCGTACTAGCTATAAATAATACCAATTCTGTAGAAAATTACCTATAAAATGAACCTAAGAACATTAAAATTATTTATTATTTCAGAAGTAATTTTAATTTTTATGAAACATTCCAAATTTTTTTTAGCTTTTATACTTTTTAACGTTTTGAGATGTTTTTCATTACACTCAAAATGGGTGGTCATACAATTCTGTCCGGTTGTGTATTTGTAATTTAAATGTGATTTATGTCACAGGTTTCTGAAAATGTGCACAATATTATTATATATAACAATATAACAAATTTTGTTACTTTTCTCTTTATCCCTCTTTTAAAAAAAAAAGTTTAAATTACAAAAAAGTATTTCACATTTTTTATTTATACACTAGCACGACTTAAAGACAGATAATGAAGTTACAAAATAACGAAAAGCATATTTTAAATATTTATAAAATACAAGAAATATAATATTTTTTAAATTTTGTCAAAAAATTACTTTTGTCGTAATTTTTACATAAAATGTCAATATTACACTGTTAAAAAAAAGAATCGCACTTTACACCAAAAAGTGCGAAGAAAATGCAATGCATCCTTAAAAGTGTTGATTTTTTGTAAGTTACACTTTTAAATTGCAACGCCAGTGTTACGGTGCGAAGTTGTTATGACACATGAGACATCAACACTGATTGGTGCGAGTGCCACTCGCGATTACACATAACCTACAATCACATCCATAAAAACAAAAATTCTAAACTATCAATACACATTTTTACTCAAAAGTCATACACTCAAGTTATTATTTAAAATTGTCAAGAGCACAAATGATATTACACACAGCTAAACAACAAAGCCACAAACGTTTTAATGGTTATGCTCAACAGAATTGACAACGCAAACATAACATATGACCATATGACATACCAATTTTTTGTAAAAGAGAATATATTTTTCAAATTCTATTCTATGTGGCACTTAAAGATCCTAAGTATTTTTTAAAATCTTGAACATATGTTCAAATAAAAACAAAATTTAAGAAGAAATTAACAACAATATATTTATAATTTATGGAAACAAAAACGGTTTTAAGACTAGAGGCAACATATCAATTTTTGTAAAGCACAATATTTACTTGAAATTCTATACAACATGGCACATAAAGTTGCTAAATATTTTTCAAATATTCTTTAAGATATTCTAATTTTCTAAATTCAAAACTCTATTTAATGATATTCTTATAAATTATGGAAACAAAATCAGGTTTTAGAATAAAGACAAAATATAAATTTTTGTAAAACCGAATACTCTTTCCAAATTCTATTATATGTGGCAAATAAATTTCTGAAATATTGTTTTAAATTCTTTAAGATATTTGTATTCAAACCTGTATTTAAAAAAAATAAGAAGATATTTTTATCATTTATGGGAACACAATCAGGTTTTAGACTACAGACCAAATAAAAATTTTTGTAGAATTGAATATTTTTTAAACATTCTATGGCAAATAAATTTTCCAAATATTATTTTAGAATCTTTAAAAAAATCCAAATTCAGAATTGTATTTAAAAAAAATAGATGATATTTTTATAATTTATCAGAAGAAAATCAGGTTTTAGACCAGAGACCAAATGTCAATTTTTGTAGAACCGAATATTTTTTACACATTCAATGGCAAATAAATTTCCCAAATATTATTTTAGAATTTTTAAGAAAATTCAAATTCAGAGCAAAAACAAATAGATGATATTTTTAAAATTTATGAGAACAAAAACGGGTTCTAGAGCAGAGACCAAATATCAATTTTTGTAGAATCGAATATTTTGTACACATTCTTTGGAAAAGAAATTTCCCAAATATTATTTTATAATCTTTAAGAAAATCCAAATTCAGAACAATAAAAACAAATAGATGATATTTTTATAATTTATGAGAACGAAATCGGGTTTTAGACCTGAGACCAAATATCAATTTTTGTAGAATCGAATATTTTTTACACATTCCATGGAAAAGAAATTTCCTAAATATTATTTTATAATCTTTAAGAAAATCCAAATTCAGAGCAATATTTAAAAAAAATAGCTGATATTTTTATTATTCATGAGAAGAAAATCAGTTTTTAGACCAGAAAGCAAATATCAATTTTTGTAGAATCGAATATTTTTTACCGATTCTATGGCTAATAAATTTACCAAATATTATTTTAGAATCTTTAAGAAAATCGGAATTCAGAATTGTATTTAAAAAAAATATATATGATATTTTTATAATTTTTGGGAACTAAATCAGGTTGTATACTAGAGGCCAAATATCAATTTTTGTATGACTGAATATCTTTTCTAATTTCTATTCTATGTGTCATATAAGTTTCCCAAATTTTAATTGTTATTTTTTAAGATATTTAATGTTTAATACTGTATTTAAAAAAAATTATATGATATTTCTATTATTTTATGGAATCAAAAACAGGTTTTAGAATAGAGACAAAATATTAATTTTGGTCGAACAGAATATTTTTTTCGAACTCTATTCTATGTGGCACATAAATTTTTCTAAATATTATTTTAGATTCTTTAAGATATTTTAACTTCAGAAATGTATTATATAAATTTTAAAAATATCATTTAATTTTTTTAAATACAATTCTAAATTTAAAATATCTTTAAGAATCTAAAAAAATAATTGTAAAATTTATGACACATAGATTAAAATTTGGAAAAAATATTCTGTTTTACAAAAATTGATATTTTGTGTCTATTCTAAAACTTGTTATTGTTTCGATAAAATTTGAAAATATAATCTAATTTTTTTTTAATACAATTCTTATTTTAACACAGCCTAAGGAATTGCAAAACATATTTAGCAAATTTATATACCACATAGAATAGAATTTTTAAAAAGTATTCGCTTTTACAAAAATTGATATTGTGTCTCTATTCTAAAACCTGTTTTTGTTTTAATAAATTATAGAAATATCATCCAATTTTTTTTAAATACAGTTTTGAGTTTGGAATATCTTAAAAAAACTAAAACAATATTTTGGATATTTATTTGGCACATAGAATACATTTTGTAAAAAACATTCGATTCTACAACAATTGATATTTTTCTCTATTATAAAACCTGTTCCTGTTTTTCTAAATTATAAAAATAAATTCCAATTGTTTTTAAATACAATTCTGAATTTAAAATATCTTAAAGAAGCTGAAATAATATTCGGGAAATTTATATGCCACATAGAATAGACTAGAGAATTGAATAAATTAATATGACATTATTTTCAATACTTTGTTTAGGTTATGTCGTCAAGTAATCTTTTTTTGATTTTATTTACTTCTGTGTTTTATTGTTTTTCACTTTATATATTAAGTTACATTAGGTATATTATGTTTTTGATAAACTGGATTTATCATATTTAAATATTTAGTAATCATTTAGTTTACTAATAATGGGCTGTTTCAATTTTGAACGTGGAAAAAACATGTCGCGCGTTCGCGCATCGGAAACTTCTAGTCATGTCATATATATATAGTTGTCTGCTAGTGGATTCAGTGAAAACGAAAATTAGAAAAAAACGTAAAAATGGCTATTCTCAGATGTTGACAAAGGGGGCGAAGAGAGGGACAGTTAGACAAAGAAACTGACAATCGCACTTTTTGGTGTGATTTGAGAGTCCGTTTACACCGCTTGGTTGTAAATGCGAGACGTTGTGATGGTCCCTAAAGTTGATTATCCAGAATATTAGATGGGTCGAATTTCATATGGCAGAAAGATTCTTTTATTCAATATTTATTTCTTCGAATTGGTATTTATAAAAACGCGTAGTTAGACGAAAAGTTTTAAAAATGAATTATCACTTATTATAATTTTTGTTAAAATTAATTTGCAAATACTAGAAATTGAAGTTTAGAATTTTTTTATTAATATGACTTTTTATTAAAATGAAGTTTGTTTAAAGAGAAATCTTTTGTTCACGAATTTGCTTTTAACAGAATTAACGTTTAATGTAAACGTCAGATAACCTGACTTTCGTGTGCCAGAATTTTTACATAACCTTATTTACATATTTTGTAATTTTTATTCCAATAAATTATAATTTGTTAGATTCTAGACACCACAGACATTTAATTTGATAAAATATCCACTTAGCCGAATTTAAATATGACAGAATTACAATTTAACAGAAATACTAATAGGCGGGATTTTTATTTAACACAATATCTATTTAATAGACAGTTTAATTATTCGAATCTTTGTTCGGAATCATTTCTATATTTTAGAAATGTTATTTAATAGAATTTACAATTGTTAGAAATTGTGTACTGCAAACTTTATATTTAAGCAAATTTCCATTTATCTTGACTTTTATGTAGTAGAATCTCTATTTAGCAGAACTTTAATTTAACAGAATTAAAATATAACCTATAATTCATGCAACCAAATTTGCATGTGACAGACTGTTTACGAACCCGAATTTTAATGTGATAGAATCTCTATGTATCCAAATATTTATTATGTACAATCTCCAAGTGATAGAACTTTCAACTGTCTGGCAATTCATTTGGTCGAACTTTTGTTTGGCAGAACTTTAATACAACAGAACTTTTAAATAACCGACTTTTCTTGCAAGCGAATTTAAATGTGACAGTCTCTATATTAAACAGAATTTTTATGCAGCTGAATCTCTACATAACCGAATATTCTTCATACAGACTGCCCACCCAACATAACTCTTAATTAACTACACTTTATATCGCCGAACTTTCGTTTGGCAGAATCGCTATATGACAGAAATTCTAATTGGCCGAATCGTTAGCCAATCAGATTTAAGTTCAAGTACATAGTTGTATCTGATTGGCTAACGATTCGGCCAATTGGAAGTTCTGCCATTTAGCGATTCTGCCAAACGAAAGTTCGGCGATATGAAGTGTGGTTAATTAAGAGATATGTTGGGTGGGCAGTCTGTATGAAGAATATTCGGTTATGTAGAGATTCAGCTGCATAAAAATTCTGTTTAATATAGAGACTGTCACATTTAAATTCGCTTGCAAGAAAAGTCGGTTATTTAAAAGTTCTGTTGTATTAAAGTTCTGCCAAACAAAAGTTCGACCAAATGAATTGCCAGACAGTTGAAAGTTCTATCACTTGGAGATTGTACATAATAAATATTTGGATACATAGAGATTCTATCACATTAAAATTCGGGTTCGTAAACAGTCTGTCACATGCAAATTTGGTTGCATGAATTATAGGTTATATTTTAATTCTGTTAAATTAAAGTTCTGCTAAATAGAGATTCTACTACATAAAAGTCAAGATAAATGGAAATTTGCTTAAATAGAAAGTTTGCAGTACACAATTTCTAACAATTGTAAATTCTATTAAATAACATTTCTAAAATATAGAAATGATTCCGAACAAAGATTCGAATAATTAAACTGTCTATTAAATAGATATTGTGTTAAATAAAAATCCCGCCTATTAGTATTTCTGTTAAATTGTAATTCTGTCATATTTAAATTCGGCTAAGTGGATATTTTATCTAATTAAATTTCTGTGGTGTCTAGAATCTAACAAATTATAATTTATTAGAATAAAAATTACAAAATACGTAAATAAGGTTATGTAAAAATTCTAGCACACGAAAGTCAGGTTATCTGACGTTTACATTAAACGTTAATTCTGTTAAAAGCAAATTCGTGAACAAAAGATTTCTCTTTAAACAAACTTCATTTTAATAAAAAGTCATATTAATAAAAAAATTCTAAACTTCAATTTCTAGTATTTGCAAATTAATTTTAACAAAAATTATAATAAGTGATAATTCATTTTTAAAACTTTTCGTCTAACTACGCGTTTTTATAAATACTAATTCGAAGAAACAAATATTGAATAAAAGAATCTTTCTGCCATATGAAATTCGACCCATCTAATATTCTGGATAATCAACTTTAGGGACCATCACAACGTCTCGTAAATGCCAATTTGTTTTAAGTTTACACTCGGCCGGTGTAGTGCACGGCCAAAATCGCACCGATTTCTTAACACCGGTGTAAAGTTGTAAGCGCATACACCATTTTTTTAACAGTGTAGATATATAGCTTCCAGTAGACCCCTTACATAAATTTCGGGGAGGTAAAAATTGCAAAACTGACTAAAAATTTGAAAAAAAAATTTTAAAAAAACTTTAAACTTAGCTAAAACTGTTTGAAACTAATTTAAAACTGTTCAACTGTAAGCTAGTTTAAAATATTGAGGACTAGTTTACAACTGTTAAAATTCTATGTATATCAAACTTGTTTGAAACTGCTTGAAACTATAAAACTACTTGAAACAAGTTTCGAACTATTTCAAACTAGTTCAAAACTGTCTGGAACGAGTCCAAAGCTGTTTAAAATTGATTAAAACTAGTTTAGATTTATTTGAAAATAGTTTGGAACCGCTTGAAACTAGTTGAAAAATATTTCAAACTAGTTTAAACCTGTTTGAAAATATAGTTATTATTTCAATCTAGCTCGGAGCGGTTTTAAACTAGTTCAAAACTGTTTTAAAATTCGGAAAAGTTTTATATTAGTTTGGAACTGTGTGACACTTGTTTGGGACTACATATTTGAAAACTAGTTCAAATATGTTTGAAACTAATCCAAAGCTATTTGGAACTATTTTAAACTAGTTTGGAACTAGTCGAAAATTTTTAAACCATTTTTGTTTTAAAAGTATCTCCTTTCATAAAAGAAAAGAGACGAAGATAGTAGTTGATTCTATTAGTTTTCGTTCTATTTTTTTCACACTGAAAGAAAATTAATCACAAATTTTATCAAATTATATTACAATTTAGGGGAAAAGGATCAAAAAAAGAAAATTTCAGATTGATAATTTCAAACTTTAAAAAAATTATATTAAATTTACTACAGAGTATATTATAGTTTAAAATAACTTAGCAATGATTCGAATAGTTTTTTTTAACGCTTAAAATTTTTTGTATGAAAATTTCGCTTTCTGGCACTTTCTTTCCTAAATTATACAGCATTTTAATAAAATTTATAATTAATTTTCTTTACGTACAGGATTTTTTTTTTGAAATAGTATGTCGCTTAAAAGTATCACTATAATTTAATTCTAACAAAGTATAATGTTTAGATCAGCTTTTTTCAAGGGGTACTTAGAAATATGTATAGCATATACTATTTTATAAATATTTAGTTAAGGTTGTCAAATAGAAGTCGAAATTGAAGACTAAACATTCTGATGACCCGGCAATGTCGTTTTTATAATATATAAAAAGCTGAGGATAGCTTCACTTCTTACACTCTAAAAACAAGTGTCTTATTTTGTCCTCACTTTTAAGACATTTTGAGGTGTCTTAATTTTAAACCATTGAGATAGTGTCTTAAAAATGCCTGTAAGACGCTTTCTAAACGTCTTATGTCTTAAAATTAGACACTTGTAAGACACCTGTTTTTACAGTGTAGTACAACATTTAAAAGAGTCTTGGACTCTTGATATTAGATATTCTTAGTTCGGTCTTTATATTTCGACCGTAAAAACTCTTAATTACACTATAGCTTCACTTATTTTAACCCGGTCTACGCAAATCCATGAGAAAAGACGCAATTATTTTAACTTCCACGTAGTTATAGAGCTCTCTGATTGGCTGGTCCAATTTGCAGCAACCAATGAAAATGTTAGTTATTTTTTATGGGTCGCCAAGTTAAAATAAGTGATATTTCGAATTGTTAAAATAAATGCGACTCCAAATAAGCGAGACTTTAAATAACTCAAGTTTCATTGTAGTACAAATAAATAAAAATAAATGCAGGTTAAAACTCTCGACTAAAAATAGTAGCAGAGCTTCAATAAGTTGCTATTTCCATTTTTCCAATAGACTAGAAATAGAGCGCGTTATAATAGCAGACTAGGGTGTAAAAATAGTCAAGATATTCCTTCGATACTTAAATTCAATAATCAAAGTGGTCGCAGGAATTCGCTGTGTTGTACGAGGTCGTGAAGATGTTGCACGAGCGGAAGAGAATCTTACATGTGAAATTTTACAGTATCGTGAATGGTTATTATAAACCTGAGTTGCACCGTCACTGATATAAATAGCAAAGTTTGAGTCTTTGAGAGGATACCTCTTAGGTTGTGCCGACACGACCCACGCCACCATTACAATTCGGAGTGTCAAAATTTAATGAAAGGTTTCATTTTATTCGACTCCTCTTTGTTTTTAAATGTAAGACTATAAAAAAAAACATCTGATACTACATTTAAGAGCCAAATGTATGCAAATATATTTTAAATTAAAATATATTCAGGGGCGGCGTCTTGCAAATTTTTGCCATCTGCACACTTAATATTGATTGGGGCGGGGGGGGGGGGGGGACAAGAAAAATAAAACAATATTAAATTAAAAAGTTTCTTAATTAGGGTAATTATTGTAACGCCAAAGTTAAACATTAAAGAAATTGAAGGCAAATGAGAACAATAATAATAATTAAATATTGAAAAAAATTACTAAAATTTGAAAAAATATTCTTAAATCTAGGAAATTAATTGAAGTATATTGAAAATAGTTGAAAAATTCGAGAAATTATTTGAGTTAAATAAGACTACTTGAAACAGGATAAAAATAATTGAAAATTACTTGAAAAAAGTTTATGGATAACGATTAAAATAGTGAAACTGATAATTAAGATATCAAAAATGATGAGTTATGTCCTTCCATTATTATTTGACATTAATAATTCAATATTGATGAAATTAATTGTAATTTGAAGAAAAAAATTACAATTTAATAAACAAAAATCATATTTTGTAAAAATAATTGAAAAATAACTGAAGAAATTGAAAGTTAATTAATAAATAATGAAACTAATTTAATATTGAAGGAAATAATTTAAAATTAAAAAGTTTTATTTGAAAATTAAATTTAGAGAAAATAATTGAAACTTGCGGAAATTTTGAATTTAAAATTTAGGGGAAAATTAAAAAATAATGAAAATCATGAAAGAAAATCGTTGAAAAATGATAAAAATAGTTGAAATTTGTAGATTTTAGATTTTGCAACTTTAGAAAAATAATTCTAAAAAATACAGAATATTTGTGGAGTAAAAGAAAGTATTCTTATTACAAAAGGATTTCAGGAATTTTAAATTCAGAAAAATAATTACAACACTAAAATTTTATTGAAGAAAATAATGGAAATTTCCGATAAATAATTGAAATTTTCAGAATTAATCGACAAATATTCAAAATAATACAAAAATGGTAGGTTCCGTTTGGTTACTGGAATAGCGTGCACGCGTTGCTGTGTAGTTTCCGATATTTTGAGATCTTTTTACGGGAATTTGATTTATTTGAGAGTTGGAAAGGTGTTTGCAGAGAAGTGGAGGAAGGGGTTCGGGTCTGACAGTGTTTGTGGAAGGTTTTTTGATAGGCTTCAGCCGAAATAACTGAAAAGTGGAAGTGTGTTTTTCACAAAATAATTGAGGCTATGGCGGACAAATGTGTCGAGGGCGCAGGCGCGGGAGACAACGGGAAACAACTTACGGGTTTGAATTTGGAAGGTGGCGACGCACACCGGGATTCGAATGCAAATGAAAAGAGAAAGAGGGGGAGACCGCTCAAGAATTCCAAGATGGCAGAAACTGATTTAAAGAGTGCGCAGGTTATGCAAAAATTTTTGGAAAATGGCAACGAAGACTTTACGCAGGGTAACTTAAAAGATTGGGCATTTAACAAAAGTAAGAAGACTAATAGATCTACAGAATCTTTGGTAAACGAAGGGTTAGGTGATACAAGTGATGGGAAATTAGATTTTGATAAAAGTGATGGTAAAGTAGAAACAGAAAAAGAAAAAAAGTCAGAAAACAGAAAAGAAATACATGAAAAAGACAGTGAAAACCAAAAAGTTGAAGCATTAAGTTCAGAAAAAGTGAAGTACAGTGGGAAATGCATAAAGATGAGTGTTTGGGACAAATTATTGAAGAAACCATGAATAATTGGTGGGAAAACAAAGTTAAACGGGAAATAAGTGTTATGTTGGATGAAGTCAAAAAAGATTGCAGGGAGGATAGTGAAATAAGAGAAATAAGAATAGAAAGGGAAATAGCAGCAGAAGTGGCGTTAGAAAAGGCCAGAGAACGCGAAAGAACATGGGTGCAAGAAAAAAGCAATCTAATAGAGACAATAAATGTTTTAAGGCAAGAGTTGGAGGTGTGGAAATTAAAAAGTGAAGAATCAGGGATACAACGAATAGAAGAAATAAATGAAATTAACAACGGGCTTGAAAATGTACCAAACGGGACAGAAAAATCTGTAGAAAAAAATAAAAAACCAGACTGGTTGAAAAAAGGTGAATTAGAAAGAGAATGGCAGGAAAGAGAAAATAGAAAACTGTGGGTATTAGTGAGAGGATTCCGTACTGTTGGGGGGGAAATTGTTAAACGAGAAATACAAAACACGATGTGGAACAAAATAAGGGTAAGAATAAATATAACAGAGATGAGAGTGATTGGGGGAGGAATTTTGATTAAATTAGATTGTTTTGAATCGAAGAAAGAGTTGATGAGAAAAAAGAAAAATCTTAAAGGCACGGCTATTCTAATAGAAAATGATTGGACAAATAGGGAGAAGGAAGTCATGGAATGGATTGAAAATGAAGTGGAACAGGCGAGGAAAAATTCAAGGGTGGCCAGCAAAAGATATATGACGTGGTGGATCGACGACTGTGAGTACTTCTGGGACGAAGAAAAAAGAGAAGTGTCAAGTGGGAATTTTCGTCAGAAACAGCAGAAAGATTAAAGGATTATCGTGGAACATCGCAGGGGGATACAAGATGGAACAAACGGAAAAATTCTGGAAGGGTTACGATTTAATACTAATACAAGAGACATGGTGGGAAGAAGATAAAGCTCAAGAATTTAAGAAGAAACTAAACGGTAATTATGAGTGGACTATAAAAGTAGCGGAAAGGGAAAAGAAGAAAGGTAGAGCTAAAGGAGGACATTTGATAGGAATAAGAAAGGAGGTGAGTGAGGGAGTGAAAGTGTCAGAATGGGAGTATGGTTTGATTGTTTCAGGATGGAAATTAAATGGTAAGAATATTAAGATTGTATCATTGTATAATAACGTAGGTATAAATGTAATAAAAGATAAATTATCAAAAATTGTACAAGAAGCATCGAAGAATGGGGATGAGTTAATAGTAATTGGGGATTGGAATGCTAGGATAGGAGAAGCAAAGGGAGGGGGAGAGGAAGAAAGGGGAAAACCTTGTAAGGGGTATCGACTTGAAAGAAAATCTGAGGATAAGAAATTAGACACGGAAGGTAAAAAGATGTTAAAATTCTGCGAGGAGCAAGGGCTTTTAGTTTTAAATGGCAGATTGAAAGGGGATGCGGAAGGCAAGTGGACCCATGTCGATGGAAACGGAGGCTCGGTTCTAGACTACATAGTGATATTAGAGAATGAAAATGATTGTTTGATAGAGGAAATTGAAATCGGAACTAGGATAGAATCGGACCACCTTCCTGTAGGGTTTTGCTTTGAAATAAAAAAAGTCAAAAAGGGTAAGGTAGAAAAGAGAAAAGTGGAAAAGATAGGTGAGAAAAGACTAAAATGGGATAATAGTAAAGAGGAGGAATTCAGTAATCAGATGGAGCAACAATGGGACGAAAATATTAAAGAAGGAATCTCATGGGATAAAAGGTGGGAAAATATCGTAAACAATATCTGGGAAGCAGCAGAAAAAGTAGGATTAATCACAGGGGAACGAAAAGTAAATAATAGAAGGGGTAGGATGAGTTTTTGGTTTGAAAAGGATTGCAGGGAACAGAGGAAAAAAGTCTGGAAATGTTTAAGAAAATATCTAAAAAACAAAAGCGAAGAGAACGGGGGAAATTTGAAGGAAGAAAGAAAAACCCTGAAAAAACTATATAAAAAAAAGAAAAAGGAAATAAATAATAAAAAATGGGAGGAAGTAGAAAAGAGCAGGACAATGGGTAGTTTCTGGAAAGCGATAGGGAACTTTAGACCGAGAAAGAATAAGAAAAAAGGAGAAAAAATAGAAAATAGCAAATGGGTAGAACACTTTAAAAATTTATTAGAAGCAGAGGTAGAAGGGGAATGCTCGGAATCAGAAAGGGAAAAAAGGGTTAATAATGAAAGGGAAGAAAGGGTAATGGAGAGGGAAGATGAGGAACTAGAAAAATTAAATAAAGATATTTCCTTCGAAGAAATAGTAAAAAGCATAAAGAAAATGAAGAAGGGAAAAGCTCCAGGGGAAGATGGAATTTCGATAGAATTTATTAAGGGTTTACCTAAAATTTGGGCAGAAGAACTACATAGGGTGATTAACGGCTTTTGGGTATCAGGAAAATTAGGAACAGGATGGGAAAAAGCAGGGATTGTACCGATATTTAAAGGGGGGGATGAAAATGATACGGGCAATTATAGGGGAGTTTCTTTGCTTGACATAGGGTATAAAATCCTTACATCCATAATGGACGAACGAATTAGGGATTGGATGGAAAGAAACAGGTTATATAAGGAAAGTCAAGCTGGTTTTAGAAAGAAAAGGTCTACAAGGGACCACATATTTGTTTTGAACTCTCTTATAAACAATAAATTGAAAAGAGAAAGAGGGAAGTTATATGTGGCCTTTGTAGATTTTAGAAAAGCTTTCGACACGGTTAACAGAGAGAAAATGTTTCAAAAATTACAAAAGATGGGAATAACAGGGAGAATGTTCAAAATGATAAAAGAAATATATAGGGAAACAATTAATCAAGTGATAACAGGGAAAGGTGTGACGGAAGGGTTTGAAACAAACAGGGGTGTAAGACAGGGTTGCCCTTTAAGTCCAACGTTATTTAATTTATTTATTGAGGACATGGACGAAATATGGGAAAAGAAAAACGAAGGGGGAACAGTAATAGGAAAAAAGAAAGTTTTTGCATTAAAATTCGCGGATGATTTGGCGGTTGTAGCAGATTTCCCGGAAGGACTGGAAAGTATGCTAAAGTCTTTAGAAAAATACGTTTTAAAAAATAAACTCGAAATTAACACTGAAAAATCTAAGATCATGATTTTCAAGAAAGGGGGGAGAAGGGCACAAGGAGAAAAATGGAAACTTTTTAACACAGAATTGGAAATAGTCGACAGATATAAATATTTAGGTTTTTGGTTTTCGGAAGGGGGAACATACAAAAAGCATATAAAGGTCATGGAGGCGAAAATGCAAAAAGCAATGAACGCGACTTGGGGGGTTATGGCTAGAGCAAGACTAAACGATTTAGACAGAAGATTGTATTTAATGGACATTTTGGTAAAATCAGGAGGAGTATACGGGGTAGAAATTTGGGGAAGTAAAAGATGGGAGGAAATAGAAAGGGCTCAAAGTAAATTTATTAAAATGGCTACACTGAGAAAAATTTTTTCTTGATTTAAATATAAGTATTTGTTTGAATGATTTTGGTTGAATAAATAATGTTTTTAAGTTTAATTCCAATATATTAGAAATATCTGAAGTTTTGATTGAAATATATATTATGTTTGAAGAGAATTTTCTGTTTGTTTGATTAAAAACTAAATTTTTTTCAAATTAAACCAAATTTGTGTTCGAAGTTTTTATAATTGAAAGAAATATATTTTATGTTTAATTCAAACATATTGAATGCGCAGAGGTCTTTGCGCATCCAATATGGCGTCGTTACGGTTCTGACGTTAGTTTATTTTTCCGGTCAAACATCTTCGCGTCGTTTCTAGTGATTACGTGTGTTTATCGCTTTTTTAGACAAAAATGTTTACAATTGTGATTTTTTTTTTATTAAAGTGATTTCAATGTGTAAGTGTTATCATTTTACAGAAAAATTGAGGTATATCTGAAGTGATTAAAACTTTTGTCCACAAGTGAGTTTACTAAAGATATTGGTTCTTTTGTGCATTTTTGTTGTTAATTAGACTGATTTAAAGTTCCACATTTCCAGAATTGTGTGCAGTTAATGAAAAGTGTAATTTTCTTCGGTTTTCACAGTTTATATATATTAACACTTGAAGTAATCTCAAACATAAAGAACGCTTTATATAAAAGCAAGAAACAAAAACTAAACTATCGCGAAACATATTTTATGTTTAAAATAAAAAAAAATTGTGTTTAAAATAAAAACAATAATATAATAAGGATAAAAATTTATTTTATTTAAAATAAAATTTACTTCGTTTAAAATGAAAAATTATATTTTGTTTAAAGTAAATAAAATTTTTGTTTGAATCAAACAAAAAATATGTTTAAATCAAACATAGACGATCAATCACTAAATTTGTTCAAATCAAACTTAATTATGTTTGACTGTATAACAAAGTGAAATTAAGTTTAAATCAAACATATTATGTTTGATTCAAACAAATTTTTTTCTCAGTGTATGGGGTTGGATAAAAACACTCCAGGGTACATTTGGAGGATGGAGACAGGAAGAAAGAGTTTAGAGATAGAGACAAAGGAAAGGGTTTTTAGATACATCTGCGAAGTATTAGAAATGGAGGATGAAAGACTCCCAAAAATTTGCCTGAAAGAGGAACTGAGAGGGATAAGAAACAATAATCCTACTACCTGGGGAGAGTCTTTAGTAAAATCTCTAAAAGAAGTTGGTGATGGGGAAACATTGATATGGATAGAAACAGGAGTAGAGAGTAAAAAATGTTACGAAAATCTGAGAAAAGGGTTAAGTATTAAAAGGGATCAAGAAATACAAGGAGATTGGGAAAAAATAGAAAATTCAATGTATTGTAGAAACTATAAGGCAATAAAGAAAGAAATGGGAATGGAAAAATATTGGAGAAATAAGAAGCTTAGTTATGGGGAGAAAACGGAATGGGCTAGGTTAAGATGCGGGAACGTGGGCAAGGCTGGAAACAAAGGGTTTAAGGATGTAAAATGCAGGCTCTGCAGGAAGGAGGAAGAGAACCTGACTCACATATGGTTTTGTGAAACAGCAAAGGAGAAAATTGACAACGAATGGGTTAAAATAGTAGAGGAGTGGGCTGGCGATATAAATGAACGAGAAATAGAAAGAAAATTAATAAAAACATTTAATGGGGAGCCAAGCCTCGGTCTCTGTAGATACGGGAGCTAATTTGAAAAATTAGCTAGAGAAAGAGTAGAATGGAATAGGGATAGAGAAGAGTCAGATGTGGAGGAATGAAGGAGGGTGTATTTATATTGTAAGGTATGGAAGAATGCAAATGAAATAGTACTAATGTGTCAATAATTTTAGAGCGGTAAGGAAAACATTCGTGTAAAACATTTGTATTATAAATTGTAAACGCCTGAAAGGGCATACAAAAGAAATAAATTGAATTGAATACAAAAATGGTAAAAATAATTGCAAATAAAAAAAAAATTTAATTGCCGAAGTAATTGAAATTTGAGAAAATTAATTAAAGAATGATTAAAACATTATAAAGTGGATGCAATAACTTAGATTTGAGATAATGATTAAAAATTTAGGAAATTAATTAAAAAATAATTAATATTTCTAATTAAAAGGTGAAGAAAATAATTGAAAAAGTTTTAAGAAAATGAAAATTGAAAAAAAGTAATTATAATATAAGATAAATAATTGAAAATTGAGGGATTTAATTGAAGAATATGATTTTTGTATTCATTAAGTTGTATTTTTAGCATAAAAAATTTTTTTTGTCAAAAAACGATTTTTTTCGATGAAAAAAGGTGCTCAAAAAAATTTGGTTGGGTATTTTCAAAAAGCCTTGTGTCCAAATTTAGATATTCATGAGCTTAATAAGTCATCCAAATTTTATTGGAATCCGTTAAAGCGTTCTCAAGATATCTTGTACACAAAAAACGCTATACACACACACACACACACACACACACATACATCTGGACATTTGCTTAGGAATGAAAATTTTCGCTTTTTAGATGAAAATGAGTCGATTTAGACAATTTTTGGAAAATCGAAAATTTTAACGATCACAAAGCTTCCTCTATGAGGAAGCAAAAATAATTAAAAATTGAAGAAATTAATTCTAAATGATAACAATAATATTTTAAAATTGAAAAATGATAGAAATAATTGAAAATTAAAGAAAGTAATGGAAATTTCAGATACCTTTTGGAATTAATCATCAAATATTCAAAATAATATAAAATTAGTGAAAATCATTGCAAATTAATAAAAAATAATTAAAAATTCACGAAAGTATTTGAAATTTGAGAAAAATAATTGAAGAATGATAAAAACATTGAAAACTGGATACAGTAACTTAGATTTGAGATGATAAATAAAAATTTAGGATTAGTTTGAGAATAATTAAAAATAAAAGAAAATATCGGATAATGATAAAAACAATTTTAAATTGAAAAAATAACTGGAATTAGAAATAAATAATAAAAAAAATTAGAAAATGAATTAAAAAATAATTGAAAATGACAAAAAGTAATTAAAAAATTATAGAAATAATTGAAAATTGAAGAAAGCAATGAAAATTTGACTTTTTGGAATCAATCATCAAATATTTAAAATAATATAAAATTTGTGAAAATCATTGCAATTTAATAAAAAATAATTAAAAATTCACGAACGTATTTGAAACTTGAGAAAAATAATTGAAGAATGATTAAAACATTGAAAAGTGGATACAGTAACTTAGATTTGAGATAATAAATACAAATTTAGGAAATTATTTAAAAAATAATCAATATATCTGATTAGAAGGTGGAGAAAATAATTGTAAAAAGACGAAAGAAACTGAAAATTGAAAAAAATAATTGTGTATTTAAGAATTTAATTGTGGAATAAAGTTTGAGAATAATTAAAAATTGAAGAAATTGATTGCAAAATGATAACAATAATAATTGAAAATTTAAGAAAATTATTAAAATATGAAAAAAATATTTAAAAATTTAGGAAATTTATTGAAGAATGAAAGTAATAAAAAATTCGAGAAAATACTTGCAAAGTAATAAAAATAATTAAAAATTAAAGAAAATAATTTTTATTTATTAAAAATAATTGAAAAAATTACAACATATATTTGTAATAAAAGAAAATAATTGCAGAATGATGAAAATAATTGTAAATTGAAAAAGTAACTGGAATTTGAGATAAATAATAAAAAAATTAGAAAATTAATAAAAAATAATTGAAAATGACAAAAAAGTAATTGAAAATTAATTGATAAATAAATTTAATAAAAAAAGAATTAATAGAAATATGTAATGGTACATTTAAAAAAAATAATAAAAATTTTTAAAAAATAAATGAAAGAATATATCAGAATATATATGAGATAAACAAGACTACAATTACAATTATATATTGTAATTCTTCGAACTTCAATTAATTTGAAATTTCATTGATTAAAAACTTAATTAATCCATGCTTTGAGAATAATAAATTTAAAAATATTTAAATGTTTCTTCAATTTTTAACAATTTTCTTTATTATGATTTCAATTATTTGCTACAATTTTCATCTATTTTTATCATTTTTCTTCAATTTTCTTCAATTTCTCATTAATTTTTATTATTTTTCAATTTTTCCCCTAAACTTCAAAATCAAAATTTCCGCAAGTTTCAATTACTTTCTTTAATTTTTTCCAATAAAACTTTTTAATTATTTCCTTCGATATCAAATTAGTTTCATTATTTATTAATTAATTTTCAATTTCTTTTGCCATTTTTCAATTACTTTTGCAAAATATGATATGATATTGTACTTGAAGATTTTATACTGAGATTACAACATCATGTGCACATTTTAAAAAAATATATACTTAAATAGTTTAATCAAACTGTCGGTATGTTACATAATCTCGTTTATAATATAAAATCGAGGTGATGAAAATTCAAATAGAAAATCGATTTCATAAAGTTCTTGTACCATTCATTTGAAATAACATTTATTTCACGCTCGGCACGATATCACAATTTTGCGAGGATCAACAATTTTGCGAATTCGTGGGAAAAAAATTCTAGTTTAAAATTGGAAACACCTCTGGTAAACGAGGATCGAGAATCGTAAAACAAAAGGTGTTGGAAATTCGGTCAGTCGTACATTTTGATGGGATTGTTGTTCAATAATAAAGTTTTAGTACACATGTTGTATATAAAATATTTAAAGAGTTGCTTGAAGTCTTCGATTGTTTAATATACTATTTTATACTCTCTATAAAGAACAGTAAAAGTAATTATGTAGTAAAAGGAGAGGCATTAATTCAAATGAGAAAAATTTCAACTAATTCAAATATTGTAAGTTTAGCTTTTTAGACTGAGAGTATACATTTTACATAATATGGACTCCATTTCATGACTAAAGACTTAAACGCCCCTATTTCAGAAAATTTGAAACTATAATAATCTGTGTAATTATAGACTCCCTTAATGATCAGGATCAAATGGGTTCGTCTACATTTTTTTATGTAAGTTGCTTTCTTTGATCAACTTTTCTTTCTTTTGTTAAAAATAAATTTTTCACTCCGTGAAGTTATTAATTACAGTCAGAAAAATTATCAATCTTTCTTTTGTGAGATAAAAAAAACTTTTGTGTATAGGTATCTATAAGGTTTGGTGTCTGTCTGTCTGTCCGTCCGTCCGACAGTCGGTGACAGCTGACTATCATAATTAGTTATTTTTAGCTAATTCATATTTAGAGAGTAATTTTTTAATAGTTTAAAATTAATTTTAAATTTGAAAGCAGTTGTAAACAATTCTAAATCATATAATTACATAAACACTTTTTAATATTTCTTAATAGTTTTAATTGTTTTGAAGTTTGAACCAAAAATTTATTAACTGTTATTAATAAATTTTACTCCGTATGGAAAGTTTAGTATAAAAATTGAAGTGTAATGATATCACATTTATTTCAAACACCCATGAACAGAAATGAGAAGAGTAAATTTATTATTGTAATTTATAATTGTAGGCGAATTAAATTCGTATGTTAAAATCGTATGAAATTAAAGATAGTGAGAGCAGGTAATGTGATAGAATATTACATAAAGAATTATATACATATAATATGTAATGTATGCACATAATATCATAAATCTAAAAGACCATTGTTTTGCTCCAAATATGGGAACTCATTGAAGAATGCAATTTTTTAGTTCACACACAGATTTACATACGCAAGTTGCTGGTTGAAATAAAGGTTTCTCAGCTACTACACGCCTCTAGAATAACACTTGTTCGATAATGCCAAGGGCACAATAAATCCGGAAATCAATGGCTCAACAACTTATTGTGAACAGAAATAATTCTTCTTTATGTAATCAATTATCGTAAATTAAACACTTATTCTATGCTTTTTCATTTTAAGCATTTCAATCTCTACATAAATTTTTATACGTTTATTGAAAGCAGTTATTTTAATGAAAATGCAGAAACAACAATTTAAAATTTTTAAAAAATTCTTTGTACTTTATTTATTTTTTAAAAAGAAAAATATATATGTGACGCTCCGCGAGAGAAGGGACCTATCGCTGAGAAAACAAACTTTAAAAGGACGGACGAACAAAGAGGAGGAATAAAAATTGAGACGCTTAACATGCCCATGTTTGAAGCTTCACAACAAGAAAACTAATTGCAGGAATCAAATTTTAATTTTTGGAACTCAAAAAGCAACTCAAAAACTATCAATTACCATAAAAAAATTGAATTCAATAAAAGAAAATTTCATGGGACGGTCGTTTAAAGAAAATCCAAAAAATGCGATACACTTAGCACGCCTAGGTTTGAAGCATTATAACAAAAAATGTAATTAAAGAAAAAATTTTGTGAAACATGGAAATGAAAGAACAACTCAAAAATTATCTTTTAGCATAAAAAAACTAAAATTGATTTTTTTCATGATAGGTCCCTTCTCTCGCGGAGCGTCACATATATATCACTCTAAATCTGAATTAGTTAAAAATAACTAATTTGAAAGTAAAAATTAAGTCATTAAGTCAAACAGAATAAACATAATATAATATGCCCACGAATCATGATTTTGAGATAATCTTTAAAAAAATTTAAAAACACAAATAAAAACCAAAAATAATTTCTTTTTTTCTGGGACACTACGCACGAGTTTTCGTACGTATTTAAATCTGCTGAATCCAAATCCGAAGTCAGAATAAACAGTTTGGCTAAATTTTTTAGAAAATCATAAAATAACTGCTGAAAAACATAAAAAATCACTTTTTTGAGATTAGATCAACAATTTTAGAAAATCTGGTTATTCTGACTTCGAATTCGAATTCAGCGAAGAAAAATACATGAAAAATACATTAGTGTAGTGTATGGGACAAGAATTTTTTTTTCATGGTGTTAATAATTATACGAAAGTTTAACAACTCGTAAAGTAAGTAAGGCGTGAACTTGTGTTGAATTACACTGAAGTATCTTGAAGTACGTAAAATATCTTGAATTATCTGTAGTATCTGTAGTATCTTGAACTACTCTAAAGCACCGCGAATTTTTTTGAATTAACATGAATTATCTATCTTGAGTTATCTAAAGTATCGTTACTTACCCTAAAGTATGATAAATTACTCTAAAATATCTTAAATTACTGTGAAGTATCTTGAAGTATTATGAATTATCATAAATTATCTGAAGTATCGTGAATTACACTAAAGTATGATCAATTACTCTGAAGTGTCTTAAATTATCTGAAATATCTTGAATTACCTTAAAGTATGATAAATTACTATGAAGTATCTTAAAATACTGTGAAATATGTTGCATTAATTTGAATTATCATGAATTATCTAAAGTATCTTGAATTACCTGAATGATCTTGAATTATCTAACGTGTCCAAAATTATCTGGAGTATCGTGAATTACACTAATTATGATGAATTACTCTCATACATCTTAAATTACTGTAAAGTATGTTAAATGATTATGAATTATCTGAAGTATCTAGAATAATCTAAAGTATCGTAAATTACTATGAATTATGACGAATTACTCTAAAGCATCTAGAATTACTATGAAGTATGTTGAGTTATTTTGAATTATCATAAATTATCTGCAGTAACTTGAATTATCTGAAGTATCGTGAATTACCCGGAAGTATAATGAATTACTTTAAAATATCTTGATTTACTGTGAAGTATCTTGAAGTATTTTGAGTTGTCCTAAATTATCTGAAGTATCTTGAATTATCTGAAGTATCGTGAATTACTCTGAAGTATAATGAATTACTCCGAAGTGTCTTGAATAAACTGAAGTATGATAAATTACTATGAAGAATCTAGAAATACTGTGAAGTTTGTTAAATTAATTTGAATTATCATGAATTATCTGAAGTATCTTGAGTTATCTGAAGAAACTTGAATTATCATATGTATCGTGAATACCCTGAAGAACGATAAATTACTTTAATATATTTTCAATTACTGTGAAGTATCTTGAGGTATTTTAAATTATTATATATTATTTGAAGTATCTTGAATTACCCAAAAGTATGATGAATTACTATAAAGAATCTTGAAATACTGTGAATATCTAGGTTATCCTGAATTATACTTAATTATGAAGAATTACTCCGAAGTGTCTTTAATTATCTGAAGTATCTTAAATTACTTTAAAGTATGATAAATTACTATAAAGAGTCTTGAAATAGTGTAAACTATGTTAAATTAATTTAAATTACCATGAATTATCTGAAGTATCTTTAATTATCTGAAGTGTTTTGAATTATCTAGATTATAGTGAATTATACTGAATTATCTAAAGTATCGTGAATTACTCTGAAGTATCTTGAAGTACAGTGAAGTATATTAAATTATTTTTAATTATCATGACTTATGTGAAATATTTTAAATTATTTTTTATTATTATGAATTATCTGAAGTATCTTATGGTTTATGATGTATTACTCTAAAAGATCTTGAATTACGGTGAAGTATCTTGAATTATTTTTAATTATCATGACTTATGTGAAATATGTTGAATTATTTTAATTATTATGAATTATCTGAAGTATCTTGAATATCTGAAGTATCGTGAATTATGTTGAAGTATGATGAATTACTCTAAAGGATCTGGGATTACGGTTAAGTATGTTGAATACTTTTTAATTATCATAAATTATCTGAAGAATCTTGAATTATCTAAATTACCGTGAAATACCCCGAAGTAAAATAAATTACTCTGAATTGACTTGAATTATCTGAAGTATCCTGAATTACTACAAAGTATCTTGAAGTATTTTGATTTATTATAAATTATCTGAAGTACCTTGAATTATCTGAAGTATCTTGGATGATCGTGAATTACTCTGAATTATGATGAATTACTGTGAAGTATCTTGAAATACTATGAAGTATGTTGGATTAATTTAAATCATAATGGATTATCGGAATATCTTGAATCATCTGGAATATCGTGATTGAGTCTGAATTAAAATGAATTACTCTAAAGTTTCTTGAATTATCTGAAGTATCTGGAATAACTGTGAATTATGTAGGGGAGAGGGCCCCAAGTTGGACACCCTTTCGTCTTATTGCTGTAGAATCCAAACCAAATAAAATAGGTTAAAATGTTTTATACCCGATGAAAGTACAATTTATAAGGTAACTTCTGGCCACAGAGATAAAATTTTATTTTGAACATAAACATTTTTTAAAGCGTTTTTTCTAATTGTTAAAATTGTCGGTCTAAAAAACAGTGGCCCCAAAATGGACACCTTCTTAAAAGTCTCTGAAAATTGTAGTAAATAAAAAATTAACATCGTGTAACAATTCTTAAACTAATTTTTAATCATTTTACGGAATTTATCAAGAAATAACATTTCTAAAAACTTCAATTTAATAGCTTAACAGTAAAAAGTAATAAAATATTGAAAATTATCGATATACCATTTTCTCTAACGATAATATCACATTTTATGGTGGAAAATAAAAAATTTGAATTAATTGGATCAAAAAATTATTGAAAAAAGTGTAAAATCGAAAATAAGCAAATAAATACATTGAGATTTTAGGCCTGTCCATCTTAGGGTACATGACACCATTTTTTAATCCCCAGTAAAAAAATATATACGAACACTGAATTAGTAAAATCATTTTAGGATATTATTATACGATAAATAAAGAATATTATAACGTTAAGTACTGATTCTAAATCATAAATTTAAATAACTTTACCAACTTGAGAAAAAACTGTCTCAAAACTTTTTTTTTACACAAAATTACGTGGTATGTGTAGAAGAAAAACCAACTGGTTTCTTTTCTTCAAATATGCATCAAAATGTTCGTCTATACAAACAACAAAAATGACAAAAAGCATAAGGCGCTGTCACCTTAAACAAAAATTTTATACAAAATGACCATCTTGGGGCCCTGTCCATCTTGGGGCCCACTCCCCTATATTATTATTTTTAATCATCATGGATTATCCGAATTGTGATAAATTACTTTGAAGTACCTTAAATTATTGTAAAGTATCTTGAATTATCTAAAGTATCGTGAATTACTCTGAAGTATCTTGAAGTACAGTGAAGTATATTAAGTTATTTTTAATTATCATGACTTATGTGAAATATTTTAAATTATTTTTTATTATTATGAATTATCTGAAGTACACTGCAAAAACATGGTGTCTTAAATTGTTCAAAAATGTCTTAAGTTAAGACATTTTTCGTGTCTTAGACACCAAAAGTATCTTAATTTAAGACATTTTTGTCCAATTTAAGACACCATGTTTCTGCAGTGTATCTTATGGTTTATGATGTATTACTCTAAAAGATCTTGAATTACGGTGAAGTATGTTGAATAATTTTGATTTATTATGAATTATCTGAAGTAACTTTAATTATCTGGAGTATGGTGAATTACTCGGAATTATAATGAATTATTCTGAAGTATTTTAAATTACTGTGAAGTATCTTGAAGTATTTTAAATTATCATAACTTACATATCTGAAGTATGTTGAATTGTCTGAAGTATCGTGAACTTCTCTGAAGTATTTTGAAGAACTGTGAAGTATCTTGAATTATTTTCAATTATTATGACATATGTGAAATATGTTGAATTATTTTAATTATTATGAATTATTTATCTGAAGTATCTTGAATATCTGAAGTATCGTGAATTATGATGAATTACTCTAAAAAATCTGGAATTACGGTTAAGTATGTTGAATATTTTTTAATTATCATGAATTATCTGAAGTAACTTTAATTATCTGAAGTATCATGAATTTCCCTGAAGTATTTGATTAATTACTCTGAAGTATCTTAAATTACTGTGAATTATGTTGAAATATCCTGAATTATCTAAAGCATTTTGAATTACTATGGTGTACCTTGAATTATTTTGAATTATGATGAATGATCTAAAATATCTTGAATTGTCTGAACTATTGAGAATTACTGTGAATTATGTTGAATTATATCATTAATTATCTGAAGAATCTTGAATCATCTGAAGTAACTATAATTATCTAAAGTATCGTGAATTATTTCGAATTAATATGAATTATCTGAAGTACTTTGAAGTACATGCATTATCTTGAATCATTTGAAGTATGGAAGTAGGTATACACCAAAATTTTGAGTTGTTAACCCCTCGAATAATTAGTTATTTTTCACTAATAAAGGAAACAAACTTCAGCCACTATTTTACTAATAATTAGTCATTTTTAACTAATTTAGATTTAAACAGCATGTTATAAAGATTATTTTTGTCCTAACTTTCCAAAAATGTGATAAACATTACTAGAACAATGTTAAAGTAAACAATAATTTGGTTTAGTCTTTTGTAAACAAAGAAAACTTTGTAAACTTCTGTATTGTAAAAAATACCAAAAATTTGTATTTAGGTCCTTTTAATTCCAAAATATTACAATTTCATTCATTTTGCTTCCTCATAGAGGAAGCTTTGTGATCGTTAAAATTTTCGATTTTCCAAAAATAGTCTAAATCGACTCATTTTTATCTAAAAAGCGAAAATTTTCATTCCTAAGCAAATGTCCAGATGTATGTGTGTGTGTGTGTGTGTGTGTGTATGTATGTGTGTGTGTGTGTGTATAGCGTTTTTTGTGTACAAGATATCTTGAGAACGCTTTAACGGATTCCAATAAAATTTGGATGACTTATTAAGCTCATGAATATCTAAATTTGGACACAAGGATTTTTGAAAATACCCAACCAAATTTTTTTGAGCACCTTTTTTCATCGAAAAACATTGTTTTTTGCCAAAAAAATTTTTTATGCTAAAAATACAACTTAATGAATACAAAAATCATATTCCTTATCTCAAAACGAATCGATTGACCTATATAACTTTTATAATTGATCAAGAATTCGTAAAATAATTCATATTTTGACATTTTTTTGCATTAAAAATTTTTTTTAACAACTTCCCCAATTAACTTATATATTATTAATTTCTTGCTTCCTCTATGAGGAAGCAAATTATTTTGCTTACTTGGAAGCGAAATGTCCATGAAATGGACATAATTCTCACCTAGTTTATATATAAAATACAAGCATTGTAGATTATATTTTGGCAAAATTTTGTTAGAGTTTTCTATATATATGTATACTATAAGTTTATCCAAGGTCAGTGCAGACGTGACAAGAACCGGTCAGTAAACTAGAGAGGAAGTAAACCAGCCTTGAGGGCTCGAAACACTATAAAGACTAAAGGGAGAAGAAATCGCCTTTTTTAAAAAAAATCTTTTAAGAATTTACACTTGACTTTCCTGGACTGCCAGGGGCAGAGTCAGGTGCATTGACCTCGCGAAACTTGAGGGTTCCCATTCAGAACTTGGGAGACGTGGCTGTTTACTGAAAAAGAGTTTCCCTTCACTGAGAAGACGAGCTTTTAAATAATCTAAGCCTTTCGTTCACCCGCACACTTATCTACCTTTATATACACTGACGTGACAATTCCGTCCTCTCTCTGATCTCAAGCCAGTCTGTCCATTGCTCTCACAAATTACTAGACTAGACGACTCGAAAATGAGACTCTGAACCTATTTTTGAAGCTTTTAGCACCCACAATCCCAAAAATAGAAACTTTACAAAACCAGTTAAGAAATTTTCGTTTTTTGACAGCTCGACATTGATAAAAATGTATAAAGACGTTTCAAATTTTTCCAAAACTAATTTTTTAAAAAGTCGATTTAGTTATTTTTAAATTATTCAATCAGTGAAATTTGACAATTTTTTCAATTATTTTTTACTGATAATCAGTTCTTTTTTACTGCTTGCTGAAATAAATTTTTAACTGATTCAAATTAAGCGAGTTGATTAAAACAATGTTTAAAAACGTAATATGAAAATTGTTCATTTGAATTTTAAATAGAAAAAAAAAAACTATGCGCGAAATTGTGTGTTTTCATGTTAGCATTTTCATATGGTGTTCATTCCTTTGGAACATTACTTTCCCACTGTTACCAATTAACATTTTAATTACTTCCTGAAAGGGGCAATAACAATTTAATACATATGTATAAATACATATTTCAAATATATAGGTCAATAAATTGTTTCTTTTTCTTAGCAATTTTTTATTTTATATAATCGTTTTATTTTAGAATCATTTTTATTATAGTCTTATTATTTACCAATATCGTAGCTTAATAAGCAAAACTCGCTCTTTAAATCTGAATTCGTTAATTATTAGTCCTAAAGAGGAACTTAATTGAAAACTAGTTATTTCTTCAGGGTTTAAAAAAATCATTTTGACATAAATTTATATTTTTCAATCTTTTAATAATATTTTCTTATTTCTTTTTAGTTTTTCTAAAAAAATGCTAAATTCTTTTCGTTTTCATGTATACTTCTCTTAATTTTTAAAACCCCTTCTTTTGAAAAATAAAAGGAAATTTATCTATAGAATTCAGTTTTTGTTTTTTTCGAAATTGGAACACTTCTTTACAAATGCATCAAATACACTGTAAAAACAGGTGTCTTACAAGTGTCTAATTTTAAGACATAAGACGTTTAGAAAGCGTCTTACAGGCATTTTTAAGACACTATCTCAATGGTTTCAAATTAAGACACCTCAAAATGTCTTAAAAGTGAGGACAAAATAAGACACTTGTTTTTAGAGTGTAGAACTTTTTTCTTGTTTGACCCTGTTTAATATAAAGAGGAAATAAATAATCTTGACATGTTTTTCTACTAAAAAGTAGAATAAAACTGATAAGAATCAACTTTTGCATACATCAATTGAATGTCTGAAATTTAACCCTTTTAGTGAAAGAAGACCCGCTGCGCATCTGTTTGAACTTTGACTTTTAAACTTTTCTGTACAGGAGGTGACTCTTGCAAGGGATTTTATCATCGAGTTTAGTTTTTTTACCAGGCCATCTTAAATAGTACGTGCGTGTATATTGTATGTATTATGGGTATCATACGTGGGTCGTATCCAATTATAAGAACGAATCACAGTGGAACATGACCCCCAGGCCTGGCATTCATTCACGTCACCATTTTGCCTGCCGGAAGGATTACTTACCAAGTGACATTATAAAAGAGACAAATGACCTTGAGAATCACTAATCATCTTTGATTTCACTGATTTTTGTTTTGTTCTGCCAATAGATGTTTTTTTAGTTTTAAACTTTAAATAATTTTTTATTCATCAATTTTTAAATCTCAAAATTTTGTCAAGTTCTAAATTTATAACAATTATAATATCTTTAAACTTTAATTAATTTGAATTTGTATTGATTAAAAATTCAATTAATCCACGCTTCAAGTATTTAAAATGATTTAGTTTTTTCAATTTTTAGGATTCCGGACACTAACTGTCAAAACGTCTTAGCGTTGTCATGAAAAAACTTTTTGTAAAAAAAAAAATGTGCCCCCCTCTTCTTATCTTCTAAACTATTTAACCTAGAGGTTTGAAACTTGGTATACCTGAGTACTTTTATGTGTAGATTACAGGAAAAATATAGCGATCGTGATTGGAGGTGGTGGTCATAGCGTTGTCAAGAAAAAACTTTTTTTTTCAAAAATGTGCCCCCCTCTTCTTATCTTTTAAACTATTTAACCTAGAGGTTTGAAATTTGGTATACCTGGGTACTTTTATGTGTAGATTACAGGAAAAATATAGCGAACGATGCTGGGTTTAATTTTTAAAAGTTATTAATGAAAACTTGAAAAATGACAAAGTAACCCTATGCTAGAGCTCAGTCTATTTATCTTAGAAGGTTGGGAATTGACAGAAATATAAAAATGTATGCAAAATTTTTTATAACCAGATTATTTTTTTGTACAAAATGTTTATTTTTATGTTTAAATTACTTTAAAAATTTAAAAATAAAAAAAATTGAATTAAAAAAATTTTTTTTTTCATTAAAGTTTAAAATTATATAAAAAAGACCTTGGAAGTACTTGAGCTTATAAAAATGCATAATTTTTATATTTAAATTTTAATAAAAGTAAAAAGCATTATGATTGAAATTTATTATTATAGTATTTATTTTCGAAAAATTAAAAATTTGTTAAAAAAAGTTTTTTCTTTAATGCATTTTTCAGTGTCTAACTCGCACTTGTCCGGTTTTTTTAATAATTCTTTTTTATTATGATTTTAATTATTCACTACAAAATTTAAATTTTTTTATAATTTTATAATTATTTTCTTCAATTTTTAATCGTTTTCATTATTTTTTAATTATTTCCCTAAATTTTAAATCTACTTACCGCAAATTACAATTAATTTCTTCAGTATTGAATTATTAATCCAAATTTAAATATCCATTTTAATATTATATTCCCAATATTCTAAAATGATTCTAAAACCATTTTTCAAATAATTTTCAATATATTAAGAAAACTATTTTGTTGTTTTAATTTTTATTAAACTTCAATTTATTTTCTTGAAATGTTAAGTGTATATTTTTTAATTATTTCATTGTTTTTCGATTTTCAGTCATTTTTCTTTATTTCAAAAATTTTCTGTATTTTTTAAAATTATTTTTCTCATATTTTAATTACTTTAATCAATTTTGAATTATTTTTATAATTTTTCAAGTATATTCTCGTTTATTTCAAAAACATTCTGTAATTTTTTTCAATTATTGTTCATAAATTCAAATTATTTTCTTCATTTTTAAATTGTTTTAACATTTTTCAATTATTTTCTCTAATTTTTAATTAATTTCAATATTTTGAAATTAATTTTCTATAGATGTTTAATAATTTATCTCAAATTTCAATTATATTTTTTCACTTTACTTTTATTTTTATACATAGTTTTAAAATTCTTTTCCTATTTACATTAAATATAGTCTATTATTTTTTCAATTATTTTTCACAAATTCAATTTGTTTTCATAAATTTTCAACTATTTTGTTATTTTGCAATTATTGTCTCCAAATTTTAATCATTTTCATTATTTCACAAATTTTTTCCTAAAAATTTTTCTCATGTTTTAATTATTTTTTTTTCAATTTTCATTTACTTTTTTGATTTTGCAGTTAAAATTAAAATTTCCAATTAGTTCCGTACACTGTACATTAAATAAATAAATAAATTTCCTCCACTTTAAAATTATTAAAACTACTTTTCAATTAATTTTCTAAATTTCCAATTATTTATCTCAATAAATAATGTTTTAATAAATAAATAACAATTTGACATTTTTCAATTATTTCTCTCAAATTTCATTTATTTATTTCAATTTATCATTTTTTTTATCATATTTCAATTATTTTCCTTTATTTCATATATATTCTGTAATTTTTTCAATTCTTTTTCTCAAATTTCAATTTTTTTTCTTCAATTTTAAATTAATTTGAATTATTTTTTCCGATTTTTAATTAATCCTATTTTTCAGTTAATTTTTAACATTTTAATTATTCTTCTTAAATTTTATTTCTATTTTTTATGAAACAAAAAATTCTATTATTTTTTAAATTAATTCTCTCAAATTTCATTTATTTTGCTTCCTCATGGAGGAAGCTATGTATTCTTTCAAATTTACAAATTTTTGAAATGCTTAAAATAAACTTTGATCTATCTATAAATGTGTTATATCAGTTTTGGATCAAATTTCCGAATGTGTGTGTGTGTGTAGATGTAGTTGTTTTGTGAACACGATAACTGAAGAACCCTTTAACAGATTTAAATAAAATTTGGTATTGTTATTTTTACTACTAAAATCTGGAATAAGACACAAGGGTTTCCGAAAATAACCGTTACAAATTTTTTTAATGAATTTTAATTTAAAAAAAAAAAAAATTTCAAAAAAAATTGTTAACCTATAAATTTAACATAACATATAAAAAACCAAATCTCTTGCTGCAAAACAACTTAATTAAAGCATGTAAAGTTTATATTTTCTTCAAATTTTGAAGAATAAATAGCAGTGTCAAATTTTTAAAAAATTATAATTTTCAATTTTTTAAAAATTGCTGACGTAAAAGAAAATGAGCAAAATGTTCATGAAATGATAACATAATCCTTGCCTTGTTTTTTTTAAATTTCATTTCTTTTTATCATTTTGCAATTATTTTCTCCACTTTTTAATTCTTTTTCATTTATCTCTTAAATTTTCAGTTATTATCTCAAATTTAGATCATTGTGTTTAATTTACAATTTCATTAAATTATGATTATTCAATTACTTTTTCTATAATTTCTAATTATTTTCATGATTTTTCATACTTTTGACCAATTTTAATTAGTTTTCTACAATTTCAGTTATTTTCTTCAATTATCAATTATTTTTTTCAATTTTCAATTATTTTATTAAATTTTAAATATTTATTTTAGAAATACATTGGATCCATCAGAAGATGGTATAATTTTTTGCTTTATTTTTGTATTTTTCTTTCTTTTTCACAATTTTGAACAAATTCAATTGTCTTTCTGAAATTGCAATTATTTCCTTCAATTTTCAATTATTTCTTTTATAAATACATTGAATCCATCAGAAGTTGAAATAATTTTTTATTTTTATTCTTTTTCATAATTTTGAGCGGTTTTAATTATTTTTCTACAATTTTTAATTATTTTCTTCAGTTTTCAATTATTTTCTTCAATTTTCAATTTTTCTTTTCAATTTTCAATTATTAATTTTATAAATACATTGGATCCATCAGAAGATGAAATAATTGTTTTTTGCTTTATTTTTTATTTTCATTTTTTTTTTTTATAATTTTGATCAATTTTAATTATTTTTCTGAAATTGCAATTATATTCTTCAATTTCCAATATAAATACATTTGGTCTATCAAAAGATGAAATAATTTTTGGTTTATTTTTTGTTTTCTTTTTTTTCATAATTTTGAACAATTATAATTATTTTTCTACAATTTCAATTATTTTCTTCAATTTTCAATTATTTTATTTAATTTTCAATTATATTCTTTAATTTTCAATTATTATTTTTATAAATACATTGAATCTATCAGAAGATTAAATAATTTTTTCCTTAATTTTTTATTTTCATTCTTTTTCATAATTTTGATCAATTTTAATTATTTCTCTGAAATTGCAATTATACTCTTCAATTTTCAATTATTTCTCTTATAAATACATTTGATCCATCAGAAGATGAAATAATTTTTTGCTTCATCGTATGATGTCAGTTGCAATATTTTTTCTGAGCTGTGAATATACGTATAGACTTTGTGATTGACTAACTTGTACTATCGTGCTAAATAACCGATCTATGTTCGTGGAATAAGTAATTTATATATTTGTTTCTAGAAGCATTTCTGGGTCATTGGTTCTTGAAAAATAATTGCACGATTCTGGATATAAAGTGTTTAATTAAGTACTCTTGTTAAGAATTATATATTGTGTTTTTTCTATTACATTTGAAATGATAAGGATAATTCTTGTTTCACTAAATTATTACTTGTTCCAAAAAGAAACAAAATATTTACTAAAGTTAAGAAAATGGTTTTGTTTAATCAACAAAGTTTGTCTCCGAGCGTAAAAGTCTTTAGAATTTGAGAATTTGAAGAAACTAAAGTCAGGGAAATAAACTTTCCAAGATGAGTTTGAAACTACAGCTGTATAACAATCTGCCTTGTCCCTGGCACAAAAGATTTAATTTCACTTGATAAAAAAGTGTCGAGTTAGAAAACTAGAAGACAATGAGTAAGTACGAGAAGTACTAGATAAATTCATTCGTATTGTGTTCGGTTTCTTGTTAAACGGTGTTTATTGCTTTTACGATTACTTCTTACATGGTAATATACTTAAGTAGTGCTTACACTAGTACTTCAAGATTTAATTATAAAGTTTGTCTCCTAAGTTATACTGTAAACTCACATATTAGACAAACTTAATTTTATATTAAGAAAAACACTTTAATTAAAAGAAAATTTAGTATATTTTTGTAAAAAGTAGAAAAATAAAAAAATTGTGTATCTACAGTAAAATTGTACACCATTTTTCAAAATTCCAGAAATTTAATAATTCCAAGAAGACGAATTTCGAAACCAATAATATTTGATTTTCCATGTATGTATAATGTATATGCATATATATATGTTTATGTATCGCGTATTTCAAAACTGAAATATATTGCTGCCGTCAATTCTCTAAAAATACTTCATTTTCCAGCATTTTGCCAAATGATTTCGTGATGTTAAATAATTTTCCTTGAATTTTGTTTGAAGCTCGGCACTAACTTTGTTGAATAAGTGTGATTGAAAAGTAGGTCATAACAATCCATCAGAAGCAATAGTGTGTTCTTTAAGCTGATAAATAAGCATTTTATTCTACAAGGAAATCCACTAATTCAAGGTATATTAACATTTTTTACATTCGCACGGTCACGCATATCCGTCTGTTTAGTTGATAAAGTAAAAATAAAATACATAATATATAGGTTATGTTTAAATATAGATCATTTCTAATTTCCATTTGTAAATATTGCTCAGTCAAAAAGATTAGGAAAAATTAAAAGGTTGACTAATTTAAATGTATAGAATATGTTTTTTTTTAAATATAACTTTCCTCTGTATAAAATTATTGAGAAGTGATACAATTTTTTGTAGAAAATAAGTAGAATAAACAAAATATATTAGGTGTTATTCATAATATTAGTTTATAATATAATAAAGAAGCTTTTTCTAAACAAATATTATTCATTTAATGAATTAATTTCTTCTGTGAATGTTGTTTTTTGAACTTTGACGTGTAATGTTATTATTTAGATTTTATTAAATTTAAAAAAAAATAATAAGTTTTATTTTTATTTCTCAAAACACTAAAAATAAGTCAATTAATAAAATATATTTGCTGAGATAATAAAGACGTTTATTAACATTCTTTTACTATCGGAAAAAGTGTAGGCGTACACTGTAAAAACAAGTGTCTTATTTTAAGACATTTTTGTCCTCACTTTTAAGACGTTTTAGGGTGTCTTAATTTTAAACCAATGAGAAAACATCTTTCAAAATTATTAACCAATGAAATAGCTTGAAATAACCGTAAGACGCTTTCTTAATGTCTTGTGTCTTAAAATAAGACACTTAGAAGACAGCAGTTTTTGCAGTGTACGACATTCATCTGTATATGGTATTAAATGACCGTTTTTAAGAATTAAATAATCGATTTGTGAATCATCGTCTTCATAAATTGCAAACATGCATGTTATCTTGGAACATTTTCCTCTGAGGTTGACAACTTCCTATCTTGCCAATGCAAGCAATGGGATATTTATAAAAAAAAGAAGCCATTATTTTTATCAAACTCGGCATTCATTAATTTTTAAAATCGTGTATTTTAAATGATTCTTGAGTTCAGTTGAGGTCATTAAATACAAACGTACTATTTCATTAATATTATCTTCACTTTACTTAATGGAGAAATATCAGTACGCTATAGTACTGATAGTAAATTTAAATATACATGATAAAAGTATAACTCTAATTACTTCCTGATGTTCTTTATTCTTTAGTCTTAAGAATTTATTTGCTATTGAAATTTGCATTTCAGAACAAAAAAAAACGCGTATCCATTTTTCAATTATGCTAAAAAAAGTAGTGTGGGATTGTTTATTTCAAGAATAAATACTTTAAAAGCAAAATTCTTTTTATAGTATACCTACTTTTTTTGTGTAGTTTTTATTACTCAAAATATAATTTTCATTCAAAACAACCCCTAAATTACTACCCCTATTTTCGATATTAACATATAGTATTAACAAAAATGCTTGAGTCAGAATTTTTTTCGAAGATATTGCTGGTTTTAGAATTGTTGTGGAGGTAGTTTGTGATACTGTAATTTTTATTCATTACAACCCCTCAAAACAATCCCTATCTAAGATATCTACCTTTTAGTAAAAAAAGTGAAAACATAACTTTTTAAAATAGATTTTTCGCTTTTATGATTTTTTAGGACAGGTTTGTAACTCAAAGTGTGATTTTTATTCAAAACAACCCCTAAATTACAACCCCTATTCACGATATTAACATGTTAACAAAAATGCTTGAGTCCGAATTTTGTTCAATGATATTGCTAGTTCTGCAATTGATGTGGAGGTAGTTTTTGAATTGGGTACTATTTTAAACAACCCTAAAATACAACCCCTATCGTAGATTCAAAGACTTTTGTCAAAACACTAAAATCTAAATATTTTATTAGCATGTACCAGCTACAGGATGGTCCTAGACATATTTTTCAATACTTTTTATTTGAATAACCCCTAAATTACAACCCCTATTTACGTTACCAACACGTTAACAAGAATGCTTGGTACAGAATTTTTTCAAAGATTGGACTCGTTTTAAAATTTTTGAAAAGGTAGTTTGTAATAATCAAATGCTTAATATCATTAATCATATTTAAAAGAACCCCTAAAAACAACCTATGACACCAACACTTTGTCAAAATTTTTAAAAAATGTTTTTTAACATGAATAAAAACCTTTTTTAACTTCTAAAACTATGTATTCATAAAATAAAACTGAAGCCAACAAATACATTGACAAAAATTTTGTTTTTAGTATTTTTGCTAATGACTAATAAGTTGGCATGACAGATAGAGGTTGTATTTTAAGGGTTGTATTATGTTAATATTATATTCCAATTATACTAACTATTTCCAAAATAATCCTGAAGTCGGTAGATCCAACGAAAATATTTTTGATTTTAGTATTTTAGTTAAAATGTAGATATTTTAGAAGGGGATGTTCTCAGGGGTTGTTTTGAATGAAAATTAATTTTAAGTATTGAAAACTATCTATACAACAATTCTTAGATGGCAAATGCAGGTAGTACATTTAGATTTTAGTGTTTTAAAGAAAGTGATTAAATCTACAATTACACTCTAAAAACAAGTGTCTTATTTTGTCCTCACTTTTAAGACATTTTGAGGTGTCTTAATTTTAAACCATTGAGATAGTGTCTTAAAAATGCCTGTAAGACGCTTTCTAAACGTCTTATGTCTTAAAATTAGACACTTGTAAGACACCTGTTTTTACAGTGTAGCGTTGTATTTTGGGGTTGTTTTAAATAGAACCCAGTGATGTTGCAGAGATATTATGTATTAAAGAATCACAAATTATCTCTACATCAATTTTCAAACCTGAGATATATTTGAAACAAATTTTGATTGAAGCATTTTTGTTAACATGTTCACTGAGAAAATAAGCCTCTAGCCAATTTTCAGGTTAAGAGACTCTGAAAAAAACACACAAGATACCGGCGATCACAATCAAACTTTAAGGTTAACAGTAGCATTTAATCTGCTACACAGTAAAAAATTTTGTGTTAAATTTAACATTTTTCACATGTCCCAAACGGTCCACTCAAAACTTTGTGTTAATTCAACACAAAAAAAAATGTTGAATTTTGTACACAAATTTTAACCTCTTATTTTACGCATTATAATAATTTAAAGCGTGTATATTTTATGCAATTACTATTGTATTTTATCTTTTGCAAGTTAAAATGAATTTTCAATAAGGAATTTATGCTTTTGCAACAAAAAAATAAACATAAATTACAGAGTTACTACTAAAAAATTTGAGGTTATGTTCAAGAATCAAATGACATTTGAAGAATGTGTAAAATCAACACACGAAAAATGTTAAATTTTAACACAAAAAATTTAACAAGGACTGTTTTCTACAAAAATACACAAAATTTTTAACTGTGTAATAATAAACAAAGAGCTTTGGAGGTGCTATATCAACAAGCTCTCTCTGCTAAATTTAAAATTTTTAAATAAAAATTGGTTATATTTAGTCAACTTATTTTCTCAGTGTTGATATCCTGAAAAGGGGTTGTAATTTAGGGGTTGTTTTGACTAAAAATCATATTTTGAGTAGTAAAAACTGTTGTAAAACAATCAAAAAACTGGAACTACATTTTTAAATGCTATGTTTTTTATTTTTTTGCTAAAAAGTAGATATCCTTTATAGGGGTTGTTTTGAATAAAATTTTTATTTGAGTATTGTAAACTATCTCTAGAACAATCCTACAGCTGGTAGATGAAGTTAAAAATTTAGATTTTACTGTTCTCACGTAAGTATTTGAATCTACAATAAGGGTTGTATTTTGGGGTTGTTTTAAATAGTACCCTGTGATGTTACAGTGATATTAGGTATTAGAGTATCAAAAACTACCTCCACATAAATTTCAAAACTAGATATATCTTTGAAAAAAATTCTGATTGAAGCATTTTTGTTAACATGTTGATATCGTGAAAAGGGGTTGTAATTTAGGGTTTCTTTTGAATGAAATCATATTTTGAGTAGTAAACACTGTCCTAAAACAGCCACAATAGTGGAACTACATTTTAAAAATTTATTTATTTTTTTTTTAATAAAATGTAGATATCCTTTATAGGGGTTGTTTTTAGGGATTGTTTTGAATAAGATTTTCATTTTAGTGTTGTTAACTATCTCTAGAACAATCCTGCAGCTGGCAGATTCAGTAAAAAATGTATATTTTATTGTTGTGACGAAAGTGTTTGTATTTACGATAGGGGTTGTATTTTGGGGTTGTTGAAAAGTTAAGACACCATGTTTTTGCAGTGTACACATCAATTCTAAAACTAGCAATATTTTTGAACAAAATTCTGACTCAATCATTTTTTGTCACATGTTGATAGCGTAAATTGGGGTGGTAATTTAGGTGTTGTTTTGACTTAAAATCATATTTTAAGGTATTTCTCCGGCAAATCGATTTTCGTTAGAATTTTCTTAAACTTTGGATAAATGTTCTTTTTTGTATGCTTTATGTGTGGTAAAAATCTCAGGGCCCCTTGCGATGCTAAAAATTGAGATATTTACCTTCAAAGTTTCAACATTGCCAAAATTCTTTCGTTTGAAGCACATGTGAAGTGTCACGAGACTAACATATTGCTTTAAATTACGTTTTCAGATTTAATTTATTAGTTTTTTATTTATTTGTTTTTATTTTTTTTTTAATAGTATTTGTGCGGCCCTGAAGCTGGAGAACTACCTTAAGTAGTAAAAACTGTCCTAAAACAATCATAAAATTGGAAATAATTTTAAAAAGTTATTTTTTTGCTAAAATGTAGATATTTTAGATGGAGGTTGTTTTGAGGGTTTGTATTGAATGAAAATTAATTTTTGAATATTGGAAACTACCCCTAAAAATCGTGTAGCCGGTTGATGCAACTAAGAAATTTTGATTTTAATATTTATGCAAAAATTTTATATCTCCCTTTGGGGTTGGTTTTAAAGAATGGTTTTGTTTTAAATCTATATTTAAGTGTTACAGGGTGCTTTTTAGGTATAATTTTAGTAACATAAAAGAAAGTTTACCTCTAGTTATATGCTCGTAAATTTTTAAGACTGTTCAATTTTACAAACTAATATAATAAAAATGTGTGCATTTCTGCATTCGCAGTTGTTTTTAGGGGTGCATTTGAATCTTAATTACTATAGAATAAGTATTGTAAAACTTATCCGTCTTTAAATTTTTCAAATATGTACTAAAAATTTGCGTTCTAATTGACTACTTTTAATAATGGTCGTATTATTTAAAAGAAATTCTGAGAATTTGTTTAAATTTACAAAAATTTGCTATTAATAAAAATCCTCACGTGAAAGAGATAAACGGGTTTCGGATTTATTTCGAAATGTTATAATTTTCTAACAATAAATTTTTCAAACAATTGAAAAATTCATCATATTATAATAAAATACCTTATTTGTCGATATATACAATAATTTTAGTGAAAAATAAAAAACTTTTTTTGTTATCCAGGGTGGCTTATGTTGGTCCGTGTAAATAAAAATCTTCAGTAGCGCGAAGGTTAAAACATCAAAATATGTTCCGACGATAAAGTTGATTTTTTTTTCTGTATTCATCCATAAAAAATGCTTCAATGTCATCTTTAGGGTAAATTGAATTCAAGCACAACATTTTAATTAGAATTCGCTTAAAAATAAGTTTATTAATTGCAGCTAAACAAGAGACAGATTTCCATTTTCTCTCACTTGGCGGCTTCTATTTTCCCTTAATATAAAGGGAGATTGGGTTTGATATTTTGCTGGTTGGTGGTTAGTGCACCTTGCGTGGGGCGCCACCGAGTCTGGGGTAAATTCAAGGGGTGAGAGTACTGCTCTCTTCCACACATGCACACAATTATATTAACATCGCGAGTAAAAAATAGAATCCACTGATTCAGCAAAAATATTTCTGCAAATACACAAGATTCGTTTTGTGCATTAGGTCTGGCTACAATTCTCTTCTTGACTGACAAAAAAAAAAGAAATTTTAATTTACAACAATCCAACAAACAAGGGTCATTAGTCATAAATTTTAATACATTTGTTCATCTTTTTGTAATTTTATCTCAATTAAGTAATGTATAATTAGATTTATCTACACTATTTATTATATACATTATGTATATAATTTATTTATACATTTTATTATTTATGTACAATCAATACGATGACAGAGATGATTTTTTGCGAACTCCATTTCTAAATTTATCTCTGGATTGCGCGAGCTATTTTACACTTTGTGACACTTTTTATAATGCAGACTAATTTATAAGCGATTTGTTTGTTTATATACATTTAATTTCCTAATTATACACTCTGAAAACAAGTGTCTTATTTTGTCCTCACTTTTAAGACATTTTCAGGTGTCTTAATTTTAAACCATTGAGATAGTGTCTTAAAAACGCCTGTAAGACGCTTTCTAAACGTCTTATGTCTTAAAATTAGACACTTGTAAGACACCTGTTTTTACAGTGTAGTACTTTGTACTACATTATTGTAAGCTACAATAAAAAATTGTTAAAAATTATTCTTACCCATTTCTTTTATTTGTATTCATACAAAAATCATTTTTTTTACCGCAAATTGTATAGAACTAGAAATAACCTACAACGGTTTTATTTTAATCTCATTTCAGATTATATAAAATCCAATTTCAGATTATGCATATCCAATTTTAGTTTATTTAAATTCGATTTCGTGTAAAGAAAAGATTGTCGTGGTTTAATTAAACTCAAAATAGTTTTCTGTTTTCAAAAGTCTAATTATTAGAAAAATAAAACTGGAATAACATAATTTAAGAAAAAGCTTTAAATACATTGATTAGTTCCTGATGTTGAAGTTTCAAGTCACGTCTGTGTGCATCGTATATTTTCGCTGTAGCTCTGAATAAATTACGAACTCTACGTGATCACTCTAGATAGGGTTCCAGTGAAAATTTTCGGGTATTGCACACTCCATATACATAAATTCAAGTTACATAGTCATTAAATCATTAAATTGCTAATAATATTGGCAGGCACCTATATATTTGTAATTCGCTCAAGTGGAAATACGTGCATTTCGCATGTCAAGTTTCGCGTAATCAATAGTTCACCACATTTGCCGGCAACACCTTTATCGCGTCTTTGTTTATATAAAGAAAACGAATATATTGCCAATGCATATGCAATTTTAGAGATAAATGCACAGAAACATACATTTATATATATTCATGATATGCATGTCGAACAAAGAATAGAATAGTTCTATATATACAAATAAAAGTCTTGTTCCACCCAGAAATGCATGCGACTCTGATTAACCCAATAAAAAAACCTTCTACAAAGAAAAGTTTTTTCTTCTTATTTTTCCTGTCTTTATTTTTCTACATGTAGACATAAAAATCATCTACTTTTCTCAGGAAATATGAAATCTTGTTTTCAAGATTGCAATACGCAAAGTACAATTACACAGTCCCACAAAAAAAAAAGCATTTTTTGTCTGAGACACTACTACGGAAAAAAATTAATATCTAAATTTGATATTTAATATGAGATTCAAGCATAAAATATATCTGAAAACAAAAGTAAGATGTAATTAATTCTTTAAAGTTAAAATATAGATTTATATCTGATTAAAATATTAGTAATATGAAAAACACATATTCGTATGCCTATAGGAACGATATTAGAAATCTTTAATTCTGTGATATATGGAAAATATATATATACTAAAAGAAGCAAAAGTGCTCCTGAATGTTTAAAAAAAAAGTTTAATACCCAAAACACACCCGAAATCCATTGTTTAAAAGAAAAAAGGACCACCCCCCCCCCCCCAACTAAAAAAAATTATCAAAATATACCTAAATCAGTGAACAATATTTATATTGTGCAAAGTAACGTGCATTGTGCCCTCGAAGCAAAAAAAAAAATTTTTTCCCAAAACACATTTGAAACCCATTATTTAAAATGAAAAGCAACCCCCCAAGAATAAAAAGATATATATCAAAATGCACCTAATTCAGTGAACAATTATTTTTTGCTTCAAATGTCGGGTATTGTGCCACTAAAACTTAAAAAAATTATCATCCACAAAACACACCCGAAACCCATTTTTTAAAAAAAAGGACCCCCCTCCCCAACTAAAAAAAATTATCAAAATGCACCTAAATCAGTGAACAATATTTTTATTGCGCAAAGTAGCGGGCATTGTGCCCACGAAGCAAAAAAAAAGTTTTTTTCCCAAAACACATTTGGAACCTATCGTTAAAAAGGAGAAACAACCCCCTAAAAATGAAAAAAATTACCAAAATGCTCCTAAATCAGTGAAGAAAATTTTTATTACGCAAACTGACGTACATTGTGCCCCTGAAGCAATAAAAAAAAGTTTTGTTCCAAAAATAAAGTTGAAACCCATTATTTAAAATGAAAAACAACTCCTCAAGAATAAAAAGATTTATCAAAATGCACCTAATTCAGTGAACAATTTTTTTTTCGTAAAATGTCGGGTACTGTGCCATTAAAACTTAAAAATATTATCATCCACAAAACACACCCGAAACCCATTTTTTTAAAAAAAAGGACCCCCCCCCAACTAAAAAAAATTATCAAAATGCACCTAAATCAGTGAACAATATTTTTATTGCGCAAAGTAGCGGGAATTGTGCCCCCGAAGCAAAAAAAAAGTTTTTTTCCCAAAACACATTTGGAACCCATCGTTAAAAAGGAGAAACAACCCCCCAAAAATGAAAAAAAATTATCAAAATGCACCTAAATTAGAGCCAGTATCATTTTGACACATGACTTAATTTTAGATTGTTATATTGTACAGAATGGAAATGTTATTTTGTACAACTGCTAAATGATATTTTGTACAATTTTGAAAAATGAATTTGTTATTTTGTACAATTCTTTAAAAAAGCTAAAATATTGTACTTCCAATGTTTTATTGCTTTTTTAAAAAATTGTACAAAATAACAAATTCATTTTTCAAAACTGTACAAAATAACATTTCCATTCTGTACAATATAACAATCTAAAATTAAGTCATGTGTCAAAATGATACTGGCTCCTAAATTAGTGAGGAAAATTTTTGTTACGCAAACTAACGTGCATTGTGCCCCCGAAGCAATAAAATAAAGTTTTGTTCCAAAAACAAATTTGAAACACATTATTTAAAATGAAAAAGAACCCCTCAAGAATAAAAAGATTTATCAAAATGCACCTAATTCAGTGAACAATTTTTTTTTTCGTAAAATGTCGGGTATTCTGCCATTAAAATTTAAAAATATTATCATCAACAAAACACACCCGAAACCCATTGTTTTAAAAAAAGGACCCCCCTCCCCCCAAATAAAAAAAATTATAAAAATGCACCTAAATCAGTGAACAATATTTTTATTGCGCAAAATAGCGGACATTGTGCCCTCGAAGCAAAAAAAAAAGTTTTTTTACCAAAACACATTTGGAACCCATTATTTAAAATGAAAAACAACCCCTCAAGAATAAAAAGATTTATCAAAATGCACCTAATTCAGTGAACAATTTTTTTACTCCATAAAGTAGCATGAAATGTGACCCCGAAGCATTAAAAAAAATTCCATCACCAAAAGACATCTAAACATCTTTTTAGGGGGTTGTTTTTCCTTTTAAATAATGAGTTCCACATGTTTTTTGGGGATAAAACTTTTTTTTTAAATATTTGGGGCACAATGCATACCACTTTACCCAATAAAAAAATTGTTCACTGAAATAGGTGTATTTTGATAATTTTTTTTATTTTTTGGGGGTGGTCTTTCCTTCTGAACAATGGGTTTCGCATGTGTTTTGGGGATGAGACTTGTTTAAAGTTTCGGGGGCACAATGCCCGCCATTTTACGCAATAAAAAAATTGTTCATTAATTTAGATGCATTTTGATATTTTTTTTCATTTTTGGGGGGTTGTTTTTCCTTTTTAACTATGGGTTCCGGATGTGTCTTGGGGATGAAATTTTTTTTAAATATTCTGGGGCACAATTCACGCCACTTTACTCAATAAAAAATAGTTTATTGAATTAGGTGAATTTTGATAAATTTTTTTATTTATGGGGGGTTATTTTTTTTCTTTTTTACTATGGTTTCCGAATTTGTATTGGGAATGAATTTTTTCTTTAACTTTGGGGGTACAGGGCCCACTATTTTATGTAAAAAAGAATTGTACACTATGCTATTTCTTATTTTCAAATTTTGCGTTGCTACAACGCAACGTTGCAAACTTCATCATCTTTTTGTTGTTGATTTTAATTATTTTAATTATTTTGTAATTGTTTTCTCAAATTTTAAATTATAGTCAATATTTTTTTCCATAAATTTTTTAATTATTTATCTCAAATTTCAATAATTTTTATCAATGCTCAATTTATAAAATTATTTTTCTATTATTTTTTTGAATTTTATAAATACATTTTTCTGAATTTTTAATTATTTCTTAGACTTTTAATTACATTTACCATTTTAAAATTTTTTTCTCCAATTTTGTAATATTTTAATTATTTTTTTTTTATTAATTTCCAAACATTTCTATTATTATTCAATTAATTTAAGTCATTTTCAATTATTATTATTTCCCCTACTATTTTTTGCCACTTTTAATTAATTCTTTAAATTTCAAATATTTACTACACTTTTTAATTGCTTTTATCATTTTTCAACTATTTTTCTTAAAATTTCTATTACATTTTTAATTTTTTATTAGGTTTCTAAATTTTTCAATTAATTATCTCAAATTTCAATAATTGTTATCAATGCTCAATTTTTAAAATTATTTTTCTATTATTTTTTTGAATTTTCAATTATTTTTCACAAATTTAAATTATAATTTTTTATTTTCATTAATTTGCAATTATTTTCTCCAATTCGTGAGAATTTTCAATATTTTTTAGTCAATTACCTTAATTTACAATTGATTAATAAACCAGAATTAATTAATTTACAATTATTTATCTCATATTTCAATAATTTTTATTAATGTTTAATTTTTAATATTATTTATTAATTATTTCTTAGACTTTCAATTACTCTTACCATTTTAAAATTTTTTTCTCCAATTTTTTAATATCTTAATTATTTTTAACTAATTTCCCAAACATTTCTATTATTTTTCATTTAATTTAAGACATTTTCAATTATTATTTTTACAAATTTTAATTATTTTCTTCTATTTTTAATTATTATTATTTTACCTACTATTTTTCCCCATTTTCAACTAATTCTTTAAATTTCAAATATTTACTACAATTTTTAATTGCTTTTATCATTTTTCAACTATTTTTCTTAAAATTTCTATTACATTTTTAATTTTTTATTAATTTCCTGAATTTTTCAATTATTTATCTCAAATTTCAATTATTTTCTTAAATTTTAAGTTAATTTGGTGATTTTATCACTTTTTTCAAAATTTCCACTATTTTCTTCAAATTTCAATTATTTACCTGAAATTTCAACTGTTATGTTATTCAACTTTCAAATATTTTTATTATTTTGCAATTGTTTTCTCCAATTATTAATTATTTTTTTATTATTTTTTAAATTCCCAATTGTTTATCACTAATTTCAATTAATTCTAAAAATATCAATTATTTGCTTTAATTTTTCATTGTTTTTACCATTTTCCAATTATTTTCTTTAATTTCCATTAAACTTTTTGATGTTGCTTTCTCATATGGGAAGTACTATGACTTTTTTTTCAAAATTGTAATTATTTTCTTCAATTTTAAATTATTTATCTTAAATTTAAATTATAATTATTTTCATTATTTTACAATCATTTTCTCCAAATTTTAAAGATTTTAATTGTTTTTCAACTAAGGGCATGTGATGGAGAATGACATCACTGGTATAGGCAAAATTTGTCCGTAACCTTTCTCCTAAAATATTCAATATTTTGTTACGAAACTTGGTAGAATTACTTAAAATATCATTAGGAAGATAGGAAGGTCTCTCTGACCCGAATTTGTTTAAAATTTGTATCAAAATTAATTTGTAAAAAATTTGCTATTTTTCGAAAAATTTTCTAAATTAATTGCGGGTCAAAATTCAAACAAATTCGGGTCAGAGAGACCTTTCTAATCATATTTTAAGTAATTCTACCAAGTTTAGTGACGAAATATTTAATATTTTAGGAGAAAGGTTACGGACAAATTTTGCTTATATCAGTGACGTCATAATCCATCACATGCCCTTAATTTTCTAAATATTTATCTCAAATTTTACTTATTTACTTATTTATTCAATTATGTTTTTTAATTTAAAATTTATTTTATACTTTCATCACTTATTTTTCTCAAAGTGTAATTATTTTCTTTAGTTTTGAATTATTACTATCATTTTTAACCATTTTCTCGAATTTTTATTTTTCAATTAATTTTATAGATTTTGCTTTCTCCTAGAGGAAGCTTTGTGATCGTTAAGATTTTCCATTTTCCAAAAATAGTCTAAATTGATTCATTTTCATCTGAAATGCAAAAATTTTCATTCCTAAGCCAATGTCCAGAAAAGTGTGTTTGTGGTGACGTTTTTTTTTTTGTTGCTACTCTCTAAATCTGAATTAGTTAAAAATAACTAATTTGAAAGCAAAAACTCAGTCACTAATTGAAATAGTTATATTTCTATAAACCATTTAGTAAAAAATAACTAATCATTAGTCAAATTCATTTTTAGGTTATGTCAAAATTACTAATATTTTAGTAAAATTATGATTACTAATTCAAATAGTCAAATTTTTACTAATATTTAGTCATATTTTACTAATAATTAGTTATTTTTAACTAATTGAAAAACAAAAACTCAGTCACGATTTTACTAATAATTATTTATTTTTAACTAATTCAAATTTCGAGAGCAGGTTATTTCGAGAAAGCTTCAACGGATTTCAATAAAATATTTCTTTATTTACCATTTTAAGATAAGAATTCTTTTTTATACTTATAATTTCTCACAACATAGAAAAGCATATTATTTTTAAAAAAAGTCCACGTGGATATTTAGAGTGGGGAGGAGGGATAAAAAAGTGATTAAAAATTGTTCACCTGGTATATGAAAGACCCCTAATAATAATCAAATTGAATTGAATTTCAAATAAATCTCATTAATTGACAAGAGATCGTAATTTTGATCGTGGGATTGTATTCGTTAATTGACGAATCACGTCAATCATAGAAACAGTTAATCCTAATGAAAATAAGAGGCAGTTTAGATAAAGTGGAAGGATGCATCGAACTGATTATGTCGAAGATGCAATTAACTTTTTAGCACTTGTTTCTCGTCAGTGAGCGATAAATATTACTTAATCCTGTACAAATGCATCAGTAGTTGCATTACACCAGTGCAAATACTTACACTATGTATACATATGTATGTTAGAATTTATCACGCACTGAACTTACTCCTTGAACCACTTTTACCGTTACGGACCAACAGCAACATCCAACATGTCTACATCGCTTATTATTCGCATTATCGTTGCACTTGAACGATATACATACATATATATATATATGGAATGAAACCACTATCATCTCGGAATCTGAAAGCGTATGTGTTCCTAATAGTATAACCTCCTCACAAATCTCTAATGCAAAGATAATCATTTCTAAGCGCATTAGAGATTAGAAATAAGAGACAAAACAATTCTGAATTAATTCAATATGTAACTTATATATCTGCAATTAATAATAATCTTATGTCTATTTTAATATATTTTTTTCTAACTGACACTATCAATTTAATTGAAAAATACTTTTGGTTTCATTAATTTTATCAATTAGTTTGTTAAACAATTTTATTTTTATGACGCGCTCCGAAGAAAGGTACCTAAGAAGCAAAAAATCGATTTTTGGATTATGATTGATTTTACTTCATTTTTCATTATACTTTTCCTTTTTCATTACCCTTCCTTTTTCATTATCAAAAATCAGAAAATGTTTTTATTGAATATTTTTCAAGTTATGACAATTCAAACATCAGACTACCATGCGCCCTTGATTGATGTTTCCGCTCTCCTGAAAAATACCCGTTTTGCTTCTTAGGTACTTTTCTTCGGAGCGCGTCACAGATATTAAAAAAAGGTTAACAAAAAATAAATGAAAAATTACCATAGTGTCAAAAAATAGCTATTAAGTGTAAATAATAACTAAAAAAAATACAGGAAATTTGTTAAAAATCAATTTTGAGCCAAAATATAAACAAACTTAGCTCAGAGAGATATTCCTAATGATATTTTTAATAGTTCTACCAAGTTTGGTGACAAAATAGTTAATATTTTGAGAGAAAAGTTACGGAAAAATTTTGCCTATACCAGTAACGTCATTCTCCATCACATGCCCTTAAAAGAAATTATTGAGATTCGCAAAGAAAGATATTTAGGAAATAAATAAAAATTACTAGACAGCATAATAATAACTAAAAGTTGATCAAACTCACTAGAATAGAATAAGAAAAAACTAAAAAGCCAAAGTAGATTATTAGAAAATGAAAGAAATAACTGAAAAAAATATTTAAATTAAATAGTGGAGAATTACTAAGAAGTGAAAGATACTAAATTAAAAGAAATATTTTTATGAATATTGTACATTAAAATAAGAAGAAATGAATAAATCGAATTTTATTTTTATTATTTTAAAATAGTTTTAATAATTAAGCTTTTATCTACTGCGTAATTGAATATTATTTTTTGTGCGTTATTGACCTAATAAAAGATGTATCACTTTTAAATGCAATTTTATAATTATATTGCTATTTTTGTGTTTTAGAATAACTTGAAAATACTTGACATTTCTCGCGTTTATTTAGGTCTTAAACTGCCTATAAAAGTAAAAATAGAAACTACTCTGTATTGTTTATCGCTCAAGACAATATGCGGTCTAGAAACCTTTTGCCAACTTCACTAAAATGACAATTAAAAAACATATCTGATATATTTTAAAGGGCTTGGCGTGACTGAGCAATCTTCTCCTAATTAAATAATCTGATATTATATTCAGATTATTTAATTAGGGTGAGAATAATTAAATTATAGCTGACCTCTGAACAAATGTCATTTCCTAAGGTTTTAATGAAAACCTAGAATTTCACCTTTATTTCCTGTAATAAATTGTGACGTATATACTTTTACTAATTATGTAAATTAAATAATGCCACGCATTTTATTGTAATTTTCATTCTATTTTACATTTTTAATCATAATTTCTATCAAGTTTTTTTTAAATATTATTGCTGCAAAAGTTTAAAAGCTTTTTTTTACAAATCTCAAATTTTAAAGTTAAGAATTATTATTTGACATTTTTCTAATCTCACCAATTTTGGATGCCATATAATTTTAATGACACAAATTTGGCTGTATTTTAACTTAAAAAACCGAAAATTTGAACAAATTCTAATTTTGAAGGCATATAAATTGCAAACATTTTAATATTAAAGCGAGAATATTTTGAAAGCCTTTAATTTTAATTGCCGCAAAATTTAGCTGCTTTTTAATTTAAGTGCCACAAAATTCGGATTTAAATTTAAAGCCACAAAAGCTGAAAGCATTTTAATATTAAAACCACACAATTTGAAAGCATTTGTCTTTAAATGCCACAAAATTTTGATTAATTAAAATTTTATTACCTCATAATTTAAGCAGCAGAAAAGTTGAATGAGTTTAAATTTTAATACCACAAAATTTTGACGAATTTAAATATATTATAAGTTTAATTTATTTCAATCTTAACCTTAAGATATTTCTTTAATGAATTTTTCGCAAAAAAATAATTTGAAAATTTTTTGTTTTTTCAGAGTGATCCCAGCACAGGATTTTTGAGAGCAGCAAGAGCAGGAGAACTCGAGAAAGTTTTAGAATATTTAGAATCCGGAGTAGATATCAATGCTTCTAATGCTGTGAGTATTTTTGTTTTTTGAAAATCTAAGAAAAAAAAGTTAGTCAATTTTTATAAAAAAAATATTATTCAAATTATGAATTTCTCGTGGAAACTATAGACTTTTAAAATAATGAAAGTTTTTAATTTTTAATTTGAAAATTGTGCAATAAAAAAGGTTAAAAGTTATTTAATTAAAAAAGATTATATATTTAATAAAAGACAAAAATATTTAAAAAGAAGCATTATAATATTCAATAAATTATTGTAGTACAAAAAAATATATATATTAACAATATTTTAGTGAAAACATGTAGTTTTGAATTAAAAAAGTTAGAAGATATTTTAAAATATAATGCAGAATTTTACTTTTAATTAAAAAACCTATTTTTTTTTTAAATAGGATTCATAAACGTCAGATAATTTTTTCGTGCTTACATTCACCGGTTTTATATATTTTCTCCATTCTTTTTTTTTATCATTTTTATCTAGATTTGGCTAAATTATTTTTTTTTCCTCTCCTTTTTCTTGAAAGTAATACGTCGTTTGAGAATATCCTCCTGTTTGTAGAATTATAGTAGCCTTTTTAAGTAAAGAAGTAGGTCGCATTTCCTACAACATAAAGAAATATTCTCTTCAAGCGCACAAAAAAATTGTTCAAAAGTCGTATGAGGTTTATAACTGGATTAAAAGCCTATAAAAGGCATTTTTATAGTCGACATCTGCCTTTCTTGTCACATTGAGAATTTCCTTTCAATGCATTTTCTTCAAGAAACTTAATAAATTTCAATTAGTTAAGAAATTATTAATAGCTGCTAAAATTGAATAATTAATTTTTTTAAATAAACATACCTATAATTAATTAATTAATTCACTATGTATCTTGAACTTTGATTATAACTTTTATATTTCCTTTTTAATAAATAGAGAGAGTTATTCGAGAGTTTTAAAATTAATTAAATTCAAATTTCAATCAATCTTAGCTTGATTAGTTAACAGATTTTTTGATTAAAATGTTAATAGATTCTAAATTAATTAATCGAGATTTTAATACTGATTTCATTAGATCTTAATTGCATTTTATCCACACTTTAATCAATGTTAATTTTTAAAGATAAAAATGTTTACTAATGGAAATTTTTATAGATTTTAAATTTAATTGAAAGTAATCTAATCCAGTTTTGAATTCGATCCAGTTTATCCAATTTTCAATATGTTTAAACATTAATCTCCTTAACTTTCATATATATTATCCAAGGTTCAATTAATCAATCAACAATATTTATCAAATCATTAATTAAAATTTTGTTTAATTCTAAATTTAATGCACTTAAATTATTAAATAATTTAAATTTTAATTGTTTCTAATTTTAATCAAACTCAATCTCAAATTATCGATCAGAACTTAAATTTTAAAACTTTTCATCTATCTAAATTTAAACGATTGAAATGGTACCGAATTTAATTAAAACAAATTCCAATTTATCCAAATTTTGATTGTGTTTAATTTCAAACGATCAAAAATGCAATAACATTCAAATATTGAATTAAAATTTCAATTATAACGCAATCTTTAATTAATACAAATTTTAATAGTTACAAATAAGTTATTCTACATGTTATTTTATTTTATATATAACTTTTTTGTCACCGATTTTGGGAAAATAATTCAGTTTTTTATCTACACGGTAAAAAATATAAAGTAACTTTTACTATTTTCTGCACATATTTGGCAGTTTTTACAATATTCAGAGTATTTTTAAAATTATTTTACCAAAAATTACTATATAATTATGTTTTACTTTATAAGTAGTAAAAATTACAGTATATTTTTTCCGTGTACTATTTAAAAAAAGGTACCGTGATTCTTGTTTTGAAGACATTTTTATTAAAATTTTATCAATTTTTGCAATGTTTTATTTCAGAATGGATTAAATGCTCTGCATTTAGCCGCAAAAGACGGCCACATAGAAATTGTAAAAGAATTATTATCTAGAGGTGCCCTGGTAGATGCCGCCACAAAAAAAGGAAATACCGCACTTCACATTGCTTCTCTTGGTAAATATTTACTTAAATTTTCAATAACTTACTTTACCTACTTTGATTGCGTCAAGTATCAGGGCTTCCGCTTTCAAAAACCAAATTTTAAAAACCGTAAAATTAAAAATAAATTTTGACAAAAAATATAGATTTCATCAAAATAGAAATTTAATGTATAATTTATACGTTTTTTGCATGCAAATTAATATTTTTCGAGAAGAAAGCAAAAGATAATTTGATAGGAGAGACCGGGGCTACTTGGGTCAGGGGTAGATTGGGTCATTGCAGATTACTCAAATGCTATTAGCCGAATTAATTCCTCTCTACACAAAAATTATTTTACACAGTGAGATGCAAGTTTGTACCAAGTTTCATTATTATATCATCATTAGTGTGGAGTCAATGTAAGAAAACCCAATTTTGATACTCAAATTGAATTTGTACTCACTTAGTTTTCTTCTTATATCTTCCTGAGCAATCCTCTTTTGTTGATAAACTGATCTTATATTTCTTATCAAAGAGGTACTGTAGAGAAATTTTATGCCTCCTCATTTTGAAGACAGGTTTTTTCACCAAACCAGCAGGAAGTGTCACATAACCCTTTCCCTTTCCCTAGTACCCAACGCCACCGTTATGCTCCTCAGGACCATTGCCCTTACACTTTCAAGTCGATCAATAGTCGACAACAATTCGACTCTGCTCCACCAGACCTCAGATGCATAAGTTAGCCTAGGAAGCAGAATCGCCTTATAGATCCACATTAGTGTATCCGATTTTAAACATAGTTATGCCCGATAACTCTTCTACATTGACAGAGGGCTGCTATGAATTTTTTGTACTTGTCTTCTAAGTGATCACTCCAGGCTAGTTTACTATCCAGGATGACTCCTAGGTACTTTGCTCGCGCTGTTAGCTGAAGTTTTTTTCCTGAGAGCCTCAGTGCCTCAGCCCTTCCACTTATAGCGTCTCGTAAATACGACAACCTCAGTTTTCTTCGGATTAACGTTCAGGCTGACCCGACGGTACCAATTGTCGACAATGTTCAGTGCTTGCTGCGTTATTCCAAATAGTTAAACCAAATGCTAGCCACGGACAATAAACAAGATGTCATCCCCGTATCCGATCACATGGAAGTCGTTCTCTGTGAGCTCATCTACTAACAGGTACAACAGCAGGAGTGAAATAACTCTTCCCTTCGGACAGCCGGAATCAACTACCTCCCGCAGGGTGGTCTTACCTTTACTCGTTGTAAGATTTCTATTGCCTAACATGTGGCAGGTCCAGTCAACGATTGTCTCAGGGATTTTATGAACACGCATAGTCTTTCGTATAACATCTCTGGATGTGTAATTGAATGACTTGATATACATAAAAATACTGATAGCAAAACCCTTTACTTCTAGCTGACCATCAATTAAATTGATTGCCCTAGCAAGACTTACCAACGGGCCGACTACATCTTCGCCTGACATTTGTAAAAGAACGGGAAAGGTATCGTCTGGTCTGGGAGACTTGTAAGGACTAAAAGATTCAATAGCCCACCTGAAGCCCGCTGCTGTCAGGATCCTGATAAACAGCCTTCTCAGAGGACCATAATTAGCCTTCGGAAGACTAGCCGAAGGCCAGGATACGGGATTACCACTACCAGACCTTTTAAAGCCCGGGAAGTGTGTCTGGATCAAACCTTGTCCCTTGTCACCTTGTCCAACTCGGAGAAGGTTCCGTTGGGGAATTTAATAGTGCCCATAATTGAATCCGGGTTTTTAGATATCGACTTATCTAGTCTGAAAGCGTCCTATCCTTTGTTTATATTAGAACAAATGGAAGTCTAGCTATCTTGCTTAGCCTTCCTGATTGCATCCCTGTAGTTGTCCCTTGTCTTGGAATAGATGGCCCAACTCTCCTCCGTGCGACTTGATCTAGCTCTAGCACGTCTAAATAACCTCCTAGTTGCCTTGCGCAGGTTTTTCAATTTGTTGTTCCACCAGCAGGTACTAGTACCCATATGAGTTTTAGTTGGAATACAACTGCATTCAAAGGCCGTTTGAACGGCTTTCGTAAAAATCTCCGCTGCCCTATCGAGAGTTACATATCCCTGATTTTCCTCAGAAATCCAGACAGCGCTTTCTTTAGCTCAGTTCCATAGCCAGCTCAATTCGTTCTCATGGGATTAGAATCATTTAGGTTTGGAGCCGACCGTGGTCATCAGCTCAAAGCTTTGGTCGGCTCCAAGCTTAAATGATTCCGTAATCATCTGTAAATGACCATAAAGTGAAGATTCATCAGATACTCTCCATTTTCTTACCTTATTGGATACAGAATCAGAGCCGAATGTAATATCTAACACCTCTTCTCTATTTTTTGTCCTAAAAGTCGGTATTGAAGCTGTATTTAGGACGTCCAAATTAATATTAATTAGATAGTCCAACAAGTCCAAACCTCTTTGATTAGTGCCAAAGCTTCCCAATAGCGTGTTGTGTGAATCAACATCACACCCCAGCACCAAGGGAAGCCCTCTAATAGTACAGTACTGAACTAGTTTTGCAATTTCCACTAGTGGATTGGTCCCGCCGTACCTATATCTGATGAAATTTTTCTCCCGATGCCACCCGATGGTACCTCGTACAATCCATGGTTCCTGGATTAATGAGATAGTTGTGTGCATCCTTGCCATACCGCTAATCAATACTGCTGAGACGCATTTGCAATGATGCAAGTTAATCTGAGTAAATTTAACAGCACCAGTTGCCATTAGGATAATTGGTTACTTCCTTCACTCACCTCGAGCTCATTCTCTACTAGGTCAGTGACTTTAAAAGTCACTCTGCACAAGTGATAGAATGGCCTGTAATCGAGGACTGCTAGAGCCCTCACTTGACTCTCAGGACCTGCACAACTACACGGAAAGGGGATTTAACGTTCTTTCCCCGTGCCATCACCAAGAAACACGGTGTAGTGTGGCGTGTAACGTGGTGTTGCGGTGAGTACACACAGCCTGTGTATGCAATCACCGAAAATCTCGGTGCACTACCTAAACTGCACGGTAAAAACCCGTGCCTACACTGTCGTTCAGCGTGTCATTTAGGTGTCGTTCAGCGGTTATGCAGTTCTTCCAACCTTCTAGAGTGGACACTGGCTTTTAACGTGCAATCCCTTTTCCGTGTAAGAGGAAATTATTACCTTCAGCTTCTGCAGCCATTTGAGAGTCTTCTAGCTTGACTATTCGCCAGGACGACGTTTTTAGTGAGAAGTTGTACTCTTCCAGTGCCTTTAGGACCTTCTTTACTTCTTCCGGCTCACCCAGAATCCATGAAGTGGCCTTCAGTATCCTTTGGAGTACCTCCACCCCACGAACACAAAGCGACCCACATTCCCAGGGTTTCAGACCATCCACCGCGTTGGTAAGCCAGTTCTTAGCCGCTGGGTTGAAGGCGACGAAAATAAAGACTCCTCCCCTGCAGAACGAAGCCTCAAACCACGGCAATTTTTCTGACGTCTCTTATACGAGAAGCGGCATTATGGCCTTTTTGAAAAAACCAAATTGCTCCGCAGAAAGGGCCACGTCAAGGCAACCGACGTCAGAGACCTGAGAGTCCTGAGAGACAACAGTTTGACTTTGTTTTGGCTTCTTAGAGATTGCTGGTTCACCCTAGGAAGATGATCTTGTCCCTCCTTTATTGGACTTTTAAAGCCTTTTTTCCTCCACCACTTCTTTACAAAGCCGAGACGTGTTGCCGGGATAGGGACCTTTGAACTGTCAGCCCCAGATTGGATCTTAGCCTCAACCGCCATATCCTTTTGGCTGGTCTCGATATTTAAATTATTTAAATTTAATTTATTTAGATCCGTCATTTGGTTCCCACGAGAAGCTAGGGAAAATAATACTTGGCACTTTAACTGGGCACGTAGTCTCAGGGGGTTGGCCCTAGGGGCCCGGGTCCCTCCCCCGAAATATTTTTTACATGGTGAAAATAATCCCCCCCCCCCTCCTGAATAGATGTACCTTTTGTGCAGAAATTTCAACTCTGTGTTTAAGTTTATGGTGTTTTACAGTTTTTTGCATTTTTCTCGAAAACTATTTATTTTCATGAAAAAGTGTAGACTACATTAAATATGTATCTTCGCGGGGGCGTTATGGATTTTTAAAAAGATTTTCACCATAAATTTGCTCCAACTTTTATTATAATATTCGTTACTCAGTGTGTTAAATTACGTAAAGATAAGGTGGTAAAAGTCTAAACATATTATGAAAAACGTTTAAAAATAATAAAATTTGTTTTCAGCGGGTCAAGAGGAAGTGGTACGATTATTAGTAGAACAAGGTGCTTCAGTTAATGTACAGTCTCAAAATGGATTTACTCCCTTGTACATGGCTGCTCAGGAGAATCACGACTCCGTCGTTAAGTTCCTGCTCAATATGGGTGCCAATCAAAGCCTCGCTACAGAGGTAACTTTTAGCAGTTTTTAGATACATATTTATTTGCCAAATTTTCTCTTTTCTTTCTTTCTCTCTTTTTTTATCATCATAAAATTCATTAATTTAACAAAAAACATTTTTTCAGGATGGTTTCACCCCATTGGCTGTGGCAATGCAACAAGGGCATGATAAAGTTGTTGCCGTTCTTTTGGAGAACGACACCCGTGGCAAAGTTCGCTTGCCAGCTCTTCATATTGCAGCTAAGAAAGATGACTGCAAAGCAGCTGCGCTGCTTTTACAGGTTAGATTTTTGTATAAGAATTTTTTAATTCAACCTAAATCCCATTTAATTAAAATGAATTCAGCCTTAATCCCAGTTTACCTCAAATGCATTCAGCCTAAAACCCATTAAACCTATATCTCATATAACCTAAATTCCATTTAACCTAAATTGCATTCAACCTAAAACTGATTTAACCTAAAACCCATTCAGCCTAAAACTATTTGTCCTAAATCCCATTTAGCCTAAATTTTACATTATAAATTAGGTTCAAATGGAATTTAGGCAATATGGTTTTAGGCTAAATGCATTTTAGGTTAAATGGAATTTAGGCTGTATGCATTTTAGGTTGAATGGAATTTAGGCTGTATACATTTTAGGTTGAATGGGATTTAGGCTGGGTGCATTTTAGGTTCAATGGGATTTGGGCTGAATGCTTTTTAGGTTGAATGGAATTTAGGCTGTATGCATTTTAGGTTGAATGGGATTTAGGCTGAATGCATTTTAGGTTAAATGTGTTTTAGGCTGAGTTCATTTTAGGTTAAGTGGGATTTAGGCTAAATGCTTTTTAGGTTGAATGGAATTTAGGCTGTATGCATTTTAGGTTGAATGGGATTTAGGCTGAATGCATTTTAGGTTAAATGTGTTTTAAGCTTAGTGCGTTTTAGGTTAAATGTGTTTTAGGCTAAGTGCATTTTAGGTTAAATGGAATTTAGGCTGTATACATTTTAGGTTGAATGGGATTTAGGCTGGGTGCATTTTAGGTTCAATGGGATTTGGGCTGAATGCTTTTTAGGTTGAATGGAATTTAGGCTGTATGCATTTCAGGTTGAATGGGGTTTAGGCTGGGTGCACTTTAGGTTAAATGTGATTTAGGCTTAGTGCGTTTTAGGTTAAATGTGTTTTAGGCTGTATGCATTTTAGGTTGAATGGGATTTAGGCTGGGTGCATTTTAGGTTAAATGGGATTTTGGCTGAATGCTTTTTAGGTTGAATGGAATTTAGGCTGTATACATTTTAGGTTGAATGGGATTTAGGCTGGGTGCATTTTAGGTTAAATTTGATTTGGGCTGAATGCTTTTTAGGTTGAATGGAATTTAGGCTGTATGCATTTTAGGTTGAATGGGATTTAGGCTGAATGCATTTTAGGTTAAATGTGTTTTAGGCTGAGTGCATTTTAGGTTAAGTGGGATTTAGGCTAAATGCTTTTTAGGTTGAATGGAATTTAGGCTGTATGCATTTTAGGTTGAATGGGATTTAGGCTGAATGCATTTTAGGTTGAATGGGATTTAGGCTGGGTGCATTTTAGGTTAAATTTGATTTGGGCTGAATGCTTTTTAGGTTGAATGGAATTTAGGCTGTATGCATTTTAGGTTGAATGGGATTTAGGCTGAATGCATTTTAGGTTAAATGTGTTTTAGGCTGAGTGCATTTTAGGTTAAGTGGGATTTAGGCTAAATGCTTTTTAGGTTGAATGGAATTTAGGCTGTATGCATTTTAGGTTGAATGGGATTTAGGCTGAATGCATTTTAGGTTAAATGTGTTTTAGGCTGAGTTCATTTTAGGTTAAGTGGGATTTAGGCTAAATGTTTTTAGGTTGAATGGAATTTAAGCTGTATGCATTTTAGGTTAAATGGGATTTAGGCTGAATGCATTTTAGGTTAAATGTGTTTTAGGCTGAGTGCATTTTAGGTTAAGTGGGATTTAGGCTAAATGCTTTTTAGGTTGAATGGAATTTAGGCTGTATGCATTTTAGGTTGAATGGGATTTAGGCTGAATGCATTTTAGGTTGAATGGGATTTAGGCTGGGTGCATTTTAGGTTAAATGGGATTTTGGCTGAATGCTTTTTAGGTTGAATGGAATTTAGGCTGTATGCATTTTAGGTTGAATGGGATTTAGGCTGAATGCATTTTAGGTTAAATGTGTTTTAGGCTGAGTTCATTTTAGGTTAAGTGGGATTTAGGCTAAATGCTTTTTAGGTTGAATGGAATTTAGGCTGTATGCATTTTAGGTTGAATGGGATTTAGGCTGGGTGCATTTTAGGCAGGGACGCACACGCCCACGATGCGAAACGACAGAATTGTATCTTATCGTATCGTGGCTAGCCTCGAACACGGTAGACTAAGCTGAAAAGTATCGTGTCCAGGCACAACACGATAGACTTTGCTCAGTCGTATCGTGGCAGGCTTCAACACAATACGATCAGAAAAATCGCATCGTGGCAATCCACAACAGTCAATCCACATATTCAATAGTATCGTGGCAGACCACGACAAAATATGTATCAAAGAATCGTAACGTGTCAAACACGTTAGAAATTAGTCAAATTTTCAGATCGAGATGAAAGCAAGCGTCGCGTCGCCTTGACGTTTCGCCCCACCACAACAAATTCTAAGTCGTCCGACGACAAAGGCTCTCCGCGCCTTTCTTTTTCTTGTTTTCGCAGTAATGTTTGTAAGCAACCTTGAATGGGGAAATTGAAAATATGCCTCCTAATTAATAATGCCTAAATGGTTCCAAGTGTTTTATTGAATAAATACTTGCGACCTAGTGTTCTAATTAATAAATAGATATCCACAATTGTTTTATTTAACAAATAGATGCGCACTACTTTTTTAGTGCACATATAGATGCGCACAACTTTTTTACTGCACATATAAATGCGCACTACTTTTTTAGTGCACATATAGATGCGCACCACTTTTTTAGTGCACAAATAGATGCGCACTACTTTTTTAGTGCACATATAGATGCGCACTACTTTTTTAGTGCACATATAGATGCGCACTACTTTTTTAATGCACATAAAGATGCGCACAACTTTTTTAGTGCACATATAAATGCGCACTACTTTTTTAGTGCACATATAGGCGCGCACTACTTTTTTAGTGCACAAATAGATGCGCACTACTTTTTTAGTGCACATATAGATGTGCACTACTTTTTTAGTGCACATATAGATGCGCACTACTTTTTTAATGCACATATAGATGCGCACAACTTTTTTAGTGCACATATAAATGCGCACTACTTTTTTAGTGCACATATAGATGCGCACCACTTTTTTAGTGCACAAATAGATGCGCACTACTTTTTTAGTGCACATATAGATGCGCACTACTTTTTTAGTGCACATATAGATGCGCACTACTTTTTTAATGCACATAAAGATGCGCACAACTTTTTTAGTGCACATATAAATGCGCACTACTTTTTTAGTGCACATATAGGCGCGCACTACTTTTTTAGTGCACAAATAGATGCGCACTACTTTTTTAGTGCACATATAAATGCGCACTACTTTTTTAGTGCACATATAGGCGCGCACTACTTTTTTAGTGCACAAATAGATGCGCACTACTTTTTTAGTGCACATATAGATGTGCACTACTTTTTTAGTGCACATATAGATGCGCACTACTTTTTTAATGCACATGTAGATGCGCACAACTTTTTTAGTGCACATATAAATGCGCACTACTTTTTTAGTGCACATATAGATGCGCACCACTTTTTTAGTGCACAAATAGATGCGCACTACTTTTTTAGTGCACAAATAGACGCGCACTACTTTTTTAGTGCACAAATAGATGCGCACTACATTTTTAGCTCACAAATACACGTGCAAAACTTTTTTAGCGCACAAATAGACGCGCACTACTTTTCTGGCGCAGAAATATATGCGCACAAGTGTTTTATTCAAGAAACATTTATTCATGTAAACTAACCACAAACTTAACATAAAATTTGGTTCTTCTTAGATCCTTCGTAACGCGTCACAATTATTTACATAATATATTTAAAAAATTAAAAGTACGTTTTAAAAGTCATTTTATAACATATTTTGCAAGTATATTTTTTAATCCATTCAAAATCTTTAATATTTAGTACAAGATTAAATTTACATAATATAAAATAAAAGAATCAAAGCTTTCAAAAAAGTAGAAAATTAATACCTTTAAAAGACGTAGATAAAGACATCAAATAAATCTTTTCAAAAATTCGTAATTATAAGATAAAAACTAAACAATTAAAAAGAAGTAAAAATATTTCTAAGAAATGGAAAAACTATGACAAAAATTTAAGAATTAATTAGAACGCTAAGACTAAAAAAATAGTGAAACATCAAGAAAATGGAGAAAAGTTTTTTTCCTGAACCTAACAAACTGTAAATAAATGTAAAGTACAAAGAATAATAAAATTTGTTTAGAATCTACTAAAAGATTAGAATTAATAAAAATAAAATAAAAGCATGTGCCATATCAAGATGAATAAAAAGTCCACAAAAGAAATTTAAAAATCACTTAAAAACAAAAAAGTTTATGCAAATTAAACCAAACAAATTTTTATAATATTACATGTAACATTTAAAACAAGTCCAACAATAAATTTAAAGAAATAAAGAAAATCTCAAAATTTTATGGAAGAATAAGTAAGTTTGCAAAAAAATCTCCCAAAAATCTCATAGAAATATTATAAGAATTAAAAAAAGGATTATTGTGAATATGAAATATAATTAATATTACGTAATGATTTTGCATTAATAATATGCATTTGAAATTTGAATTAATTGAAAGTTAAAAGTTGGAACAAATTGGAATATGATAGTTAATTGTTAATTGACGTTTGGAATTTATTTAAATTATAATGACTTAAAGATATAAAATTCTAATACTATTTTTTGCTATCTTCATACCAAAAATTTGTAAATCGTAGGTATTTTGATAATCTGTATTAGCACAATTTTTTCAATTTGATAAAGATTAAAATATTGAAATCGTAATTTTTAAGATTTATCCACAAATTTGTGTGTTTTGTTTATATGGTCTTGTGATGTTTTGCATGCAGTATTTTACATCTAGAGAATTGTAAAGTTTTTTTAATTATGTCATGATTTTAATGCCAATTTCCCAATGATTTAAATCAATTGTTGTTGATTTATTTTGGCCTTGCCAAATGAGTTAGTGCAGTCGATTATTTTTGGAATGACCCAAAAGGTAAATAAATTTGTTGTGTCAAAGAATAATTGAAAAGTGCAAAGAATGAAGAAAAATATACAAGAAAGGATGCCCATAGAAATACAACGGTATTGACCACGGTATTCTGGTACTGCATAAATAGGAAAATAAATTATTAATTATTACAAATATATTTAACTATAATAATGATATAAATAATACAAACTTAATTTCATTTTTTAGTTTTTTTCAACAATCAAGAATCTTTACATTTTATGTTCTATACTGCAATACAAATTTTTTATGCTTTCCAAAAATCGGAAATCTACTAGATTTTGTGTTCTAGTTTATTCAAACTTTAAAACTTCAACTAATTCAAATTTAAATATATATAAATTAATGCATAATAATTAAATAATAATTATTTTCCATATTGACAATAATCCTCTTTTTAATTCTTACAAGATTTCTAAGAGTTTTTAACACTTTTTTAAAACTGTTTTAAATTTTTATGTTATAATTTCTTATTCTTACATAATTTTAAAATAATTTTTTCTTTTACTTTTGATATTTTTTTGTTTTAGTTCTTTTATTTTAGAATTGTCTGTAATTTTCTTCTTTTTATCCAAATTATGTAATATTATTTTACATAATTCGGTTATAACATTCACTAAACCTTTTAATTCGTTGATTTTATTAATTATTTCTATATTTTTAAAAATATATATTCTAAATTTATTTTTGGACCTCTTTAAGTCTATAAGAAGCATATTTATAAAATTATTTTGGTTTATTTTTTTTTTAAACCTTTTTATATTATTTATTTTATTTTTAAAAATGCATTGATGTACAGTTAAACAAATGTTCGGTTTGTATAACCAAATAATTTGATTATACACATTTGTTTGAATCAACCAAATGGTTTATTACAGTTGACTAAGTGTTTTGGTTAATCCAACCAAAAAGTTTATTTCATACAAACAAAAAATTTGTTTTATTCAAACAAATTAATTTTATTGAATTTATTTGGTTCGTTCAAATAAATATTTTGGTTTACACAATCAAATGTCATACTTATTTTTCTTTAATGCTTGAATTTCTTAATTAAATATTTTATTTGTATATTATTGATTAATTTCCAATTTTTAATTTACAATTTTAAAGTAATAATAATAATCACTATAATAAATTGGAAATTAACTGATAAATATGCAAATAAAATATTAAGAAATTCAGATATGGGTGATTCTCCACGAAACCAACAATTTGGTTACTGTGATTTTAGAAAAAAAAATTTCTGATTAAAATAAAAATTGTGATATAACTTTGAAGTATGATAGTAAAAAATGAAATATCTGTGATGGGCCGGACAAATTGTTTATAATTTTTGTATTTTTTAAACAAATTAGCTGTTACCGCATCCATGTACCATAATCGGTTGCAGTATAACAGAATTGATAGTTGAATTTATAGAAAAGTTAAATAAAAATCATTCGCATTCTAACTTTTATATTTTCTATTTGTTAAACAATATTTGTTTAAACAAATAATAAAAAAAATCACATTTAATTAAAATTATGGATCACAATCGATTCTACAAGAAAAATTAGAAAGATTTTGTTATGATCATATTTTATTTTAAGTCATAATTTGTTGATAAAATCGCTTTAAACAAATAAATAAATCTATGGTGGTAATTTATGCGGTAATTTATAAAAATATTGAGGTAATTTATAATAAAAATACAAACGAAATTCAGGATTTAAAAAACTGATGTAGGAAATTTATGTAGTAATTTATGGAAATTTATGGTAATTTATGCCGTAATTTATAAAAATTTTGAGGAAATTCATAATATTAATACAAAATAAAATTCATGCTTCAAAAAACTAATGCAGGAAATTTATTTCGTAATTTATGGAAATTTATGGTAATATATACGGTAATTTATTAAAATTTCGATGCAATTTATAGTTAATAAAAGAAAATTAAAAAAACTAATTTTTGAAATTTATGGAAATTTATACGGTAATTTATGGAAATTTATGTAGTAATTTATGGAAATTATATTAAAATTTATAGAAATATATGTTGTAATTTTATAAATTATTTTAAAAACATTTATTCTAATTTATTAACAAATAATTTAAAATTTGCAAATCAGTTGCCAGCAATTCATAGAAATTTATACGGTTATTTATGAAAATTTATAAAGTATTTAATGTTAAACTTATATTAAAATTATGACAGTTTAGGTAATTTCTATTTGTTTAATTTTATTTAACACAATCACAAAAAATTTTAAATTGTACACTTGTTTAAACCACAAATTCAATGAAAGACAGCCAAAAACCTTCACCATGATGCAAAAGGCTTCACCATGACGCTGAGGCTTCACCATGACGCTTAATGAATACTGTTTTTTTAAACAAATTATACTCTCTAAAACTGAATCAGTGAAATTTTCACTGATTTGAAATCAGTGAACAACTTTTCGTTGCTGAATCAGTGAAATTCACTGAAGATCAGTCATTTTCACTGATTCAGCAAAGAGAAGTTGTTCACTGATTCCAAATCAGTGAAAATTTCACTGATTCAGTTTTAGAGAGTAAGCAATTTTCAATCGGTTTCGCATTCCTGTCATCTATATTCACGGAAATAATACTACTATACATCATTTATTGAAAAAAAATTTTTTTTTTTTAATTTATTGCGAAATATGCAAAGGCTTCACCATGACGATTCTGTGATTCCCTACAAAAATTAAGCGCTTTAAACGTAAAAAAAGCAAAAAATCAATTATAAAATTTGTTTCTATCGTAGTGAATCTCTTGAGGGGAGTCAATTGTTGCTTATACTAAAGTGTAACTAAATTCTGATTTGATTTTTATAAAATATTTCAATTTTTTAAAAAGGCTTCACCAAGACGCACAAAACTGGGGACAGGAAATAACATCTAGAAAAAATAAAAATAATAATTATTTTTTTTACAACTAATTTTTTTCTGAATTCTACACACTTAGACAATAAAAAAATATAACCATTAATTTGTTTTATTATTAAAGTTTACTAAAAATATTTATTTTTGTGTCGTAACTGACCCTGGGGACAGGCTTCACCATGACGATTTGGCCTATAAATTTGCATTTAAAAAAAAATATTTAATCTTATAAATTAAAGTGGCTACAGGCTTTCGTTTGTGATCACTAGAGTTACTTTTTTAAGTTAGATTCATTACCATATGTGCAATTTGTTTCTTAAAAAACAGAAGGGACATGGAATTGTCGGTTTCGTGGAGAATCACCCATATATTATACAGAAAAACGAATAACAGTTGAGCATATTATTAGAAACAAAATTTTCTTCTCTTCAAGGTCGTCTTCTTACGGAGTGTTTCTCCTTAAAAGAATCATTTACTTCAAAATTTATGAAAGAATTAAAAGTCACAAGTAACTCATATATTTACAAGCACAATTAAACATAACCTGTAGGTAATCAAAATCTATTTGACACTTATAACCTAAAATAACCTGAAACACACAATAGGTCACAAATTTTGTAGGAACTTTCCACGTAATCCAATTTCTCAAATGAGGAAACAACACTCACTAAATTTATAAAACACAAGTTATGATAAAACAAATAATGCACTTTATACGCGACGACACGATTGACATGACGCGACGCTTGTTTAAACACTCAGAAAAATGATATCAAAAATATCAAAAATATTTTATCAATATCAAAAATATTGATAAAATTAATTTGAAATTTGTAGAAAATGATAAAAATAATTTAAAATAGGAAAAATAGTCCAGAAATAACCAAAATAACAGAAATTTGAAGAAATAATTGAGAAATCACAAAAAATTTTAATTTTAAGGTAATAAGTGAAACTAGGTGTGAATTCTGTCCATTTCATGGACACTTCGCTTCCAAGGAAGCAAGATAATTTGCTTTCTCATAGAGGAAGCAAGAAATTTATTTATAATATAAAAAATAATAATTTAATTTTAAATTAATTATTATTGAAAAAAATTAAAAATCATGAATTATTACGTGGGTTTTATGTCAATTATATACTTTATATAGATCAATCGATTCGTTTTGAGACAAGGAATATGATTTTGTAATTCGTTTGGTTGAATTTGTAGCATGAAAAAATTTTTTTTTTTAAAAAAATTTCCAAAAACGAGATTTTTTGATGAAAAAACTGAAAAATCATTAATTATTACGTGAGTTTTTGGTGAATTATATACTTTATATAGGTCAATCGATTCGTTTTGAAACAAGGAATATGATTTTTTCATTCATTTGTCTGAATTTTTAGCATGAAAAATTTTTTTGCCGAAAAACGATATTTTCGATGAAAAAAGGTGCTCAAAAAAATTTGATTGGGTATTTCCAAAAATCCCTGTGTTCAAATTTAGATATTTGTGAGCTTCATATGTCATCCAAATTTTATTAAAATCCGTTAAAGCGTTCTCGAGATATCCTGGCGACAAAAAATTTACCACATACACACACACACATACACACACACACACACACACACACAAACACACATCCGGACATTTTCTCAGGAATAAAAAATTTGAACTTTTTAGATGAAACTGAGTCGATTTACACTATTTTTGGAAAATCGAAAATCTTAACGATCACAACGCTTCCTCTATGAGGAAGCAAAAGTAACAAAAATTTGAGCCAAATAATTGAAAGATGACAAAACTAATTAAAAATTAAGTAAAAAATAAAAAATTTGAAGAATACTTATTTTAGTCCAAAGAAAGAGTTTGGTCGAATGAAACAAATACATTTAAATAAAAATTTTGTTTCTGGAAACAAAAGGATTTGTTACAAGGAACCAAATGCTTATTTAATCTAATAAAACTTTTTTGTTGTATCAAATAAAATAAGTTAACTAAATGGTTTGTTTAATTTAACTGAAATTTTTTTTCTAAGTGTAAATGTCTTATGTCTTAAAATAAGATCTGTTTTTACAGTGTACCTATACATTTTTTTATTTATTTTTTATTAATTCTAATTTTTCAGTATATTCTTATCAAATTTTTTTAATTTTTGTATTTTTTACATTTTTCTGCGGTTTGTTAGATTAAGAAAAAAAACATTTTTCCATTTTCTTTCTATATTATTTATTTAATCTTCTTGCTGTTTCACAATTTTTTTAGTGTTTCTTTGAATTATAATTAATTCTTTAATTTTTGTCTTATTTTTTCTATTTCTTAGAAATATTTTTTCTTCTTTTAAACTATTTAGTTTTTATCTTATAATTACGAATTTTTAAAACCATTTATTCGATTTATTCTATATCTACATTTTTTTTATGTAGACAAATATGTCGAGATACTTAAAATTAGGTGTAAATTATGTCTATTCTTGCACATTTCGTTTCCACGTATAAGCAAAACAATTTGCTTGCTCATAGAAGAAGCAATAAATTAATGACGTAAAAATTAATTGGAGAAGTTATTAAAAAAAAGAATTTTAAATGCAAAAAATGAAGAAACATGAATTATTTTCGAATTTTTGATCAATTATAAACTTTATATAAGTCAATTAATTCGTTTTGAGACACGGAATATGATTTTTGTATTTATGAAGTTGTATTTTTAGCATGGAAAAAAACGATTTCTTTCGATGAAGAAAGGTGCTCAAAAAAATTTGATTAGGTATTTTCAAAAATCCTGGTGTCCAAATTTAGAAATTCATGAGCTTAATAACTCATCCAAATTCTGTTGAAATCCGTTGAAGCGTTCTCGAGATATCCTGGCGACAAAAAAGGCTATACATACATATCATACATGCACAAAACACTCACAGACATTTAGACATTTGCTTAAAAATGGAAATTTACGCTTATTAGATGAAATTGAGTTGATTTAGACTATATTTGTGGAAAATCGAAAATCTTAACTATCACAAAGCTTTCTCTATGGAAATGTAAAAAAGAATGAATCCATTAACATCCATGCTTAGGGAAAAATGGATATCAAAAAAAGTCATTACGGGAAACTGGACCGTGCTTGAAATGATGATTTTTGACATTAAGAAATGTTTAAAACTAAATTGTTTAAAAACATTGTTATAAACAAATATAAGAAGAAAACTAAAAATTATTAAAAATAAATAGTTTCATTCGATTGTACGCGAAAATATTGTTTATTTAGTATTAAGAACACATAAGGTAAAAAGATTGAAAACGTTACACATGCCTTCTTGAATAATTTTTCTCGTACAATCGATTAATGACATTGGTTTTTAATATTTTTTAATTTTGTTTCTATTTGTTTAAAACAATTTGTTTAAAAAAATTGTTTCTTTTAACAGTTTTTAATGTAAAAAATCATCATTTAATTCACAATCCTGTTTTCTGTACAGCTTTCTCTGGTATCCATATTTCCCTAAAAATGGGTTGAGATGGATTCAAGGTCATTATTGTTGTTTATTGATTATTTATAACAAATGGAGTGAAAAAATTTTAAATGTCTCCCATGTTCCTTTATTAATTTTTCACGTGCAATGAAAAAACACTATTTATTTTTAACCATTTTTTTTTATTTGTTTATAACAATTCGTTTAAACCAATTATTCTTTAAACAATTTTTAATGTCTAAAATTATCTTCTGATTACTTCCAGTATTGGTTTTTTGGAAATCCGCATTTCCCCAAATTATTTATGTCACTTAATTATTTATTAGTAAAAATATAAAAAGCTTGGTAACTACTGCCGTTAGAAAACTAGTGCGCATATATTTGTTCAATAAAACATTAGTGCGCATGTATTTTTAAGCTAAAAAAGTAGTGCGTATCTATTTATGCTCTAAAAAAGTAGTGTGCATCTATTTGTGCGCTAGAAAAGTGTTGCACACGTATTTGTGCACTAAAAAAGTAGTGCGCATCTATATGTGCACTAAAAAAGTAGTGCGCATTTATATGTGCACTAAAAAAGTTGTGCGCATCTTTATGTGCATTAAAAAAGTAGTGCGCATCTATATGTGCACTAAAAAAGTTGTGCGCATCTTTATGTGCATTAAAAAAGTAGTGCGCATCTATATGTGCACTAAAAAAGTAGTGCGCATCTATTTTTGCACTAAAAAAGTAGTGCGCATCTATATGTGCACTAAAAAAGTAGTGCGCATTTATATGTGCACTAAAAAAGTTGTGCGCATCTTTATGTGCATTAAAAAAGTAGTGCGCATCTATATGTGCACTAAAAAAGTAGTGCGCATCTATTTGTTAAATAAAACAATTGTGGATATCTATTTATTAATTAGAACACTAGGTCGCAAGTATTTATTCAATAAAACACTTGGAACCATTTAGGCATTATTAATTAGGAGGCATATTTTCAATTTCCCCATTCAAGGTTGCTTACAAACATTACTGCGAAAACAAGAAAAAGAAAGGCGCGGAGAGCCTTTGTCGTCGGACGACTTAGAATTTGTTGTGGTGGGGCGAAACGTCAAGGCGACGCGACGCTTGCTTTCATCTCGATCTGAAAATTTGACTAATTTCTAACGTGTTTGACACGTTACGATTCTTTGATACATATTTTGTCGTGGTCTGCCACGATACTATTGAATATGTGGATTGACTGTTGTGGATTGCCACGATGCGATTTTTCTGATCGTATTGTGTTGAAGCCTGCCACGATACGACTGAGCAAAGTCTATCGTGTTGTGCCTGGACACGATACATTTCAGCTTAGTCTATCGTGTTCAAGGATTGCCACAATACGATCCAGCTTGAGCTAGCGTGTTGTGGCTGGCTACGATACGATTCACTACCAGCCAAAGTGTTGTGACGCTGACACAACACAACACAACACGATGGGCTCGGGCGCATCCCTGATTTTAGGTTAAATGGGATTTTGGCTGAATGCTTTTTAGGTTGAATGGAATTTAGGCTGTATACATTTTAGGTTGAATGGGATTTAGACTGGGTGCATTTTAGGTTAAATTTGATTTGGGCTGAATGCTTTTTAGGTTGAATGGAATTTAGGCTGTATGCATTTTAGGTTGAATGGGATTTAGGCTGAATGCATTTTAGGTTAAATGTGTTTTAGGCTGAGTGCATTTTAGGTTAAGTGGGATTTAGGCTAAATGCTTTTTAGGTTGAATGGAATTTAGGCTGTATGCATTTTAGGTTGAATGGGATTTAGGCTGAATGCATTTTAGGTTGAATGGGATTTAGGCTGGGTGCATTTTAGGTTAAATGGGATTTTGGCTGAATGCTTTTTAGGTTGAATGGAATTTAGGCTGTATGCATTTTAGGTTGAATGGAATTTAGGCTGTATGCATTTTAGGTTGAATGGGATTTAGGCTGAATGCATTTTAGGTTGAATGGGATTTAGGCTGGGTGCATTTTAGGTTTAATGGGATTTTGGCTGAATGCTTTTTAGGTTGAATGGAATTTAGGCTGTATGCATTTTAGGTTGAATGGGATTTAGGCTGAATGCATTTTAGGTTAAATGTGTTTTAGGCTGAGTTCATTTTAGGTTAAGTGGGATTTAGGCTAAATGCTTTTTAGGTTGAATGGAATTTAGGCTGTATGCATTTTAGGTTGAATGGGATTTAGGCTGGGTGCATTTTAGGTTAAATGGGATTTTGGCTGAATGCTTTTTAGGTTGAATGGAATTTAGGCTGTATGCATTTTAGGTTGAATGGGATTTAGGCTGAATGCATTTTAGGTTAAATGTGTTTTAGGCTGAGTTCATTTTAGGTTAAGTGGGATTTAGGCTAAATGCTTTTTAGGTTGAATGGAATTTAGGCTGTATGCATTTTAGGTTGAATGGGATTTAGGCTGAATGCATTTTAGGTTAAATGTGTTTTAAGCTTAGTGCGTTTTAGGTTAAATGTGTTTTAGGCTAAGTGCATTTTAGGTTAAATGGGACTTAGGCTGAATGCTTTTTAGGTTGAATGGAATTTAGGCTGTATGCATTTTAGGTTGAATGGGATTTAGGCTGGGTGCATTTTAGGTTAAATGGGATTTTGGCTGAATGCTTTTTAGGTTGAATGGAATTTAGGCTGTATCCATTTAAGGTTAAGTGGGATTTAGGCTAAATGCTTTTTAGGTTGAATGGAATTTAGGCTGTATGCATTTTAGGTTGAATGGGATTTAGGCTGAATGCATTTTAGGTTAAATGTGTTTTAAGCTTAGTGCGTTTTAGGTTAAATGTGTTTTAGGGCTAAGTGCATTTTAGGTTAAATGGGACTTAGGCTGAATGCTTTTTAGGTTGAATGGAATTTAGGCTGTATGCATTTTAGGTTGAATGGGATTTAGGCTGGGTGCATTTTAGGTTAAATGGGATTTTGGCTGAATGCTTTTTAGGTTGAATGGAATTTAGGCTGTATACATTTTAGGTTGAATGGGATTTAGGCTGGGTGCATTTTAGGTTCAATGGGATTTGGGCTGAATGCTTTTTAGGTTGAATGGAATTTAGGCTGTATGCATTTTAGGTTGAATGGGATTTAGGCTGTATGCATTTCAGGTTGAATGGGGTTTAGGCTGGGTGCACTTTAGGTTAAATGTGATTTAGGCTGGGTGCATTTTAGGTTAAATTTGATTTGGGCTGAATGCTTTTTAGGTTGAATGGAATTTAGGCTGTATGCATTTTAGGTTGAATGGGATTTAGGCTGAATGCATTTTAGGTTAAATGTGTTTTAGGCTGAGTGCATTTTAGGTTAAGTGGGATTTAGGCTAAATGCTTTTTAGGTTGAATGGAATTTAGGCTGTATGCATTTTAGGTTGAATGGAATTTAGGCTGTATACATTTTAGGTTGAATGGGATTTAGGCTGGGTGCATTTTAGGTTAAATTTGATTTGGGCTGAATGCTTTTTAGGTTGAATGGAATTTAGGCTGTATGCATTTTAGGTTGAATGGGATTTAGGCTGAATGCATTTTAGGTTAAATGTGTTTTAGGCTGAGTGCATTTTAGGTTAAGTGGGATTTAGGCTAAATGCTTTTTAGGTTGAATGGAATTTAGGCTGTATGCATTTTAGGTTGAATGGGATTTAGGCTGAATGCATTTTAGGTTGAATGGGATTTAGGCTGGGTGCATTTTAGGTTAAATGGGATTTTGGCTGAATGCTTTTTAGGTTGAATGGAATTTAGGCTGTATGCATTTTAGGTTGAATGGGATTTAGGCTGGGTGCATTTTAGGTTAAATGTGTTTTAGGCTGAGTGCATTTTAGGTTAAGTGGGATTTAGGCTAAATGCTTTTTAGGTTGAATGGAATTTAGGCTTAGTGCGTTTTAGGTTAAATGTGTTTTAGGCTGTATGCATTTTAGGTTGAATGGGATTTAGGCTGGGTGCATTTTAGGTTAAATGGGATTTTGGCTGAATGCTTTTTAGGTTGAATGGAATTTAGGCTGTATGCATTTTAGGTTGAATGGGATTTAGGCTGGGTGCATTTTAGGTTAAATGGGATTTTGGCTGAATGCTTTTTAGGTTGAATGGAATTTAGGCTGTATGCATTTTAGGTTGAATGGGATTTAGGCTGAATGCATTTTAGGTTAAATGTGTTTTAGGCTGAGTTCATTTTAGGTTAAGTGGGATTTAGGCTAAATGCTTTTTAGGTTGAATGGAATTTAGGCTGTATGCATTTTAGGTTGAATGGGATTTAGGCTGAATGCATTTTAGGTTAAATGTGTTTTAAGCTTAGTGCGTTTTAGGTTAAATGTGTTTTAGGCTAAGTGCATTTTAGGTTAAATGGGACTTAGGCTGAATGCTTTTTAGGTTGAATGGAATTTAGGCTGTATGCATTTTAGGTTGAATGGGATTTAGGCTGGGTGCATTTAAGGTTAAATGGGATTTAGGCTTAGTGCGTTTTAGGTTAAATGTGTTTTAGGCTGTATGCATTTTAGGTTGAATGGGATTTAGGCTGGGTGCATTTTAGGTTAAATGGGATTTGGGCTGAATGCTTTTTAGGTTGAATGGAATTTAGGCTGTATACATTTTAGGTTGAATGGGATTTAGGCTGGGTGCATTTTAGGTTAAATGGGATTTGGGCTGAATGCTTTTTAGGTTGAATGGAATTTAGGCTCTATGCATTTTAGGTTGAATGGGATTTAGGCTGAATGCATTTTAGGTTAAATGTGTTTTAAGCTTAGTGCGTTTTAGGTTAAATGTGTTTTAGGGCTAAGTGCATTTTAGGTTAAATGGGACTTAGGCTGAATGCTTTTTAGGTTGAATGGAATTTAGGCTGTATGCATTTTACGTTGAATGGGATTTAGGCTGGGTGCATTTTAGGTTAAATGGGATTTTGGCTGAATGCTTTTTAGGTTGAATGGAATTTAGGCTGTATGCATTTTAGGTTGAATGGGGTTTAGGCTGGGTGCACTTTAGGTTAAATGTGATTCAGGCTTAGTGCGTTTTAGGTTAAATGTGTTTTAGGCTGTATGCATTTTAGGTTGAATGGGATTTAGGCTGGGTGCATTTTAGGTTAAATGGGATTTGGGCTGAATGCATTTTAGGTTGAATGGAATTTAGGCTGTATGCATTTTAGGTTGAATGGGATTTAGGCTGAATGCATTTTAGGTTAAATGTGTTTTAGGCTGAGTGCATTTTAGGTAAAATGGGATTTATGCTTAATGCATTTTAGGTTGAATGGAATTTAGGCTGTATGCATTTTAGTCTAAACGGGATTTATGTTAAATAGGTTTTAGGGAAAATCATGCGCCTCCTTTTAGAGTGGTTTTAATCTACTAATGATAGAAATGGTCATTTTTTGGCCATGGATGTTTTTCTGAGTAGTAACGGAAATGGTCCTAATTTTAGTGATGACTAAAATGGTAATTTCTTCAACTAGTGTCAAATTTTTTTTTTTTTTCAACTTTTTGGCAAGTGGCAATTTTCCTATCAGTGACTATAGTGGTCATGATTACACTGGTAATACACATGGTCATTTCTTAAACGAGTGTGGAAAATAATAGTTTCTCCTACTAAGGTCGAAAACTGTTATATTTTCCACTAGTGACGTAAATGGTAATTTGTTCACTAGGGTCAAAATAATTTTTTTATCCTGCAGGCATAAAATTTAAAAAAACACTTGATCGTATTAAAATAATAAAATTTAACTATTAGATATTTTAAAAAAACATAATGCCATTTAAGATTTTGAAAAAGAGGTGAAAATAAAATAGAGAGTTTTTCTGCAAAAATTTGATCAATGATAGTCATAAATTATGCATTTTTAAAAAATAATTATATTCTCAAATTTTAGAAAATAATTTTTTAATCTCTTTGTTTTTATTTAACAGAATGACCACAATCCAGACGTGACTTCAAAAAGTGGTTTCACGCCTCTACACATTGCTGCTCATTACGGAAATGATAGAATAGCATCTTTATTATATGACAGAGGGGCGGATGTAAATTTTGCTGCCAAGGTACATTTAAATCGTGATTTAAATCAAAGCGATTTAAATTAATTACAACCATGATTATAAATAATTGTTGTTCATTTTATTTTAGCACAATATTACTCCATTGCACGTGGCAGCGAAATGGGGTAAAGTGAAAATGGTGAACCTTCTCATAAGCAAAGGTGCAAACATCGAAGCAAAGACGAGAGATGGACTCACTCCACTTCATTGTGCTGCGAGATCAGGACATCATGAAGTAGTGGACATTCTCATAGAGAAAGGAGCACCAATTGGTTCTAAATCTAAGGTAAATCTTGCAATAAAGTCACTATTAAATTTATTTTTAACATAAAAAAGTTCTGGCGAAAATGTGCACACTGTTAAAAATTTCTACGTGAATTTTCTCTCACCTGTGAAGCAGTTTTTTTGATCACATGTAACAGAAAATTCTGTCACCGTTTACATAACGCGCATGCGCGTAGTTAATAACACGCATGCGTGGAGTGGTTGGATAGATAGAAGGCATATGGGAGGAAGAAAAACAAAAGTAGACGAGAAACTTGAAGCATAAGGAAAGGAAGAAAATAATTAGATTTGTAGAGAAAGCAGGATGGTAAATTTGTAATGGAAATATGAAGGGAGACGAACAGGAAGAGTATGCATTTAAAGATACAGGACAAACTGTAATATATTATGTAGTGACAGATGAGAACACGAGGAAGGCAATAAAAAAGTTTAAGGTGACTAGAGAAGTAGGATCAGAGCACTTTCCTTCAGTAGTCAAAATGAGAGGAAAGAAAGGGAGAAGAAGTGGAGGTAAAAAGAAAAAGAAATTAGGCAGAATGGGAGAGTGGGGAGAAGAAAGGCTTAATGTATTCAGAAAAAGTATGCAGACAGAAGAAGGAGAATCAATGGAAGGAAAGAGTATAAATGAATGGTTGAGAGAACTAAGGGAAAAGATAGATAGAGTTTTGTATAAAGTAGGAAAAGAGGAACAGGGAGTTAGAAGGTATAGCAAATGGTGGGATGAAGAGTGCTAGGAAAGTAGGCAAAGGATGAGGGAGAATATAAAAGAGTGAAAGAGAGGTAAGACGGAGATAAGGGAATATAATAGAAAGCATAAAAATCATGAGAAACTGTTAAAAAGGAGAAGAGAGGAGAAAAAGATTCATGAAAGAGGTAAAAAAGACAATAAAGGGAGGGAAGAGAATGAGAGATAATGAATAGGAGAAAAGGTAGGAAAGAGAGAAATAAAGATGAAGGATTGGACGAAGTATTTTAGTGAAATTTACGGAGCCGTCAGAGGTCATATTCGGATCCAGACGAGAGTTTTGGAGGGGGCGTTATATGAGATAGAAAGAGATAAGAATATAGTTCTATCTCTTTCTCTCTCATATGATAATCTAAGGCTTTTGGGAGGGGCGATCGCCCCCCGCTGGATCCGCGCCTGTCAGAGGTAGAGTAAAAAGAGAGAGCAGAAAAAAGATTAAGTGGCTGGAAGAGGAAGAGGAAGAGATACGAAGAGAGGAGGTGGAGGATGCGATAGATAGGCTGAAAAGGAATAAAGTTACAAGCTGGGATGAAGTTGAGAATAAGAGTTGATTGGTGGTGCTACTAGTTAAGAAAGGAGAAGGGAAGAGAATAGAACAGCATAGAGGGATAACACTAATGCTGGTGGGTTTTAAAGTGTATGCGAAGATCTTAAAAAAGAGGCTAGAGAAGAAAGTGGAAGAACTTGGGTTGTATTCCATACAACTAGGCAGGGTTCAGAAAGGGAATAGAGACAACGGACAATATATATATAATGTTTTAAACTATTTAATAGAAAGAAATCTGATAAAGAAGAAAGGGAACTTAATGGCATTATTCATAGATTTCTAAGCAGCATTTCCATAGGTAAACTGAGTCAGATTGTGGAAAGTTTGGAAAGAAAGAGGAATAGATGAAAGTTTAATAGAAAAGGTAAAGGAGGGATAGGAAGATACGAAAGTAAGAGTGAAGGTAGGCGAGAGACTCGGGGAGGAGTTCTGGTTAGGTAGAGGATTGTTATAAGGGTGTCAACTAAGTCCCTTTCTATTTAACTTATTGATGTCGGATCTACAGGAAAAGTTATGGAGAAGAGGTAAAAGAGGAGTGGCATTGGAAAAAGCAAAATATTTTCCTTATCATATGCAGAGGATGTGGTGTTGCTGGCAGAGGATGAGAATGGTATAAGGCTGATGATGAGTGAATGCGAGAAGTATGTAAGAGAAAATAATTTATGGGTGAATGTGGAAAAACAAAGATAATAAGATTTAGGAAGATTTAGGAAGAGAGTTAGTGAAATGCAAACAGAATGGAAATTAAATGGAAAGATGGTGGAGAGAGCGGGAAAGGTGATGGGTTAAGTATGAGGAATAAGAAAGAGAAGGTTTGGGAATGATTAAAAAAAATGAGTGTGGATGTTTGATATGCTAGTGTGGTCAGTTATGAGTAACGGAGTGGAAGTGTGGGGGATGATAAGGGAGGAATTAAGAAAAAAAAGAATAATGATCAAACAGAGAAAGAGGGCATGGATGGTGGAGCAGAGAGGTTAAAACAAGGATAGAGAAGTAAAATCGCGCAACTATGTCTGAAACATATTGAGGGTTGAGCAAAGAGGAGTGACACAGGTATGTCGAAATGGGAAAAGGAAAAAAGAGAGGCGCGGAAAAAAGGACGAAAAGGTGGATATGGAGTATAGGAGATATGGGTGGGAGGACATAGAAGTGGTATTATGAAGGAAGGATAAAGTAGAGAGGAGGGAAAAAATACAGGAGTTGACGTATAACAGGAGGTATAAAATTGTGAACCGTTAAAGAGTACCAAAATATTGATAGAGAATGAAAAAGGAATGCAAGTGGAATAGAGTGTTGAGATTCAGAATAGAAAAATTAAAAAAAATTAGCTTACAGAAACCTTCCTAATAATACTTTCAGTATGTTATTCTTATTATTATTATTATTCTAAGAGAAAGTTTACCGACAAATTTTGCTTTTACTAGTGACGTCATATTCAATCACATGCCCTTAATTATGTTTGCTTTTAAAAATGTTTTGATACCTAAAACACCAATTTTGAAATAATTGAATCTAAATTGCCTAAAGAAAGTTCTTTTTAAATGCAGATCTTATCGTTCTTTATCAAGTTTTATGCGACGATTAATTTCTAAATTTAATGCTATGTTTTTGCAAATGAAATCAGTTCAAAGTTGTTTGATTTGTAGCGCTAATTGTCGATTTTATCTTGATTTTTAGAACGGCCTCGCTCCTCTGCACATGGCTTCTCAAGGAGATCATGTGGATGCAGCCAGGATTTTACTCTATCATCGAGCACCTGTCGACGAAGTTACAGTGGATTATTTAACGGCTTTACACGTAGCTTCTCATTGTGGTCACGTCCGCGTAGCAAAGCTTCTTCTTGACAGAAATGCGGATCCTAATGCCAGAGCACTTAATGGCTTCACACCTCTTCACATTGCTTGCAAAAAAAATCGGCTCAAAATTGTCGAATTACTTATCAAACACAAAGCCAGCATCGAAGCTACGACTGAGGTTAGTATTTTTTTAGATAAGTAATTATAGCTCCTCTGTTTGGGGCGCCTAAGTTCTAAAATTTGGGTCGCGCCACCATTTTCTCCAAAACTCAATTAACAGAATGTGCATTAGACCGAAATTCATTTGTCCGAAACTCCATTTGTCACAATAATTAACTACCTGATTTTTCGTTCATCAGATTATTTATTTTATCGAATATGCATTTGTCAGAACATTTAACTTTCCGAGTATTAAATCGCCAAAATATGCATTTGCCCGACAGAAGTAGAATTTCTAAAAGAATTTTATGATTGAGTGGCAATTGTCCGAAAATATTACCAGCCAATCAGAAAGCTATTTTAGAAATTGCAAATGCACATTCTGTCAGTTTAATATTCGGGAAGTTAAATGTTTTGATAAATGAACTTTCGGTGTAGTTAAATATATTCAGACAGCCGATAAATACAATCCTGTCGGATTAGACAAAGTTAAACTCGGACAAGGTTGACCGCGTTTGTCTTTTTATTGATAAATTTATTTCGAAAAATATAAAAAAATGTAGAAACTGATCTCAGAATTAAACTATTAAAATTTAACACGATATGCTAAAAATAATAATGTTAGATTTTCAAGGAAATTACTGCTATTATTTTTTTTACGTAAGAGACAGTGCATAAAAATATTTATTAGAATTTTATTAGTTAATTCGTAAATCAGTTTTTACATTTTTATTTTATTTTTGGCAAATAGGGTATCGGTTTTAAAAATTCGGACAAATTTTAAAATTGACAAATACATATTTGAGAAGTTAAATAATTTGTCAGATGGAGTTTCGGTTATATAAAAATCCGGCCAAATGTTAATCTGATAAGTACAATTTTTGACAAATGTACATTCGGGAAAGTCAATATTAGTAAAGTGAACAATTTTTGCCAATTTTCAGATTGTTTTACAAATTTCCGGGTTTTTCATGCCGAATTTAAATTTAATTCAAACAAATAGTAATTCTGATTTTTAAAAATTCTTATTACTTAAAATTTTGTTAAATGAAAATTCGTCTAGATTCGAATTCTTTTAAATGTCGGTTAAAGTGAAATTCTATAAAACGAAAATTGGGTAAAATATTAATGTGGCGGCATAAAAGTTTGAACTTATTTAAATACGATTAAAAACAAATACCCATTCTGAATATAACGAATTTTAGAACTAAATAATGCGCCCCTTATTTTTATTATACATTTATTAAACCCTGATCCATTTAAAAGATAATTTGAAAAATTAAATTTGAATCAATTCTGTTTCTTTTTAGTCTGGACTGACGCCGTTACATGTTGCCAGTTTCATGGGTAGTATGAGCATCGTTATTTATTTACTTCAGCACGAAGCTTGTCCTGACGTTCGAACGGTTCGGGGAGAAACACCTCTTCACCTTGCAGCCAGAGCAAATCAGACTGACATCATTAGAATACTTTTAAGGAATTTAGCCCAAGTTGACGCCAGAGCGAGGGTCAGTTTATTAAAATACTATTAATGTTCTTGGTGTGTTTTAAAAAATAATTTTCTATATAATTTAAAAAATGTATCATTATTATTGCACAATTTTTTTCTTAGATTTTGCAAGAGCAGGGTGTCTACCGAAACATGATTTTCAAATTCCCGGCAAATTCCCGGTTTTCCCGGATCTAAAATCACATTTTTCCCAGATTTCTTTTATGTATATGATTAATAGCTATAATATTAAAATAGTGAAAAAAATTAAGTGCGTAACATATAAGTTTTTAAAGTAAAATTGATCTTTGAAGAAAATAATTCCAAAATGGCAAAAATAATAGAAATTTGAAGAAACAAAATGAAAGATGACAAAACTAATTAAAAATTAAGTAAATAATTAAAAATTTGAAGAAAAGACTTAGAAAATGACAAAAATAATTGAAAAATGGAAAACAAAATAAAAATTTGATGTCAATACATAATTAAAAAATTGGAAAAAAATTGACCATGAAAGAAAATAATTAAATAATTAAAACATCATAAAATTGGTAGAAATTTAAAAAAAATACTAGAAAAATGATAAAAATAATTAAAATAAAAAAAAATTGAGAATTGACAAAAATAATTGAAAATTACAAAAATAATCTAAAAATGGAACAAATAGTCGAGAAATGACAAAAATAATTGAACCTTGAAACAAAAATGAAAGATGATAAAACTAATTTAAAATTATGTAAAAAATTTATGATTTGAAAAAAAGACGTAAAAAATGACATAAATAATTGAAAAATGGACAAACAAAATAAAAATTAGAAATCAATAATTGAAAAATTGAAGATAAAAATTGACGTTTAAACAAAATAATTAAATAATGACAAAATAATTGCAAAATCACAAAAAATTTGAAATTTGAAGAAAATACTTGAAAAATGATAAAAATAATTAAAATTAAAAATAAAAAGCAATTGAGAAAAATAATCGAAAAATAAAAAAATTGAATGTAAATAAAAGTAAAAAATTAAAGAATCCATGACAATAATTTAAAGATATAAGAACATAAGTTAAATTTGGGAAAAGTAATAAAAAAATGTCGGAAATATTGATAATACTTGAGAAATGACTAAATTATTTGAAAATTTTAAAAGCAATTAAAAAACGAGAAAAATCATTATAATAGGAAAAAATAATCGAGAAATAACAAAAAGAACAGAAATTTGAAGAAAATAATTGAGAAATCACAAAAAATTTAAATTTGAAGGTAATATGTGAAAAATAACAAACATAATTAAAATTTTGAGACAAATAATTGAAAAGTGACAAAACTAATTAAAAATTAAGTAAAAAATAAAAAATTTCAAGAAAACACTTGAAAAATGATAAAAATAATTAAAACTTGAAAAGAAATTGAGAATTGACAAAAATAAATGAAAATTGAAGTAAGAAGTTAGAAATTACTAATTTAAATGAACATTTTTAAAAAACAATTAAAAAATGACTAAAATAATTGAAAATAGGAAAAAATAGTCGACAAATGACAAAAATAATTGAAAATTGAAGAAAGTAAATTGAGAAATTACAAGAAATTAAAATTTTAAGATAATACATGAAAAATAAGAAAGATGATAAAAATTTGAGATAAATAATTGAATAATGACATGAAGGATTGATAACAGGTGTAAATAATTAAAAGAATGTAAAATTGAAAAAAAAATTGAAATTTGAAAAAAAAGTAATTGTCAATTGGTGTAAAGTATTTAAAAATTATTGATACATAATAATAAAATTATTAAAGAAAATTGCTGAAATTTGAAGAAGAAAATTGAAAACTGTGTATTATATTGAGAAATTGATGAGCATAAAAAAAAAGATTGAAAATAATTATTGAAATTTGATAAAAATAATTTTTAAATTTTAAAACTAATAGAAATATGCAGAAAATAATTAAAAAATGATAAAAATAATTTAAATTTGATGGAAAAATTGAAAGACGACGAAAGTAATTGACAATACTGGTTTAAAAATTAAAAATTTGTAGACATTAATTAAAAAATTGAAAAAGTAATTAAAGTTAGAAGAAACTAATTATACAATGTCAAAATTTATTGAAATTTGTAGAACATAATAATAATAAATAATTATTATTTTACTAAGAAAGTGAGAAAAGTAATTTTTTTTTAAAGTCATGAATTACCACCGAGTAACAATAAGTTTGAAGTGAATTTGAGCAATTTTGCAAAATATGTCTGCCAAATTGGATCCGCCATTTTGAATTTTGAAAAATTGGTAAATCTGATATCGTTTGCACAATCAGAAACTTCGAAAACGAGTAATAAGTTTCAAGAGAATTTGAAGAATTATGAAAACGAATTAGCTGAAATTTTTAGAAATTCCCGGATATAATTTTTTTTCCCTGCAAATTCACGGTTTTCCCGGAATTCCCGGTGAGTAGACACCCTGAAGAGGTCGAACATGACTTGAAAAAATGCAAAAAATCTAAATATTACAATTACTGAGAGAGAATTTTTGAAAAAAAGCTTTTTAAAATACTGGTGTATTCAATTTATGTTATTTTGTCAGATCGGTAAAATGACATTCAATTTTTTCAATACTTTTATTCTTACTTTAGTTTCAGGCAAAATGTAAGAAAAAAAATTGTGCAACAGTCTTGATCAATTTTATAAATTCTACAGAAAATTATATTTTATATAATTATAAAGCACCCCCTCACCGAAAAGTAAGGTTAAGTTTCACATATTTTGTTTCAATTTTAAAGTATCTTGAAAATTATTCTAAATAGGTAATTTAAACTACTAATTTAGTTTTTATTCACATTAATTGAAAAACAAAATTTTTTTTATAGGAAGAACAAACGCCACTTCACATTGCTTCGAGGCTAGGAAATGTTGATATTGTAATGTTGTTGCGACAGCATGGAGCTGATGTGGATGCCACAACGAAAGATCTCTACACGCCTTTGCATATTGCAGCCAAAGAGGGACAAGAAGAGGTAAATTGGAAATAATCAAGCACGATTTTTTACAAGGATTAAGAATAAATAGTAGGATTTAACCGAGAAAAGAATATTGACTTTATTAAGAGAAAGATAGATTCCGGTAAAAAAAATTATGTGTGTTCATTTCCCTGACTAGAGATGGAAATGCTAATTTTCCTTATTATTCCTTCTGAATATAGAAGTGGACAATTTTCCAACTAGTGACGTAAATAGACATTTTTGTATCGGTAATTGCTATTTCCTTCACTAGTGATGAAAGTGGTAACTTTACCCATTAGTATCGGGTATGAAAAGTTTGCCACTAGTGACGAAAATGTAAAGTTGCGCGAATCCGTAATTTTAAGTTTCTAATTAAATCAAATCGAATCAAATTAGCAAGGATTTATTCGATTTTAATTATTTGCATTTCTCTAATTTATTCTCTAAGTTGTTATTTTTCAACTAGTGATGATAATTTTAGTCTTTCCCACTGAAGATGGATGTGGTCATTTTTCTCACTAGTGACGAAAATGTTTATTGCTTTAAACTTCTATAACTTACGGTATTTATTAGTCAGAGAAAATCAGGAAATATTAACGAATTTAAAATAATACAAAATACATGTTATTTTTTCAGTGAAAAATTACGGAATTTTTGTTTAAATGGCAGAAAAATTTACAAAATCTTCGAAAATTTAGAATAATTTGGAAATTAATTTAAAAAAAAATGTTTATAAATTTACAAAATAATAAGAGAAGTTAATTGTTTTTATTTTTAAAAATCTTTTCTTTCTTGTTATTTGACTTTCTGTTCAATTTTCATTTGAAATTTTTTTTTCATTTTTTCAGGTTGCAGCTGTTTTGCTAGAAAATAGAGCTTCACTAACAGCCACAACTAAGAAAGGATTCACGCCTCTTCATCTCGCAGCTAAGTATGGAAACATGGCTGTTGCCCGACTTTTGTTGCAGAAAGATGCACCTGTCGATGCTCAAGGAAAGGTTTGTTGAGTCTTGGTGGCTTGCAATTAAAATTGTTTTGTAAATAAAAGATTTTATGTTCAACTCACATTGAAAGCTCTCAAAATAGACCTGTTTGCTTTGAATTTTCAGCTTTCAATACATTTTTCTTTAAATAAAAATATTTTTCTCCAAGAGAGTGCAATTTTAGAAACTGAGGTAAATTTAGAGTATTTTCTAAATAATGACACTTTCCAATAAGTTGAAAATCTTTTTTAAAACGAGTATAATTAAAAAGTATATTGTATAATCCGGTAAAAAGTGGTTTTATGAAAATTAAGTTGCTGCTCCGAACGCAGCGAGAGTAGAAAGTACAAACATTGAAAATTACTCGAAAAAGTAGTTTAAACTACTTATTAATAATTTTTTTATTCCTTTTTGTTAAATATTTTAACCAATAGTAGTCTTTTGTACGCGTGGAATGAAATTAGAACAAGTTTTACTAATCAAATTACATTTTTAATATGTAACTGAATTTAATATTCAAATTAATAGATGCCTAGAGAATAAAAACAAACTTTACAGACGATCTTGCTTCCGGAACATTTCCAAATCATCCCCTAAATTCACGAAAATTCCAATTTTCACCACAAAAAAAAGTCCAAAAATCAAACTAAAGTCCAAATTAAATTTTTTATCGATTTAATTTAAAGCAATAGATGCCCAAATATTATCAAAATACTTTAGGACCGATATTGATCCCAGAATATCCTCAAATAAAAACATAAATTTACGAAAAGTCCAATTTTCATTGCAAAAAATTCCAAAAATCTAACTGAAGTCAAAGCCTATATTTTTATTACTTTAACTTGAAGCAATAACCATAAAATATCAATAAACTTAGGAACGATATCGCTCCCGGAACATCTCTAAATTAAACAATAAATGTATGAAAATTCCAATTTTCAGTAGAAAATATTTTAAAAACCAAACTAAAATTCAGGGTAAATTTTTGATCGCATTAACATAAAGCATGCCTTGAGAATAAAAACAATCTTTAAAGAGCTACTTTTCTCATTTTCTAAATTATTTAATAATTTGTTGTTTAACAAAGTTGACAAAGAATGTTTTTCAATAAATAATTATAGATTTCTTTATCCCTAAAACTTAATTATTGTACATAAAATGTACTTATATTTTAAGTTAAGAACTCATAAAGAAAAAACATCAGGTTATTAAAACATTTAATTGTTATAAATATTTTTTATTAACAAATAACAACATTCATTTATAAAGTTGTAAGTAGCCTTTTTTAAACAAAAATGGAACTACCAAAACATGTAATATTAAGAAAACTCTTAACAATGATAGATAATGAATAATTAATTGTTTATAACAATTATTTGTTTAAACAAATTGTATTGTAATTCATAAATATTTATTAAATTGAGCTGCAGAGTTAAACTTTTTCTCAATTTTGCAACTCATCAAGCCGAATATAACCAGTTACTAACAACAAACTAACAACAACATTTTAACAATTGTTTAAACAAATTATTGTTTATTTACAACTATTTATCAAATTGAGCTACAGTTGCAATTTTTTCTCAATTTTTCAACATATCATGCCGAATATAACGAGTTACTAACCAGAAAAAAAAAAATAATTTTATCAATTGTTTAAACAAATTATTATTGTTTATTTACAACTGTTTATCAAATTGAGCTACAGAGTTTTTTGCATTTTCGCAACTCATAAATCTGGAAATAACCATTTACTAATAATAAACTAAAAATTTTAAAAATGTACCAATTGTTTAAACAAATTATTATTGTTTATTTACAACTATTTATCAATTTGAGCTACAGAGTTGCAACTTTTTCTCAACTTTTCAAATCCTTATGCCGAATATAACTAGTTAATAACAAGAAAAAAACAATAATAATTTTACTAATTGTTTAAACAAATTAGTATTGTTTATTTACAACTGTTTATTAAATTGAAATACAAAGTTGCAACTGTTTTGCAATTTTGTAACTCCTAAATTCGGCTATAACCAATTACTAACAACAAACTATAAATAACAATTTTACCAATTGTTTAAGAAATTTATGATTGTTTATTTACAACCATTTATCAAATTAAGCTCATTAAACAATTAAATATTGATTATCTATAACAATCAGTTTGAAAAATTGAGTATTTGAGAAAAAATATCAACTCTGTAGCCAAATTTAATAAACAGTTGTAAAGAAACAATAATAATTTGTTTAAACAATTGGTAAAATTTTTATTGTTTCTTCTTGTTTTAACTAGTTATATTCAGCTTGATTAGTTGAAAAATTGAGAAAAAGTTGCAACTCTGTAGTTCAATTTGATAAATAGTTGTAAATAAGCAATAATAATTTGTTTAAACAATTGGTAAATTTTAAAAATTTTCAGTTTGTTATTAGTAATTGGTTATTTCCAGGTTTATGAGTTGCAAAATTGCAAAAAACTCTGTAGCTCAATTTGATAAACAGATGTAAATAAACAATAATAATTTGTTTAAACAATTGTTAAAATTATTTTTTTTCTTGTTTTAACTAATTATATGTATTCGGCTTGATGAGTTGAAAAATTGAGAAAAAGTTGCAACTCTGTAGTTCAATTTGATAAATAGTTATAAATAAACAATAATAATTTGTTTAAACAATTGGTAAAATTGTTATTTTTAGTTTGTTATTAGTAATTGGTTATAGCCGGCTTTATGGGTTGCAAAATGGCAAAAAAGTTGTAACTCTGTTGCTCAATTTAATAAACAATAATAATTTGTTTATCACTTTTAAGAGTTATCTTAATGTTACATGTTTTGGCATTTCAATTTTTGTTTAAAAAAAGCTGCTTACAATTTAGTAAATGAATGTTGTTTATTTATTAATAATAATTGTTTGTAACAATTAAATGTTACATTAACTTAATTTTCTATCTTTTATGAGTTCTTAACTTGAAATAACATTTTAAGTACAATAATTAAGTTATAGGGATAAAGAGATCTATAATTATTATTTATTGAAAAAAATTCTTTGGCAACTTTGTTGAACAACAAATTATTAAATAATTTAGAAAACGAAATAAGTAGTTCTAGGGATCTCTTAAGAATTTATTTAGCTGTAAAATAAAAAAAAAATATGTTAAAATCAGTTATGAATTACAGGCTGAAGACCTTTTTGAAACTTATTTTCTGGATTTGCACCACCTAAATAAATTCTGTGGGACAGTTTGGGGATGTTTTAAATGCGAGATTGTCTTTAAAGTTTGTTTTTATTCCCAATGCATTTATTGCTTTAAGTTAAAGCGATAAAAATTAGATTAGTTTTTGGAATTTGTTTTTACTGAAAATTCGATTTTCGAAAATTTAGGGGATGATTTAGGAATGTTCCGGGGCTATATCCGTCCTAAAATTTTTTGATATTCTTCGGGAATTTATTGCTCTAAGTTAAAGCGATAAAAAATGTGGTCTGGATTTTATTTTAAATTTAGTAATTTTTTTAACTGAAAATTGGAATGATCTGAAGATATTCCACGATTGAGATCGTCTTTAACCCTCAACTGCTAGACTGGGTCTGACAGACCCAGTTTTTTAGAGCCTCTTTTTTCACTATTTTTAATCTACAGTCCGCTGTAGGAGAGAGCGGAAAAAGTCTACCGGGTCTGTCAGACCCAATCTAGCAGTTGAGGGTTAAAGCTTATTTATATCCTCTGGGTATTTATTGGTTTAGAAATATGCCATCAAAACAAAAGGTTTTTTTTCGTTCATTTGTTGAAACAACTTTATTAACTTCAATTGTGTCATTTTTAAAGCATGAGGTAGAAAAAAAATTTTATTTAAAAAGTGCAAGTTTAAAAAAAATATTTTTATTTTTCTGTTTATTACAATAAATATCTAGAAAGCAGAGTGTCATTTTTAGAAAACTCTGATCTACGCCAGGGATAACAATTTTTTTTTTTTTTAAAAAGCGCTGAATTGTGAATTGACCCACTTAAAAAATTGTTGTATTGCATGAATAAATGTCGCAGAATGGAGTAACGCCTTTACATGTAGCATCGCATTACGATCATCAAAATGTGGCACTACTCTTACTCGACAAGGGTGCCTCGCCTCATGCCATGGCCAAAAATGGCCACACGCCACTTCATATTGCCGCTCGCAAGAATCAGGTACGATTTAAATCAGGAATGCCGATTAATTATTTATTTATCTTTCAATCAACTTGATTGCAAAATCAGTTTTCGAGTGACTCGCATTTTAATGATCCTCATCTGTACTTGTTGTAAAAGTACTAGACATTTTCTAACGATGAGAAAAGAATAACCAAACATTACAATTTTCTAATCAAGTTTGTTTACGAATTTCTCGTTGATTTAATAACAAATTTCTAATTTAAATTATTAACTTCTAGTTTAAATAGTCAATTTTAATTGTGTTTATTAATTAAATTTTAATTGTATTTCACAGATGGACATAGCGACGACTTTATTGGAATACGGGGCAAAAGCAAATGCCGAATCAAAGGCTGGATTTACTCCTCTTCATTTGAGCGCTCAAGAAGGTCACACGGATATGTCCACATTACTCATTGAGCACAAAGCTGACACTAATCACAAAGCAAAAGTATTTAAATTTTATTTATTTTTATTCAAGTGTATGCCGTTGGGAAATATTAGTGCATTTATGAAAAATTTCTTCTTAAAATCAAATTTTACTTTTTTAGAATGGACTCACGCCGCTTCACTTGTGCGCACAAGAAGATAAAGTCAATGTTGCTTCGATTCTTGTCAAAAATGGGGCTCAGGTCGACGCCAAAACTAAGGTTAGAGTCTACTTATTTTTTGAAAAAGAATTATCCATTTCTTTGGTCGAAACGATTTTTTGATCATTGGGTTTGTTTCTCGGTCATTGGATATTTTTCCCGGTCATTAAACATATTTTCCTGACCATTTAACATCTTTTCCAATCATTGAACGTTTTTCTTGAACATTAAACATTTTTCCTGCTCGTAAAATATAGTTGTAAATAAAGGCTTCATTACTCTAAAAATTTCGTATTTCTACCCTGGAAAACCTGAAAATAACAGGGAAGTTCTTTTCAATTTATGGAATTTTTTGCTCAACATACTTTTGGAAACTATCAGCAACTTAATTTTAATGTTTGCAAAATGATTCAACGACGTTTCATTTTAATTAAAATAGATTACCTAAAATTTTGTATATTTTTTACGTTTCTTCTTCTTCTTCTTTTATTAAATCTTAAATTTTTTATAATAATGTCAACTCATGTAACCCCAAACGCCGTAAATTAATCCAAATTTGAAAAATCAAAAATTCTAATTTATTTTATATATTTTCTCTGATTTGAGTTTAAATTTTAAGGCGCAAGATTAAGTTGTAAAATTAATTGTTTTAACCAACTATTTATTTAAAAGAATTCAAATGTAACCGAATTATAATTTAATTCCGTTTTGTAATTTAACACGTTTTTAAGTGAATCGAAAATTTAAAAGTTTAAAGATTGTAGAGAAAGATTGTAGAGCGAATTTTGAAATTAATTAATCAGAAATTATCAAGAAAGTTGTTAGCTAATTTTAAAAATTCGCACAAAAATTTTTATAATGTTTGTTCTTCCAATTTGCATTTTCAGACAAATAAATTATTTCGTTTTCTGAATTCTATTAAAAATTCGTACAAGTACAAATTCGAACAAATGAAAATTCAATCAAATAGATATTCTGGCATTTAAAATTTTTACTCAATTTAATTCTGTTAAATGAGAACTCTCCTAAATAAAAATTCTGTTAAATTAGAATTCTTCTTATCACAGGTTAAAAATAAATTCTGTAAAATGAAAATTCTATTCAATATGATTTCGGTAACCTGAAAATTCTGTTGAGTTAAAATTCTGATTTATTTCAATTCGAAAAATTAGAAGTTCGGCAAAAAGGAAATTAAATCTAACGAAATGCTATAAAATAAAAATTATAAGTAATAAATTTTAGAACTTAGTCAGGAACTTAAGAAAAGCCCAAACTTATTTTGCTAATTCACGTTTTATTATATATTTTCATTATCTTTTTAAAGATTTTTATTTGTGAATGAGAGCTTCTTTTTTTAATTATTATTTCATTAATTTAAATCATTTACCTATTTAGATTTTATCTCATTTTTCAATTTAAAAAAAAAATTCATTACAAATTAATCCACTCTTTCATAAAATTTCTTGATTTTTTAAACAATTTTATTTGGGTTTAGATTGTTAGAAGATGTTTAGATTGAGAAATTAATTTTTACGGAAATCTGTCTAATATGAATATCAAGATTTTATCATTCTTCTAAAGTTTTTCTATATTTCTTTTATTTCCTTTTATTTTTATTCCTTTTGTTTCCTTAACTTTTTTTTACTTATCTTTTCTCAATTTTATATCCTAGTTTTTTTGTTGTTCAAAAACTTTTTAATGTATACTTTTTCCCTTTTTTGAATATGTTTCTTAAAAATTCTGGAGTTTTAGTTAATTTTCAGTTAATTTAAAAAAATGTTAATATCACAATGTTAAAATTATAATCATCAAATGTTGATATATCACAATGTTAAAATTATGATACATCCTTTTGTTTATTTTTGAATTGCTTTTATTTTTTATACTTTTCGTCATTTTGTAATCTTTCTTTCAATTATCAAATACCTATTTTCTCAATATTTAAATTTAATTCTTTAATATTCAATTTATTTTTTTTTAATTTTCAATCTTTTTCTTATCAATTCCTAATTACTTTCTTTAATTTTTAATTATTTCATTCAATATTCAATAATTCTCTCCTAATTATCAATTATTTTCTTCAAATTTCATTTCTAAAATTTCCAGTTAATTTCTTCATTTTTGATTTCTTTCCTACAATTTTTTCTTTAATTATCTACAGTTTTCAATTGATAATTTATTATTATCCCTCAATTTTATAGTTGTTCTTTAATCTTTAAAATTATTTCTTTCTGACGCCCATTAATCCCGCCATTTATCGAATTTTTTATTAATTGACAATTATTTTCCATAATATTTCATTATTTTCATCATTTTGTAATTTTTAGAATTATCAATTATTATCATACAGCTTCAATTTAATTCTTTAATTTTCACTGTATTTACACAATTTTAATTATTTTCTTCAATTTTTAATTATTTCCTTTTTTCAATTATTTTCAACGATTATCAATTAATTCTACAATATTTAATAATTTTGGGATGTTTTCAATTATTTTTTTCACTCATAAAAATTGACTTACAATTTCAATTCAATTGTTCAATTCTACAACTATTTTCTTCAATTCTCAATTTTTTTTAAAAATTAAGTAATTACATTTTTCAGTTTTCAACTTTTTCTTCCACATTCAATAATTCTCGGCTTTTTCTATCATAAAAATTGTTTCAAAATTTTCTTTAATTTTCTTCTTTCTTTAATTTTCTACAAATATTTTCTTCAATTTCTCATTATTTTCTTCAAATTTCAATTCCAGTTTTAAATTTTCAATTATTTTCTTTAATAATAGAAAGTTCTCGACTTACATCAATTATTTATCTCTACATCAATAAATTTCTTTAAATTTAGATACAGTTGTTAAATTATATTCTACTAATTTTAATTCCATTTTTCAAATTTAAATTATTTACTTCAATTTTCAATTTTTTTTCAATTTTCAATCAATTCTTCAATATTTAATAATTCTCTGATTCTTAAATTTTTTTAACTATCATGATTGTTTTAAATTATCAATTCAATTGTTCAATTCTAAAACTATTTTTTTAAATTTTTAATTATTTTTTTTAAATTTTCAATTCAATTCTTCAGTTTTTAATTATTTTCTTCTGTATTTAATAGTCATGTGCTTTTTTAAATTACTTTTTAAAATTTTGTATTATATTTTTAAATTTTCAATTACATTTTTCATTATCAATTTATTTCATCAATTTTATTTTTTTCCTTTTTCAATTCAGTGGTTCAATTTACAATTATTCCTATAATTTTCCTAATTTTTCAATTCTTTAGTATAAATTTAATGTTAAAGAATTAATGTTTTAAATTATTTTTTCATATTGTTTATTATTCCAGCCATTTTTTGAATTTTGTTTTCAATTGTCAATTATTTTCGTCATTTTTCAGATATTTTCTTCCATTTTGCAATTGTTCTCGTTATTTTTCAATTATTTCCTACAATTTTTTCAATTTTCATTTACTCTCTTAAAATTTTAGAATTATTCTTTAATTATTTTCTCTCTTGTCGATTATTCTTGACAGTTTGCGATTTTTTTTTTCAATTGTCAATTATTTTCGTTATTTTAAAATGTTTTTTCAATTATTTTTTTTAAATTTTTAATTATTTTCTTCAATTTTTAATTATGTACATTAATATTTTTAAAATCTCGTATCTGGTGAATTTTTTTCGATTATTAATAAGTTTCTTTAATTTTAAATTCAATTGTTTAAATATTTTCTGCAATTCTTAGTTTTTTTTTCAAATTTCAATTCCATTTTTCAGTTTGCAATAATTCTCTGTCATATTCAATTATTCTCGATTTTTTTGGTTAAATTTTTCAATCTTTGAGTTTATTCTTTAAATTTCAATCCCATTCTTCAATTTTTAATTATTTTCTTAAATTGTTCATTGTTTTCTTTAATTTTCAATTATTTTCTTCAATTTTAGTTTTTTTTCCTACTTTCAATCCAGTTATTCAATTTTTGAAATTTAATTTCATTTTTGAATTGTTCAATTCTTGAAATTTAATTTTTATTGTTTTGTTTAAAATTTTGTTTCAATTGCTTATTATTTTCGCCTTTGTTTTTGTAATTTTTTTCCAATTATTAATTATTTTTTCAAATTTTCATTTTTTTATTACTTTCTTATATTTTTAATTATTTTCTTCAATTTCAATTATTTTCTTTGATTTTCAATCCAGTCTTTCAATTTTCAATTATTTTCAACAGTTATTCCAATTATTTTCTTAATTTTTAATTTATTTTGTTTGATTTTAATATTTATTGTTTAATTGTTTAATTTATTTTTTTCAATTATTGTGTAATTTTCTAGCCATTTTTCGAATTTTGTTTACAAATTGTCAATTTTCTTTTATTTTTCAAATTGATCCAGGCAATGAGGCAGGAAATACGTACAGTTGTGTTTGGGAATTTTTGACATGAATCCTAAAAGTAGAAAAAAGTAGCATTTAAGTATATTTGATAGTATATAAGGAAGAAAATTACCTTATAGCTAATTAGTTACTGCCGTTAATGGAGGTTAACGACTTATCAGTAACAACTCATACGCTACGAATGACAAGAATTTCAAATTTCAGTTACCAACCTGCAGTTGTAGGTATAGGTATATCTTAATAATCTCTTGGTTTTTAAAAAGTAATATCTCTTGGTAGAAAAAAATGGCGGTATAGTTTATTATTAATTTTACAATTCAAAATATATGCTGAATTTGCAAAATATAAGTGAACGTAATTCTAAACAAATTGCAAAGTTTGAGTGTTCACTATTTAAGAAATAGGGTAATGTCACCTTGAGTGGACCACCACCATGAGTGGACCACCTAAAAGATTTAGGCGGTTTTAACTTCAAATTTTGAAATTATCAATCTGAAAATGTCTTTTTTTGATCATTTTTCCCGAAATTGTAAATCAAAATAAAATTTATAATGAATTTTCTTTCCGTGCAGAGAGTGTAAACTTAAATCGTTTCGTTAAATTTGAAGACAGTGTCAGTAGTATATTTTTTTCTTCAATTAAAAAACAAAAAGACAGTAGTTGTATTCATAATGGTCCTGGCTGTTAATTAAATTACTGAAGAATGCATAACAGAGATTCTAATTGTCCTCATGGTCTACTTCAGGTCATTCATTCACCTTTTTTTTTCTCTCGTCTTGAAGAGAGTTTAAGTTTATTGATTCGAGTTGTAGGATCGTTCTTCAGAACGTCGATCCAAAAATGATCTCTGATTCGGACGAAGTTTAATTAAACGGCTTATCATATCCGTTAAGAGTGTTTCGGGAGTGAATGCTTTATTTCATGATTTTTTGACAGGCTGGATATACACCGTTGCACGTTGCATCTCACTTTGGACAAGCAGCCATGGTCCGATTTCTCTTAAGATCGGGAGCTGAGGTTGATAGCAACACGAATGCAGGATACACGCCTCTTCATCAAGCTGCTCAGCAGGGCCACACACTCATCATTAATTTGCTTCTTGAAAGCAAAGCGAAACCCAATACAGTCGCAAACGTATGTTACACATTTTTAGCTACACTGAAGCTTCACTTATTTTAACCCGGTCTTCGCAAAGTCGCACTTATTTTAACTTTCATGTACTTATAGAGAACATCTCTGATTGGCTGATCCAATTTGCAGCAAATCAGTGAAAATATTAGTTAGTTTTGATTGGTCGACAAGTTAAAATAAGTGAGACTTTGAACAGTTAAAATAAATGCGACTTTAAATAAATGAAGTTTCAAAACTTTGTGTTAATTCAACACAAGTAAATATGTTGAATATTTGTACACAAATTTTAACCTATTATTAAATGAACGTAATTTCTGCAAAGTTGAAAATTTTGTTTTAAATTTAATATAAATCACATTTTTCAAACGGTCCATTTAAAGTTTGTGTTTATTTTTAATATAAGAATTTGTGATGTTTTGTTGCACGGTACAAGTCAAATATAATAATCGTGATAATTTAAAGCGTATAGATTTTATGCAATTACTATTGTATTTTACCCTTTGGAAATTAAAATGAATTTTTAATAATAAATTTATGCTTTACAAAAAAAAAATAAACGTACATTACAGTGTTACTATTAACAAATTTGAGGTTATGTTCAAGAATCGAATGACATTTGAACAGTGGCGTACCGAGCATTTTTGGCGCCCGGGGCAAAAGGAAATTTTTGCCGCCCCTTATTGAAAATTATTTCATCGATTTTCCGCCCCCAAATGCATTGGGCTCGAGGTTGGCGCCCGGGGCGACTGCCCCCTCTGCCCCCCTCTAGATACGCTACTGCATTTGAAGAATGTGTAAAATCAACTGAAGAAAAATGTTAAATTTAAACACAAATTAAGAAGGACTGTTTTCTACACAAATACACAAAATTTTTAACTGTGTATAACAAGTTAAAGAATGAGAAATTAAGGAGGGGCAAAAAATAATAACAAACAGAAAAGAATCACAAACGTAGAAAATATTACTTGGAATTCACAAAATAATTAGAAAATAAAGAAAATTATAATACTATAATGTTGCAAAAATAACTTAAAATAAGAGAAATAACTAGAAACGCGAGAATACTTAGAAAACTTTAAAATAAAAGAAAATTACTAGAAAGTAAAATTAATTAAGGTATTTCTCCTATGGACAGTCCCTGCCAAAAGTTAGTTTTTCAGTTAATAGCGATTAATTAATATAATTCATTTCTCAACTTATTATTTACTATTAATAGTTAATCAGACATCAGTCAATAATGTTTTTAATGAAAACGTTTTAAAAATGAACAAAAGTTGCTAAACTTTTAACGTTTTTCAAAAATACGTTTTTTACAAGTCTATTTCTTCTTAATGTTTTTTTTAAAATTACACAATTTAAGTAAATAATAGCTTATTTTCTTGAGAAAAAAAAACTCTACAACTTCATTTCGTAAGAATTTTGAAAAAGTATATTATTATTTAAATAAAGCAGTTTGTTTATAAATATTTAGAAATGTTTTTTAATAAATTACTATATTTAAAAAATAGTCCACTTTTTAAAAAATCTGACGAGGTGAATTTGTAGAGTTTGTTTTTTCAAGAAAATAAGCTATTATTGACTTAAATTGTTCTATTTTTAAAAATAATTTAAGAAAAGATAGATTTGTAAAAAAGGTATCTTTGAAAAACGTTAACAATTTAGCAACTTTTGTACATTTTTAAAACATTTTCATTTAAAAACTATTGGGCGATGTCTGATTAACTATGAATAGAAAATAATAAGTTAAGAAATAAATTATATTAATTAATAATCTCTATTAACTGAAATACTAACTTTTGGCAGGGACTACCCATTGGAGAAATACCTTAAAAGTTGCAAAAATAACTAAACCATAGAAAAATAACTTAAAATAAGAGAAATAAATAGAAAGGCGAAAATATTTACAAAACTTTAAAATAAAAGAAAATTACTGGAAAGTAAAATTAATTAAGGTATTTCTCCTATGGATAGTCCCTGCCAAAAGTTAGTTTTTCAGTTAATAGCGATTAATTAATATAATTCATTTCTTAACTTATTATTTACTATTAATAGTTAATCAGACATCAGCCAATAGTGTTTTTAATAAAAAAAATTTAAAAATGAACAAAAGTTGCTAAATTTTTAACGTTTTTCAAGGATACCTTTTTTCAAGTCTATATTTTCTTAAATTTTTTTTTTAAATAATACAATTTAAGTAAATAATAGCTTATTTTCTTAAGAGAAACAAACTCTACAACTTCACTTCGTCAGATTTTTGAAAAAGTGGATAATGTTTTAAATAAAGCAGTTTGTTTATAAACATTTAGAAATATGTTTTTTAATAAATTACTATATTTAAAAAATGGTCCACTTTTTCCAAAATCTGACGTGATGAAGTTGTAGAGCTTGTTCTTCTAAAGAAAATAAGCTATTACTTACTTAAATTGTATCATTTTTTAAAAAATGTTAAGAGAAGATAGACTTGCAAAAAAGGTATAATTGAAAAACGTTAAAAATTTAGCAACTTTTGTACATTTTTAAAACGTTTTCATTAAAAAAAACTATAGGCCGATGTCTGATTAACCATTAATAATAAATAATAAGATAAGAAATAAATTATATTAGTTAATAATCGCTTTTAACTGAAATATTAACTTTTGGCAGGGACTGCCCATTGGAGAAATACCTTAAATGTTGCAAAAATAATTAAACCATAGAAAAATAACTTAAAATAAGAGAAATAAATAGAAACGCGAGAATATTTACAAAATTTTTAATTAAAAGAAAATTACTAGAAAGTAAAATTAATTAAGGTTGGACTCCGATGGACAGTCCCTGTCAAAAGTTAGTATTTCAGTTAATAGCGATTAATTAATATAATTCATTTCTCACCTTATTATTTACTATTAATAGTTAATCAGACATCAGCCAATAGCGTTTTTAATAAAAATGTTTTAAAAATGAACAAAAGTTGCTAAATTTTTAACATTTTTTCAAAGATACCTTTTTTTTCAAGTCTATTTTTTCTTAAATTTTTTTTAAAAATAGTACAATTTAAGTAAATAATAACTTATTTTCTTGAATAAATTTAATAAATAATAAATTTAATAAATTACTATATTTAAAAAATAGTCCACTTTTTCAAAAATCTGACGAGGTGAAGTTGTAGAGTTTGCTTTTTTCAAGAAAATAAGCTATTATTTACTTAAATTGTACTATTTTAAAAAAAATTGAAGAAAAGATAGAATTGGAAAAAAAAGATATCTTTGAAAAAAGTTAAAAATTTAGCAACTTTTGTTAACTTTTAAAACGTTTTCATTAAATAAATATTGGCCGATTTATGATTAACTATTAATAGTAAATAATAAGTTAAAAAATAAATTATATTAATTAATAATCGCTATTAACTGAAATAATAACTTTTGGCAGGGACTGTCCATCGAAGAAATACCTAAAAAAAAGAAAGATTAAATAAATTGATTAAAAATAACTAGAAATAGAAGTAAAATTTCTGTAAGGTAAATAAAAAATGACAAATTGAAGAAAAATAATTAGAAATTAAATTTAAAGTATCCGAGTGCTAAGAAATAACTTGCAAGTAATGAAAGTTACTAGAATGAATTTAAAAATATCTTTAAAATGTAGAAGAACCACTGGAAAATATGAGAATAACTAAATTGGAGACAAAGAACTAAAAATAAAACAAAAATAAGCTAAAAATACTGGAAAGTGTAGAATGAATTTAAAAATATCTTTAAAATTTAGAAGAACCACTGGAAAATATGAGAATAACTAAATTGGAGACAAAGAACTAAAAATAAAACAAAAATAAGCTAAAAATATTGGAAAGTGTATGAGATACTAGAAAATATAAAAAAAGTTATTAAAAAGTGCAAAATAAACGAACAGTAACAAATGACTAAGAAATGATGAAAATTAGCAGAATATAGAGTAGAGGTACCAGTTATTGGACATTTAGTGTTGGATAATCGAATATTAATTAATTTTTGGAGAATTACGCATATATTTATGAATAATATTATTTGAAATGCACATATTAAGTCTTTCTCTAAATATAAAAAATTTTAGTAGAGTTAAATAATTTGTAATTGAAAATATATAAGGGAAATAAAAAAATAAGTCACTTGCTCCAGTTATTGGACTTGAAAAATACTGGAGTTCCAGTTATTGGGCCCCAGTTATTGGCACTCAGCAAATTATTTAAAATATTTGAAAGTTCAGTGTTGTGGCTTAATTGTCAAACATGAATAATCTTGAAAATCGTTTAAAATAAAGAAGAATAAAGAAATAATAAAATAAAATAATTAAAGGTTAAAGAAAACTCATATTTATAAACAAAAACCTTTTTAGATTATAATCAAGTGTAGAACATATCAATACACTTTAATTTAGTTTTTTAAGAAAAATATCTGAAAATCGCAGATTTCGTTCTCCGTAATATTTAATAAATTTTTTCTTATCTGCGTATTTTTTGCGTCATAGGTATAAAAAAAGTTTTCAATTTTTTTAATAAAATATATTACAGACAATTAGTAAGTCGTATTATTCTGAAATTTTAAAAAATATAAATTTGTACGATAAACTGGGACGTGTATAAAAACTGGTACCTCTACCCTAAGTAGTTTTTTTAGAATTTATAGAATTTTTTTCAATAATTTTAAATTTACTCTACCGCCGCAAATTGTGCGAACGCTACTTTTTTCGTTTATTTCTACAAATTTGAAGTAATATTAATATTTTATATAAACCAATCGGTTCGTTTTTTAGTCTAGAATACTTTTTTAAAGGAACTGTGGTTCTAAAATTAAAATTTCAGAAGCAATAGAAAGCAAAATAATTTTAAGTGTAAAAAAATTGAAGCATGAATTATTGTACTAATTTTTGGTGAATTGTATGCTTTATATCGATCAATCGATTCGTTTTGAGAATACGATTTTTTTATTTATTAAGTTGCTTCTTACACGAAGGACATTTTTGACGAAAATCATTAATTTAGAAAAAAGAAAGTTACTATAAAAAATTTATTTGCGTATTTTCAAAAATCCCTGTGTTCAAATTAAGATAGTCATGAGTTTAATAAACCTACCAAATTTTATTTAAATCCGTTGAGGCGTTCTCGAGATATCCAAGCGACAAAAAGTTAGCATACACACACGTAAATGACCGGACATTTACGTGTGTGTATGTGTATGCTAACTTTTTTGTCGCTTGGATATCTCGAGAACGCCTCAACGGATTTAAATAAAAGTTGGATGGCTAATTAATCTCATAAATATCTGAATTTAGACACAGGGATTTTCGAAAACGCTCAACCAAATTTTGTTAAACGCCATTTTTTATAAAAAAAATATTATTTTTTTTCAATTTTTTTGACATTCTAAAAATACAACTTAATGAATTTATTAATTTGATTACAGAATGGACAAACGGCTTTGGACATCGCCAATAAATTGGGCTACATTAGTGTCGTGGAAACCTTAAAGGTCGTGACAGAAACGACAATCACGACAACACAAACGATCACAATTGAAGAGAAATACAGAGTCCAAGCTCCTGAATCAATGCAGGAAACATTTATGAGTGACAGTGAAGACGAAGGCGGTAAGTTTTTTAAATTCAAGACAATTTAATTGTTATGAACGAAATATATTGAGCAGCTTCTTTTTGGTTTTGTTTAGATTTGAAACTCCTTGTTTTCAGGCAGAACTACTTTTTCCCCGATTTTATATCTAAACGAGAAAATACACTTTTTTAAAATAATGCACTTTGAAAAAAATAATTGTCAAAAATTCAAATTATTTTTATTCAATGTTCTTCTCAAAAGACAGTTTTTTTTTTGTAAATTTAAAAGTTAATTTTAAAATCTACTATTTTAAAAGTTTAACTTTGAACTGGAATATTTTCAATATTCTCGATTCCAGTTATCAGCAAACGAAAAGTAATTTTGGAGAAACCTTTGCAAATATGTGAATTTGCATGTGAAATATGCATGAGAAGGCATGAGATTTTTTTCCGTTTTTTAATTGGCTAACGAGAAAAATTGCCTTGCATTTTATTTCCTGATGTTGGATATCCCCTCCCTGTCGACTACAAAAATATAGACTTCGTCATCGAAATTGATGACGTTCGTGAAATCAAGAGGTGACGGTTAGCTTAGTCGTTGAGAAAAAAAAAAGTTGATAATATATTCAAGCTGAATAGGTTTACAAGTTGTTAATTCTTCTTTTCTTTTAGTTTACTATTTGATGATAATAGATGTTTTATTAGTTTTTTTTGTAAATTATGTTACTTTCTGACACGCGTGTCTAATCTCTGTGTTATAAGAACGAATCAGACAATCGGAAAAAAAGTTAGTCCATCTCAATATTTTCGTATATTTTAAATAAAAAAAAGGTCTACATTTTAAAAGCGTTTTGACGAAAAGGTAAACAATTATTTTTCTAAAATTTGGACAATTGAAGGTAAATTTGAATAAAGATTACAGTTTTTTGTTTATTTAAAACGATTGTCAAATTTTAGGTTATGTAAATCATTTCTATTGAAAAAAAATTGTAGGGGGTTCGCGCAACAGAAGTAAAATAGCAAAAATTTCTAACAGGGGTAATTATTTCAGGTTGAAGATATTAATAAAATGTTTAACACTAAAATGAAGCTAGTCTATTCAATTAATTAATTCAAATGAGTGTAAAATTAACCACTTATTCATTATTAGTATTTTTTTAGATTTAGACTCAAAAATGACCTTTGGTCAACAATAGATAATCGTTTCCTATTTAAAGAATATAAATAGTGGAACAACTTCAAAATAAAATCAAATTTCCAAAACAAAAGTTGTTTATTCTTTAATACTTAAATAAAATATTAGAAATAGAAGAAGTCTTATGTCACTTCTGACACGCGCCTAACCAAACCTAGAAACTAAGACAGCGGGAATTTCGAAACAAAGAAAATAAAAAATCAAATAAATTCTTGTCAATTAATTCAACTTATTATTAATATATCAATGTTTTCTCAATTTATAATTGATAATAAGTTGACACGGGTTATTTTATAATTTATATAGAAGTATTAAAACTAAATAAAAAAGTTTTTTAAAACAAGAAAATGCTATGAAAACATAACCTCATTTTTTGACAGTTCCATAATGGATTATCTATTTTTAATTAGATGATGTTGGAATTTAATTGACGCATAAAAGTTTATATTTATAAAGTTTATCTTTATAAATAAAGAAATCTAACACTTCGTGATCGAAATAGCATAATATATTATTTTTTATAGAACCATTTTTTAGAAAATTTAAATTATCTACTGTAAGGCTGTCTCCCCTAATTTTTATTTAAAAGCTTTGAATTGATCAAAATTTAAAAAAAAATTGTTTTCCATATGAATAGGAGCAATTATTAATAAATTTATTAATTAATAATAAGAACGAATTAATTAAAATTAATAATAATTTTATTATTAATAATAATAAAATTGTTAATTAAAAACTAAAATCATTATTAAAATTGTTTTCCGCTTCACTAAACTGTTTTAAAATTTAGAAAGTTTTTAATTTAACTATACGAAAATATCGAGATGGACTAACTTTTCTTCCCATTGTTTTTCTGATTTCTCCTTAAAGACAGAACGAAACAAATAATTTAAAATCTCGCGATTTATGATTTGCTTGTTCTCTTTGAATTTTGCATATTTCTTTCGCAAGCGCATGTGTTTAGCACATTCTTCACTGGGTTGTCAAACAAATTCCAAAAGTAACTTTAGTGGAATTTTTTAAGATTTCAAAATTTTAATTTCAATCGAAACTTCCACAGAGTTACGAATAAAATCGATAGTAACTTTTTTTTTTTAATGGAGATCAGTTTCTAAACAAATTTTTATTGTAATTGCAGTTTTTAATTTTATCAAAAATCAATGTGGTTAATTTTTAACGCTACCCAATTTTTTTACAATTGGTTTTCAATATTTCTAAATTTAAACTTAAATGTTTAATTGATTTGATTGACATTGAGAGTTTTCAATTTTCGAAGGACCGACGGAAGTAAATTTTTTAGAGTATGAAATTCCTATTTTCTTTTCAAAAGGCGGGGGGGGGGGGGGTGCTCTGAAAAAATTAATAACAAAAATTTATATTTTATAATTTTTTTTGTTTAATGTCAAAGTTTCTTATTTTTTCTAAAGTTTTTTGTATTAATTTCGAGTTATTTATCAACTTTTCAAATGTTTTCTTTAAATCTGAGATTTAAAATGTTTCTACTTTTAATCAATTTCTGTTTATCTCTCAAATATCTAAATATTTTTTAAATTTATTAATTATTCTCCAGGTTACAATTTTTTTTCTTTAATTTCTAATTCTTTACTTTTTAATAATTTTTCTTCCCTTTTTAGTCACTTTTAATCAACTTCTAGTTATCATTTTACCTTCTAGAAATGTTTATTTATTCAAAATTTTTTATTAAATACCTAAGTATTTTTCATTTATTTATTTTTTGATTTTTAAAGTTTTTAAAGTATGTTTTAAATTTCAGTTATTTTTTCACTTCACAGATTTTATTTTTGCAAGTTAACTTTTAAAAATTCCCAGTTACTTTTTGTAGGTTTCTGTTTATTTTCATCGCATAATAGTTATTTAATATCATTTTAATAATTTTTTTTCAGTCATTTCCTTAATTTTTTTTGCTATTTTTCTCATTTATTTTTAATTACTTTTCTTTCATTAAAATGTTTTTTTTTCTTCCTAAAATTTTTCTTAGTTTGATTTTATGGTAGTTTTTCTTAAATTTCGAAATATTTTTTATTTTCTGGTAATTTTTCTTTATTTTCAAGAAATCGTTCTTTTTTTTAGATCTAATTCTCTTATATCTCTCTATCAAAAGTTTTTCTTTTTTTTCTCTAGTTTTCTAAATTTAAGTTCTATTGTTTATCAGCTTATCTTTTTTTACTTTCAAAAATTGATATTTTCCAAAAATTTTTTCTGATTATAATAATGTTTTAGATACTCTTTTTAGCAATTTTGAAAATTTTTACAATTAACAAAATGGCGACAATTTTTTTAAAAATCAAAAAACTCGATTTTCTTGAAAATTGTTTTCTAGGTTAAGTAAAAGAGAATTTTTTTTCAATAGGTTTTGTGTATCCACTAAAATCTCGTAAAAGTCGGAACAATTTTTTTTCTAAAAATACAAAAAGTCATTATTTTGTCTCTTTATTTGTCCTAAATAACAATAAAATGCATGTTAAACACGATTTTAAAAATATTCGGCCTGTATGATTTGAAATGGAAACAGCCTTTTAATTTTTAAAATTTAATAAGTTGTACTATTACGTTTTCTAAATTCAATTTTCCAATCTGGATGCGTTAAAATTGTAACTTTGTATATTTTTTTAATGAAATTCCGAAAACAGTTTTATGTGTAGTTTTATTTTTTTGTTGCAAAGATTAGAATTACATAGCAAACGAGAACTTTTTATTTCTATTTTTTAATTTACCGGCTTTAATTAAAAAAAAAAAAAACACACACACAAGTGAATTGGATTAATTTCATTTTTTATTAATCTACGACCTTATTTGCATTTTTTAATAGTACCTATCTTTATTAGATATTTCTCGCTCGCTATGCAATTCCAGGTCAGAGATGTAGTGTTGTGGTTATTATTTTTATTTTTTTATTTATTTTTTTTTTCAGTGCAGTGTGAATGTTAAATGTTAAGATAAACAACCCAGTGAATAGAATAGGTAGAAAGAAAAAAAAATAATGAAATAAGAAATAGGGTTATTGATGAAAAAAATATTCCTCGATGGCGTTACAATGTAGGTGGTGATGAAATCGGCGTGGCTGCCATGAATGTGTACGGGCAACCGCCACACGCACAACATGTGTACCTTCCTTCCTACTACCAGGGCCAAATGACCTACACTCGTAAGTTCTCTATCACCGTCTCGCTCTCGTTTTTGTTTCTCTCATCTCCTCATCACCCTAGTCCTCTCCACTGTCGACTCTGTTTTCTTTTCTTTCAAAAAAAAAAAAAAAAAAAAATCTCACACTAGCTCATTTTGCACAAGCACAATGCGTAGCGATCTCAGTTTCACTTAAGATGCTATCAAGTATTAATACTGCTTTTTTATAATCTCACCTTCTCACGACAATGATCATCGATTATTATTGCACTCTGATTTCGACAATTATTTAAATATTAGAATTAGTATTTTTTAGTTTCTCACTATTAGACCAATATTTACTAGAAAAAAATACACCATTGGTATAAATAAGTATGAATATTAGTGACATTTTTGGAAATGAAACGTTACAAGTAGGGGAGACCGCCCAACAGTGGATCGCAAAAAGTTTTAACAGGTGTAATTATTTTCAGGCTGGAGTAATTAATGAAATTTTTGGCACTAAAACGAAGCTAATCTATTTAATTAATTTATGCAATTTGCAAAATAAGGCTAAAATGAACCAGTTATTTGTTATGGGTATTTTTATAAAACAAAAATTTACTCAAAAATTGACCTCTTGTCACAAGTAGGTAATCGTTTCTTATTTAAAGTATATATTAATAATGAAACAGCTTTTTACCCGTAATTTAACAAGTTTTCGGGGTCGCTGATTACGAATCTGAATTCAGATTTTCAAAATTCAAAATGGCGGATCCAATATGGCGGACACTTTTTTCAAAGTTGCTCAAATTTGCTTGAAACTTGTTACTCGGAGGTTTTCGGGGTCGCTGATTACAAATCCGATGTCAGATTTTTAAAATTCAAAATGGCGGATCCAATATGGCGGATAGTTTTTATAAAATTAATCAAATTTGCTTGAAAATTGTTACACAGGGGTTTTCGCGGCCGCTGATTACAAATACAATGTTGGATTTTCAAAATTTTCAAAATTAAAAAAAGTGGATCTAATATGACGGAAGCTTCTTTCAAAATTGCTCAAATTCGCTTTAAGCTGAAGTCAAATTTTCAAAATTCAAAATGCCGGATCCAATATGTCGGACACTTTTTTAAAAATTGCTTAAATTCGCTTGAAACTTGCTATTCGGGGGTTTTCGGGGTCGCTGATTACGAATCTGAATTCAGATTTTCAAAATTCAAAATGGCGGATCCAATATGGTGGACACTTTTTTCGAAATTGCTCAAATTCGCTTAAAACTTGTTACTCTTGGGTTTTCGAGGTCGCTGATTACGAATCCGAAGTCAGATTTTCAAAATTCAAAATGGTGAATACAGTAGAATTTTACTACTGACCTAAGCAAAAAAATTTCTGAATTTAGCATTTTTTTCCGCCACCGCCTTAATATTCAATTTTCAAAAACAAAAATTCTGTAACTACTATCTTGTAGGAAATTTTCTGCCGGATCTTTTTTCTTCTAATAATATTTTCTCTATCTCTTACCGTTTTTGTAATAAACTGAAAAAAGTGAAATTTTCTGAAAATGGCATTCAATTACAATTTTTACTTTAACTCGTTATAAAATGAAAATTTATTAATATTTTCCCATGAAACTTACAGGAGTTATAGTTCAAACTATTCTGTTGATGTTATGCTACAGATAATGCCAAAGTTTGCAATCGAAAAAAAGTTATTAATTTTTTTGTTGCTGATTGTTGTCATTGTCTTTGAAAATGTTCAAGCTTCACGTTTAATGAAGAAATTTTCACGAAACAAAAAGTGTCAGTGGATAAAATATTCATCGATATCCAATAAAGTTTTCTGGAAAGTTTTATTTAGATATAAATTACCGTATACGAAAAATAAGTAATAATATTTTGTCGACGCAACGGACGTAGACTGAGAATTGTGATACTCTGATTTAAAAGGTTTAATAAATTTTTTATAAAATTCAAATTATCTACTATTTGCTATTAATTATTGTAAGGCGGTCTTCCCTACACATTAAATATTATATAGATTTTTTAAATGCTTCAAATAGCTATTTTAATTTATTCTTAAGGGTGTTTGCTTCAAGTGTGATAATTGAGTAATTTACTCAACTTTCCCTATTATACGATTTACATTGTTTCAATTATTATTGAAAGTCTTGTTTAAATGCTGGATTTTATTAAATACTTTTTTTTAAATTTGTTATTTACGAATTTTTGGAGCAGAATATTAGCATCAAATAAATTTGCATAGAATTTCTCATTCTGAGAAATGTAAAACTTGATCTTTAGAAATTTAGCTAAATTAATTTTAATAATATTCTTTATTTGGGTTGAAAAACCACTTTCTAGTTTGAGGTTATGTGAATGGAGAAAACCTCCTTAATAATTCCAATTCATAAAATCCCAACTATTAAATTAGTTCTTTTAATATTTTAAACTTTTCCAATTTTTATTAAGGAGTTTCAGCTCTTTGACATAACCTTAAACTAAAAAGTGATTTTTAACGGCAAATAAAAATATAATTACATTTATTTCACCAAATTTTGAAAAAACTTTATAGTAAAATTTGCAGAAAAAAATTAGATTTAGCCAAAATTGGTTATCAAGTAATAATTATTTTTGTTTTTTCATTAAATTTAGCAGATAATTGTTAATTTCATTAATTTTTTATTTATTTAATGAAAAACTATATAATGTTAAATAATCATTATTTAACAACAAATTTTAATTACATTTTTCTGCAAAATTAGAAATGGATCTTTAAAAATTTGGTGAAATCAATTTTAATATTAATTTATATTCTTAGTGTGAAAAAACATTTTTTAATTTGAGGTTATGTGAATGCGTCCCTCATTTTTTCAACTTTATTAACGAATTATTTAAAATAATCAACGCAATTATTTTTCTAGTCATTTTTCGCGAGAAATTCAAAGGTCATAAAATCATTAAATAATTTTTTGTTTACTTATGAATTTTATACTTTCTGGGAAAAATTAAATATTTCAAAATCCGTAAGTAATTTTGTAAAAAAATACGTTTTTTTATTCAGAAAAAATGTCGATAAAAATTCGTGAAAATCTTGGCATCTCAACAATCAAATATTAATTATTTTGTATTTTAATTTATTTTGTACCCAATTTTTCTCAATTTTAAGTATACATTTTACTTAATTGAACATTTTACGACTTTTTCCCAATTTTCACACTTTTGGTTACTTTTTCTTACTTTTCTTTTTTTTCTCTTTACATTTCCCTACTTTGTAGAAAATTTGTATTTTTTTTTAGCTTTTTCCATGTTTCTCATTTTTCTATTTCTTCACAGGATTTTTAATTGTTTTGTATTTTTTTCATATATTCATAGTTTATTAGATTTTTAGCAAAATTTTCTCAATTTTTCAAATTTATATTTTTGTTTTTTAAATTTACTTTCTCTATATATTATAAATTCAAACTTGTTTTTTTTTAGTTTGTTTTGTTAAATTTCGTTTCGTTTTTGTAAACTATTTAATTTTTCCAAAATTTTTATACCCTTTAATAATTTTACGTTTATAGCTTTTAAACAAGTTTTTAGACTTTTTAGTAAAATCTTACGTTTTACGTAAATATAAATCTTCCCTTTTTTCCTGATTTCTGAAACCTCTTCTTTAAAACAATTTTTTTTTTAAATTGCTAATATATAGGTATTTTTGTAACCGAATGTCTGTTTTTTATTCTTTAGAAACAATTTTTAATAATCTGTATAATCTAAAGTTTTAAGTCTCGTCTTAATGCAAAAAATTACTCTAAATTTACAAAATCGCAAACATTGGAAAAAAATTCACTTTTTCTTATTTAAGGAGGTTTAACCGCTTAACATAACCTCAAAATAAAAAGTGGTTTTTATAACAGCAAATAAAATCATAATAAATAATATGATTTCACGAAATTTTGAAAAATTTATTTGTATAATTATAAAAAAAAATTAGTTTGGACCAAATCGTCAAATAATAATTATTAAATATTTTGCGTTTTTTCTTTAACTGTGAATATAACTAATTGTAATTTTCATCCAATTCTGGCAAATAATAGCTTATTTTTCTCTTTAAAACATTCTTTACAATAGTTGAGCTTCGTTCATAATATTTTGTTGAAGAAAGAGTTGGACACATACTCGAGAAGAGGTTATGTTTGAAGCCATTATTTTGCATTTTAAAATAGAAAAACTAACTGTTAACCTAATTTTAATTAGATAAAGTATTACAAACTTAATTTAAAACGAAATGAATCATTAAATCTCACAATTGGATAAAAATTAAAGGTTTTTCACATTTAGAAACGTTTTAAAAAAAAAACTATAAATTTGTTTCTGAATATCAAAAATCTTTAATTTGTTTCTAATTATAAATTTTAATGGTTTATTTTGTTTTAAATTAAATTTACCAACTTTCATCTAAAAAAATGTATATTAAAAATAAATTTGTCTATTTGAAGAAGCGTAATTATGCCTTTTAACATAACCTCTCCTCAAGTATGTGTCCAATCCTTAAAAGTTATTAAACAAATAAATTTCGTTTTTTACATATTTTTTATCAAAATTTCGTGAAATTAAAATATTTTTTATTTCATTTGCCGTCAAAAAAACACTTTTTAGTTTGAGGTTATGTCAAGCGATAGAACCTCCTTAATCTGTTGTTTTTTTTTATCATCGTGCGATTTTTCACTATCAACGCGCGTCCCTTGGCTCTTTATCACATTATTAGATAACAAACTTTCGTATCACTGGGTAAATTAATTTTTATAATTGTACATGAAAGAACGATTGGTTTGTTTATCATTAGATAATAAATCGAATTCTTTAAAGCATTAGGCATCAATTGTCATTAACGAGAGTAATTTGAAAAATCAGTACTTTAGATCTGTCTTCCTTGTGGTACTTCTTGGAAAATTAATCAAAGAAAATAATCGTAGGTGCTATAAATGTCAAGTGCGAAGTTGATCCAGGCGAGGAAGGATGCTTTGGTCAATCTGAGGAAGAACTTGATACATTATCTATTTATGAGATACTGCATCTAATTCTAGTTACATCACTCGTAGATAAATAGTCGTTACAATCATATCAGCGGTGTATCTCGCCTTCAACTTCGCAGTTAACCAGCACAGAAACGTAAGCGATTATTACTGTCACTCGTGGCAAGAATTGAGGAAGTGATTCCGACTATTAAAAAAAAAAAACTATTTTTAGAAATGATACAAAACAAATCAAGAAAAGCTTTCAAATTTTTCTCTCAGCGCGTATTTTTAAAACGTGTCTGGCAGTCAATTTTGTCTAGCAATTTATCGCTCTATTAAATCACCTCACTCGTGTCTTTTATTCACTTTCTTGAAAATCTCATCTTCAATTTTTAATCTTTCAATTTTCTCTCAAATTTTCATTTTTTATGCAATTTTTCGATTTATTCGATTGTTTTTTTGTTTTTTTTTTTTTTTGTTGAAATTCGGTAAAATTAGAATTTGTTTTTTTAATTTGGTCAGTCTTTCTAACATGAAATCTCTTTTTAAGCATGTAAAAATTGACTGAGTTTAATTAATAAATTCAGCTGGAAATATGTTATTAATAATTATAAATATAGTCTAAATATAATATTTGGAAATAAATAAAACAAGTTTTATTTATGTACGGTAAAATTTATAAATATTTAGAATTTAAAAAAAAGTGCAAAAAATAATTGCAAATTTTGCAAATTCGTTGAAAAACCATCATGAAAACAATTAAAAATTGTGGAAAGTAATTTAAGAAATCTTAGGAATGCTTTAAAATTAAAGAAAATAATTTTAATTTAAGAAAAGTACTTGAAAATCTTAGAAATGAATTGAAAAAATTAAATAATGCAAAAATAGAGAAAATAATTGAAAATTGAAAAAAAATATTGAAATTGAGAAAAATAATTTAAAATTTAGGAAAATAATTAAGAAATAATGAAAAACTAATATAAATAATTTAAAATTGAAGAACTAATTGAAATATCGCAAAAGAGTTGAAAACAATTACACAATATATTTTAATAAAGAAAAGAGAAAGAAATTTTCAGAAAAGTACTTGAGACTTTTAGAAATTAATTGAAAAAAAAAGAAAATAATTAAAAATTAGAGAGAATAAATGAAAAAAGATAAACATGGTTTAAAATTAAAAAGAACAATTTTTAATTTAAGAGAAATAATTGCAAAAAGTACAGAAAATACATGAAATACCAGAAAATAATAGATGAAATTAAAAATTGAATAAATAATGCAAAATTCAGATAAATAATTAGTTTATTAGTTTTATAAAAAAGTTTTTGGAAATAATGAAACAAATTAAAAATTGGGAAAAATAATTGAAATATGACAGTAAAAATGATAACTTGAAAGAATAAATGAAATTTGAAATAAATAATTGAAAAAAATGCAGAATTTTTTTTAAATAAAAAAAATAATTGAAATTTGAAAAAAATACTTGCAAATCTGAAAAATTAGTTGAAAAAATTAGAAAAATAAAGAAAAGAATTGAAGAAAGTTAAAAATAATTGATATTTAAGGTGAGTAATACAAATTTTTGAAAATTATGGAAGCAAATGAAAATAATTGAAAATTGAAGAAAATAATTGAAATTTGAGAAAAATACTTGAAAATCTTATAAACAAATTTAAAAAAAAGTAGAATAATGGAAAATTGGAAAAACAATTGAAAATTGAAATAAATTATTGAAATTGAGATAAATAATCAAAAATTAGAAAATTAATGCAAGGATAATAAAAACGATTAAAAATTGAAAAAAAAATAAGAAAAAAAATAATATAAATAATTTAAAATTGAAGAAATTAATTAAAATTTGGGAAAATAATAATAGAAAAAAATTATACAATATATTTTAAATAAAGGACAGTTAAGGAAAATTTCAGAAAAGTACTTGAAACTTTCAAATTTTTATTAAAAAAAAAAGAAAATAATTAAAAATTAGAGAAAATAAACAAAAAAAGATAAACATAATTTAAAATACAGAACATACACAAAATACAAGAAAGTCATAGATATAATTGAAAATTAATTAAAAGAATGTAAATTTCAGAGAAATAATTGAAAACTTTTTGAAAATAATGAAAAAAAAGTAATCAATTGAAAATTGAATTAAATAATTAAAATATCAGGTACATAAATAGTTAAAAATTTTGGAAATTATTAAAATAATTGAAAATAATTAAAAATTGTTGAAAAAAATTGTAAATTTGAAAAAAATATTTTAAAATCTTAGAAAATAATGTTAAAAAATAAGAATAATTAAAAATTGTGGAAAATAATTACAAAGTGATTTTAAAATTTGAAACTAAAGAAAATAATTGAATATGATAAAAAACAATGAAAAGTTGAAAAAATAAATGAAAGTTGAAATAAATAATTGAAACAATTGAAGAATTTTTTTTATATTTAAAAAAATTAATTCAAACTTGAGAAAAATACTTGAAAATCTGAAAAATTAGTTGAAAAAAATGTGAATAATTAATAATTGAAGGATAGAATTGGAGAAAGCTAAAAATAATTGAAATTTATGATAATTAATAAAAATTTTCGGAAATTATGAAAACAAATCAAAATAATTAAAAATTGAAGAAAATAATTAAAATTTGAGAAAATTAATTAAAAATTGAAAAAAATAATTTCACAAAATGAAAATAATAATGAAAAATTGAGGGAAATAATTAAAAAATGATAAAAATAATTGAAAATTAAAAATAATAAATGAAATATGATGAAAATAATTTAAAAAAATTTTAAATAATTGAAATATGATGAAAATAATTAAAATTTCAGATAAATAATTAAGATTTTTGCTAAAAGAATGAAAAATAAATGGGAAAAATAAAAGAAAAATTACACTATTTTTAAACAACAGAAAATAATTGAAAAATCGTTCAAAAAATTGAAAATTTGAAGACAGTAATTTGAGATAATAACTTAAAATTTAGGAAATACATTGAAAAATAATTAAGAGATGGATGAAATAATTGCAAAATTATAAAAAAAAATTGTATATTGAACAAAATAATTAAAAATTAAATTATTAGCTTATGATTATCCTATAAAACTTATTAGTTACTTTTTTTAATAGAATTTCATTAGGTACATTTTTCTTCTAGCAGAATACTTATTTTTCAGATTTTTTTTTAATCGAATTAAATTTAACGTGAATTTTTACTTAATGCAATTTTAGGATAAATTAATTTTGTTAATTCACCGAATTTTAGTATTGTACTCAATTTATGTTTGTCCAAGCTTTTATTGAAATGGATTTTAATTTATCCGATTTTTAATTTAGCAGAATTTTAATTTATCAGAATTCATATTTAATCGAATTTTAGAAGAGTAGAATTTTTAAATGCCAGAATATCCACTGAATCTTAATTTGTCCTAACTTTTATTTGCACGAATTGATATTTAATAGAATTTATAAAACGCCGTATTTTTTATTTGCCAAAATTGGAAATAGCGAAACAAATATTTGATAAAAACTTTTCATTGCGAATTTTAAAATTAATCAATTATAATTCTCTTCATAATTTAACATTGGACAATTTTAAAATTCCAGCCGAAAACTTTTTATCAAATGTTTGTTCGTCTATTTATAATTTCGGTGAATTGAGAATTCGGTGTATTATAAACTCTATTAAATGTCAATTCGTGCAAATAAAAATTTGCTTAAATGCAGATTCAATGATATGGATATTCTGGTTTTTATAATTTTTATTCACCCAAAATTCTCTTGAATAAAAATTCTGATAAATTAAAATTCGAATAAATTAAAAATTGGATAAATTGAAATTCAGTTATGTAAAAAGTTGGTCAAAGCGAAATTCAGTACAAAATTAAAATTTTGTCAATTAACAATTTTGTACCCTAATAATAACATTTGGTAAAAAATCAGATTAAGTTAGATTTGATTTTAAAAAAAGTGTAAAAAAATGAAAATTCGACTGAAAGAAAAATGTACAGAGTGAAATTTTATAAAATTGATGAAATTTTTAGTTAAAAATTCGGTGAGTCAAAGATTATGTTGAGCAAAAATGTAGGTTAATTTTAATTCAATTTAAAAAAAATTTTGAAAAATAAAAATTCGGCTTAAAAATGTGTCTAATGAAAATGAAATTCTATATAAAATGAACATTCTAACTAATGAGTTTTATGAAATAATCATACGCCCATTACATAATCACTCAAAGCCGTTTTGTTTTCTGTCAGTAATTTTCTGTCTTTCAATTTAAAACTATTTTTATTTTCTAAATAATAATTATATTTGTCGCTTTTTGTCGTTTCCGCCTTGTCATTTTTTCTGTGACGTCATGATAATCGCCACGCGTATTACGTAACATGCAGGAAATTCTTTTTTGGCACATTTTGTTATAAGGGCCCCAATTTAAACAATTTTAATTTTGTTAATATTACGCTAATTAATGTGAATTCAGTAAAGACTTAATTTTGTTTCGAAAAATTGTTTATTCCGGAAAATAATTAGAATGTTAAAAAAATTAAAATTAAACATAATAATTGAAAAAGAAACTGAGTAATTAAAAACTCTAAAAAATAAAGGATAAATATTAAAGAATATAATTGCAATCTTTTGAAAAAAAAAATGTAAAGAAAAAAAATATAATGTCGAAAATAATTGAAAATTGAAAAAATAATTGACGTTTGTGTAAAACAATACTTTTAATTGAAAAATAAACAAGAGAAATTCAAACTAAGTAAAATAAGTAAAAATTGATAAAGCAGCAGAATTGCAGAAACAATTTAAACATTTGAAGAAAAATGTAAATATTGACAAAAAATAATTGAAAAATTGACGAAGATAATTGAAGGTTGAAGAAAATAGTGAAAAAATTAAAAATATTGTTTTAAATGAAAAAGAATATTTGAAAATTAAAGAGATTTTTTGAAAGGAGAAGAAACTAATTGAATAATGAAAAATAATTGAAAACAGAAGAAAATCAATTAAAAATAATACAATTTATAATTCAAGAAAATAAATAAAAATATTGAAACCTCCAAAAGAATAGATAATTTTAAAGTTGAATTAAAAAAATTAAAGAATATAATTAAAATTAAGAAAAATGAGAAAATAAATTAATATTGAATAAAATAATTAAAAAATTAAAAACATAATATTAAAAATTCAAGAAAATATTTGGAATTTAGACAAAACAGTTAAAAAAGAATTGAATTGAAAAGCAATATTTTAAAAGAATACAAATTAAAAAAAATCAGTTTAAGTTAAAGAAAATAACAATAAGGCGAGAAATTGGAATTAAAAGTTAAAGCAAAATAATGGAGAAGTGAAGAAAATAATTTAAAAATGAAGAAAATAATTTAAAAGAAATAATGAAAAAATTGAAATTTTAATAAAATAATTGAAAAGTCAAGAAGGTAATTGAAATATGAAGAGAATTCTTTAAATTTGTTTAAAATGAATAATATTTTTTAAAATAATTATAAATTAAAGAAAATAATTAAAAAAGGAGACAAAATTCAAATCTAAAGATTAGTAATTGAAAAATCAAGTACATAATAAAAATTTGAAGAGAATCATTGAAATGTGAATAAAATAAATGAATAGGTATGAAAATAATCTGAAGTAAAAAAAATAATTCTTATTCGATGAAACTATATGAAAAATGAAGAACATAATTGAAAATTTAGAAGAATAATTGAAATTTGAATTAAAAAAATGAATATTTGTAAAAATAATCAAAAATAGAATATGAAAATTAGGTGAAAATTATGGTCGTTTTGTTAACACTTTGCTTTCTCATAGAGGAAGCAATAGATTAGAATAATATAAAAACTATTTCAATTTCGTTAAAAAAAAAAAAATACATTTAATTCTATCAATTTCTGGAAAAATATGTACTTTGTATAGACCAATTAGTTTGTTCATTAATCTAGAATATTTTCTCCAACGGAACTAAGGTTAAAAAATAAAAATTAGAGAAAAGTTATTGAAGGAAAAAAAATTGTAAATGTCAAAAAAGGTGAAAATTCATGAATGAGTATGCGAATTTTTAATATACTACATATATACTTTATACATGTCAATCGATTCGCTTTGGGACAAAAAATATGATTTTTTATTACCTTCTTTAAATTTATAGTATGGAAAACAAATTGTACAAAAAATGACATTTTTTATGATAAAAGGTGATTAAAAAAACTTTATTGAATATTTTAAAAAATCCCTGTGTCCAAATTTAGATTTTTATGAGTTTCATAAGCCTTCCAAATTTTATTGAAATCCGTTGAAGTATTCTTGAGATATCCAGGCGGCAAAAAAAGTTACTACACACACACACACACACACACACATACTCATACACATACATCTGGACATTTACATAAAAATGAAAATTTACGCTTTTTAGATGAAAATGAGTCGATTTAGACTATTTTTGGAAAGTCAAAAATCTTAACGATCACAAAGCTTCCTCTATGGAAAAGCAAAAATTGCTCAAAAACCCGGAAAAAAAACCCAAAAAGTACTTTTTTTCTCCGGGACAATATGCTAGTGTGTTCCTACGTATTTTTCTCTGCTGAATCCGAATCTGAAATCAGGATTACCAGATTGGCTACAATTTTTTAGATGATCTTAGAAACTGTTTAAAAACTCGAAAAATAGCTTTTTTTGGATTATCTAAAAAATGTGCGCCAATTTGATTATTTTGACTTTGAATTCGAATTCAGCGGAAAAAGTACTTAAGAATACCTCAGCATATTGTCCTGGATAAAATTTTTTTTTTTTAAGCAATTTTTTGAGAAACCCGAAAAAAAGAAAAAAAATTTTTTTGTCCAAGACAATATACTAGTGTATTTCTACTTATTTTGCTCCGCTGAATCCGAATCCAAAGTCAGAATAATCAAATTGGCTCAAATTTTTTAAATAATCTAAAAAAACGTGGTTTTTTCGTGTTTTTCAGCAGTTTTTTAAGATTATCTCAAAAATGCTGGCCAATCAGTTTATTCTGACTTCCGATTTTTGGCAATTTTATCAAATAGGGAAAAAACTGAAATCTGAAGGAAATAATCAACCCAATCAAGGTCCATGGAAATTTAGTTTTTTAAAAATAAAAAAAGTATCACGCAAGGAAGGAGGGGGTTTAAATTAACTAAAATTTGTATCAAGTAATATGTGAATGACCTCTTATCTAATTTTAATTCATAATAATTTATTTTATTAATTACACAGACACACACAAAAATCAAAGTATATCGAGGTTACACTTTCTAGGTTTGACCCTAACCTCAAAAGTACCTAAAAATGTCTAAAATGTCACTTTCTGTTTACTAGAAACTAAATCCGACTCTAAATTAATTTATATCTAAGGTCACTGGAAAGCTTAAATTATTACCTTTAAAATGCTTTTTTAAAAATTGTTTTACGCTGATTTTTAACGAAGATATAATATATTTCATTTAAAAATGAGTTTTTTTCAACTGCAAAAAACTCAAGAATTTTGAATTATGGAGACAAATCAACGCCTCCCGTTGATAAAATGCTTATTCATAACATTTTTCCTATTATTATCAATAATTTAATTAATGATATTTCTAGTTTATAAACAAATTACATGAAATTCAGATTTAGGATTTTTTAAAAGAAAGAACTAATTTTTTAATCTTTTAATTAAAAATGTCAACATTTTAGACAAATCTTAGTATAATTAATTTTAGATTATTATAAGTATTTTTAGAGGTATTTTAAATGCTTGATATTGAAAATCTAATTTTTAGCAATTCTTTATTAATACTAAACAAATAGAAGTTTAATAATAAATTTTATTAATTATAAAAATTATATTTTGAATATCAAGCATTCAAAATACTTATAATAACCTAGAATAATAATACTAAGATTTATCAAAATTGTTGATATTTTTAATTAATAAAAGATTTAAAAATAAGTAAACTTGGATTTAAATTTAAAAGTTTAAGACTTAAATTTCATATTATTTGTTTATAAACCAGAAATTCCATACAAATTATTCATAATAACAGGAAAAAGTAAATTATTTTTATATCTAAAGACAAAAAAGCGGGAAATAATATCATGATTAAATTATCATTTTATGTTTATAATAATCTTTATTAACATTACTAAAGATTTGTCTAAAATCTTAATATTTTAGGTTAGGTTTTATTTTTAGGTTAGCAGGAAAATTTAAATTATTTTTACATCTAAAGTCGAAAACGAGTTATATAATATCATATTGAAATTATCACCTTATTATTTACTGTATTTGAACTTAAATTTTAATTCTATTAAATCAACTTTGAGTTAGCATTATATTATTCTGGACTTTGAATAGGAATCATATTATACGGACAACGAACTAGCTTCATATTGAACTGAGCTTCGAATTAGATTTATATACTTTTGACAATTGAATAAGCATTTTATCAACGGGAGGAGTCGTAATGGTCATGAAAAAAATTTTTTCTTTTTTCAAGTGGTATAAAAAATTGTGGTAAGGGGCCACTTTTCCCAATAGTTTTTTTTCTCCAATAATCATTATTCCCAAAAATCATATTTTTCAAAAAAAAATTTTTTCTCAAAATCTTTTTTTTTTTTGCAATCAATATATAAGATGTATTGTTTTTAAGAACTAATCTCCTGACTTCATTGTTCCGTAGTAAATAAATCATTTGTTATTTATAACCATTCGAAAAAACATTTTTTCTCTTGACCATTTGTCTCCATAACTAAAAATTCTCTAGTTTTTCATAATTGGAAAAAATCCATTTTTAAATGAAATATATCATATCTTTGCTAAAAATCATCGTAAAACAATTTTTAAAAAAGCATTTTAAAGATAATAATTCAAGCTTTCCATTATTCTTAGTTATAAATTAAAAAAAAAATTTTTGTTTGCTTCAAAATTTTCGTAAATCATTCTCATCATTGTTTATTTGATCGAACCTCTCGAATTATGTATAGAGAATCGTTTAATTCAACTTGGACATGAAAAACTCGACCTCTTTTAATAATCCCGGTGATTAGAATGCTCTGAATAGGGTCCCACAGCTCGTGACATAGAAGTGCAATTAAATCTTCAATTATTAAAGATCCTCCCACACAAAAGGAGCAAGTAACGCATCACAATAATTTTGCTATGACACGCTATTAAATAAATTGTCGATGAGATATGCTGTAATTTATTCAAGATGTGCCCGTCATAGTACTTTGGCTATATATATACCTGCAATATTCGTCTTGACGTTACCACCGTCATTCTTCTCTCTCCCTCTACTCTATATTACTACTACCTGTTACGCAATCGACACTCTGCAGCCTTGTTCCATGAGTCTCATTCTCTTCTCTAGTTAGTTCAGTGTGCGCTGGCTTACAGCCAAATTCAAACAGTGCACCAAAATACTTTAATTTATATAACGGAATTCCAACGGTTCAATTTTTTTTTCCCCTACCAAGAAAAAATATATCATTATTTTTCCAAAAAATTGAAAAATTCGTTTATTGAATTTCTTTTAAATTGTCATTCATAGAAAAATGTTTGCAATTTGATGCTTGTAAAAACTTGTTTACAATTTTGAGATTTTATGCAGATTTGTAAAAATTTATGTACTGGAGAGTGGACATTTCATTTTTTTGAGAAATTTACAAAATGTTCCAATGGGACATTCTTCGGGTTATTTACATTCAAAATTTAGATTTGAGTGGAATCATTTTTTTTTTTTTTTTTGAATCTATACTGAAAAATAATCCTATTTTAATTTTTGTATTTCGTGATTTGAGGAAAATTGGAAAAGTTATTAATTATTGAAATTTGATCTTTTCAACAAAAGGATATTTTGAAACGCGTTTTTCTATAACACGAAATTCAAAATAATGTGCTACATGAAATTTGTTTTATTTGTGATAAAAATTAAAACAAATATATTTGCTCTCTAAATCTGAATTAGTGGTTTTCTACTAATGAATTAGCGTGAAATTTACTATTAAGTATTGAAAAATTTCACTATTTTTTAGTAGAAAAATACTAATTAATAGTAGAAAATTACTAATTTTAAAGTGAAATATCTATTAATTGTAATAGTGAAAGTTTACTTTTTCAATTAGTAGATATTTCAACTTTAAATTTGAAGTTTTTTTTTACTAATAATTATTAGTTTTGACTAAAAAATAGTGAAATTTTTCTCTATTTAATAGTAACCGATTTCTCGCTAATTCATTAGTAAAAATCACTAATTCAGATTTAGAGAGTGCACTGAGTTAAAAAATTGCAAACATTAATTAAAATAAAAATGCCACATTCTTATAAATAGGAAAAAATTTCTTATTTTTCAAAGATTATGTTGACACAAAAAATTTATAAATCGATAACGTCTTTGAGAAAAAACATTTTTTAATTTTAATTTTCGGGTTCCTTCATTGCAAATCGGTTTTTATTGCATATCTGAAAAATTCATACCAGCAAATTTAATGTAGCACATTATTTTTATTTTCTTGTTATAAACGGAAAAAAAAACACGTTCAAAAAATACCCTTTTGTTGAAAATATCAAATTTCAATGTGTAATTTTCATCAAATCACGAAATATAAAAAATACTAAAGTATTATTTTTCAGTATAGATTAAAAAAAACTGATTCTAGGCAAATCTAATTTCTAAATGTACTCTCTAAATCTGAATTAGTGGTTTTCTACTAATGAATTAGCGAAAAGTGAGCTACTATTAAAATAGTAAGAATTTTACTAATTCTTAGTAAAAAAACTACTAAGAATTAGTGGAAAACTACTAATTTTGTAGTAGAAAACTACTAATTAAATTAGTAAAAAAATCTACTTTTTTTAAAAGTAAAGTTTCACTATTTCGATTAGTATTTTTCTACTATATGAATTAGAGAAAAATGAGCCATGAATTTGACTAATTCAAAGTAGAAAACTACTAATTCAGATTTAGAGAGTAAATAATCCGAAGAATTCCCCAAATAAAATATGTTAAAATATCTAGAATTTTTACCCTATTTTAAAGGGGGGGGGGGGGGGGAATAGGATAATGGGTATAAAAATAGCGTTTTTTGGGAATTTAAAAAAAACTATTAAAGTTTATTTATTAAATATTTCGGCATATAAATGCACAACTTTTGGGACTATTTCGTGAAATTTTCATTAAAAAATATTAAAAATTACCGCAGTGAGAGCAAATTATCGGAAACTATTTTAAAAAAAAGCGGTTGACACTATAAGTCTTCTCAAAATCATCTGAAATATATATTTTTGATAAAAATGATTAATTTGAAAGTAAATCTAGGTCGCAACTTTTGTTAAAAAAATTTGTTTTCAATTTTTGGCGCTTGTTTTAAGTCAAAACTTAGAAATTTTGTTTAGCTCGAATTTCAACAATAAAAATTGAAATTGCGCCAAAAATTGAAAAAAAAAATTTTTTTAATAAAAGGACAACGTTGCGATCTAGATTTACTTTAAAATTAATCATTTTTATCAAAAATTTATGTTTCAGATGATTTTGAGAAGACTTAATAGTGTCCACCGCTTTTTTTAAAATGGGTTCTGATAATTTGTTCTTAATGCAGTAATTCTCAATATTTTTTAATGAAAATTTCACGAAATAGTTTTCAAAAGTTGTGTTCTTATATGCCGAAACATTTAATAAAGAAACTTTGATAGTTTCTTTTAAAAAAATCCCCCTAAAAAGTGCTATTTTTATATCCATTATCCTATACCCTTAAATCAATTTTTATGAAAAAAGGTTAACCTGCTTTATATGTTCCACTACATTTTCACAAATCAATTTTGATAAAATTATACGAAATTTTAAACTTTATTCTTCTAATTTACAACTAAAATTAATCATTTATAGACTGTTTTGAAATTATTCCTTAACCGTTTAGGAATGATTCCTAAAATATTATACAGTAATATTATACAGTAATGCCAAATCCGCCTTATTTTCCATTTCTCTCCATAAAATACTAAAAATTCGTCAGTTTTTGTAATTTATACATAAATTCGAAAATAAAAAATTGAAAAAATAATCTAGAATTTAAAATCTGTCATTTCTGTACCAGAAAGAACTAAATGTTTATCTGATAAAAACATTTATTTATGTTTCTCACATTTTCCAATGTTTTGATAGATTTTAAAGTGTCTGGCATTAAATTTGTGGATATTTGATTCTTGAAGGGAATTGGGTCGAGAACTTTGTGTGTTGATCAAGGATCAAGTTTAACTTTGACTGGAAAATCAAGAGTAGTGGCTAATCGACTCAGGATTCAAAAATCGAAGAGCTTTGAAAAACATTGATTGGAGTATCCACTGTTGAGTGTAAATAGTTTTTCATTGGCGTGGAGGTAGATCCTATTATAAAATTGGTGATTCATGGAATGAGGTCATTTTTCTAGTCTTAGAGCGATCTTGAAGTCGACTTATTACAACAGTTGCTGTTCCTGATCCGCCCGGTGCAAATGCAAAAAGATGCGCTATCGAGAAATTTGGAGAAAAAAAAATTGATAACGGTGATGCAATTTTTAGGCAATCTTAAAATTCGTTCAATCATCAAATACAAATAGTGAATAAATTCTTTTTCAATAGACAAAGAATCGAATTGTTTATTTGTGTTTATTAAAAAAAAGGAAGAAGAAACAAAAATTGTGACAATTTTAATAGGCTGGAAAGAAAAAAATTGTTGTGAATTTGATATGGTGCGCAGGATTTTCGAAAAAGTAGTTTTTTTCTTCTAATAAGAATGGCATTGAAAATGGAATTTAATGGACAAATTGTTGGGATTTATATAACTGGAGTGAAGTGATCTTTTGTTGTGAAGTTTATTCAAACCACGTTTTGACATAGATAAACACAGGTGCAACCTGTTTGCTACAATTTACGCGCCAATTAGAGCAGCGTGCGCGACATTTGGCTCAGAGATAGCCGAGAAATTTTTGCTTTTGCATTCCAACATTTTCTTTTTTTTATTCTTAAAATGGCCAAGGACAAGAAGAGGAACAAGAACAAGATGCCTTGTTGCGGATGCACTCAAAACAGGAACAGCGACATAATAAGTAATTAATTATCATGTGCAATTAACTTCTGATTTTAACTTTTTTTTTAGCCTTTACAGTGTTTATTTTTTAGGGATAATTAAAATGTGGGTTATGTCTGAAAGACAAAAAGAGCATAACTCTTAATTTTTCGATTTTGAGATAACGTCAGATTTCTATACATTTAGACATGCTTTTTAAAGTTTCATAATTTTAAAATGATAACAATATTTTTATAGATAATGATAAAAATTGTTTACATAGAAAATTTTGAATAATCTGATGACATAAGTCCATTTCTGTCTTCGGCAAAATGGTAAAACGGTACAACTCCATTGAAGGTATTAACAATTCAAAAATCGTGCAAAAAACTTATTTGCAATATATTAAATTGACTTATTATAGTATATATATTATATTCAATGATTATAATGTATTAGAAATGAGTAAACAAATTTGTATATATCGCTGATAGTTCATACATAATATAATCTCTTATTTAAATAAAAGTTTTATTTTTGTTTTAAGGTTATTTGCATACTCTGAAAATGATTGAATTTTAAGTTTCAAGATTAATACCAATTCTTATGAATATATTTTTTCAATGTTCTCATTCGTTTAAAATAAAGTGATAAGTAAAGTAAAAGCAATTTGGTAGTAATAAAATACTAAAAATAAAACCAAACTATAACCTACTATTGATATACAAATTTATACATTCGAATTTATTTTTTTAATTACACAATTATCTATAAATAATACACAGTTATTATTTTTACCTTTTTTGCACATATTTTTTCTGCTCTATCATTTAAAGACTAATTCTGAATCTGATTTGTGGCAATCAAATCCATGGTTTTTAAAATGATATTTAAGGAAGTTTATCCAAAAATCGATTTTCTAAAGATTCTTATAAAATTTTAATGAAATATTAAATGCACTATTTTACATTTTTTGCATTATTGTTATTAAAGGTTAGTAATTCTTCTCTTTTTTTAAATAACCAGAAAGAAGAAATTTTAATAGCTTGAAGTTCTCTACGGAAAATTTTTTTTTTTAACAAAATTCTTTTGTGTAATAATTTTTGATTTTACAGAACTGAGAGAATATTGAAACTTGTTTACCTCAAAACTATGAAAATGAAGTTATGCTCTTTTGTCTTTCAGCATCAAATTTTTACTATAAAAAATAAATAATTTATAGTTTGAAAAATAATATTCGCCGTATTATAAAATTTAGCGATGTGAAAACTCCACTCTGTCGCCGTTCACATATAACAAATTTTACATTAAAACATTCATTTATGTTTTAATATCATTAAACCAACTTTAAAGAATATTTATTTATTATTAAATTCCGCATTTAATTAATAAATTGCAAATGCAAAACATTTGTAACTTTATTTCAGAAAATTAAATTAGTTTTGTGCATCATTTATTTAAACTCCACTCCGTCGCCAAATACGAATATAAGTAATACTTTTAAACAAACTTTTTGACAGTAAAATAAAACATTGTAATTTAAAAAAAAAATTTCTTCAAACAATTAAAAATAACTTTTTTTTTAAACAATAATTTACTAAACATTGTAATCATGTATTTTACCGCAATACAGTGGTCTTCCTTTTAAAATATAACCAGTGTTATTTAATGTTTTTTATATTTTTATTTTTTGAAAATTTTCCAAATTTAATTTTGGGTCAAAATTCAAACAAATTCGGGCCAGAGAGAAAAATTATCACAAAACGAATCGATTGACCTATATAAAGTTTCTAATCGATCAAAAATTCGTAAAATAATTTGTTTTTCTTTTTTTTCTGCATTTACAATTTTTTTTTTAAGAATTTCTCCAATTAACCTTTTATATTATTAATTTGATAAGTTGACAGTTCAATATTCTTTTCTAAATTTTGGTAATAAAATATTATAAAAATATTAGAGTTTTACAAGTTTTATCACAGAAATTAAAAGAGGACATTAAAAAGTATCTACTTTTCCATTCAGTTAAAATTTAACAAAATATGAGTTAGATTCCTTTTTGACGCGCAAATGTAATTAAAATTTACAGAAAAGTAAATAAATTCATGTAATAATTTTACTGCACATGAGATAACATTTATTTTTGTTGATGCTGCATTACGTATTTTTTTGCAGCCTATAACTTGAAAGATACATTCATATTTGATTTTATTGCCATTAAAAGAAGATTTATTTAATCACTATTAATATAATTTAGGAAAATTATATTTCATCAACGTAATTGATACAATTTAGCATGATTAATTTAATGAGATTTGATATAATTAAAAAAGCCTGGTTCAATCACGGTTGGATATAAAATATAATTTTATAATCAGGCACGAAATTATCCAGCACGCGTCACTATTTTCCTTAAAAATAAAATAATATTTGACATAAATAAATTAGTTAAATAATAGTTGTACATAATAAAATAATTCATAAATAAATAAATAAACATAATTAATACAATATAATGTTGACACGAATTTGCGCCCGATAAGAATTTCATAAATGGGTCAACCTGAAAATTGACAACGCGGTTTAGACACAGAGGGGTTGAGATCGATCTTAATTGAATTAATAAATTGATAAGAACAATTTTTGATTAAAATTGATCGAGTTGAGTAGTTATGAGCAAATTATTTTTCCCGCTTGCTCCCATTCTGGTAATATTCTAGGGCTCGCTATTTGAACTATACGTGCAGCTTAAAGCACTACTCCACTCCTCAATGACATATATTAAGGACTGCTCATTGAAGCGTATTATTCAAAATTCATTAACAGACTTGTGTGGCTCTTAATAGTGAGATTATTATCTCACTAGATTGGTTGCGCTTTCAAGAAAATACCTAGGTGTCTCAAGTAGACAAGGAAATGATTGATATTCATATGTGGCGCGAAAAATAGCGGTGCTGCTATTCTCCAATAGATAGCATTGATTGACTACTTAACTCGATTTGCCACGTCAATGACGTTATCTAAGTGACCTTTTTCTCATTTAGGCTTGTTTGTCTAAAAATGTCCAGCGGCCGAACCGTTTGACAATCGAGACCAAGTGTCTTTTATTACGTCCACACTACTTCAATTTTAATCACATTTTCCACTTTGATAGCATCCCGCCAAGAATCTTCCGTTCTATCAGTTGTATCAAGGTTTTCTTTTTGTTAAAATGTTCAGAAAAACATAAGGAATATTTCTATTGTAGGGCAATTTTTTGTAATTTTAATATTAAAAAAGTTATTGAATAAAAATTATATAACTTTTAAGCAGCAAGGTAAAATTCAATGACCCAAATGCTAAAATGAACTTACTTGTGTTCTTTTTAAGATTTCAAAAGAAATTAACTTCACAGTTACTTTCTTGATATTTAATTTTAATAAATTATAAATGTAAACATTGGAGATTTTTGTTAGTGATTTCAGTCGTTGGCATCACTGCGACTTCGTATAACCATAACTTCATTCCTCTCAGATTAAAATGCGCGCGCAACCATATTGAATTGTTTACTAACAGAAATCTCCAATGTTTACATTTCTAATTTATCAAAATTAAATATCAATAAAGTAACTGTGAAATTAATTTCTTTTAGAATCTTGAAAAGAACCCTGGTAAGTTCGTTTTAGCATTTGGGTCATTGAATTTTGCCTTGCTGCTTAAAAGTTATATAGTTTTTATTTAATAACTTCTTTAATGTTAGAATTATAAAAAATTGCCCTAAAATAGAAATATTAATTGTATTTTTCTGAGTATTTAAAAAAAAGAAAACCTTGATACGACTGATAGAACGGATATTTTAAGAGAAAGTTTAAGGACAAATTTTACTTATATCGTTGACGTCGCTCTACATCATATTATGCCTTTAAACATAACCTCTTAACGAGTATTTCTTGTTTATATAAAACGTTTAAATCACAATGAAAGGTAAAAATAGATTGAAGAACAAGTTTAAAAATGCACAATTGAAAACTTTATAATTAATATTATTTAATAATTAATAATAATTATAGTTAAATCCGTCAATAGACTTACAATTATATTTTTGTAATCACTGTAAGTTTGGAGTAATTTTCTTAATTGTCCAGTTATTTTCCTCAATTTATGTTAACATTCTTTGTTTTTATCATTCGCGTTGTTTCTTCGACTCTGAGGTAATTTTCTATAATTTTTAATTAATGACTTCATTCTGTTGATGTTTCTACATTTTTCAATTATTTTCTTTAATTGTATTAGGTAATTTTATTTTTTTAGTTATTCCTTTTTTTACCATAGTTCCTTTAATTTTAATAATTTTCTTCATTCTCAGTTACTTTGCCAATTTTTAACAACTTTTCTCTGTTTTATTATTTTTCTCCATTTTGAATTTGTACTTTTTCTTCGTTTAATGCATATTTCTTAAATTTTCTTCGATTCTTGCATATTTCTCAGTTAGTTATATTATTTTTAATTACTTCCCTATTTTTAGTTCTTAAACTCATTTTTCACATTTCAATTATTTCTTCTATTTTATTTTTTTTCGACACATCTTCGATCGTTTTGTTACTTTCTGAATTTATTTCTCTATATGACAGTAATATAACCTGCAAGTATTAGATTTTTAACACCAATCCTCTCTTAGTTACAAAGAGTTAAAGTTTCAATAGTGGTGGCTACGCCGATAAATTCAAAAGCTCATAACTTTTTTTCTATTGAAGCAAATTAAACTTTTAAAATTGATTCTGAAAGGTTATTCTATGCCTTTTAACAGTATTATAAGCTTAATTAAATATTTTTAAATTAATATCGAAAAATTGTCAACTAAAACCTTTTTTAACTTTTTGACGCCTTAGGGCATTTTTAATTTTGTTTTCTTTTTTTCAATCGAAATCCCATCTTTTTAGCTACAAAAACCGATAAGGACAAAAGGAAGTATATAATATTTACCGAGATAAATTATCTTGCAAATTATACCGCTTTTGTTCAATTTTTTTATTTTTGAAATGAAAATATTTTTTATTATAAAATCTGAAGGGGAATACCATATCTTTTGTGCAGTAAAAGTAGGGTCATTTATCTAATTTTTTTTTGTAAAAAAGCTATAAAATTTATTATTGCTTGGGTTTTTACATATAAAAGTACATAAAAAATACATATCTTAAAGTATGTAAAAATATTTTTGAACATTTTTTCTAAAATGTTGTATCTCAGTAAGAATTATATACTCCCTTTTGTTCTTATATATTTTTGTAGCTAAAAAGATGGGCTTTCGATTGAAAAAAAGAAAAAAAATTCAAAATGCCCAAAAGTCTCAAAAAGTTAAAAAAAGATTTTAACTAACAATTTTTCGATATTAATTTAAAAATATTTAATTCAGCTTATAATACTATTAAAGGGCATAAAATAACCTTTCAGAATCGATTTTAAAAGTTTAATTTGCTTCAATAGAAAAAAAGTTATGAGCTTTTGAATTTATCGGCGTAGCCACCACCATTGAAACTTTAACCCTTTGTAACTAAGAGAGGATTGGTGTTAAAAATCTTATACTTGCAGGTTCTATTACTGTCATATAGAGAAATAAATTCAGAAAGTATCAAGACGATCGAAGATGTGTCGAAAAAATTTGGGGCTGTTCAGCATTAATGCCCCATAATTTGATTTGAAAAATTGAAAATTCAATATAAAAGTATTAAAATGATTCTGTTAGTAAGAATTTACTTCAATTTGGAAATTGAGTAACACACTAAGCAATTTTAATATAGATTTTGTTTTCTCTCTTATGAATCGCTATTTTTGAGTCTACGAGAAATATATTTTGACTGTAAAATTGAGCTTTTGGGATCAATTTAACGATCGTGAGGGAAATTCGACAAGCGTGAGATTTAGTAAGCTATCATTTATAACTAGGTCAGTTAGAACTGAGTAATATAAATTTTAACGTGGTCATGAACTATTTTCGTTCCTGACGTATGCATTAGCTTAACTTAATTCAGTTATCGGATTTGATTAATTACTGTTCAGAGGCACTTTGTTTCTTCCCAAGTATTGGCTTTGCTTATGGGGTCTGCCCTTCAGAAATAGAAGCCTTTCAGAAAAACAGAAACGCTCTCAAGTCCGTAAATCTAACGAATAGTGTCAACAGACGACTTCTTTATTTTTCTCATTCATGAAAATCTCACGCATTTATAAGCTGTCCTCACACTGAGAAAAATATTTTTTTGATTCAAATATATATATATATATATATTTATTTTAATGATTTAGATTGATTGAATAATATTTTTAAGTTTAATTTCAATGTATCAGAAATATCTGAAGTTTTGATTGCAATTTATTTTATAAAGATAATTTTTTATTTGTTTGATTTAAAACTAAATTTCGTTAAAATTAAACCTAACTTGAGCTTGAAGTCTTTATACTTGAAAGAAATATATTTTATGTTTGATTCAAGCATATTGGATGCGCAGAGATCTTTGCGCATTCAATATGGCGTCACTGTTCTAACGGTTTACTTTTCCGGTTGAAAAAATAAGTCTCCTTTTTTCACAATTGTATGCAGTTAATAAAAAATGTAATTTTCTTCAGTTTTTCAAAATTTGTAAATTAACACTTGAAATAATCTTAAACTATAAAGAATGCTTTAATAAAAAAGCAAGAAACAAAAATTTAAGGTTAAACTCGAGTTTAGTAGACGCTTACTGAAGTTGGATACAGAAGATGTCACGTGACCACAGGGCGCCAACCTAACATGACGCGCGAAAATTCAATTATGTAATTAGAACTTATTATTCTCCTTCTTAATATGTATAATAATATAATATAATTTTTACGAAATACCGGGGGATTCGTTTAAATTTTAAGACATCTTTATATATATATGCATTGTGCTTAAAATAAAAAAATAATATGTTAAAGATAAAAATTCCATTTGTATAAAATAAAATTCACTTCGTTTAAAATAAAAAATTATATTCTTTTAAGCTAAATGAAATATATGTTTGAATCAAACAAAAAATATGTTTAAATCAAACATAGAAGATCAAAAAATTTGTTCAAATCAAATTTAATTATGTTTGACTACATGACAAAGTGAAATTAAGTTAAATTCAAACAAATTTTTTTCTCAGTGTATGCCAGGTGTCAGACACTTGAAAACTTACGCTAATACTTCTAATTGATAGAAAAAGCTGTGAAACTATTTTCTAAGGTATATTCTCTTATGTAATTAAATATTAAACCCATGAATTTTCATCATTTCTGTGAAATTCCAATTTCCAATTCGTAATTTAAATAAATCCGAAACGCAAATTAATTCAAATCCTAATTCATTCAAACTTTTAAATTTAATTTAATCCAAATTTCAGTTTTGCATTTTATTTCACTTTATTAAAAAATTTTTGCATTTTTTTCAAATTTTTTTAACTTTAATATACATTTTTTTCAGTCTTTCATAATTTTTTCTTTTTCATTAATCTTCACTGTTAAAAATATTTTGAAATTTACGAAAATTTCGTGTTATGGTTGTGACAAAAGTTTTCCAAATAGCGATACAGAAAATAGTTTCTGACACAGTGATAGAAATTTATGCCATAATTAGCATTGCGCATGCGTGATATTATTGATGCGCATGCGCGTTACGTTTTATTTCTAAAACGGTAACAGAATTTTTTGGCACCTGTTACCAAAAAAAAAACTACTGTTACAGTCGACAAAAAATTCTAGAGGAAATTTTTAACAGTGTTTTAATGGTTTTTTTAATTACATAATCATTTATCTATTTCTAAAAAGTTTCCAAGAAATATCACTTTCTCAAACTATTTAGTTCTATTCTTACAATTTCTTTTTTTTTTAAATGTTTTAAGTATCTTGTTTTTTCTTCTGTACTTTTACACAATCTCTTAATTTCTAGCACTTTAAAAAAAAAAAATTTCCCGTTTACCATTTTTTTGGTATTTTTTTTTAAAATAGATTTTTCTTAATTTTCTTTTTTTTTACGAAAATTATTTCAGTTTAGTCCACACGTTTATATTTTAATAACATTTAATACATTTATTTTCTCGTTTAATTTAATATTTATTTTCATATTTGGGTAGGAACGGGGAGTTTAGTTTTTTCTTCAATTTTCGAATTTTTTTAGATTTGCTTGGTTTTTCATTTCAAGTTCATTTAATTTTTTTTACATTTTGTCTAGTTTTTTTGCAAATTTATTTATTTTTTCATAAAATTTCTAGATTTTATGATTTTTAAGGAGGTTCCCTTTATTTACATAACCTCAAACTAGAAAGTCGTTTTTCATCCCAAATTCACAAATAAAAATATCTTCGTGATTAAAATCAATTTCACCAGATTTTAAAAGATCCAGTTGTACATTTTCAGAAAAAATTAGTTTGAGCTAAAATTTGTTGTCAAATAATAATTGCTTTACATTTTATGTTTTTTCTTTATATCCAGTTAAAATCTGTAATTTTCATCTAATTTTGACAAATAATGGTTTACTTTTCTCGTTGAAACATTCAGTACAATTTTATTTGTTGTGTTTTGTTAAAGGGAATTTTGTTTAAATGTTATTCAACAAATACAAATTTTTTTTATGTATTGTATAAAAAAAAAATTTAATTAAATCTAACAAATAAAAATGTATAGAGCGTTTCAATGAGAAAAAGGAGCTATTATTTGTTAAAATTGGATAAAACAACAGATTTTAATTAGATTTAGAAAAAAAGAATAAAATGTTTAATAATTATTATTTAACAAATTTTATCTCAAACTAATTAAAAAAAAAAAAAATAAATAAAATAAATAAATAAAATAAAATAATTCTAAAAAAACTGGATCTTTCAAAATTTGTTGAAATTAATTTGAATAATATTTTTATTTGGGGTGAAAAACGACTTTCGAGTTTGAGGTTATGTAAAGGGAGAGAACCTCCTTAAAATAATTTCTCTTGTTATAATGTTTAGAAACATGTATCTAATGTTTTTAAATATTACCGCTTTTTTTTATTAAATTTTTTTAATATAATTTTTTTAATTTTCTTCATTTTATGTATAATGTCCCGAAACTTTTTTATTTCAATGGGAATTTGTTACTGCTTTTACAGATTTTCCACAATTTCTTATTTTATTTTTATTGTTTCTTAGTTTTCAGTTTATTTTGGACAATTTTTAGCTGTTTCAGTAACATTTTTATTTTTTCAAAGCATTTTTAAAAGATTTTCTCCGTTTTTCACAATATTACTTTATTAATTTTTACTTGATTTTCTCATTTCTCAAAACTTGTTGACTTTTCTTTAAATTTTCTCAATTTTTCAGTTAATTTATTGACTCTGTCTTAATTTTCTTATCATTATTTAAACTTTTAATAAATTTAATAATTTTATCGTTGTTTTTTATTTTTTAACAATTTTTTCCTAACTTTTTTGAAATAGTTCAATTTTTATTTTGTTATTTTAAATTTTTTCAAAATATTTATTCTGTAATTTTTCATACATTTTTTCGTAGTTTTTTTTAAGTTTTCTCATTTTTCAAAGAATTTTTCTATTTTATGTTAATTTGAACTTTCAATCAATTTTCTCACATTATCATCAATTTTCTATTTTAGAAATATTTTTCCTTTTTTCAAAATTGTTAAATTATTTATTATTTTTTTCTTTATTTTTTATCTATATAGTTCTTTAAATTTTTGCAATTTTTAAAATCGTTTTTTCATTTGTAAAATTTAACGTTTTTTTACTGGCTATCATATTTTATTTTTCTAATTAAAAATAACATGTCTGTAAATATTATTTAATTTTTTGAAAAATTTCCTTCTCATTCTGTTGTAGTGATAATTTTTTATTTTTACTATTTTTCCAGATACGATCGGGTGTTATCTTAAAATAAAAAACAATTTAAGGATTTTTTTAACTTTCTAATATTTTGAAACATTATTACATTTTTCTTTATATTCCCTCTTCCATAATTTTCTCAAATTTTTTATTTTTTTTTTTAAATAAATATTACCTATGTCTTTGTAGGGTTTTCACTTATCTTTTTACATTTTTGTTTTTAGTTTTTCCATTGTTAAGTCTTTTTTTATCATGTTTTCATAATTCGTTAGATTTTTTGTAGATTTTCCCCCTTCTCTCTAAATTTGAATTAGTTAAAAATAACTAATTATTAGTAAAATATTACTAATTATTAGTAAAAATATAACTAAAAAATAGTTAAAAATTGAATATTTGAATTAGTAATCATAATTTTACTAAAATATTAGTAATTTTGACTTAACCTAAAAATGAATTTGACTAATAATTATTAGTTACTTTTTACTAAATGGTTAGTAGAAATATAACTATTTCAATTAGTGGCTGAGTTTATTCTTTCAAATTAGTGATTTTTAACTAATTCAGATTTAGAGAGTTGTTTAATTTTTTTTCACTATTTTTCTAAATGTTCCCACTATTTTTATAATTTAAGACTTTTTGATTTTTCCTTTACTTTCCTTAATTTTTCAGGTGATTTCTTTATCATTTTTTCATAAAATAAGTAAATTTTTGATGTTTAGAAAATGTTAAATAATGTTTTTGTCCCGTTTTTGTATTTTTTTTTCAAACTACAAAAATTTTTTTTTCTTTATAATACTTTTTAAATATATATACTTAATATTTAAATAGTTCAGTTATATTAATCATTAAGGAAGCAAATCCGTGAATTTGAAAATAGATATAAAATAACGTTTTTGACGTATTTTTGCATAATAATAATAATAATAGTGACTGTTTGAACCTGATGCGAAAAAAATGACTTAGAATATTAAAAGTATCTAATTGGGGTATTAAAAAAAATTAAAAGAGGATTAAAAATTATTAAAGAAGAGGTAAAATAGGCGTGACCAATTAGAGCCTTATTCGGGCTTGACACGAGTGGGTGTAGGTTGAATTAGTGAGCTGGGAACCAATTGGATAATTATGAGTTACATTCCTGAAATATCTATTATTATACTGAGAATCACATCTCAGTGTCAGTTACAGCAAAAACGCGGTTGTTGAAAGATGAACGACCCATAACACGTTTTACAAATTATCAGATTCAATTTTCTAAATTACTCGGTAATTGAATCGTTGCCCGAAATTCACTTGTGTTAATCTGAAATCTCATTATTTGAAAAGTGGATTCCTCTAGTTTGTGAAATCTAGTTTTTCATTTTAATTTCTAAAAATTGAAAAAAAACATTTGTAACTCAATATGCAGAAAGGGACTAAAGATGGAAAAATTTTAGGTTATGTTTGTGATTTTTGGAAATGAAACTACACAAAAAGGATTAACTCTCTATATACCAACTGTTGATGTTTGAGTTATAATTTACTTATCTCTTATTTTTAAACACAAAATTAATTTTTATAAAATATTGATTTTAAGGAATTTTCAAATTTGTCAATTATTATAAAATAATAAGTGTTTAATAATATTTTTTTAATATTATTTAGTGCGAAATAAGTTTATTTACAAAGTGCGAACAAAAATATTTTTATTGAGGTACGGATTCGTGTTTTAATAGAGGTGGTTCAGTGTAAAATCAGGGGATTTAAAAGTGGTACTAATGTATGAAGTTAAAAAAAAATTATTTTGTTATGTGATCAAAGTAATTTATGTATATAACGTGTTAATTACCTAAAAAAGTGATTTTATTGTGTATTAATTCAAGAAGGAACTCTAAATTACTAGAATTGAATTAATACTATGACTTCTAAAAAATAGCGGCTCAATGATGCCAACTCTCCCCTATATTAAAAAACTGAATAGTTTGTTAGTCGGAAAAATAAAAACTAAGGTAAATAATTTTTTAGGAAATTAAACATTATAATAAATTTTAATTCGTTGAAATCGTTGAAATAAAAATGATATTCAATAGGATCTCGGAAATTAAAAAATTATGCCAGATTAACATTCAAGGAAGTAAATGTTATGATAAAAAAAATTAATATTATATAGTTGTTCAATAACATTGATATTATCTGAGATAATATTTATTTTAAATGATGTTTAGGTTATGTGAAAATAAATAGAAATTATATTAATTGTAAAGATTAATGATTAGTATAAATTAATTTTAGGTTATGTGATTTTTCGGGATAACAATAATTATACTCTATTTGGAAAGTAGATAAAATTATATACCTTTTATAATTGAATTTCAATAAATATTATTCTGAATTCTATTAAATTTGATAAATATTCTATGAAAATGAAAAATAATTATTTTGACAAATTTACATGATTTAGCTACATATAATAATAAACACAAGAAAATTGTCTAAAGTATTGCAAGTCTGGCTTTGAAGGTCCTTGAGAGGAAAAGATAAAATCCAAAAATATTGTTCCGATGGTGGGTCTGTTTGATATGTAACTCAATAAAACTCTTAAGTAACCCTGAAAAGTCCTCTGCGATAAAAAAATAGCAAACGTAAACTAAAAATTAACCCCGATTATTCAGTTGACTGCAGACAAGCAACGATCATATAACTCTGCACAAAAAAAAAAAAAGAAAATAAGCACCTCTCCGCTTTTCCAGATAGAATAAAATTTCACAGCTTGTGAATATAATAGATTGTGTTATTATTTAGTTTTGCTTATGTACATTATGATATCATATATACATATTACAGTATCATTATAAATAATAATCCTTTTGACCTTATTTTATTTTGACATTGCATTATAGAAATGATGCTTAATCATTTGTCGACTGGTTTATTAACCGTTAAAAAAAATTCGTAGGCGAAGACCCGATGCTCAGCGACCAGCAGCAGTATCGTTACATGACTGTTGATGATATGAAATCCATGGGAGACGATTCTATGCGAGTAAACGTCACTGATGATGAAAGAGACAACCGACATTCTGGAGGTGAGTTTAATTTCATTCTATTTTTCAAATTCCAGCCAGAATTCAATTTAATCCAATAATGTTTCGCTCAATTTTTTCTTTTACTTAAAAATTACCCTTAACATCCATTAAATTTTATTTTATTTTAAAATTATCCGGGATATTATAAAAATTAACGTAAACAATCAACAGGGAAATAACCGGGAATTTAAATTGACCGGGAAAACCCGGGAAAATAATAAATTTAACTAATACATCAATTTGTTTTATAAATAAAGATAATAACTTTATGCATTTTGAACCAATCTGATTATGCGTTTAAATTTTGTGTAATTATGCGACAATTATGCAATTGAAAAATAAAAAATATACATTAAAAATTAAAATATAATATAATATATTCTCATGAAATATAGATATTTGTCTACCATCTTTTTTTCTTAACGCTGACAATACCGCAGAAACAATAAAAGACATTGAACATGAAAAAGTCAAATTATTATAAAAAAATGTAGATAGAACTTCAGTTTTTTTATTAGACCGTACATTGCATAATAGTTTATATAGTTATGGGCAATTATATTGTGTGCTTTCAATTATAAATTATTGTCATCATATTTCAATTATTTTCTTCGATATTCAATAATTCTCGGCTTTTTTCAATGTTTTTTTTTTTTCAATTATCGATTACGTTCTTGAAGCTTCAATTCAATTCTTCAATTATTCAACTATTATCAGAAATTCACAATTATTTTCTTTAACTGCCAATTATTCTGTTCAATTTTCAATTATTTTCCTCAATTTCCAATTATTTTCTACAATTCTCAATTATTTTCTTCCATTTTGAATTATTTTAATTAATTTCAAATTATTTCTTCATTTCTCAATTATTTTCTTCGATTTTCTACTATTTTCTTCAATTGACAATTATTTTCTTCAATTTTAATTAATTTCTAATTAATTTCTTTAACTCTGAAATATTTTCTACGATTTTCAATTATTTTAATCAATTTTTAATTATTTCTTCAACTCTAAATTATTTTTTTCAATTTTCAATTATTTTCTACAATTCTCAATTATTTTCTTCCATTTTGAATTATTTTCATTACTTTTAAATTATTTCTTGATTTCTCAATTATTTTCTTCGATTTTCTACTATTTTCTTCAATTGCCATTTATTTTCTTCAATTTTCAATTATTTTCATCAATTTCTAATTAATTTCTAGTTAATTTCTTTAACTCTGAAATATTTTCTTCAACTCTTAATTATTGTTTTCACTTACCATTTATTTGATTCAATATTAAATTATTTTCTTCAATTTTCAATTATTTCCATCAATTTTTAATTATTTTCTTCAAATTTCAATTATTTCCATCAATTTTTAATTATTTTCTTCAAATTTCAATTATTTTCTTCAATTTTTAATTATTTACTTTAATATTCAATAATTCTCGACTTTTTCAACTATTTTCTTCAATTGCCATTTATTTTCTTCAATTTTCAATTATTTTCATCAATTTCTAATTAATTTCTAATTAATTTCTTTAACTCTGAAATATTTTCTACGATTTTCAATTATTTTAATCAATTTTTTATTATTTTCTTCAACTCTTAATTATTGTTTTCACTTGCCATTTATTTGATTCAATATTAAATTATTTTCTTCAATTTTCAATTATTTCCATCAATTTTTAATTATTTTCTTCAAATCTCAATTATTTTCTTTAATTTTTAATTATTTACTTTAATATTCAATAATTCTCGACTTTTTCAACTATTTTTTTTAATTATCATTTATTTATTTCACATCTCAATAACGCCTCCAATTTTCAATTATTTTCTTCTATAATCAATAATTCTCGGTTTTTTTAAATATTTTTTTTTCAATTATCAATTATCTTTTTGAAACTTCAATTCAATTCATCAATTATTATTCAACAATTTTCATTTTTTATTGTTTTCCTCAAATTCTATAATTTCTGGGTTGTTTAATTCTTTAATTTTTAATTATAATTTTTGACATTTGATACCATTCTTTAACTTTCAATTGTTTTTTTCAACATTCAATAACTCTAGACTTTTTACAATGATTTTTTTTAAACTTTCAACTATTTTCTACAATTCTCAATTATTTTCTTCCATTTTGAATTATTTTCATTACTTTTAAATTATTTCTTGATTTCTCAATTATTTTCTTCGATTTTCTACTATTTTCTTCAATTGCCATTTATTTTCTTCAATTTTCAATTATTTTCATCAATTTCTAATTAATTTCTAATTAATTTTTTTAACTCTGAAATATTTTCTACGATTTTCAATTATTTTAATCAATTTTTAATTATTTTCTTCAACTCTTAATTATTGTTTTCACTTACCATTTATTTGATTCAATATTAAATTATTTTCTTCAATTTTCAATTATTTCCATCAATTTTTAATTATTTTCTTCAAATTTCAATTATTTTCTTCAATTTTTAATTATTTACTTTAATATTCAATAATTCTTGACTTTTTTCAACTATTTTTTTTAATTATCATTTATTTATTTCACATCTCAATAATTCCTTCAATTTTCAATTATTTTCTTCTATAATTAATAATTCTCGGCTTTTTAAAATATTTTTTTCAATTATCAATTATCTTTTTGAAACTTCAATTCAATTCATCAATTATTATTCAGCAATTTTCATTTTTTATTGTTTTCTTCAAATTCTATAATTTCTGGGTTGTTTAATTCTTTAATTTTTAATTATAATTTTCGACATTTGATTCTATTCTTCAACTTTCAATTGTTTTTTTCAACATTCAATAACTCTAGACTTTTTACAATGATTTTTTTTAAACTTTCAACTATTTTCTACAATTCTCAATTATTTTCTTCCATTTTGAATTATTTTCATTACTTTTAAATTATTTTTTCATTTCTCAATTATTTTCTTCGATTTTCTACTATTTTCTTCAATTGCCATTTATTTTCTTCAATTTTCAATTATTTTCATCAATTTCTAATTAATTTCTAATTAATTTCTTTAACTCTGAAATATTTTCTACGATTTTCAATTATTTTAATCAATTTTTAATTATTTTCTTCAACTCTTAATTATTGTTTTCACTTGCCATTTATTTGATTCAATATTAAATTATTTTCTTCAATTTTCAATTATTTCCATCAATTTTTAATTATTTTCTTCAAATCTCAATTATTTTCTTTAATTTTTAATTATTTACTTTAATATTCAATAATTCTCGACTTTTTCAACTATTTTTTTTAATTATCATTTATTTATTTCACATCTCAATAACTCCTCCAATTTTCAATTTTTTTCTTCTATAATCAATAATTCTCGGCTTTTTTAAATATTTTTTTTTCAATTATCAATTATCTTTTTGAAACTTCAATTCAATTCATCAATTATTATTCAACAATTTTCATTTTTTATTGTTTTCCTCAAATTCTATAATTTCTGGGTTGTTTAATTCTTTAATTTTTAATTATAATTTTCGACATTTGATTCCATTCTTCAACTTTCAATTGTTTTTTTCAATATTCAATAACTCGAGACTTTTTACAATGATTTTTTTTAAACTTTCAATTATTTTCTTCAATTTTCAATGTTTTTCTTAAGTTTCAATTATTTTCTTCAATTTCCAATTATTTTTTCATATTTCTTTCAATTTCTTAATTTCTTTTAGTTTTCAATTTCTTCTCAATTTTCTTCAATATTTAAGGATGTTAATCCAAAAAACCAATTTCTACAGATTCTTATAAAATTTAAATGACATATTAAATGCATTACTTTACATGTACTGTTAGAATTTTATTGAATTTTACCATTCTGTTTTTAAGATATAAATTTATAAAGTTGGGAATTTTACATGGAAACAGTAACAAAACGAGCAAAATGACTATATTTTAATTAATTAAAAAAACACGGTTCTACACATTTTTTTAAAAAACTAATATATTTTGAACTGTAATAGAATACAACTTTTACAACAATATTTAATTAATTTACCGTTCCGTTGTTAAGAAAATGTTATTTAAGGGTAGAAATTCTTCACTTTTTTAAAATAATCAGGAAGAAAAATTATTAATAGCTTGAAATTTTCAACGGAAAATTTTTTTTTTCAATAAAGTTTGTTTATGTAATGATTTTAACTACAAAATACTATATAGAAACCAAATTATAAGAAGAAATAAAATTAAAAAAATATTTACTATCATGGACAAATAGAATAAGAACCGCTTGAGGGTATAAGCGTCCATAACAATTCTCAGCTTTTTTAAATTATGTTTTTTTTTCAATTTTTACATTATTCTCATCAATTCGCAATTATTTTCGTCGATTTCTAAATTTTTCTGCTGTTTTCAAATATTGCCTTTAATTTTTAAGTACTTTCTTTAATTTTCAATTATTTTCTTCAATTTTCAATTATTTTCTGTAATTTTTAATTATTTTGTTCAATTTTCAATTGTTTGTTTCAATATTTGGTAATCTTGACTTTTTTCAATTTTTTTTTTCAATTATCAGTTATTTATTTCATGTTTCAAAACCTCCTTCAATTTTCAATAATTTTCTTCTATTTTCAATTTAATAGTTCAGTTGTTCAATTATTTTTTTCAATTCTCAATTAATTTCTTTAAATAACAATTCTATTCTTCAATTTTTAATGTTTTCTTCAATATTAATATTTCCTGTCATCTTCCATTATTTTTTAATTATAAATTATTTTCTTCTTTTTTCAATCCAATTGTTCAGTAATTTTCTTTAATTCTCAATTATTGTATTCTAATTTCAATTTTATTTCTCAATTTTCAATTTTTTTTTTTTTTTTAATATTTAACAATTCTATTTTTTTCTGATTTCAATTTGATTATTTAATTTTCAATTTTTTTCTTCAATTTTGAATTATTTTTTCTGATTTTCTATCTAGTTGACCAATTTTTAATTATATTTTTTGAATTTAATAACCATTGTTCAATTTTTTCAATTATTGTTCAATTGTAGATTAATATTTACTTTTTTTTTTAATTTTGTTTCTAATTGTCAAATATCTTTGTCATTGTTAAATTATTTCTTTCCATTATTAATCATTTCTTTTCATTATTAATTGTTTCTTTTAATTCTTAATTATTATTTTTTGTAAAGTTTAATATTTAATTCTTCAATTCTCAATTATTTTCTTTGAATTTCAATTATTTTCTTCAAATATCAACTGTTATTTTTAATTTTTGTAGCCATTTGTAGGTTTATTTATACTTAAAATAAATTTTAAGTTAACAAGAGAAAAAAACGGGGAAAAATAGAAACAAAAACCGGGAAATGACCGGGAATTTTGTGGGACGAAATTAGTAGACACCCTGAATCAAGCATTTTGATAAAATAAAGAAAATTGAACTTTTTATTTTATTATTAGGGGAGACTGACCAACAGTCAATAGCAGAAATTTCTAATGAGGGTAATTATTTCAGACTGAATTAATTTATAAAATGTTTAACACTAAAATGAAGCTAATCTATTTAGTTAATTAATGTAATCAAGGAAATGAGCCTAAAATTAACCACTTATTTTTTATGAGTATTTTTATAACGCTAAAAAAATTTACTCAAATATGCCCTTGGGCCAACAGTAGATAATCGTTTCCTATTTAAAGAATAAAGATTGTGGAATCACTTCTTCAAAATAAAGCAATTTGTCAGAACATAAAAGTTGTTTATTCTTCAATATTTAAGTAAAATATTAGAAATAGGAGAAATCTGATACAGGCCTAACCAAAGCTAGCAACTAAAACAACGGGAATTTCGAAATTAAGGAAATAAAAAATCTAAATTTTCTTTATTGATAATAAGTTGATTCCGGTTATTTTATATTCGTAAACTAAATTAAAAAGTTTTTTAAAATACAAGCAAGAAAATGCTTTTAAAACATAACCTTAACTTTTGACAGTTCTATATAATGGATTATGTATTTTTGACCATTATTATTATTATCTAGTATATCAACTGTTGAAATTTGCAATTGTGTATAAAAAAAAAATTTACGGAAAAACATTGTTAGGTTATCTTATACATTACTCCTAAAATCTTATTATATATTTAAAATGGTGAGACCATTTTTTGAAAAATTCAAATTATTAACTATAGGGTGATCCCACATATATTATTTTGACGAAAACAAAATATGTTATTACATTTCTTTCGGCGTTAAAAAGTCAATTTTTCTTTGGTTTTAAGTTTTAAGTTTTAAGTTACAAAGCAAAGTCAATTTGTTTTGAGGTTAAGAAAAATAACATTTTTTGAGTGTAAGTAAACAACTTTTGTGTTCATCGTTATTAATTGTAAAAGAAACTCAAATTTCTAACAAAAGAGACAAAAATAACAATAAATTAATGAAAATGTTTAAAATTTATTGAGAAATAACTCGACAATGAAAAAATATTTAGAGAAAAAAAGTTTAAATAAGAAAAATAACGAAAGAATATTTGCAATAAAAGAAAATAACTAGAAAGCAAAATTGATTAAAAGAAGAAAGATAAAAAAAATCATTAAAAATAACTAGAGAGAGAAGAAAAATTTCTGTAAAGTAAAGGAAAAATGACAAATTAAAGAAAATTAATCAGAATTTAAATTTAAAGTATTAGAATGTTAAAAAATAACTTTTACATTAATGAAGATGAATAAAAAAAAATTAAAAATATCTTTAAAATCTAGAAAAATCACTAGAAAATAATATAATGACTATAGAAGTTGGTTAAAAGTAACTATAAATAGGTAGAAAAATTACTATAAAATAAAATAATAATACAAAAAAAAAATAATAATAATAATAATAATAACTAAAGAATCATTTAAGGTGAAAAAAATTACTTCCTGGAATTACAAAATAACAAGAAAGTGAAGAAAATAACTAGATTGATGAAAATGACTAGAATTTATTGAAAAATAACTATAATGTGACAATAATAACTGTAAATTAATGAAAATTACTAGAATTTATTTTTTAAAAACTAGAAAATGAAGAAAAATCAATAGAAAATATGAGAATGACTAAATTGGAGAAAATTAACTAGAAATAAAAATAAATAAAAAGAAGCAAAAAATATTTTGAAATAACTAGGAAACAGAGGAAATTTACTAGAAATGAAAATAAATTCCTAGACGTTGATAAATAAAAATTGAAAAAGAGCGAAAAACTATTAAAAAAAAAAAAAAATGACAAGATGAAAAAAATTATAAAGCATTACTTAGAGGATAAAAAATAACTTGAAAGTAATTAGAAAGTGTAAGAAAAATTAAATTAGAAAAAAACCAAAAATAAGTAAAATTAACAGAAGCAAAATTTGTTTAGGTATTGAAGAAGATAAGAAAATAAAAAAAATTATTAAAAGAAAAGATTTTTCTGAAAAGCCGATAAGTGGGTAGAAACTAAAAGAAAATGAACAGAAAATGACAAAAAGATAAGACAAAAATAATAGTAAATTAAAAAAAAAAAACTATTTAAAATGAGCAAAAAATACTGTAGAACAAAAATATCAAAAATGTGAAAAAAGAATAATTAGAAGGTATAGAACATTTACAAGAAATTAATGAAAATAACTAGAAAATAAAAAAAAATGATTAAAAAGGTCAAAATAAAAAAACAGCAACAAATAACCAAATTGATGAAAATTAGCAGAAAGTATTAAAAATAATTTAAAAATGATAAAAAATTACTTGAGAGTATAATACAGTTAAGTTGAAGAAAAAAAAGTAGAAAATGAAAAAATATTTGGAAATAAAAAAGATAACTACATAACTGAGGCGAGGGAAATTACTAAAAAATAAAATAATAATAAAATGACTAGAATTTTGATTCTGGGTCACTAAACATTCATATTATTTACAATTGGGTCACGAAATCTGCAACTCATTTAAAGAAAAGTAATTGATAAAAATAGAAAAATACAAGAGTTTTAAAAAATAATTTGAAAATGTAAAAAAAATCTATAATATTGATGAAAATAACTAGAATGTGTTATAAAATAACTAGAAACTAATTTAATAACTAGAAAAGGAATAATAATTTTAATTTAAAGTGAAACGCAAAAGATAAGTTGCAAAATAATAATTGTGAACCAAAGTAGAGTGATTAAAAAGTAAAAAATAATTACAGAAGTTATAGAAACAAAAAAAATTTTAAATGTCAAAAAAAAAATCATGAATTATTATGCAAATTTTTGGTGAATTATAGCGATTTGTTTTGAGACAAGGAATATGATTTTTGTATTCATTAAGTGGTAATTTTAGCATAAAAAAATTTCCGCAAAAAAAGATTTTTTTCGATGGAAAAAGGTGTTAAAAAATGTAATTGGGTATTTTCAAAAATCCCTGTGTCCAAATTTAGTTATTTATGAGCTTTATAAGTTCTCAAAATTTTATTGAAATCCGTTAAAGCGTTCTCAAGATATTCTGGCTACAAAAAAAGTTATACACAACCACACACACACATTCATACATCTGGACATGTGCTTAAGAAAGAAAATTTACACTTTTTAGACGAAAATGAGTCAATTTAAAATATTTTTGAAGAATTGAAAATTTTAACGATCACAAAGTTTCCACTATGAAGAAACAAAAATAATTGATGTTGAAGAAAAAATACTAAAAAATAATGATAAATCATTAGAGTATTTTAAAAAGTAACTAGAAAGTGTAAAGAATGACTATATGTATATATTTATTAAAAGTATCAGCGTGTTTTGAAAAAAAAAACTAAAAAATTTAGGAAAACAACTATAAATTAAAATAATATTCAGAAGTTTGTTAAAAATCACTAGAAAAAGAAGAAAAATTACTAGGTATATTCGAAAAAGGAATGACAAATTGGAAAAACTAGACTGTGAAAGTAAAAATAATCACTAAAATGTGAAAAATAACTGAAAATAGAAAAAAAAAATTGAAAAATAAAAACTATTAGAGAGTTAAAAAATAACTAGGGAGCGTAAAAAGTAACTATACTTACAGATAAAAATTACTATATTTTTTAATACAAAATTGTATGATAAACAATTTTTGCAGAAATTGTCGATGTTAAACGTCCCAAAAAAATACTAAAACCTATTTTGAAAAAAATGTTCTGTCTCATTCGTATTCACCTCTAAAACTCAGAAATAAATTATTTTTAATAGGTCAAAATAAGCTACAGGTTTTAAAAATCGAGTAAAAACGCTATTTATTATTATTTTTTTTTTTCTGGTAAAGTCACGAACGCCGCTAATTGGAACGCCTCACCGTCGAGGTGGTTCATTATTTTTCTTTCTCTTATGGACTCAAATAAAGTTTTCCGTTTGTAGAAAATTCAGAAACTATTTCAACTAGTTTAAAATCTTAAACCTAGGAATTGGAGAAAATTATTTTTTTAAAAGAAATATGTCTTGGATTAAATTTATTTCTAGCCTAGAATATAAGATTTTTTTAGTTCTTCATTTTCCTGTTTTTGATCCTATTTCTTTTTTTTTTCCTTTTTTCTCATAATAAAAAGTGAAATAAAATTCTAGAATATTTTCTCAAATCTCGTGAATTTAAAATCAGGAAAATCAAAACTGGTTTTTTAATTTTCAAAATAACTAAACGAATAATATTTTTAGCTCCAATAATTACAGAGATGATCACCAAAGAAAATTATAACCGCACGAATGCCGCAAATTTAAAACCAGACAATATTGACATCAACAGGCATCCAGTTCACGTTGGGTATGTACCATTGGTTTTTAAAAATATTTCTACTTTGAATTGCTCATTTTAAAGAATTCGTTGTGAAACGATGAAAAGAGTGAAGTAGATAGAAAAAGGTTTCGTGTGCGTTAGTCAATGTGATTTGTAAATTTCAAAACGTCTTTAATCAGTATAATTAATTTGTAAAAAAAAAGTCTACCTTGTAAAGCAAAACCTGTTGACAATCCCTTTATAAGTAATTTGTTTTGTGACTTAAAAAGTTCACTGGAAATAGAGCCAGACAATTTCTATTTCAAGAATTTGTGTCTTTGGTAAATAACTAATAAAATTAGGAATTAATAAAAAAGATTTTATAAAGCAATTTATAATTATCATTTTATATCAAATTTTTATCTAAGTGAATATAAAAAAATTATTTTTCAAAATAGCTTTTAATAAATGATGTTTTAAAAATAGTTGATAAACAATTCGACGGTCCCCGTTGATAAAATGTTTATTGAAAATCCTGTGGAATAAAATGCTAATTCAAAAGAGCGTGCTATATAATTCTTATTCAATTGTTTGTGTAATAAAATGACAACTGATGTTCAGTGCAACAAAATGCTATCTTAAAAAATTAAATATTCATTTTGTATGCAAATATAAATGTAATTTTCATATTTATATTATACTCAAAATCAGTTGGCATTTTATTACACAACCAATTGAATAAGAATTGTATAGCACGCTCTTTTGAATTATCATTTTATTCTACTGGCGTTTCAATAAACATTTTATTATCGGGGGCCATCGAATTTATTCGTGTTTTCACGATTTTTGAATTTTTTAAATCTAAGATAATTAGTTTTCAGAGATCGTAAAAATTCCAGTGTTTTAAATTGCAGGTGAATTATATGATATTTTTGACATTTTAATTAATTTAAATAAAAATTACAATTTTCTGTTTATTGAAATGATTGTCAAATTTTAGGTTAAGTTATCTAAATCTTTCCAATAAATAGAAAATTGTAATTTCTTTTCAAATGCAACTTTAAATTAGTCAAAATGTTGAATATAAAGTACCCAACCTTTTTTTAATTTTACCTTAAGGAGTTTCTCTCCATTGACATAACCTCAAACTAAAAAATGACTTTTCCCATGAAATAAAACTATTATTAAAATTATTTTCAACAAATTTGGAAAGATCCAGTTGTAGATTTTCCGGAAAAAATTAAATTGTTCTAAAATGTGTTGTCAAATAATAATTATTTAAAATTTTATGCTTTTTTCTTTAAATCCAGTTATAATCTGTAATTTTCATCCAATTTTGACAAATAAAAACTCTTTTTTTTCGTTGAAACATTCTCTACAATTTTGTTTGTTGGGTTTTGTTAAATAATATTTTGTGTAAAAGTCATTAAATAAATAAAATTATTTTTTACATATTTTTTTACATTATTGGACAAAATCTAACAAATACAATTTTAGAAAGTGTTTCAACGAGAAAAATTAGCTATTATTTGTCGGAATTTGATAAAAATTAAAAATTTAAAGAAGAAACAAAAATTGCTGAATAATTATTATTTGACAACAAATTTTAGCTCGAGTTAATTTTTTCCGATAAATGTATAACTGGATCTTTTAAAATTTGGTGAATTTAATTTGAATAATATTTTTATTTGGGATGAAAAACGACTTTTTAGTTTGAGGTTTTGTAAATGGAAATTTCGAAATTTACAAAGTTTGGAATCAAAATGTATTTATTATTTTAAGAGAAAATGTACTAATAAGTTGAAAAAATTTTATTTTCCTCTTTTGCCAAAGACACAAATTTCTTGTCCTAGATAACGCTGTCTATTTTCAAAACAAGATCAATAGGAGCATTAAGAAGTGAATATTGATCCAAGTTAGATTGAAAATCAAGAAACTTTTGTAAAAATCTAGAAACTTTAAATCGTAAAAGCTTTAGTGTATTGCATCGTGGCACTGTTATTGTGTGATTATCTATTCAAAAAAACAATCTACGACTAAAATTAATTAATTTTATTGTAAATATTTCATTAGCTTCTATTAAAACAATAATTTTGTGTATTATAGTAAAACATGGTGTGCGTTGGTGAAAGACTGCCTGCTGACTTTATTAACACTTTAATTATTAATTTATTTACTCTAGACTTAATATCAATTTTATTAACAACACAATTGTCGAAAAATAGTTTTTTTGACACGTTTTATACTTGGTTTTGGGTCACCACTTTTTTCACCAATAACATTTTAAAATTTAAACTTGAGTTTGTCTAATGCTGGTTATTCTAAAGTAATTTCTGACAAAAATTATCGAAATGATTGAAAACAATTTTAGTTTTCTTTTCTTATATTAGATCATGCGATTTTTCGGTAAAACGATAATTATGAGAAATGATCATTCGGAAAATAAAATGCACAGTAATTAATTTTTCCCTAAAAAAAAATTGTGTTATATTATTTAGAAGTTGTAATTAAATATAATTTAGATAAGAAGATAATATTCGATTGTTTCAAGTCATTTAAAAAAAAGAAATCTTTTCCTAAAAATTTTCTTAACTTTTTTATTAGTCGCAATAAGTATTGATAAATAATAAATAAATTGATTTTTGTCAGGGACTGTCTTCTAGAGTAACCACCTTTATTTTATCAAAACGTAGGAAATATCAGTTTATTTTTAAAACTCATAATACTCACTGAATGCGTCTTTCGTAGAATCCAGCATGTTTTTTGAACTAGAACAATTCTTAAAGTTTTCTTTTGCGAGCACACTTGCACAGAAAAGAACATGAAGAATGTAGAACTTTCAATTTTCTTATTAATATTGTAAATTTCTTCAAGCTCCACGTCTTAATTTCTTTTCGACTGGGCGCTTCAGTTTTTTATCCAGTCTGAAAATAAGGTTGCAATTAAATCAAAACTAGGACGATTAATGCACTAATTTATTAACTTTGAGGATAATTCTTTGCCTTTCTATCAGTGGATTATGAATAATATTTTTCTAAAAAATTTATTTTCTAATTTAAAAAAAAGAGGTATCTTTCCTTAAAAATTCTTCTTCTTTAATTCTACCGTTTCCTACTTTTTTTCATTTTCTACTTTTCACCAATTTTATTAATCTACAGAGAAGCAATGAATTTTCTCTCCGACAGATTTTCTTGCCTAACACAATTGATCATGAAACAAACCGATCAAAATTAATTTCTGATAAACTAAATGACAATTAACTTTTCTTTAATCAAATATAACAGGAAATCTTTTACCACAGATGTTTTAACTGTTTCGTATTCAAGTTAAGAAAGAAACTGTCGTCACGTTGCGATATTTAATCTAAATCTATTGAAAATCGACATTTTGTCGTTGATGAAAATTTATCCACATTTTGTCACTTGATGCGCAGATTGACAATATTTGCCCATTTTCTTTGAAATATTGAGAATCTAAGAAGCACATTTTTTATGACACGTTGAAGTAATTATTATAATTATGCGAAGGATGAATGTTGAGTGTGATCAAAAGATATTTTTAAAATCGACGAAAATTGTCACATTGTCAAGGGATGTTAGCAAGGCGTTCAGAAACCTCTAAAAAGTCTCAATTTTCTTTCGAGAATTTAAAATTCAAACCTGTTACAAGTGCGTTACATTGAGTTACATTTCTTTCATAAAAACTCGATTTACAAATTTTTTTTTATCCTCCACAATGTGTGAAATCTCTTTTTATATTTTTTTACATTTTTCTGTAACTTCGGGGGAGATTTTTGTTCCAGTTTACGCGCATCAAAAGTCACTGGAAAAAAGATGCGCAAAAACTAACCTAAAATCTTACAATCTGACATGGTCGTTATAAGGCATCAGGTTAGTTTATGCGCATCAAAAGTCACTGGAAAAAAATGCGCAAAAACAACCAGATATAACTGAAGTTAATAACTTTGCTCCAGCAACGAACAAAACAACAAAATTTTTTGTGCTATTACCAAACCAATAGGTGCTTAATATAGAATAAAAACAAACTTAGAAGACAGTTTTATCCTCGGAAATTCTCTAAGTCATCCCCTAAGTTGTCAAAAACTCGAAATAAAGCAATAGATAACCAAAGAATTTCAAAAAAATGTTGAACCGAAATCGCCCCCGGAACATCCCCAAATCAACCCCTAAATTGGAAAAAATTTCAGTACGAAAAATTCCATTAATTAAACTAAAGTCCAGACCAAATGTTTTATCGCTTTACCATAAAGCAATAAATGTTCAAAGAAAATCAAAAAAATTTAAGGACCGATCTTGCTCACTGAACATCCAAAAATCATCCCCTTAATTTTTGAAAATTCCAATTTTTATTTAAAAAAATTCTAATAAATCCAACAAAAGTCCAGACCAAATGTTTTATCGCCTTACCTTAAAACAATAGATGCCCGAAAAATTAAAAAAAAACTGAAGGACAGATCTTGCTCCCGGAACATCCCCAAATCATCAATTCAAATTTTGAAAATTTAAATTTTCATTTAAAAAAATTCTAGTAATTCAACCAAAGTCAAGACCAAATGTTTTATTGCTTTACCATAAAGCAATAGATGCTCGAAGAATTTAAAAAAAACTTAATGTCTGATCTTGCTCCTGGAACATCCCCAAAATCATCCCCTAAATTTTCGAAAATTCCAATTTTTATTAAAAAGAATTCCAATAATGAAACTAAAATCCAGTCCAAAATTTTTACCGCTTTACCTTAAAACAATAAATACCTTAAGAATTTCAAAAAACTTAAAAACCGATCTCGCTCCTGGAACATCCTCAAATCATCCCCTGAAATTTTCAAAAAATTTAATTTTTATTAAAAAGAATTCCAATAATTAAACCAAACTTTTTTTTATTGCTTTACCATAAAGCAATAGATGCCTCAAAAATTTAAAAAAAAATTAAGGACCAATCTTACTCTCGGAATATCCCCAAATCATCCCTTTAAATTTTGAAAATTCAAATTTTTCTTAAAAAAAAAATTCCAATAATCAAACCAAAATCCAGACCAAATGTTTTATCTCTTCACCATAAAGCAATAGATGCTCAAAGAATTTTAAAAAAATTTGAGGATTGAACTGGCTCCCAAAACATCCCCAAAGCATCCCCCAAATTTTCAAAAATTCCAATTTTTATTTAAAAAAAATTATAATAATCAAACCATAGTTAAACCAAATGTTTTATCGCTTTACCTTAAAACAATAGATGCCCGAAGAATTTAAAACACTTAAGGTCCGATCTCGCCCCTCGAACATCCTCAAATCATCCCCTAAAATTTTTAAAAATTCTATTTTGTATTAAAAAAATTCCAATAATCAAACCAAAGTTTGTTTTATTGCTTTACCATAAAGCAATAAATACCCAAAGATTTTAGAAAAATTGAAGGATCAATCTTGCCCCCGGAATATCCCCAAATCATCCCTTAAAATTTTTAAAATTCCCATTTTTATTAAAAAAATTCTAATAATCAAACCAAAGTCAAACCAAATGTTTTATCGATTTACTTTAAAACAATAGATGCCCAAAGAATTTAAAGAAACTTAAGGACCGATCTCGCACCCGGAACATCCTCAAATCATCCTTAACAATTTTTAAAAAATCCAATTTTTATTAAAAAACATTCTAATAATCAAACTAAATTTGTTTTATTGTTTTATCATAAATCAATAGATGCCCAAAGGATTAAAAAAAATGAAGGACAAATCTTGCCACCGGAATATCCCCAAATCATCCCTTAAAAATTTGAAAATTCCAATTTATCTTAAAAAAAATTCCAATAATCAAACCAAAGTCCTGACCGAATGTTTTATCGCTTCACCATAAAATAATAGATGCTCAAAGAATTTCAAAAAAAACTTGAGAACCGATCTTGTTCCCAGAACATCCTCAAAGCATCCCCCAAATTTTCGAAAATTCCAATTTTTATTTAAAAAAATTCCAGTAATCAAACCAAAACCAAACGAAAAGGTTTTATCGCTCCACCTTAAAAAAATAGATGCCCGAAGAATTTAAAAAAAAATTAAGGACCGATCTCGCCCCCCAGAACATCCTCAAGTCATCCCTTAAATTTTTTGAAAATTCCATTTTCTATTAACAAAAATTCCAATAATCAAACTAAATTTTGTTTTATCACTTTACCATAAACCAATAGATGCTGATAGGATTACAAAAACTGAAAAATCAATCTTGCCCCCGGGACATCCCCAAATCATCCCTTAAATTTTTGAAAATTCCAATTTATCTTAAAAAAAATTCCAATAATCAAACCAAAGTCATGACCAAATATTTTATCGCTTTACCATAAAGCAATAGTTGCTCAAAGAATTTAAAAAACCTTATGATCTATCGCACTTGCGGAACATTCACAAATCATCCCCTAAATTTTCGAAATCTCGGGGACTAGATCGGTACATTAGTTTTTTTTTATATCTTTCGGACGTTTATTGTTTTTATTTAAATCGGTTAAAAATTTGGTCTGGACTTTATTTTGATTTTTTTCAATTTTTGTACTTAAGAGCATGTGATGGATTATGACGTCACTGGTATAGGCAAAATTTGTCCGTAACTGTTCTCTTAAAATATTGAATATTTTTTTATGAAACTTGGTAGAATTACTTAAAATGTCATTAGGAAGGTCTCTCAGGCCCAAATTTGTTTAAATTTTAGCCCAAAATTAATTTTGGGAAATTTTTGAAAAAATGCAAACTTTTATAAAAATCAATTTTGAGACAAAATTCAAACAAACTCGGGTCTGAGAGACCCTCCTAATGACATTTAAAGTAATTCTACCAAGTTTCATAAAAAAATATTCAATATTTTAAAAGAAAAGTTACGGACAAATTTTGCCTATACCAGTGACGTCATAATTCATCACATGCCCTTAAAATTGGAATTATCGCTAATTTAAGAAATGATTTGGGGATGTCCTGGAGGCGAAATCGTCTTTAAAGTTTGTTTTTATTCTTTGGGCATTTTTTGGTTTGAAAATATGCCAAACGAAAAAAATTTGTTGTTGCTGCTATTAAAAACTGAAATTGATTATATGTTACATCGAGGGTTAGTATTTTTAAGGAGGTTCTCTTCATCAACATAACCTCAAACTAAAAAATGACGATTTCTATCAAATAAAACTATTATTAAAATTAATTGCACCAAATTTAGAAAGATCCTGTAGTACATTTTCCAGGAAAAATTAAGTTTAGCTAAAATTTGTAGTCAAATAATAATTATTTAACTTTTTATGTTTTTTTTTAAATTCGATAAACAACTGCAATTTTCATCCATTTCTAACAATTAAAAGCTCATTTTTCTTGTTGAAACATTCTCTACAATTTTATTTGTTGGGTTTTGTTCATGAATATCTTCTTCAAAAGTTATTAAACAATTAAAATTTGTTCTTTACATATTTTTTCAACAGAATATTATTTAACAAAATCTAACAAATAAAATTGTAGAGAATATTTCAACGAGAAAAATGAGCTATTATTTGTCAAAATTGGATGAAAATGACCATTGAATTAAAAAAAAAATAAAATAAAATGTTAAATAATTATTATTTAACAATAAATTTTAGCTCAACATAATGTTTTTTTTAATAAGGTACAGTTGGATCTTTCAAAATTTGGTGAAATTAATTTGAATAATATTTTTATTTGTGGTGAAAAACGTCTTTCTAGTTTGAGGTTATGTAATGGAGAGAGCCTCCTTAAATAATGTAAGGTTTGTTTTCTTAAATGGCGAAATGATAAAGAGCTTAAAATTAATGTAATATGGAAGCTTATTTTATTCACGTACAAAAATAATAAAGACCAAAATAATAAAGACACTTTTCCTTTTTCATCAATTTAAGGGCATGTGATGGATATTATAACCTCACTGGTACAGGCAAAATTTGTTCGTAACATTTCTCTTATAATATTAAACATTTTGTGACGAAATTTAGTACAATTACCTAAAATATCATTAGGAAGGATTCTCTAACTCGAATTTGTTTGAATTTTGACCCAAAATTAATTTTGGAAAATTTTCAAGAAACAGCAAATTTTTTAAAAATTAATTTTGAGACAAAATTTAAACAAACGGGTCAGAGAAACCTTTCTAATGATATTTTAAGTAATTCTACCAAGTTTCGTGACAAAATATTCAATATTTTCGGAGAAAAGTTACGGACAAATTTTGCCTATGCCAATGACGTCATGATCCATCTCATGCCCTTAAGTGGATATGATTTTAGTAAAATTTTAATTATTATTAATAGTAAAAATAATTTTACATTATTTTTTCCTGGCGTTGTGAAAACATGTCAGAAGAAACATCAGATTAATTTTTGCGCATCACTTTTCCACTGCGCGTAAACTAACCTGACGTCTTATATCGACCATGACCGAAAGGTTATTAAATAGCAATTAAATAACTTTTAATAACTAGCTTAGACAAAATTTGTACGTAAACTTTCTCTTAAAGTACTCAATATTTTAATACCAAACTTTGCAGAATTATTTAAAACACCATTAAGAAGATCTGTCTGACCCAAATTCGTTTCGATTTAACCTTAAAATTAATTTTTAAAATTTCCCAATAGTAGCAAATTTGGTTGAAATTTGATTTCAAGGCAAAATACAAACAAACTTGGATCAGACAAATTTTCGTAATGATACTTTAAGTAATTTTGCAAAATTGGTGTCAAAATATATAGTATTTTATGAGAAAGTTTAAGGACAAATTTTGCCTACATTAGTGACATGACGTCACATTTCGTTACATGCCCTTAACCTAAAAATGACGTAAATCTCCCTTGAAGTCGCAATTTTATAAAACGGACCCAATTTTGGGTGCCATTATGCGACCGGCTAGAATCTAGAGATGGGACTTGACAAATCTGACTGAGAAAATGACGGTAATGTCTGTAATTCTCCATCTTTGTTCGTCAGGCCTGTAAAAGTAGACAGACTGTTATTTTGAGGAATTTATATTTTTTTTAATATTTTGATAGGTATAATTCATAACAAAACGTAAAAAATTAAGAATTTCTAAAAAAAAACTTTCCTGAAAATTACGAGAAAGTATAAATTAACAAGAATTATGTGTCACATAACCTAAAACCTTGGGGAAAATTGCTGGAATTTTAAAAATGACAAATTATTGTTATTATGTAGAAAATAATATAGAACATTTTTAAATTTTTTACAAGAAATAAATTTTACAAATACTTTTACCTTATTAAATGTACATATAAAGATAAAATAAAAAACAAAAAAATTTGGCATATATACAAATGTCAATATTTTTTGCGGAAAAGAAATTTTCGTCGAAATTTTTTTCTACGATATTTTAACAGTTTTCAATTAGTTTCTTTAAAATCTGTAGCCATATTTAAAAATAAATTTTGCAGTTACCGAGATTAAAATTTACTTTTTAATTTTGCGGAGTACTAAACTATTTATAAAGTTTGTGTTATTTCTTCAAATTTTTTTTCTATGAGATTTTAACAGTTTTTAATTAATTTTTTAACATCTGTAGCATATTTAAAGCTAAGATTTTCAAATACCAAAATTAAAAAAGTTGTCCTTATTTATTTAATTTTTCAAACCGCAATCAATTATTTCAACATTTTTGTTCTCACTTCACCTTTTTTCCTAATTTACAAGAAAAAATAGTGCAATAAGAATATTGATAAAACACTAAAATTTAATGGAAACTCATTTTTGAAATGAGGCCAATAACATCAATAAATCTTTATTATTTCATGTATATCTTCAAATTTCAGAAAACATTTAATTGTACAATATCTTTTTACAATATGTGTTTTAAATAATCTTCGAAATGAAGTTTTTTTTCCACGAGATAATTTGTGTTGTATTGAAATATTTTATGATAAATGATTCAAATTTCTTTTAAAAATATATAAACATAGCAAACGTAGTAAAACATTTAAGGTTATGTTTCACGTAAAAATACGTATTCGAGATATTTCACATATAATTGTGTTTATAATAGACAATAAAAACAAGAATAATAATGATAACAATAATAACAGCTATAAAAAAACCTTTTTTATTCCATTTAACACAAATAAATAATAAAAATATGAATCTGTCCAGTCTGTCCGTTTGTCAACATGACCGTCATCTGACGCAGAATGTCTGTCAGACTCTAGTCCAGTTCCATCTCTACTATAAAATCTAAATTCTTTTTTATTTATCTATTCAGTTTATTAAAAAGAAGACCCCATTTGATAAATAATACATAAAATACCTTTTCTTAACTTTATGCGATTATGTCAGAAAGTCGATCATCTTTATAAATAAAAAATAAAAAAAGACAATGAATCTCGAATCTCGTTAATAAATCAACAGAAATATTGTTAAAGTGAGACATAAATCATTCATATTTCCGTTTAGAAGGCAAACTCTATTTTCTTTTTATTACTGGTGTTAAAAAAAAAATTTAAGCACTTTAACAGGAAAAAAATATATATATAGTTTTTTTATTTTGCAATTGCATCACTTCATATTGCCTTTGTCACGATTTCTTCTCACAGTATTTTCAAGTAGCGCACTATACACAGAGTTTGATCTGTACTGTTAAAGAATAACATAATAAATAATAATTTGAACTGCACGAAAAAAAAGCATGAGCACGGTTTAGAGCTATTTTTCGATAATCACACGCAGTTTTGTTCTGAGATTAGCGCGTCACTAGTGTCCTTAAATTCATCGCTGGCTGCCCTCGGTATCGTGCCAAAAGGACAAGGAATGTGGAGGGACAGGTACACTATACCCTTTTTACTATTTTTCTAAAAATCTGTTTCAAAAACGTTTCAAAATCTTGTGCAGAACTGTAAATATTTTTCTTTCTTCTTAACATAACTTAAAGTAGACGAAAAGAAATACTGCAATATAATACACTGGAGCTTCACTTATTTTAACTCGGTCTACGCAAAGTCGCACTTATTTTAACTTCCATGCACTTATAAAGAACTTGTCTGATTGGCTGATCCAATTCGCAGCAACCAATGAAAATGTTTGTTAGTTTTGATTGGCCGACAAGTTAAAATAAGTGAGACTTTGAACTATTAAAATAAATGCGACTTTAATAAGTGAAACTTTAAATAAGTGAAGTTGAAGTGTGTGATTCTCTCTGCAGACAGGAATCTTGTAAAAGCAGAAGATTTTAGGTTATGTTTGAAGTAAAAATACTGATGGAAGCTATAATGTCTTCATTTCATTTAAAGGATTCAATAAAAATTATTTTTGATTTTACAAAATTAAACAAAATCTATCAATTATGATAAAACATAACCTATAATTTTTTATGCCAAAGTCCCTGTTTGAAGAGCAAGTCACATATATTATATGGAAAATAAAATGAAAAAATTTCTTTTCGTGTAGTAAAGCTCAAGAGAAATGACAAATTTTTTCTCTCTCTCTCTCTCTAACTTTAAAATTTAATTAAAAAAAAAGCTTCCTCTATGAGAAAGCAATAATAAAACGTAATTTGTAACAAATAAATTGTAATTATGAAATATATTGAATAATATGATACCTGTATTTATAATCTAATTACTGATAATTGACTAAAAAAAATATCATTATCTCAAGATTAACGTGAAAGAATAACAAATTGGCTATAATATTAAACATACGCTGACATGCAGTTTCGAAAATAACCACTAGTATCCGCATTCTTTGTAATATAGTCTCGACATTGTAGTTGTTTAACTATAGATAGAATGTATTAATTTAGCATAACAGCATTTAGTATTGAACCCTCAGTAGCTCCGATTAATTATTATTAATTATTAATATTTAAAAGCGAGTCATTATACAACGTCACTGTATTATATTTTAGTTTATAATTTTGTAGTTTTATAGTGCTGTACAATTTTTTTTCTTCTAGGTCCAATACTGCTTGATAATGTGTAGCTTGGACTTGTTTACAGTATGATACAATTGAAAATTATGTAGTTATTTAAGTAAATGTATCTCTGTTAGTTTCGTGCAAATTTAAGAGTTATGTAGATAATAAAAAATCAAATCGAAAAGTCCTTTTCCGTTTTTTGATTAAATAATTAGTTTCTGAGTTATCGACATTTTAAGTTAAATGGAAGCGCTTGCAGCGCGAGAGAGATAGAAGACCCCCTCTCCTTTCCGCGGCCAAGCGTTTCTGTTTAACTTTAATCCTTAATATCTCGAAAACCAAGCTTCTGATTTAAAAATGAAACAGGACTTTTTTATTTGCTTTTTAAGTATCTGTATAGTTGGTTAATATGGACGAAAATTTTTAGGGGAACATTATATAGTTATTTGATATAATATCAGGGATCACAGTTTTTTTTTCATACGATTTTTTGGGACTTTTTTCTTTTAAATTTGTTTCTTTTTTCATCCTAAAATATTGTATTAAAATCTTGTTAACTTTTTACTTTTTTTTTTCTTTTTATTCAATTGGCTTAAATAATCTCAACTCATTACATTTTAAATAAATTCCAACTCTAAATTATTGCAATTTTTCATTTCTTTAAATTCTCTAAACTGAAACCAAATTTCCTTAGATAATTTAATAAAATTTAAACAAATAATTGTTTTAAGTAAATAATTTATTTAATGTAAATTTTGTAATTTTTTAGTAGACATGTTGAAAATTTCTGAATTCTGAAATTGCAAACCGGGAAATTCTAGAAATTTCATTTGATAAGTATTATAACTAAATTTCAAGAATTTTAAATAAACAAACATATTAATTTTCATTGTATCATTTTAAGAAATTTATATAATTTTAATTTTTGCAAATCGATATTTAACAATTACATACAAATTTTGTTAATTTTTTTATTTTTAACTATCACTTTATTTTTAACAGTTTTTGAGAAAGAAAATGTTAAAAGTAATAAATTTGTGATTTTTTAAAAATGACAGTGTTTTTTTAATCACAAAGTTGCTAAAAGTAATGAAAAAGTTATTTTCTGTAATATGAAATGTACACTTTAAATTTTTTAAAATTTTCTCATTTTTTCGATTTTTGAAACTTTTTGTATTATTCTTCGATCTTTTAAAATATTTTCTAGTTTCATCATCATTATTTTTTCTTACACTTGTTTTTACTTTTTTGAAATCGTACAATTTTTTTTTTATTTACTCATTTTAATTTCTTTATTTTACAAAATTGTTATTCAATATTTTTTTATAGTTTATTAATTTTAATTTTATTCCTTATTTCAAGATTTCTATTCTTTTGCTTTTAAATTTTTCATTACTGTTATTAATGTTTTTTATGGCATTCAATTTTTTTAAATATACGTAAATTTTTTCATTTTCTGTAAATTATTAAAATTTATTACATGCATTTTTGTTTTTATAAATTTAGTAAAAGAAGCATTTTTTTCTTAAAATTATCTTATTTAATTTCATAATTCGTTAAATATGTTTTCCCTAAATCTTAATATTTTTAAAAAATGTGTCTTGTTTTTTTCCTTTCCCCTACTTTTCTCTATTTTTTTGCTTTTTATTTCATTTTTATGTATTCTTCAAAATATACACAAATATCTTCAAAATATAAAACATTTTTGCATATTTTCCCACATTTTTTGTTTTTTTTTTAAATACTTTTGGGATTAAAGGGAGTTTAATTTTTGTTTTCTAATATATAATTTTATTGTCTTTCAATTTTAAAACTTTCTCTTCTCTATTTTTCGTTTTTTTTTTTTGTTTTTTAAGGGAGTTTTATTTTTCTTTTGTTAAAATTCCTTACTTCTTAAATAATTTTTTTAAATTTGTTATTTTTTTAAAAAATATTATGCATTTAGCACGATTTTTACTTATCTTTATATATGTTCTTGATTTTGAGATTTTCTTCAATTTGATTATTATTTTTGTATTTATTAATAAGGTTTTGAATACTTTATAACATTTTTTTATTGCTTAATAATCTTTTAAATTTTTAAAAAGATTTTCTTAACTTTTTTTAATATTTGGTAAGGAAGAAGGAATTAAAAATTTTTTCTCAGTTTTCTAAATTTTCTTTACATGCAGATTATTTTTCTGTAGATTTTCTTTAACATTTTTTGCAAACTTATTTCCTCTTTCATAAAATTTTTAATAATTTTTGATTCCTTATAAAAGAAAAGTTAAATTGATATATTGTTTTTTTTAAATTTGTCCGATATTTAAAGATTTTTACATTACTTTAAAGTTGTATAATATTTTCTGAATTTGCTCACTTTTTGTTAATTTTCTTCATATTTTTAATGATTTACAATTTTTTAAAAATATAATTTTCTTATTTCATTGTTACCTTTTAATATTTTCTCACTTTTTAATAGATTCTCCCCGATTTTATTATTTCTGCTTCCATTTATATAAGGTATAAATTTCCTTTTGTAATATTTTCATTCTTTCACATTTTTATTAATATTTTGAAAATTTTTCTCAATTTTTAAATATTTTTTCTCAATTTTCAAAAAATAATTAATTTAATGCTCGGTTTTTTTTTCTTCCTTCATACTTTTTTTTTGTTTTTTTTCAACTATTTGGTCATTATTTCGTTGATTTCTTTCATTTTTCGTATACTTTCTCATGTTATTAGATTTTTCAATTTTTTTTTCTGTTTTTAATATATTTTTTTTCAAGATTTATTATTATGTGCTTTTAAAACACTCTAAATCTGAATTAGTTAAAAATAACTAGTTATTAGTACAAAAAATACGAAAAAATAGTTATAATTGACTAATTGAATTATTAAACTGAATGGTACTCAAATATTAGTTATTTTGACATAACCTAAAAATGAAGTTAAATAATTATTAGTTATTTTTTACTAAATAATTATCAGCAAGATAACTGTGTATTTAAATTAGTCTCTGACTTTTTCTGTCAAATTAGTTATTTTTTTATTTATAAAGAAGCATTTCTGTTTTTTCCCCGAATTTCACCTAAAATGTTTGTCACATAAAAAAAAGAAAGAAATATAAAACTGTGATCACTGGTGTAATAAACACATATAGATAGTAAATGGTAATTTAAAACACTAATTTTATCTATATAAATTATTCAAATTTCTAACCTAAAAAATCCTAAAATTAGACAAAAATTATATGCCTGCTTTATAAACTGTAGAAAGTGAATATTCACAAGTTGTGGACATGGAATGCTAAAAATTGTACACTATTATTATTAAAAATAACACCTACTTAGAATTGTTACATTAAAATGTTTACTGTATACATTTATACATTTAATAATATTTATCTACATGTTTTATGTTTTGTATACAATACACCAATGTTTCGTCTATTTGCACAGTGTGAATGAAAGTGCCGCATTATAATTATACGTTTCTACAAATACTATAATACATAATAATTATTGTTGTATAAATAAAAGTAGGTCAAGTTTTCGAAGAAATTTTTAAAGTTCTCATACTATATATAGATAATGTAAGAGTGCTCGTAGCAATTGAAAACTTGGAAAATCTCTGCGAAGTAGAAGTAGCTCATTCTCATCTGCCATCATTTTTCACAATCACGTTTATTGAAGAATGAATACTAACGCGTTTTTATTTTGTTTCCGATTTTTTCTGTTTTTTTATTTGCGCTACTCGCAGAATTCCACAGTGGAAAAAGTAAGTGAACTTTTTATTAAGTCTAGCGAATTTTCTGTTTTGCTACCAAATTTTTACGTCGCATTCACTATTTTTTGGCCTGCACTCTCACCCTGTAGTTTTCTGTAGTCCCTTCTCAACGGTGAATACATATAATAATAATAATAGTAATAATAGTTTTTTAATCGATTTATCTGGAATTTGGCGAAACATAACTTATTCTCATTATATCATTTTTCTGTTTAAGAGAACTGTTAGCTTAGAATTTCGATTATTATTATTATAGTTAGTACATACTGCATAGCATTGGTGATTGTGTACAATCCTCAAGTTTTTACAAATATTATAGGCACATGAATATTTCAAATTGTAAACTTGTCAATTTTAAAAATATTCACGGACAATTTTAAACTTTGAGAAACTTACGTGAATGATCAAATATTTAAGATAATGAGTCGATTTTCACAAAAATAAAAAGATATTTATTGCATTTCGAGAAAAAAAACTTCGGAAACTTATTAGAAAATAAGGAAAATTACTATTAAATGACAAAAATTGCTTTAAGTTAAAAAAAAAATAATAGACAAAAATAAATGAAATTTTAGTAAATGCTTAAAAATATGTAAAATAACAAAAAGCAGACATTAATTAAAAATAACGAAATTGGATAAAAATGAAAGATAAAAAGTTTAAAAGCAAAAAAGATTGACTAAAAATAAGGAGAATTGAAAAAAACTCGAAAAATTACCAGAAATTAAAGAAATATATGTGGAAATGTTAAAAATAATGTTTTTAAAATTGGTTAAGTAATTAAAAGTTAAGAAAAATACTTTTATAGGGTAAGAAAAATAACTAAAAATTCATATAATTGTTAAAAATTGAATAAAATGAATTTTCATTTGTTTGAATAATAATAATAATTGTTTTCTCTAAATTTTATTCAATATAGTTTTTAAAAAACAAAAATTTCAATTTTTTTAAAAATTTTACATAAAGTAACATTTATATTTATGAAACTTTTAAAAGAAATAATTAAAGCAAATGTAGATTAGGTTAAAATTTGAAGTAGTAAAAAATTGTGGTAATAAATACTTTAACAGAAACGAGTCTGCGTTAATTGATATTAAAAAAATTAAAATATTTTTGTACGTAAGAATATCAATATTTAAAAGTTATGCTATTTTTAAATTTAGAAAAATGACATTCAGTTTCTATAAAAATTATTTTACACAAAATTGAAAGTAAATAATATTTTTAATAAGTGAAAATTTGGTTTCTTTAGAAAATTGTAAAGATTGAAAGTTTCATTTAAAAATTTTGTTATTGAAAAATGATGTTGTATTAAATTTACTTTTTCAAAATTTTTTTAAATGGTGATTAGCATAAAAGAGTTATATAAATTGGTTTGAAGATAAAATTTTAAAATGTGGTTATTTCGTTTAAAAAGTTATTTACTTCAATATTTAATTTTAAAAAATGATTATGTTAATCAATATTTCTGTGATTTTTGGCAATTCCTTAAAATTTACTCGAAAAATTGCAAAAATAGTTGATGATTGTAAAGTAACTCAAGAAAGAAAAAAATAGACAATTAAAAATAGATGAATAATCGAAAAGGAAAAGTGAAAAATTACACTTTTGCTTTTGGCAACTATTGCTAAGGTAACTGTTGCTGTAAGATTAATTGATATAGTAACGGTTGCTATGGTAACAGTTGATATGGTAACGGTTGATTAGAAACGGTTGCTATGGAAACTATTGCTAAGGTTGCTATGATACCGGTTGCTATAGTAATGGTTGCTATGGTAACTGTTGCTGAGGTATTAATTGATATAGTAATAGTTCTAATGATAACAGTTGCTATGGTAATGGTTGCAGTCGCAACCGTTGCAATGATAACAGTTGCTATGATAGCGGTTGCTATAGTAACTGTTGCTTAGTAACGGTTGCAATGGTAACAGTTGCTATGGTAGTAGTTGCTATGACAACTATTGCTAAGGTAACTGTTGCTATGACACCGGTTGCTATGGTAACTGTTGCTGCGGTATTAATTGATACAATAACAGTTGCTATGGTAACAGTTTCTATAGTAATGGTTGCTTAGTAGCGGTTGCTATGACGCCTGTTGCTTTGATAACTGTTGCTGTGGTATTAATTGATATAGTTACAGTGGCAATGGTAACGGTTGCTATGATAACGGTTCCTATGGTAGCGGTTGATATAGTAACGGTTGCTTAGTAACGGTTGCTATGGCAACTATTGCTAAAGTAACGGTTTCTATGACAACTATTGCTAGGGTAACGGTTGCTATAGTAACGGTTCTTTAGTAACGGTTGCATTGGTAACAGTTGCTTAGCAACGGTTGCTATGACACCGGTTGCTATGGTAACTGTTGCTGTGGTATTAATTAATATAGTAACAGTTTCTATAGTAACAATTGCTTAGTAGCGGTTGCTATGACGCCGGTTGCTTTGGTAATTGTTGCTGTGGTATTAATTGATACAGTTACAGTGGAAATGGTGACGGTTGCTATAGTAACGGTTGCTTAGTAACGGTTGCTATGGCAACTTTTGCTAAGGTAACGGTTTCTATGTCAACTATTGCTAGGGTAACGGTTGCTATAGTAACAGTTGTTTAGTAACGGTAGCAATGGTAGCAGTTGCTTCGCAACGGTTGCTATGACACCGGTTGCTATGGTAACGGTTGCTATGACAACTATTGATATAGTAACGGTTTCTATGGTAACAGTTGCTATGGTAACGGTTGCTTAGTAGCTGTTGTAATAGTAACAGTTGCTATGGTAACTATTGCTAGAGTAACGGTTGCTATAGTAACGGTTGCTATGGCAACTGTTGCTATAGTAACGGTTTCTATGGCAACTGTTGCTATAGTAACGGTTTCTATGGTAACAGTTACTATAATGGTAACTATAGGGATGGTCGCTATGCTACAATTTAATAAACGTTCAATTTAACCTAATTATCTTTCAAAATTTGTGCAAAAAACCAAATTTATTTAATCTAATTCGTTTAAAATTGACAACTTACTTTTTGAAAGTTCATAAAAGTCGGAGATTCATATGTATTCACTCAACGCCTGCAAAATATTTGCGATGTTTTTATCATTAGAAGTTAATTTAAGTGATTATCTATGTAATTTAAGTTTGCTTCGTATTTTGTTGAGCTTCTCATTACAACGTGCCATCTGATCATTCACGTCATCTATAGCATAAGCATTTCATTCATTAAACCGATTTAAGATCAAAGATGAACTGAGGTATTTAATACTGAAACCCCCATTATATTTTCATCAGCGATGTAATATATCATCTGTTTTAAGTAACTCGTGAGCAATTGATTTGAGGTGTACATCTAGTTTAATAAGTCTTCTCATTTTAAGATACCATCTATCTTGTAACAATTTGACAAAATCATGTATGTTTTATTGTACTACACCCTTTTAGTATCTAATGTACTAAATTTTCAAAACTGTAAAATCCCTTTGCTTCCTATATCGTAATTGTGCAAACGTGTGTAAATTATCACTAATAACGTGTGTATCTGAATTTCGAAAAATGACCCTTATGCTATAACGTGCTACTAAACTGGCAAGTGGGAGCTTTTAAGTAGTGAACAAAATCCTATATAATATTAATTAGACGATATGAACATTTTTGTAAATTATTAAATATGTTTTCCCCTCTTCCTCTATACATAGAAATTTGTACAGTTTTGCAACCGAATTTTGTATATTAAATTATAGACTACTGTATATATATATTTAACATTTCAGCTTAAATATTAGACATACTAATTTGTAGATTTCCTCGAGAATTTTGTATTTTCTAAAATTGCTTATTTATATCAACTTTATTAATTGGTCAAATACCTATACATGAAAGTGTTGATTTTAGAAACACTTGTTTATTGAAACTCTTACGTCTATTCAAATGGAATTTCATTTCAGATTTTTTTCTTTTATGAATAATGAAATTTCATTGTCGAGCAAATCTAAAATTTGAAATTAGTTGATCTGCCCGATTTAAAGAATTTTCAAAGTGGCTATTATTCAGACTCTACGCATGATACTGTTTTTCCAAGTGAACATAATTTAATTGTGTTTAAATTAAAGGGACGCCTAAGTCAATGAAGGGAAAAAAGATTTGGTTTTTGGTTTGGTAACTCTAAAAACCTCTGTCCGAATTCAGTGAATTTGATTAAAATTAAGATACCCAAAAGTAACAGATTTCAACCGAAGCTAACCTTTTTTTTAACAATTGTCTTCCATATCAAATTCGTCATTAGGAACTTTTTAAATTTGACTTCAGTTTTTAGACCTTCTTCAAAATCGCTTAACGACTTAAAAACAAAACAGAATCAGCATATTTCCAAAATAACAATAGTCGAGTTTAACATCGGTTTCAGTTGATATAACCAAGTCACAACGAGAGACAGTAACTTTACAACTTAAATTAGAAAAAAATATCTGAATTTAATTCAATTTATCAAATTTTTACTATTTTATTTTTCCAAAAGCCACTCTAATTAAAAGAATTAATTCCAATAACCAATTTCCCAATTCTCCAACAATTTTCAATTTTCCAAAATTACCAGTTTTACAAATGTTCGAAAAACCAATTTTTCAAATTCTACAATATTCCAATAACCAATTTACCAAGTCTTCAATAACTGCCAAATGTTCCAATAACCAATTTTTCAATTTACCAATAATTGACAATTTTCCAAATGTTTCAATAACCAATTTTTCAATTTACCAATGATTGACAATTTTCCAAATGTTCCAATAACCAATTTACCAATTCTCCAAATGTTTCAAGAACCAAGTTTTCCAAAAATTTTTAAATTTCCATTTTATTTCAAGCTAGCTTTGTATTGTATTTAACTCGAAACAATATTTGTCACGTCTTTATTAAAAAATTATATTTTAGAAATTAATAATTCGACTTTACAATTACGTTTTTATTTCATAACTGTAAAGTTTAACATTTTTAAAACTATATTCAGACTCTTAAACTTTTAAATTCTTGAAACTATTCCTAGTGTACCTACCTTTCTTATCTCTCTATCTTTAGCTACAAATTTTTAAAATTATATTTAGGCTCTCTCTATACCGTAACGGACGAACAGCGTAACAGCTAAAAGGCTAAAACAGCCTGGCTGATTTCTTATATAGGACTTCATAACAATAATCATCCTTATATTTTGAAAACTTAGGCGTCCCTTTAATAAAATTTAATAATATTTATCCAGCATACATTTAATAAAATTTAGTGTTAATCAGTCTTAACAAAAGTATTTGTGGGAAAAACTAAATTCCGTTTTCCTGAGTTAAAGATTCTGATGATTGAACCGTTTTAATTGATCGTATGGTCTGAATAGTTGAAAGTACTAAACTTAAAATTAGAATTTGATAGAGTTCAATTAATCTACCTTGCAATGAGCCTCAATCGCATAATAATTTCTAGAAAATTACTCTTGCACTTCTTGCCAAACGATTGACAATTTAAGCACATGCTTTTTGTAAGAAGTTTCTCGTTCAGCTAATCAAGAGTAGAGCTTCCAAGTCGAGAATGAAATGTTTAATCTTTGAAAACAGTTTCCTGGTCTCGTTCCTGGTTGACGCGAGAGGAGGAGCCATGCGAGGATGCCGACACAGTGGAGTCAGGGTGATTGTACCTCCACGAAAAGCAGCCATGCCAATGAGAGTGACCTGCAGATATCTCAAGAGGGACAAACTGACAAATCCACCTCCTTTAATGGAGGGAGAAGCTTTGGCAAGCCGTATCCTTGAACTTGGACCAGTTGGAGCTAAATTTTTGGGGTAAATGCTGCTTTCTATTGATCATAATTTTCTGGAAATTAATTTATTTCTCATAATTTAATTCTGATCTCAATAGACCCGTGATAATAGAGGTGCCACACTTTGCCTCCTTAAGAGGAAAAGAGAGGGAGATTGTAATTCTTCGATCAGACAATGGAGAAACTTGGCGTGAACATACCTTGGAGGCCAGCGAGGAGGCTGTTCAAGATGTTCTCAACGAGAGCTTTGAAGGTGAAGGTAAGAATTATTTTCCTTTTCTGTTCTTTCACAAGGAAATTCGGTTAAACTGCAGATTAGGAACGTAAGCCTTGAAGTTGGGTGTAAGTAAATCAGATGTTTTCAGAATTGCAACCTAACAACGATGAAATACCGGGGGGTTATTTTAGATTATTCTACCCCCTGGTATTCCGTAGCGCACTTGTTAGGTTGCAATCCTGAAAACATCGTCGACGCCTCCCGTTCATATGATGCTAATTCAATTGTCAGTGCAAGATAATTCTTATTCAAAAGTTCGTGCAAGAGAATGCTAATGAAGCTAGGACAATATGATTCTTATTCAAATGTCAGTGCAAGATAGTTCTTATTCAATTTTCAGAGCAAGATAATTCCTATTAAAAATTCCGTGCAAAATAATTTTTATTTGATATTCCATACAAAATAATTTTTATTTAAAGGTTACAGACGGAAAATATAGTTGTTGTTCTACACATTTGTCAGATAAAGTGAAGGTTAGATTGACAATTGTATTTGAATTAATTTAATAAAAAAAAAAATAATTAAATTTTAATAAATGAATTATTTATTTATTGTATGATTTAATGACCGATATTTAAATGTTTTTGAGGTTAATTTGACAATAATATGAAACCTATGTAAAAAAACTTAGTATTTAATCTAAGTTAATAACAATATGTATTATCATTACAATACAACAAAAATATTAAAATGAATTAAAATATGTAAATATGAAATAATGAATTCTGATTAAGTATTGATTGAAATCAAGAAATCAGTGGCGTAACTGAGAGAGCAAGGACCCTGTGGCAAAAAGAAAATGGGGCTCCAATTATATATAATAATTTACAAGTTTAATTCATTCAATCATGACACACCTGACATTTGTCACTAGATTTTTTTTTTATTTTAAAATTTTAAATTCTATTTCACCTTTTTAAAATGTTCTTAAATTTAAATTTATATCAATTTAAACTTCTTCAAATTTCAGTTAATGTGAACTTGCATTGATTAAAAGTTCAATTAATCCACGATTCAAAAATACTAAATTTGAAGTGATTTAAAAATTTCTTAAATTTTTAATAATTATTTTCTATTGTGATTTCAATAACCTAAACTACAATTTTATACTATTTTTATCATTTTTTAATTATTTTATGCAATTTTTAATTATTTTTAAATTCTTTCCCTAGTGTTAAATTTATCTTATTTAAATTTCAATTATTTTATTTGGTTGTTTCAATCATTGTTTCAGTTTTAATTATTTAACTCTCGCCTATAAATTAATTTAATTTTATATTCTTAAATTTTATATTATTTATGGCAATTTTAAATTAATTTTTTAAATTTACCATTATTTTTGTCATTTTTAAATTATTAATTTCAATTTTTAATCATTTTCATAATTTCTACATTAATTTCCTGAATTTTTAAATATATATCTCAATTTACAATTATTTCAATAAATTAGAAGAGTTATGTCCTTCCATTATTATAGTATAAAAGTGCACCAATACGTGATCCAAAGAAGGTGTGTAAGAAAACAAAAATTTTTTTAAATAAATTTAAAAAATTTTTTTCTCATTCCATCTTTGTTTTTTATTTTGTCAATTTATAAAAAAGCGACGTTTCGCCAACTCGATTTGTTGACCTCTTCAGGCTTAGAGTTTAGTTAAAAACAATCATAATTTTAACACGTCATAAAACTAAAATATAAAACAAAAAACGTTATTACTCTGCGTACAGAGAGACGTACAAAGCACAACGACATATTAGCAACTTAATTAATTAATTAATTTTACAATTATTTCGTTCAATTTTTTATTCTTATTATTATTTTGAAATTATTTTATCCAGCTTTTAATATTTTTATTATTTTTTAATTAATTTCCTACATTTTTAGTTATTATCTCAAATGTAGATTATTGACATCAATTTTCCATGTTTTAAACGTTTTTCTTTTATTTTTTTTTGCTTAAAAATAAATTCTACAATTTTTCTATTATTTTCTTTAATTTCCAATTTTTTTCATTATTTTGGCATAATATTCAAAAGTTTTAATTATTTATCTGAAATTCCAATTATTTTCATCAATTTTCCATTATTTTTGACATTTTTTAATTATTCCCTTTAATTAAAAGTTTTTAAGTAATTTTGTAATTATTTTCTTTTTTGAAACATACATTCTATGATTTTTTCAATTATTTCTCTCAAATTTCATAAACTGTTTCAATTCTCATTTTCTAATATTTATAATTTTTTTTAATTTAAATTATTTTCTTCAATTTTTAATTATTTTCATTTGTTTTCATAACTTCAATTTTTTTTATTAATTATCGTAAATTCCAATTATTTTTATCTTTCTTCAATTATTTTCTCCAATTTTTAGTTATTCTCATTTTTTTCAATTGATTTCTAAGATCTTCATGTATTCATGTATTCAATTTTCAGTGCAAGATACTTCTAATTTAAAATTTCGTACAGAATAATTTTTATTTGATATTCCACTCAAAATAATTTTTATTTAACCTTAATAGATCTTAAAAAAAAAAAAAAATACAAGAACCTTTCTAATTGTATTATTTAAAGTTTGACTAAATTAAACAATGCACAAAAAAATGAAATTTAAATATGAGCAAAATCTTGAAAATAAATTTAAAAAAATTGAATAATGAAAAATTAGAAACAATAACTGAAAATTGAAAAAATATGATTAAAATATGATTAAAATATGAGAAAGTAATTAAAAAATTATATAATTATTTTAAATAAAAGAAAGTTAAAGAAAATTTCAGAAAAATACTTAAAACTTTTAGAAGTTCATTGAAAAAAAGTAAATAACTAAGAATTACAAACTTTTAATTGAAGAGAATAATTTAAAAATAGCAGAAATAATCGAAAATTGATGACAATAATTGGAATTTCAGATAAATAATTGAAACTTTTGAATATTATACCAAAATAATGAAAATAATTAGAAATTGAAGAAAAGAATAGAAAAATTGCAGAATTTATTTTTAAGCAAAAAAAAAAAAAAATAATAGAAAAATCGTTTAAAACATGTAAAACTGATGTCAATAATCTACATTTAAGATAATAACTAAAAATGTAGGAAATTAATTGAAAAAAAAAATAAAAATAATAAAAGCTGAAGAAAATAATTCCAGAATAATAAAAAGAATAAAAAATTGAACGAAATAATTGTAAATTGAGATATATATTTAAAAGTTCAGGAAATTAATTCAGAAATTATGATAATGATTAAAAATTGAAAATAAAAGGTGCACAATGACAAAAATAATGGTAAATTTAAAAAATTAATTTAAAATTGCCATGAATAATGTAAAATTTAAGAATAAATAATCAAATTGATTTATAGTCGTGGGTTAAATAATTAAAATTGAAACAATGATTGAAACAACCAAATAAAAAATTGAAATTTAAGGAAGATAAATTTAATACTAGGGAAACAATTTAAAAATAATTAAAAATTGCATAAAATAATTAAGAAATGATAAAAATAGTATAAAATTGTAGTTTAAGTTATTGAAATCACAATAGAAAAGAATGCTTAAAAATTGAAGAAATTTGTAAATCACTTCAAATTTGGTATTTTTGAATCGTGGATTAATTGATCTTTAAATCAATACAAGTTCACATTAACTGAAATTTGAAGGAGTTAAAATTGCTATAAATTTAAAATTTCAGAACATTTTAAAAATGTGTAATATGATTTAAAATTTTAAAAGAAAGAAACATCTAGTGACAAATGTCAGGTGTGGACAAAATGATTGAATGAATTAACCTTGTAAATTATTATATATAATTGGCGCCCCATTTTCTTTTTGCTCCAGGGCCCTTGCTCTTCTAGTTACGCCACTGATTTCTTGATTTCAATTAATAATTAATCAGAATTCATTATTTCATATTTACATATTTTAATTCATTTTAATATTTTTTGTTGTATTGTAATGATAATACAAATTGTTATTAACTTAGATTAAATACTAAGTTTTTTTACATAGGTTTCATATTATTGTCAAATTAACCTCAAAATCATTTAAATATTGGTCATTAAAACATACAATAAATAAATAATACATTTATTAAAATTTAGTTATTTTTTTATTAATTTAATTCAAATACAGTTGTCAATTTAACCTTCACTTTATCTGACAAATGTGTAGAACAACAACTATATTTTCCGGCAGTAACGTTTAAATAAAAATTATTTTGTATGGAATATCGAATAAGAAATATTTAGCACGGAATTTTGAATAGGAATTATCTTGCTCTGAAAATTGAATAAGACTTATCTTGCACTGACAATTGAATAAGAATCATATTGTCCGCTAGTTTTTTAAGCTTCGTCTGGCACGAATTTTTGAATAAGAATTATCTTGCACTGTAAATTGAATAAGCATCATATGAACGGGAGGCGTCTGATCAACTTACAACCAACTTCAAGGCTTACGTTCCTAATCTGCAGTTTAACTGTAAATTTATTCTGAACAACCTACTAAATCTTATTCCAATTTTCAGAATTAAGCCAGCTAGAAGATCTCCAGACGTCTAGAATCGTAAGAATCCTTACAGTCGACTTCCCTCACTATTTCGCAGTGGTGTCTCGAATCCGACAAGAAGTCCACGCTGTTGGTCCCGAAGGAGGCACAGTGTCATCTTCAGCTGTTCCACAAGTTCAGGCTGTATTTCCTCCACACGCTCTTACCAAAAAGATCAGAGTTGGACTACAGGTATTTAAAATAACAATTTCATTCGAGAAATTCAATCATTTTTAAATCACAGCTTGTGTTCATCCAAGTACAAAGCACGTTCGATTTTAAAGCGGTATGTTGGCATTTTTCACGCTGTTCATCCTAAACTTAGAAAATCGATTTTGTTCCGAATAACGTATTAACTGTTGATGATTTTGTCTAGGCGCATCCTATACCAGCCGAATTGGTGGCTAAACTTTTAGGCAACCGAGTGGCTGTCTCACCAATTGTCACTGTAGAACCAAGACGAAGAAAATTCCATAAACCAATAACTCTGACAATTCCTGTACCACAGGCTGCCAATAAAGGCATGATAAATCAGTATTCAGGTGACGCGCCAACTCTCAGGCTCCTTTGCAGCATCACTGGTAATATATGATTCCACTAAAAAATTATTTTCACTGCAAATTTTCTTTTTTTATATTTCTCTATAAAGGGGAGTTTTTCTATGTATTCATTATTCCAACCTGAGATTCTGGTAAACTAGAATATTTTCCTTTTGACATCTATAACATTTTCTGTTACATTTACATGATAATTTTTGTTGGATTTTTCTGCCGTGCAAAAATAAAAGATGGTTACTTGTTTGTTAACTTAGGTTATGTTGAATTGATTCATTTATAAAAATATAGAGACTGGTTATTACATGTTCTACCGTATGGTACAGAAATTTTGAAAAAGCACCTTATGATACGTTCTTTCCTAATTTTAGCGCATGCGCAGAAGCTTGTTGTCATGGCGACGAACTTGTGCGCAGACTCAGTGACAAAAGCTAGCTTATCATAAGGTGCTTTTTCAAAAGTTGCGTATATTGAAGTAGACGGTGTAACCAACAGGATGGTCCAAAAATGCAGGGAAAAAAGTAAAGTTGGAAATTTAATGCTCTCATCCCCTAGGATTGTTTTATGTAAAAAAATACCTGATTTGCAAACATGTCTTGAAATTTAACATTAATGCCATTTTCCTTATATGAAAATGTGTAATAGACCGAAATTTATTTACCCGAATATTTAAATTCCCGAAACTTCATTTGTCAGAATATTTAAATTTCTGAAACTCCATTTCTCAGAATATTTAACCTCTCGAATTTTCATCTGTCAGAATGTTTAAATTTTCGAATATATATTTATTAGAAGTTGAATGTATCAGATTCACCATTTGTCCGAACATTTAACTCTACGAAACTCCATTTGTCAGACTTTTAAACTTCTCGAACACTAAAAACTCAGAATGTTCATTTGCCAGACACTCGGAATGTAGAATTTCTAAAGATGCTATCTGATTGGCTGGTAATCTTTCCGCAAATATTAACGGCCAATCAGATAGCTTCTTTAGAAATTCTACATTCCGAGTGTCTGGTAAATGAACATTCTGAGTTTTTAGTGTTCGAGAAGTTTAAAAGTCTGACAAATGGAGTTTCGGCGAGTTAAATGTTCGGACAAATGGTGAATCTGATAAATTCAACTTCTAATAAATATATATTCGAAAATTTCAACATTCTGACAGATGAAAATTCGAGAGATTAAATATTCTAAGAAATGGAGTTTTGAGAAGTTAAATATTCCGAAAAATGGTAAATCTGATAAGTACCATTTCTGCTAAATACATATTCAGGAAGTTGAATATTCCGACAAATAAAGTTTCGGGAAGTTAAATATTCTGACAAATGAAGTTTCGGGAATTTAAATATTCGGATAAATAAATTTCGGTCTATTACACATTCTGTAAATTAAGTTTTGGTCAAAATGTTGGCTTCCCGGTTTTTGGAGGACCCATAAAAATATTTAATATTGAAAAATGGTTAAATAACAATTTGGCATTAGCATTATTTTTTGAAGTCTTCTGAAGAAAAATAAGGTTTGACGATTGAAAAATATTGATTTTTAAGAAAAAAAATTTCTAAGAAAAAAAAATTTTGAGCGACCTCTAAATAATTTTTGATTTAAAAAAAACAGAGTTATTTTTTTCGATATAGAGCTATCCTAGAGGCGAGAGCATTAAAATTACGACTTTAATTTTTTTTGGACCACCCTAGTGATTAGAAATTTATTAGTTTAATTTCTATTATTATTTAGAATTCGAATCTTTTAGAATTAGATTTTTCTAATAAATTTTCAGTTTAAAAAAAAAGTCGATACCTCTGAAAAAACGGAAAGTTTACGATAAAAATGGTTCGAATTAAAAAAAAGCTGACAGGCAACAAACCTTCGAATTATTGAAATGCTTTTACAGAATTTTTTTTTTTTAATAAATATAAATTTTTTCCAATCAGTCTTACACTTTTGAAATTTTAAATAACAAACCTCTTGTTTCTTTTTCTTTTACAATTCTTTTTTTATTTGAAGTTTTATGAAAGGGTCGATTCTTTAATTCAAAAAATATATAAGACTATTTTCAAACGAATTCAAGATAAAATAATTGTAAAAATTAAATCTTAAGGACCAAGAATTATGAATTTTAAAATCCTTTGAAATATTTTTTACTTGAAAAAATATTAAATAACTATTTTTTGTTAATAATGAATAATTGGAATTAAAGAGAATCATTAATATAATCTACATTGATCATCAAAGAATAAAAAATGTCAATCCTGTAAAAATGCCAGAAATCTTCACCTTGAAATCATTTGTCACCACATTTGAATTATTAATATTTTAGTGCCGTTTTAAATAAAAATTTTGAACTTCCTATTAACAAAATCAACAGAACTCAAACCAGCTGATAAGAAGGCGTATCCATCATTTCCGGCGGAAGTGAATTATCAAATTTAATGTCTTGTAAATTAAAAAAATCAAAAAAGTTATCAAATTTCAAAATGTAGAAAATTGTAATAATTAATATACTTGATTATTAACTTTGAGAATTGTAAACGAAAATTGTGCGATTTTCACTAACAGTATCTCTCATTCTTATTTTAAATATATTCTCGGAAAATTTCAGCAAAATTATCATTAAATTGTTCCATTTTCAAAAAAAAAATTTTTTCATTGTTTTGTCTACTTTTGTAGTGCAGTTTATTTTGAGTCTCATGAATATTTCCTAAAATCTGTTTGATATCATTTTTATTATTTTAATAGGACAAGCTATGACACATTTTAAAATAAAAATAATATTTTTCGGTTTTCTGCATTTTTTCCAAATATTAATTCACAAAATATTCAATTTATATAAAATTATTAAAGGGAAATTTCATTTGTCCGAATTTTCATTATGCAAAATGCAGCAAATTATGAAAAGATAAGATAATTAGGAAAAATGTTTAAATATGTGAGATCGAGAGGAATCTATTAAAACATGAAAAAATAAATGTAAAAAGATAAGGAAAAAAGTCTGCAAAAGAAATGGAAAAATTGTTTCTAAAAAAAGTTAAGAAAATTATTTTAAAAATGAAGAAACTTTAACATTTATGAAAGCAACTACAACCTAATAAGTTATTTTTAAAAACTTTATTATAATTTGATCCAAAATTCAAATGACACAAAATTTAATTCTTCAAAATTCATTACAGCGACTGTGTATAATTTTATTAGAAAAATCATTTCGTAAAATATTCATTAGAAAATTTTTTATTTGTCGAAAATATCATTTATAAGAAATATAATTTGCTAGAAATTTTTATTTTATCAAAAGTATAATTTCTTTTATTGTTTAGTCCAAAGAAAATTTCTTTAATCGGCGTTCAGTTCGACACTATAAAATTCTTTCTAAAAACAAAAATGATATCAAATAAATTTTTGAAAAAAATCCATGTCTTTCTTTGAGACGCATGAAAATTCCTTAAAGGTTGTTAACCAGAATTTCTAAAAGATCGAAATTAATAAGATAGAGTTATATTTCACCAGAACTTTAAGTTTTTTAAATTAATATTTGTAAAAAAAATTGAATTTTTTAATTAAATTATTATTTGTGAGAATTTTTCAAAAGAATCATTTTTAGTTCGTCGAATAACCGACAATAATTTTTTTAAAAAAAATATCTATTCTTACAAAAAAATTCTATTCAAGATTAATAATGGTGGATCACAATGAGGAATATACTCCCTAATTTTTCCAATTGATAACAAGAATAATCAACACCTAAAAACCTAGCTTAAGTAAAAAAAAAAAAAATAATAATTTTGAAAAAAATTTTCATTTTCCAAAAAAAAGAAAATTTTAAGTTCTGTGGTTAAGCACACTAAGGAATATGTCCCCTAATTTTTTCAAGTGATAGCAAATATTAACAATCCCCCTATTAACCCCCAACTAAAATAATGAAAAATAATTTTTAAAAAAATTATCAAATCCTACAAAAAATTTTTATTCAACATCAATAATGGTGGAACATACTCAGGAATATACCCCCTTATTTTTCCAATTGATAACAAGAATAATCAACACTTAAAAACCTAGCTTAAGTAAAATAGTCGAAAATAATTTTGAAGAAAATTGTCAATTTCTACAAAAAAAATTATATTCAAGTTCTTAAATGGTGGAATATACACAGGAATGTAGCCTCTAATTTTTCCAAGTAATAATAAAAATTTAAAACCCTTAAAAACTACCCTTAAGAAAAATAATATAAAAAATTTAAAAAAAATTATTGAATTTAGCAAAAAACTACTAATTAAGTTCCAAAATGGTGGAAAATTCAGGAATATGCCATTTACTTTCTTAAATTGATAACAAATATTATTAACAATTCAAATCCTACCCCAAGTAAAATAAACGAAAATAATTTTGAAAAAAATTATTAATATCTACAACAAAATACTATTTAATTTTCAAAATGGCGAATCACACTCAGGACTACTCCACCTTATTTTTAAAATTAATAACAAGAGTTAATAAACCAAAAAATCTCTCCTAAGTAAAATAATAGGAAATAATTTTTAAAAAATTATAAATTCCTACAAAAAAATTATAAAAAAGTTCTAAAGGGGTCGGACCTACTCATGAATGTGCTCTTTGATTTTTCCAAATGAAAGCAAGAATTACCGAGGCGCATAAATATTCCCTAAAACCATTTAGCCTAAATCCCAGACAACCTAAAACCATATAGCCTAAAATGCATTCAGTCTAAAACCCATTTAACCTAAATCCCATTTATCCTAAAATGCATTCAACCTAAAACCCATATACCCTAAAATGAATCCAGCCTAAAACCCAATTAACCTAAAATGCATTCAGCCTAAAACACATTTGACATAAATCCCATTTAACCTAAAATTCAATTAGCCTAAATCTTATTTAACCTAAAATGCATTCAGCCTAAAACCCATTTAACCTAAAACTCATTTAACCTAAAATGCATTCAGCCTAAAATCCATTTAACATAAATCCCATTCAACCTAAAACCCATTTAACCTAAAATTCATTGAGCCTAAATCCTATTTAACCTTAATTCCATTCAGCCTAAATCTTATTTAACCTAAATCCCATTTAACCTAAATTTCAGTTATCCTAAAATGCATTCAATCTAAAACCTATAAAACCTAAAATGAATCCAGCCTAAAACACATTTAACCTAAAATGCTTAAGCCTAAAACCCAATTAACCTAAAATGCATTTATCCTAAAACCCATTTGACATAAATCCCATTTTACCTAAAATCCATTTAACCTAAAATGCATTCAGCCTAATTCCCATTTAACATAAAATTTATTCAGCCTAAATCTCATTGAATCTAAATTCCATTTAACATAAATTCAATTTAACCTAAATTCCATTTAACCTAAATTCCATTTAACCTAAAATGCATATAGTCTAAAACCTCTTGTCCTAAGTCCTATTTAACCTAAAATATACATTATAAATTAGGTTAAATCGTATTTAGGACAAATGATTTAGGCTATATTAGGGTTGTAAGCTGTGAATCGTTTCATTGAAACATTGAAACTTTCATTGAAACTTTCAATGTTTCATGGACGAAAGTTTCAAAGTTTCATGAAACTTTGAGTGGAGGGGGTAGAATTTAAATTTCGAGCCTTCAAATTTATTTGTCAAGTAAGGTAAGGTTAGTTTGCCCATGTATTTCCGCCATATTGAAACTTTGAAATGTTTCATGAAGCATTGAAACTTTCATGAAACATTTCAATTAGGAAAGTTTCATGAAACTTTCCAACCCTAGGCTATATACATTTAGGTTAAATGGGTTTTAGGCTGAATGCATTTTAGGTTAAATTGAATGTAGATTAAATGAGATTTATTAAATGGGATTTAGGCTAAATACATTTTAAGTTAAATGGATTTTAGGTTAAGTGGAATTATGTAAAATGGGTTTTAGGCTGAATGCATTTTAGGTTAAATGGGATTTAGGTTAAATGAGTTTTAGGTTAAATGAAATTTAGGTTAATAGGGATTTAGGTTAAATAAGATTTAGGCTAAATGCATTTTAGGTTAAATGGTTTGTAGGCTAAATGAATTTTAGGTAAAATGAATTTTAAGTTAAATAGGATTTATGTTAAATGAGATTTAGGTTAAAGGGAATTTAGGTTAAATGAGATTTAGAATGAATGAATTTTAGGTTAAATGGGATTTAGACAGAATGCATTTTAGTTTGAATGGGATTTAGGTTAAATGAGATTTAAGTTAAATGAAATTTCGGCGTAATGCATTTTAGGTTAAATGAGATTTAGGTAAAATGAGTTTTATGTTAAATGGGTTTTAGGTTGAATGCAATTTAGGTTAATTGGGATTTGGGTTAAATAAGATTAAGGCTAAATGCATTTTCGATTAAATGGGATGTAGGCTAAATGAGTTTTAGGTTAAATGGGATTTATGTTAAATGGAATTTAGGTTAAATGATATTTAGGTTAAATGCGATTTAGGCTGTATGCATTTTAGGTTAAATGTGTTTTAGGCTGAATGCATTTTAGGTTAAATAGAATTTATGTTATATGAGATTTAGGTTAAATGGGTTTTAGGCTGAATGTATTTTAGGTTGAATGGGATTTAGGCTGAGTGCATTTTAAGGTAAATTTCTTTTAGGCTGAGTGCATTTTAGGTAAAATGGGATTTAGGCTTATTACATTTTAGGCTATATGGTTTTATGCTAAATAGAATTTAGGCTAAATGGGTTTTAGGGAATATGCATCCCCCTCGAATTAATAACCCATAAAAATCTTACCTAAGTAAAATAATAGATATTAATTTTGAAAAAAATTATCAAGTTCTACAAAAAAATTCTATTCTAGTTATTTAACGGTGCAACATGCTGCGGAATAATTCCTCTAATTTTGTTTACGATTTTAGAACTAAAATTTAATTTTTTTAAAAATTATTTTCCATTACTTTACTTAAGGCTGGTTTTTAGGGGTTGATATTTCTTGTTGTTAATTGAAAAAATTAGAGGTTATATTCTTAAGTATGTTCCACCATTTTGGAACTTGAATATAATTTTTTTGTAGAAGTTGATAATTTCTTTCAAGATTATTGTCAATTATTTTACTAGGTGCGTTTTTAGGGGTTGTTAATTTTTGTTATGAATTTGAAGATGTAGGGGGTATTTCTTGAGTAATGTTCCACTATTTTAGAACTTGTTTATAATTTTTTTCATAATTATTTTCGATTAATTTACTTAAGGGTTAATTGTTGTTACCAATTTTAAAAAGTAGGGGACATATTCCTGAGTATGTACTATTTTGTGATTCGGATTTTTCTTCTAAAAATTAACCTACAAATTTTATTTCTGTAAAGCTAACAATTTTATAAAAAAGAACGAAAATTTAAATAAAATTGATCAGTCTTTTGGAAATTCTGAGTATTATCAACTTTTAGGTAATTCTTCTCGTCTCTTTCTGTCTCTTGTTTGTATAACACAATCTTATACTTTTAATTAACCTAGAGCAGAGAGAAGATCGCGTAAATTAAAAGGTTAAATCTGACCCGCGATAAAATTTGATTTCGATCAATTATAAAATAAGTGTTGAAAGAGCAGTGGGCAGTAATCACTGACCCATCAATTTTTTTTTCTCTCTCTCTCTGTCTCTAATATTTTCCCTCTCATGTCACACTCCCACATTTTAGCAGCAGATTCCACACGTTGATTGAATGATCAGAGTTGCATTACTCCCGAGATGTTCTCTCATCTTGGCTAATTTAAAATGCAAAAAACATTTTATGAAAATGAAGTTGCACATAAAGGTTTCATTTGAAAAATGACTTTCATAAATGAATTTATCGTCGCGTACTCATTAACTTTCATAGCACGGCTAAAAAATTCCTCTAGTGAGCACACGAGGTTCCAAAGGAAGGTGGTTGCTGCCTATTTCACTCAAACATTATCATTATTCTTGTATACATATTTGTTGTGATTCGCTGTTAATGCTTGCGTTTTGTTAGGATTGAGTCATTTAGGTATGGATTAAAAATTCAAGTAGACTAAACTTTTACTACTCTAGCTCCTCTGGCGGATTAGAAAAAAAAAACTCGGACAAAATTGACCGCGTTTGTCTGCGTTTTTCTCAAATGCTATATTTACATTGAAAAATATTTCAAAATAAAGAAATTGATCTCAGGATTAACCAATAAAGTCCTAATGAATGTTTTTATACTGTCAGTTTCGTACAAAAATAATAATAATTTTCATGATATCTTATAATCTCATTTTTATTGCGTTTCAGGTTAGGTTCTCTCGAAAATTATTATTATTATTTCTTAACTAAGGGACAGCATAAAAACATTTTATTAGGACTTTATTAGTTAATCCTGTTATCAGTTTCTATACATTCTTTATATTTTTCAATATTAATTTTTCATTGGAGATAAACGCTGACAAACACGGTCAAATTTGTCCGAATTTGTATTTTTCTAATCTGCCGGGATCATTATAAACTCGATAGTTTTTGTTTTAGCACATTCGTTTGAATGGTAAAATCGCTTTGAAATCTAACCAAACTTTTCCTGTGTACTAATTTGTTAAAATAAGAATTTTAAACAATTGAGGATTTATTAAAAAAAAAAAAAAAAGACTTTTAAATTATATGATTTGTTTTCTCTTTTAATGTGACTTAAAAAACGAACGATAAATAAATTTCAAAATCATGATTGTCAGAAAGTGAAATATGCGAGGGTCAAACTACGACTACATGATGATTATTAGATGTTTATTTTTAAATTCCCTGACAAAAAAAAATCTAAATATTGTTTTTATACAATTAAACGATGTATTTTTATCAGCATGTAAATATTATCGAATTATCATTTTCAAACCGAATTCTAGCAAGTTTTTAAAAAATATAATCCATTTAAAAATATAACGGGATTATAAAAGAAACATTAAAAATAGCAATTTTAAATTCGAAACATCTTTAAAAATAAGAAAAAGTGGGAATTAATTATTTAATTGAAAATACTGAGAAGAATTTGAAAAAAACGGAGAACATTTTTTTAAAAATCTAACAAATTTTGAGAAAGTCGGAGAAAACAATTTAAACTTTATGAATGAATTGAAAAAGAAGAAAATCGGAGAAATTATTAAAAACTGAGAAAATGCGAAACTAAAAAATTAGAAAAGTAAAAAGTCTGTAAAAAAAATTAAGAAATTAATTAAAAATATAAAAATGTTCAAAAAAATTAGGAAATTAAAAAAGGTACGAAAATAACTTTCAAAGAGCGAAAAAAAATTACGAAATTTAAGAGAAAATCCTAAAAATTAAATTGAAGAAAAACAAAATCAATAAATTTTGCAATAATAAAAAATTTTAAAATGAAAGGATTAAAACCACGTAGAAATGCAGCAAAATTAAGAAAACAAATTGAAAGAAAAAAAAAAACGTTTAAAAACAAAATTTTTTTTCAGACAATTTAACAAAATATGGAAAAATTACAAAAAATAAATGTGATCTTGAATGAATGCAAAAATAAGCAAATTGAATAAAATTTACTGATCATTCAAGAAAAACAAAATCTCAAAAATCTTAGATTTTTATCCAATTATGAATTTTGATAATTTATTTTGTTTTAATTTTACTTTGTCACATTTTGTCTAAATAAAATTACATTAAAAGTTAGTTTTTCTATTTCAAAAAGCAAAATAATTACTTTAAATAGTTAGAGTCAAATTCTTCCTTAAAATAAAAAATAAAAATTTTAAATGAGAGAATGAAAAAAATATGTAATGTGGTTTGAAAGAATAATAAAGTTGGAAATATTATAAAATTTGTGGAAAAATACAAAAAACTTGAATTAAAAATTAAACAAATGAAAAAATTAAAACTATTATTTAAATTATAATAAATGAATGCAAAAACTGAGAAATTAGAGAAAATTACCTGAAAATTCAGAAAATGAATAGTTAAACGACTGCAAAGAAATAAAGATATTTTTAAAAAATAAATAAATTTGCCGGGTTTTAATTTTTCGAAGCTGTACGAATTTTTAATTACCAGAATTTTAAGTAAAATTTTTGAATGCCGGATTAAGAAAATTAAAGTTAGGAAAAAAGATGATTATTTCTAATAAAATTCTATAAAATAAATTTATTTAAATAACTTAAAAGGAACAAAAAAATTCTTGCAATGTTAGAAAATATAAGAAAAAAATTTTTAAATATAAAATTTTTTTAAAAATTGTTTAAAACTCAAAAAAAAAGAAATAAAAAAATCATGCAATACCTAAATCACGCAAAAATAATACAAAAGAATAAAAATTCATAACAAAAAAGAAAGCCAAAAAAAAACGCAAGTATATAAAACAAGAAAGTTTTTTAAAAAATTACCAACAAATTTTACAATTATAAGGAAAATACTTTCTAAAAATGAAAAAATGAAAACAAAATTAGAAAATTTATTAAAATGTCAAAGAATGCTAAAAATATTAAGAAAATTATTACTTATTTTATGATTTCTTATTTCTAATGCTTTTTAGGCTTCAATGTTTTTTTTTTTATTGTAAAAATCAAAAATATTTTCTTAGTTTATGTTCCAATTACAAGTTTGTTAAAATTTTTGGTCGTTTCTTTTGAGGACATTGCTTTTGATAAATTTATTTTTAGTTTTTTAAAAAATTTCTCTCTTATTATTATAATAAATAAACTAGAAATTTTACATCCCTTAATATTTTGTGTGAATATTCATTTTTTTGTATTCAGAATTTTTAAAAAATACTAAAAGTACGCCAATTTTCATCGGAATAAAAAAAGTCAAGGTACATTATGAATATTTTAGTCACAGTTTGACCCACGTGTAAAATAATAATGTTTAAAAAAAAAACACTTAATAATAAAGAATTAAAATAAGAAAATTCAATTAAAAAATTAAATGAATAAATAACTAAAAGGATTGAAGAATATAAAGTGTTTTGAAATATGTTATTAAAGGACAAGAATTATGAATTAATTGACTCTTTCTTCTTGCCTGTTAAATGAAATTCCAAGGTTTCTGTTCTTGTGAATAGGCAAATTTTTCATAATTGCAAAATATGATCGAGAGAGACACCTGAAATTCTTCTGAGAATTTTCTCTTCTTCTTCTTCTTCTTCTTCTTCTTTCTCTTCTTCTTGCTTTAACTGTCTTAACGCACATGTCGCTTTTGTACAGTTCTTCTGTATATTTAATTATTTTTAATTATTTCGCAAGCATTATCATTCGAATGACAAACACTCTTTATTATTGTTTCTACATCTTCATATAAGAAGCACGTGTCAACAGAGCACATCGATTATCTGCTTTTAAATACAGTTGATTAAGCTTTTAGGAAGTCGCAAAATTGCTTTTCAACTTTCGACCTTTCTTCAATTTTTCATCTTTTCGTAATTAAATCTTTTATTTTAACTGAAAAAAAGTTTTTTTCAAATATTTTTCAAAGCTACTTTTTATCATTTTTCTGATATAAATTAACGCGGATATCATAGTTTTTACATCTAATTTTCGAGTATTTTTTCCCGACATTTCATCCATATTATTTCAAACATTAGTTCGAATATTTTAATTAACATTTTTTCAGATATTTTTCAAACATTTTTTTGATTATGTTTGCAGATACTATTTAAAATATTTCTTCAAAACAATTTGTTTTAGATATAGTTCTTAATTATATTTTACTTCAAAACATTTTTTTTTAGATATTTTTAATAATATATTATTGTAGTAGAAAAATATTTTTGTTACCAGATATAATTTACTAGAGAAATAAATTCTAACTGATTTAGTAGTTGCTGTAAGTATTTAAAAAAAAACTTAACCTGTATGAATTTTCTAGAAATTATTTCTGTCTATTTGTAAATAACTGAAAGAAAAGAAAACAAAAATTAAAGATCATAATTGTCTGTTGATAAAGTGACGTCGTTTGTGCAAATTTTATTTTAAGAATTGAATTATAAATAAAATCCATTAACGCCCAATAAACAGAAGCTAAAAATGTTAACGTCTTTTTTTTTATGTTGCAGATCGATAAAAAAAATTTACAATGCTGGTTTAAAATAGAATTTATTTTCTTCACGGGAAAAATAGTTTATTCACAAATCGATTTGGATTTTTTTCACAAACTTTTTGTGACATAACCTCTAATTTCTGTGAATTACATTAATTTTTCATCTGGAAAACATGTTATTAATGAGTGCAATTTTTTTTCTTTGACAAAATGTAAAACAGTACAATATAATTATAAGTATTAGTATACTTTATAACTTTACTATAAACATAAAATGAGTATGGAAAATAATTTAAATTAAATTTATTTCTTTTTTTGCCTTACCTTCACATATAAAATTAGTTTTCCAGATCAAATTTATGTTTCGCAACAAAAAATAATAGTAAAAAAGCAGTATTCGTTAGAAATTAGAGGTTATGTTATCAAGAAGCCAATATATATTTTTCACGAAAACTGGAAGATTGTAAAAAACTTTTGATCTCAAGTTTTAATTTATTCAAAGTTTTAAACAATTACAATTATTTCCAATTACAATTATTTCCAAATTTAACAGTTAAAATTTAAAAATTAATTCTTTGTGATTCATTTTCACTTGATTAAATCTTTCCGATATTTGACATTTTTTCTAACTTTTTTAAAAATTCTTCAAAAACTTTAGCCAATCTGGTTACTCTAACTCCGGATTCGGATTCAGCGGAGAAAAATACGTAGGAATATGCACTAGCATAGTGTCCCGGTAGAAAATAAAAAAAAATTATTTTTGAGGTTATTTAAAGAAAGTAGAACCCAATCCAGAAATTCTAACTTCGGATTTGGATTCAGCAAAAAAGACTAGTCTAGTGTCTCGGACAAAAAGAATTTTTTTTGCAGGGCTACTGTGTTATCAAACAAATTTCGAAAAACATTTAATTTTGCAGGGACCAAAGTTAACGATTGACGAGATTTTGGGCGTTAATAGGTTCTTATTTTTTCTCATTCTTGACGGCACCAATTAGCAGAATACAAAAATCTTTTTTTCGAATTTAAAAAAAGTTTAGAGGGTGTGACGTGATATTTGGTCCTGAATGTATTAATGTATTTTTTTTTAAAGTACTACAAATTTTTTTTAAAAGGTCAGTAATCGGTAAATGAGAAGGATACTTTTATTAGACTGTATTTAAAATCAGCGCTTCTAAATCTACTCACACATCTCACGTTTTGCCATTTAAATACTAACAGCAATCTGTGTATTTTAATAATTTTATTGGACTTGAAACGTATGTCGCTTAGGCGGTCAATCTCGAGCAGTCTGGGAAGATGTAACCGGGTCGACACCATTGACCTTCGTTAAGGACTGCGTCTCCTTCACGACAACTGTCTCAGCCAGATTCTGGTTGATGGATTGCCGAAACATATCCGAAGCTACAAAGATGGCTACAGATCTTTATACACATGCGACCCACGTACCTTTTATGGCTAAGTGCGTTTTTAATCGACACTAATATTTTTTTTTCTCTCTCTCTCTCTCAGTTGCATTCCTCGTATTAATAAAAATTATTTGTCTTCTTTTAGATTCGTAGTGTTTGCGAAACGCATTCATCCATTAGAGGCGAGGCTTCGCGTGTTCTGCATGACTGATGACAAGGAAGATAAAACTTTGGAGCATCAGGAACACTTTACCGAAGTCGCCAAGAGCCGAGATGTTGAGGTAAGTTTCCTAAAAAAAAATGCCCGATGTGTTATAAATAAAGTTTTGATGGCTTTAGACTTGATTTTTAAAAATAATAATACGGAAAAAACAATGCCTGAATCTTCTATAACATTCGCGAGACCTACAAGTAAAAGATAATACCATTTTTTAAGTTCTTACTATTTGTTGAGTTTAACCTCAAAACCTCTATTGACAGCGGTCGCGCTGTGAGAAAAAGTCTCACTGATTTTGAAATTTAGAATTTGTAATGTTAAAATTGATATTTAATTTCGTTTTTTCTATCTTCGTAAAAAATATTCTACTTCCATATGATGATAAGAAAAATTGTGTAGATATAGGAACAGTTCTTTTAAAGCGCCAAAACGGTGGAGTAGTGGCAGTTAGCAAATATGGCGTCAACGTAAACATAGCATGCAGTGTTAATTTGCATAAACCTTTAATCTATTTACTTTGTAAACAGGCTAATTTATTTATAAATGACTTTTTGTTTTGAGCTTCTTATTTTAAACTGTATCCAATAGTAGTATACTTTTGTCGTTTTTAGGTTATGGCTCAGGGCGCATGCGTCAAACGTGAGACTTTCCCATCACGCGACTATTTTATAATTATTTATATTTAATTTTTAATATTAATGATATGTATTTTTCTTAATCGTAAAATACTTGAGTTAACTTTGTTACACTGTTAAAAATGTCTACTGGAATTTTCTGTTAAATGTGACCAAAAATTCTGTCATCATTTCAGAAAATTCGATCAACGTTTACACTTCCGCGCATGCGCGCAGTTGATACCACGCATGCGCAAGATTGATTGTGTCCTAAATTTTTGTCATTGTGTCGGAAATTATATTCTGTATTGCTGATTAGAAAATTCTCTTAAAATCGTCTCGTGAATTATACAAAAAAAATTAGCACTGTAACTACTTATTTGTCCTTTCAGTGTGCAATTTACTATACTTTTTTTTTTAATACAGTGGTTATTTAATACCATAAATTAGTACAAATACAAGTTGTAAAATTACGGAAAAGCTGTTTAGTTCCTTATTATATTCCGAGAAAAGTTTATGAATAATAGCAATAATTGGTTTAAACAAATTTTAGTGTCATTATGTCTCAATTTATTGGTGTTTCGATTTCTCTTTAATGAAATTTCAGAAACTAAAAAAAAAATTAATATTTTATACAGGGATGTTTTTAAATTATTTTCCTGCTTTTTACTTTTAAAGAAATTTTTCATTCATGTTGCATTAAAAAGTATATATTATTTTTTATAGATTAAAATTTACTTTTGCAATTTCAATGATTTTAATGATAAATAAATTTTTAATTAAAATTAATTTAATTGTCAAATTTTTGTTGTAAAAGATTTTTAATCGTGAGTAAAATTGTATTTTTCAGGTTCTTGAGGGTAAAACTCAATACATGGAATTCGCCGGTAATTTGGTGCCTGTGCTGAAAAGCGGAGAGCAACTCCAATTGCCATTTAGGGCTTTTAAAGAAAATAGAGTTCCATTTACCACAAGAATAAAGGATCCTGATGCTGCTGATATGATGGGCAGAATCATGTTCATGAGCGAGCCAAAAGTTGCAAAAGGCGAGCCGCCACAGACGCCAATTTGCACCCTAAATATTCTTCTGCCAGAAAAAATATCACCAGACGCCACAGTTTCTGAACTAGATCTACTGGAATTGTCCAAAAATTACAGCTTCCTTCGAGATGGCGGAATAAGTAATTATTTATTTACAATTATAATAATTAGCTAGGGCAGAGGTGCCAGTTATTGGACATTTAGAGTTATGGCGTCGAATATTAATCAATTTTTGGAGAATTGCGCATGTATTTATGAAAGATATTAATTGAAATACGTATATTAAGTCTTTATATACATGTAATAAATTTTTGCTGAAGTTAAATATTTTATATTTAAAAAGATAAGGAAAATAAAAATATAAGTCTCTTGCTCCAGTTACTGGCATCGAAAAATACTAGAGATCCAATTATCGTGCCCCAGTTATTGGATTTGGCAAATTATTCAAAATATTTGAAAGTTAAGTGTTGCGGCTTAATTATCAAATATGAATAACCCAAAAATATTTTAAAATAAAGAAGAGTGAAGAAATAATTAAATAGAATAATTAAAGGTTAAGGAAAAATCAATTAGGAACTTGTAAATATATAAATAAATAAAATAAATAATATTTATTAGCAAAATATTTTTAGGTTATAATTGCAAGAATATATTAATACAATTTAAGTTAGTTAACAATTTTTTAAGACAATGAAATAAAATAGTTATTGTTAAAACTTTGATTTTCTTGTTTGCATGATTAATTGAAAGTATAATGAATTAGTATATCACAGATTTATGGTGAAAATCAATAAAATGACAATTTTATACACTTTTGAAAAATGGCATTTTCATAAAATAGAAATTTGTCCGGTAAACTGGGATGTGTCTATACCTTTTTTCAATTATTTTTGTCATAAATATTTGAATTTATTCCACAAGTTTACATTTATTTCTGTCATTTATCAATTATTTACTTAAAGTTTTAATTATGTTCTTCAATCTTTAAATTATTGACAGGAATATTTAAATGTTCTACACAAGTTTCAATTATTTTCTTCAAAATTCAATTAATTTTGTCATTATTCAAGTATTTTTTTCATTTTTCAATTATTTACTACAAATGCCAATTAATTTTTTCAAACTTTAATTACTTTCTTTATATTTCAATTATTTTCTTCAAATTTCAATTAATTTCTTCAACTTTCAATTGTTTTCCTCAAACTTCGAATATTTTTTTCAATTGTTCAATTATTGTCTAAAGAATTTAATTTTTACATCAGCTTTCAATTATTTATGTCATTATTCAATTAGTTTTTTTAACATTTCAATTGTTTTGTCAATTTTTCAAGTATTGTTTTTTCAAATTTTTAATTTTTTATACGTGTTATCAATTATTCTTGTTATTTTTTAATTATCTTATTCAAATTACAATTACTTTTGTTATTATTCAATTAGTTTCTCCACATTTCAATTATATTGTTAATTTTTCAATTATTTTATATAATTTTTCAATCAATCTATTAAATTTTTTTATTTTTTACTCCATTTTTGAATTATATTTCTTCTTTTCCATTAAATTTTTTTTAAACATTACATAAATGTTTTTTTGTCAATTTTTAATTATTTTCTTCAAGTTTTAATTATTTTATTGAAACTTCTATTATTTTTTCAATTTTTCAACTATTATCTAAAAAGTTTAATTTTTACACCAGCTTTACATTATTTATGACATTATTCAATTATTTTCTTCAGTTTTTAATTATTTCGTCAATATCCCAATTATTGTACTCAAAATGTAAATTTTTTACAATAGTCTCAAATTATATTTTTCAAATTTTAATCATCATTTTTATCCTTTTTATTATTTTCATGACATTATTAAATTTTTACACATTTTTCAATTATTTTCTGCAAATTTCAAGTATTTTCTTCAAACTTTAATTACTTTCTTCAAATTAAATTTTTTTTTTATTCTTGAATGGCAAAATTTTCTTCAAATTTCAATTCATTTCTGCAAAGTTTAATTATTTTACTCAAACTTCTGAAATTTTTTTCAATTTTTCAACTATTATTTAAAAAGTTTAATTTTTACACAAGCTTTCAATTATTTATGTCATTATTCAATTATTGTATTCAGATTTTAATTCTTTCGTCAAAATCCCAATTATTGTACTCAAAATTTAAATTTTTTCCACTAGTCTCAAATTATATTTTTCAAATTTGAATTATTATGGTCATTTTTCAATTGTTTTCTTCAATTTTTAATTATTTTTGTCATTATTTAAGTTTTCTTTTGTCATTTTCCAATAATAAACGGGCATAAACCCTTTAGAATACCTAAATAGAAAAATTTTCAAAATTATTTTTTCAACTTTTAATTATTTTCCTGACACTTTTAATATCTTTTTTCAATTTTTCAATATTATTGTATAAAAAGTTCAAATTTTAAACGAGCTTTTAGTTATTTATGTCATTATTGAATTAGTTTTTTCAGATTTTAATTATTTTGTCAATATCTCAATTATTGTACTCAAAATTTTAATTTTTTACATTAGTCTCAAATTATTTTTTTCAAATTTGAAGTTTCTTTTTCAAATTATAATTATTTTTGTCATTATTGAATTAGTTTCTTCGCATTTCAATTATATTGTTAATTTTCCAATTATTTTACACAATTTTTCAATTAATGTATTAAATTTGTTTTCCTTTTACTCCATTTTTGAATTATATTTCTGATATTTCATTTTTTTTCAAAATTTCAGTTATTTTTGTCATTTTTCAACTATTTTCTACAATATAACTCTATTTTGACTCTTTTAAATTATTTTCTTCAAATGTAATTTATTTTCTTGATATTTCTATTATTTTTAAAATTTTTCAACTAATATTGTCCAAAAACTTAATTTTTACTCCAGCTTTCAATTATTTGTGTCATTATTCAATTGGTTTCTACATTTTTAAATTATTTCGTCAATATCTCAATTATTGTACTCAAAATTTTAATTTTTTACACTAGTCTCAAATGATTTTTTCAAATTTAATTTATTTTTGTCATTCTTTAATTATTTTCTTCTCATTTCAATTATATTTTTAACCTTTCAATTATTTCCTTCAAATTTCAATTATTTCTTTTTCATTTTTGTTTTCTTACTTTTATCTCTTAAAAATTTACTATTTGCTTAATTTTTAAATTAAAAAGCCACTTTTTTTTAATATTTTCAATCTGCAAGTTTGCTGGTAGCTCTGAATTTTTAAAAAATCCTACAAATTAAAAATTTTAATTGACAATTGCAATCTTAATGATTTTATAATCTGTCTGATTTTAGGTAGGCCAGATACAATTCACAGAGCGACAATCCGATTAACAGATATTGCAAATCTGCTTGACATGGATTGGGAAAAACTAGCTTCGGAAATAAATATCAATCCGAAGGATGTCGAACATATTAAAGAGGAATATCCTGAAAAACCTGCCCAGCAGGCTGCGGCTATGTTCAAACTGTGGCAAAGCGATGGGAATAAAGCAACCGGTAAGTTCAGTTTATTTTTAAAAGTAATCATCTGAAAGAGTTCGATGATTCCACGCAAACAGTGTGAAAGTTTGATTTGCAAAATAGTTGAATAATGTATTATCTAAGATTTAAAGTGGCCTTCAAATCCCTCCGCAAATATTATTTAATCACCTGCTTTTCAAGAATGTTTAACTTTTTGGTGTTATTCACTTCTCGGAATTTTTTAGAAAAGAAGATATTAAATTTAGCTTTAGCCTGAAAATCATAAAAATTGTATATCATGAATGGATAAATAAAATGAGAAGAAAAAAGAAATACTTTTTTTTCAGGATTTATAGATTATGTATTTTTGGTTTGATAATTAAGATTTTTTTAATTAACGCAATTTAAAATACGTAAAAAGGTATATTTTATGTAATTTTGTAAATTCTAGAAAATCTATTTTTACATGAAATCAGAGGCTCAAAAATCTCGCGAGTAACGAATTTTAAGCGAATAAAAAAAATGTATTTAATAATCAATTTTAAACGAATCCCGATGATTTAGAAGAAATCCGACTGAATCAGAAAAATCACCCGCCATATTCGATCCGCCATTTTGAATTTTCTAATTCATTAACAAACTTTTTCAATTAGTTCAGAAATTTTTGACTTTTTTTTCTAATTTTCTAACTATATAACCAAATTTTTCGTTCTTTCACAATATTTGTTTATTCTTTCTTTGACGATGTAATGAAGTTTTTAATTTAATAATCATTTTTTCTATTTCTTAGATATGAAAATTTCACTTATTCGAAACAGTTGAAGTTTTTCTTACAATTTTTTTTTTCTTTAGCGTTTTGTATTTTTTGTTGTTGTTTTTTTGTAAAAAGTTTTAAAAGCGTTTTGGGGGTAAAGGTAAACAATTTTATTTTTAATATTTTGATTAATTCAAAGTTGCATTTGCGTAGAAATTAAAATTTTCTGTCTTTTGAAAACGATTGTTAAGTTTTAGGTTATTTTGTCCAAAAGGTTTTTAATAAACAGAAAATTATAATTTTTATTCAAATGTAACTTTAAATTGATCAAAGTGTTGAAAATAAAATTGTTTACCTTTCCACCAAAACGCTGTTAAAATTTATGTCGTTTTTTCAATTTAAAATATACAAAAGCTTGGAGTTTTTGTTGATTTTCTTATTTATTTTCATATTTTTTAAAAACTGTTTCGGCAAATCTTTCGTTTCTTTAAAGACTTTCATGAGTTTTTAATTATTTTCTTTCTCCTTTTTTTCTGTCATATTTCTCAAATTTATGCGTATTTTAGCTTTTTAAATTTCTGATTTCTTCATTTCTCTACTTTTGTTATTTATTGTTTCAATTTAAAAACAAAAATGTATTAAAAACATTTAATTTTTTTTTGATTTTTTAAACATTTTTTGTCATTTTTTGTCATTCTTGTGCAATTTTAATTTTCCATTTAATCTTATTTAACAGAATTCTTAAGTTGTCGAACTTGTAATTAATATAATTTTTATTTTACAGAATTTATTGTTTGAAAAAGTATAAAATCAAAATTCAAAAGAATAATTATTTTACCAAGTTTTTATTTGGCAGAATCCTCATTTAACAAAATTTTAAATGAGTTTAATTTTTAATATCTTACATTCTTGTATTCAGAAGAAGATTTCAAATATTTTTTTTATCATTTTTTTTTTATAAATTGTTAGATTTTTTTAAAGATTTTCTTAATTTTCCATTATTTCTTATTAAATATTCTAATTTTTTCTTATGTCTTAAGAATTTTTAATTCCGAAACCTTCTTTTCTGTGATACTTTAAATTATTTTCTCAGTCTCTTTGATATCTTTAAATTCTCTCGAGAATTGCGTATTTTTCGATTTTTTTTTTAAAACTATTTAGGTAGAAATTTATTAAAAATGTTTGGTTTAAAAGTAATAAACAAAAATAGTTTTATTTTTATATTGTGTTTTTTTTCATTTATAAAAATTATACAATTTATATAAAATTTCACTTAAATTATTTTTTAATTTATAGTTTTAATTTTTTTACCTTCAAGGAACAAAATGAGTCTTTGGTTGACATGATTAGATAATAATTGTTTATTAAACTTGAAGAACAAACACGAAATTTTGAATAAAGCATAATTGATAAAATAGTAAATTGCAGATATTTTAAAATTAATTAAAAACAATGTTTATTTTGTCATATTAAAAACCACTCTCTTCAAATTTTAATCATTTTCTTCATTTTTTTATTATTGTCATGAATTTATAAATTTTTTACACCCCTTTCAATTATTTTCTACAAACTTCAATGACTTTCTTCAAACTTTAATTACTTTCAACATATTCACTTTCAAATTTCAATTAATTTCTTCAACTTTCAAACATTTTCGACAAACTATTAGTATTTTTTTCAATTTTTCAATTATTGTCAATAAATTTAATATTTTTACACCATCTTTCACTTATTTACGTCATTATTTAATTAGTTTTTTAACATTTCAATTGTTCGAAAATTTTTCAAGTACTTTCTTCAATTTATCATTTTTACACCAGTTATAAATATTTTTTGTCCTTTCTTAAGGGCATGTGGAAGGCGCCAACTTCAAACGATTCGTTTTAATATTTTCCACAAATTTAGAATTAAAATTAAACCTCAAACGGACTGGACGCCAATGCGTCTAGGTCTCATTTACTATTTTCTTCAATTTTATTAAAGTATATTTTGTATTTTTCTAGAAAATTGGTGGAAAATATTACAACGAATCATTTGAAGTTGGCGCCTTCCACATGCCCTTAAATATTTTCTTCAAATTTCAATCATATATATTCTTTTTATTATTGCCATGAATTTATTAATTTTTTTTTACATTTTTCAATTATTTTTTACAAATTTCAGTTATTTTCTTCAAACTTTAATTACTTTCATAATATTAAAAAAAAAAAAAAATTTGCCATTCTTGAATTATTTTCTTTAAATTTCAATTATTTCCTTCAAATATCAATTAATTTTTTCAACTTTTAATTATTTTTCTCAACTTTTAATATTTTTTTCAATTTTTCAATTATTTTCTACAAATTTCAACTATCTTCTTCAAACTTTAATTACTTTCCTAAAATTAAATTTTTTTGGCATTCTTGAACTATTCTCTTCAAATTTCGATTATTATCTTCAAATTTTAATTAATTTCTTCAACTTTCAATTATTTTTCTCATCTTTAAATATTTTTTTCAATTTTTCAATTATTATCAATAATTTTTCAATTTTACACTGATTTTCAATTATTTATGTCATTATACAATAAGTTTATTGACATTTAAATTGTTTCGTTAATTTTTCAAGTATTGTCTTTAAATTAAAAATTTTTTACACCTTTTTCAATTATTTTCTACAAATTGCAATTTTTTTCTTCAAATTTCAATTAATTTCTTCATTCTATTTATTATTATCCTCAAACTTCTAATATTTTGTCAACTTTTCAATTATTGTCAATAAATTTTTCATTTTTACACTATCTTTCAATTGTTTATGTCATTACTCAATTAGTTTCTTAACATTTCAATTGTTCGTCAATTTTTCAAGTATCTACTTCAATTTATTATTTTTACACCAGTTATAAATTATTTTTGTCCTTTTTTAATTACTTTCTTCAAATTTTAATCATTTTCTTAATTATTTGTTTTATTGTCATAAATTTATAAATTTTTTACACCTTTTTCAATTGTTTTTTTACAAATTGCAATTTTTTTCTTCAAATTTCAATTAATTTCTTCATTCTTTTTATTATTTTCCTCAAACTTCTAATAGTTTTGTCAACTTTTCAATTATTGTTAATAAATTTTACATTTTTTCACTACCATTCAATTAATTATATTATTATTCAATTAGTTTCTTAGCATTTCATTAGTTTCGTCAATTTTTTAAGTAGTTTCTTCAATTTATCATTTTTTGCACCAGTTATCAATTATTTTTATCATTTCCCAGTTACTTTCTTCAAATTTCATTCATTTTCTTCAATTGTTTTTATTATTGTTATAAATTTATTAATCTTTTACACGTTTTTTAATTATTTTCTACAAATTTCAATTAATTTCTGCATTCTTTTTATTATTATCCTCAAACTTCTAATATTTTGTCAACTTTTCAATTATTGTCAATAAAATTTGAATTTTTACACCATCTTTCAATTATTTATGTCATTATTCAATCATTTTCTTCATTATTTTTATATTGTCATAAATTTATTAATTTTTTACACCTTTCTTTCTTAATTCTACAAAATTACATTTGTCTTTTTTTAATTATTTCCTTCTATTTCAATTACTTTTGAATCTTTTCAATTATTTTCTTCAAATTTCAATTATTTTGTTGCAATCTTTCAATTTATGTCTTGTTTTTTCAATTAGTTTTGTCATTTTACGATTTTTTTTCAAAATTAAATTATTTTTGTCATTGATTTATTACTTTCTTGTAATTTTAATAATTTTTGAAACTTTTCAATTATTTTTTTCAAATTTCAGTTAATTTCTTCAACTTTTAATTACTTTTCTCAAACAAGTAATATTTTTTTCAATTTTTTAATTATTGTCAATAAATTTTAAATTTGTACACCATCTTTCAATTATTTATGTCATTATTTAATCATTTTCTTCATTCTTTTTATTATTGTCATAAATTTATTAAGTTTTTTCACCTTTTTCAAATATTTTTGAGAATTCAATTCATGAGAATTGATTCTCATGAAATTTCTGTTAACATTACTTTATCTGAACTTACGATGATTACAAGAGGGTTCACCATCTTTAGAGTTCCGTTACATCGAACTAATTACGGGGAAAATTGCCCAATTTCGCGTATTTGTAGAGAGGCCAACAAATACCAGCAAATTGACTTTTTTAATTCTTCTTACTCTGTTTTTAAAAATCATTTACGAAACTCTTTGAAAGGTATTTTTTGACATCTTAACAATTAGTTTTTTGACGCTATTATGTCTAATCTCTTGTATACTTAATTTTTTACTTAGATCTTTTTGATTGTAATAAAGGGTTTTTCTACCCGTTTATGTTTGAATAAATAAATAAATTTTCTACAAATTTCAATTATTAACAGTCTATATACAATTCTACTCATAGAATTTTATTAAAAATGTTTGGTTAAAAGTAATAAACAAAAATTTTATTTTTTATATTACGTTTTTTTTATTTTTTAAATTTATACAATTTATATAAAATTGTACCTAAATATTTAAATTATTTTTTAATTTCAAGTTTTTTTTTTGCTTTTTTAGCTTCAAAGAAAAAAATGAGTCTCTGATTGGATAAAAATTGTTCATTTTTTATTTTTAATAATAACTATAAGTAAATTAATAAACAAAAAAAATCATTGCAATATCTTTTAAATTACCAAGTTTATAGTTAAACAATCCAAATGCAGTGGAACTAAAAATGCAGTGTTAGAAAATTTGATTAATAAAATAAAAAAATAAAAAAAAATAAAAGAAATAAGAAAACAATAGAGAAGAAAGTGTTGATTGATTACTGATTGAGAATGTAAATATTATGAGAGTGAAATTCCATTGACTGAATGGCGTGAAAATTGTGGGAGGTATTTTTGGCTTGCGGCTTTAAATAGAACTTAATAGTATCCAAGAAAGGCCTAAGCCCGTTTCTGGAATTTAAAAATATATTATCTAGAATCAGTCGGATAGCAAGGTGAAATAAACAAGAATGTACGACAGTTGAGTCATTAATGTGGAATCTCTGCGAGGAACGTAGTTTGATGATGTCATCATTCATTATTATGCCTGCCATAAACTCAGGGTCCCAGTTCCCCTCTTCTTTTTTTACACAAGCTAATTGTATTGCTATTCTGCAGCGCGGTGCGTAATATCATTACTATAATCAGTCCCAGTAACAACATAGCTTCAGTATTTATCCGACCAGCCGACAACATTCATCTCTTAAGCCTCTCCTGGTGTGTTTAATCCGCTAAATCACTCTTTTAAGTCTTTATTAAAAGTGAAAATTCGCCAAGTCAAATCTTATCTCTTGTGGATTATTATTATTAGTACTATTGTTATTCAGTGAAGAAAAACAACTTTAAAAAAAAAAAACTGGTGGGTCGTGAGCAAATAATAATATTTTAAAACTTGTGGGTCGTGAACCTATAATATCTCACATTGATTTGTGTTATCGAGAGTCCCGCTAATTAGTGCTAACGATGCACATAACACTCTATCAGGAATATGAGAACAACGTCCCCAATTCATACACCAGTGATTTGACGATTTTATTCAGAAAATCGCCAACTCCAAAACAGAGAGCATCCAGAGAAAAAGGTTTGCTCGATTATTCATGAAAAATTCCAGTTAAAAAGTAGAAAGAGAAAGCCTCGTGACTGATTGTGGATGTGTTAAGAATTTGTGTTTTTGTTTGTTGAAATATTGTTGTTTTGTGTCTAAGAGGGGAAATTTTTTTCTGTGCAGGTAACACACTTGAAAAAGCACTTAACAAAATTGGTCGTGAAGATATTGTGAAAAAGTGCATCTTTAACGTTGAACTTGTGACGGACGACGTTGAAAAAGCAGTTGCTAGAGTCAGAATTGATCAACCTGGGTTCGATTCTCTTAAGGAAGAATTGGGACCTTCAAGGGACACTTCTCTCAGACGAGATGCCACTCTGGACCCAAAATTGGATCCGGATTATGAAGAACCTGATCGAATGAAAGTAAGTTCGTTTTTTTTTTATTTATATCTTCTATGGTGTTCTTTTTTAATAGGAGGCACCGGTGAAATTCAACTCAATTTTTTTAATTAGAAATATTTTTTTAATTCTTGACATTGAAATTTCTTTGATTTTACCCATTTTTTTTACTCACAAGTAAATTTTATAAAAAAATTATTTTTATTTATTTCTATCTTATTAATTTTAATCTAGGCTTGGTATTATGAAATTAATTGAAGGATATTTAAATTGATTAAAATAAATTTAAGAATAATAGTTAAAATGTCACTAACATTTAAATTGCAATTAAAAATTATTTTATAAAATTTGTTTTTGAATAAATCTAATATATTAGAATTTAATTTCGACTTGAATTTAAGATTTAATTTTAATCTATTCAAAATAATATAATATGAAACATAAAAAATTAATTTATAAATTAAACTTCTAATTTAATTTAAAATTAATAAAATCATTTTTATTTCTTTAATTTAAAGTAATTTAAAATAAAAAAAACATAATATTGAAGATATTAAAATGAAAAGTAATCTTTCTTTTAAAAATAAATAAAAATAATAAAATAAACATTAGTTAAATTAATAACATTAATATGTCATATTAAAATCATTTCAAAAATCTAATTTTGTATTTACTAAATTAATTTACGAAATTTTAATTGAAACCAAAAAATGGTAAATTATTTTGAATAATTATAATGATTTTCATTTAATCCAATTAATAATTAATAAATAAAAATCTTTTCCTCTTCTTCCTCTTCTTCTTTTTCTTCTTCTTCTTCTTCTTCTTCTTCTTCTTCATTCTTCTTTTTTCTTTATTATAAATAATTTACATTAATATGAGGTTTTAATTAAATACTAAAACTATTTTTAAAGATCTCTTTTTTGTCTCTTTTAATAAATATTTCTTTAATTCAAACGGAAATAAAATAAATCATAAATCGCGTCGTTCCAATTTTTTTCAAGCAACATTTTGGATTTAAATTTATCCCACAGCGATAAAATTAAACAAATTTTATTTTTAAGTGTTTTAGAATTTTTGATTTTTTGTCAATCAAAAGTGTTTTAAATTCATACGTGTTTTGTTCAAAATTGTAAAAAAAAAACCGTAAAAAACCCCGTAAAAATTGGTGACAGAAAATAATAAGGCTTCTAAAGTTTCTGGTATAATTTTGGATCTTAAATTACAGTATATTGTTAAAAATAAAGAAATATGTTTTTTTGAATTTAAAATTTGTTTTGTTTTGGAAAATAGTAATGTTTTCTCTTTTCTTTTTTTTGTAAAATCAAAATATTTTAATATCTTTACGTAATGTAGTTAAGAATTGTGAAAAAAGCCTGTAAACAAATTGTCGGTAAAAAATAGTAAAAGTTGTAGGAGTTAGATTTTTAAAAATTTTCATTTTGTCGAAAATAAAAATTCTAAACATGGACAAATTTTCTTTTCTTTATTTTTGACATTACAAGATAATTTTTTTTTTGACAAAATTAAGCTAGAAAAAAATTGGTATCGCTAGGCGTAATAAATTTGAATGAGTTAAAATTTTACCGGTGCCTCCTCTTAAGCCATTAATAACATATTAAGCCAAAAACACTTTTTTAGGCGAAAAAAATAGTAGGAATTGCTAGATTGGATAAATTTGTCAAAATAATTTCTAAAACCCACTCAAAAATAACAATTAATTAAATTATAATTAACAATGAAACGATTATAAACATAACCTATAATTTTTTGCTCCCTTCAGAGCGTGACAATGTTAGTTAATTAGTTAAAGAAAAAAGAAGAGAACAATAGAATATAGAGAAGAATATAGAATAGAGAAGAAAGTGTTGATTGTTTTAAAATGTAAATATTATGAATTGGATCCGAATTATGAAGAACCTAATCGAATGAAAGTAAGATAACTTTTTTGAATAATTATATTTTTTATGATTTTACTTTTTAAGACGTTAACAATTAATTCATAAACGTTAAAATAACAGCGTTTTTTAATCGATTTTCAATGACTTTGTTCCCACGATGAAAGCAATTTTAAGAAAAATAATTGTGTAAAATATAATCCTAGGCAATTTGTAAGAATTTCCGGAAATTCGTTAAAAACATCTGGAAATTTTCAAATTGTATTCTTTAATAATTTAGAACAACTCGTAATTTATTTTAAAAAATAATAGAAATTTTCTTTTTAGCGCGCAATAATAATAAGAAACTAATTTAAAAAAAAAAAACCCTAAAATAAATTCATGAAAAACAAATAAAAAATATATATTCTTAACAAATAAAAAAAAATACCCAGGGATTTCAATAAACTTATGATTGAAACATCAACTGAAACAAATTTTCAATTTTTTATATGAACAAAAAAAGCGAAAAAAATACAGTAAAGCTCCCAAAAAACATTGCATTAATTTGACAAATTTCTCGTAAAATAGTTTAGTTTATTATTCAACGATCTGTTTGTTTTTGTAACATTTAGAACAATTTTCACCTTATTTCGTTGATTTTCTCTTTAGTTTTTATAATTGTGAAACGTTTCGGTAAATTTTTAAAATTTTATCAGACCCTTTTTGAAGGTTTTCTTTTTTTTTCTTTTTTTATTAAATTTTTTCTTTCATTTTTGCGCCTTTCTGCTTGTGGTTTTAAGGAGAGGTGACCGTAACATAACCTCAAAATCTCAAATTCAGAAACGCTTTCTAATGTAAACAAAAAAATATAATCATATTAATTTCAGGCAATTTTGAATTATTTAGTTCTAAATTTTTTAGAAAAAATACGTTTTGAGGCAAAATTTGCTGTTAAATAATAATTTCATTGTCTTTCTTTTAGCTAAAGTAAAAATCGCAATCATGATTAATTTATCAAACTTTTAAGCAGTAGCTTATTTTAATTTTTTTAATATTCTCTACAAAATAGCAATTTTAATATTGTTAGAAGTTTGTTTTTTAAAAAATATAAACGATACAAATTTTGTTTATTAAACCATTTATTATAACAACAAATTTTTAACAATATTAAAATAATTACGATTGTAAAGAATATTTCAAAGAGTGAAATAAGCTACTATTTATAAAAATTTGATAAAAATTACGATTTTTGTCAGAGCTGAAATAAAAAGCAAAAAATGGTAAATATTTATTATTTAACAACAAATTTTGGCTCCACCTATTTTTTTCTTAAAATTGTACAACCAGATCCTTTGAATTTGTTTGAAATTAATTTTTATTTTATTTTTGTTTGCATTAAAAAGCATTAATTCTTAATTTTAGGTTATGTCACTATCACCGCCTCCCTTAATTTTTTTATTTTATTTAATTTTATTTTCGTACTTTGAAAGCTGTTTTTTTGTATCTCATTTTTAAAAAAATTGCTATGACTTTTTTTTATTGTTTAAACAATTGCTTCATTTCTTCTTTGCGATTTTTTATTAATTTTTTTCTAAAATTTATTTTTGCTTTTTCTCGGATTTTAATAGAGTTTTCACAATTTTATTTTCATTCATTATGAAACTATTAGAAATATTTTTTAAATCCTCTTATTTTTTCTAACTTGTTAGATTTTTTAAAACATTTGCACTGTTTTCCAATTTATTTTCTGTATTTTACAATATTCTTACTTTTTTATTTTTTTAAGATTTTAAAATTTTAATATCTTTATTCTCCATAATGCTTCTTGTAAACTACGTTATATTTTTAAACATGTTATATTTTGCAGCTATTAATAATTAAAAAATAAAAAAACCGAAAGTTTCTTGGGAATTTGAAAATTGTAACAAATTATCAGATCTTTAAAATTTAGAAGAAAAAAATACTATAGTCTTTCTAGTTCAGGATTCTGCAACATATATTTTTTCAGGGTGGAGACTTGATTCGCTATAATTTCTAATGTAAAATTGTATCTTCCTTAAAAACCTCTCGTATAGAATATCACTTAAAAAATTAGTAAAAACTAAAGAAAAAATCACAAAATAGATTTTACTACATTTTTTGCCAGTTTAAGAAAAACGTGTTAAAAGCTGAAATATTATTATAAAAAATAAATTGAATTTAAAAATAAACGTACAGGATATTACAAAATAATTCTGACCTTCAATAAACATGATTTATAGTATGTTTCGTAATGTAACATCATCTTAGAGATTAGAATTTTTTATATGAAAATTTCGATTTTTGAGATGTAGGTTTTAAAACAAGTGAAACAAATTAAAGAATTATTAAAAAAAAGAAAATTAAAAAAATATATAAAAAAGAAAAAATGAGACAAATTTTAAATATTAAAAAAGTTTTAACAATTTATTGGTAAATTGAAGTTTTTATTTCTTTTTAAGTTAAATCGGGTTAAATAAGTAGACATTATTTTTTAAAAATAATTCTGGACTAATATGACAAGAATGTCTAATTAGAAGAAAATTTAATAATATTTATAAGTGATAACAAACTAATTTAAAATAAATGGAGTTTTTTTTTAGATTAGTAACAGTATTGTTTTAAAACAGTTTTAATTGGAAATTTTAAATGCTTCAGAATTTTTATGATAGTAAATCACTAGCGAATTTCTAAATTTAGAAACAATTAAGAAACAATTGAGCAGGAAAAAGAGATGATTGTAACTAAGAAGAAGTGTTGATTAAATAAATTAATAATTTCGATTCGAAATAATAGACACTGATAATTGTATAACAGATGAATATTATTCATCAAATTCCAGTATATTAAAAACTTGAATCATCTATATTAACGTAAATTGAATAATAAAAAATTGCCTTCTAAACTCTATTTTTAATCAGGTTTAAAAAAATAAAGAGACATTTTTTCCCAACTCATCCATCCCCTCTCTATTTTTATTTTAATAAAAAATTTCCATATACCTTTAGAACTTAAACAAAAATTTTTCTGTTGAAAACAATAATTTTTTCAGAATTATTTTCGATTATTTTTATTAGGGGTTACTTTTAAGGTTAGTTAACGCCATTTTGGATCCGTCATTTTTAATTTAGAAAAGCCATTGTCATATTCGTTTTTAGCGACACAAATTTCAAGTTGTTCAGATGTGTTTTTAAAAATTGGCCGCCATATTGGATCCGCCATTTTGAATTTTGAAAAGCTATTGTCATATTCGTTACCTCCGAGTAACAAGTTTAAAGTAAATGTCATGACTTTCCATTATTTTTTTACAACTAATACAATTCAAATTTATGCTTTCTTTGCTTTAATCCGCCATTTTGAATCGGATATTTAAAATTTTCAAAAATTCTACTCGGCATTAAAAAGTTAAAATTCGTAGCTTTAATTTCAGCTATAATAGAATATTTTTTTATTAAAATTAAAATGGAGAGGGGGAATGTGCCAAAATAAAAATAAAATATTTAAAAATGAGGTGATTGGCATTAATTAAATTTAATTAGTTGCCTTTTTCCATTTTCCGATAACAAATAAATGAGTATTTTATTTAAATCCTTTTACCACACTTGAGGTAATTCCGTTATTCTCGTCTTGTGTTCATTATAAGAGAAATATTCTTCTCAATTAAATGACTCAGATAGATGATTAAAGCGGAATTAATTAAGAGTAAAGAATTTAAGTTATGCTCTTTAATTAATAACTCAAATAATAACAAATTCCTTCCAAAACTTTGCACCGCTATTTATTAACAAAATATTCTATATTTATTCTTTTTTTCGTTTTTTCAAAAATTTACCATATTCTAAATAAAATATTCTACTTAATTGTACTCATAATTAAAAAATTAATTTTTCCTTAAAATAAAATATTTAAAACATAAATCATTTTATCCAAGATTTAAAATTATTTTCCAGACGTACATTTCAAATTCTAATTTGTTTACCATAACACCGTAAAAGTTTCAAGTCTATATTTAATTTTATTGTTATTTAAGTATCCGCTGTTTACTTCCTCTTTGTTTCATAAACAATTATATTTTTTAAATAACGAAAAAAAAAAGATTATTTTATAAAAGTCCAGATTGCAAGTGCAACTGAGATAAAAAGAAACACAATTAGCATTTATACATTGTTCATAAAGTCCATTAAACCAGTTTTAAACTGTCTTTACTCAATAGCTGCTGTTTAGTTAAATCGACGATAAGAAAAAAAAGGTAATAAAATGCAGAAACGGCACGATGTTCACTTTACTCAAGGCCTTGTCACTCGGAATCTCAGGAATTCCTCAGCCTTGTTATATTGCTCCAGAATAATGGAGTGTTAATCTTAAAATTAGCTTCAACGAAGTTCTTATTACGTCCCCTCTTTACAGTATCATTAAAACTTACATCATTGACTAAGAAGCTTCATTTTCGTTTAGTTAATTCAGAGCTTCTTTGCTTGTAGGACTCGGAGTCTATTGAAGATATTGCTGTTGCTAGTTCAACTCCTCCAAAACCAAGTGAGTATCCTTCCATTTACTTTTAACTAATTTTAATCGTTTTTCAATTTTCTTCAATCATTTACCATATTTTTCCACAATTTTTTGCTTAGAGCCTAAAAATTACCGAATTTTCGTCTAATCTCTGCTGATCTAATAATTTTTTAATCAAATTTATTTTTAATCGACAATTTTGTAAGTTTACCTGACGATGAAATTTATAAAAAAAAAAAAAGGGAATGAGTATTTCGTTGTAAAAAGAAGATTTATTAGAACAAGGTGTTTTTTAGTCGGAACTAGGTCCATTTTATCCAATTAAAGAAGTGCTGTTTTTTTTAAATTAGAACAAAAGTTCCAACTAATTGGGTTGAATTTCTTACAAAAAATTACGCTTTCAATTGTTTGAAAAAATATTTGTTCATAGCAATCACTTTTAGCAATTTTGGAATTTGGTTTTTTGTGGAAACATAAAAGTTAAATAAAAAAAAACTGATGGAAGCAAATGGATTTTGACAGTAGAGGTTATGTGTTACAATTAAACTCTTGATTCACGTCGTTTAAAATGGCGGGTAGTTTAAACATTATTAAGTTATTAACAGTGCTTTTCTTCGTGATTTCTAAATAATTATTTTACCAATTTGATTATTATTTCATTTTGATAAAAGATTTTTAAATAATTATTTGCAAATCATGGAGAAAATCACTGTTGATAGCAACATAATTTATAAACTGCCCGCCTCAATAAAATAACTACGTGAATCAGTGAATTTATTTGAGATACATAACCTCTAATGTCAAAATCCAGTGGCGTCTATCATTAGACCGAAAAATTTCTTTAAGTCACTTTTATTAAACTTTTATTTTTCTTATTAAAAATATCATTTCTAAAGTGATAATAAAAGTGATTGTTATGAATAAATTTTATTGCATAGTGTACTTTCAAAAAATTTAAAGCGACCTTTTTGTAAGAAATATGACCTAATTAATTGGAACTTTTCTCCTAATTAAAAAATAAGCACTTTTTTAATTGAAAATGCCTCTAGTTGCAATTAAAAAATACCTTGTTTTAATGAAAAAATTTTTATAGGATTTAAAAAAAGAATTGAAAATTTTTAACTTTAATTCCCTAGATTTTAATCTTATAATGTTCATTAGATCGAAATTCTTATTATCAAATTGCTATTTTATATAAATTTTATAATTCGGATTACAATTTAATATCGTTTTTCTATATTTGATTTATTTATTCTATTTTCATTCATTTTATTTATTCTTTTTTTTTTTAAATAATAGAGCTACATTTTAAGCTATATTTCCACTACAAATTTTATTACTCCGAATTTTTGTTTATCATAATTACCATTTTCCAGAAAAATCACATAACCTAAAATTCATTTACATACCGAGCGTCAATATAAATTATATTAATTGATAATTTAGTATAATTAAATTTTAGGTTATGTGATTTTTCTGAAAAACGATAATTATAAGAAATGAACACTCGGGAAAATAAAATTCGCAGAGAATAGTTTTTCGGCAAAATGTTAAAAAGTAATTCTATTATTTAGAAATTAGATAATTTATAAATAAATAAAACATATATTATCTGCAAATTAAAAAAAATAGAAATTATGTGATATGGCAATTTTTATGATAAGTTAATAAACAATAAGAATTTTGATGTAAAAACTATTCTGAGATTGAAAAAAAATAATGCTGCCTTTAAATTCATTTTATTCAAGGAATTTATTTTATCTATTTATATAAAGACTATATGACGATTAAAACTCCAGATTGGAGCAAATAAAATTTAACATTATACATTAAGAAGCAAATAAAAAAAAAGAAAAAATTGATTTTTGTTATTTATATTATTTGAACTTTTGATAAAACAAAAATTATGTTGAACGAAAACTTGGAAATTTTCAGGCGTTTCCTTTTAGGATTTTTTATCATGTTTTTTTACAATCTTTTGCCAATTTTCTTTCATCTTTTATACAGTTGCATTGCAAGCGAGACAATCGATAAATATTTATAATAGGTAATCAACAAAATTTTTTTGTTTTCGGTTTTGGAACAATTCGAAACAACTTTGAAGTAGTTATAAACATTTCCGAATTGGTTCCAAATATTTTTGAACAATTTTCAAATAGTTTTGAACAAGTTTCGAATAGTTTTGAACTGGTTCTAAAAAAAGTTTTGAGGTAGTTACTAACAGTTTTGAACTACCTTTAAACAGTTTTAAAACAGTTTCAAACAATTCCAAACTAGATCCAAATATTTTTGAATAAGTTTCAAACAGTTTCGAAGCATTGACAAACACTTTCGAATTATTTTTGAACAAGTTTCAAATAGTTTTGAACTGGTTCTAAAAAAAAGTTTTGAAATAGTTACAAACAGTTTTGAACAACCTTTAAACAGTTTTAAAATAGTTTCAAACAATTCCAAACTATGTCTAAATATTTTCGAATAAGTTTCAAACAGTTTTGAATTAGTTTCAAATAGTTTCGAACTAGTTTCAGAGCTTACCGAATTATCTGCAAGCAGATTTAAACAATTTATTTAGTTTTGAACAAGTACTAAAGAATTCAAACTAATTTAAAAATTTTTGAACTAGTCAAAAAGAGTTTTAAACAAGTTCTAAATAGTTTTTATGTTTTAAAGAGTTTTAAACAAGTTTTGAATAGCTTGAAACAAGTTCAAAATGATTTTATTTAGTCCTAAACAGTTTTGAACTAGTTACAAGAAAAAGTTTTGAAATAGTTACAGTTTTAAAATAGTTTCAAATAATTCCAAACTATAACTAAATATTTTCGAATAACTTTCCAACAGTTTTGAATTAGTTCCAAATAGTTTCGAACTAATTTCAAACAGTTTCGAACTAGTTTCAGAACTTACTGAATTATCGTCGAACAGAATTGAACAAGTTTTATTAAGTTTTGAACAAGAACTAAAGAGTTTTGAACTAAAGAGTTTTAAACAAGTTTTGAATAGCTTGAAACAAGTTCAAAATTGTTTTATTTAATCCCAAACAGATTTAACTGGTTATTGGTAATTGCTTAGAAATTGTTTCTAATTATTATTTAGATCCTGTTTAAAACTCATTAGAACTGGTTCAAGACTATTTTGTATTATTTATAACTCTAAAATACAATTTGAAACTTGTTTAAAACCATTTAAAACTGTTTATAATTTATAATTTTTATTTAAATATCAAACAACATTTTAAAAATTAATTTTTTCCATTTTTCTTATATTTTTTTTCTTCAGTTTTCAGTTAAAAATTTTTTCTAAAAATAAAAATTTCTAAATTTTTCGTGATTTGCTTATTTTTTCCAGATTTAATTAATTGACAATTTTTTTTTCAACGTTTAAAACTCTTAATTTGTAAATTGATATTCGAACGAAAATAAACATATAATCTGAATGAAGTCAAGAAGAGATGAGCTTCATCAAATAATGACAATTATCAATTTCCTTAAATAGTTTAACATTAAGCGAGCAAATAAAAAAAGTAGAAATAAGAATTTCTCGCACGCAATGCAACTTTAATCTTCGGCAATATTTGCATATAAAGCAGTAGCTTTCTCGAGAATCCGATTCTTAAGAGCAATAATTCTTATTAAAAGAAGATATTGATTATGATTCATGGCATGTGTCACTATGCAGAAGCAGTGATGCTGAAAAACAATTTTTTCTCTCTGTGAAGAGCACGAATACACTGACTCACACAACAGTCACACTTTTTATTCGCTTCATTCACTCTACGTTCTTTGTAATGAAAGGATTTAACTGTCAGTGTATGCATTCCAACTTTAATTTAATTGTGTGAATTCTTCTTCATTATCCAAGATCGGAAACTGAAAACAAGGTATTTTTGGAATATAATATCTAATTAGCTTCTTTCACACGTATTCAAAATTTAATTTCTTATAATTAAAATTATTTAGGTTCGTTCTGTCCGTTAAAAAAAAGAAGAGAATCCTTTTTTTTATTCGTGTGTATGTTGCAAATTTAAAAATATTATTTACGTCAATTAATGGTATTTTATCCGGAGATTTAAGTAATTTTTATCTTAAAAAAAAAGGAATAATTTTATTGAGAAAAGCAAAAAAGAAAAAATATTCGGTAATGTTGAAATTGGATAAGAATTCATACAATATTAGAAGTATGTATTATTTTGCAAGAGGTTTTTTTAGACACTCTTGGTTTGGCTGTTTTTAAAGTCTCACAAGTTTAGTAATTTCGATTTGTAACTTTTTCAAATTTTTTTTTTTTTTTAACTAATAAAATTAAGTAATCTTACGTCGATTTTTTAAAACTTGGTACGCTAGTAAAATCTTGACAAATATTTCGTATTTTTTTTATATCCGCCCGTTTTGAATTTTAAGGGGAGACACCGATGAAATTGTCAAATTTTTCCCTAGCAACGTTTTGGATTTAAAATTACCCTACAGTGATAGAATTAAAAAAAAAAATTTGTCTGGGTTTTAGAATTTTCAATTTTGTTCCATATGGGTTTAATTTTAAACAATATATTGTATTTCTAGATCCAAAATTATGCCAGAAAAAAAATTGACACCCAAATTTTGTTTGAAAATATTAAAAATCTAAGCTTTTCCACAATTCTTAATATTTTCTATCGACAATTTTTTACCGGCTTTTTTTACAATTTTAAACAAAATTACGTGTGGATTTAAAAAAGTTTTGATTTAAAAAAAATTGAAAATTGTAAAACCCTTCAAAATGATTTTTTTTTCAATGTTATCATTTTAGGATAATTTAAAAATCCAAAATGTTGATATCAAAAAATTTGGCATCTCCGAACAATACGATTTATGGAATTTTGACATTTTACCGGTGTCTCCCCTTAAGCAAGAAAAAAATTAGCACCTCTAGGTATCAAAAATTTGGATGGGTTAAAATTTCATCGGCACCTATCCGTAAAATTAAAAACGGTGGGTATAAAAAAATACGAAATATTTTTCAAGATTTTAGTAGCGTACCAAGTTTTTAAAAAATCGGCATATGTCACTTGGGTGGTGTTACTGTAAATTGTATATAAAATATTAGTTCTATAAAAAGACACTATTATAAGTAAATTTAATTTTTTAATTTTTTTTTAAGAGAAAAATATATTTTTTAATTTTATTTTTTCGATATATATTTTTTTATTTCGTGATTCATTCTTTAGGCTTTTATTGGTAACATCTCATTGCAATATTGGAATAACATTGCGTCAATAGCACGTACAGTGCCGTTCAATATGTTTTGCCCACTCTACAAAATGCATTAGGAAAAGTTTTGAATAGTAATTTCTATATTGAAAAAACAAAAGTGATTATTATTTACATTTTGGTTATATTAACCAACAAAAATTGTTAATTTAACTATAGAAATGGTAAAGTTAACTACATTCATAGTTAATATAACCTAAAAAAGTGTTAATTCTTTTAACCAAACATTTGCAGGGTAAATGTAACCAGATTTTCTTTCAGCGTATTAAATAGAAAACCTTTATCAAATATTTATTTTAAAGCTTATATCTTTGACTTTAACGATACATAAAAAAGAAACTAGAATTTTTTTTTCATTGTTAAATTGCTTAAAAAAATTTTACATTTTTGTTGTTGTTAATTTTAAATTGATACAATTTTGGAAGAAATTATCACATTTTAATTTTGAAAATGGCAATTGAACATAGGCAGTTCGATACACGCCTATCAAAATCTAGAAACTAAGTCAGCGGTAATTTTAAAACGAAGAAAATAAAAAATCAAATAAATTCTTGTATATATAAAAATGTTTTCTAAATTTTGTTTATTGATAATAAATTGATCCTGGTTAGGTGATATAGAAGTATTCAAAGTAAAGTTAAAAAGTTTTTGAAAACAAGAAAATGCTATTAAAACATAACCTCAACTTCTGACAGTTCTATAATATATTATTTACTGTTGATTATTTATACTTCTGGAATTGATACTAGTTGATAAAAAATGCTTGAATATTTATAAATAAAGAAAACTAATACTTCGTGGTAGCATATACTGTTTTCTAAGCCTTTAATTTTTATAATAACGCATTTACGAGCTTTGAAAATGGTTTATTTTCCATGAAAATCATAAATATATTTCAGGTTAGTTTTATTTGTTTTTTTTTTTTTTGAGTACTTAAAGACGATTTTTTACATTTCTGCACGGTATTATTCATATTTAAAAAAAACATTGTTAGATTATCTATTATTTTATTCCCAAAATCGTATTATAATAAGCTGAATTAAAATTTTAAAGCCATTTTTTCGAAAATTCAAATTATCTACTGTTTCCCTTCATTTTATGATTTTGCATTATGAATTAAAAATAACAAAATTCTATTCCTTTTGATTCAGTTTTTGAAAAAATTCCAATAAATATGAGAATCGATACCCAATTTTTATGTCATAAGTCTATATTTTTGGAATTAAAAACATTTCAATTATATTCTACTGCATGAAATACAAAATCATTTTAGAATAAAACAGAATCAATTTCAAAAATATTCTTGTCTATTTCTGGAAGTGAGTATTTGAGGGAAATTCAGATATTTTATAGAAAAGAAATCATTGCGATTTTGAGTACATGTCAAATAAATTTAGGGGAGATCCTCCAACAGTAGATAGTAAAAATTTCCAATAGATGTAATTATTTTAGATTGAAGTAATTAACAAAATGTTTAACACTAAAATGAAGCTAATCTATTCAATTAATTATCACAATTAGCAAAATGGACCTAAAATTAACAACTGATTTATAATAAGTATTTTTATCATACGATAAAAATTTACTAAAAAATTATCTCCTGCCAACAGTAGATAAACCTTTCTTATTTGAAAAATATAAATTATGCAACAGCTTTTTACCCGTAATACATTTCCTTGATAAGTATTCTTGAAAATAAAATCAATTTGTCAACATAAAAGTTGTTTATTTTTTAGTAATTAAATAAAATAATAAAATTACGAGAATTCTTGTCACGGCTAACCAAACCTAGCAACTAAAGTAGCTTAGTTACAATTTATATATAGAAGTATTCAAACTAAATTAAAATGTTTTTTAAAACAAGTAAATGCTATCAAAACATAACCTCAACTAAAATTAAATAATAATAATCTCCGCAAACTCCAGAAGTTAGTTAGTATTCATATTTATTTATCTTTTTCTGTCCACGTTTTAAAGTCTAAAGTGATGTTAGTTGGTATTAATATTTACTCATCTTTTTCTGTCCACGTTTTAAAAACTGAAGTGAAGTTAGTCCCTGTTATTTTATTGATTTTGACTCGGTTCATCAGGAAATATTTTGAAATTTGAATTGAAAGAATAAGGTAACCTTTTTCGTTAGTGTCGTGTTGTGCTGGTTTTTAATTTTCATTTATGTAAAAAAAATGTAAGAAAAATGCTTTAAAAATTTATTATGGTTTTTGAAGAAGTTTAAAATATATACATGCAATTAATTTTCTAAATTTTTAGTTATTATCTCAAATTTAGATTATTGTCATCAATTTTCTATTATATAGCAATTTTTAAATTATTTTCTTTTGTTTAAGGGCATTTGATGGATTATGACGTCACTGGTATAGGCAAAATTTGTCCGTAACTTTTCTCTTAAAATATTGAATATTTTTTCATGAAACATGGTAGAGTTACTTAAAATTTCATTATGAAGGTCTCTCAGACCCGAAGTTGTTTAAATTTTGGCCCAAAGTTAATTTTTGCAAATTTTTGAAAAATTGCAAACTTTTTTAAAAATCAATTTTGAGACAAAATTCAAACAAACTCGGGTCTGAGAGACCTTCTTAATGACATTTTAAGTAATTCTACCAAGTTTCCTAAAAAAATGTTCAATATTTTAAGAGAAAAGTTGCGGACAAATGTTGCCTATACCAGTGACGTCATAATCCATCACATGCCCTTAAAAATAAATTCTGCAATTTTTCTCGATTTTCATCAATTTATAATTATATTCATTATTTTGGCATTACTTTTAAAAATTTCAATTATTTATCCGATATTGCAATTATTTTCATCAATTTTCGTTATTTCTGCTATTTTTTATTTATTCTCTTTAATCAAAATTATTTAAGTAATTTTGTAATTATTATTTTTCTTTAAACATATAATCTATGATTTTTTTTTGGTTATTTCTCTCAAATTTTATTGAATGTTTTCAATTTTTCATATTTAAATTATTTTAATCATAATGCAATTTTATTTTTCAATCTTTAATTATTTTCAGCATATTTCAATTATTTTTTTCAATTTTGAATTCATTTTATCATTTTCCAATTATTTTTCTCGATTGTTAATTATTATTCTCATTTTCTAAAATTATTTTCTAAAATTATTTTCAAAGATTTTTAAGTATTTTTCTGAAAATTCAAATATTTTCTTCAATTTCTAATTATTTTCATTTGTTATCAAAATTAAAATTTTTTTTTTTAATTATAGTAAATTTCAAGTATTTTTAGCTTTCTTCCAGACTTTTCTCCAATTTTTAGTTTTTCTCATTTTATAAAATTAATTCCTAAAATTTTTTAAGTATTTTTCTCAAATTTCTGTTATTTTCTTCAATTTTTTTTAATTATTTTTATTTGTTTTCATAATTTACAAAAATTTTTATTAATTATCGTAAATTTCAATTATTTTTAGCATTCTTCCAGTCTTTTCTACAACTTTTAGTTATTCTCATTTTTTAAAATTATTTTCTAAGATTTATTTCCTTTAATTTTTAATTCTTTACATTTGTTTCATAATTTCAAAAATTTTTAACTATTTATCTGACTTTTCAATTATTTCATTATTTATATTATTTTTTATGTTATTTTCTTCAATTTTCAATTACTTCCGTTCTTTTTCTCATTCTTTTTCATAATTGCCAAAAAGTTTTTACTTGTTTCTCTTTCATTAAAACTTGTTCTGTTCAATTTTAAATTACGTTTATCTTTTTTCATGTATTTTCTCTAATTTTTAATTACTTTCTAATATTTCAATGAACTTCTGAAAGTTTTAAGTATTTTTCTCAAATTTTATTTAACTTTCCTTTATATAAAATATTTTATGTAATTTGTTTAATTATTTTCTCAAATTTTAATTATTTTTTTTAATTTTAATTTATTTATCTCAATTTTTAACCATGTTTTTTCAATTTTAAATTATTTTTTCTAATTTTTCATTATTTAATTTTATTTTAATTTACTTTTAAGATTCTCAAGCATTTTTTTCAAATTTAAATTATTTTCTTTATGTTTAAAATATTTTTATGATTGTTTAAATTACTTTCCCAAATTTTTAATTGATTTAATTATTTTTTTTTTCAATTAATTTGCAAAACTTGCAATTATTTTGTTTAATTTCAATTATTTTTTACAATTCTTTTTAATTCTAAAATATTATTAATTTTGTCCTAAATAAATATTTATTTTATTTATATTGATTGATTTTTAAATGTTATATTTAAAATATTCATTTCTTCTTATTAGTTAAATATTATTTACTGATTTGTTATATTTATTATTGTATTTTATAATTTCAAAAACGTACAAAAAACGTTTTTGTTTTATTTTGCTAGTCTTATTATAATGAGTTAAATTAACATTTTAAAATCATTTTTTAGAAAATTTAAATTATCTACTGTCTGCCATTATTTACTGTTGGGTGGTCTCCTTTTTTTTTAAGTTTCTCCTAAGCTTTTAAATGAATATTTGATGAAGGTTTTATCTGTACTAGAAATTAAGATACAAAACTTTTTGTATTTCCCTTGCATGCTGTAGGGTGCACAAAACTAATTGAACGACACTTTACTATTTATAATGAGACTTTAAAATCAGTTTAAAAAAAAAAGGAAAGTTTCTTTATTTTAATTTTTCGCAATTTTTTGACACATGTTTTGCACTTAACAGCCAAGCAGCACGTCACAATCACGAACGGCACTGTATTCAACGGTACCTCGACCCCCATCAAAGACAAATACGCCAGCGATGAGAAAGAATTCGAAGACATGATGGCTGATTTTATTCAGCACAAGAATCAAATGTCTGATCCAATGACGAAAATAAGTCAGGATGATACTGATGACGAGTTCACGAAACGGCAGAAAGTAACTGCAGTTGCCACCAAATTAGTTTCTGGTAAGTAATGCATGATCACGTGGGAATTGGTGGGTTGAGGGGCCGTGCTTTGCCTAGCAAAAGAAACAAAAAAAAAAATGTCAAGCAAATGTAAACCGTTTAAAGAAGCACATTCTTCTAATTACGTTCTTTCTTTAGTACTCTCTTAAGCATGGTCATCTCAATTACGTGTGGGTATAATATTAAATCTCAAGACATTGCTTTTACAAACATTTTGTAAAATGCCTTGCCTAGGATTTCAATTTCCCTGCACTAGAGCTTAAATATGAAATCATGTTCATTTTCGTTCCCACTAGACTTGATTCATTGAAACATTATTTTCTAATTAATTAGAAATTTTTCTTTTCAATAAATAGATGTTAATTTCCTTCCCAATTAATTAGAAGGTAATTGTGTTTCACTGCAGATTGTATTAATTGTATCGCAACCTGAAATAATAAGAAAAATAAAATTATATCAAGCATTATTTTTTGTTAAATAGATTTTGTTTAAAAAAAGAAAATTAATGATTTTGAATGTGATTCATATTTTAATGTTAAAAAATTTGCGGCTTTACTGTTTATCTTTTGTGAAGATAGACAGGTTTCTTATGCTTTTTCAACTGTAACCACTTGAATCGTTGTTTTTATTTTCACTAGCAGGTTCTGGAGGCAGATGCAGTTTTCTTCGTGTTTCGAAGCTTGCTTATTTGACTTAATAACAAGTTTTTCTTGGCTTTCAACGATTTTTTTAGTTCTTCTTACAATAAGAGCCTTTAATGCGCAACACAGTTTTCTGATTTATTGACCTACTAATATGCTCTTGGACTATTTCACTTCATTAATTTGTTTCAGCAAGGTTGCGCTGCAATTATTTGGCGTTGCATGTACAGCCTGTGTGGGCACACGGAGCAGCTGTCATTTTTTAGCGATTTCTCGCTAACGTTTGACTTTTCTTGATTCATATTTTGATGAATTATTAATATTACTAAAATCAAAGGCTGGAGTTAGTTTTGAGAAAAGTTTATTTAACTAGATTTCAAATTGAGTTTTTTTATCAGTACGTAACAGTGCTGCTTAATTTCGCGATCTAACTATTCACTAATAGAGTTGTTATTTCATTGGCACATAAATGACGCCATGTTATGACTCGAAGTTGGATCTAGAGGAGTTTATTTGTTCTGATTCTTCTTCTCGGGATAACATAGCGTCATAAAGTGCCTTGGAATGAAAAATAATGTCGTAAGTAACACGGGACTAAAGTACGTTATTTTACAGCTGGGATGAGTTCGGCATCCTTCGGTTCTGCTCGAGAGTTGCCGGCTTCGCTCGGCAGTTCTCGGTTTAGTGATGCAAGTTGAGCAACTTTTGGGAAATAGCACTCTTTGTTCTTCGGAATTATTTAAAGTCGATTTCCTTAATCACTTTTTTCAATCTGGAATAGTATCTGAATTTGAAGTTTTGGACGCTCAGTCGCTTTGAAAAACATTTGACTTTAAAAATTGTATTGAAATAAAAATTTTCCGTGAAATAAATACACTGACTTCTTGTAATTATGGAAATTCCTGCGAAAATTTGTAAATAGCTATGAAATTCCGGTAATTTTTGAAATTATTACGAAACTTCAAACGGAATCTGACTAAATGTCAACATAATTATGACTAAACTGCATTTGAATTTTGGCTGCAACCAAAAATAATGCGTTTCCGGTATTTACCGAAATTTTGTGTGGAATTCGCAAAGAATTCTGGTATTTATTAAAATTATAATACAGACAACTAAAGATATTTGAAGCTAATTCCAAAGTAATTCACATCATACGGTATTTTATGTAATGAAAATATGGTAGAAAATCAAATTGAAATTTTAGTGTAATTCCAGAAGTTATCAAAGTTCTAATGAGATTTCAACTGAATTCTCATGCGGCTCCGACAAATAATAAAATTCCGATAATTGTTTAAACTTCCTTTCAAGTTGATTCGAATCGCCATAAAATTAGGTAATTCTTAAAATCCGGCAAATTTTCAAAGAAATTCTAATTAAATTCTAAAGGTTTTACGATTTAATTTAACCGGAATTCCAATAATTCCATTTAATGTAATTACAGAAGTTATAAAAGTTCCGATCAGATTTCAACTGAGTTCTTATATGTAATTCTGGCAAATAATAAAATTCAGGGAATTATCAAAACTTCCTCGCAAGTTTATTCGAATCGTCATAAAATTAGGTAATTCTTGAAATCCGGTGAATTTCCAAAGGAATTCTAATTAAGTTCTAAAGGATTTGTGATTTGATTCAAACGGAATCCTAATAATTCCATTTAATGTTATAAAAGTTCCGATGAGATTTCAACTGAATTCTTATATGTAATTCCTGCAAATAATAAAATTCCGGGAATTATCAGAACTTCCTCGCAAGTTGATTCAAATCGCCATGAAATTAGGTAACTCTTCAAATCCCGGCGAATTTCTAAAGGAATTCTAATTACGTTTTAACGGATTTGTAATTTAATTCAAAAGGAATCCCAATAATTCTAGAAATTATAAAAGTTCCGATCAAATTTCAACCGAATTTCTATATGCGATTCCGGACAAAAATAAAATTCCGGTAATTGTCAAAACTTCCGAGTAAATTGTTAAATCACTATGAAATTAGGAAATCCTTGAAATCCCGGCGAATTTCGAAAGGAATACTAATAATTAATTTCTAACGGATTTGTGATTCAATTCAAATGGAATCACAAAATATAATTTAATGTAAATCCATAAACCTATATGTATTTCCGGCAAATAATTATATTCCGGTAATTATCGAAATTTGCTCGCCAATTATTTTCGAATTGCCATGAAATTAGTTAATTCTTTAAATTCTGGGAAATTTCAAAAGGAATTCTAAATAAGTTATAACGGATTTGTAATTTAATTCAAACGAAATCCCAATAATTTCATTTAATGTAATTCCAGAAATCATAAAAGTTCCGATGAGATTTCAACCGAATTCCTATATGTAAGTCTGGCAAATAATGAAATTCCGGTAATTACTAAAACTTGCTCGCAAGTCGATTCACATCACCATGAATTAGGTAATTCTTTAAATTCTGGGGAATTTCGAAGGGAATTCTAAATAAGTTCTAACGGATTTGTAATTTAATTCAAAAGGAATCCCAATAATTCCATTTAATGTAATTCCAGAAATCATAAAGGTTCTGATGACCTTTGAACCAAAAACCTAAAAGTCATTCCGGTAAATAATAAAATTCCTATAATTATCAAAACTTGCTCGCAAATCGTTTCGAATCGCCATGAAATTAGGTAATTCTTTAAATTCTGGGGAATTTCGAAGGGAATTCTAAATAAGTTCTAACGGATTTGTAATTTAATTCAAAAGGAATCCCAATAATCCCATGTAATGTAATTCCAGAAATCATAAAGGATCTGATGACCTTTGAACCAAAAACCTAAAAGTCATTCCGGTAAATAATAAAATTCCTATAATTATCAAAACTTGCTCGCAAATCGTTTCGAATCGCCATGAAATTAGGTAATTCTTTAAATTCTGGGGAATTTCGAAGGGAATTCTAAATAAGTTCTAACGGATTTGTAATTTAATTCAAAAGGAATCCCAATAATTCCATATAATGTAATTCCAGAAATTATAAAAGTTCCGATGAGATTTAACCGAACTCCTATATGTAAGTCTGTCAAATAACGAAATTCCGGTAATTACTAAAACTTGCTCACAAGTAGATTCGCCTCGCCGTGAATTAGGTAATTCTTGAAATTCCAGCGAATTCAAATTAATTTTAATTAAATTGTTACGAATTTGTAATTTAATTCGAAATGGCTCCCAATAATCCCATGTAATATTATTCCAGAAATTATAAATGTTCTGATGATCGTTGAGCCAAAAACCGGAATCCCAATAATTCCGATTAATGTAATTCTAGATATTATGAAAGTTCCGATGAGATTTCATCTGAATTCCTATATGCAATTCCATCAGCAAATAATAAAATTTCGGTAGTTATTAAAACTTGATCGCTAATCGTTTCGAATCGCCATGAAATTAGGTACTTCTTGAAATCCCAAAGTAATTTAAATTAAAATCTAATGGACTTGGGATTTAATTTAAACTGAATCCCAATAATCCGATGTAATGCAATTCCAGAAATTGTAAAAGTTGCGATGAGGTTTCAACAGAATTCCTATATGTAATTCCTTCAAATATTAATATTCCGGTAATTATAAAAAATTGCTCGTAAATTGTTTCGAATCGCCATGAAATTAGGTAATTCTTGAAATCACGACGAATTTTCAGAGGAATTGTAATTAAATTTTAATGTATTTGTGATTTAATTCAAAAGGAATCCCAATAAACCTATTTAATGTGATTCCAGAAATTATAGAAGTTCCGATGAGATTTCAACCGAATTCCTATATGTAATTCCTGCAATGAACAAAATTCCGGTAATTACCAAACCTTACTCGCAAGTCTATTCGAATCACCATCAAAATTAGATAATTCTTCAAATCTCGGCGAATTCTAATTAATTATCAAAACTTCCGAGTAAATCGTTTAGAATCACTACAAAATTAGGAAATCCTTGAAACCCCGGCGAATTTCGAAAGGACTACTAATTAATTTCTAACGGATTTGTGATTCAATTCAAATGGAATCACAAAATATAATTAAATTTAAATCCATAAACCTATATGTAATTCCGGCAAACATTAAAATTACGTTAATTATCAAAAGTTGCTTGCAAATCGTTTCGAATCGCCATGAAATTAGGTATTTCTTGAAATCCTAATGTAATTTTAATTAAATTCTAATGGATTAGGGATTTAATTCAAACGGAATCCCAATAATCCCATTTAATGTAATTCCAGAAATTATTAAACTTTCGATGAGATTTCAACCATATTCCTATATGTAAGTCTGGCAAATAATATAATTCCGGTAATTTCCAAAACTTGCTCGGAAGTCGATTCGAGTCGCCATTAAATTAAGTAATTCTTGAAATCCCAGGGAATTCAAATTAATTTTAATTAAATTCTTAAGGATTTGTGATTTAATTTAAACAGAATCCCAATAGTTCCATTTAATGTAATTACAGATATTTTAAATGTTCCGATGAGATTTTATCCGAATTCCTATATGCAATTCCATCCAAAATATTTTTAAATAAATTCTAATGGATTTGGGGTTTAATTCAAACGGAATCCCAATAATCGCACCTAATGTAATTCTAAAAATTATAACAGTTCCGATGAGATTTCAACCGAATTCCTATATTTAATAGCGTCAAATAATAAAATTCCGGTGCAGAGAAAGTTTTGAACAATCGAAAGAGACATTGTTTTAATGAGTGAATTAAAATTTACGAATCAATTTTGCTTATTAAGTAATGCTTATTTCACAAAATATTTTTATCCTAAATTATTTTTCTCTAATTATCGTATAAGCGGACCTTTTGAAATCAATATTTATTGTATATTTTTCGCTTTTAAAAACCGCTTTTTAGTTTGACGTTGCGTCAAGGGGTAAAGATTCATTAAATTCAGATAATATTGCAGATTGTAAAGAGAAAAAGAAAACCAACGTAAGGACGGTCTAAACGACTAATTTATGTTTTTTTAGGTAATTTTCAAGAACAAGGAGTGGAGGTGCATATAGATTTTGCTTTTTCGGGTTAGTATTACCCACGGTTGGTAAAGAAGGGATACAGATTACCGACCAACTTGCATCACTTATTCGGTTCCACTCGGCTGTAATCGAGCTCACACGAGTTGCAATATAAGTTCTTTCGTCCCTTGTTGCTTAATATACTATTTTCTATGACAATAATTTTTTGTGCAATTTGCAAAAAGTAAAATTTGTATTTTTATAACATGCAATATGACAATAAGTGCAATAAAAAAAAGCAATCAAATATTCATAATAGATATGAATTGAAGTACGAATCGGTAATAGAGATATTTTTTTATCTTGTTGTAAGTTCTGTGAATTGGCATCAAACAGAGGTGCTCTTTCATTTTCTAAATGTTTTAGAGTGAATGTTAATGTGTAGTTTATCATGAAATCAGCATTTTTTTTAACCGCATTCGTAGTTGATAGATGGCTGCTCCACAGCACATACACCACGCACAAGCCACGTGGAAGTTTAACCACTGCTCAGTAAATGAGCGATATAAAAGCTAGCCAGCTTACACTAATGATGAAATAAAATGAACTGTGAATATAAGATATTAATAACATGTTTAGAATCCTAAAATGTAATACTTAATTAACAGGTGTAAAACAAGATGCTGAGAAAGAGAAGGGGAAGTTAGCGAAGGAAGGGTGGTCGGTGGTTTATGATGACGATATGCAACGTAGTAAACAGGTAGAAGGTACAGTAGGGAAACAGTTAGAGCATACGAGCGACACAATTACAAAAACAACCACGGTTTCAGTAACAACAATAGAGACTCGGCTTTCGCAAAAACCAGACACAACTGGAGACAAGCAAACCGTTACTAAAACTGAAAGCAGTGTAGGTAAATCTAGGGAAACAAGTGGACCAATTAAGAGTAGGGATAGAGATTCTTTAACTAAAAGTGATAATTTAGAGAAGTCAGGGACAAGTAAAGTGGCGGGTAAGACGAAGACGGTAAGTGATGTTAAAAAAGACTCAGTGAAACAGAAACCAGCCTCACCTAAAGGAAAAAAGGTGGAGGATTCGAAAGTGAGCAAGAAACCTAAATCGAAAGAGTCGGAAAAGTCTGATGATGAGAAAGGCGACAAAATGAGCGAAAAAGTACTACCGGAAGATGCGAAGGAGAAGTCAGAAATGGAGAACAGAAAGCTCAAGGACAAATCTGGCAAAATGTTCTCAGGAATATTTAAAGGGTCCAAGGGAAAGAAGTCAAAGGATTCGAAAGATACGTCGTTTGACAGTGGGGACGAAGATGCGAAAACACTGACCACCAAATTTTTGGATGATACAAGGAAAGCTGCTGATGACGCTGATGGTTTAACCAACGGTGTTCACGCTTATGAACCTAAAACCATGTCAGTTTTACCTCAAGATGTAAAAACAACCACTGCGGTGTTTTTGGATGATTCTAAAAGAGCCGCGGCTAGATTTGATGGTACAGTTGAAGAGTCCGCAGAAGCAAAAAAACTTGCAGAAGAAGAGAAAGATAAATCTAGCGGATTCTTTGGGATCTTTAGGAGTCCAAAGTCAAAAGACAAAAGACGAAGTAAGTCGAAGGAGAAGGAATCCTCGGCTGAAAGTGGGGATGAAGAAGTGAGATCTACCACGGCAAAATTCCTCGAAGATGTTCGAAAGAACGCTGGGTCTCCGGACTTACCTTTCATAGACAAGCCCGACCCAAAAGTCGACGAAGTTGGTAGATTTTCGGCTTATTCTAATTATGATTCTGATACTCCTACGGATAAACTCAGAGGATCTTCGTACAACATTTCAGAAGTTCCTTCACAAGCGAAGGAGGAGAAGGTTACGAAGCAGAAATCACTCCTTAGTTCTGATCCTGGGACGACTGAAGACGAGGATGATAGTCAAGAAAAGTCTGGTGGATTTTTCGGAATATTCAAAAGTCCGAAATTAAAAGGCAGAAAACGAAGCAAGTCTAGGGAACCTTCTAAGGAGGCATCGGTGGAAATTTCCGATGCTGATTTGAGGATACAGACGGCTCAATTTTTAGACGACACGAAGAAGCATGCAGATAAACTGCATGAGGATCTTGCAGAAGATTCAATTCAAGAAGAGGCAAAAGTCGTTAGTGTACCTACTGTAGATAAACCTTCGGACGTATCTAAAGAAGAATCTAAAGAAAAAGGCAGTATATTTGGAATGTTCAGAAGCCCAAGAGGACTTAAAAAGAGAAGTAGGTCTAAGGACAAGAGCACATCTAGAGACACGTCCTTTGACAGTGGTGATGAAGAAGTACGCATAGCGACTGCCAAATTTTTGGAAGATAGTAGAAGAATAGCTGGAGAAATGGATGCCTGTCCTTATAAGTCTTACGCATTCTCTGAAGAGATGAGTGAACCGGTTGAAGATATTAAAGGAGCTGGACTGGATAAGGCATCTCATGACGTGACAGATTCTGCTATTAAAATTTCTAAACAGACATCGGATGAAATGCAGAAAGGAGCAGAAATTGTCGTGGACACTGCAGAAAGCGGGAAAGATAAAGCCACAAAAGAGGCTAAGAAAGCTAAAGACAAAACTGGAGGTTTTTTATCTGGGATATTCAAAGGAGCAAAGCACGCAGTCGACGACGCTGCAGATGATGTAAAGGAATTTTTGGATGAAACGAAGCACGAGGCAGAATTGGAAGAGGAACGAGCTCGCAAGGCTGCTGAAGATTTGTCTAAAGATATTAAAGATTCGAAGGATAAGACGGTTTCGGAGTTGAAAGATGTATCAGGAAAGGTTAAAGACAAAATCTCGGATGAACTGGAATCAGCAGGTGAAAAAGTTAAACAGACGGAGGAAAAAGTAGCCAAGGATATAGAGTCTGTTAAAGAAGCGACCGCAAAAGAATCCAAGAAAGCTAAAGATAAGGCAGGTGGATTTCTATCAGGGATTTTCAAAGGTGCAAAACATGCAGCAGAAGATGTTGCTGAAGATACTAAGGAAGTTATTGACCACACGAAAAAAGAGGCGGAGAAAGGAAAAGACAGTGTACAAAAAGCTGCAGAAGATTTAACCTTAGCTGCGAAAGATACCAAAGAGAAAGTAGTTTCTGATGTAAAAGAATCTGTTGATGCAGCAAGAGATAAATTGGTAGATACAGCTGATAAAGTAGAGCAAAAATCAGAACAAGCTGCAGATAAGATTAAAACAACTGGAGATAAAATCTCAGAAGAAATTGTGGACACTAAGGACAAAGTTGTTCATAAAGTTAAAAAGGATGCAAAGGATGTGAAAGATAAGGTAGCACAAGGTACTGAAGCAGTAAGTGAAGCTGCTGGTGACGCCAAAGACAAAACTAAGAAGGCTAAAGACAAGGCTGGTGGTTTCTTATCCGGAATTTTCAAGGGGAGTAAGCAGGCTTCGGATGACATGGCAGATGATGTACAAGACTTTTTAGATGAAACTAAAAAAGAAGCTGCAGAAGAAAAAGAACGATTGAAAAAAGAGGCGAATCGATTGTCGAAAGATTTAGAAGACACAAAAGAAAAGACAGTTTATAATGTCAAAGTTAAAACGGATAAAGCGAAAACAAAAATATCGAAAGACGCACATGAAGTGTCGGAAAAAGCAGCAGAAGCTTCTGATAAGATTGCAAAAGATGCAAAGGCGGCAAAGGAGAAAATTAAAGCTGGAGCAGAAACCGTAGCTGAAACTGCAGAAACTGAAAAAGAAAAAATCGAAAAAGATGCTAAGAAAGCAAAAGATAAGGCTGGTGGATTTTTTTCTGGAATATTCAAAGGCGCCAAACATGCAGTCGATGATGTGACAGATGATGTCAAAGAATTTTTGGATGAAACAAAACATGAAGCGGAGTTAGAGGAGGAGCGTGCTCGTAAAGCTGCGGAGGAGGCTGCTAAAGATATAAAAGACGCCAAAGATAAAGCAGTCAAAGATGTTAAAGATACTAAAGACAAAGTAGCCAAAGAGGTCAAAGATACAGCTGACAAGGTAAAAGATAGTAAGGACAAAATATTGTCTGATGTCGACAGTTCTCTGGATAAGGCAAAACAGAAGGTTACTGATTCAGTGCAAGCCGCTTCTGATGGCATTGACGACGCAGAGGACAAAGTTTCTAAGAAGGTAGCAGAAGGTGCTGATGCTATTAAGGATGTAAGTTCGAAAGTTACTGATGTTAAAGATTCTGCTGCCAAGGAAATAAAAGAGGATGCTAAGATGGTGGAAGAGAAGGTTAAGGCTGGAGCGGACGCTGTTGTCGAAACTGCCGAGGCAGCAAAAGACAAAACATCCAAAGAAGCGAAAAAAGCGAAAGATAAAGCTGGTGGATTCTTTTCTGGAATATTCAAAGGAGCAAAACATGCGGTCGATGATGTTACTGGAGACGTTCACGAATTTTTGGATGAAACGAAGCACGAAGCAGAGTTAGAAGAGGAACGTGCTAGAAAAGCTGCAGAAGAAGCTGCTAAAAATGTTAAAGACGCCAAAGATAAAGCTGTAAAAGGCGTCCAAGATGCGGCTAAAGATGCTAAAGACGTTAATGACAAGGCAGTAAAAGGCGTCAAAGATACTGCTAAAGATGCAAAAGAAGCTAAGGACAAAGCAGTGAAAGATGTCAAAGATACTGCCGAAAAAGTGAAAGATACTACAGATCAAGTAATTTCTGATGTTGATAGTTCATTGGATAAAACGGAACAAAAAATTACCGATAAAGCAAAAGCAGCATCTGACGCCGTTGGAGATGTATCTGAGGAAGCTTCTAAGAAAGTAGCTGCAGGTGCTGATGCTGTTAAAGATGCAAGTTTAAAAGTTGCACAAGAAGTAGCCGACACTAAAGATGCTGCTTCTAAAGAGATAAAGAAAGATGCAAAAGTAGCAAAGGAAAAAGTTGAGGCTGGAGCAGATGCAGTTGCAGAAGCTGCAAAAGCAGGAAAAGATAAAGTTACAAAGGAAACCAAGAAGGCCAAGGATAAAGCTGGAGGATTTATGTCTGGGATTTTTAAAGGATCCAAGCAGGCAGTGGATGACGTCGCAGAAGATGTGAAAGAATTCGTTGAAGACACGAAAAAAGGTGCACAGAAAGAGAAAGACAAGGTTGTGAAGGCTGTAGATAAATTGGCAGAAGATGCAAAAACCGACGCAGAGAAAGCTGCAGCTGACGTTAAGGACGCTGCGGAAAAAGCTAAAGCAGATGTTAAGCATGGAGCGGATACCGTTTCCAAAAAAGTAGCAGATTCTGCTGATAAGGTATCGAGTAAAGTTGACGAAAGAGCTGAAGCTGTGAAGGAAACAGGATCTAAAATAGCTAAAGATGCATCAGATCTAAAAGATTCTGCTGTAAAGGAAGCCGAGAAAGATGCAAAAATTGTAGAAGAAAAAATTGCAGCAAGTGCTGAAGAAGTTTCAAAAACGGCGGAAGCTGTAAAAGATAAAGCATCAAAGGACGCGAAGAAGGCCAAGGATAAAGCTGGTGGTTTCTTTTCCGGCATCTTTAAAGGAGCCAAGCATGCAGTGGACGATGTCACAGGTGACGTAAAAGAATTTTTAGATGAAACAAAACATGAGGCAGAGTTGGAAGAAGAACGAGCTCGCAGAGCAGCAGATGAACTTGCTAAAGATGTAAAAGACGCAAAGGATAAAGCTGTTAAAGGAGTTAAAGATACAGCAGATAAAGCTAAAGATGAAGTTTCAAAGAAATTAGCAGATGGGGATGATACAGTGAAAGATGCAAGTGCTAAAGTTTCTCAAGAAGTATCAGAAGTTAAAGATGCTGTTGCTAAAGAGGTAAAGAAAGATGCTAAATTGGTAGAGGAGAAGGTTAAAGCCGGAGCCGATTCTGTCGTCGAAACTACAGAGACTGCAAAGGACAAAGCGTCGAAGGAAGCAAAAAAAGCTAAAGATAAAGCCGGTGGATTCTTTTCTGGAATATTCAAAGGAGCCAAACATGCGGCTGATGATGTTGCAGGAGACGTTCAGGAGATTTTAGATGAAACAAAGCGTGAAGCAGAATTAGAAGAGCAGCATGCCCGTAAAGCAGCAGATGAACTTGCTAAAGACGTAAAAGACACTAAGGATAAAGCTGCTGAAAAAGTTAAGGATGCTGTTGATAAAGTTAAAGATACTACTTCTTTGGCAAAAGAAAAAATTGCTGATGAAGCACAAGCTGCAACTGATGCTGTCAAGCACGCTGGGGATGAGGTATCAAAGAAAATATCAGAGGGAGCAGTTGCTGTTAAAGATGCTGGTTCAAAAGTAGCTCAAGAAGTATCCGACGTCAAAGATGCTGCTGCTGCAGAAGTGAAGAAAGATGCTAAATTGGCAGATGAGAAGGTTAAGGCTGGAGCAGACGCTGTTGTCGAAACTGCCGAGGCAGCAAAAGACAAAACATCAAAAGAAGCGAAAAAAGCAAAAGATAAAGCAGGCGGGTTCTTTTCTGGAATATTCAAAGGAGCCAAACATGCCGTTGATGATGTTACCGGAGACGTTCAAGAATTCTTGGATGAAACGAAACATGAAGCAGAATTAGAAGAAGAACGCGCTAGAAAAGCTGCAGAGGAAGGTGCTAAAAATGTTAAAGATGCCAAAGACAAAGCAGTAAAAGGTGTCAAGGATGCAGCTAAAGATGTAAAAGATGCTAAAGAGAAAGCAGTCAAAGGCGTTAAGGACACTGCTAAAGATGTAAAAGACGCTAAAGACAAAGCAGTAAAAGGAGTCAAAGAGACAGTTGAAAAAACTAAGGACAAAGCTGTGAAAGAAATTGAAGTTACTGCAGAAAAAGTTAAAGATGCTAAGGATACAGTGATTTCTGACGTTGATAGCACCTTGGACAAAGCGAAACAAAAGATTTCCGATGGAGCGCAATCTGCTACTGATGGTGTTAAACACGCTGCTGATGAAGTAACAACGAAAGTTGTTGAAGGTGTAGATGCTGTGAAGGACGCAAGTTCAAAAGCTGTTGATGGTGTGAAAGAAGCAGGTACAAATGTTGCTGAGGGTGTAAAAGATGCGGGTTCAAAAGTCGTTGATAGTGTTAAAGATGCGGGTTCAGCAGTGGTTGATGCTAAGGATTCTGCTGTCAAAGAAGTGAAGGAGGATGCTCAAGTGCTGAAGGAGAAGATAAAATCAGGAGCAGATGCCGTTGCAGATAGTGCAGAAAGTGCTAAAGATAAAACCGCAAAAGAAGCCAAGAAAGCTAAAGACAAAGCTGGTGGATTCTTTTCTGGAATATTTAAAGGAGCAAAACACGCAGTAGACGATGTTACAGATGACGTGAAAGAATTCTTAGATGAAACAAAACATGAGGCTGAGTTAGAAGAAGAACGTGCTAAAAAAGCCGCAGAAGAAGCTGCTAAAGATATTAAAGACGCCAAAGACAAAGCAGTCAAGGGTGTCAAAGATACTGCTGAAATGATTAAAGATTCCAAAGACAAAATAGTTTCTGACGTGGATAGTTCTTTAGACAAGACTAAACAGAAAGTCTCTGATAAAGCACACGATGCTGCGGAAGCAGTAAGAGATGCTGGTAAAATGGTTTCGGAAGACGTTCAAGCAGCTGTTGGCACTGTAAAAGAAACGGGTGAAAAAGTGCCCGAAGCAATCAAGGATGCCAAAAATGCTGCAGTGAAAGAAATAAAGAAAGATGCCGCATTCGTAGACGAGAAAATTAAATCTGGAGTAGAAACTGTTGCAGAAACGGTCGACGCCACTAAAGACACAGCTGCTAAAGAAACTAAGAAAGCGAAGGATAAGGCTGGAGGATTCTTTTCAGGTATATTTAAGGGATCTAAGCAGGCAGCAGATGATGTTACCGAAGATGTAAAGGAATTTGTTGAAGACACGAAAAAAGAAGCACAGAAAGAAAAAGAAAAGGTTTTGAAGGGTGCTGATAAATTGGCAGAAGATGCAAAAACTGATGTAGAAAAAGCGAAAGCTGGTATTAAAGATGCTGGGGATAAAGCTAAAGCAGATGTTAAGCATGGAGCGGATGCTGTGTCCAAAAAAGTAGCAGATTCTGCTGATAAGGTATCAAGTAAAGTTGATCAAGGAGCTGAAGCTGTGAAGGAAACTGGTTCTAAAATCGCTAAAGATGCTGTAGATTTAAAAGATGCAGCAGTTAAGGAAGTTAAGAAAGATGCAAAAATTGTAGAAGAAAAAATTGCAACGAGTGCTGAAGATGTTTCCAAATCAGTGGGAGCTGCGAAAGATAAAGCTTCAAAGGATGCTAAAAAGGCCAAGGATAAAGCTGGTGGTTTCTTTTCTGGCATCTTTAAAGGAGCCAAGCATGCAGTAAACGATGTCACAGGTGACGTAAAAGAATTTTTAGACGAAACAAAACATGAGGCAGAGTTGGAAGAAGAACGAGCTCGCAGAGCAGCAGATGAACTTGCTAAAGATGCAAAAGACGCTAAAGATAAAGCTGTTAAAGAAATTGCAGATACTGTTGATAAAGCTAAAGATACTGCTGAAAAGGTCAAGGATAAGGCTGTTAAAGAAGTTAAGGATACTACAGAAAAAGCTAAAGAATCTGTTGAGAAAGCAAAGGACGCTAAGGATAAAGTGCTTTCAGACATTGATACCTCGGTCAGCAAGGCGAAAGAAAAAATTTCCGATGAAGCGCAAGCTGCAGCTGATGCTGTAAAGCACACCGGAGATGAAGTTTCAAAGAAAGTAGGAGATGGGGCAGATGCTGTGAAAGATGTGGGTGATAAAGTTGCTAAAGAAGTATCAGAAGTTAAAGATGCTGTTGCTAAAGAGGTAAAGAAAGATGCTAAATTGGTAGAAGAGAAGGTTAAAGCTGGAGCAGACGCTGTTGCCGATTCTGCTGTGGCTGCAAAAGATAAAGCATCAAAAGAAGCAAAGAAAACTAAAGATAAAGCTGGTGGATTCTTTTCTGGAGTATTCAAAGGGGCCAAACATGGTGTAGATGATGTAGCAGGTGACGTGCAGGACTTCTTGGATGAAACTAAACATGATGCAGAGGTAGAAGAAGAAAATGCTCGAAAAGCTGCGGAAGAAGCTGCCAAGGAGCTAAAAGAAGCCAAAGACAAAGCAGTAAAAGGCGTCAAAGATGCAGGTGAAAAAGTTAAAGAAGCTAAGGATAAAGTTGTTTCTGATATTGACAGCTCTTTTGACAAAGCAAAGCAGAAAGTGACAGATACGAAAGAAGCGACAGCTAAAGAAATAAAGAAAGATGCGAAGATTGTAGAGAAAAAAATTAAAGAGGGAGCTGATGCAGTTGCAGATACTGCAGAGGCTGCAAAAGATAAAACATCAAAAGAAGCAAAGAAAGCTAAAGATAAAGCTGGTGGGTTCTTTTCTGGAATATTCAAAGGGGCTAAACATGCCGTAGATGATGCTACTGGTGATGTGAAGGAATTCTTGGATGAAACAAAACACGAAGCGGAGTTAGAAGAAGAGCGGGCCCGAAAAGCTGCGGAGGAGGTTGCTAAAGATGTAAAAGACACCAAAGACAAAGTTGTCCAAGATGTTAAAGATTCTAAAGATAAAGCAGTGGAAGATGTCAAAATTGTAAAAGATAAAGCAATCAAAGGCGCCGAAGATGCTAAAGACAAAGTAGCGAAAGAAGTCAAAGATACTGCTGAAAAAGTAAAAGATGCTAAGGATAAAGTAGTGTCGGATGTTGATAGCACTTTGGATAAAGCAAAACAAACAATAGATGATAAAGTACATGCTGCATCTGATGCTGTTGTACACGCTGGAGATGAAGTCTCGAAGAAAGTAGTAGCTGGTGTAGATACTGTTAAAGATGCGGGTTCAAAAGTTGCACAGGAAATTACCGCTGCCAAAGACGCTGCTGCTACGGAGATTAAAAAAGATGCTAAATTGGTAGAGGATAAGGTAAAAGCTGGAGCAGATTCTGTTGCTGAAAGTGCAGAAGCTGCAAAGGATAAAGCTGCAAAGGAAACGAAAAAGGCTAAGGATAAAGCTGGAGGATTTTTGTCAGGAATATTTAAAGGATCCAAACAGGCAGCTGATGATGCTACAAGTGATGTGAAAGACTTCGTCGAAGACACGAAAAAAGATGCACGGAAAGAAAAAGACAAGGTTGTGAAAGCTGTGGATAAATTGGCAGAAGATGCAAAAACCGATGCAGAAAAAGCTGCAGCTGGTATTAAAGATGCTGCGGATAAAGCTAAAGCAGATATTAAACTTGGAGCAGATGCTGTTTCTGAAACAGTTGCCGATTCGGCGGAAAAGCTTTCCAGTAAAGTTGCCTCCGGTGCTGATGCTATGAAGGAGACGGGTTCTAAAATCGCTAAAGGTGCATCAGATCTAAAAGACTCTGCTGTTAAGGAAGTCGAAAAAGATGCAAAAATTGTAGAAGAAAAAATTGCAACGAGTGCTGAAGAAGTTTCCAAAACGGCGGAAGCTGCAAAAGATAAGGCGGCAAAGGATGCAAAGAAGGCCAAGGATAAAGCTGGAGGTTTCTTTTCCGGCATATTTAAAGGAGCCAAGCATGCAGTAGACGATGTTACAGGTGATGTAAAAGAATTTTTAGATGAAACAAAACATGAGGCAGAACTAGAGGAGGAACGTGCTCGTAAAGCAGCAGACGATCTTGCTAAGGATTTAAAAGATGCAAAGGATAAGACTGTTAAAGAAGCTAAAGATACTGCCGATAAAGTTAAAGATGCTGCTGTGAAGGCTAAGGACACTGCTGTCGAAGGCGTAAAAGATACTGTCGACAAAGCTCAAAAAAGAATTTCCGATGAAGTTCAAGCCACATCTGATGCTGTGAAGCACGTCGGAGATGATGTATCTAAGAAAATAGCAGAAGGAGCAGATACTGTAAAAGATTCAGGGTCAAAGGTTGCCCAAGAAGTATCAGAAGTTAAAGATTCTGTTGCTAAAGAGGTAAAAAAAGATGCTAAATTGGTAGAAGAGAAGGTTAAAGCTGGAGCAGATGCTGCTGTCGAAACTGCTGAGGCAGCAAAAGATAAAACATCAAAAGAAGCGAAGAAGGCTAAGGATAAAGCTGGTGGGTTCTTTTCTGGAATATTCAAGGGGGCTAAACATACGGTTGATGATGTAACAGGTGACGTGCAGGAATTTTTAGATGAAACTAAACATGAAGCAAGTTTAGAAGAAGAACGTGCTCGAAAAGCTGCGGAGGATGCTGCCAAGGATTTGAAAGACGCCAAAGAGAAAGCAGTCAAAGGCGTTAAGGACACTGCTAAAGATGTAAAAGACGCTAAAGACAAAGCAGTAAAAGGAGTCAAAGAGACAGTTGAAAAAACTAAGGACAAAGCTGTGAAAGAAATTGAAGTTACTGCAGAAAAAGTTAAAGATGCTAAGGATACAGTGATTTCTGACGTTGATAGCACCTTGGACAAAGAGAAACAAAAGATTTCCGATGGAGCGCAATCTGCTACTGATGGTGTTAAACACGCTGCTGAGGAAGTAACAACGAAAGTTGTTGAAGGTGTAGATGCTGTGAAAGACGCAAGTTCAAAAGCTGTTGATGGTGCGAAAGATGCAGGTACAAAAGTTGCTGAGGGTGTCAAAGATGCGGGTTCAAAAGTTGTTGATGGTGTTAAAGATGCGGGTTTAGCAGTGGTTGATGCTAAAGATTCTGTTGCTAAAGAGGTAAAGAAAGATGCTAAATTGGTTGAAGAGAAGGTTAAAGCTGGAGCGGATGCTGCTGTCGAAACTCTCGAGGCAGCAAAAGATAAAACATCAAAAGAAGCGAAGAAAGCTAAGGATAAAGCTGGTGGATTCTTTTCTGGAATATTCAAAGGAGCAAAACATGCAGTAGATGATGTTACAGATGACGTGAAAGAATTCTTGGATGCAACAAAACATGAGGCTGAGTTAGAAGAAGAACGTGCTAAAAAAGCTGCAGAAGAAGCTGCTAAAGATATTAAAGACGCCAAGGACAAAGCAGTCAAAAGTGTCAAAGATACTGCCGAGAAAGTCAAGGACCAGAAGGACAAAATTGTTTCAGACATAGATAGTTCATTGGATAAAACTAAGAAGAAAGTTTCTGATGCTGCACACGATGCAAAAGAAGCAATAGATGATGCCGGTAAAGGTATGTCTGAAAAGGCTGGAACAGTTGCTGGCACCGTAAAGGATGCTGGCTCAAAAGTTGCAGAAGGGGTTGTCGATGCTAAAGATGCTGCTGCTACTGAATTAAAAAAAGATGCCGAGATGGTAGAGCAGAAACTTAAATCTGGAACTGAAACTGTTGTTCAGACTGCAGATTCTGCAAAGGATAAAACTGTAAAAGAAGCCAAGAAAGCAAAGGATAAGGCCGGAGGTTTCTTATCAGGAATGTTCAAAGGTTCCAAACATGCTCCAGATGAAGCTATTGACAGTGTGAAAGATGCTGTGGACGACACCAAAAAAGCTGCTGGAAAGGAGAAAGATAAAGTTAAAAAGGCGGGTGAAAAATTGGCCAAGGACACCGAAGACATGACGAAAAAAGTTGCGCATGATGTCAAAGATACAGCAGATACAACTAAGTCCAAAATAGCTGAAGGTGCACATGCGGTATCTGATAAAGTCCACGAGATTGATCAGACAATTTCGAGTGCGACTTTGTCAGGTATTGAAACTGTAAAAGATACAGGTGTGAAAATTGGACAAGAAGTTACGGACGTGAAAGATGCAGCTGCCAAGGAAATAAAGAAAGACGCAAAGATTGTTGAGGATAAAGTAAAAGCTGGAGGTGAATCCATTGCTAAAACTGCAGAAGATGCTAAAGATAAAGTTGAGAAAGAGGGTAAAAAAGCTAAAGACAAGGCTGGAGGATTCTTTTCTGGAATCTTTAAAGGAGCAAAACATGCAGTGGAAGATGCTGCCGATGATGTGAAGGAATTTATGGAGGACACAAAACACGAAGCTCAACTGGAAGAAGAGTCTGCGCGTAAAGCTGCCGAAGAACTTTCCAAAGAAGTGAAGGATTCAACCGAAAAAGTGATATCTGATGTTAAAGAATCGACGGAAAAAGCGAAAGCGAAAATATCAGCTGACTCTCAAGCAGTTTCTGAAAAAGTAAAGAAGGCAGGTGAGAAGGTGTCGAAGGAAACTGAAGAGGTGGCTAAAGAATTAAAACAAGTGGGTAAAGATATTTCCGAAGATCTTTCTCACATAAAGGATATTGGATTTACACAAGTAGAGCGTGATGTTAAACTTGCAGAAGAAAAAGCTTTGGGAGCAAGTATCGAGAAGTTTGCAGATCCCGTAGCTGCAAAAGATATGAAAATGACTACTGAAGAATTTTTGGATGATACAAGAAAAGTAGCTGGTTTAATGGGCGATGTTAAGAAGTCTCATTTGGGTAAAGTTGAAGATGGAGCTCATTCGTCTGATGAAGGGAAAGAGAAAAGTGGAGGTTTCTTCGGAATCTTTAAGAGTCCTAAGCTGAAGAAGAGAAGTAAATCTAAAGACAAGTATTCTTCGCAAGAAACTTCTTTTGATAGCGGAGACGAAGAGGCAAGAATTATTACGAACAAATTTTTGGATGATGTCCGTAAAAATGCAGATGATGGTAGAGACGCATTTTCTGAGCAAATAAAACATGAGGCTAAGATTGTTGATGAGAAAATAGCAGCAGCTGCACTTACAGTGGACTCAGCAGTTGATAAAGTAGAGAAGGATACGAAGAAAGCCAAGGATAAAACTGGCAGATTTTTCTCTGGAATATTTAAAGGTACGAAACACGCTTCGGATGAACTTGAAGATGATGTTAAAGAAATCGTAGAAGATGGTAAAAGTAAAGTTGAGAAAGGAGATGAACAGGCTCGAAAAGTTGTGGGAGAAATACAAGATCCTGATAAAGAAGTCAAAATAGTTGTTGATGAAGTGAAAGAAGCTGTTGTTAAGGAAACGAAGGAAACCGCCAAGGCTGTAGAAGAAAAAGTATCATCAGGTGTTGAAACTGCTGCTCAAGCTGTAGACGATGCCAAGGACAAAGCTGAGAAAGAAAGTAAAAAGGCCAAAGACAAAGCTGGTGGGTTCTTTTCTGGAATCTTCAAAGGAGCCAAACATGCTGTAGAGGACGCTGCGGATGATGTTAAAGAGTTTCTAGACGACACGAAACATGAGGCTGAACTAGAAGAAGAAAAGTCACGCAAGGCAGTTGCAGATTTGAGTAAGGACATTAAGGACACTAAGGATAAGCTTGCTTCTGATTTGAAGGATTCGTCGGCTAAAGTAAAACAAAAAGTGTCAGAAGAGGCGCATGATGTTTCTGAAAAATTAAAAGATACGGGTGATAAAATAACTAAAAGTGTGACTCAAACTGTTGAAGATGTAAAAGACGCCAGTCATGAGGCAGCAAAGGAAATCGCTGACGCTAAGGATTCTTCTGTTAAAGCTATAAAGAAGGATATCAAAACTGCCGAAGAGAAAGTAGAATCAGGTGTGGCATCTGTTTCGCAGAAAATTGATGATGCCAAGGATACAACTGTGAAGGAAACAAAAAAAGCTAAAGATAAAGCAGGCGGCTTCTTGTCCGGAATTTTCAAAGGGTCGAAACAGGCAGCAGAATCCGCTGTTGAGGAAGTTGAGAAAGAAAAGGAAAAAGCTCTCAAATCGGCTGAGAAAATGTCACAAGATGTTAAGGATAGTAAAGACACAATAGTGTCTGATGTTAAGGATGCTAAAGATAAGGTAGTGTCAGACGTTAAGGATACTAAGGACAAGGTAATGTCAGATGTTACAGCAGCAACTGATAAGGCAAAGTCTAAGTTAACCGAAAAAGTTCATGAGACATCTGACGCTGTGGAAAAAGCAGGAGAAACGCTTTCGAGTGACGTCTCAGCTGCAGTGGAAGATGTTAAGAAAGACATGAAGATGGTGAAAGACAAAGTATCTTCTAGTGCCGAAGAAGTAGCTGATAAATCTCGCGATGTTAAGGATAAGGCTGCTAAAGAATCTAAGAAAGCAAAAGATAAGGCAGGAGGTTTCTTGTCGGGAATATTCAAAGGAACAAAACACGCAGTAGATGATACAGCAGGTGATATTAAAGAGTTCCTGGACGAGACGAAGCATGAAGCAGAGATAGAAGAAGAACAAGCTAAAAAGATTGCCAGCGACTTCTCAAAGGATGCAAAGGATATTAAAGACAAGGTTGTCTCTGATATCACTGAAGAAACGAAAGAAACGGTTGACAAAGTGGGACAAAAAGTTGCGGATTTAAAAGATTCTGCAATGCGGAAAGTAGAAGAAGATACAAAGACCGTTGAGGAAAAATTAGCATTAGGAGCTGAAACTGTTTCGCAGACTACAACGACAGCAAAGGATAAAGCAGGGAAGGAGGCCAAGAAAGCTAAAGACAAGGCAGGTGGACTTTTATCTGGGATTTTTAAAGGCTCCAAAGAAGTTGACAAAGACGTGAAAGAAGTAGTCGATGAAGGAAAGAAAGATGCCAAGAAAGTGAAAGAGAAGACTCAAAAGAAGTTAGAGGATGTGTCTAAAGACTTTAAAGGTTCTAAAGAAAAGGTAGATATGAAAGAGACTGAAAAGTCGAAGGACAAGTCAGGTGGGTTCTTCTCAGGTATAATAAAGGGAGTGAAACATGCAGTCGATGAGGTTACTGACGACGTCAAAGAATTCCTAGATGATACAAAACACGAAGCTGAACTAGAAGAAGAAAAATCACGTAAAGTAGTTGAAGGAGCAGTTAAGGATATGGAAGATACTAAAGACAAGGTGATTTTTGATGTGAAGAGTTCGGCTGATAAAACAAAACAACAAATTTCAGAAGATGCGCATGACATTGCTGATAATATTAAAGATACCGGTAAATTGGTGGGGGAAAAAATTGAAGATTCGTTAGTAATGGCGAAAGATACCGAAGATAAAGTTGAGAAAAAGGTTAACGAGGTAAAGGGAAAAACTGAGGGGATCTTGTCTGATGTAGCCGAAGAAGCTGATGATGTGTCAAAGGATGTTAAGGGCGTTAAGAAGAAGGTGGTATCGCAGGTGAAAGTTACGACTAAGAAAGTTTTCGATCCCGCTAGTTCTGATAAGGTAAAAGGAACAGGGAGTAAAATTCCCAAAGAAGCTGGTAAGGAAGTATCTTCGGCTGTTAAGGGAACAGCTACGGCTGTTAAAGGAGCACCTTCAACTGTTAAGGGATCATCTACGACTGTTAAGGGAACAGCTAAGGATGTCAAGGGAGCACCTACAGCTGTTAAAGGATCATCTACAGTTGCTAAAGAAGCACCTTCTGCTACTAAAGAAACATCTTCAACTGCCAAAGCAGCTGTTAAAGGACCAACAGAATCCCGAAAACTCTCAAAAGATGATGTTAAGAAAGACACCACACCTAAAACAGCTAAAAAGGAAATTAAACCTATTCAAAGGAAAGTGTCATCAGGTTCTGATTCTTCAGCTAAAGGAGTAGTTGTACCTAAAGATAAAGTTAGTAAGGACAAAGCAGGAGGGTTTTTGTCAGGTATAGTCAAAGGAGCAAAACATGTTGTTGGCGATGTTACCAGTGACGTTAAAGATTTCTTGGATGAAACGAAAGTTGAAGCACAACTGGAAGAAGAACAAGCACGACAAGATAAGTTAAAAGACAGTAAGAAAGATAAACCGAAGGATACCCCAGACGAAGTTTCCAAGAAAACCACCACTATTCAGAGAGTAACAAAGGAGTCCACTCCTCCAACCGCTAAACTGAAAAAGCCAGGACAAGAAGTTTCAAAATCGGTGACCTCTGTCAAAACAACTACAGTAACAAGTGTTACAAAGTCCACAAGAACCATTAAGGAAAAATCCGCTAGTCCCGTCTTGCCCGACAAACCAAGATCGGGAAGTCTTTCCAAAGAAACTAAAGCCCCAAAAACTACCCCAGAATCTGCCAGACGCTCATCTATCGAGAAGTCCTCAAAAGTACCCATTTCTGCGAAACCAAGAACACCAGTGAGTCGGACAACAAAAGGAACTTCTCCAAAACCAGACGTAAAATCGTCTGCTATAAAAATCCAAACGAGTAAGGAATCCATTCCGAAACCAGTACCTGAAAGCTTAATCTTGGATCCTAAAGAAGCAACCGTATTGCTGCTAAACGAAGCGAAAGCTTTAGCAGAAAGTGTTCCAGAAGAGCCTCGTATCCCCGATCCAAGTTCCGGCAGGAGTTCTTTGGAGCGGGACTCATCATCAGACTCTGAAGCCAAGAGCAAAACGAAAAAACCAAAAAAGGGTGGTATCATCTCCAATATTGTCAAGACGACAAAAAGCGCGGGCCACAAAATAACCAAAGAAGTGGATCACGCGAAAAAGGGCATTAAAGATGCAACGGAGAAGTTTTTAGAAGATACGAAACGCGAAAGCCAAGAGGAATCTGCTTCTGGAAGTTACAATGTTTCGTCTCCAGACAGCAATTCTGACACGTTGAAAGATGAGATTGCCACTGAGTCTAATGTACCAGTCGATTCGTCAAGCGCGTTAGCTAGGATAGTGGACACTGAAACAGATCGTGCAAAGCAGATTTACGAATTCAAAGAAGTTTCAAGCATTCCAGAAGTAACAATAGAATCTAGGGAAGTTAGGGAAATTAGGTTTACTACTGTAGGTGACACAGGTACAATAGTAGGGACTGATATTTTGAGTGAGTTAGGGAACATCGAGCCTCGCGCAAGTCAAACCGTCACCACAGTCGTTACAAAGTCTGTGCGGACGGCAACAACCCCACCACCCAGCCCCGCCGAGTTCAGTGACAGTAGCGTTAAAGGTACCTTGCAATAATTGTGTTATTCGTATATATACATATATATTACATACCAGCTGTGTGTAACATGATTAATTGATTAAGTTAATGCTTTAATGTAACCTCAGTTTACACAAATCATGTCAAGTCGGCAAATTTAATCATGCACCACTGTTTCATTCCTAACTGAACCTAACCCAGACCTTGAAAACTTATAAGGGATCATACTGACGTTATTTTCAACTTTTACATTGCAGAAAAGAATTTTGCAGACGACCTTCTGGCTCTTCTGGATTTTTCAAAATGTCATTTCCATTTAATACTTATTTTACGAATTTAGAATTTTAATGTTTAGTGGGTAAGGTGGACCAAAAATGAGTTGTAAATTTTTTTTGGAAAAGGGCATGACACTAGGGTGGTCCAAAAATGCATGGAAAAAAAGTGAAGTCGGAATTTTAAGGCTTTGATACTTTAGGACTGTTCTATGTCGAAGAAAAAAATACCCCTGTTTTTATGGCTTAAAATCAAAAAATGTTTAAAGGTCGCTTAGAGCGCTCAAAGTTACCCATGTATTTAACATGGGATAGAAAAAACATTTTTGTAGAAATGGTATAGAATCCTTATAAATCAATATTATTTAATCGACAAACAAGATACAAAATCAAACAAACTTTACAAAATAAGGCTTTGTTTAACCATTTATTAATACTAGTTTTTTAAGGGTCCCCCAAAAACCCCCAAAAATAAAAAGATCCAAAAACAAGCGTTAAGAAACATTTGTTTTTATTTTATTGACATTTTTTTGCGCTATTTTCAAAAAAGAACATAAATAAAGATTATCAAGAATTGTTTTATGTAATTGCGAATTTGTTTAAACAAATTATTATTGTTTATTTACAACTATTTATCAAATTAAGCAACAGAGTTGCATTTTGTTCTCACTTATGCAACTTTTCAAGACAAATGTAACCTGTTACAAACAACAAACTAAAAATAATAATTTTACCAATTGTTTAAACAAATTATTATTGTTTAATTTCAACTTTTTCTCAAATTAAGCTACAGAGTTACAACTTTTTCTCAATTTGCAATTTTTGAAGACGAATGTAACCTGTTACAAACGACAAACTAAAAATAACAATTATACTAATTGTTTAAACAAATTATAATTGTTTAAATTCAACTTTTTATAAAATTAAACCACAGAGATGAAAGTTTTTCTCAATTTTGCAATTTTTGAATGCGAATGTAACCAATTAGTAACAGCAAACTAGAAATAACAATTTTATCAATTGTTTAAACAAATTATTATTGTTTAGTTTCAACTTTTTATCAAATTAAGCTACAGAGTTGCAACTTTTTAAAACAAATATAACCTGTTACAAACAACAAACAAAAAGTAATTATTTTATCAATCGTTTAAACAAATTATAATTATTTAATTTCTACTTTTTAGTAAATTAAACCACAGAGCTTAGAGTTTTTCCCAATTTTTCAATTTTTCAATGTGAATGTAACCTGTTACAAAGAACAAACTAAAAACAATAATTTTTCAAATTGTTTAAACAAATTATTATTGTTTAATTTCAACTTTTTATCAAATTAAGCCACAAAGTTACAACTTTTTCTCAATTCGCAATTTTTGAAGACGAATGTAACCTGTTACAAACAACAAACTAAAAATAACAATTATACTAATTGTTTAAATAAATTATCTATAATTTTTTAAATTCAACTTTTTATTAAATTAAACCACAGAGCTGAAAGTTTTACTCAATTTTGCAATTTTTAAATGCAAATGTAAGCAATTAGTAACAGCAAACTAGAAATAACAATTTTCTCAATTATTTAAACAAATAATTATTGTTCAATTTAAACTTTTTATCAGTATGAACTGTAAAATTGTAATTTTTTCTCTATTATGCAACTTTTCAAGACGAATGTAACCTGTTACAAACAACCAACTAAAAATAATAATTCTACCAATTGTTTTAACAAATTATTATTGTTTAATTTCTACTTTTTATTAAATTAAACCAAAGGGATGAAAGTTTTTCTTCATTTTTCAATTTTTAAATGTGAATGTAATCAATTTCTAACAGCAAACTAGAAATAACAATTTTATTAATTGTTTAAAGTTTAAACAAACTATTATTGTTTAGTTTCAACTATTTATTAAATTAAGCTACAGGGTTGCAATTTTTTCTCATTTGTGCAACTTTTCAAGACAAATGTAATCTGTTACTAACAACAAACCAAAAATAAAAATAGTATCAATTGTTATTGACATTAACAATTTATTAATATCAAAATGTTCTATACAGGCTTTTAGTTTTATGTTAGTGTCAGAAGCACAATTTTTAAAATTGTTACTGTTGTTTCTTTAATTTTAACAATATGAATTTGTTTAAACAATTGGTACAAATTTTAACTTAAGTTTGTTGTTAGTAATTGGTAGCAAAATTGCAATATTAAGAACAACCGTCAACTTTGTAGCTTAATTTGATAAACAATTAAAGTTAAACAATAATATTATGTTTAAACAATTTATATAATTTTTATTATTCATTTACTGTTAGTAACAGATTACATTCGTCTTTAAAAATTGCACAATTAAGAAAAAATTATAACTTTGCAGCTTAAATTGATAAAAAGTTTAAATTAAAAAATAATTATTTGTTTAAACAATTGGTAGAATTTCGATTTTTAGTTTGTTGACAGTAATTGGTATAATTCAACTTAAAAAGTTGAAAAAGTTAGAATAAATTCCAACTCTATGGCTTAAATTGATAAAAATTTGAAATTAAACAATAATAATTTGCTTAAACAATTGATAACATTTTTATTTTTAGTTTGTCGTTAGTAATTGTTTGCATTCACATTTGAAAATTGCAAAATTCAGAAAAACTTGCAACTCTGTGGTTTAAGTTAATAGAAAGTTGAAATTAAACAATAATAATTTGTTTAAACAAATTAGCAATTACAATTAATTTGGGGCAATTATTAAAAGTCTATATTTATTTATTTTTGAGGACCCATAAGAAATAGTTAATGTTAAAAAGTGGTTTAATAAATAATTTGGCATTATTCTTTAAAATTCTCCTGAAGAGAAACAGTGTATCGCGATTCGAAAAATATTGTTTTTATGGATTCTATACCATTTCTAAGAAAAAGTTTTTTTTTTACCACGGAAAACTTTGAGAGCTTTTAGCGACTTCTAAATATTTTTTTATTTCAAAACAAAAAACAGAGGTAATTTTTTCTTCGACATAGAACAATCCTAGGGGGTGAGAGCTTTAAAATTTCGACCTTACTTTTTTTGGACCACACAACATGATACCTTCGCAATTTTTTACAATTCGAAAAAAGTAAATAAGTATTTTTGAATTTTTCAAAATTTTAATTTTAACTGGTATTTCTCATGTAAAATGCATAGGAAAAATTTCAATTTTCGAAAAATCAAAATTGTTTGTAAGGGTTTGAAAAACGTTAACATTAGACTTCTAAATCTTAAACTTGACTCTCTAAAGAGTAATTTGACCTACATAACTTTTAATTTTGACAACCCTAACCCGGTATAAAACTACGCCAAAGTTACACTTTTTTAAAAAAATTTTGCACACATAGCACCCATTTAAAAATCTAGGTTTGACAGTTTTATCGACAGAAATGTTTATTATTATTTATCACAAGTAATATCAACTCTATAATTAATATTTTTTATTAATATTTTCAACTATTCGACTATTGTTTAAACAAACTAATTCATTTAAACAATTAATTTTTTTCTACAAAACCATACAAATGACTTTTTTACTCTGTAATGTTTTTGTTAAAATTTTCTATCCAAAATTTTAAAATTGTTTGATAATTTATTATTTATTTACTATTATGTTCATGTCATAATAGATTCATCAATTTAATCATATTTAAGATTCAGAAGTTAACTTTTTTTAAACCCTTACGAACGATTTTGATTTTTCAAACATGCATTTTACATGAGAAAATTGAAGTGCCCGGCGGCACCAGTTAATATTAAAATTTGGAAAAATCCAAAAATACGTATCCACCTTTTTCGAATGGAATAAATTGCGGGGGTGTTATGCCCTTTTCCACGAAAAAAGTTATTTGGTCCACCCTATTAGTGGGGTAAAATTTTTGATTTTTTATGTTCTCCCTGCAGGAGTATTCTTTATCGAAAAAATATTCTTTGTTTTTTTCTAATTTAATATTTTCTCTATATTTTGCGTGGGGAGAAAAAACTTCTTTGTCGATTTTATACCAAATTCTAAAAACGCAATATTAGTTAACCGGATGACTCTAAAAGAAATTTATAAAATTTTGGTGTAGATTGAGACGATACTTGAAAGTCTTGTATTTATTGGTAAGAATTTTCCAAAATGCCAAGCTTTAATTCGAAGTTTTATTATTTTAGAAAATAAAATTTTTTAGGTTAACCCCTTCGCAGTGCAGTAGAAATAAAGTTTTCGTGGTAAAAATATGTAAAAAACTTTTTTTTTTAAAAAACAACGATATTACCGTATTGTATGTTTTTGGGGTCGCAGAGTCTAAATTTGAAGTCAAAATTCAAAATGGCGGCCAACAATTTTTAGACTAATTAGTCGAATTAAAAATTTGTTGGTCGCCATTTTGAAGCCGACATTTTAAATTTTTTAATGTTGACCATAGATTCGGAATACCTCAAAAACTCCCGAGTTAAAAAAGGCGCTGTAAAGAAATTGATTAAATATTTTTTAGAATCCCTGTGTCAGATTTTGGATACTTATGAGTTTAATAACCGTATTAAATTTTATTTTATTCTGTTGAACCGTTCTCGAATTACCTTAGCGCCAAAAAGTTGCTGCACACACACACACGCAAACTCACACCTATTTTCGGAAAAGTAACATTAAATTCGTACTTTGAGACTTTCAACACCTATTGGTATAGAGTTTTATTACAAACCGTCAATTTTAATACTTTATTTTTATTCTTTCTTACTTCTTTAAGCTTTGTTACTATTTTCGAAAAATGGGTGTATATATGTGTGTGTGTGTGTAACTTCTTCGTTAATAGAATATCTTAAGAACCGTTTAAAAAATTTGAATAAAATTTTGTACACTTAGTAAACTCATAAATATCTAAAATCGGACACAGGGATTTTTTAAAAAACTCAATTTTTATTTTCTGAACTAGTATTTATTTCCACGTAAAATTTGGCATTTAGGAAACCCCTTACCAGTAATTATAATAATTATAAAAAGTAAAAAATAAATTGAAATTTCTATCGATTTTAAACTAAGGTTTACAAAATATAACATAAATAATTTACAAAAAAAAACAGTAAATATATAAAACTTACAAATATAATTTAATTTAAAAATACAAAAGACGGGTTTATTTTTTCGATAAAGAGTAATTCTAGGTGATGAGAGCTTAAAAATTCAAAAATTTTTTTTTAGGAAATTTTTAGACAACTTTAATATTTAAAGAGTATGCTTTGAAAATCATTAAAGTAACTTCTATTTTGCGTCTAGAGTAACTGGCACTAATTTGCGAATTAAGGGAGAAACATGGTTTGATAGAATTTTAAGGTAATTCAATAAATTAAATGTCATCAAATTTTCAATATTCAAAATGGCGGATTTAATATGTCGGAATATTTTAAATATTCAAAATATAATTTTTAATTTTACGGGTTCAATAAAAATTTATTAGAAGCATTTTAAAACTTGATATTTGGTATTTTATCTAGTCTAGATTTGATTTTTAGAAATAAGCGAAAAAAATGTTTTTCTATTAGAAACTTGAAATTGCAGAATTATGTCTTTTTTGTACTGCGAGAAATGATAAAATTTTAAATATTAAATAATCAAGAAAAGAAAGCCATATTAACTTCTCTTCAAAAATCAGTGGCCGTTACTTTCAGCAAAAAAAGGTGATTTTTTAAAAAACTAAGTCGGATTGTCGAACATCCTTAGATAGATTTAAAAGAGGAAGGTCAGTGAGAGCCTTGAAAAAGTAATTTTTTTGGTAAAAATCCGTGTCAAGTTTTATATCTTTTTAACCTAAATAAATAGATTTGTAATAGGGTTTCTAGTTTGTTTTTAATCCTAAGTGTTATTATTTAAATATATATTTTATATATTTATATATAATAAATATTCAATGTATTAAATTCTGGAAAATGAACATTTTTCCTATCTTGAACTTTAGTTTTTTATTATACTTTTACATCGTTTAACAAAACTTATTTTTAAAACGAAACATAGAAAAAATTCGTCATCTTTTACCAAAAAAATCATTTTCTAATCAAAATAGCTGTTAAAACCTTGATCTGTTTTTACAAAGAAGATTTTTGTTTATTTTTAATATTTATTTTTCAATAGACTACATTGTTTGCCTTAGATAAAGTATTTTTATTTATAAAATGTTTATTTAAAAACTAATCCATTACAAAAATTAATTTGTTTATTATGATCTCATATTTGTTTGTGAAAAAATTAAAAATCGGTATGTACCCTTTCCAATCATTACGATCTAATTCATTTCATGAGAGAACAAATGCATTATAAAGACATTCATGCTAGAAAGTGTAGAATAATTGTCTCACCTATTTTTTTTTTCTCTAGAATTTAAAATTACAATTGAATTTTATTCCTACGCACTTTTTTAATATATAACTTAAAATTAAATTTTACATAACTTACTGATTCTTAATTATTCATAATTTCATAATCACCACTTTATAGTTTGAATGTTAGGAGCAACCTTCCAAAAACCTTGAAATCCGTACTGATTCAAGTTTCAGACCTTCTCGAAAGTTTTCTTCATAAATCGCTTCATGTCAAAATAATTATAATAATTGTAACTACTAATTTGTGTTTCTAATACTATTAAATTATTAAACATTTAAAGTACATGTATTATAAGCATTAGAATTATTAACTACAGCGCCGGTCCTGGCTTTTTAATAGGGTACAGCGAGATTGATTTTTAGCACCTTTTAAAATCTTGTTTTTTGCTTTCGGTGCTAAAAAAACAGAAAATTCAGTCGAAATTGTCCATTTCCGTCACTAGTGGAAAAAATGTCCATTTTCGTCATTAGTGAGAAAAGTTTACGATTTCGTCACTAGTTGAAAAATGACTGTTTTCATTAGTGAAAAAATGACCTTTTGTCACTAATGGAGAAATTACCTTTTTTGTCTCTAGTGGATAAAATGACTTTTTGGCACTAGTGCCGAAAATGAGAATTTTCGGTGTTAGCATAAAAAACGACTGTTTTCGCCACTAGTGGAAAAATGGTAATTTCCGTGACGTAAAAAAGAAAATTGCCTTCTTATAAATGGTAAAAATGGTTATTTGTATCACTAGTGGGGAAAGTGAACATTTCTGTCACTGGTGGATAAAAAACTATTTTGTCACTTGCCTTCTGGAGGCGATTAGAGCAATCACATTTTTCGCTTTACCCTAGAGCCGGCGCTGATTAACTACTTTAACTTACTGATTAAGAAATTAATAATAATAATTAATGTTCTTAAACGCGCTTGTAAATCATGATCTCTATAGAAGTGGTTTATCGGAAAAATTGTTTTCAGAAGGTTCCAAACTACTGTCAGTAGAATCCTCTTTTTGAAAAGTAAACATATATTTGATTGCTGTTTATGAGTTTAAGAGTGAATCAATTTTGTGTCTCTTCAGGTTTTTATCTACTTTCTCAAAGGGTCTTAAAGTAAATCAAATGTGAAATTATAGTTGTCAAATAAAAATCCATTTTAAATACAAAAAATAATTAAGAAAAATAAATAATTTGCAGTGATCCGATAAGAGTTTTTGGTAGTGGTTTTTCCAATTTCTATTAAAGAGAAGTGATTTTAATGGGTTTTTGAATAGGATCGGTCACTATACTTTTCCAAAAATTTTTCACATATATATTGAAGAAATATAAAGAAAGCGATTAAATTTTGGGCCCGGCTCGACAATTTAAAATGGCGGATCCAATATGGCAGAGAAAAAATCAAAATCAACAAATCATTCCAAAAATTTTACTTGAGGGTTTTTGGAGTCACTGAACACAAATATGGTGTTAGATTCTTAAGTTTCGAAAAGATTTGTTGATTTTTAATTTTTGTCACCGCCATATTGGATCCGCCATTTTGAATTTCGAGATCGGACCCAAAATTTAAATCGCTCAATTCAATTTCAAGTTTTAAGACTGTGTTATTTCTTTTTCTATTTGTCAATTCGAAAAACTGTTTGAGGGTTGTCAGGCATACCAAAAAGATAAAATTTTTCATAATAACAATTGATTTGAAGGGGCCCAAAAACGGCCTTATTGACACTTATCCAATTAATTATTACTACTCGGTCCTCTGTTTTGTTTTTTATGAATTATGTCATCAAGTAACATTTTTATTTAAACATTTTTTTTTTGCTTCAAACAAATTTTTTCGGATCTACATGAAAAATATGAAATTGAATTGTTTAATACCAAATGAGATTGTAGAGAATAAAGAATGAAGAGCAAAAATTGAATTACCCTGATGAGTATAATTATTTTGCCTATTTGCGTTTACTTATTTTACTGTTTTGATTTGAGTTTGATGCATGTTTTCAGGTTTTTTGCGCTGTTTTTTCTTTACACACGGCCACTCTCGTGGCTAACTTGAGAAAACGCCTAACGTTTTTTGATTTATAGTTGTGTACTTTTCTCCTATCTAGCGTAACATAGAGATCATGTTATAATTACGCAGTAAGTAATATCTGTCATTGAATTAACAGGAAACCACAATCTAGTGAAGCATGATCCGAGGTATGCCATGCAGGGAAAGATCATTCATCTAATCTTTGTCGACTCACTGCTTTTAATGTCCCAATGGTTTGTCCCTGATTTTACAAATAAAATTTTCCTGTATTTCAGATGTGATCAAGGAGGCGGAACGACGGGCCCAAGACATTCGAAGCCAGGCTCTCACACACAAGCAACCAGGTATCGTAAAAAAAAACACATAATCCTCATTAAATGACTATTCGCTGACACAGGTCAAAGATCAGACTATTAGTTAACTATTTTGGTGCCCTCAGTTATATTTAGCTTTATCTTTCATAGTTAGCACTTGCTGACGCTTTCACACTAATTAATATGCAGTGCGTGTATTTTACTTAAAAGGTACAATTCCATTGTAATTAAAATCTTGTATCTGTAAGTATGTACAGTTCTTTCCTTCACATAGAGATCATCTTTATAATACAAGAATGCAAGGCACTTCCACTCTAATGATTAATTCGTAGAACAGTTTTCTTGAATGCAAATATGTACCAGTAAAAAGTAGTTTTCATTTGAGAAAGTCTCTTCTCATTGAAAATTGCTCATCTTATTTGAACAAAAAAAGAAGTACTCGTGTATTTATATCCTAGAAAGATAATTGCATTGAACCACTTATCTATATTTGTAGTACACAACTGGATTTTCCTAGTGATTTAAGTAGATCAACTTCGTACCTTTTGATTAAATGCAGGCATACATTTAGACACCGTTTCATTGAGTGTTTCTAAAAAGATACTAATCCTTTTGCAATATTGATACTAACTAATTCTTGATCATCGTTCCATAAATAATATACATACATCAAACATTGCTGAGTCTTAGACCCACCTTGCAGCTGGGCTAGAGTTACAATTCTTAGTGTGTATCAATGTGCTTTATGTCCTTGCTCCTGTTCTTGTCCGTGTCCTTTTGGATGGGTCAGGGCATGATTCGGCTGAGATTGATGGGACTGTAGAGAGGCATGCTACTTCTGCTCCAACAATGCAACCTGTTCCTGCCCCTCGTTACACTGCCAAGTCGTCCAAACCTAATTTGGAACTAAACATTAAGGACGCCGCATCCCACAGCCTCGGAAGAACGCAAAGTCTAAGATTCCAGAGCCCTTCAAGCCAACTCGCAAGCCTGACAAACTTCACACCAACGAAGACACCGGTAGTACAAGTTCCAAAGAGGCTCTTTCCCAAAGAGCAAAATTCCCGTTAAACTCAAGACTCGAGATGATCCAGCACCAATCGAAACAAAGAGATCTTTCGACTCTAAACCAGAACATCTCACGGAGACGGTAACTACCTACAGTAGTTACAGTATCCCATCCGAAGAACTGGATCAATTGCAAAAAATGCTGCCACCGGGTTTTGACCTCGATGCTGAAGTTTCAAGGCAAGTGGTCACGTCAAGTTCTCAGGAGACTGACCTGGGTCCAGAGCTGGAGGAGTTTCTCAAGGACGGTGAAGCTATTTCGAGTAAAATAGTGAAGAAGACGGTGACGACCACTTCGGACAGTTTGGAGCCGGAGGTATGGACGGAAACCATGACTACAAAAACATTGCCTGACGGGAAACAGGAGACCTGGAGATCTGTTACGTCTGGCAGCTTACAGTCGGAGATCTGGGACACTCAGTGTTCCTTGGATACGTCTCCGGGTTCTGGCAACGGGGACCTATATCCGAAGAATGAAAACTACAGGCGCGAGGTAAACAGTGATACTGATAGCGAAGGGTCTCCTCAACCAAGAAGAAGGTCCTTGAGCAAGAGGAGAACTTTAGGCAGTTCTAGCGGATCGGATGTGGCACTTCATGAAGGTGCAGAGCTCTCCCCATTGGAAGACGACCAAGGTACCTCACTCACAGCTAACATTCTAAGTAAGCAATGTACATATCCTGCTAATCCGTTTTCTATTTTTGTCAATTAAACAATGTTTTTTTTGTCACAACTTAAATCGTAAAACGACATCACCAAAAAGAAGAGTGCTTCAAAAGTGGAGATTATCTCTTTCGGATTTTTTTTTCTCGATGTTTTTGTATTTTTGAAGACAAATTTGATGAGTCCGTTTTACGAACAATTAAGTTGAAATAAAATGGAATTTTTCTCTGAGTTTAACAACGTAAGTTATGTAGATAAACATTCCTGAGCTTTTTTGTTAATTTGCTAAGGCGTCTTCATAAGTTCCGCCCAAATAAAACCCTGTCGAATTTAGAAGAGGAAAAATTGTATATGAATTCTCCCAACTTCGGCATTTTGAGCAGGTGGCATAGTTAGAACTTGTTTGTTCTCTGAGGTTTTTTTTCTCCTTGAAGAAAAGTTTCATATTTTCTTTTCCGCAGAAAAGATACTTGATCTCTTAGATACTGAGGCGTCACTTCTACATATTTGGAATACATATTGACCCATTGCTCATGCATCCTTAGCATATATTCTCTTCTACTGTCCTATTTCTATTTTGAACAGGCATTGTTCGTTACAGTCGTCAGAACCGCAAATACTCTGCATAACTTTAAACCGACGGATAAACTTTGGAAGAACGTCTTATGAAGGAGTTTTTTCCATTCTAAAGTGAGCGGATTAGTTTTAGTAGCGCGAAATAACATACGTTTTAGGATAGGGTCAAGGGATAAGAAGGAGAAAAATTTAGCGTCGTTGCATACTTAATGTAAGCCGCTTATTTTTGTACGCTACAAACTCTTTCATTACGAATAGTTATCCCAACACAAAGTAAACAATTATATCAGGTGCCTACCTCTATCTGACTTTGGTCCACCTCGGGTATTTTAATTTCCTCGGTACCTCCCATATCTGAAAAACCCCTATCCGATACCTGAAAAGACGACAGATTTGAGTGTCTAAAACCTTGCCTCATACGTCATTAAACTACTTGAACAATTCGGCTCAGAAATTCCGTGATATCCTGTAACATTAACTGCTCCCCTTGAGTGGGATTCGAGTTCAGAGAATAGTTTTAACTAAGCAACCAACATTGTCAAGTGCCATACCCATACCCATAGATCCCTCAGCCCAACATCAGATCTCGATCAGCCGACAAATCAAAAGAGGTAAGAACCTTCACTGATCCCTACCTTTTTACCTTCCATTGTCACCAGATTAACCCTGATTCCTTTCCCTGCGACCATTGATGTCCTTGGTTTTCATTACCTAAGTAAAGACGGATTAAATGTGTTGCCAGGAGTCCATATTCCTTAACATAAGGTCAATCATGTTTTGGGGGTGACTTCAGTGCACACCACCCGAAACATATGTTGCTCTTTCTCCTCCCAATATCTGTAAACAAAGAGGGTGTGTTCTGCGGTGTCCATGGGGACGTCGCAATAGTTTTATTGCGTCGTTTTAAATACTCGTTGAAACAACCATGATCTGTTAGCGTTTAGCGACTGTGTCAGGTATTAGCTAACTTCTTTCGTGAAAATAAGTCGGTAAGTCCACCTTCCGGTAGATTCCCCATTCCCGACTAATACTGTTGAAAACTTTAAGAAGTCCACGACTAATACTGTTGTAAAGTTTAAGATGTCAACGGGGACGCAATATTTCATTGCGTCGTTTCAAATACTCGTTGAAACAACCATGACCTGTTAGCGACTGTGACAGGTAATAGCTAACTTCTCCGTGCCTTCTATCTAGTCATTTAGCGAGGTGAGAAATAACCTATAATAGTCCACCTTCCGGTAGATTCCCCATTCCATCTCACCTGCCACTCCTCGACTAATACTGTTGTAAAGTTTAAGAATTTTGATATGGTTTGGTTAGTGACATTAAGTTCCTTTAAAATACTGTTGAACTCAGAGTAAAAATTGAAATTTTTATCCAACTGTTTTTGTAAAATATTAAATTCAGTCAACTTAACAGCTCTGTCTAATAAAGAAAGACTCCTATTTGAGTCACTCTTCTTGTCCAAAATCACTGATGATTCATTAAAAATCACATCATATTCTGGCCATTACAAAGCTTTCATCAAGCGCAGTGTCTCGGGTTACGAATTAAGTGCTGCATGAATCAATCGCTTTAATTTGTCTGCATAACGCACGCTGACAGGCTATAAGCATGGGAATGAAGTTTACCATTGGAGCGCAGTAAAGGAATGCACAATGCTAAGCTACTTTACAGGTGTTGCCCATGAGAAACAGAAAAAATGATGCTTACTTAAATCCAGGTCTTAGAAGGCTTTGAAAATTTATGGATAAAATCTTTCGACCAATCATCGACTGGATATTTATTATGTGGTTTGCTGGGATTTACGGCATTACATTATAGTCCAAATAACATTTGAAGATTGAGTGAACTATGTGTGGTTTTCACCACCTCTGGCCACGGGATGTGACCGGGTGCTTCTGGGTGATCATATCATCGATAATTTAAGTAATTTATTCCAAAAATTCACCATAGTGTAATGAAATACCAGTGATTCAATATTATCTTTTTCGATTCTTTTTCAATTTTACTTTGTTTGACAATTTTTCCAAAAGACGAATTTTAGATGAATTTGTTTATAAGAATCGTGCAAAATCTTTCTTTTAATTTTTCTTTTTAATAGAAATTTGTAAACAAAGTTATTCAAGGGATGCTTCTACAATACCTACCTCTTCTACCTGGTTTCTGTTGTAACTAAGAGATCTTCTCATAATTGTTTTCTTAGCTTCATAATGATCATTGACTAACGCAAAATAGGAGTGTTCAAATATATCAACAGAGATGTACCTTGAATAACGATCTGATATTTCTTTACACTGATGAGGAATTGAATAAGTGAAAGATAAATGAAAAACTTATGGAAAGCATATACTGTTTACGTGGCAGCGATACACAGTTCTATAGAATCAGCCAGCTCAAGTGTACAGAATCATGTACAAACGAAGCCTAGGACGAGGATTGGAGGTAAAGAAAGCTGCTTGTATTGGATGGCCCTGACATTCGCGGTATTGATGCTCGCCATTGCGGTAATTCTAGCCCTGGAGCCGCGTTCCCTTCAACAAGCCATCCACACATTCTCCAGTTATGCCCCAAAGCACGCTGGGTACGACTACTGTTACTTTTATTTATCAATGTTTTTCAGAAATTACACCCGATGGAAAAGCGTCAATTGTTGACGATTGACGAACTAATGGATTTATTTTGAAAGTCAAGGTGCCAATATAAGTACACTGAGGAAAATTTTTGCTTAAATTTTAGCAGGATTTTTTTTCAGTCTACTTAAAATTGGACTCATGATAATAAAAATTTGGTATGTAAGAAACCAAACATGATATTAGTCAAATATTTTTCTAAGCAAGGAAAGTTATTGTGAAAATCACTGTCGTCCCTGCATCTTTCGGTAAAAAGAACCAAGAAAAACAACAGACCTAAATCCTTTAAAAAGGTTTAACTTATATTTTTACAGACGAATTTAAAAGTATTACGCGGATAAAGTTCTTGTATGGGTTTTTTATTTTTATTTCATTTTTTAGGGAGAGCCTAAGGATAATGGTAACTATAGTAGCCCAGGAATATTTGGTACAAACCAAGGATACTTCGGGTAGCCGAAGTATAATGATATCTATTGTAGTCCAAGTATGTGTGGTATACTTGAGGATAATTGGGATGGCTTTATTATGTCTGGTATAGCTCTAGCTTATTTGGGAAAGCCTAATTAAATCTCGGATAGCCTAATGATATCGATATCCAAAGTAGCCTAAGTATATCTGGTGTTGACCGATGATATTAAAGATATTCCATGTATCCCTAAAACATCTAGGGTAGACGAAGAAAATCAGGTATAGCTCTAGGTTGTTTGGAAAAGCCTCAGTAATTCTAGAGAGCCTAAGAATATCTAAGATATTCCAAAATATATCTGGGAAAGCCTAAGGATAATGATATCCATGGTAGCCAAAGAATATTTTGTACAGACCGAGGAAATTTGGACTTGGCCTATGGATAATGATATCTGTGGTAGTCCAAGTCTATGTGGTATACTAAGTATGTTCGGTATATCTTTGGGATGTTTGGAATAAACTAAATAAATCTCGAGTAGCCTAAGGATAATGATGTGGGTATGCATGTGGATGATATGAATGATATGGATGATATGAATGATATGGATAATATGGATGATATAAATGATATAGATGATATGGAGCCTAAGGATAATGATAGTATATCTGGTATCTGAAGAATATTTGGGATGTTCCAAGTATATTTGTATAACCCCAAGTTAATGATATTTTTGGTGTCCTTAGTATATCTAGGGTAGCCGAAGTAAATCTGTTATAGTTCCAGGACAATTGGGGTTGACTAAGTATGTTCGGTATATCTTTAGGATGTTTGGGATAAACTAAATAAATCTGGAGTAGCCTAAGGATAATGATGTGGATATGCATGTGGATATGGATATGGATGATATGAAGGATATAAATGATATGGATGATATAAATGATATAAATGATATAAATGATATAGATGATATGGATGATATGGAGCCTAAGGATAATGATAGTATATCTGGTATCTGAAGAATATTTGGGATGTTCTAAATATATTTGTATAACCCCAAGTTAATGATATTTTTGGTGTCCTTAGTACATCTAGGGTAGTCGAAGTAAATCTGTTATAGTTCCAGGACAATTGGGGTTGACTAAGTATGTTCTGTATATCTTTAGGATGTTTGGGATAAACTGAATAAATCTGGAGAAGCCTAAGGATAATGATGTGGGTATGCATGTGGATGATATGAATGATATGGATAATATGGATGATATGGATAATGATAGTATATCTGGTATCTGAAGAATATTTGGGATGTTCCAAGTATATTTGTATAACCCCAAGTTAATGATATTTTTGGTGTCCTTAGTATATCTAAGGTAGCCGAAGTAAATCTGTTATAGTTCCAGGACAATTGGGGTTGACTAAGTATGTTCGGTATATCTTTAGGATGTTTGGGATAAACTAAGTAAATCTGGAATAGCTTAAGGATAATGATGTGGGTATGCATGTGGATATGGATATGGATGATATAGATGATATGGATAATGATAGTATATCTGGTATCTGAAGAATATTTGGGATGGCCCAAGTACTCTTAAAGTAGCCTAAGTATAACTAATGCAGCTCGATTACACCTGTTATAGTTCAAATATATTTGGGACAACTGAAGTATGTTTGTTATAACTTCAGGTTATTTGGTAAAGCCTAAGTAAATGAGGGATAGTCTAATGATGAAGATGTTCAAAGTAGCCCAAGTATGTCTGGTATAGCTTGAGGTTATTTGGAATAGCCTAAATAAATCTGGGTTAGCCAAAGTAAATCTGAGATAGCATAACGATAATATTAGCCCAAGTTGATCTGGAATAGCTTATGGATAATTAAATCCGTTATAGCTCAAGTATATCTGGGTTTAATCAGTCTTATGTTAAACCATTTTTTTATTCAGAAGATGTGCATTTGGTCATCTCAGACACAATTTTTTTAAATTATCATCATACATTCAATAGTTTAACTCATTTGTGGAAAAAGTAAGCGAAACAATGATTGTCCATGTTTAGAAAAATATTGAATTAATATTGGCAACAGTGTCAGTGTCCTCGTTCTGCTAATGTAGAATCTCAGTTCACCAGTCTCTTGGAAATCATCACATAAAATTAACAAATATCAAACCTGTAGGTAACAGTAAGAAAATAATAAAAAAGTAATTTAAAATATAATATCAAAATAGAAAATGGTTTCCAAATAGAAAAAAGTACAAAAATAGTAAACAGTAGAAAAGAACCCATCAAATTTTAGTATAAGTTTCGTGGCCAGAATGATATTATCCGACACAAAATCCCAGTAAATTATTTTTTCAAATGATTGTTTCCAGTCAAAGAGGTTGGTTCCACTAAACTGTGGCGTATTTTTTTTCTGTTCTTTCAGGTAAAACGATTTTTTAAAATTGCAAGTTGCATGATTTTCAGCATGTACATTAGTCTCTTAATCTTATGATTTACACAATGTAACAAAAATTCAGGAATGACCTTCACTGCACGCAGTTAGAAGTAAAACTAATTGACAAGTTTGATTTTAGTTTAAAACAGTACTCTTTAGTTCTTTTTCAATTTTTTTAGCTTCTACATGAGCATCTCAAGATAAAGCTAAAGTGTAGAGGGACCAACGATGATGTTTAGGTATGACGTTAGGGTTGTTAGGCGAAATTTGTTCTTTTTTTTTTTCTTGTAAAGAAGGTTCATCGAAAAATTAGGAAGATATTTTTATCATAATTTGAGGTTGAGACGTAGGTATATTCGAGCACTTATTTATTATTTACGCACTTGCTAAAAAATTAATTTCACCGTTTTTTTGCTGGAGGCCAATTATGTAGAAGTAGTTAACCTTTCTTATAACCAGACTAAATGACATTTTATTTTATCTTGCAGTACCCAGTAGATTTTATTGATTCGTCTAACAACACTAACAACTGTAGTTAGAATATGCCCCTTGAAGACAAACGCCATGATATAGTTGAATTGTGATTTTGTTTATGAAGAAGACTGAATATAATCTTCAACTTCGTATAATCTATCTATATATATATATATATACATATAATTAACTGCTAATCGCCTCAATCAGCAGCTTTTGTCAGCGCTTTACACGAGCTAGCTGCGTGTAGCACTATTATATTTTACAAATATAAAATAATAAGCAGAGTCAAATTTGGCATAATACGTATATTGTCCAAAGTCTAACCACTTGCATATTTAGTCAAACAAGTTCTGTATCAGTGTAAAAATCTATAAAATGAACCTAATTTATAAATTTTTTTTTGAATTATTTCAATTAATAATTATTAAAATTGTTGATTATATTCTCTTTCGAGAGGAAAAAAAAAAATTTTTTTTAAATAATAATAATAAAATGTGAACTTGGTTGATTAATTAAAGATGCGTACTATTTGCATTGTAAATTATTTAGCAATGTTGTCTCTTTTTTTATTTGTGTCTAGAATATTATCCCTTGTTTTTGGGCATGATGTACAAATTAAAAGGTACTCAGTTGTAATTGTCTTTATGTAACAAGTCGAAACGGACATTTTTTAGCGCTGCTTTGAGTATATTTTGATCCATGTATTTCTTTCTGTTGCACAGAATCTGACTTTTTGCAACACAGCGAGCCTTCCTACATGGAAACGACAACGACAGAAGTTGATCCTGAAACAAACGAAAGGTATTGTTTTAAATCCAATTTCCAATTTTCCTTTTTTTAATTTAAAACTTTTTTTCTGTCGTAGTTTAATTAAAACTTAAACTAACAAAAGAACTGATTAAAAATTCATTTAAAAATAACACCAATTTAATATTTTTTAATAGTATTTTAAAATTTGAACAGAAAAGAAATCGTTGTTCCGAAGATTCGAACTCGGGTTCCATGAGGGCAAAAGCCAGACATTTTATTCGAACAGCTAAATTTACATAAAATTACACTTTTTAATTTTATGCAAGAAAATTTTAATATCTTTAAATGCTCAATGCTTATAATTTTCAATATTTAAAAAAATTCTCACTTATGAAAATTCAATTCATAAATAATGTTCTAAAATATTTTTTGCTTTTCTGTATAGTTCTAAATCATTTTTATCAAATTTAGTAAATTTTTCTTTATTTTTCTTTTGCATTACTTTTTCACCAAAATTTCTTTAATTTCTATAGTTTTTAATAACTTTTTCCAATGTTACTAATAAAATAAAAATATCAAAAACTTCTAAAATGGACTTCATTTTTTATATAATTGAAATGTGGTAACAAAAATATACTAATGTTAGTTTTCTATTTCTGTATTTCTAATTTATAGAAAACTTAATTTAACTTTTATCCATTAATCTTCCATTAATTTTCTTCACCTTTCTAATTCAGTTTTAAATCAATTTACTCTCTAAATCTGAATTAGTTAAAAATAACTAATAATTAGCAAAACCGTAGCTGAGTTTTTATTTCACCAATTAGTTAAAAATAACTAATAATTATTAAAACCGTAGCTGAGTTTTTATTTCAGCAATTAGTTAAAAATAACTAATTATTAGTTTAAAAATTACTAATTGTTGGTAAAAACATACCTAAGCAATAGTTAAAATTTGACTAATTGAATTAGTAAACAGAATTTCACTAAAATATTAGTTATTTTGACATAACCTCAAAATGGATTTGACTAATAATTAGTTATTTTTTACTAAATGATTAGTAGAAATATAACTATTTGAATTAGTGACTGAGTTTTTGCTTTCAAATTAGTTATTTTTAACTAATTTAGATTTAGAGAGATACAATATTTTGTTCTTTTTTTTGTTTAAGTTATTCTATAATGCTTTATTAATATTTTCGTTTTTAATTTTTTCTTTTTCCTGTAAATTTTTTGAATATTTTAGTTCAGTTTTAATATTTTTCTCGTAATTTTGTATTGTTTTATTTATTTTCATGTAAACTTTTAAAATTGGCAATATAATAATAAATAATTATAATTGTGTTGTATAATTTTCATCAATTTCTCAGTTTTTACATTGTTTTATATTTTTAAACACGTTTTTAAAAAATTAAACTTACCTCTTTTATATTTTCTTTCATTTTAAATCATTAAATTAAACTTGTGGAAAATAATTTGAAAATGATTTTAAAATCTGAAACTTGAAGACAATAACTAAAATATGATGAAAACAATGATAAATTAAAAAAAAAATTTGTAATTTTTCTTTCAATTATTATCAACTTTTTTTTTAAAAATTTCAATCTCTGATCTTCAATTTAAGTCTTCAATTTTTCATTTATTTATTTAATATTCAATTATTTTGTTCAATTTTAAATTGCACTCTTCGTTTTTTAATTATTTTATTCGAAATTCAATAATTCTCGCATTTTGTCAATTATCAGATATTTTCTTAAAATTTCAATATAATTCTTCAATTTCTAATTGATTTCTTTAAGTTTCATTCATTTGTTACAATTGTTTCTATTATTTTTATCAGTTTTCAATTATTTCTTTTAATAGTTAATTATTTTTGTCAATATTTTATTTTCGTCATATTGTAATTTTTCTTTTAATTATCAATTATTTTCTCAAAATTTCCATTTAATTAATTAATTTCTCATTTATTTCTTCAAATTTCAATTATTTTCTTCAACTCTCAAAAATATTCTTTAATTTTCAATTATTTTTATCGACTTTCAATTAATTCCTTAATATTAATTAATTCTCGCATTTTCTCAATTAAAATTATTTTCTTTCAATACAATTCTTGAATTTCCAATTGATTTCTTCCAATTTATTTATTTAATTTTAAATTATTTTCTTCAACTTGAAATTGCATTCTTCATTTTTCAATTCAAAATTGAATAATTCTCGCATTTTGTCAATTATCAGATATTTTCTTTAAATTTCAATATAATTCTTCAATTCCAATTGATTTCTTTAATTTTCATTTATTTGTTACATTTGTTTCCATTATTTTCATCAGTTTTCAATTGACAATTTATTTTTCTCCTTCAAGTTTATGATTATTCATCAATTTTAAACTTTTTTTTGTTTGAATGCCGATTATTCTCACCATTAGATAAATTTTTTTTCAATTGTTAATTATTTTTTTTTAAATAGTTAATTATTTTTATCATATTGTAATTTTTCTTTTGATTATGAATTATTTTCTTAAAATTTCCATTTATTTCTTTAAATTTTTAATTTTTTTATTGGTTTTCAATTAATTCCTCAATATTCAATAAATCTCGGATTTTTTCCATTATTTTTTTTAATCATAAAAATTGTTTTTAAATTTTTATTCAACTTTTCAATTCTAGAACTATTCTCTTTAATTCTCAGTTATTTTCTTTAATATTAAAAAAAATTATCGTGCATGTTTTTTCTTTAATATTTTTCCATTATTATTTTTGATTCTTTAATTTTAAATACAATTGTTCAATTATCTTCTTTAAGTTTTAATTCCATTCTTCAATTTTCAAAATTTTTTTTCAATTTTAATTATTTTTTTCGATTTTTAATCCAGTTGTTAAATGTGCAATTATTTCCAACAATTATTCCTATAATTTTCTTAATTTTTCAATTTGCAATTATTTTTGTAATTTTTCACATATTTTCTTCAATTATTAATTATTTTCCGTAATTTTCAATTATTTACTACAATTTTTTCAATTTTCAATTACTATCTTAAAATTTTGTAATTATTCTTTGATTTTTAAAATTATTTTGTTAGGTTATGTATTAATCTAGCAATTTTTTGAATTTTGTTTTCAATTGAAAATTATTTTTATCATTTTACAATTTTTTTTTCTATTATGAATTATTTTTTCAAATTTTTATTTATTTTTAAAATTTTCAATTTATTTCCTCAGTTTTTAATTATTTTCTTCAATTTTAATTTTTTTTTTTTTATTTTCAATCCAGTTGTTCAATTTGCAATTATTTCCAACAGTTATTCCTACAATTTTTTAACTATTTAATTTTTTAAACTATACCTTTTTTAATTATGTAATTATGAAGCCATTTTTCGAATTTTGTTTTAAACTGTCAATTATTTTCGTCATTTTTCAGAAATTTTCTTGCATTTCGTTATTGTTATTATTATTTATTATTTTGACATTGAAATTTAAATCATTACTAATAAGAATGACGCTAGAGATTCTATTTTTGTATTTTGATTGAGAAAATTCGACTTAATTTGATAAATAAATAGAAAACTTAAATTCTTATAAATTCTCGATTAGAATTTTGGTCGGTTATATTCCAGGTTATATTCTCGTTCTCATTACCGTTCTCCAGATAATATTACTTCTTCGCAACTCTAGTTTTAATTTCTTCTTTTTAACATTATCTTATAATTCTTGGTCTTAAATTACATTAGGAAAAAAATTGGTACGTGAATTTAGATGGATTTAAAATTAAGATGCGAGCCCCTATGAATCATTTATTAGTTTAATTTTCTAATTGTGATTTTTTTCGTTTCAGAATAACAAGAACAACTCGAGTAGTAACAACAACGACGGGATCTGAGGGCAGCACCGGTGGCGCAGACGAGCTTCGGGATTCAATGCAAAAAATAGTGGATCAGTTTATGGTGGAAGAGAAAAAGGGACAGTGAAGTGTCGATTTACTTTTAACAAACTCTGAGCAAAGTAAAATTCTTGACACTGCGAAAAAAGGGCAAACATTTAATAAAAAATAAAGAAAGGAGAGAAAAAAAAGTAAATAAAATATAAAAAAAAAAAAAACTTTTAAAAGAGCGCACTTGTATGAATTTAGTTCGATATTTCCTCGCATCGAGCTTCATCTCATACTCTTCAAAAAGCTAAATAGTGTTGATATATAATGTACCTTTGCCTGACGGCAATAAATCGAATCTTTTCTTTTAATAAAATATATCCTCTTCGCTAGATAGACTAGCTTTTTCGCTAGTCTTTACTACGCCAGGCCCGTCCAATGCTTTTCTTTGTAAAGTGAAAGAGAGAAATATTGCTTTGCTTCCATCAAGAAATGTTTACCCTTGAATGTCGCTTTTAAAAAAAAATTTGTGCAGATAGATTGTACTATGATTATAAAATATAAATAGGTTTCTATTGAAAAGAAATTACACTCTGTTATATGAATTAAGAAAAAGTGGATATTATCGTTGTCCAAGAAAATTAAGTATTCTTCTCATGTTGCTCGCTGTTAAAACTCGGACTTAGGATTGTCTAAGTTGAAATTTTATGGCAGAAAGAAAACGGGGAAAGAAAAGAAAACGATACTACTGCTTTCAAAAATTAATTGCGGCGGTGTTTCTTTTTTTTTCTCTTTTTTCTTTTTTTTTTTGGTGTGTGTAAAAATGCCGCCTTGCTGTTACACAAAACACAAACGATCATAAATAATAAAAAAGCACAATAAAACTCGAGACTCTGATACCGTTTTTGAATTGAGCGACGGCAAGAGTCGGTATTTTCAACGATCAGGATATATAATTGTACATTTGAATTATTTAACGACTATTTCCTAACATTTTTTCATTGTGTATATTTATAATTATTTACATAGCGTAACTTATACAACTGTACTATTTAAAAAGAAATTGTAATAATTACTCGATCATGAATATGAGGAATATTTTTATTTATATAATGGAGATAATGACTGTTTTGAATTGTTACTTCTCTCGCAAACACTTGTGAGATATGAAATGACGAGATATATTCTGTGCAGCGTATTTTTTACGATCATTGTAAAAGCTACGAAAATAAATGCATAAATTATTGCGGATATTGCGTCACTTTAGATTCAATGACCGGTAAATTTCTTTTAATTAGGCTACGTGATTTTTAGCAACAACTTGTGTCATTGTTTTCAAATATGGGAGAAGAAATATATATATTATAAATATTATATATAATATATGAATTAGAGGTCTCCTAGTATGAAGATATTCTATTAATATATATATACATAAAATGCTATATTGAAAAATACATATGTCTACGCAAATCAAGATTTATAAATTATTAAGCTGCATACAAATAGACTTGCCTAGAGCCCACCCGACTTAAGGACCAAAGGCACAATCATATGCATTATAAAATACCGAAAATGCTCCTGTGTAAATCTGTAATGTTTAATAAATCTTTCATGATTGACGTGCTACTGGCGTTCATTGTTATTTCCTAATATTTATTAGAGATGTGCCAATTGTTCAATTCAAATCGAATTGCAAAAATTTATAATCATTCAGAATCAGCAAAGTTTAAGGAGGTTTATCCAAAAAAGAATTTTCTACAGATTCTTCTAATATTTTAATGACATATTAAATACATTACTTTACATGTACTGTTACAATTTTATTGAATTTTACCGTTCTGTTTTTAAGATATAAATTTATAAAGTTGCGACTTTTACATGGAAACAGTAACAAAACGGACAAAATGACTATATTTTAATTGATTAAAAAAACACGGTTCTACAAATTTTTTAAGAAAACTAATATATTTTAAACTGTAATAAAATACAATTTTTACAACAATATTTAATTAATTTACCGTACCGTTGTTAAGAAAATGTTATTTGAAATAATCACTTTTTTGAAATAATCAGGAAGAAAAAATTTTAATAGCATGAAATTTTCTAAGGAAATTTTTTTTTTCAATAAAATTTGTGTAATGATTTTAACTACAAAATACTATTTAGAAACCAAATTATAAGAAGAAATAAAATTAGAAAAATTTTGACTATCATGGTCCGATAGAATGAGAACCGCTTGAGGGTATAAGCGTCCTTAAATTCAAATTCAAAATGATTCGAATTCCATTCGATTGGAGATTTAAAAATTCTGATTTTGCGCATCTCTAGTATCGATTCATCACCAAAAGTTTTCTAAATTTCCAATATCCTCGCAAGTATAAAGGTTCATTTTTCCTTTCAACAACACAAGGAAGGTTTCTTTCCTTAATTTCATTACTAGCAACATTAACTTGCTGCTTTCCATTGTTATCGGTCATTTAAAATACAAATTTTTGCAAATTCAAATAATGAAAAAAAGGAAATTGAAGAATATATCTGAAAAAGAATAAATATATTCTTATATAATCTATAAATAAAATTTAAAAAGTTGAACAATAAATATTAAATTTAAACAAAATAGTTGAAAAATTATAGGAATAAATGTTGGAAATAATTGCAAAGGATTAAAAATCGAAAAAAAAATAATTGAAATTGAAGAAAATAATAAAAAATTCCAGAAATAAAATGATAATTTAAGAAAAAAATTGAAAATTAAGAATTAAATTGAAATAGTTGAAAAATTATAGGAATAAATGTCCGAAATAATTGCAAAGGAAAAATCGAAAAAAATAATTGAAATTGAAGAAAATAATAAAAAATTGAGGAAATCAAATGAAAATTTAAGAAATAAATTGAAAATTTTAAAATTAAATTAAATTTTGTAAAAATAATTGATAATTGAAAAAAAATTACAAAATACTGGAAATAATTGACAATTGAAAACAAAATAACAAAAAATGGCTACACTATAACCGAACAAAATAATTTAAAAATCAAAGAATACAAAAAAAATTGTAAGATAATAATTCAAAATTTAAACAATTGTAGGAAATAATTGAAAATTGCGAAAAATAATTGAAAAATAGTATTTAATTAAAGAAATTTAATGATAATAATCGAACAAAATAATAGAAAAAGGCGACAGTTTTTTAATATTAAAGAAAATAATTGAAAATTGAAAAGTGGAATTTAAATTTGAAGAAAATAATTGTCAATTGAAAAAAAAATTCAAAAAATAGCTAGATTAATAAACAAAACAAAAAAATTTTAAATTTGAAGTTTAAATTTGAAGAAAATAACTGAGAATTGAAAAGAATAGTTGTAGAATTAAATAATTAAATTGAAATTATAAAACAATATTAATGAGTGAAAAAAATAATGGGTACAATTCGAGAATTGTTAAATCACTGAAACTTCACTTATTTAAAATTTCGTTTATTTGAAGTCGCATTTATTTTAACAATTCGAAGTCTCACATATTTTAACTTAGCAACCAATCAAAACTAACTAACATTTTCATTGGTTGCTGCGAATTTCACCAGCCAATCAGAGAAGTTCTTTATAAGTAGGTAAAAGTTAAATTAAGTGCGACTTCTCTCATGGATTTGCGTGAACCGGGTTAAAATAAGTGAAGCTTTAGTGTATTGAGGAATTAATTGAAAATCGATAAAAATAATTGAAACTTGAAGAAAATATTTGAGAATTGAAGAAAATAATTAAAAATTAAAAAAATAAATTGGAAATTAAAGATATAAATGGAATTTTCTAGAGAATAATTGACAATTAAAAGAATAATTACAATATAATGAGAATAATTAAATATTGACGAAAATAATTAGATATTAAAAAAAATAATTAAAAATTCAAAAAAATTCGAAAAATAGTGAGAATAATTGTCATTCGAACAAAAAAAATTTTAAAATTAATAAATAATCATAAAATTGAAGAAGATTAATAAATTGTTAATTGAAAACTGATGAAAATTATAGAAAAAATTGTAGAAAATAAATGAAAATCGATGAAATCAATTGGAAATTGAAAAAATTGTATTGAAATTTGAAGAAAATAATATACAACATTCATTTAAAGAAATTTAGTTTAGTAGGTTTTTTTAATACAAATAACATAGTTAGTTTTAAAAACTTTTAAATATTTACTTAAACAAAGAAATTTAAAGATATATTTTTTTCAAACGCAACTGATTTAAAACAAAAAATAAAATAATGTTAAATTAAAGAGTTTTTTAATTAGCGTAATTATTGTAACGCAAAAGTTGCCAATTTATTATTTATTTTTAAAAATTGATGATCTTCATTGAAGTTTGAGAAAAATAATTGAAAAATTATTAAAACATTGAAAAGTGAATACAATAACTTAGGTTTGAGATAGGAAATGAAAATTTAGGATATTATTTGAAAAATAATTAATATATCTAATTAAAAGGTGGACACAATAATTGCAAAGTATAAAAGAAAATGAAAATTGAATAAAATAATTGAAAAATGAGATACATAATTGAAAATTTAGAAATTTAATTGAGGAATAGGAAAAATAATTTAAAATTGAAGAAATTGATTGCAAATGGTAACAATAGTAATTGAAAATTGAAGAAAATTACAAAAATTTAAGAAAAAATATTTTAAAATTTAGGAAATTAATTGAAGAATATTGAAAATAGTTCAAAATTCGAGAAAATATTTGCAAAGTACGTAATAAAAATAATAAAAATTGAACATTATTTTAATTTGTGAAAAATAATTGAAAAATTTACATCATATATTTGAAATAAATGACAATAATTGCAGAATGATGAAAATAATTGTAAATTGAAAAGTTAACTAGAATTTAAGATAAATAATAAAAAAATTATAAAATTGATCAAAAAATACATTTATTAAAAAAATAACTGATTGATATAAATGTAAATTGAAGAACATAATAAAAATTTATAAAAAATAATTGAAAAAAATTACAGAACATATTTGAGATAAACAAGAATTGAACAAAATATTTGAAACATGAGTTAAACAATTAAAAGTTTAGGAATTTAATTGAAAAATAATTAAAAGGTGAAGAAAATAATTTTAATTTGTGAAAAATAATTGTAAAAATTATATTATATATTTGTAATAAAAGAAAATAATTGCAGAATGATAAAAATAATTGTAAATTGAAAAAAACTTGGTAATTTAGATAAATAATAAAAAAAATAGAAAATTAATTTAAAATTAATTGAAAATGACAAAAAATAATTGAAAATTAAAAAATATAATAAAAGTTTGTAATAAATAATTGTAAAAATTACATAATATATGTGAAAGAAACAAGACGCCTTGAAAAAGGATAAAAATAATTGGAAATTAAAGTTAATTATGGAAATTTAATTAATAAATAATTAAACTAATTTGATATTGAAGGAAATAATTAAAACTGAAAAAGTTTTATTTGAAAAAATTAAAGAAAATAATTGAAACTTGCGGAATTTTTGAATTTAAAATTTAGAGTAAAAATTGAAAAATAATGAAAATCTCTAAAGAAAATTTTTGAAAAAAGATAAAAAATAGTTTAAATTTGTAGATATTAATTGAAATTTTAGAAAAATAATTTTAAAAAATACAGAATATTTGTAAAGTATAAGAAAGTATCTTATTACAAAATTATTTCAAAAATTTTAAATTTAGGAAAATAATTAAAACATTATAGAAATAATCGAAAATTTATTGAAGAAAATAATGGAAAATTGAGATAAATAACTAATTGAAATTTTTGGAATTAATCAATAAATATTCAAAATAATATAAAAATTGTGAAAATGATTGCAAATGAAAAAAAATAATTAAAAATTGACGAAGTAATCGAAATTTGTGAAAAATAATTGAAGAATGATTAAAACATTAAAAAGATGATCCAAAATGATAATAATAATTGAAAATTGAAGAAAACTATTAAAATTTGAGAAAAATATTTTAAAATCTACGAAATTAATTGAAGAATAATGAAAGTAATAAAAAATTCGAGAAAATATTTGCAATGTAGTAAAAATAATTTTAGTTTGTTAAAATTATTTGCAAAAATTACAACATATATTTGAAATAAAAGAAAATAATTGTAGAATGATGAAAATAATTGTAAATTGAAAAGTTAACTAGAATTTGAGATAAATAATAAAAAAATTAGAAAAGAAATCAAAAAATAAATTTATTAAAAATATATGATTAAAATAATTGTAAATTGAAGAAAATAATAAAAATTTGTAAAAAATAATTGAAACAAAGTACACTTGTTACAAATAATGATTCTTATAAAATCTTCATCATGTTTCTCATAAAATCGATAAGTATAAACAGTTTTTAAAAAATTTATTTTTTTTAATATTTTGGTTAAATAATAATTATTGTTTAAACAAATTTGGAAATTTTAAACCAAAAAATAGGGGTAGCTTTTTGCTATTTGCCTATGAACCAAGTATTTAATTTGATATTTATAAAATTTTCAATTACCCATTGGGTTGTCAATTAGAAAAGTAAAGTTTTCTCTATTCTTGAAATCATAACAATCATAGACATTAAAAAATATTTACTAAGTATTTTAAAAACATTTTAAGGGCATGTGATGGATTATGACGTCACTGGTATAGGCAAAATTTGTCCGTAACTTTTCTCTTAAAATATTTAATATTTTTTTATGAAACTTGGTAGAATTACTTACAATGTCATTGGGAAGGTCTCTCAGACCCAAATTTGTTTAAATTTTGTCACAAACTTAATTTTTGGAAATTTTCGAAAAATTGGAAAATTTTTTAAAAATCAATTTTGAGACAAAATTCAAACAAACTCGGGTCTGGGAGACCTTCCTAATGACATTTTAAGTAATTCTACCAAGTTTCATGAAAAAATATTCAATATTTTAAGAGAAAAGTTGCGGACAAATTTTGCCTATACCAGTGACGTCATAATCCATGTGATCATGCCCTTAATTTAGATTAAAAGAAAAAAGTCTTTGTTTTTATTTTATGAATAACAACATCTTTGAAACAAAATTATCTTTTTCAATATAATGAAACAGTTTTCAGGTCAAAGTAAATCATTAATTAATAGCGTTGAGTAGTATTAAAAAACAATTAAATCCTGAGATACGTGTTTAAAATGCTTCATTTTCGATCCTTTAAAAAAGAGTTTCTTGTCTCACAAAGTTTTCAAACAACAAATCTGTCGCCGTCTGATCTTCCAGAAGCAAGAGGTGAATTTTTAAAACAGTTTTTTGAAAGTAGCTTTAATTTACCAATTTGAGCAATTTAATATAATTTAGTCTTTTTACTTGAATTTAACTTATTATTGTGTGCTTAAAATTTTTATATTCATTTTATATTTTTTTATTATTTGTTTATTTTAATGACATGAGTCTCGGCATAAAAATGAGAAACTAATATTTCATTCTGATTAACTATTTTTTTTAAATAAAACATTTCCAGTATTTATTCATCTTGATTATTAATAATAATGTAATAAAGTAAACAAAATACAGTTGGTAATGATATAATGTTTAATAAATTATTTTGCTCCTCCCCTCACAACAAAAGGATATCCCTAGGATATCCTCAGGATATCGGAAATAATGTCAGGATATCCTGAAAATGTCCCCAGGATATCCTCAGGATATCAAAAGGATATCCTGCGGATATCCAAGCCGCCGCAATAAGGATATTCTCAGGATATCCTCAGGATATCCCTAGGATATCCCTAGGATATCCCTAGTATATCCCTAGGATATCCCTAGGATATCCCTAGGATATTCCCAGGATATCCCTAGGATATTCCCAGGATATCCTGAGGATATCCCAAGGATATTTTTGAAAAAAAATTATAATAAAGTAGATATTAATTTACTTATTTATAATTTTTTATGTCCTTCCTTATATATAATAATTTAATGGTTAAACGCATCGGAAAAATCTTATGGGATACGGGGATCGAACCTACTTAACTATGATGGATGCCAAGCTTACGCGTAGCCTTAAACCTCTCGGCTACTTAGCACTTGCTATTCAAAATGCAATGAATCTTTGTTACTCTTCCGTAAAGTTTAGTGGCCTTCCTCAAAACCAAATTCAGGATATCCTCAGGACATCCTGAAATAATGTTAAAATAACCTGAAAACGTCCCTAGGATATCCCTAGGATGTCCTGAGGATATCCTAAGGATATCCCTTAGGATGTCCTAGGGATATCCTTAGGATATCCTCAGGACATCCTAGGGATATCCTCAGGACATCCTCAGGATATATTCATGCTTTAACAAGGATGATGCGTATAAATACTTTATGAATATTTATAGGCTAAAAACTATGCTATTCCTTAGGCTCTAAAACATTTTGCATACTTATGGCTATTGGTCACGTGCAGGTATCTCTTAGACGCCTTGAGGGGAATTGGTATACCCCCACCACTTGCTTAAATTTAGTTTCTACGGAATACCGGGAGTTTCTTCTGGGTTTTAAGTTGTAACGTATTGGGGGCATACCGTTTCTTTTCATCACGTCCATGCGCCATGTGATAAAAGCCCGTTGGTCACAGCAACAAATTACAAATTATACCTGCTATTGGTTATAGTATTCTTCTAATTGGTTTTAGTATAGTTTTTCAACAATTTGTTTAAACAATAATTTTTTTAATTACAACTTTTTATCTGATAATTTTTTAATGTTGTTTTTAATATGAAGATAGTGATAACTTGAGACATTGCTTTTTCCTCCTGATGTAGCTTATAATGATAGTTCACGAGCGTATAGCATAGTGGTTGGAACGTTGCGTTGGGCTTTAGGCCCAGGAGTTGCGAGTAGTTCGAGATCTCTTAGCGTTAAATGGATTTTGGTAAAAATACACAACCTGTTTGTTAAATTTACGTACAATTACCTGTGTGGGTAGTTGTGAGTTACCAAAAAGCTTGTGTATTTTTATCTAAATATCATTGGGTATTTGTTTAAAAGGCTTTAGGTAAAATTACTGAAAATCTTGTGCTCTTTAATCCATAAAATCTTTGGGTTTTTTGGTTCCAAAACATTATAGGTAAAATTACCCAAGTAATTTCTTTCAGTGATAGTGTAGCTCGCCAACACAAAGGTACCCTTGTACAAAAAAGTTATATTTGGTTATTAATTTGCATAAGTATAAGATATTTTAAAATTTCTAACGTGTGGTAATCTAAATTCCATGTGTCAAACTTGTGGAAACATCTGAGTATTTGTGGATCTATAGATTATTGATTTTCATGAACACAATTACAATTATCAAAATATTGTAGATATATAACAATAATGTGAATTGTTATCCCTTGCAAAAAAGTAGTACTGGATTCAGTACTGGGAAGAAGTACTGGGTTAAGTACTGTAAAATCAGTACTTTTTCGCGCAATATAATTTTTTAAGCACAATAACACATTTTTTCTCAAATTTTAGTGGAATTGTGATTTTGCGTTCAATGTATTCCTCTCTATTTAATTTACAACAAAAAACTATTGCGCAGCCGTAGCACCCATACAAACTTAGTGCGCAGCATGAAAAAATTATTAACAATCCATGGTGAAAAAAGTACTGACTTTCCAGTACTGAACCCAGTACTTGTCTCAGTACTGAACCCAGTACTTCTTCCCAGTCCTTAACCCAGAACTAAATCCAGTGCTTCTTTTTGTAAGGGATAAAGACTACCACTTTTGTACAAATCAATTATTGACATTTTTAATATTTTAATATTTTTAATCAGTGGATATTTTTATTATTATTTTCATAAACAGTGCATTAAAATATGTAATTATACGTAATTTCAATAAAATTTAAATTTTGTGCTTTTCGGAATTTCAAGCCAAAAAAGCTGTCCTGGTTTAAGAAACAACATTTTTCTTTCTAAATTTGAAGAAATGAATATTTACTTATTCAGAAGTCAAAAGTGTTACACTTTTTAATAAGTGTATACATGTACACTTCCAAATAAGTGACATTTCTCTCTAAATAAGGGGCTGTTCAAGTATTACGTGAGCATATTTTAAGAGGTTTTTGGCCCCCTCCCCTCCCTCATGTCAGCATTTTTCAATGGATGAAAAAATAATTTTGTATGGAGAGTCAGCATTTTGGAACCCCCTTCCCCCTCCTTGATGCTTAAATAATACTTAAATGGCCCCTAAGTGATATTTTCACTTATTTTAAGTGCATATACACCAGACCCGTAGTGAGCTTTTCTGGCGCCCGAGTCAAACTTAAAAATTTTCGCCCCCCTCCCCTACTCATTTATAAAAAATTTTGCAACCTTGGTTTTATTTGATTTAATTTTACATTGCTAATTTTTTTTTTTTTTTGCAAATGTATTTATACTTTATAGAGAAAAATTGATAGACTTATTCACCCACTTTTTTTATTTTTAAACATTTTGCTTCCTCATTGAAGAAGCTTTGTGATCGTTAAAATTTTTGAGTTTTAAAAATAACACAGCCCCACAAAAAAAAAGTGTCATGTACTTTTGACCGGAATACCTTAGTCCTATGTATTTTGACGCGCTGAACACGAATCCGAAGTCCATTTTGCTCCATCACGTCAGGATTTTTTTCTAACCTCAAAAAACATGTCGGATTTTGAGAGGTAGGCGATTTTTTAAAAAAATTTATGGATTTACTTCAAACTTGGTATCTGGGGGTTTTTTGGGTCGCTGATTACGAATCTGAAGTTAGATTTTCAAAATTCAAAATGGCGGATCCAATATGGCGGACGAATTTTTAAAAAATTTGAAGATTTATCAGGAATAAGATGCAGAATGGAACAATGTACTTTCTTATTTGGCTTCTGCACCAAACATATCCAATCTGTTACCAAGGAATATTTTATGATAAAATTGTAATAGAAGTCATATTTGAAAATGTGAGAAACTCGCTTCGAAATCACACTCAGCAACTTAAAAACCTGAAGATACCAAATTTCATAAAAATTTCGAAAATATGACGTCAGATTCGCAATCAGCGACCCAAAAAACCCCCAGATACCAAGTTTGAAGTAAATCTTCAAATTTTTTCAAAATTCGTCCGCCATATTGGATCCGCCATTTTGAATTTTGAAAATCTAACTTCAGATTCGTAATCAGCGACCCAAAAAACCCCCAGATACCAAGTTTGAAGTAAATCCATAAATTTTTTTAAAAAATCGCCTACCTCTCAAAATTCGACATGTTTTTTGAAGTTAGAAAAAAATCCTGACGTGATGGAGCAAAATGGACTTCGGATTCGTGTTCAGCGCGTCAAAATACATAGGGCTAGGGTATTCCGGTCAAAAGTACATGACACTTTTTTTTTTGTGGGGCTGTGTAATCTAAATCGACTTATGTTTATCTGAAAAGCCCAAATTTTCATGTTTAAAAAAAAGATCGGATATTTTTAAGCACCATTTTCACAAAAAGATATCGTTTCTTAACAAAATTTTTTTTCACACTTAAAATACAACTTAACAAATAAAAAATCATATTGTCTCAAAACGAATCGATTGACCTATATAAAGTCTATAATGGACCGGAAATTCGCATAATAATAAATCATGAGTTTTCATTTTTTTTTTCATTTAAAATTCTTTTTCTTTTTACACCTTCTCCAATTTTTTTTTTATAATCATAGATCCTTTGGACAAAATATTCTATATGTAAAAATGGATCAATTTAATTATGTATAAAGTACACATTTTATTCTCAATTTGAAGAAATAATGGGGATTTTTAATTTTTAATAAAATTTTAATTTTGACGTCTTTAATATAACTACTCTAATTGGCATTTTTAAGTAATGATTCCTTTATAAAAATTTTAAAAAATGTTTTACAATGAAAAACGAATTTAGCTTCCTTTTTGAGAAAGCAAATATTTTTTTTACATAAAAGCGAAATCTTCAGAAATGAACATAATTTTCACATAGTTTTGTAATTGCTTCATATCTTCATAGTTCATATCTTCACATTTTTATCAAGTTATTCGTTCTTTCATCATATTTTTTATTCTTTAAGCTTTTAATTAATTTAATATTTTTAACTTTTTATCTTATAGCTTAAAATTTTTATGTTCTGTAGGTTTTCCAATGTTCATCATAATTTCTTAATCTTTATAATTTTTTACAGAATTTCATCTATTATTTGTTAAATGTAAATTTGCTACTAAATTTTTATCAATTTGCAAGGAAAATAAAAATGATAATTCGCTAGACACCCTGTAAATTTCTTTAAATTTTACATGTTGAAAAAGGTTAATTTTTTAAGTAATTGGATTTTCAAAATTATTACGTATTTTAAATTAATTATCTTTATAAAAGGGAATAAAAATTATATGACCTTTAAGTTCTGAACGTTTAAATCAACGAAATTATTATTTTAATATTTTACAAATTCAAATTTGACCAAAAATAAAGTTTTGCTTACCAAAAAAATGATTTTGATATTTTAAGAATTAAATTCTTCTTTTATATTTTGCGTTGCAAAAGTTATTCTTGAAAATATTTCCATGTAACAAAAATTTCGTTTAAATGAACGTTCAGAACTTCAGGGACATAAATTATTATTTTAAATTTTTATTCAATTCTCTAAAAGAAAAATATAGGTACTAGGTATTTATTTCATTTTTTCATTATTTATTAAATTCTACATTTCAAAAGGAATAAATTTTTTATTTAATATTTTAATTAATTAATATTAAAACAAATTTATAATTTTATATTCGATTTAGCTCCTAGTTTTGTTCTAGGATTAGATTTAATTAAATACTTTTGTATGAAAGGGCATTGCCCGTTAAATTGAAATAAATAAATAAATAAATAATTGAATTGAATTCTATTTAAATCTTTCTATGGAGCATTATTCCTGAACTACCCCAGTCAAAAATTAGAATATCCTATAACTTTAGTGAATTGTTGCCCTACATGATAATATCAAATCTCTGCAATATTAGCTCTTTTGAAAAAAATTTGTATGAAGTAGAGAGGGTTGAAGTTTTGACTTTTTGAATGACACCGTCATTTTCAAGTTCGTATAATTATGGAACAACTTAATAGATTTTAATTTATATATAGTGAATTTTAAAGCTTTTTTCATGCACTTTTTAAATAAAGAATAATTTAAAAAAAAAATTTTAACCCTTCATTTTTCCAAATTAAGTTTTATTTTTCACTTTTGAGGTCTTTCGGCGGTTTTTGGATTTTTTTTATCTTTTTCAATCGAAAGCTGAGATTTTTTCCAACGAAATACGTAAAACTGGAAATGGGCCAATAATGGGTTTTCAAGAGAATGTTAAAAAAACCTACTTTTTTGCTTATTTTTTACATTTTCTCGAAAACCCATTATTGGCCCATTTCCATTTTTACATATTTCGTTAGAAAAAATCTCAGCTTTCGATTGAAAAAAATTAAAAAAATCCAAAAACCGCCGAAAAACCTCAAAAGTGAAAAATAAGACTTAATTTTGAAAAAAGAAGGGTTACAATCTTTTTTTAAAATTATTTTTTATTTAAAAAGTACTTGAAAAAAGCTTTTAAATTCACTATATATAAATAAAATCTATTAAGTTGTTACATAATTATATGAACTCGAAAATGACGGTGTCACTCAAAAAGTCAAAACTTCAACCCCCTCTACTTTATACAAATTTTTTTCAAAAAAGCTAATATTGCGGGGATTTGATATTATCAAGTAGGGCAAAAATTTACCAAAGTTATAGGACATTCTAATTTTTGACTGGGGCAGTTCAGAAATAATGCCCCCTATGTACTTTAATTTCTTTTAAATAATTGATTTGTATTATCGAGCATTTAGCAGGGACTTTTACGAAATGTGACTTTTGTTTTGTTTTAAAATTAATACTATTGCAGTTCCCGTGTGGAAAAGTTCCCAGTATTTCCCAGTTTGTAAGTGGGCGCCAGTTGGGGCCTACCTAGCCCAGGTGGGCCCCAACTGGCGCCCACTTACACTGCGAAATACTCGGAACTTTCCACACGGGTTGAAACGCAAAGTGGGGTAAGTCATAATGTATAAAATTCTTCTTTTGGTGCAAATGATATGTTAATTTTTATGGCTCCCAACTACAAAAACATTTTTTTTTTTGATAATTTAAAAATTATTATTCTGTTTTAATTTCGTTAAATTTTGGCGCCCCCATGCGGTTGCGCCAGCAGCAAGCGCCTCAGTCACCTAACTCTCAATACGGCACTAGCTAGTAATTCTGTTTGTGCTGGGTATATCCTGAGGATGTCCTGAGGATGTCCTGAGGATGTCCTGAGGATGTCCTGAGGATGTCCTGAGGATGTCCTGAGGATGTCCTGAGGATGTCCTGAGCATGTCCTGAGGATGTCCTGAGGATGTCCTGAGGATGTCCTGAGCATGTCCTGAGCATGTCCTGAGGATGTCCTGAGGATGTCCTGAGGATGTCCTGAGGATGTCCTGAGGATGTCCTGAGGATATCCTCAGGACATCCTGGGGATATCCTGAGGATATCCTCAGGATATCCTCAGGATATCTTAAATTTCATTTTATGAATATCCATGGGATATCCCTTGGATATCCCCAGGATATCGGCGGATATCCTTAGGATATCCCTAGGATATCCAAACCGCCGCTTTTAGGATATCCTGAAAATATCCTTGGATATCCCTGGGATATCCCACGGATATCCACGGGACATTTTTAGGATATCCCGGGATATCCGGTGCTGTGAGGGTCTTAGATTAAAATCATGTCACTTGATTCGCAATATCATATGAAAGCCGAGGAAATGGCATATGATAAAGATAGTAGAAAGATCTTCAACATTTGCGACAGTAAGGAAAGTTCATTAAATTTAGCAGAACATGCTAAACTAGAAAAATGTGTTTCACAACAAAAAACTGAAGTTATGAAGGTTGAGAAGGCAGAAGAAGTATCACTCGGTTCAAGAATACAATCAGTATTTAGCAGTAAACAGTCATGTGAAATTATGTGAAAATGTTTTACGAATGTGTATTGATATTTTCACCGCCTTAATTTGCTCCTAATGTATAAAATATCATACTGAAAATAAAACAAAAAATAACCTCATTTAACATTTTTCTGACTACTTTTGATGATTTTTCTTTTCTCCCTCTTTCAATCCATTTCTGGTAGTTTTAAGATATTTACAAATTTTAACAAATTAAATGTTCCTGAGATTCTGCTTTTATTGTTGATTGATTATTTTTAAAGTACTACAATCTATCTTTTTCTATTTTAACATAATACTTACCGTTGCTGAAATAACCTTATTTTGTTCTTAACATTTTTAGATTTTCGTAGACGTAATTTTTATCATTTTAATATAAGTGTCAGCATAACAACATTTATTAGAACTTTATTAGTTAATAATGATATCAGTTTCTATATTTTAAAATATTTTTTAATATAAATTTTGGCATTTAGGACAAAGAAAACAAACTTTACGAATTTGACATTTTTAAATTTCAAAATGGCGGATCCAATATGGCGGTCGGAAAATTGAAAATCTACCAGATTTTAAAAATAAAGAAAATAATTTAAATTTTAGAAAAATACTTGAAAATCTTAAAAATGAATTGAAAAAATGAGAATAATTAAAAATTGAAGAAAGTAATTGAATTATGATACAGACAGTGATAAATTGTAAAAAAATAATGACATTTGAGAGAAATAATTGGAAAAAATACAGAATTTTTTTTTGAAATAAAAAAAATTTAACTTTGAAAAAACTACAGGAAAGTCTTAGAAATTAATTGAAAAAAATTAGAATAACTGAAAATTGGAGAAAAAATTGAAGAAATCTAAAAATAATTGGAATTTACGATAATAAATAAAAAAATTTGGAAATTATGAAAACAAATTTAAATAATTAAAAATTGAAGAAAACAATTTAAATTTTAGAAAAATACTTAAAAAATGTAAAAAGTAATTTTAGAAAATTAGAATAATAATGAACAAGCGAGAAAAATAATTGAAAAATGATAAAAATTATTCAAAATTGAAAAAAAGAATTGTAATATGCTGATAATAATTTAAGATTGAGGAAAAAAAATTGAAATGTGATGAAAATAATTTAAATAAAATATGTATGAGAGAAATAATAATAATAACTGGAAAAAAGCACAAAAGATAAGATTAAAAGAAGAAAATAATTAAAAAACCACTTAAAATTTTGTAATTAAAGAGAATAATTGAAAATTCGCAGAAATAATCGAAAATTTATGAAAATAATTGACATTTTAAAAATTATAACAAAATAAGAAAAAATAGTAGAATATCATAATGGAAAGGAGAAATTAAAAATTGAAGAATCTGTAAATCACTTCATTTTTAGTATATTTAAAACGAGATTTAAAACGTGGATTAATAGAACTGTTAATCATTATAAATTCACATTAAATGAAATTTGAAAAAATTAAAATTGCTATTAATTTAAAATTCAGAACATTTTATAAAGGCGAGATATGATTTACAATTTTAAAAGAAAAAAAAACCTAGTGACAAATGTCAGGTATGAACAGAATGAATTAATGAATAATTTAAAATTGTAAATTATTATTATTATTATATAATTGGGGACCCATTTTCTCTTTTGACCCAGGGCCCTTGCCCTCCCAGTTACGCCACTGGTTACTAGGGGGTTTTCGGGGTCGCTGTGAATACGAATATAAAATTACATTTTTAAAATTCAAAATGGCGGATTCAATATGGATTTTAGTTTTGTAAAATATTTCATGAACAATTAAAAATATTTGAAAAATTTAAAAAATTTCAAAAGTAGCTGTCGGGAACTTCTGTTGTTTTATTATTTTATTTTGTTTAGTTTTTTCAACCACTTCTTTAATTTTTATTATTTTTCCCTTGACATTCAATTAATTTAATTATTTATTCCTAAACTGTATATTATTCATCGGAAATTTTAATTAATTTTTTTAATTTATAATTATTTTTGTACATTTGCAAATTATATTATTTTCAATTTTAATCATTTTCATTATGTCTTAATTAATTTTCTGAAGTTTCAAATATAGATCTAAATTTTCAATTATTTTGTTCACTTTTTATTTTTTTTTATTATTTTATAATTTTTTCCTCCATTTTTTAATATTTTTATTATTTTTCAATTAATTTCCTAATTTTTCCGTTATTATCTCAAATTTAGATTATTGACATAATTTTTCCATAATATAACGATTTTTCAATTATTTTTTTTTTCTTAAAAATAAATTCTACAATTTTTCTATTATTTTCTTCAATTTATAATTATATTAATTATTTTGTCATTATTTTAAAAAATTTCAGTTATTTATCCGAAATTTCTATTATTTCCGTCTATTTTCGTTATTTCTGCGATTTTTTTGAGTATTTTCTTTAATTAAATGTTTTTAAGTAATTTAGTAATTTTTCTTTTTTCTAAACATCTATTCTATGATTTTTAAAATTATTGTTCTCAAATTTTATTTACTCTTTTCATATTAAAATTATTTTCATCATATTTCAATTTTTTTCTCAATCCTAAATTATTTTCAGCATATATCAATTATTTTTTTCAATTTTGAATTAATTTGATCAATTTTCAATTATTTTTCTCAATTGTTAATTATTATTCTCATTTTGTAAGATTATTTTCTAAGCTTTTTAAGTATTTTTTAAAAATTTTTATTATTTTCTCCAATTTTTTATTATTTTTATTTGTACTGTCCAAAATTGTTGATTAATTATCGTAGATTTCAATTATTTTTAGCTTTCTTCATCTTTTTGCAACTTATCATTAATTTTATCATATTCAATTATTTTCTTCAAGTTTCAAAATTTAAAATAATTTTTCAATTATTTTCTCTAATTTTTAATTATTCTTATTTTTAAAAGTTATTTTTTAAAGATTTTTGAATGTTTTTCTCAAATTTCTTATTATTTTCTTCCATTTTTAATTATTTTTAGAATATTTTAATTATCTTTTTCTCAATTTTGAATTAATTTGATCACTTTTTAATTATTTTCCTTGATTGTTAATTATTATTCTCATTTTCTAAAATTACTTTTTAAGACTTTTAAGTATTTTTCTAAAATTTTAATTATTTTCATTTGTACTTTCCAAAACTGTTGATTAATTATCGTAAATTTCAATTCTTTTTTCCAATTGTTAGTTATTCTCTTTTTTTCAATTAATATTATTTTTCTCATATTTTAATTATTATTTTATATACTTAAAGAAAATAATTGAAATATGATAAAATCAATGATAAGTTGCAAAAAAATGAAGAAAATATGTAATAAATGATGGAATAAAATTTTTGTTTTAAGTTTCAAAATTTAAAATAATTTTTAATTAATTTCCCCCAATTTTTAATTATTAATATTTTTTAATATAATTGTTTTTACGATTTTTGAATGTTTTCCTCAAATTTCTTATTATTTTCTTCAATTTTTAATTATTTTTTTTCGATTTTGAAATAATTCTTTTATTTTTCAATTATTTTCCTTGATGGTCAATTATTATTCTCATTTTCTAAAACTACTTTCCAAGATTTTTAAGTATTTTTTTTTTTTTTTTGAAATTTTAATTATTATCTTTTATTTTTAATTTATTTATCTCAATTTTCAATAATTTTTTTCAGTTTTCAATTATTTTATCTAATTTTGCATTATTTAATTTTCTTTGATTTACATGCAAGGTTTTTAAGTATTTTTCTCAAATTTAAATTATTCTCTTTATGCTTAAAACATTTCTATGATTGTTTTAATTACTTACCCCAATTTTAAATTGATTTCATTTTTTTTTTCAATTAATTTGCAAAATTTGCAATTATTTTGTTTAATTTTAATTATTTTGGCATTTCTTTTTAATTTAAAAAATATTATAAATAATTATAAATAAATATTATAAGTTCAAGGGCCCCGGGGCACTGCCCCACTTTGCCCCTTAAGTTACGCCACTGCTTTTCGTTAAAACAATCTTTTTTTATTTTAACGAAACATTTACTTTGTTCTTTGTTTTACTTACTCTGTGCCTCGGTTAACAAGGAATGACTTATTTAAGATACATTATTATTTTAAATTAATATACATTTGCCTAATTTTAAAAATATGTTGACTCTTTATTTAAATTGTTATAATAGAAATAGTTTAAACTATTAATTAAATATATTAAAGAAACTTCTTAAACTTTATATTTGTAATATTACTTCCATTTACCCGGAATTTTAACTATAATATGTATGACATTAACTTTTTAAACAAACAGAAGTCTATCAGTAAATAAAAATAATGCCTAGAGACATTTTGTTGAAAAAACTCATTAATTTAAAGTATCATTGTTCAATCGTTCTATTTAACTTAAGCTAATTTTACATTTTTAAATAATAAATCTTTATTTGAAAAACGCTGTGTATTTCAAAATCAATATGCTGCCTTGATTCTTTAAATGTGATTAGCTTTTGTGAAATAACAAAAGAATCAAACATTTTTTGGGTCACTTTAAATCATTTAAACAATTTTGAAACATTTTACTTTATTTGAAACAGTTTAGTGTCATTAAAAATGCATTAAATCGTAAGATATATAGAATGAAATGTGAATTTTAATTCATTAAATAAGAAAAACTCAGTTCATAGGGTGCTAAATTAACATAGTTATTGGAAGTTCTTCTTATTAGAAGAAACGTGAGTATTATTATTTTTTAAAAAAGTTTCTTTAAAATTCGTTTAAGAGTAACTGTTTATATTTTTATTTATTTCAAAAATTTTATAAGTCATTTCATGTAAAATTGAGAATTAGAAATATTTAAGCGCAATTCAATATTTGTAAAGATCTCAAGGAAAGATTAAAATATTTATTTTATCTTAAACTTAAATAATTTTTTAGGAAGTTTAAAGACAAATATTTTGCATATTCAAAATACTTTAAAAGCCGGTTTAAAAAACCTTCTAATTCTTTTTTGTCAACGTTTAAAAGCATTTAAAAAATCAAAAATTCTAAAAATCATAATTTTGTAGAGTTTTATTTAAATTAAAAAAAAACACATGTCAAAAATTATCACAATTTTTAATACATAACTTTTGTCCTATTAGGTCTAAATCATGCCTCGCTCATCACGTAGTATGAAGAAATTTGAGTCCAAGGTGGAGAAGGGAAAATCATTTGAATCAAAAAGTCAATCAAGTTCCGAGGTACATTCTTCTAGTGTTAGTTCCAGAGTGCAAGAAAAAAAAGCTAGTTCTATTAGTGTTTCTGAAACTTCAACTGTCGCGGCTAAGTTGTCTGAAGTCAAAATAAAAGCTTTAAATAGAAAAAAAAAACTAGAATCAAAAATTGAATCGGTTCAAACCGCAAATTCGGAGTCGGATGTTGTTAAAAATCACGACAATAAAGAAAAAGAAATAACTTATGTTTATTCAAACTGCCCTCTAGAAAAAATTACAAAGATTATAGTTAAACTTCCTGAACCTATTACAGTACAAATAACAAAATTACCTGAACAAGAACTGGGATCGTTAAATGAATTAAGTCATGAGACCAATGCAGAGTCACATGTTACTGAGAAAATTGAAGAGGAAATTTCCACTAATAATGATATGAACAAGGTTTTAATGACAGACAAAGATGCTGTTGAGACAACGGTAGAACAGGAATCGTCACTTCGAACTCAAAGTCAGTCGAGTTTTGAATCATTTACTTCTTCTACGCATACCGAAAGTCAAGAAAAAATTGCTGAAGAAATAAATGAGCGTGAAACTTTACATGACGAAGCTAAAACGACGGAAGTAGGTACTCAGTCCGTAACTGGTTCCAGCTCGACCATAAATATAGAAACAGGTGATGCTAGAATAAATAGTACAATGCTGAACGATACTGCTCTTGATATTTTTGGTGTCATGTCCATTAACGAAGCTGGTTCCATGACCGATAATTTGAACACTGAGACCACAAACAAAACAGGTCAGAAAATTGACAAATCTGCCATTGATTCTATTAGTGAAACTGTTACAAACGAAACAGGTTCGACAAACAATATTGTAAGCACCGAGTTCACGAACACTGCAAGTGAGAAAATTAGGGAAATTGCCACTGATTCTACTAGTGAAACGATTTCTAACGAAGCAGGTTTAACAATAGATACTGTGAGCACCGAGTTCACAAATACTGCAAGTCAGAATATTAGGGAAATTGCCACTGATTCTACTAGTGAAACGATTTCTAACGAAACAGCTTCAACAACCAGTATTGAAAGCACCGAGTTCACGAACACTGCAAGTGAGAAAATTAGGGAAGCTGACACTGATTCTACTAGTGAAACGATTTCTAACGAAGCAGATGTAAGCATCAATTTTGGAAGCACCGAGTTCACGAACACTGCAAGTGAGAAAATTAGGGAAGCTGACACTGATTCTACTAATGAAACGATTTCTAACGAAGCAGATGTAAGCATCAATTTTGGAAGCACCGAGTTCACGAACACTGCAAGTGAGAAAATTAGGGAAGCTGACCCTGATTCTACTAATGAAACGATTTCTAATGAAGCAGATGTAAGCATCAATTTTGGAAGCACCGAGTTCACGAACACTGCAAGTGAGAAAATTAGGGAAGCTGACCCTGATTCTACTAATGAAACGATTTCTAACGAAGCAGATGTAAGCATCAATTTTGGAAGCACCGAGTTCACGAACACTGCAAGTGAGAAAATTAGAGAAGCTGACCCTGATTCTACTAATGAAACGATTTCTAATGAAGCAGATGTAAGCATCAATTTTGGAAGCACCGAGTTCACGAACACTGCAAGTGAGAAAATTAGGGAAGCTGACCCTGATTCTACTAATGAAACGATTTCTAACGAAGCAGATTTAAACATCAATTTTGAAAGTACCGAGTTCACGAACACTGCAAGTGAGAAAATTAGGGAAGCTGACACTGATTCTACTAGTGAAACGATTTCTAACGAAGCAGATGTAAGCATCAATTTTGGAAGCACCGAGTTCACGAACACTGCAAGTGAGAAAATTAGGGAAGCTGACACTGATTCTACTAATGAAACGATTTCTAACGAAGCAGATTTAAACATCAATTTTGAAAGTACCGAGTTCACGAACACTGCAAGTGAGAAAATTAGGGAAGCTGACACTGATTCTACTAGTGAAACGATTTCTAACGAAGCAGATGTAAGCATCAATTTTGAAAGCACCGAGTTCACGAACACTGCAAGTGAGAAAATTAGGGAAGCTGACACTGATACTACTAATGAAACGATTTCTAACGAAGCAGATGTAAGCATCAATTTTGGAAGCACCGAGTTCACGAACACTGCAAGTCAGAACATTAGGGAAACTGCGACTGATTCTACTAGTGAAACGATTTCTAACGAAGCAGATGTAAGCATCAATTTTGGAAGCACCGAGTTCACGAACACTGCAAGTCAGAACATTGGGGAAACTGCGACTGACTCTACTAGTGAAACGATTTCTAACGAAGCAGATGTAAGCATCAATTTTGGAAGCACCGAGTTCACGAACACTGCAAGTCAGAACATTGGGGAAACTGCGACTGACTCTACTAGTGAAACGATTTCTAACGAAGCAGATTTAAACATCAATTTTGAAAGCACCGAGTTCACGAACACTGCAAGTGAGAAAATTAGGGAAGCTGACACTGATACTACTAATGAAACGATTTCTAACGAAGCAGATGTAAGCATCAATTTTGGAAGCACCGAGTTCACGAACACTGCAAGTCAGAACATTAGGGAAACTGCGACTGATTCTACTAGTGAAACGATTTCTAACGAAGCAGCTTCAACATTCAATACTGTAAGCACCGAGTTCCCGAACACTGCAAGTCGGAACATTAGGGAAACTGCGACTGACTCTACTAGTGAAACGATTTCTAACGAAGCAGATTTAAACATCAATTTTGAAAGCACCGAGTTCACGAACACTGCAAGTGAGAAAATTAGGGAAGCTGACACTGATACTACTAATGAAACGATTTCTAACGAAGCAGATTTAAACATCAATTTTGGAAGCACCGAGTTCACGAACACTGCAAGTGAGAAAATTAGGGAAGCTGACCCTGATTCTACTAATGAAACGATTTCTAATGAAGCAGATGTAAGCATCAATTTTGGAAGCACCGAGTTCACGAACACTGCAAGTGAGAAAATTAGGGAAGCTGACCCTGATTCTACTAATGAAACGATTTCTAATGAAGCAGATGTAAGCATCAATTTTGGAAGCACCGAGTTCACGAACACTGCAAGTGAGAAAATTAGGGAAGCTGACCCTGATTCTACTAATGAAACGATTTCTAACGAAGCAGATTTAAACATCAATTCTGAAAGCACCGAGTTCACGAACACTGCAAGTGAGAAAATTAGGGAAGCTGACACTGATTCTACTAATGAAACGATTTCTAACGAAGCAGATTTAAACATCAATTTTGAAAGCACCGAGTTCACGAACACTGCAAGTGAGAAAATTAGGGAAGCTGACACTGATTCTACTAGTGAAACGATTTCTAACGAAGCAGGTTTAACAATAGATACTGTGGGCACCGAGTTCACAAATACTGCAAGTCAGAATATTAGGGAAATTGCCACTGATTCTACTAGTGACACGATCATTAACGAAGCAGCTTCAACAACCAATATTGAAAGTACCGAGTTCACGAACACTGCAAGTGAGAAAATTAGGGAAGCTGACACTGATTCTACTAATGAAACGATTTCTAACGAAGCAGATGTAAGCATCAATTTTGGAAGCACCGAGTTCACGAACACTGCAAGTCAGAACATTAGGGAAACTGCGACTGATTCTACTAGTGAAACGATTTCTAACGAAGCAGCTTCAACATTCAATACTGTAAGCACCGAGTTCCCGAACACTGCAAGTCGGAAAATTAGGGAAATTGACACTGATTCTACTAGTGGAACAGCCATTGACAAACCTGCCATTGATTCTACCAGTGAACCGACCATTAACAAAACAGATATAATAACAAATATTGTAAACACTGAGTCCACGAACACTACAGGTCAGAAACCTGACATTAGTTTTACTATTGAACCGACCATTACCGAAACAGGTATAACAGCCAATATTGAAAACACTGTGTCCCTAAACCCTGCAGAACAGAAAATTGACAAACCTGTCATTGATTCTACTAGTGAAACGACCATTAACAAAACAGATATAACAACCAATATTGTTAATACCGAGTCCATGGATACTGCTGGTCAGAAACCTGCCATTAGTTCTACTAGTGAACCGATCATTACCGAAACAGGTATAACAGCCAATATTGAAAACACTGTGTCCCTAAACCCTGCAGAACAGAAAATTGACAAACCTGCCATTGATTCTACTAGTGAAACGACCATTAACAAAACAGATATAACAACCAATATTGTAAATACCGAGTCTACGGATACTGCTGGTCAGAAACCTGCCACTAGTTCTACTAATGAACCGACCATTAACAAAACAGATATAACAACCAATATTGTAAATACCGAGTCTACGGATACTGCTGGTCAGAAACCTGCCATTAGTTCTACTAGTGAACCAACCATTACCGAAACAGGTATAACAACCAATATTGACAACACTGTGTCCCCGAACCCTGCACAACAGAAAATTGACAAACCTGCCATTGATTCTACTAGTGAACCGACCATTAACAAAACAGATATTATAACCAATGTTGAAAACACCGAGTCCACGGACACTGCTGGTCAGAAACCTGACACTAGTTCTACTAGTGAACCGACCATTACCGAAACAGGTATAACAACAAATATTGTAAACGATACCCCGAACCCTGAAAATCAAAAATTTGACAAACCTGTCATTGATTCTACTAGTGAACCGACCATTAACAAAACAGATATAACAACCAATATTGAAAACACCGAGTCCACGGACACTGTATGTCAGGAAATTGACGTAATTGAATGCGACTGCAACTGTAACCTGAATAATAATTCAGATGATTCTTGTAAGGTAACAGAAACTGAATATAATGAATGTTTCATAAAAGATGAGAAGGAAGTTAATGAAACTGATGACGAGAAACTGAATGTGATTGAAGAAATTAAGTGTACTTGTGACTTTGAAAATGAGAACGCTGTAGTAGACGATGCTGAGAAGACTGAGGAAAATGTGTCAAATGAAATGAGAAAAGAAACCGATGGAAATGACTCTTCGGTGCCTATTAAAGAATCCAAATGTAAAGGAAATAAAGGAAAAATTCCAAATTTGAAAACCATAACGAAATGTTTTAGAAATTTGGAGCAAGTGTGTGAAGATGAAATTGATGTAATTGAAATCGCGGTTAATGAATCTGGCGATGAAGAGGGTATACTTATCTATGAAGGTACTTTATCTGATTTTGATACAAGTGAATCTGAAGATGGAGAATGTGCAGGAGACAAAAAATTTAAATCTGACATTGGAGCAAATAAAGCAGAAGAAAGACATAATGATTCTGGACTTCTTTCCAGAATTATTGGTTTCTTTAGATTTGTAGAAAATAAAGATAAGAAAAAGATTGAGGAGTGCATAGTTGAAACTGATGATCAAGAATCCGATGAAGAAAATGACAAACAGAATAAAGACAGTGACGAATGCAGTGCAGAAAATAATAACCTAAATGAAAATGTTAATGAAGTCGAAAAAATGCAACTTATCACCATGTTATTAATTGAAGATTGCAGACGAGGTACTGTAGAAGAGAAAATTGCTGCAGCAGATGTGTTGGGAGAAATATCTCCAAGTACTTCAAAAGGAATAAAATCTGCAGCTGACAAGAAAGGACTTGATTGTAATTCGGAAAAACAACCAGTGAAAGGAGGAATTTACGACTGCAAAAAAAGACCTCTAAATCAAATTGTTCCCGAGGATAGTGAAGGTAACGGAAATCATTCCTGGTTGCCATTTTTGTTGCTCGGATCCGCCACCCTTTTATTGACAATGAGCTCATTCGAGGAATTTCATTATTTACAAGATATCGTGCATGAATTTTTTAAGCAAGATAAAAATTCGCAATAATTTATTTTATTCATATTCATCAAGAGTTTACTGATAAATATACATTTATAAACAATAAAAATAGTGAATATATCGAAATACACAAATTATATCATGATACATTAAAAAATTCATAAATTTACATTTTATAAAATTTAATTCTAATTTTTAAACCTATTTACTTGGATAATAATCTCCTGTTTTAATAATCTTATTTCTATTGTTTAGCAGGTTGTAAAGATTTAAAAGGCAACTAGTCTTCTCTTTAAGCCCCAGTTGATCCAACTCCCAGTTAACTTAAACTGTTAGATAGCCATAAGAAATAACATGCGATAAGTTTATCTGCACTTTATGCAGAGATGGATCAACTGGCACTAAGAGTCTTCAATTTCAAAATTAAAAAAGGTATTTAAATTTGCTCTTAATAATGTTTATTTGTTACAAAAAGTATGTGCTTTAACTTGAACTGGAACATTTCAAGTTTTCTTCTGAATGAGTTATAACTTAAATGACAAATACTTATTAATACTAAAACGTTTATTTAGTAATTAAATTAAGTGCTAAAATCCAAATAAAGAATAAATTATAACAAGTAAATGTATTATCTTTTTTAATTTTCAGAATATTGCTATTAATAATAAATAATGTTTATTAAGGAGATTTATTTTACCAGTATAGAGCATCAATGGAAAGGAAAAAATAATTTAATATATTTAGAAATATTACATTTATAAACGGTTTAGTATTGTGCAAGAAGAGTTATTATTTATTAGAACATCAAGCAACTTAAAGTAATAAAAATGAACAAAGTGTAATAAAAATGTAAAAAATGTATTAAAAAATATAATAAGAAGTATTTTTCGATTTTTTAATCTCCTTTAGGCTAGAGTTTAATTGAGTCAATTAGTGCAGAATCAACAAATGTTCATAACAGATTATATAGACTATATAGACTGCATTATAGAAAGTTCTTATTGTGCTACATACAAGAATTACTTATCTACCCTGGTAAATTGTGTGGTAAAGATTTCTTTGCAAATCTTCGAGAGCAGACTTTTGTAAGAAGTAATTGCTTAACCTCTGATCAAGATTAAGCAATTATTCATAATAAATATATAAACCGGAATATTCACAATCAACAAAATATTTTGAGACTTAAGACTTCAATTTCAAGGGCGCCAGCTAAATAAAGTTTAATTCATAAATTTCCATTATTTATTTAACAAAATTTATTTTATTTTCATTTATCACTTTAATAACTCAAGAGCATGAAAGACTTTCGGGAATCAGGTTGCGGGTTTGAGGTTGGAAATGCAATTATAAGATCAAATTAATTTACATAAATTGCCTCGAGTACGGCAAATCATTTTTATTAAACTCAAAATAAAGCAATTACATGAATTAGTTTCGATAAATTTTTCTGGCTTTGGGCTCGATATAATCTAGAATTCTTCATCCGGAACGACTGAGCACGTTTTCCGGAAGTTAACAAAATTCAATCAGTTTTCTCAGAAAATAACAATAAAACATAAGAACAATTTTTGTTTCATTAAAAGAGAAAAATTTAATCTATTGAAATCCAACGTTAAGAACTGAGAAAAAGCACTTAATTAACTGGAAATTAAACTTTAAGCTAATCCCGGGATTCTAGCCTAAAAATTGAAATATCGACAACTAACTCTTTTGGGCCACTCTTTTTCTCTTCCACGATAGTCTACAGAACTTTTTCCATATTTCGGGATTTAATAGTTAACGAAACAAGTAACTTTTTAAAATATAAAATAAAACTTTAGGACAATGCATCTTTTAATTTTACTATATGACATTCGGAACAAGAGTGAGGAAGAACCGTCAGCATCTCTTGACTTCGATACCTTCAGCCAACCACGTAATTTCGGCTTCAGTTACGTGATCGTAAGTCAGCCGAGTTAAAAAACCATTGAAGAGACTAGTTGTTGAGAACCCCGGCAGCTGCCATTCCGTACACCGGAATAATACATTTATGACTTGGGAAGAGATGTGCAATATAACCAAAATCCAAAACAAAATCCTCTCTCCCAGTTCTAAGAGCTAGAGTCCACTCTTGGAACCAAATAAACCAAAATCCAAAATTTCCAAGACCACAGTGGCACTCAAAAGACTAGGCACCCGCTGTCGATCCAGGCGCTCCGACAGCCGTCTCCATCTGGAGGTTAGCGTGAAGGTCAATACAAAATACTGACCAAGTTCTCCCCTCTTGTCCATTAAACAATATAGTTGCTCATTAAACAAAGAAGTTCAATCAAGTTTAACTTCACAGGTTAACCTGAGAGGCGATTGCTTTTGGTTGATATCGGCTCGTACTGAAAAATGTACTACTAGTATCCGTGTTTAACAGTGTGAAATATTATTTCTCTGCGACTTGATCTTCAGGGTCCACAAAGTCCTTGAAAATTAAAAAAAAGCAAAATTAGCATAATATAGGAAATCTGCAATACGGCGACGAAGAAGCCCCCGCAGGTATACGATGGCACTAAAGGTAAGTCTGAAAAACTATTAAAGCCTGGTAACCATTTAGAAGTATCCCAACCCGCGTTTAATAACAGAATAAATTATCAAAATCAGCCTAAAATTTGCTTGAGTGTGGCTCTCAGCTTTTTTTCACTGAAGGAAAAAACTTAGGACTCACCACGTGAAGGCTGTGACACATCGAGTCCCGTCCTATCGCTACCCAACTAACCAACCATAAGGGATATGTTGCACTTTATGAGCTACAGTTATAATTAGACTTTGTTTTGAATTTGAGCATTATTTCCCTAGAGTCAATAGTGTTTCTTATGAAACCGTCCCTTCTTTCTGCACCTGTTATATAGCGTTAGATGCTTTTGTGACTAGGTAAGCTGTTCATTCCACTGCCTGAGTGTGGCAAGGGAAGAGAGGAAAATCATTTTCGACGAAGAATGGACCAGTAATGGCGTTTTCTAGATCATTGTCTATAAGGCCACGAAGTATTGGAGGAAAAGTTACTTTTAGCTTTTTCCATTCTATTAGATCAGTGTAGTCATCTGCCTTAAAATTTATTTTTGGCGGGAGGTACTATCGTATAGTGTTGTTCTGATTTACCCGTCGTGCTTCCTTTAACATATTCACGGATGATTGCCTGACTGTCTTGCGAGATCAATGATGTCTCTCATTTTTTTTTGTAAGTATTGAGAGAGCTGTATCTCTTTCCACACATGTAAGCTGGAATAGTAAAATTTCCACTCTACTTTAACAGAAAACCAAACTTGTGCATAAACCTTGAGTATGAATTCTGTGAAAGTTTGTAAGTTTTTGGAGGGCTTTTCTGTAACAACATATAGACGGAGAATTCGGCAAGCTGCTGTAAGTCACCTTGCGTGGTTTAGAGGACCAGGTTTCATCAGAGCAAGTGAGTGTGATACTTCGCCCGAAGACACTGATTAACACATATTGTAGAAGTATAGCTGATCATTGCATTGCTCAGAAGATGTCCATCAACATGAGGAAGATCTAATCTTAATACTCTAAATTTAACTACAGGCATACTTTCACATTTCTTTAATTGAATTCCAATAGGACCAGAAAAAAACTTCGGGTCCACTGTTTTTCCATCTGAGATATTAAACGTCTAAGAGGTAATTCATTGAAGTGAAGCAGCCAGATCTGCCACTGAATACTGGGATTAAGGTGAGTCTCTATAAGCTTGATAATGACACCCTTTGGACCTGTATTTGTAACTGTACCGTCACAACCTGACACCTCCAAGTGATTCAAATTAATTTTGTTCTGATTAAAGTAATCTAATGTAGCTGCAGATGAACACTCTGCACTTTTCCGAGAAGACAAATGACCGTGATATTTTGCTCCAGGTTCTTCAACTAGAGAAATATGTTCCTCCAAAGATATTACTTTATGGAATGTGTCACCTTTTTTCTCACACTTCATTGTACTGTTAGATTTACCGTCGAAATACAATCCGAGAATATGTGTGCACGTGTTCATATTTAAACACCTTGTCTGCATTTGCCTCATAACCTTTTCCCTGTCCCTCTGTTCTTTATTTTAGTCAATCACAAGTGATTTATCTGTGTTGGTTACAAGCCCATGATCGTTCAGAACTGCTGTTGTCAATGCTGCGACTGTAGTATTAGACAAACTGAAACTATCAGCTATTTTTGAAGTAGCTTTAAGTGAGACATGATTTTTTGCACTTTAGAACGCCGTAAGCGCGAGTATGGAGCTAATTCATAATCGCTGTCAGGGCTCTCCTCCTTTGAACACTTCTCAACATTCGGTACTTTTGAAACTTCAGAAGGAGCAACACAATTTCTTTTAGACTGACTTGTAGCCACTAATGAAGATTTCCTCTTACGATTTTCATCTTTCCTTTGCAGCATTTTACTTACTTTCATATCAATATTGCCTATATGCATTTTTCGAGAACTTCTCTGATCGGCGAGAAAATTTTGCTCCCTTGAAGCAATTTTGTTTTTAGTTGCACAGTCACTTCGCGTTTCCACAATGCACCTACATGCTGTGACCTCAAACAAGCGTTCAGAATCGTTCTTAAAGTTTGCAAGTCTTTTAATGTAAGCTTCAGATGCTGATCGATTTGACCCGTAGCGTTTTATATCAAGATATTTATTATTGTACTTTTTTACTTTATCCTGAATACTAAGCGACAACCAGTGAAATGTCATTAACAGACGGATCTTCGAGACTGTCATGTTTATTCATGATATTATAACGGACATGAAGAAATAGACGCATCACATCCTTGTATGTTGGAAGCAGACATCCAAATTCTGCAGGTTGCCCGAAAATTGGACAAGAAACCCTACCAATGTGCTATCTTGACTTTGAAGCTATTGTGAAAGTATATCTTGGGAGTATGAGATACAAGTAGAGTAAGCAAGAAAGAATTCTTTGATTATGAGAATTCGTCTTACAGCAAGAATATATTCGGATGCTTAAATTAAAAATTAGTTTTAAAAGGGACTGATTGAAGTACATGTAAAAAAGCTAGATTATAAATTAGATAGGCGGCAAATAGTTGTAAAAACAACTGATTGAAAATTTCACAAATGCAAATGATTAAAAAAAAATCAAATTACAGTACTAATTTAATATCAGCTCCTTTAAAGAGACAAATACTTTTTTTTGAAGTTATTCTTGTCAGTCAGAACAAACTTTACTGAGTGTCAGAAAGAAAATGTGCTAAGCACTCATTGCTTGCTTTAGAAAGCAGTTACGAAGCATACAATTAAACATCAATATGAGTTTCTTTTATAAGTAAAGTTGAATATTATACATCTACAGTTAAAATGTCTTTTGAATGTCACAAAGGAAATGTGCTTAGTATTCTTTAATTGCTTTAGAAAACAGTTGAAAAGAAAACAATTGAACAGCGATATTGCATAGGCTGAAATAATAGTTGAAAAGAAGCAATTGAACAGCGATATTGCATAGTCTGAAAAAACAGTTGTATTAAATTTAATTTAATTTTGTAACCCATTTATGACCCTTGATGGAGTAAGGGAATGTATGACAAAAAAAAAGTTACGGAAAATTTACTAGTTCTGAATTCGATCATATACTTTGTCGCAACTCTAAATACTATTCGGAGGTAAATTCTACTTTTTGTTAGGGTCATGTGATGTAAATTTTTTTCCAAAAATTGGTCCGCCATATTAAATCCACCATTTTGAATTTTGAAAATCTGATGTTAGATTCGTATTTAGTGACCCGGAAAACTCCATATACACTGAAAAAAATACTGTGATCAGATTAGACATTTGAGTATGGTTGAGAGGTTATGTAGGAGTTTGACATAATGCATCGGTGCGCCACTGTCGATTTTACCTGACCTTACAATGTCACTCGCGGTTTCACACAGTCGTATGGCTAAAACACAAATACGTTTGGCAGTTCCCAAAACAGCAATAAAATATTGCCAATTTGCCCATATTTATTGCAGTTCCACGGAAATATTTTTTTCAGTGTACTATTTTGATAAGATTGTAAATTTTTTTTTTAAATTGACCGCCATGTTGTATCCGCTATTGTGAATTTTGAAAATCTGAACACAGATTGGTAATCAGCGACCCGAAAAACCTTCAGCTACTAATTTTTACAAAAATTGGTTTATTTGGTCAAAAGTTATGTTGTTTTAAATATGTTTATAGGACAGCGTATGTCTAATTCTACGTTAAAGGGTTAAACTACAAGATATTATTATTATTGCGGATATTAAATGTTAAATCTGACATTTTGAATTTTAAAATCTGACCTGAGATTCGTTATCAGCGACCCCAAAAACCCCCAAGTGATAAGTTTGAATCAAATGTGACCAATTTTTAAAAATTAATCTACCATATTGGATCCGACATTTTTAATTTTTCAATTTTGACTTTACCTTTGTATCTTTCGTATTTTTTCTTAAAATAAATAAAACATCACTCTTCGAATTTAATTTTTTAGTTTCAACTGCGTACATAGAAAATGAATCGTTTAGTTGTTGAGTTGGAAAATAGTTGGCCTGTGTAATTATTTTATCCACAAATAGAATTCTTTTATTATCTAAGGCAATAAATATGTAACTTAAAATTTAAAATGAAAGATTATTGTAATTAAAGGCAAAGCAATTCAGTCATTTAAGGTAATGATTTAAAAGAAATTATTATTTTTAAATTGAAATAAATTAGATGCTTCATTGACGAAATACTAAAATTGCGTCAGAAATTATTAGGATTCTATTATATTATTTAGTATTCAGTAATTTGTAAATATCGCACTATTAACATATATAGAATTAAGACTTATAATTTTATAAAAGTAATCAAATTTTATTTTAACACTTTTTGACTTTTATCACAAGGATCGGATTTTTAAAAAAAAAAAATTTCCACATTAAAGCGAATTTTGGAATATTATTATAACCCAAAAGAGTGGATTTTAACTTATTCAATTATCAAGTAAAGCTTAATTTCAAGGTTTTTCTAATCGCTGATTACGAATTTAGTGTCAAAAATAGATCTTCATTTCCGATTCAAAATGGCACAATAAATAAAAGAAAAATATGAATTATTTTACAAATTTTTGATTAATTATAAACTTTATATTTGGACAATTGATTTGTTTTGAGATAATAAATATAATTCTTGTATTCATTAAGTTGTATTTTTAGCATGGAAAATTTTTTGTCAATAATTGATTTTTTTAATGAAAGAAGGTACTCAAAATAATGTCATTGGGTATTTTGAAAAATCCCTGTGTCCAAGTTTAGATACTTATGAGCTTAATAAATCATCCAAATTTTTTTTAAATTCGTTAAAGTCACAAAGCTTCCTCTATAAGGAAGAAAAATTAGTAAAAATTCAATACAATTGAAAGTATTGACCAATATTTCAGTAATTTAGATTCAGAGATAACAATTTCTATAATTTTATAAGTTGACTATTTTACTCAACGATTTTAAAATAAATAGTTCGTGTAAAATCTTTCTTGTTTTGAAAATCATATCAAAGCGATCAACAATGTAATTATTGAAAGTCTCATTAAGTTTTCATTAAAATTGACACCATTGAGTAATAAGGTTGATATTTTCTAATTTAATGAGTCGGTCACTCGTAGACAAAGCATAATTTCGAAAACTATCTCAGTGTTATCGTCGTGCCTTTAAGGAAAAAAAAGTAAGTGCACCATAATATGTGACGTTAAAATTATTTATTTAAAAATTTCTATAATTGTATTAATCTCAAATTTTTGGTTTTGAAACCCATTAACGCCGGGATTAAGCAACAATTTGCTTTGAATTTGACGATCTTGTTTTTTAAGAGAAAAACATTTTAAAAATTTACTCGGGAGGTCAAAATGTCGTGTTCATGGACACTTAGCTATAAATATTTGAAACTACTTATTCTAAATTCCAAGATGGCGGACAAAAAGGGCGACCTAGTATCAAAAAATTTGTCTATTAATTAGACACCCAGTGTTTTTTAAAATTAAATGTCAAATTCGTAATCAGCGACACAAAGATTCCCGAGTAATAAGTTTTAAGCGAATTTAATCAATTTTCAAAAATTCAGATGCAATATTGGATCTTTCATTTTAAATTTATTACACCTATTATCAGATTTGTATTCACTAATCTCTAAATCCTCATCTTATTTAGTTTTATGATTGTGATTTTAAGTTTCCGTACTCTTGCCATACTGGGTGTCTAATAGACCAACATTTTGATACTCGGTCGCCATTTTTTGGCCCCCATCTTGAAATTTAAAATAAGTAATTTCGAATATTTATAGTACATGGACGCGACATTTTAAGCTCCCTAGTAAATCTTATTTCAACTTCCTTGTGAAAATATAGAAAATAAAATATCTTTTTTTGAAAACTCGAGTTTTTTTAAATAAAATTAGTTATAAATTTTGTTAAATTTTTTATAAACAAATTCTCATTACACAATTTGATATTATTGTTTAAGGTTAAGGTTTAAAAGGTTAAGGATATTCCTGAAAGTTGCTTGATTTCAGGATTCTCAAAATAATGTTTTAAAGAACATGTTCGTCTGTTTTTCCATGCGTCCGTCCATCCGTCCGTCCATCCGTCCGTCCATCCGTCCGTCCATCCGTCCGTCCATCCGTCCGTCCATCCGTCCGTCCATCCGTCCGTCCATCCGTCCGTCCATCCGTCCGTCCATCCGTCCGTCCATCCGTCCGTCCATCCGTCCGTCCATCCGTCCGTCCATCCGTCCGTCCGTCCATCCGTCCGTCCATCCGTCCGTCCATCCGTCCATCCGTCCATCCGTCCATCCATCCGTCCGTCCATCCGTCCGTCCATCCGTCCGTCCATCCGTCCGTCCATCCTTCCATCCGTCCGTCCGTCCATCAGTCCATCTGTCTATCCATCCGTCAATCCGTCCGACCATCTGTCCATCCATCCGTCCGTCCGTCAACACGTCCGCCTGTCCACACGTCCGACCGTCCAATTGGCAGTCCGCCCATTCGTCTGTCCGCCTATCCATCCGCCCATCCGTCTGTCTATTTGTCCGTCCATCCGACAGTCCATCCATCCGACCGTCCATCCGACCGTCTATCTGCCCATCAATCTGTCCATCCGTCCGTCTATCCGTCCATCCGTCCTTCTATACGTCCATCTGTCTGTCCATCCGTCTATTCGTCCGTCCGTCCATTCGTCCTTCCGTCCATTCGTCCTTCCGTCCATTCGTCCGTCCGTCCATTCGTCCGTCCGTCCATTCGTCCGTCCATCCGTAAATCCGTCCGACCATCTGTCCATCCATCCGTCCGTCCGTCAACACGTCCGCCTGTCCACACGTCCGACCGTCCAATTGTCAGTCCGCCCATCCGTCTGTCTATTTGTCCGTCCATCCGACAGTCCATCCATCCGACAGTCCATCCGACCGTCTATCTGCCCATCAATCTGTCCATCTGTCCATCCGTCCGTCTATCCGTCCATCCGTCCTTCTATACGTCCATCTGTCTGTCCATCCGTCCGTCCGTCCATTCGTCCATCCGTCTATTCGTCCGTCCGTCCATTCGTCCATCCGTCTATTCGTCCGTCCGTCCGTCCATTCGTCCGTCCGTCCATTCGTCCGTCCGTCCATTCGTCCGTCCGTCCATTCGTCCGTCCGTCCATTCGTCCGTCCGTCCATTCGTCCGTCCGTCCATTCGTCCGTCCGTCCATTCGTCCGTCCGTCCATCCGTCCGTCCGTCCATTCGTCCATCCGTCTATTCGTCCGTCCGTCCATTCGTCCGTCCGTCCATTCGTCCGTCCGTCCATTCGTCCGTCCGTCCATTCGTCCGTCCGTCCATTCGTCCGTCCGTCCATTCGTCCGTCCGTCCATTCGTCCGTCCGTCCATTCGTCCGTCCGTCCATCCGTCCGTCCATCCGTCCGTCCATTTATCCGTCCGTCCGTCTATCCGTTCGTCTGTCCGTCCGTCTTTCCTTCCATCCGTTATTACATATGTTAGTCTGTGCTTAGTCATACTACGTTTTAATAGATATCTCGAAAACCATAATCCTTTTATCACTATTTTTTAATTAAATTATGCATCATAGGGACACAAATAATGATATAAGATTAGTCCACATTAATCAAATCTAACCAAAATACAATAATACAAAATTGATTTTTAAAAAAGTAAATACAAAAAAATAATAATAATTTTTTTCACAACTTAGAAAACATATAAAAAGAAACTCACCAAAACATATATAAATTTTAAAATTTTGCCAAATCATTGAAACATTCCCACTCAGAAAAAAAGTGCGGAATTCCTGCGGAGTTTCCGCGGTAAACTCCGCGGTAAATTCCTGCGGATTTTCCGCAGGAAATTCCGCAGGAATTCCGCAAAAATATTCCGCAACGAGATTTCGCAAAATCTTTAAATAAAAGTGCACAACAGATATCCTGGTCGCTCGGGTCAACTTCTTCGAGGAAGCTGACCTCAAAATGTGAAAAATAACTGCTACACGGTATTCAAGAGTAAAACCGATGTCTAGGTCGTTCGGGTCAACTTTTTAGGGAAAGTTAACCCCAAAATGTAAAAACTAACAGCTACACCGTTTTCAAGAGCAAATCTGATGTGCAGGAAGTCTGGGTCAACTTCTTCGAGGAAGTTAACCTCAAAATGTAAAAAATAGCTGCTACACAGTTTTCAAGAGAAAATTCGATAAACAGGTCGTTCAGGTCAACGTCTTCGGGAAAGTTAACATCCAAATGTCAAAAATACCAGCTACACCGTTTTCAAGAGAAAATTCGATGTCCAGGTCGTTCGTGTCAACATCTTTGGGAAAGTTAAACTCAAAATAAGAAAAATAACTGCTACACCGTTTTCAAAAAAAATTCGATGACCAGTTCGTTCGAGTCAACGTCTTCGGGAAAGTTAACCTCAAAATGTAAAAATTACCAGCTACACCGTTTTCAAGAGAAAATTTAATGACCAGTTCGTTCGGGTCAACATCTTTAGGAAAGTTAACCTCAAAATGATCAGGTCATTCGATGATCAGGTCGTTCGGGTCAACGTCTTCAGAAAAGTTAACCTCAAAATTTAAAATATAACTGCTACACCTTTTCTAAGAGAACATTCGGTGTCCAGGTCGTTCGTGTTAACATCTTTAGGAAAGATAACCTCAAAGTGTGAAAAATACCTGCTTCACCGTTTTCTAGAGCAAAACCAATTGCTAGGTCGTTCCGGTCAACTTTTTAGGGAAAGTTAACCTCAAAATATAAAAAATTACTGCTACACCGTTTTCCAAAGCAAAACCGATGGCTAGGTCGTTCCGGTCAACATTTTTTAGGAAACATAACCTCAAAATGTAAAAAATACCTGCTACACCGTTTTCAAGTGAAAATTCGGTATCCAGGTCGTTCGTGTCAACATCTTTAGGAAAGATAACCTCAAAGTGTGAAAAATACCTGCTACACCGTTTTCCAGAGCAAAACCAATTGCTAGGTTGTTCCGGTCAACTTTTTAGGGAAAGTTAACCTCAAAATATAAAAAATTACTGCTACACCGTTATCCAGAGCAAAACCGATGACTAGGTCGTTCCGGTCACCATCTTCAGGAAAGTTAACCTCAAAATGTGAAAAATATCTCGTACACCGTTTTCCAGAGCAAAACTGATGGCTAGGTCGTTCCGGTCAACATTATTTAGGAAACATAACCTCAAAATGACAAAAATACCTGATACACCGTTTTCAAGAGAATATTCGATGTCCAGGTCGTTCGTATCACCATCTTTGGGAAAGTTAACCTTAAAATAAGAAAAATAACTGCTAAACCGTTATCCAGAGCAAAACCGATGACTAGGTCGTTCCGGTCACCATCTTCAGGAAAGTTAACCTCAAAATGTGAAAAATATCTCGTACACCGTTTTCTAAAGAAAATTCGATGACCAGGTCTTCGTGTTACCAGAGCCAAATAAATGGCTAGGTCATTCCAGTCAACTTCTTCGAGGAAGTTAACCTTAAAATATGAAAAATTACTGCTACACGGTATTCAAGATCAAAACCGATGTCTAGGTCGTTCGGGTCAACTTTTTAGGAAAAGTTAACCTTAAATTGTAAAAAATACCTGCTACACCGTTTTTAAGAGAAAATTCAATGACCAGGTCGTTCGGGTCAACATCTTCAGGAAAGTTAACCTCAAAATGGTCAGGTTATTCGATTTTCAGGTCGTTCGGGTCAACATCTTCAGGAAAGTTAACCTCAAAATATATAAAATTACTGCTACACCGTTTTAAAGAGCAAAACCGCGGGCTAGATCGTTCCGGTCAACATCTTCAGGAAAGATAACCTCAAAATGTCAAAAATACCTTCTACACCGTTTTCAAGAGAAAATTCGATGTCTAGGTCGTTCGTGTCAACATCTTTGGGAAAGTTAACCTTAAAATAAGAAAAATAACTGCTACACCGTTTTCTAGAGCAAAACCGATGTGTAGGTCGTTCCGGTCAACTTCTTCGAGGAAGTTAACCTCAAAATATAAAAAATTACGGCTACACCATTTTCCAGAGCAAAACCGTTGACTAGGTCGTTCCGGTCATCTTTTTAGGGAAAGTTAACTTCAAAATGTAAAAAGTGACTTCTACACCGTTTTCTGGAGCAAAACCGGTGGCTAGGTCGTTTCGGTAACCATCTTCAGGAAAGTTAACCTCGAAATGTGAAAAATATCTCGTACACCGTATTTAAAAGAAAATTCGATGACCAGATCATTCGTGTCAACGTCTTTTGGAAAGTTAACCTTAAATATAAAAAATTACTGCTAAACCGTTTACCAGAGCCAAATAAATGGCTAGGTCATTCCAGTCAACTTCTTCGAGGAAGTTAACCTTAAAATATGAAAAATAACTGCTACACGGTATTCAAGACCAAAACCGATGTCTAGGTCGTTCGGGTCAACTTTTAAAGGGAAAGTTAACCTTAAAATGTAAAAAATACCTGCTACACCGTTTTCATGAGAAAATTCAATGACCAGGTCGTTCGGATCAACATCTTCAGGAAAGTTAACCTCAAAATGGTCAGGTTATTCGATGATCAGGTCGTTCGGTGTCAACGTCTTTAGAAAAGTTAACCTCAAAATATAACAAATTACTGCTACACCGGTTTAAAGAGAAAAACCGGTGGATAGGTCGTTCCGGTCAACTCTTCGAGGAAGTCAACCTCAAAATATGAAAAATACCGTCTACACCGTTTTTAAAGAAAATTCGTGCGGGTCAACGTCTTCGGGAAAGTTATCCTCAAAATAAAAAAAATTACTGCTACACCGTTTTTAAGGGAAAATTCGATGTTTAGGTCGTTTTTTTTCAACCTTTGCTGGGAAGTTAACCTTAAAATGTGAAAAATAACTGCTTCACCGGTTTCCAGAGCAAAGCCGATGGCTAGGTCGTACTGGTCAACATCTTCAGGAAAGTTAACCTCAAAATGTAAAAAATTACTGCTACACCGTTTTCTAGAGAAAAACCGATGTGTTGGTCGTTCGGGTCAACTTCTCTCGAGGAAGTCAACCTCAAAATATGAAAAATACCTGCTACACCGTTTTTAAAGAAAATTCGTGCGGCGTCAACGTCTTCGGAAAGTTATCCTCAAAATAAAAAAAATTACTGCTACACCGTTTTTAAGAGAAAATTCGATGTTAGGTCGTTTTTGTCAACCTTTGCTGGGAAGTTAACCTTAAAATATAAAAATAACTGCTTCACCGTTTTTAAAAGAAAATTCTTGCGGGGTCAACGTCTTCGGGAAAGTTATCCTCAAAATAAAAAAAATTACTGCTACACCGTTTTTTAAGAGAAATTCGATGTTTAGGTCGTTTTTGTCAACTTTTGCTGGGAAGTTAACCTTAAAATATGAAAATAAACTGCTTCACCGGTTTCCAGAGCAAAGCCGATGGCTAGGTCGTTCCGGTCACATCTTCAGGAAAGTTAACCTCAAAATGTGAAAAATAACTGCTACACACCTTTTTTATGAGAATATTCGATGTCCAGGTCGTTCGTGTCACCATCATTGGAAAGTTAACCTCAAGTTAAGAAAAATAACTGCTATACCGTTATCCAGAGCAAATCGATGACTAGGTCGTTCCGGTCAACTTTTTAGGGAAACTTAACCTCAAAATGTAAAAAGTAACTGCTACACTGTTTTCCAGAGCAAAACCGATGGCTTGGTCGTACCGGTCAACATCTTCAGGAAAGTTAACCTCAAAATGTGAAAAATAACTGCTACACCTTTTTCTAGAGCAAAACCGATGTGTAGGTCGATCCAGTCAACTTCTTCGAGGAAGTTAAACTTAAAATATGAAAAATAACTGCTACACGGTATTCAAGATCAAAACCAATGTCTAGGTCGTTCGGGTCCACTTTTTAGGGAAAGTTAACCTCAAAATGTAAAAAATACCTGCTACACCGTTTTCAAGAGTAAATTCAATGACCAGGTCGTTCGGGTTAACTTCTTCAGGAAAGTTAACCTCAAAATGATCAGGTCCTTCGATGATAAGGTCGTTCGGGTCAACGTCTTCGGAAAGTTAACATCAAAATAAAAAAAATTACTGCTACACCGTTTTTAAGAGAAAATTCGATGTTTAGGTCGTTTTTGTCAACCTTTGCTGGGAAGTTAAGCTTAAAATATGAAAAATAACTGCTACAAGAGCAAAACTTTAAAAAAACTGTTTTTAAGAAGTTTTCAAGAGCAAAACTGATTTGCAGGAAGTCTGGGTCAACTTCTTCGGGAAGTTCACCTTAGGATGTAAAGAAATACCTGCTATACCGTATTTAAGAGAAAATTCGACGTCCTGGTCGTTTGGTCAACCTCTTTAGCAAAGTTAACCTCAAAATAGAATGAATTACTCCTTCATCTTTTTCAAGAAAAAGTTTGATGTCCAGGTTGTTCGGGTCAAAGTCATTGGAAAAGTTATCCTTAAAATGTGTAAAATGACTGCTACACCGTATTCATTTATTCGATGTCTGTAAGTACTATAGGTCGTTTAGGTCAATGTCTTCGGAAAATCAAATTTAAAAATAGAAAAAATAACTGCTACACCGTTTTCAAGAGCAAAACCGATGTCTAGGTCATTCGGGTCAACCTCTTTACGGAAAGTTAACCTCAAAATATACAAAGTAACTGCTACATTGTTGTCAAGAGCAAAACCGAGGTCTAGAAGTGACCACTTCCACCTCAGCGTGGAAGTGAACTTTAAAATGAGAAAAACAACTGCTACTCTGATGTAACTGCAAAACCGAGTAGGAGCATGAATATTCACTAAAACCTATTTGTCCTGAACCATATAGCCTAAAAGGAATTAAGCCTGAATTTCATTTAACCTAAAATGCATTTAGCCTCAATCCTGTTGAACCTAAGTGCCGTTAGCTTAACTCCCATTTTTCCTATCGCCCATTTAACCTAAAATACATTTATCCAAAATCCTGTTAAGCCTAAAATGCATTTAGCCTAACTCCCATTTAAACATAACATGCATTTATCAAAAATGCTATTTAGCCTAAACTCTATTTAACATAATTCCCATTTAACCTAATTCTTATGCAACCTAAAATGCATTTAACCTAAATCCCATTTACCCTAAATCTTATTTAATCTATATTCTGTTAACTACATTTAGGCTACAAGCATTTTAGGCTGAATAAGTTGTAGGCTGAGTGCATTTTAAGTTAAATGCATTTTAGCTTAATGAGTTTTAGGTTATATGCTTTTTAGGCTATACACATTTTAGGCAGGTTCTACAAGCCGTAATGTACTAGTGTGATACACTGGTTAGTTTCCCGCCCGGCTAGTGCGGCGCTTTTGTCGCTACACACAGATGCAAAATTTGTATAGCGAAATGGCAGTTATATGTGTTGATATTTACTAACACACATAACTGCCATGTCGTTATACAAATTTTACATCTGTGTGTAGCGACAAAAGCGCCTCAGTAGCCGGGCGCGAAACTAACCAGTGTATCACACTATTACATTACGGCTTCCCGGGAAAAAAGGTTTAGATATAATCAGATATAATTGATTATATATAATCATATCTCGATTTTGTCTCTATCTGACCAGATATAATTAGATCTAACCAGATTAAAAAATTTTAAATAAATAAATAAATTTATTGAAAATTATAAATATTATTAAAAAATATGAAGTTGGGTGATATAATTAATAAACATTTGTAATAAATAATAATAAAAAAAATCGACTGACCCGAGACTCGATCCCGCACTCCCACGACTTCTAGTCAAGAGCTCTAACCACTGCTCCACACTGGTACTTAGAAATAGTCCTTGTTAGACTGTATATGAATCAGTATGAGCGAGATTAAATATAAATAAAACTACATATCTAATCATATCTAAACTTTCTTCTGTGCTTTAAAATTATTAGATTTCAACACATATTTTACTTTATATACACATCTTATATATCTATATGTATATTTTAGGTATATTATTGTTCAATTTTAAATTATAAATTAATTTGATAATTTATTTATAAAATGAAAAAATTATGTAAGCGGCAATGTCAATTTAATGCAAATTTGAAAAAGTCCAAACTATATTATTTATATATATTATAAATAAATTATTTTTTTATTAGATATAGTTTGATCTGATATTATGTATGAATTAATCTGTTAACAAAATGATTATATCTGACTTCATATCTGACAATATCTAATTAGATATAGAAAGGTATAATATCAGATTTGACTATGTTAAAATATATCTAGTTAGATAGATCTAGTTTGATCTGACATCATATCAGGCGATATCTACCTAGATATAAACAGATCTGATTATATCTAAATATATATAAGCAGATATATGTTTAAATAACTGATTAAATCTGAATAGATCAAATCATATCATTAAATTCTTTGTACGTTCAGAGGTTTTAGGCTACATGCATTGTATCTTGCATTTGGCGCCCTCTAGTAAGAAAAGTTCACAGTTATAATTCTAAAAGCAAGAGAGAATAAGGTTACCTGGGATAGATAAAGACAACAATAGCGTGCGAAATGTGAAAGAGGAAACGGTATAACAGGTGTCTGGGATAGATAAAGGCAGCGTAGAGAGAGAGAAAATGAGAAAACAGATTTTAAACGATGTAAAAATTTTAAGGCACCCCTGTATGAACTTGTATGAGCATTTTGGAATTAATTTTGAATTGTTTAAACAATTTTTTTCATATTTTCTATGTGAAATATTGTAAAAGCTTACAACATTTTGATTAGCAAAAGGAAAAAGAATGTAATTAATGTAATTTAATTGATTTAATTGAATCGATTGTTTAAACAATTAAAATGGTTTAAAATCAACTTTCGATGAAATTCAGCAAAAATTATGTAATTTTTTGTCATTTGTATGCAGGGGCGGACTAACACATTTTGACGCCCTAGGCAGTTATTAAAAATTGACGCCCTTCCAGACATACTTTTTTTTATTGTGGCTCATTGAAATCTGCCGCCCCTGAAAATGTGCCGCCCTAGGCATCTGCCTACATTGCCTATCTAGTTAGTCCGCCACTGTTTGTATAGAAAAATCATAAAAAAGTTATTTATTCTCTATTCGCAGGGTATATTCAAATGTTTAGAAAATTTTAATTTGTTTAAACAATTTATATTTGTGGATAGAATTTAATTTTCCCATATTAGTCGTTTACTAATTTTTTTCAAATAACTCATAAAGAAAGATTTTTAAATCTTTTTTATCTCATACTTAGCCAGAAATTTATTTTCCTTAATAAACAGCATATTAATTTAGAAAAAGATTTATATCATAGAGTATTATTATGTAGGCTAGATAATAATAAGATAGATACAGCTTGATAGCAGGATGCTTAAAATTTAAATTTATTTGGGATTTTTTTATAAAAGTAGAAGAGGGGTAACTGGAAAATATTAAAAAAAGTACATTATTGTTATGGGAATATTAGCAAATTAAAAACATTGATAAATTAGAAAATTAGAAAACTGGAAAAATTTTTAAGCTGGTAATTTAAGAGATTGGAGATTTGATTATTGGAAAATTGGAAAATTAGGAAATTGGAGAAATGGTTATTTTAAAATTGAAAAAATTGAAAAATGATAAACTGGAAGATTGGCAAATTAGAAAATTGTTCAAACTGGTAAATTAAGAAATTAAAGTTATTGGTAAATTGTCGAAGTAAAAAAATTTCTAAATAAAAAATTGGAGATTTTTTTATTAGGAAATTGTCAAATTACATAAAATTGGTAAATTATGAAATTTGACAATTAGAAAATAAACAAACGAAAAGAGCATAATTTTACGCGCGTAGCGCGCTTTGGAAGTTTTAGTGCTTAAAATAAAATTATCACCGAAAATAGTTTTTTTTACAGTCACCTTTGACAGCTTACAAAGTACCCTAAGTTACTTACTACCCTAAGTTAAATGTATTTTAGTTTAAATTCATTTTAGGCTATAAAAATTTATGGCTATATGCATTTTAGGTTTAATAGGTTTTAGTCTACTTGGATTTTACTATTAATGACACTTAGGTTTTATGCAATTTAGGTTAAATGCATTTTATACGGTTAAATACATTTTAGACGGTTAAATGCATTTCAGGCTATAAAAATTGTAGGCTTTATGCTTTAAGGTTTAATAGGTTTTAGGCTACATGCATTTTATGCTCATCAAGTTATAGGCTTAATGCATTTTAGGTTAAATGGATTTTAGACTACTTGCATTTTAGGCTGAATGAGTTTTAGGCTGAATGCATTTCAGGTTTAAGGAATTTTAGTCTACATTCATATTAGGCTGAAAGAGTTTCAGGCTGAATGCATTTCAGGTTTAAAGAGTTTTAGTGTACATTCATTTTTGGCTGATTGAGTTTTAGGCTTAATGCATTTAATGTTCAATAGGTTTTAGACAACTTGCATTCTAGGCCTTATGAGTTTTAGGCTGAATTTATTTTAGGTTAAATGGGATATAGGATGTATGCATTTTAGGCTATATGCATTTTAGGTTATATGGGTCTTAGGCTACCAGCATTTTAGGCGAAATAAGTTTAGTTTTAATACATTTTAGGTTAAAGAGGTTTTAGACTACATGCATTTTAGGCTGAATTGGTATTAATTAGTTTTATGTTAAAGGGGTTTTAGGCTACATTCATTTTAAGCTGATTCAGTTATCCGCTTAATGTCTATCAGGTTAAATAGCTTGAAGACAACCTGCATTCTATGCTGAATGAGTTTTAGGCTGAATGCATATAAGGTTAAATGGGATTTAGGCTAAATGCATTTAAGGTAAAATGGGTTTCATTCTACTTGCATTTTAAGCTGAACGCATTTTAAAATAAATGCATTTTAGGTTAAAGAGGTTTTAGACTACTTGCATTTTAGGTTTAAAAAATTGTAGGCTGAATGCATTTCAGGTTTAAGGAGTTTTAGTCTACATTCATTTTAGGCTGTTTGAGTTTTAGGCTTATTGCATTTTGGGTTAAATAGGTTTTTCGACAAATGGTATTTAGGCTGAATGGGTTTTAGGCTAAATGCATTTCAGGTTAAATGGGATTTAGTGTAAATACATTTTAGGTTAAATGAGATTTAGACTTCATGCATTTTAGACTGAATAAGTTTTAGGCTAATTACATTTCAAGTTAAATGTATTTTGATATTTTAAATGAACTTATAATTCAAATGTATTTTAGTTAAAATTCATTTATGTTATATGCATTTTATGTCTTAATTCATTTAAGGGTAAAGAGGTTTTAGACTACTTGCATTTTAGGTTAAATTGGTTTTAGACAACCTGCATTTTAGGCTGAATGTGTATTAGGCTAAATGCATTTTAAGGTAAATGGGATTTAGCCTGAATAAATTTTGGGCAGAATAAGTTTTGAACTGATTGCATTTTAAGTTAAATGTATTTTTTTATTTTAAATTTAAATCGGATCCCATATGGGAATTCGCAATAGGGAGTATTTTGAAATAATCGCAATAGCTTAAAAAACAAAATGGACTGTGAGCGAATATGATCAGTGACCCTGCGTAGCTCAGTGTTAGAGCATTCAACCGCCAATTGGCAGGTCCTGGGTTCAGTCCCAGAGCCATTGAGGTCCATATTATTTGACAGTTTTTCAATATTAAAAAGTATCAATTATATGTTAATTTTCTTTTAACTTCAAATAAATTGAAATTGATTGAAACATTACAATCCGAAGAAAAAAGTGAAATAATTTCAAATAAATAGTAAGAATTAATTTTAATTTATATAAAATATTTATTATTATTATTGAAATTTGTAATTTTTAACTAAATAAAAAACTCCTTACATTAAATTTGAACCTTGAAATTAAAATTATTATATTAAAATGCAATTAAACTAATTAAATTATATTATTTATATTTTCTATTCTCAAAACCAGATAAAATGCATACAGCATAAAACTCATTCAGCCTAAAATGCAAGTACTCTAAAACCCACTTAACCTTCAATACATTACGCCTAAAACTTGTTCAGTCTAATATGCCCACACAGCACTAGAAATTCCCTGAATTTCCCCTGAATATTGGTCCACATTTCCCGAATATTCGAACCTAATATTCAGGGAAGTTTCGTGGAAGCATAAAAATGTCCGCCATGAGGAATATTGGTGGCGAAATTTCCCTGAAAATGTATTTCTAATTTTCAGGGAATTTCCACATCTAATATTCCTAGAATATTCATAGTATTCATAAATTAACTGTACATGATGCGCACTGGTCAAAATTGGTTTCTGTGATACTTATGACTGCGCAGTAGTTTCTAATGTTCTAAAATTCCACGGGTTTCAAATAAAACGTATAATTTTCATCAATTACCAGATCAAAAAAAAGTTTGGAAATTTTTTTCAACTTTTCCTGAATGTTCTAGGAATATTAGATAAGGATATTCCCTGAAAATTAGAAATACATTTTTAGGGAAATTTCGCCGCCAATATTCCCCATAGCGGGCATTTTGATGCTTCCACGAAACTTCCCTGAATATTAGGTTCGAATATTCGGGAAATGTGGACCAATATTCAGGGGAAATTCAGGGAATTTCTGGTGCTGTGTGGGTGCATGTAGCCTAAATCCCATTTAACCAAAAACGCATATAGCCTTTAATTCTTAGAGCCTAAAATATATTTAACCTATAAAGCATTTATTCTGAAACTTATTAAGCCTAAAATGCATGTAGCCTAAAACCTCTTTAACCTAAAATGCATTTAGCCTAAAATGCACTCAGCCAAAAACTCTTTCAGCCTAAAATGCATGTAGTCTAAAACCTCTTTAACACAAAATGCATTAAAACTAAACTTATTTCGTCTAAAATGCTTGTAGCCTAAATGTCATTAATAGTAAAATCCAAGTAGACTAAAACCTAATAAACCTAAAATGCATATAGCCTAAAATGAATTTAAACTAAAATACATTTAACTTAGGGTAGTAAGTAACTTAGGGTACTTTGTAAGCTGTCAAAGATGACTGTAAAAAAAACTATTTTCGGTGATAATTTTATTTTAACCACTAAAACTTCCAAAGCGCGCTACGCGCGTAAAATTATGCTCTTCTCGTTTTTTTATTTTCTAATTGTCAAATTTCATAATTTACCAATTTTATTTAATTTGACAATTTCCTAATAGAAAAATATCCAACTTTTCTATTTAGAAATTTTTTTACTTTGACAATTTACCAATAACATTAATTTCTTAATTTACCAGTTTGAACAATTTTCTAATTTGCCAATCTTACAGTTTATCATTTTTCAATATCTCCAATTTTAAAATAACCACTTCTCCAATTTCCGAATTTTCCAATTTTCTAATAACCAAATCTCCAATGTCTTAAATTACCAGCTTAAAATTTTTTCCAATTTTCTAATTTATCAATGTTTTTACTTTGCCAATATTCCCATAATAAAAATGTACTTTTTTTAATATTTTCCAGTTAGGGGCCGTCCATAAATTACGTAAGGGATTTTTCTCAGATTTTTACCTATGCACCCACGTCTGTAAGGCTCCGTAAGATTTTGATCCACCACCCACCCTATCTTACATAATTTTTTGCTTATGTATTTTTTACGAGAATTTTTTCTTAACATTGCAAGAAATTGCGTAATTAATGTAGGCGTCACAGACAGTCACCTTTTCACCCTTTTTCACCTTTTTTTTAATTTTGTCACCTTTTTCAGCTCTTTGGGGTCAAAAATATATAATTTTTTTGTAAATATTTCGAAGTATGTTCATAAAATTCAGATTTAATGTTTGAATTTTTTCTTCAATTCTGAATTAATTTCATCAAATTTTATTTCCTTTTTTCAATTTTCAATTAATTTCTTAATTATTACAAAACTTCTTGCCTTTTCTCAATTATTATTATTCTTTTTTTTTATTACTAATAAGTTTCTTTAATTTTAAATTCAATTGTTTAATTTTTCTCTTCAATTTACAATTTTTTTCAAATTTTAATTCCATTTTACAGTTTTAAATTACTTTTTTCTAATTACTTTTTTAATATTCTCAATTATATTCTTTAAATTTTAATTCCATTCTTCAATTTTTAATGACTTTCTTCAATTTTCGATTATTTTGTTGAATAGTAATTATTTATATATATTTTCAATCCAGATGTTAAATTTTCTATTATTTCCAACAATTATTCCTATAACTTTCTTAATTTTTCAATTTGAAATTATTTTCTTTTTTAAGGAGAGGTTCCAGTGATTTTAAGCTTTTTTTCAAAGATTTTTTTTTTATAGTAAAAAAAATATTTGATACATAAATTTTTCTTACAATAAAATACAACTCTTAAAGTAATTAAAAACATTTTTTTTTTAATGGAGTTTTAAAAAATGGCTGCCGAAAGTCGTCCTCTCTAAAAGTTGTTTACATTTTTTCTCTGCAACGGTTAATGTGAAATAAAAAAGTTAAATAGTTTCTTAATCTGTACCATTTTGGCTATCGTGTAAACTAGGATAAAAAATATTTATTGAAAAATAACCGAATGACAGACTTCTAAATTTTTTAACCATAATTTTGTAACTTAAATTGTTAATAACTTTCTTAAATATTAATGTATCTTAAAAATCCTAGTTTACACGAAAACTACACGTTCAAGGAACATGCTATCCAAATTTCAAGTTATTTCGATGAATAGTGTCAAAATAAGAGTGTAAACAAGATGAAGATATGCACTTTCGAGAAAAACGCGTTTAAAGTTTAAAGGACCAAATGTTCAAATATTTTTAAATAGTAAAGCACAATAAGAAAAAATTATCTAAATAGTTATATACATATAACACTTTAAATGTAACAATATACATTTCTTATAATTTAAAAACTGCTCTTTTAAGCAGTGCACCAGAAAAACTGTTAATTTAAAAATTAACATACTACAGTTAGTTAATTAATAAAAAATACAAATTTTCGAGGTTTTTTTTTACTTCAGATTATTTTTCCCGTGTTTTTAGATAATAATACAAACCAAAAATGGACAAAAAATAATTTCGATTTTTTGAAAAAAATTCACTGGAACCTCCCCTTAATAATTCTTGTTCAATTTTTTAAATTATTTTTTTCCATTGTCTATTAACCTTACATTTTCCAAATTTCGTTTTAAATTGTCAATTATTTTCGTCATTTTTTAATATTCATTTAATTTTTCATTATTCTCGTCATTTTTTAATTATTTCATTCAATTATTAATTATTTTTCGCAATTTTCAATAATTTTCTACAATTTTTTCAATTTTCAATTATTCTCTTCAAATTTTATAATTATTCTTTAATTTTTTCAATCATTTTGTTTAACTGTGTATTAATCTAGCATTTTTAAAATTTTTTTTCACTTGTCAATTATTTTTATCGGTTTGTATTTTTTTGTTCAATTATTGATTGTTTTTTCAAATTTTAATTTATTTCTTACATTTTTTAATTATTTTCTTTAATTTTTTGTTATTTTCTTTAATTTTCAATTAGTATCTCATACTTTTTAAATATTTTTTTCTTTTATTTTTTGTCACCTTTTCCAGGGAAAAAATTTATCTTTTAACCTTTTATGACGATAAAGGGTACTGTGATGCATGTATAATGAAATTAATTTAAAAAAAAATTGTTTAATAAATAAATGTATGGTGTTTTTTACATACACCGAAAAAATTAATTCAGTCATTTTTACATAACTATTTAGGACTGGCGGATACAGCCATTTACTGGACTTAGTTCTGTACAGGGAAAAAATGAAGTCAGTGGATTTTACAGAACTGTTGTAGAATAGCGTATGCACAACCTTTTACGGATCTGAGTTTTGTAAAATGTGGTGAATATTACAGGATAAATTCTACGACTTTTCTAGAGTTTGTCCTAAATGTTTACCAAGTTTCACAAAACTTAGATCAGTAAAAGGATGTGCATACGCTATTCTACAACAGTTCAGTAAAATCCACTGACTTTATTTTTTTCATGTACAGAACTAAGTCCAGTAAATGGCTGTATCCGCCAGTCCTAAATAGTTATGTAAAAATGACTGAATTAATTTTTTCTGTGTAGCGTGAAAATTTCAAAAATTTATTGAGTAAAGATAAGAAATATATCTTACGTAAGGAATTTGTTTAACCAGGTACCCACCTATGTAAGTTAGCATAGAAAATTTTTTTACCCACCCCCCTACCCAAAAGAACTTACATAATTTATGGACGGCCCCTTACCCCTCTTCTACTTTTATGTATAAAAAAATCCCAAATAAATTTAAATCTTAAGCATCCTGCTATCAAACTGTACCTATCTTATTATTATCTAGCCTAAATAATAATACTGTATGATATAAATCTTTTTCTAAATTAATATGCTGTTTACTAAGGAAAATAAATTTCTGGCTGTATGAGTATGAGATAAAAGAGATTTAAAAATCTTCCTTTATGAGTTATTTTAAAAAAATTAGTAACCGACTAATATGGGAAAATTAAATTCTTTCCACAAATATAAATTGTTTAAACAATCAAAATAAACAATTCCGTCAATTGTTACTAAAGAATCAATGGCTGTTAAAAAATCTATTTAATTTCGAAACCATAAGAAACATAAATTGTTTAAACAAATTAAAATTTTCTAAACATTTGACATTTTAACATTTTGAGGTTAACTTTCCCGAAGATGTTGAACCGAACAACCCGGATATCGAATTTTCTCTTGAAAACGTTGTAGCAGTTATTTCTTGCATTTTCAAATTAACTTCCCCGAGAAACTTGACCCGATCTACCTAAACCTCGGTTTTGCTCTCTAAAACGGTGTAACAGTTGTTTTTTATATTTTGAGGTTTACTTTCCCAAAGAAGGTGACCCAAACGACCTCGACATCGTTTTTGCTCTGGAAAACGGTATAATACTTATTTTTATATTTTCAAGTTTACTTCCATGAAAAAGTTGTCCCGACAAAAGACCTGCATCTAATTTTGTCTTAAAAACGGTGTAGCAAATAAAGAAGTTCACCCGAGCGACCTGGAAATAAAATTTTCTCTTAAAAACGTTGTAGGATTTATTTTTTACTTTTTGAGATTAATTTTCCCAAAAAAGTTGACCAGAACGACCGAGACTTCGGTTGTGCTCTTGAAAACGATGTAGTAGTTATTTTTTAAATTTTAAGGTTAACTTTCCCGAAGACGTTCACTCAAACGACCAAGCGATCTGTTTTGCTCTTGAAAACAAGGTAGCTGTTAAGTTTCACATTTTGAGGTTATCTTTTCCGAATAAGTTGACCCGACAGACCTAGACTTCGCTTTTGCTCTTGAAAATGGTGTAGCAATAATTTTTTATATTTTGAGGTTAACTTTCCCGGATACGATGACCCGAACGACCTGGTGATCGAATGTTGTCTTGAAAACAGTGTAGCAGGTAATTTTGACATTTTGAGGTTAATTTTCCTAAAGATGATGACCGCAACGACCTAGCCACCGGTTTTGCTCTGGAAAACTGTATAACAGAAATTTTTTATATTTTAAGGTTAACTTTTCTAAAGATGTTGACCGCACCGACCTAGCCACCGGTTTTGCTCTAGAAACGGTGTAGCAGTAATTTTCTATATTTTGAGGTTAACTTTCCCGAAGACGTTGACCCGAACGACTGGTCATCGAATTTTCTCTTGAAAACGGTGTAGCAGGTATTTTGGACATTTTGAGGTTAACTTTCCCGAAGACGTTGACCCGAACAACCTAGTCCCGGCAAGAAGGCTGGAATAGTAAAGAATTCGAATTTACAGAGTTGCGCCCGAAACTTCAAAAATATCTTTTCTTCTTAATACCTGAATTTTCCTCGAATTTCATGGTCACGAAATAGAACTCGAAACCTAGCGACGTGAATTTTTCATTATTCCGAAGCGTATTTTCTATACCGTAGAACGGGATTCATTTCAGTCACTTTCAATTTCGAAATATTCCGTCAGATCAGCTATAGGTTGGGAAAAACGAGTTCCACTAAAGGAATTCATTCAGTATATTTTGACTCCCTTTGAAATCCTTTGAGAAAAATGTTGTGAACCGAATATTTTCAATTCTTTTTGATCCAATTATTCACTAAGGGCAGTTGATAAATAACTACTTGCATGACTCCCCTCCTCAATCCGCTCGAAACCGGTTATGAGAGTGTCAAATTCCTAACCGAAAATGTGAAGGAAGACATGTGGCTCTAAATTTCCAACAAAAGGACCTACTTTTTCTTTGTATTCTGTCGCTAACGGTCAGTTTCTTTTTGACTTTCGAACAGTTAAGTTCGCGTGAATTTTAAACTTGTTTTCACAAAGTGCTTAAACTTTAATTAAAATTAAGTTTTGATAGTAAAGTTTAATAGTTGTAATATTTTCTATATGCAGTTAATTATATTCATATTCTTAATTATACTCTAAAAAGTGCTTATGTGGGTTTTAAGTTATAAGTTTATTGATATAAACTAAACAATAGCAATAATATGTTGTTTATTATTATTACTCTGTTATTATTATGATAATTATTACTGTGTATTATTATTGTTATTATGAATATTATATCATCATCATTATTATTATTATTATTATTAATAAATCCTACATTTTATATTTCATAATAGCTACACATGTTTTAAAAGCTACACGTTCAAATTGATTATTGTCAAAATGAAGTTTTTTAAATAACTTATTTTATTTCTAATTATTAGTAATATACTATTGTCATATTGTATCAAACTATTATTATTATTATTATTCTTATTGTATAAACAAGCATTTTATAACATATATATTCATTAAGAAATGGAAAAAACAGATATACTTTTTAGTCTGCTAAAAAAATTATTTATTACTGAGAATTTTTAATTATCATTCAATTCCGCTTTAAAAAAGTTCTTACTGTATATATGACCTTAAAGGAATCCAGCTTGAACCACTTCTTTTCCTTTGTTAGGAATTAAAATGTCACCGAAGGTTTAATGAATTCCTCTAAATACCGTTTTAGGTTACTCCTAAAATTGACTAAAAGGAATAAAAGTTTAGTATCATTCGTTCCGCTACGCGAGTCGCAAAAAAGAGGGAAATTCAGGCACTAAGTGGAATTCATTTTTTCAATTTTTTACTGTTCCAGCCTTCTTGCCGGGGTCATCGAATTTTCTCTTGTAAACGGTGCAGAAGGTATTTTAACATTTTGAGGTTAACTTGCCTGAATATGTTGACCGGAACGACCTAGCCACCGGTTTTGCTCTGGAAAACGGTGTTGCAGTATTTTTTTATATTTTGAGGTTAACTTTACCGATGACGTTGACCCGATCTACCTGGTCAACGAATTCTCGGTGTAGCAGGTATGTTTTACATTTTGAGGTTAACTTTTCTGCAGGTGTTGAGGGGAACGACCTAACCATCGGTTTTGCTCTGGAAAACGGCATAGCAGTTATGTTTCTTATTTTAAGGTTAACTTTCCCAAAGATGTTGACCCGACGGACATAAACTTCGCTTTTGCTCTTGAAAACGGTTTAGCAGGTATTTTTCACATTTTGAGGTTATTTTTCCTGAAGATGTTGACCAGAACGACCGACTTATCGGTTTCGCTGTGGAAAACTGTATAGCAGTATCTTTTTACAGTTTAAGGATATCATTCCCTAAAAACTTGACCCGCACGACCTAGACATCGGTTTTGCTTTAGAAAACGGTGTAGCAGTTATTTTTTTTATTTTGAGGTTAACTTTCCCAAAGATGTTGACACGAACGATCTGTTCATCGAATTTTCTCTTGAAAACGGTGTAGCAGGTATTTTTCATATTTTAATGTTAACTTTCCTGAAGATGTTGACCGGAACGACCTAGCCACCGGGTTTGCTCTGGAAAACGGTGTAGCAGTTACTTTTTCATTTTAAGGTTAACATTCCCTAAAAAGTTGACCGAAAGGACCTAGTCATCGGTTTTGCTCTGGAAAACGGTGTAGCAGTAATGTTTTTGATATTTTGAGGTTAACTTTTCCGAAGACGTTGACCCGAACGACCTAGACATCGGGTTTGCTCTAGAAGACGGTGTAGCAGTTATCTTTCTTATTTTGAGGTTAACTTTCCCAAAAATGTTGACACGAACGACCTGGACATCGAATTTTCTCATGATAACGGTGTGGCAGTAGTTTTTTATATTTTGATGTTATCTTTTCCGAAGACGTTGACCCGAACGACCTGGACATCGAATTTTCTCTTGAAAACGGTGTAGCAGCTATTTTTCACATTTTGAGGTTAACTTTCCTGAAGATGTTGACCGTAACGACCTAGCCACCGGTTTTGCTCTGAAAAACGGTGTAGCAGAAATGTTTTATATTTTGAGGTTAACTTTCAGGAAGACGTTGACCTGAACGACCTGGTCATCGAATTTTCTCTTGAAAACGGTGTAGCAGCTATTTTTCACATTTTAAGGTTAACTTTCCTGAAGATGTTGACCGTAACGACCTAGCCACTGGTTTTGCTCTGAAAAACGGTGTAGCAGTAATGTATTATATTTTGAGGTTAACTTTCCGGAAGACGTTGACCTGAACGACCTGGTCATCGAATTTTCTCTTGAAAACGGTGTAGCAGTTACTTTTTAGATTTTGAGGTTAACTTTCCCTAAAAAGTTGACACGAACGACCTAGACATCGGTTTTGCTCTTGAATACCGTGTAGCAGTTATTTTTTACATTTTGAGGTTAACTTCTTTGAAGAAGTTGACCCGAGCGACCAGGATATCTGTTGTGCATTTTTAATCAAAGATTTTGCGAAATCTCGTTGCGGAATATTTTTGCGGAATTTCTGCGGAATTTCCTGCGGAAACTCCACAGGAATTTACCGCGGAGTTTACCGCGGAAACTCCGCAGGAATTCCGCACTTTTTTTCTGAGTGGGTTATAAAAGTCAACATTGAAGACGTCCAATATAAAACAATCCAGAATTTTTTATAATAATTTTAACTGTTATTGTAGTCACAGGTTACCTTAAAAATTATAAAAAAATTTTGTTTTTAAATGTTATAAAATTAATAATATAATAAATTTAATTGCACTGTTTTTCAAAAATTATTTACCATCTGTCAACAACAAACTCATTTTTTTTTAAATAAATTTATATTCAATATAATCTTTTCAATTTTATCTCTTTTATTAAATCAAAAAATATAAAAATTTGATTTAAATTCAAATCCTAATAATAATATTATTAAAAGCGTTGATTGACAGTGCTGCGCTAACGTAATTACGATCTAGATTTTTTTTTTTTTAATATGTAAACACAATGTTAAAGTCTTTATTTTGCTTTGGACAGTTAATAAATAAATAAATAAATTAAGAATTTCGTTTTTCAATATAAATAAAAAAAAAACAATATATTCTTATTTGTTTCAGTTTTGCACCATTTTATCTAAAAATAAAGTAGTGAAAAATGTCAACCATGAGAAATCTCAAATGTCAATCAGATACAATAAACCAGGCTGCAGATGCAAAAAAATTCAAGAAAGGACAGAAAGTCATTTCAACCATCGAAAATGTCTGCGAATGTAGTTGTGAGTAACTCAAGGTGTATATTAATTAGTCAAGCAAACTCGTTAACTCTGTAAAATTTGTAAAAAGTTCTATTTCAAGTAATAAATAAAAAATATTCAATGTTTGACTACAATAATTTCCAATCAATATTTTAAGACTAATTCTAATTACAGGTACAGGAGAAGGTAAAGACAAGAAATTGAACAACATAACAAGTGTTTTGTCAGTGGCCTGCGATAAGAATGAACAGATTCCTAAATGCATTAAAGTAAATCGGGATTCTGCACAAGATTCTAAAAATGTGACAACTGTAATCGTTATGAAAGTAGAAACAAGTCTAGAAGAAATTAATTCTTTAAGTAAAAACATGCAACTCGTAATAGAAGCTAAAACAATTGTTGGAGGTACATGTAATAGTGCAAAAGAAATACAAAATATAGAAGTTAATAAATCAGGTATACAAGTTACTAATGAAATAAAAACGCAAACTTCAGTTGAAAAAACCAATGCTGTCATAGAAAACAGAAACAAATGTAAAAGTTTGAGTAATAAGCAAATTGAAAATGATCTAGGATCAGAAGAAAGAAAAAAGTGTGTAAATAACCCAAAAGCTTCTACGAAAGAGCCTAGGGATCCAATCGGCAATAATTCAGATTGTAAACTTCATAACAAAAATAATCAAAAAGCAAATGGTGATGATGAAAAGAAAAGAGAGAAAAACAAGGAACAAGAGATAGGAAGCAAAGAAACGGAAGGGGAAAAAGAAAAAAAAAGACAGGAAGAAAATGAACCAATGCAGCCAGATGAACCTTCAGATTGTACAACATTAAGAGATCATAAAAATCTTAAAAATAATCTAACTTGCTCTGACCACGAAGTTCAGGAAAAAGAAAAGAAAGAAATTGTTAACACCAATGGAATAAATGCTGAGGATGAGACGGTAAAAGAGAAAAAGAAGAAGGAAGAGATGGAAAGCAAAACAACCATAGAGCAGGAAGAAAGAGAAAGAAAGGTAGAAAATGAACCTAGGCAGCCAGAGGAACCATTAGATTGTCAAACAACAAAACATCATAACAAAAAAGACGAAATTTGTACTAACCACAAAGTTGAGGAAATACAAAACAAAGATGATATTCCCACTCAAAAAACGAATGATGATGATAGAAAGAAAAATGAGAAAAAAGAGATTGGGGAGATAGGAAGCACAAAAACGACAGAAGAGAAAGAAAGGGAGATGCAAAATGAAAAGGAACCAATTCACCAAGAAGAACTATCAGATTGTAAAACAACAGAACATCTTAACAAAAATAATCAAACCTGTACTAACGACAAAGTTGAGGAAATAGACAACAAAGAAATTGTTCCGACTCCAAAAACAAATGATGACGAGGGAAAGAAAAATGAGAAAAAAGAAAGTGGACAAAAGGAAAGCACAGAAACGACAGAAGAGGAAGAACGGGGGAGACAGAAAGAAAACGAACCAATTCCTCAAGGGGAACTATTAGATTGCACGAATACCAAACATCATAACAAAATCGATCAAAACTGTACTAACCACAAAAGTGAGGAAATAGACAACAAAGAAGTTGTTCCTACTCCAAAAACGAATGATGAGTATGATAAGAAAATTGAGAAAAAAAAGAATAAGGAGATAGGAAGCACAGAAACGACAGGAGAGGAAGAAAGAGAGAAACAGAAAGAAAAGGAACCAATTCGTCAAGGCGAACCATTAGATTGTACAACAACCAAACATCATAACAAAATTGATCATACCTGTACTAACCACAAAACTGAGGAAATAGACAATAAAGAAATTGTTCCTACTCCAAAAACGACTGAGGAGGATGAAAAGAAAATAGAGAAAAAAAAGAATATGGAGATAGGAAGCACAGAAACGACAGGAGAGGAAGAAAGAGAGAAACAGAAAGAAAAGGAACCAATTCGTCAAGGCGAACCATTAGATTGTACAACAACCAAACATCATAACAAAATTGATCATACCTGTACTAACCACAAAACTGAGGAAATAGACAATAAAGAAATTGTTCCTACTCCAAAAACGACTGAGGAGGATGAAAAGAAAATAGAGAAAAAAAAGAATATGGAGATAGGAAGCACAGAAACGACAGGAGAGGAAGAAAGAGAGAAACAGAAAGAAAAGGAACCAATTCGTCAAGGCGAACCATTAGATTGTACAACAACCAAACATGATAACAAAATTGATCATACCTGTACTAACCACAAAACTGAGGAAATAGACAATAAAGAAATTGTTCATACTCCAAAAACGACTGAGGAGGATGAAAAGAAAATAGAGGAAAAAAAGAATAAGGAGATAGGAAGCACAGAAACGACAGGAGAGGAAGAAAGAGAGAAACAGAAAGAAAAGGAACCAATTCGTCAAGGCGAACCATTAGATTGTACAACAACCAAACATCATAACAAAATTGATGAAACCTGTACTAACCACAAAACTGAGGAAATAGACAACAAAGAAATTTTTCCCACTCCAAAAACGAATGATGACGAGGAAAAGAATAATAATGGGGAGATAGGAGGCGCAGAAAGGACAGTACAAGAAGAAAGGGAGAAACAGAAAGAAAAGGAGCCAATTCAGCAAGGCGAATCATTACATTGTAGTACAACAGAACATCATAACAAAATTGATCAAACCTGTGCCAACCACAAAACTGAGGAAATAGACAATAAAGAAATTGTTCCTACTCCAAAAACGACTGAGGAGGATGAAAAGAAAATAGAGGAAAAAAAGAATAAGGAGATAGGCAGCACAGAAACGACAGGAGAGGAAGAAAGAGAGAAACAGAAAGAAAAGGAACCAATTCGTCAAGGCGAACCATTAGATTGTACAACAACCAAACATCATAACAAAATTGATCATACCTGTACTAACCACAAAACTGAGGAAATAGAAAATAAAGAAATTGTTCCTACTCCAAAAACGACTGAGGAGGAAGAAAAGAAAATAGAGGAAAAAAAGAATAAGGAGATAGGAAGAACAGAAACGACAGGAGAGGAAGAAAGAGAGAAACAGAAAGAAAAGGAACCAATTCGTCAAGGCGAACCATTAGATTGTACAACAACCAAACATCATAACAAAATTGATGAAACCTGTACTAACCACAAAACTGAGGAAATAGACAACAAAGAAATTTTTCCCACTCCAAAAACGAATGATGACGAGGAAAAGAATAATAATGGGGAGATAGGAGGCGCAGAAAGGACAGTACAAGAAGAAAGGGAGAAACAGAAAGAAAAGGAGCCAATTCAGCAAGGCGAATCATTACATTGTAGTACAACAGAACATCATAACAAAATTGATCAAACCTGTGCCAACCACAAAAGTGAGGAAATAGACAACAAAGAAATTGTTTCGACTCCAAAAACGAATCATGAGGATGAAGAGAACAATGAGAAAAAAAAGATTGGGGAGATAGAAAGCACAGAAACCAAAGTGCAGGAAGAAGGAGAGAGACAGAAAGAAAAGGAATCAATACAACAAGGCGAACCATCAGATTGTGTTACAACAACAAAACATCATAACAGAAATGATGAAACTTGTACTAACCACAACGATGGGAAAGGAAAAAAGAAAGAGCTTGTACACACTAAGGATTTAAATGATAAGGAAGAAAAGGAAAAAGGGAAAGAGAAGACTGAAAACAAAGAAAACAAAGAAAATGAAAAAATGATAAAACCTGGGAAGCAAGATGACGAAGCAGAGTGTTCAACCAAAAATGAGTTTGAAAGTATCAACGCTGGCAAAAAGGATATTGAAATTTCGACCCATACATGCCTTCAAACTCAAAACAAAATTGCAGCTGAAGGACTTAAGAAACCAATCCACAACAATTCAGCATGTGAAGTGGAGTCTGAGTGTCGAAATTATATTAAAGAGAAAATTCAAAACTCTGAAATAAACTATGATACAATAGGTCAGCCTACAAATAAAATCGGGGAGTGTGAAAGGAAGAAATATGAAGAAACTAATCTTGCACTCACCAATTTCCAAAATATAGACACGCTCAAGATATGCTTTAGAGGTAAAACCAAGCAATTACATGTTTTACACTCAACAGATAAAGCTGATAAAAAACCATTTTATCCGGAAAATAACGAAGAAAAATCTACTACTCTATGTACACCTAAGAAAGTAATTGAAGAAGGCGACAAACAGTGTACAGAAAATGAAGATGATTTACAAAATCAAATTTTCTTGGAATCCAGAAAACCGGGTAAAAATTACGAAACACCTCAATCAAAAACGAAAGATGGACAGTCATCGGACATTTGTGAAAATAAAGAGAAGAAAAACATATTTATCATGAAGAAATGTCAGATAAACAAAAAAACCGAGATTTTCATTACCAATACACACTATAATAATGACGTGGAATTTTTTGACAAAAATCAAATAGACCAAGTTGCAGATATAGACGTAAGTCGAAACTATGATAAAAAACTACCAGAGTGGGACAATGAAGTGGAAATAGACCAAGTTGCAGATATAGACGTAAGTCGAAACTATGATAAAAAACTACCGGAGTGGGACAATGAAGTGGAAATAGACCAAGTTGCAGATATAGACGTAAGTCGAAACTATGATAAAAAACTACCAGAGTGGGACAATGAAGTGGAAATAGACCAAGTTGCAGATATAGACGTAAGTCGAAACTATGATAAAAAACTACCAGAGTGGGACAATGAACTGGAAATAGACCAAGTTGCAGATATAGACGTAAGTCGAAACTATGATAAAAAACTACCGGAGTGGGACAATGAAGTGGAAATAGACCAAGTTGCAGATATAGACGTAAGTCGAAACTATGATAAAAAACTACCGGAGTGGGACAATGAAGTGGAAATAGACCAAGTTGCAGATATAGACGTAAGTCGAAACTATGATAAAAAACTACCGGAGTGGGACAATGAAGTGGAAATAGACCAAGTTGCAGATATAGACGTAAGTCGAAACTATGATAAAAAACTACCAGAGTGGGACAATGAAGTGGAAATAGATCAAGTTCCAGATATAGACGTAAGTCAAAACTGTGATAAAAAACTACCGGAGTGGGACAATGAAGTGGAAGTTATTACCTGTATGGAAGAAACTGATTTAGAATCGGAACCAATTCAGACTTTAATTCACGATGAAAATGTACCATCTTCTGAAATAAAGGCAAAAGAAAATTGTACATTTACATCAAGGAAAGAAACAGATAATGAGGAAAACTGTAATAAAAAAGGCAGTAACGATACAATTCCTCTTGTTAACACGAAAACTAATGTAGAAGAGTCTGCGCAACCTGAGGAGTATACGAGTTCTTCAAAGGTGCTGAAGACATATCGGGATTATAGTCAATACCTCTTATACAATTCTAAAAGCAACTTGTCCTTGAAAGAAACAACTGAAAACAAAAGAAAAATGCACAATGTTGATAATGTTAACATTTATCTTGGTGGTACTTCCAAGAAGCAAAATAAGAAGGTGAAAGACATATCTTGTTGCTTCTTTCCGGGAATGTTTAAGGGAATCAAACCTGAATCCACCGAAAATTTAAGTAAAATTTCTTCTCGTTCGACCACTAATTCAACGGATGAAGAAAATGTGATGTTGACATTCGACAGTTATTCCTTAGATTCCAAAAATGCTGTTAGCGTGTTTTTAGATCAACTAAGAGCTGAAGCGAATGAAGATGAATATTTAAAATACAAAAGTTCTGGAGGTAATAATATACTAATATAATCTATATAATCAATATAATCTATTATCAATTATCAATCAATATTTTGTCTTAGATTCTACCGTATTGAAAGATGATGGTTTATCTCGTAAGAAACCAGGTACAATATCTAGAAAATTGCAGAGTGAGATTACGTCGAAACAGAAATCTCAATCCAAGCCAGAACCAATCAAGGAATTAAGTAAACTTTCTTTAAAATCAGAATCACATTTAGTGAATGATATTCCAGTCAAAGAAGAAAATGTGATGCTGTTAACATTCAATAGTTATTCCCTAGATCCCGAAAATGCTTCTTCCATATTTCTAAACAAAATGCGAGCTGAGGCAGATGAAGATGAATATTTGAAATACAATTATACTAAAGGTACTTTAAATTTTAGTCTTTTAAAATTATTTTTTATAAGGTAAAATATTTTATTTTATTATTTATTTTATTTATTTATTTTATTTTTCTAAGATATTAATAATTCTTTTACCTAGATTACAAAATAAATAAATCACATCATGTGTTTCAGAAGGAGGTTTATTTGGCACTGAATCGAGTCCTGGTCATACTGAAAGGTATCTGAAAATAATTAATTAAGTAATACAAATTACAAAATTCAAAATTCTTTTTTATTTTTTTTTTCGAATGGAGATTACGGTTTTAACACTATCTTCTGTCGAAAAATAAATGTCCGCTCAATTTTCGTTTAATTTCTGCAAAATTTACAAGGAGCACTTACGTGAAATCTTTTTACGGACAGTGTGTTAATTTCTTTTTAAATATTTTACGAAATATAATAAATTAGAGAAAATTAAATGTTAAAATAAACACTCTTTCATTCGTATTGAAATTGTTTGTGTATTATATTTATTGGTAATTATTAATAATTAAATTTTGTTTTTAGATCGAGGACAACTTCTACGCCAACAATAATTCGAAATGAGAAAATGATAAAGAAATATAAGATTAAACAAGTTAATAGTAAAGATAATAATAAAAAATAAAGTTTCTTTCATATTACACATAATTTAATAAAGTTAATAATTTGAATACACTTTATTTAAAAAAAAAAAATAAAATAATTTAACCTTTTTAAAATTTAAATACACTATAAATAGTAGGAAATTAAGCCTTACTTCAGTCACATTATGGAAATAAATGTGAATGTTTTTTTTATAATGAGGTCACAATTTCATTTTTTAAAAATTATTGATGGAAATGGAATTTGTGAGACAAACTGAGAAGATTTTGCATAAATCATTTTTTTGTATCAGTTATACTTTGTAAATTAAATCGTTATAAGCAAATTACAGTTATTTATTTATAACAATTTTATGAGCAAAATACAACTGGTACAAAAAAATGATACATACGAAATCTTCATCATTGTTTTCATATAATCGATTGCAATAGATAATTTTTTAAAAAAGTAAATTTTAATTTTATTAAAAAGAATACTTATTTGTTTATAACGATTTTATAAACAAAGTACAGCATTTACAAAAAACTGACTAACACAAAATCTTCTTAATTTTTCTCATAGAATTGATTGCCATAAATAGTTTCTAGAAAATCAAAATTTTAAATCATTTGTTTGAACAGTTATTTTTTAAATAATTGAAGATTATAAACAATAAAATAGGGGTAATTTTTTTTATTTGCCTATAAATCCAATGTTTAGTTCAACCCTAGCATGATTAGTTTTGTCTTAGCATTTAATAGGTTAATTATTGTTTAAAAAATTGTTAATTTAAATATTATTTTATTTTAATTTTAAAATAATATTATTCCCGAGGATAGCTCATCGATTATCGAAACGTTGAATAAATGATAGCAGAACAATTTAATCTTAATTGAGACACAAATTGTGACCTTATTATAACAAAACATCCTTGAATAGTTAATAAATCTGAATGTTATTTTTTAATCTGCATTTCATAAATTGAAAAAATGTATTGTTCTACTTTTTAAAACTATTTCATTTTTATCTATTTGATTTAACAAATGTAATATATAATGCAATTACTTAAATATATTGTCTATCGAAACTACTTCATTTTTGTCTATTTGGCGTAAGAAATGTAATATAAAATGCAATTACTTAAATATATTATCTATAGAAATACTTTCTGGTACGAATAGAGAATGATTATCAAAGCATAATCTACACAGTTGTATACACAAATTCAAATCTCATATTAAAATCTATTACTGTCACTATTTCGGCTTATAATTTAATATGCATATCCTTTTATCAGATACCAATACCTGAAATATAATTGCTACATTTCTTTTCCCATAACCAGATGACTATTTTATTGAATTCAGGTCAACCCTCAAATGAAAATCTATTTTTTCAATTAATTTAACATTATATCGAAATTGGGTCGAACAAGTAATGGAAATATTAATTAATTTCAATATATTAATTACTTTCTATTACCATGACTATGAACCATATAAACTCTAGGTAAATTCTATGCCGTAAGATTTTCTAAAACCAGTATACAGTATTCTCTTTAATAGGAAACCTAAAGCAAAATAAGAGTTTACTAGTACATTATAAACATAAAAAAAACGTTAAATTACAATGAAATTAATAAGATTATACTATTCTTACATAGTTAGCTTTTTTCTTTATAAAGAAATCCTTAGTAAGACAGGTATCAATAGTTCATTTAAAGGATTTATAAAATACCTGAAAGAAGAGTCGAATTTTTATCAAGTGATGTTTCTAATTGCCGATGATATCAGTAACACAGACTCTAGAGTGAAGTTTATTGTGAAAGAAGTAGCTGCGCAATTTCCAATTCTGGAATTCAGTGCTAGTAAAATACCTCTGGATTTTAATTTAACTTACCTGCCATCCTTAAGACGACCTAGACAAACGACTTTGTTTATTTCGATTTACAATGGCAATAAAGGAAATTTGTCTATTCCTTTTAAAAACGGTTTAAATAAGTTGAATTTCTTGTCTGACGACTCTATGCGTCCACAGTGTTTGCTTATACCTATTCAAGACGGTAAATATTTAACGGGAAAAAGTGATTTTGAATACTTCTTTAAAAAGGACTGGTTAGACATTGCGGTATTAGAACTGTCAAAGCAAGATCCTAATTCACTCTTCACCGATAAAAATTCTGATGTTTCAGCAGTTCTTCATCAGTTTGACCCCTTTAAAGATAAATACAGTGTTCAAGAAGTGTCTTCACAAACAAACTGGCATTCGAATAAACTTAAAAATTTGAATGGATATAAAATTCATTTTGCCAGACGATCTAATGAAAATGGAACAGTACTACGACAATTTTCACCTAGGTTTGCAAACTTTTTTGCAAGGGGGATGAATTTCACGCCAATCATACATGAATACAGTGAGGACAGCAAAATTTATGCAGATGTGATTGATGGGAAACGAGAGCTTTGGTTGGATCCTAGAATTCTATTAGATTTTGAAGAACCTAATCTATGCATGGAAGTCTTTTCTATGTACGGTATAAACGCTGTGATTCCAAAAACTACGAAATACAGTAGAATTTTAGAAATACCTAATGAATTTTTCTACATGGTTTGTGTAACTTTTGGCACAATTGCTTTATTTCGATTCTTAATTTTTGTCATGAAGGTGAATGAAAACAGTTGGGATTTCTGGAATATAATGCAAATAGTAATCGGAATGCCTGTTGTCAAGGAACCGAAAAAAATGTTGGGTAGAATAGTTTTTGGATGTTTACTCATCATTTGTATTGTTTACACAAGCTACATTGGCACAGTTATTCTAAACATTAATCTACATGTAGAATCAGAAATTGCATCGCTTGAAGAACTAGCAAATTCAACTTTAAAACCGAGAACACTCCCGGTTTTAATATCTTATTTGTTAGATAGCTCCATTCCCTACATCCGAAAATTGGGAAGAAACGCTGATGAGCTTTCAGATGAAGAAAATATGTTTACATGTTTAAAATATTTAGACGATTATAAGAACATTACCTGTATTACCTTTAATGCCGAAGACTTTGCTTATCATTTGATGAAATATAATCAAACGCAAAATCTGAAAGTACTAAAAGAACCAGTGTATTTGACAATCGGCACATTGATTTCGAGACCTCATTCGCCATTTACAAATCGGTTCAATAAAATAATTCTTAAAGCAACCCAAGCTGGCTTAATTGATATAACAGGAGTTCCTCATAAAACAATACCAAGTGCTGCTGTTCCTAAAGCAATCCAAAAGAATAAATTACTACTTATTGCCATCTATGTACTACTTGTTGGATACTCTTTGTCTATAATCGTTTTCATTATTGAATTGTTTGTGGGTTTGAAAAGAAAAAAAAAAAAATCTTACAATAAAGATAGAGGTTTGTTAAATGTATCTCTTTGTTAGTCTTTTGTTTAAATGTTAATTTATTAACCGAATGATTTCGATCAATATTTTTGTAATTAAAAAAGAAATGTAGGAATAAAAATAATAATAATAATACCAAGCGCCGAAAAATAAATTGAAAATTAAATTATCTTAAATTGTAAATCATAAAGTATTTGTTTTATTTAGTGATATAATGAAGTAAACGATTCCTCGTGCATAAAGAAATAAGTAGTTTTAAATGTGAAATAAAATATGGTTACTTAATAGACACTAACAGAAATGTTTGTATGAATCGAATATGTAGATTTGGAACAACATAGAAATTCTATAGACTGTGAATCTAATAAAAAAAAGAGAATTACCTCTGAAATGATTCATATAAAAATGAATCATCCTACAATTAATAAAAAAGAGTATATTTTTTCACGGAATAAAATTTTCTGTCCTTTAATTAATATTATAAATTCATGATTGAGATAATTTCTGAACCTTTCATTGTTCCTGACTTCTTGTGTTTCTTGTTTTCAATTTCAAAGTTCATTGACTCTTCTATTAGTGAAATATTTAAATTTCCAAATTCTGTTCAGTTTCGATTACGATGTCGAGTTGATTGGCGTTATTTTTGTCTCGTGATTTTTAAAAAACAATTATTAATTTCAAAAAAGGTTTTATTTCAAAATGACAAAAAATGTATTTTTATACTTTTGACTTGTTGACTACGTGTTAAGCGTTAACCAATTATTGGTAAATATTGTTTATATAAATTTCTATTTAATTTGTGTTGAAGTGTATGGACCTATAATTTTGTTTCTTTTTCAATAAATTCAGCCTGATGAGGTCGGCAAATCTTGTCCGACGAAACGTCGAATTTTTTGGATAATTAAAATTTGAAGTTTTATTTCAAATTTCCTTCCTAAGATTGTTTACATCTCCTGCTTATATTAACAATGGAAGGGTATACTCCTCGTTTCGAAATATATAGATTTGTTTGTTTCAATAGATAAGGTGATTTATAACCTCAAAATACTTGCACAAAAATTGTATGTTTTTATTTGTAATTATTACATTTTAAAGATTCTAAAACTTATTTTATTTTCTCAATTAAAGATATTGGTTTGTACAGTGGCGTAACTTTTAAGGGGCAAAGTGGGGCAGTGCCTCGGGGCCCTTGAACAACCCTAATAGACCATAAAAATATTTTAAATATTATATTTAAAAATAAATTTATATAAACAAATAAATAATTATTTAGGACAACATTTATAAAACTTTTAGAGCTAAAAAAAATTGCAAAAAATAATTGAAATTAAACAAAATAATTCAAAATTTTGCAAATTAATTGAAAAAAATAATGAAATGAATTAAAAATTACAGAAAGTAATTTAAAAAACCATAGAAATGTTTTAAAAATAAATTGAAAAATAATTGTAAATTAAAAAAAAAAAAATGATTGAAAATTAAAAAGAAAAAAATTAAAATTTGAGAGAAAAAATTGAAAAATTACAATAGATATATGTAAGTAAAGGGAAGTTAAAGAAAATTTCAGTAAAATACTTAAAACTTCCACAAGTATCTTGAAAAGAAAAAAGAATTAAAACTTAAAGAAAATAAATAAAAAAAGATAAACGTAATTTTAAATTGAAGAGAACAATTTTTAATTAAAAATATATAATTAAAAACTTTTTGGAAATTATGAAAAAGAACGAAAGTAATTGAAAATTGAAGAAAATAATATAAAAAATATTATAAAAAATTTAAAATTGAATGAAATAATGGAAATGTCAGATAAATAGTTTAAAGTTTTTGAAATTATAAAACAAATGAAAAAAATTGAAAATTAAAAGAGATAAATTTTGAAAAATAATTGAAAAATGATTTTAAAATTTAACACTTGAAGAAAATATTTGAAATATGATAAAAACAATGGTAAGTTGTAAAAAAAATGACATTTAAGATAAATAATTGAAAAAATTACAAAAAAATTTTTAAATAAAAAAAATAATTAAAATTTGAGAAAAATACATGATCTTAAAAATTAATTGAGAAAATTAGAATTATTGAAAATTGAATAAAGAGTTGAAAAGAACTAAAAATAATTGAAATTTACGATAGTTAATAAAAAAATTTAGTAATTAGGTAAACAAATAAAAATAATTAAAAATTGAAGAAAATAATTGAATTTTTAGAAAAATACTTATTAATCTTAGAAAATAATTTTAGAAAATGAGAATAATAATTAACAATCGATAAAAATAATAGAAAAATGATCAAATCAATTCAAAATTAAATAAAATAATTAAAATATGCTGGAAGTAATTTAAGTTTAAGAATAAAAATTGAAATATGATAAAAATTATTTAAATATGAAAAATTGAAAACCGTAAATAAAATTTGGGGGAAATAATTGAAAAAATCATAAAATATATATTTAAAGAAATAAAATAATTACAAAATTAACTAAAATATTTTAATTAAAGAGAATTATTGAAAAAATCGCAGAAATAATCAAAAATTGATGAAAATAATTGAAATTTCAGATAAATAATTGAAAATTTTGAAAGTTATGCCAAAATAATAAAAATAATTAGAAATTAAAGAAAATAGTAGAAAAATTCCAAAATTTATTTTTAAGCAAAAGAAAATAATTGAAAAATCGTTTAATATATGGAAAATTGATGACAATCATCTAAATTTATGAAATTGACTGCAAATTTAGGAAATTAATTGAAAAATAATAAAAATATTAAAAGATAGAGAAAATCATTGCAAAATAATAAAATGAAATTAAAATTGAACAAAATAACTGTTTGAAATAATTGAAAGTTAAGGAAATTATTTCAGAAATTATGAAAATGATTAAAAATTGAAAGTAATAATTGCAAAAAGACAAAAATAATGGTAAATTAACAAAATTAATTTAAATTTGCAATGAATAATATAAAATTTAGGAATAAATAATTAAATTGATTTAATGTCAAGGGAAAAATAATTAAAATTGAAAATGGGTATGAAAAAACTAAACAATATTATTAAAATTTGAGGAAAGTAAATTTAAGATTTTGGAAAATAATTTAAACATAATTAAAAGAATTAAAAATTGCAGAAAATAATTAAAACATGATCAAAATAGTTCAAAATTCAAATTTAGTATATTTGAAACGTGGTTTAATTGAACTTTTAATTAATGCAAGTTCACATTAACTAAAAATTTAAAGAAATTACAATTTCTTTAATTTTAAAATTTGAGAACATTTTAAAAAGGTGAAATACTCTCTAAATCTGAATTAGTTAAAAATAACTAATTTGAAAGAATAAACTTAGTCACTAATTCAAATATTTCTACTTATCATTTAGTAAAAAATAACTAATTATTAGTCAAAATCATTTTTAGGTTATGTCAAAATAACTAATATTTTAGTAAAATTCCGTTTACTAATTTAATTAGTCGAATTTTAACTATTTTTAGTTATGTTTTTACTAACAATTAGTTATTTTCAACTAATTGCAGAAATAAAAACTCAGGCACGATTTGACTAATTATTAATTATTTTTAACTAATTTAGATTTAGAGAGTATGATTTAAAAATTAAAAAGAAAAAAACATCTATTTAAAAAATTATATATAATTAGGGCCCCATTATCCTTTTTGCCCCAGGGCCCTTGCCCTCCTAGTTACGCCACTGGGTTTGAATTTTTCTATGTAATACGTTTTATTAACTATATTATTTTGACGCGTCGTCACCCTTAAGGATAAACATGAGTGATATCATATGCAAAAAGATAAAACACCAAAATCATTTTTTTTAGTATAGAGTAATTTCAGATTTTGGAAAGGTACACTATCGGTCAAAATTGTGAAATCACTTCCAAAAATGGGATTAAAAACATGATCATTTTAAAATGGTGATAATTCTGGCAGATATTAGCGAATTAAAATTTTTCATAGACCATTGGAAAGCTTATAAAATTTGTCGCTAAATAGTCCTATTTTAAAGCTTGTTTGATTAATAGAAACGGAGATTCAATGTAATAAAGACAGGTGAATTTTTCGTTTTTTGTGAATTGTCATTGTTCAAGTTTGGTGGGCTGCATTTTCTAGAAAAGAAATTGGAAAAATTTGAAATTAAGCCAAACTTAACCTTGAACTATTAGCTTTAAAATAAGCCAAAGAAAACTAAAATATCTTGACTGGTTCAAAAGTTATAAGTATATATCTATAATACGAAAAAACGCAACGATTCTAGTGCTCACTTCACTTTTGGCTGCAAATAGGCAGAGAGGGGAGGAAACAAAGGAATTGTTACGTTTTTTCTTTATACAAACTTATTTATAACTTTTGAACCAATCAAGATAATTAAGTTTTCTTTGGCTTATTTTGCAGTTAATAGTTCAAAGCTTTTTTAGCTTAATTTCAAATTTTTTCAATAACTTTTCTTGAAAATTCAGCCCACCAAACTTGAACAATAAAAATGCACAAAAAACGAAAAATTCATCTGTCTTTATTATCTTGAATCTCTGGTTCTATTAATCAAAAAATCTTTAATATATGCCTATTTAACGGTAAAATTTTATAAGCTTTCCAAGGGTCTATGAAAAATGTCAATTTGCTAATATATAACAGAGTTATCAACATTTTAAGACGACCATGTTTTTAATCCCACGAGATCGACCCGCGCGCCGCGGCGCGCTTGTTATTTTTTTCTTCATGAATGTTTATAATGTGAACTGTTTAAGAAAATTCATAAAGTGTAATTATTTATATAAATTGTTTATAATAATTTTTAAACGCAAAAACTTCTTTTTTACTATTGACACAGCTCCATACATCAAATGCATACATTATTAAGTATCCAAAAATATTTTGTGCAAAAGAAATAAAAAATTGTAAAAAATCATTTTTTTCATACTTTTTGCATTAACATTAAAAATTTATAAAACAATAATTAAAAAATCGACTCTCACAGATCTCTTTAGAATTTAGTTCTGCGTTAAAGGAAAGAAGAATTTTTTAATTTGGTTTAAAATTGCGGCCTAAAAGTCAATTTGAACCAAACTTTGTCATTTTATCCTACAGTTCTACCTAACCGGAGAATAATAACAAAAAACATAACCTTAAACATGAAAGTATAATATTTTTATTTTACAGAAACTTAAAAGGTTAATGAATTATAAACATACAATAAAACAAAATAAAGAACTAAAAATTATTATTACTTACCAGTTTCACTATTTCCACTTGGCCGAAAAGAAATCCGATGACAATCACCACGTGCATTCCAATAAAAAGAAATATCAAAACCTTAAATGACATAAATAATTATGATACTTTTAGAAAAAAAAATAACATTTAAATAATAGAACTAAAAAACAAATAAATAAGTTACAAATAAAATAAAAATAAATAAAAGATTATCACTATTATTATCATTACTAACCTGTCAGAAACGAATGCCAATGTAAACAGAACATTATTTTTTTCAAAACACCATAACCTTAATAACTTCACTAAAATCACTGTCACTTCTTAAACTAACACTCCTTAATTATTACAATTTTATTTATTTTTAATTTATTATTATTTAATAAACTGCAATTATTTAATAAACGAAGATTTTAAATAAATTGAAAAATACTACAATTAAGCGTCTAAACTGTGATGTTATTGTTGACAAAAAATATCGAAAATCTTCTAGCCAATCAGAAGCCCGATAAAACGTGTTACATCTCTGAAGTTGGTTGAAAGGGTTCTCGTATAGGGAAGTCAAGGTCAAAGCTAATTTCTATGTATTAATTATTTTAATAAGATTTTTTGTTATTTTAGATTGCCAACATTATAAAAAATTTTATAAAATAAACTTGAAGTTACGATATTTAATTAGAAGATTTTAATTCGTCTGCAAAACAAAAAATCGAAACTGAAAACTATCGATAGTGAGGTTTGATATGTACTGACCAATGGGAGACTCGGAAATGGAGTTACACGTCTGAAGTTAACCACAACGTCTGTTCTTTTTAGAATAGGATTTTTGTAAGTGGTTCCACAATTTTGGTCTGTAGTGTACTTCTGTTACTTCACTGTCATACTTAGAAAAATCTGTACACATAAATTAGAATTTACAAATACAATAAACTGTTTTATGTTTAAGATGTTGCCATTGACATTTTTTTGGTGCTATTTTATAAAATGTGTTAATAACACAGCCCCACAAAAAAAAAAAGTGTCATGTACTTTTGACCGGAATACCCTAGCCCTATGTATTTTGACGCGCTGAACACGAATCCGAAGTCCATTTTGCTCCATCACGTCAGGATTTTTTTCTAACCTCAAAAAACATGTCGGATTTTGAGAGGTAGGCGATTTTTAAAAAAAATTTATGGATTTACTTCAAACTTGGTATCTGGGGGTTTTCTGGGTCGCTGATTACGAATCTGAAGTTAGATTTTCAAAATTCAAAATGGCAGATCCAATATGGCGGACGAATTTTGAAAAAATTTGAAGATTTACTTCAAACTTGGTATCTGGGGGTTTTTTGGGTCGCTGATTGCGAATCTGACGTCATATTTTCGAAATTTTTATGAAATTTGGTATCTTAAGGTTTTTAAGTTGCTGAGTGTGATTTCGAAGCGAGTTTCTCACATTTTCAAATATGACTTCTATTACAATTTTATCATAAAATATTCCTTGGTAACAGATTGGATATGTTTGGTGGAGAAGCCAAATAAGAAAGTACATTGTTCCATTCTGCATCTTATTCCTGATAAATCTTCAAATTTTTTAAAAATTCTTTCGCCATATTGGATCCGCCATTTTGAATTTTGAAAATCTGACTTCAGATTCGTAATCAGCGACCCAAAAAAGCCCCAGATACCAAGTTTGAAGTAAATCTTCAAATTTTTTCAAAATTCGTCCGCCATATTGGATCCGCCATTTTGAATTTTGAAAATCTAACTTCAGATTCATAATCAGCGACCCAAAAAACCCCCAGATACCAAGTTTGAAGTAAATCCATAAATTTTTTTAAAAAATCGCCTACCTCTCAAAATCCGACATGTTTTTTGAGGTTAGAAAAAAATCCTAACGTGATGGAGCAAAATGGACTTCGGATTCGTGTTCAGCGCGTCAAAATACATAGGGCTAAGGTATTCCGGTCAAAAGTACATGACACTTTTTTTTTGTGGGGCTGTGTAATTAGTTAAACAGTCACCGAATTTGCGACAAATGCACAAAAGGCATGTTTATAAATTAATTGTCTATCGGCGATTCACAATAAAAAACTACATTACCTATTTTTTTATATAGTAAATACCAAATTTTCCTACACAAAATTGAAGAAAATTGTGCGTGTACATTTTTCATGAATTTCATTGCAATTATAGGTGTGTAGTATGTATGAACAATGTAAATTATATTTAGAAGCGATATTAAACATAGAATAATAATTTTTACATTACATTATTACAATTATATATAATAAAGTAAACACTTTAAGACAATAAAGATAATTTTTATGAATTATACAAAAACGACTGATTAGTACCTATTTATTTACAAAAAGAAATATCCATGGCTTTTAAGATTTTTTTCTTGTTTCCAAATAATCGAATCAATCGTAAGATTCCAATTGAAATCGTGATATATTAATTTGATAATAAAACAAGAATTTTTCAACAAAATGGCTAAAGCCGTACATACAGAAAAAATAAAAAAAATGAAATTGTACGATGGTGATTTTTTTGCACTTTTTTGCACGCATTAAAGACCGTCTAATCTTCTTTACTTGAGAGAAATTGTATATAAAGTTTAGTTTTCCTGTAATCGTATGGAAAAACTTTTCTCTTGTTTTTTTAAGCATTAATAAAGTTTACTAAAATACGCTTTATCGTTTTTCATGCTAATTCGTTTATTAATTATTACCTATCCAGTTAATAGTATCTTTCTCGTTACCTCTTTTCTTACCTTTCTATTCGTATTATTTTGAAATCGTTTACTAATAATTTTCCCGGTTAATACGGGTAAATTTATATCTTATACTAGAAAGCAGCAAAGAAAAAAAAATTCTTATCCGGGTTTATCCGGTCTCTATCAGAGATTCAATAGAAACTTCCTGTACACAATAGCCAGGTTATATTCAAGTTTTATTTGGTATTACTTTTAAAAGACGTAAAGAATCTGAAAAGTAACCTGGTTTAATATTTATTACTTTTATTTTTCTGCCTCATAAAACCCGGATGAACTGGGTTAAAACTTATATTTGAATTGAAAATCATATAAAATCCGGAAAGAGCAGATAAAAAATCGTTCGGGTTCGAGTTGTTTGTATCCGGGTTTGTTTCGGTAAACGTTTAAAATATACGGATCAAATAAGTTTTTAAATTTCTAGGTTTTAACCTGAAAGTGCAGAATATTGAATTCTTCTGAACAAGCGAATTTTCCGTTTTTAAAAAACACTAACTGTTAATGAAATATCTAAAAAATTAATTCCTTTGAATCGGTGTTTCAACTTTTTAATTCTTTGCTAGTAAACTTTTTTTACAACTTTTAAATTCTCTTTAATCATAGTTTTTTTGAAGTTCACGGAAGTGAGAATATTTTTAGTTTAACCAATTATCTCGAATTCATGCATTGTTAGAACTGTATGGATGGTATTTCCCTGAAACTTACAACACTTTTGTAGTTTACAAAAATAAAGTTTATTCTTATTTTCACTTGGTAATACGTCACATTTGTATATCCGGTATAAACACAAATTAGTCGGTTTGAAAAAATCCATTCTTTTGCATATTTCAAAAGTACAATATCTTAAAAATATCGTGTAAAAGTTTTAGATCGATATTTGAAAAAATAACAACAACTGGTTGCTAGGATTACTCAGAATCTATTTAACCAATCGGGCTGCAATTTCGAGGCATTATTCTAAACTAGAAAAAAAGCGCGCGCTAAAGCGAACGCCAAATTTTATTATTTCTAAAAATAATGTATAATATATGTATAATTATGTGAAATAAAAGAAATACATAATATAATAAAAAAAGAAAATTAATGATAAGAAGACATTGCAATAAATGTAAATTGATGTGATCTTTAATTCATTGTGTATATCAATTTGCACAGTTTTATTAACTAAGAATTAATTTAATAAAATAAAGATAAAGAATAAAATGAAGAATATGAAGAATTATTATAAAAAATTATGATATACCTACTAATACCATTTAAAAACTTTACTTTAAAAAGTTTACCGATCAAAACTCTCTGCTCTTAATATTTTAGAACCTTCTTCCAATATAACCAATAAATAACTTGTCCCAATAGTTTATCATCTACTATAGTGTCGATTCATTTTTTTTACTTTTAAATGAAAGACTCTTGCAACCGTGTCAGGTTTATTAGAAGCTGACTGATTGAGTAATAAATTTTCTTAAATTTCTTTTCATTTTGAACTACATGTCATTGTAATAAATAAATCTGGTCTACCATGAAAAGCTACATAATGGTCATTGCATATTAATATTGTTTTAACATGTTAGGAGGTGATCCTATAAATGCTAAAGGCAGTATCGAAATCTTGCCAACATGTACATTATTTTCAATTTCTTGATTATCTAAATTCTAAATGATCAATTAATCCTTTGTAAGTTTCACTTCTTAATTTTGTTTGATTATTTTTACAAAAATGTAACCTAACTTTTTCAACTTTGACATAATTATCAACTAACCATTGCTGAAACATTCTTCCACCATATAAAAATTGATTGAAGGTATGATCTCTTACTCCTATTTTATATTTTATATAAGCAGATCTGGACACATTTTGATTTCTGGTTGGTTTGTCACTATGAGTACGAATCACATCGAGACTATAACCCTTGCTTCCTAGAGGATAAAGTATACGATATATCCAAGGCGCTAATGCAGTTTCCATTTCAATGATCTCAGACATCATTAAAAAGACTTTGTATATGCGTTACAATTTCTCAATAATTCGTCAACACTAAATAATATATCCACATCTAAGTTGTCATGTTTGTTTAATCTACAACAAATTGCTTCTTTTGGATCTAACAGGAATAATTGATCAAAAGATGGATCATTATCAATTTCAGGAAATAGGAAATTGTTGATTTGATAATAAATTTGACCTTGAATTATTTATCAAAATGGTCCCCGCCTTCTATTATTGAAATTAACTACATTGGCATTTTAAGATGCAAAAGCAAATGAATTATTGTAAAGTCTTATATTATTCCTAAAATGGCTAGATATCTTATAAGATCCATCTAACAATTTTTTTAATTCATGAGGGTATTTTTCTGAAGGCAACGATATACCACCATGACTGTAACAATAATTATAAGTTAATTTTTTTTAACTTTTTCTTTCTCAAAATGTTTAGCCTTGTATCTTTTGCAAAAAAACGACATTTTATCAAGATAATGTTCGTTATAAGTTGGAACATGTATGCTATTAATATTTTTTTCTGCATATATAAGCAAAATTACGAATATCAATGTTGTTTTCATTCGCATAAATGACTCCATTTTTTAACCTGTATGTTCCGAAACATCTATTTTTTCCTCATCGATTTCATCTTTTGAATATAGTATTTCATTATTTTCATCCTTATCATGGCACATCTTCTGTTTCAATTTCAATCTTTGACGGTAGTTTTTTTTATATTCTGCTCTACTTTTTTTTAATTGTCTGATTAGAGGTGTTAACAATTTTTGTCTGGCTCCCTATTCTTTGTAATTTCTCATTCTTATCATCTCCTCCTACTTCTTTAAGATACTTTAACTGACTTTCAACATTTTTTGATATCCTGCAAGACTTTTTTTACTTGTCTCATTACAATCGCTAGAAATTATTAATTTGTCAGAATTGTTATCTCTCTTTTCTTTTTAAACAGCACTATTTATGTGTTTTTTTAGAAAAATTTAAATCTGTTTCACTACTTAAACATACATCTTCCACAAGTGATATTTCTGTTTCTTTGTTATCAATTCTTTTTCGTTTTAATTTCATCATTTCACTATATTCTTTCTGATATTCTGCTCTAGTTTTTAGGGTTCCGTACACCTTCGGTGTTCGGCGGAACCCTTATAGCGAGACTCGTGCGTCCGTTGCCAAAAACCATTCCCCCCCCCCCCCCTTAACTTCTAAACTATTTGACCTAGAGGGCTGAAATTTGGTACACTTATGTATTTTCGCGTGTAGATTGCACGAAAAATATAGAGAACATGATTCAAGGAGATGGTCATAGCGTTGTCAAGGAAATAAACTTTAGTCAACACATTTTGCACGCCTTCATTTTAATCACTGTCACTTTTCACATTTAATTTTTACTGTATATTTACTATTAGATATGCTTTAACATTTTAACACGTAGGTCCCATGGAAATATGTTAAAGCATATCTGGCGACCAGTGTACTTCTATACCACGCACTAATGTATTTATCTCTCTTTTCGTTGATGCTAGAAAATTTGTTCTCTTTTCCAAAACCTATTATAACACTCATTATGCAAGGGTTGGATCAAAAAACGATTGGCTTATTTAGTCTATTGTTTGTATTTAGAAAGAAAAATTTAAATTTAAAGAATATTTGAATAATGAGGTAAAATTTCAGAATTTAATTTAATTTCTCTCTTTTCATTAAAACTTGAAAATTTTTTCTCTTATCCTAAAGCCATTGACCCTCATTATACAAGGATTTGATGGAAGGATAATGACACCCTGCCAGGTAGTCTATTGTTTGTATTAAGAAATAAAATTTAAATTTCAAGGTAATTTGTATAATGAGCTGAGAGTTTCCTTTTCCGTAAACTTTTAACAAATACCTTCTCTCTCTAACCAAGGAACCAGGTATAAAAGTATCCTTTTTCGTTAACTGTTAATGCTTTTTCGTTAACTGTTAACGCTTTTCCGTTAACTTTTAACGCTTACCTTCAGTACTCGTTTCTTTTATAGGATATGAGTGGCTATCGTGTGAACCTCAGTCATGATTTTATATAAACATTTTCCTATTTTTTTTAAACAATTACTAACGAAAAAAGCGATTTTTGAATTTTTTTTAACAGTCCGCCATTTTGTTATTTATTAAGATAAATTGTTTATTGAGGTTCACACGATAGCAGCAAGTCTACTAAGTAAAACTAAGTTTAATTTTTTTGCTTTAGACGAAACTGAAGAAAGTTACCCTGGCAACCGTCAGCCCATGCATTTTCGGAGGAGTCAGCTTTATTCCCTGCAAATAATTATTAAATAATTTTAAAAATCATTAAAAAAATTTTTTTTTTATATTTTAAGACACCAATTATAACATGTAAACTATGTTATGGAATTATATTTTATTTTATCTGGAAAAAAAATTCCTGAAAAACGCCTAAAATTTCGGCCGTCACATAAAAAAGTGCCTTAATATGTTTTATATATTTTTGGCATTTCTTGTCGAATACTCGACAGAATTAATTAAAGTTAATTAATTTGTGAATTTTGTGAATTGAAATTAGTGCTTCAAAACTAACGGCAAATGATATAATCTCAAACATACAGTGTGAATTATAACTTAATTTCTTAAACTTTTTCTTTATTAATTTGTTGTTTATTTTACTTTGACTCCTAAAATATAAAAATTAAATTTTGAAAGCAAGTAAGCTGCTGGATATGCTTTAAAAAACATTGAACCTTTTCTTTCTATAATGTAACTAAATCCACTAGTTATTTTAAACACTTATATTTGAAGAGCATCGTATCGGTAAATAGTTTGTAAACATGTAATGTATAAATAAATAAATATATTAAAATTTTTTTATTTCCAAAATACATTTTAGTTGTTCTTTTTTCTGTAGATTTACCAAAATTGAAACTTGTGATTGCATCTTGTTACGTTTTTTTAATATACGGCGGATCTTTCGAGAAAAATGTGTAGGGGAGAGTGGCCATCAATGTACTGGGTTTTTTTCAAGGTCATAGTACTTATTCAACTTCACCAATTTCAAGCACTTCTTTGCATCAATATAAAACTACAACACTTCTCTAGGTAATGCAAACATATTATACACGATTTATTTTGATTAAATAATAAAATTTAGGATCTTTCTAAACTAACAAGCTATTTTCATTTTCAACAACCTGGGTACACAATGAACCACCTCTATAAAAACACTAAAAATGTTTAACAATAATAATATTGCAATTTTCATTTTGTAAAAAAACTTATTTTCTATCAAATACTATAAAAAATTATTATTTAACACTTTTTAATTGATAATGTATAACATAAATATTCCTCAAATTTAAGTTAACTAGCTAAAATGGCATTTTAGTTTTGCTATGTTGAGAAAAGTACTGATAACAATCGCTGTCACATGCTGTACGCATGCCTAGTTTTATAATCAGGCATACCACTCTGGAAATCGAAAATACACTGAAATTCCAGGTGGTTCATTGTTCCCCGGTACATAGAATCAACATGACATTTTTTACAAAAATGGTTATTTATAACTTAATCCAATATTTCAAAATCTTTATCTCATTAGAATATTGTAGTTAGGGCCCAAAACAAAATAAATCGTAAGTACTTTTATTTTTAAATTGCCTTATTTCAATTAAAAAACGTGTTTGTATTTTAGGTAAATTTTTTCTTCAGTGCATCAAAAACAGTTTTTTTCAGTTTTCTCTGTAAAGAATAAATCCACACGTCTCAAATTTATGGACGTAGTGTGTTTACGCAAACTTCATTTATATTTAATATTGGGAGAATTTTTATTTAATAGTTTCTGAGAAAATTGAAATGGATCATTGAAAAAACTGGTACATTGATGGCCACTCTCCCCTACGTCACTTCCTTGAGCATTATGAGCATCTTGACCAACTACAAATTATTAAAATCTTATTAAAGGCTTATTAAATCTTTATCAAGGTTTTCGAGAGAAATTTACAAATTTTCTGGTATAACATATTTCTTTTTAAATTATAATTGTGATGTATATAACATTTTTTAACAGAAAAAAACTATATTTTAATGCTACAAGACAAGAAATTTGATAGTCTATTATATTTTTGGGTAAGATTCCTTGAAAATTTTGAACATCACTTACTGATGATTCATGGAAAATCAAATGTCTAAAAAAATAAAATGCATTACCTATACTATGGATTGCAGAAGATTACGCAATGTAACGCTAATTTGTAAAGATAAATTTATTAAAACTACAAAAAATAAAGTGTTCTATTTACTCACTTCTAGATAATCTGCTAAAGACTTGTTTGATTCTTATTTTCATTTTTAATTGTAATTTAAGTCTAAAATTATTTCCCGATGTTAAAAATATATTTCATGTACGCCGACTTCGAATAGTGAAATTAGATATTTTTTTATTTTTCAAACCCATAAGCAACTCTATGATAAAAACGAATGCAGACAAAGAGTATCCAATAAGTAGAACATAGAAAGCAATTAGGAGTAGCTTATCCTTTTCTATTATTTCAGGAACAAAAGTAACACTCAATGTTTCTATATCTTGTCTTAAGTAATCTTTTAATAAACCAGTCTCGGTTGCTCTGAGAATAATTTTATTAAAACGATAAATGAACGGTGAACCTTGTCTTATTTTCCATGTGTAAATTAAACTTAGTAATGGGTCCTTCAGTACCTTTAAACTCTGGCTATTAGTCAGTCTCATAAAATCATTAGCATAGTTTTCAGCATCATGAATAAAACAGGTAATGTTCTTATGCGTGTATAAATAATTTAAACATTCAGATACGTATTGATCAGTTGTAGCGTTCACTATTTTTCTTCCTAATTTCTGGATGTAAGACATGGAACTATCCAACAAATACTCTTTTAGAAACCTATAACCCATTGGACTCAAATCTGAATTTGCCAGTTCTTCAAGAGATGAAATCTCCGGTTCTACTTGAAGAGCAATATCTAGAAAAACTGTGTAAAAATAGCTAGTGTAAACAATGCAAACAATGATTAGAGATCCAAAAATTATTCTTCCAACAGTTTCTTTCGGTTCTCTGGCAACCGGCATTCCCATTATGATTTGAATTAAGTTGAATAATTTAAACGTTTCTTTGTTAAGTTGCATAATAAAAACTAACAGTAGACCCTGGTAGATGGCCGGAACCGTGGGAGAACGAATCTGGGTTCTTTCAGAGTACTCGTTCGTTCCCGTAGGGTTCTTTGTTGAATATTGGCAAAATATAATAAAAATTGGGCAAAAGGGTTATTATTAGGATAAAGTGTGACTTTCTTAATAAGATTGATAAGGTTTTGGGTGGCAAAATAATGTTTTTAAACAAAAAAATAGAAAATTCTAAAATTGATACTTTAAAGGTGTTTCCACACACGGCACGTGTCAACTTTTGATAGAGTTCGCGGCAGATTTAAATATGTCCATCTGATTTGGAAAATTTAAGAGTTAAAAACGTGTACATTTCTATAGAAATGTGCATTTAATTAGAAATGAAAATGTGTAATTTGACGAAGGAAGATAAAAAAGTGAATTTTTAAGTTAGAAATAATAAAGTGTAGCAACATATCCTGGCAACTTAGCCTAAAAACAAATAATGTTTTTTTCCTAAAATAATTGGTATTTAATTAGTTAATTTATTATTTCATAACTATTTTCCTATTTTTTCTTTGAATCTTATCCTTTTTTCCCACTTCAAGTATAATAAGAAAATATACACATTAAATATAACCTCAAAGTGTCACATATTGTTTTTTATATCTCTCCCTAATGTAAATAAAAGTTAATATAAACAAATTAGAATTTTCCAAGTAAAATTAAGAGACATGTGTCTTTTCGATTTATAAAAGAAATCATTTATACACGAAATTTTAAGTATTTCAACTTTTTCTAAAAAAAAAACCATTTTCAATTTGACTTTTGTGACATTTGAGACTTTTGTGTGTCATTTATTGTCAAATTATGAAAATCAATTTTCTTTTCTTGATTCTTGTTAGATACTATAAGGTTCTTTAAAAATCCTTATAAACTTTCTGAACATCTTAAAAATTAAAAAAGTCTCGACTAATTTTCCAAAACTAAAACAAAACAATTTTCTCGTAAACACCACCTACGACTCATTTTGCTCAAGATTTAATATTTCTGGTATATTATCTTTCTCTAGTTTATTATTATTTTTTTGTAATTTACCTGACAAAAAACAACAAGTTTACAAAAATAAAAACTCTAAATTTTTTCAAGATTTTCCAATTTTTCTTCAAAATTGTTACAATAATGAACTTTAATCCAAATTTTATCGTTTTCATTTCTAATAATTGTTTCGAGCTCTACAAAATAAAGTCAAATTATCGTCATATTGTGACAATTTTAAAGATCAGAAAGCTCAAATCTTTTAAAAATTTCTAGTTTTTTATAAATAGGTATTTTTCTAAAATATTATTTATAATAAACTCGAAATTTTTAAAAGATTTGAGCTTTCTGATCTTTAAAATTGTCACAATATGACGATAAATTGACTTTATTTTGTAGAGCTCAAAATAAATATTAAAAATGAAAAAAAATAAAATTTGTATTAAAGTTCATTAGGGTAATATTTTTGAAAAAAAATTAAAAAATCATAAAATCTTGAAAACCAGTTTCTTCTTTTCTGGTGAGCAAAATATTTGATTTACAGTTTTTTTCGCAGGTAAATTACAAGAAAATTATAAGAAACTTGAAGAAATTAATTTTTTAGAAAAATACTTATTTATAAAAAACTCGAAATTTTTAAAAAGATTTGAGATTTTTAATATTTGGAATTAACATAATATGACGATAATTTGATTGTATTTTGTAGAGCTTAAAATAAATATTAAAAATGAAAATTAATTAAAGTTTATTATGATATTATTTTTTAAGAAAAATTGAAAAATCTCGAAAACCAGATTTTTGTTTTCTGGTGACCAAAGTATTGTATTTAGAATTTTTTAATTTTGTGGACTTGTTTCTTGTCAGGTAAATTACAAAAAAATAATAATAAACTAGAGAAAGATAATATACCAGAAATATTAAATCTTGAGCAAAATGAGTCGTAGGTGGTGTTTACGAGAAAATTGTTTTGTTTTAGTTTTGGAAAATTAGTCGAGACTTTTTTAATTTTTAAGATGTTCAGAAAGTTTATAAGGATTTTTAAAGAACCTTATAGTATCTAACAAGAATCAAGAAAAGAAAATTGATTTTCATAATTTGACAATAAATGACACACAAAAGTCTCAAATGTCACAAAAGTCAAATTGAAAATGGTTTTTTTTTTAGAAAAAGTTGAAATACTTAAAATTTCGTGTATAAATGATTTCTTTTATAAATCGAAAAGACACATGTCTCTTAATTTTACTTGGAAAATTCTAATTTGTTTATATTAACTTTTATTTACATTAGGGAGAGATATAAAAAACAATATGTGACACTTTGAGGTTATATTTAATGTGTATATTTTCTTATTATACTTGAAGTGGGAAAAAAGGATAAGATTCAAAGAAAAAATAGGAAAATAGTTATGAAATAATAAATTAACTAATTAAATACCAATTATTTTAGGAAAAAAACATTATTTGTTTTTAGGCTATGTTGCCAGGATATGTTGCTACACTTTATTATTTCTAACTTAAAAATTCACTTTTTTATCTTCCTTCGTCAAATTACACATTTTCATTTTTAATTAAATGCACATTTCTATAGAAATGTACACGTTTTTAACTCTTAAATTTTCCAAATCAGATGGACATATTTAAATCTGCCGCGAACTCTATCAAAAGTTGACACGTGCCGTGTGTGGAAACACCTTTAAAGTATCAATTTTAGAATTTTCTATTTTTTTGTTTAAAAACATTATTTTGCCACCCAAAACCTTATCAATCTTATTAAGAAAGTTACACTTTATCCTAATAATAACCCTTTTGCCCAATTTTTATTATATTTTGCCAACATTCAACAAAGAACCCTACGGGAACGAACGAGTACTCTGAAAGAACCCAGATTCGTTCTCCCACGGTTCCGGCCATCTACCAGGGGAATAAAAACAACTGTGCCAAAGGTCACGCAACTCATGTAGAGAAATTCACGAGATATCTCCAAACTTTTATTGAATTTTACTGTTTTTGGAATCACAGCCTTTACACTATCCAAACTTGTGACACGCATATCTATATATTTTTCGTCCTTCTGGATAAAAACTAATTGATTTAACTGTATTTCTGATTTTTTAATTTCAAACAATTCATATAGACTCTCGTCATTAGAAAATGTGTTAATAATTGGCGTAAAATTCATCGCGCCCGCCAAAATGTAAGCAAGTTTCTCGTACGTCTGAGGCTCGTATGAAAATATAAAATTTCTATTTTCTTTAAGAAATTTGATTTTGTATCCATTTAAATCTTTAAGATTATTCGAAAACCATTCTGTTCTGGATGATACATTTTGAACACTGTACTTGTTTTTGAAGGGATCAAACTGATGGAGTATTGTTGAAATATCTTTATCAGTAAACAGCGGATTAGGATTTTGCTTTGGTAGTTCTAATACTGCAATGTCTAGCCAATCTTTTTTGAAGAAATACTGAAAGTCACTTTTTTGCGATACGTATTTACGGTCTTGAATAGGTATAAGCAAACACTTTGGATGTATGGAGTCATGAGATAAATTCCTCAACTGGTATAAACCATTTTCAAATGGAACAGATAAGTTTCCCTTATCGCCATTGTAAAACGAAATAAACAAAGTCGTTTTTCTAGGTCGTCTAAGAGACGACAGGTAAGTTACATTAAAATTCATTGGTACTTTACTAGACCTGAAGTTCAGAATTGGAAACTGCATTGCTACTTCCTTTACAATGGAATTCACTCTAGAATCTGATAATTTGACATCATCGCCAATTATAAACATAGCCTGGTAAAAATTTGACGTTTTTTGCAAGTAGTTTGTAAATCCATTCATAAAACTTTTCGAAGATGTCTTACTAAGGATTTCTTTACAGAGAAGGAAGCTGATAAGACATGTATAATGACTAATTAGTTTCATTTTGATACACAGAGTCGTTTTTTTTTTATAATATAACACTAAAGAGATTGTGTTCCCTTTTAAGGCTCTTCCCATCAAAGAGACATTTGAATACTGCTTTTGGAAAAAGTTAGATATAAACTGTACGTAAGAGAATAAGGTTAATAAATTGATCATAAAAGTCATGAATATGATAATATATTTCTAAAACAGGAACGACGCAATTTTTGTTATTTGTTAAGTACTTTGTAAACATAAACATTTCCATTTGAATAATAGTGAGTGATATGTCTTCTTAATTAAATTTCAAATTGAACTGAAATCAATAAACTGGTAATTTAATCATGAGAAGAGACCTCTAAATAACATTTTTGTTGAGGAAAATGATTAAAAACAGGGTAATCCTTTTATAAATAAAACTCACAACTTGATAACAATAGAATATATTGTAAATTAATTAAAAAATGTACAAGTTATTTAATACGGCGGAACAAATTTTGTAATGTTACTTGATGACGATCAGAAGTGAACTGACGTGCCTTTTGACGAGCCTAAGGTTTGAGGTCTTAAGGCAAAAGTTAAAATTTGACAATACTGCATTTTGGTTTAACAAAGATTTGGCAACAAGGCATTTTGAATATAGAGAAGGGGTATTTTCCATTAGTGTTAATGGCGTCGTGACAAAATAGAAGGATACCTGAAGGGCTAGTTTTATTGAGGTTCAAGCTAAGACCTTGAAGTTTATAGTTTTAAGCTCTTGCACATTTACACAAATAGATTGTAATACTATTTCATAAATTCCAAAATTGACCATTATGGAAGACGAGACGAAAAACATAATAAATTCCTTAAAATCCTTGAAGCTTTTAACATGCTATTTTAAAACTTGTATTTTCTAGGTATAACGAGCAAAAAGCAAAATTTGGGATTATAAGTTTTAAAAGATATAGTTAATTATAAACCAAACAAAAAATTGTTATACATTCAATTGTTGCTACGGAACAATTTTAATATATTTATATTTTGATATAGCAATACCTTGCAAATGATTTATTATAGAAGGGATGACGGAAAGTAGGAAGATATAAAAAATTTAAGGCCAGTCTAAACACCATTTAATATCATACGTTGAACAGCCTAAAACATAATCTAATTCGGAAGCAAGAGAGCTATTCTGATTCACACACAAACTCATATATTATTCGGGGTTTACGTGCTTTCTAGTACTTGTACGAATTATTAAGCGCTTTGACTCATAGATTGCGTTAGGATTACCAAAAATTTACTAAGCACTACATTTAAATTCTAAATGACTCTAATCTAAAGCGAGAAATCCCTGGTAGTTGATTCTCCTGGGATTCGGATTGTGACAGGATAACAAAAAAGTAGCTTCCACCGTGGAATAATGTGGCAGTTCACCCACGGAGGCCTGCCAAAAGTTTGCTTTCCCAGACAAGACCACATCGCCCAAGAAAGGTCTGCAAATACCCAAAACTAAACCCTCTAATGTCACAATCTAAATCCCATCTAAGTGGAGCATCAGTATCTCAATTGGACTTCTGCCAATCTACTGAAAAGTCCCAAAACCTCTAGCATAAACTTTAACGCGAAATTACTCTCAAACTGAAAATCAGGAGAAGCAAAAAGTAACAAACACTCAAAAGTAGCTTATTCTTTTAACCCCAAAAATACAAAATCTTTAAACGTAAAAATTCAAAACTTAAAATAACAAAAATTACAAAACATTACCTAACGGAGCTACTAAAGCCTAAAATTTCTCTACAACTAACTCAAAATACTCTAAACCTAAGCAATCCACTTGGCATGTACCTTGTGACGTGATTTACAAAAAAATAACGTCACATCATGTACACCGTTTACGAATTGTAAAATCAATTTCACAATTTTATTTTCTTATTATTCAAACCCATAAGCAATTCTGTGATGAAAACGATTACAGAAAAGGAGTATCCAATAAGTAGTACATAGAAAGCAATAAGCAGTAGCTTGTCACTTTTTATTTCTTCAGGAAGAATAGTAGCACTAAATGTTTTTATGTCTTGATTTAGCTGATATTTCAATAAACCAGTATCGGTTGCTCTGAGAAAAATATCATTGAAACGATGAATAAACGGTGAATCTCGTCTCGCCTCCCATGTGTAGATTACAATTAGTAATGGGTCTTTCAGTACCTTTAAACTCTGTGTATTAGTTAGTCTCATAAAATCATTAGCAAAGTTTTCAGCATCATGAATAAAGCAGGTAATGTTCTTATGCGTGTCTAAATAATTTAAACATTCAGATACGTATTGATCAGTAGTCGTGTTCAGCATTTTTCTTCCTAATTTCTGGATGTAAGGTATGGAATTATTCAACAAACCCTCTCTAAAATTGAAATTACTGACTGGAGTAAGATCTGAATTTGCTAGTTCTTCGAGAGATGAAATCTCTGGTTCTACTTGCAGAGCAATGTCTAGAAAAACTGTGTAAAAGTAGCCAGTGTAAACGATGCAAACAATTATTATAGATCCAAAAATTATTCTTTCAACTGTTTCTATCGGTTCTCTGGCAACCGGCATTCCCATTATCATTTGAATTAAGTTAAATAATGTAAACGTTTCTTTTTTAAGTTGCATAATAAAAGCTAACAGTAAAATGAAAACAACTGTGCCAAAGGTCATGCAACTCATATAAGGAAATTAACGAGATATTTCCAAACTTTTTTTGAATTTTACTGTTTTTGGAATCACAGCCTTCACATTTCCAAAACTTGAGATATGAATATCTGAAGATGCTCCATCCAAACGAAAAAACGATTTTAGAAATAGCTTCATTTCTGGATCAGATATTTCAGTCGTTGCAAGACCATACGAGCTAAGGGCAAATGAGTGAATAATTGGCTTAAATTCATCGTTCCCGTCAAACTGTTAGCAAGTTTCTCGTATTGAAATATAATTATTCTATTTGCATTTACAAGATTAATTTTGTATTCATTTAAATTTTGAAAATTATTCGAAAACCATACTTTTTCTGGCCACCATTTTTCATTACTGTACTTATTTTTAAATGAATTAAACAGAAGCAACATGGCTGAAACATCCCCATAAGTAAAGAGCGGATTAGGATTAGGCTTTGGTATATTTATTACTTTTATGTGCAGCCAGTCTTCTTCAAAGAAATATTCAAAGTCACTTTTTTGCGATAGGTATTTACACTCGTGATTATGTAAAAGCAAACACTTCGGATGTATGGCGTCATGGGATAAATTTCTCAACTGGAATAAACGATGTGCAAATACAAAAGGTGAGTTTCCCTTATCGACCTTGCCAATCGAAATAAATAAAGTCGTTTCCCTAGATCGCATGAGAGACGACAGGAAAGTTACATTAAAATTCATTGGTACTTTACTAGACCTGAAGTTTAGAATTGAAAAATGCATTGCTACTTGTTTTACAATGGAATTTATTCTAAAATCTAAAAATTCGACATCATCGTCAATCATAAATATAGCCAGGTACAAATCTGGCTTGTCTTTAAAAAAATATTTATATCTATCAACAAAATGTTTAAAACACCTCATACTATAAGGATTTCGTTAGAGAGAAGAAAGCTGATCAGACATGTATACTGATTAATTAATTTCATTTTGATGCACAGAGTCGTTCCTTTCGGTTATAATACACCAGTAAACAGATTGTATTCTCTTTAAAGTATCTTCCCTTCATAGAAACGGTTGTATACTAGTTTCGGAAAAAGTTATAGATAGACTGTACGTAGGAGAATAAGGTTATTAAATTGATTCTGAAATTCATCAGTATGATAATTTATTTTCAATATAGGAATGATGAATTGTTGGTACTTGTTAAGTAATTTGAAAAATAATAAAATTGACATTGGAATAATATGTAACGTGTCTTTCTAATTAAATTTCAGGTTGAACTAAAATCAATAAAATTGTAATTTGATCATGAGAAGAGACCTTTGAATAACATTTTAATATATATATTGATATTTGACATTTAATACCTTGCTAGTGATTTATTATAGTGCTTTATTTACTCTCCCTTTGACGAGTTCGAGGCCTCCGCAACCTTCACATTGTTTATTACAATAACTTCCTTATAATCACCAATTTACAGTACTATTCTACTTAAATCTAAACGCCATCTTAACCTATTTTAATCACTTATCCGCCAAGTACCTGGGCTTCCATTTTCCGTCCCTTTTGCCAATTCTGGTTTCATCTCTGTTATCGAACACCCTCTTACATTTTACTATTCTCCCTTTTCCATTCACTCTGTACACTATCACTCACTATCATCTTTTTTTCACTTCTCCATTTATTTGTCTTTAGTTCACCCCCACAGTTTGCTCAATTCATTAACACACCCATGCACTCCAGACTTATACACAATCATACTTTAATTATATCCCCTGTTTCGTTTCTCACTTTCCATTTTATTCCGTCCACCCAGACAATCTCTCTTCCCATCCTTACTTCACCTCTTTTTCTTCTTTCTGCTTACGCTTTCTCTTCCAAAAACCACCTTATTCTCCCTCCCTCTCTCTCTCTCTCTCTCTCTCTCTCTCTCTCTCTCTCTCTCTCTCTCTCTCTCTCTCTCTCGCTTTCCACGTTCTTTCTTCATCTATCCTCTTCTTACTACCTCTCAACCTTCCCTTTAATTCCATTACTTCATATTTGTTCTCCTCATCTTCCAACTCTACTATCCACATTTTTGCCATCTATTAAACTAGTCCTCTAATTTCTTAAATCTTTTTATTTTTTACTTTCTCCCTAATTCCTGATAGCAATCTTTTTATTTTCCTCTTTGCCTTCCCTATACCATACTTCAAACATCTCTTATTCGATATTTCTTTCTCTAACCTGTGTTAGACATGTTGTAACCACAAAATAATTGTATATTTAAATAATTATAAATCTTAATTATTTTAGTTACAAATGTAGAAGATTCTCGATTTATTCAAAAAGGGAGTGCGCCAGTTCTTTCTTGGGTCATTCTAAAAAAAAAATAATAAAATAAAAGCAAAGGGACAAGAAAAGAAAAGAGAATTATTTAATTTAAATAAACAAACAGATATTCAACCAAACACAATTAGAAGCTCAATCTGTCAAAGAAACTGGATTTCCGAACAAAAATAGTTGGAAGCTCAATCCCACAAGAAGAAAAGATAATTAAATAAATCTATATTAATAAAATCAGAGTTTTGTCTGTACATTGCTTAGAACTTTAAATTTCATGCATAATTTTTCGTTTTGGGGATCAAGGAGTTCAAATATACCCATAAAAAATTTCATGTCTGTATGTATGTATGTATGTTACAGAACCTTTGTTCGCGCATCACTTAGAAACAGCTGAACCGTTTGAAACCTTTGGCAGAGTGTTAGGTCTTAACCCAAGTTAGGTTTATAAACTTACAAACTTAAAAAATATTGATAAGAAAGGAAGATATACATTTTTTTCAAAAAATTAAAAAAATCGAAAATGTTTAAATTATGCATTTTTTTATGAACTGCTGATAAACTTTCTATAATTGAGTATTACCTGTTATTTCGTCATATTTTAGAATAATTTGACAAAAAATATCGTATAACTGAGATATATAAGTATAAAATTGGTTTCTGGATCAAAAAAATTGAAAACCCTACATTTTTTTTATATTACTGACTTTGTGTTAGATGGCTTTTAATCTTTTTGCATTAATTTTGTTATGTTCCTTACAACACATTTTGCAATAAATTTAAAGAAATACATTAATAAAAATAATTTTAGATGACACAATGCAAAAAAAAAGTTGAATCTGAATTTTTTGGATCAAAAAAATAAAAACCAGAAAATCTAATAGATTAAATTAAAATCCTATTTAACCTAAATCCCATTTAACCTAAAAAGCATTCTGCCTAAAACCCATTAAACATAATAAATCTTATTTAACCTAATTTTTATTTAGCCTAAAACCCATTAAACCTAAAATGCATTAAGCCTAAATCCCATTTAACCTAAATCTCATTCAACCTAAAATGCATTCAGACTATTACCCATTAAATCCAAAAAGGCATTCAGCCTAAAACTATTTGTCCTAAATCCCGTTTAGCCTAAATTTTACATTATAAATTTCGTTCAATGGGATTTAGGCCAAATTTTTTTAAGCTATATGCATTTTAGGTAAAACAGAATTTAGGCTGATTGCATTTTAGGTTAAATTGGATTTAGGCGGAATGCATTTTTGGTGAAATGGGATTTAGGCTGAATGCATTTTAGGTTAAATGGGATCTAGGTTGAATGCATTTAAGGTTAAATGGGATTTAGGATGAATGCATTTGAGATTATATAGAATTTGGGCTAAATGCATTTTGGGTTAAAAAGGTTTTAGAATAAAAGCATTTTTGTTTAGATGGGATTTAGGCTGATTGCATTTTAGGTTAAATGGGGTTTATGATGGTTCCATGTTAGGTTAAATGAGATTGAGGATGAATGCATATGAGGTTAAAAGGGATTTAGGTTGAATACAATTGAGGCAGTTGGTGCAGAAACCGCACAAGTCCATAAATTGTAATTGTTCAGGAATAAATAAAAACTGTTTTTCTTGTAAATGTGAGAATTTTTTTTAATTCTGCGTTTTGTATTATTTTCTACTAACCTATGAGTTTAAAAATTCAATATGATTGATTTATATTTTAATTAATATAGGGTATAAAAAAAATAAATTAACTTTTGGACTTGTGCGGTTTCTGCACAAAATGAAATGGAAAACACAGAAATTGTATTGAATCAAGTGAAGTATCACAGTTTAGTAATTTTTTTTTTTTTTTTAGTAAATTTTTAGTAACATTTATTAAAATTTTTTAATTTGGATAATATTTATTAGCAGTTTATAAATAATAAACATTTTTTAAAAATTTTTTTCCAACATTTTCTTAACAATTATCACATAATTCACTATTATTGTGTTCTGCCTCGCTTTCATTGCATTTTATTTATAATATAAACTGTTTAATATAAATTATTTAACAACGTCTAAAACACTTAAAAAATATCACAAATAAATATTATTTCATTCATTGCGCATCTTTGTACGCAGCTTGGAATCATGGATTTGTGCTGCTTCTGCACAAAACGAAAATTTGTTTATTTATTTTAAAGGGTTTAGAGTTTAGAAACATATGTAATATTTTACTAGATCGTAGAGCTTCATTTAAAGATAAGTTTTCCATAAAAAAGTAATTTCCGAAAAAAATGGACTTGTGCGGTTTCTGCACCAACTGCCTCAATTAAAGTTAAATAGGAATTAGTTTAAATAAAAGTTAGGTTAAATGGTATGCAGGTTAAATAAGATTTAGGTTAAATGAGATTTATACTGAATCCATTTTAGGTTAAATGAGATGTAGAATAAATGCTTTTGGGGATAAATGGGATTTAGGCTAAATGCATATTAGGATAATTGGGTTTGAATCTGTGAATGCATTTTAGGATAAACAAGATTTAGATTAAATGAAATTTAGGGTAAGTGGTTTTAGGCTAAATGCATTTTAGATTTATTGATATTTAGATTAAATAAAATTTAGGCTGAATGCATTTTAGGTTAAATGGGTTTCTTGCTAAATGCATTTCAGGTTAAAGGGGTTTAGGCTTAATACAACTTAGAGTAAATGGGATTAGGCTGAATGCATTTTAGGCAAGATGGTTTTAGAGTGAATGGGATTCAGGCTAATTTGGTTCTAGGTTTTTCTCGAAAAATATTTATTTTGATGAAAAAAAAATTTACAACAGACATGCGTATTTTTATCAGATCAACAACTTGGCAAGGTTGATTCAAAGTAAAAATGCCTTGCCTCAACCTTGCCAATATTGCTGGAACATCCGGTGCTGTTCGGGTATGTGCTAATGGGAAGTATATCTAATAAAATATATTAGAATTTAATAATTTTTGGAAGAGAACTATGTTGCTTTTAGAAAATTCTTTTTTAAATAATTTCTGTCAGAAAATACTTTTTATAAAAAATACTGTTGATGGCACGCCACTAGATTTAAACTAGTTAAGAATAAATACAAAACAGAATCTTATATAATTACTTTGGCCAGCTAGTCCCGAATCTGGATAATGGTAGAGGGGGTGGCTTAAATTTAAATTTATTTATAATCAAAATTAATTTTAATACAATAAATTAAATTGTAGAAAATAAACTATACTTTATGAATATAAATTAATGTTTTGTGAAATAAATCAAGTCCCATGAAATAAACTAAATTTTGATATTTAAAATATCGTTAAACAAATTAAGTTTTCATAAAATAATTTAATTTTCGTAAAAACGAACTAAATCCTTCTAAATAATATTCAATTTAGACAAACTTCAACAAACCAAAATAAATTTTTAAGAAGTTATGACACATCCATTAAACAACAGCATTTATTAATCAACTATCAATAATAATCATTAACATTCGAGATCTTGAACTAAATTATAATTTTAAGGTTAAGGAACTTTGACAATACGGTATTTTTAAAATTAAATTAAGGATTCAAAAAGAAATCATTATTCATAAACTTTAGATAATTATGTAAAGGAAACAAAGATTTGTGTTAATTATTAATTTAAATAATATTCTCAATTAAAGTTTCAAGGAAATTCAAATTCATAAAAAATATTGTTCCGAAAGAAATTTAAAAGATTGACATTTGAGGTTAGGGCTCTTGATTATTAAATCAAGATTTCTTAATATTTCAAAAGGATCAAAATAGTATTTTAGACTAAATATTAGGTCAATTATATTTAAGTTTAAAGCTCAAATAATTAATAGTGCGAATGGAAAGAAAATTTATGATTTTTGGAAAATCAACAATTTCGACATTATTATTTAAATCGACAAAACTAAATAAAATTGGGGTCAGAATTCTTAATTTCCGAATCCCAAGAAAATGACACAACAATGGGGAATCCAAATTTCTTGAATTCAAGATAGATTTTCGTCCTGACCACATGAATCTTTTGAATAAAAAGGGTTTTGGCAAATCTGCAACAATAAGAGATCCAAATAAATCAGATGTAATAATGAAGCCTTCCAAAATATGAAAATTGCACTCCAGGTGACGAAGTCAGATCCTTATTATATGTATTGAAAATAAAGTTGGCATCTTAGACAAAATTCATAATCTTGGGTACGATCGGAAGATAATTAATTGATGAAACAAAAAAAATAGGTGACAAAACAGGAAGATTTAAATTCATTGATAATTCAAAACTTCATAATCAATATCGGGAACAATAAAATTCTTCATGAGTTCCGTAGTCCAATTTTAGGTTAGGTTAGCTTAAACTATTACATATTAAGCATTGTTTCACAATGCTTACAGAAAGCCATAAATCACCCATTTAATTCACATATTTTCTTTTTCCTTTTTCTAATTTTCCTCCCAGTTTTTCAACTTTTTTTTAATCCCGCCTGTTTTCTCTTTTATTACCTCAAACCTCCTATAATATCTTTATATTTCAATTATCCAATTTTATAATTTACAGTTGTCTTTAATTTGCCATTTTTTATAATAACAGAATCTCCAATTTCAATATTTACCAATTTATCAATTTTTTTATTTTGCAAAGTTTCCAATTTACCATTGTTTTCAATTTAAAAATTTTCCAATAACCAAATTTCCATTTTTGCAATTTACAAGTTCACCAATTTTCTAAATTATTAATATTTCTACTTTGACAATTTCCTTATAACAATAACCTTCTTTTAATATTTTATGTGAAAAATGTGAAATGTGTATTACGATCGTACAAACTTTATTTATTTGGAATAAAAAATAAAACGAAAATCTTCGCTCGGGTTACACTCGTTCTTCGAACATTTGTGCTCATCAAAAGAACACAGCCTTCTCTTCGTAGATGCATAATATGCTATTAATTATTTTACATATCAACAATTTCATAATTTCTCAATTCCGTCAATTACCATTGAACCAAATAAGAAAGACACCGAAATTATCATTTAAAATGCAGTAATTATAAATTTTAAAATTAAAGAGTATATTACTTTTTACATGTCCCAATTTTTGAAATGAAAATAGGGGTGTAGCCAAAATGAACTTTGACGAGGAAATTTGAAATTTTTTTAATTTTAAGAGATTTTTCGAAAACATTTTGCGAGCAAATATCTTTTATTCAATAGAATTTTTCGATTTGGGGAAGGAGGGGGTTTGAACTACCAAAAACCGCCATGGCTATGCCCCTAAATTAAAATATGTAATCAAAAAAGTTCCTAATAAATAATATTTGTAATATCAGTAAACATTTCCGAAATATTGAAACGCAATTTGCAAAGAACTTTCGTGGAAGAATTAAAATGTCCGTCAAGGATGATATTGAACATGAAATTGTTTTAAACATTTATTTTCGATGTTTAGGGTCTTTTTCGGACAATATTCGTGAAATATTCAGGAAAAGTAAAAAAAAAACATAAACTATTCTTCCTCTTAGTATTTTGTGAAAATTATTTTATATCTCACGTACATACTCATGTTTTATGGATTCTACTCTTTTATTGTCGGGTTTTAAGCAGCACCGCTATTCAAGGTAAACGAAAAAATCTTTGTTTTTGTATACGAAATGTAAAGAAGGATAGTGAATACAAGAGGACAACGATGAATCTTATATGACAGAAGGTATAATTGTAAAGAACAAAATTAAATTTCAAGTTGAACTAAAATCAACAAAGTGGTAATTTAATCATAAGAAGATGATTCTCATTTAGGATGAATAAGATGTAATAAATTCCATAAAATTAAAATTTTTTGAAATAAGAGTTTAGTGATCTAAAAATTCTTTTAAGTAAACAGTCGGATTCATTAAACTTCGATTGACAACAAATTCGAAAAAATTGTATTCGGAAAAATTATATTTAACATTCGTCAAAAGGATATTATTATGTTAAAAAAATTATTCACGGGTGTTTCCCTTTAAGCAAATAATAATTTTATTGTCAATTCAGTCAACACTAAATCAATTTAGAGTGCCTCTTACATATCACTTCAATAAAAGTTTCTATCATTTTTCAATTTACTTAACATTTAACGTAAACTGCGTCGTTCGAGTTTTGAAAGTACTGTTTGTTTTATCTATGACGTCTGTAATAAATTTCTTAACACGCTTTAGGTAAATCGTGTGTCAAATATTATTAAAAATTAGTTTATATCAGACTCTTTGATGAAAAGAACCTAAAACGGAACAAATCATAAGTTTACTGGTATAATATAAACTCTAGGAACGACCATACATTACAATGAAATCAATAAGATACTATTCGTGTTTGATCATTTTTTTTCTTTATAAGAAAATTCTCTGTGAGACAAATGCCAATAGTTTCACTAAAGAATTTACAAAATATTTACAAGAAGAGTCGAAATTTCACCAGGCTATGTTTATAATTGGCGATGATGTCGAATTTTCAGATTCTAGAGTGAACTCCATTGTAAAAGAAGTAGCAATGCAGTTTCCAATTTTGAACTTCAGGTCTAGTAAAGTACCAATAAATTTTAATGTATAACTTACCTCTCGTCTCTCAGGCGACCTAGAAAAACGACTTTATTTATTTCCTTTTACAATGGCGATAAGGGAAACTTGTCTGTTCCTTTTGAAAATGGTCTGTATCAGTTCTATAAGTTAGGCAAGGACTCCATACATTCAAAGTGTTTGCTTATACCTATTCAAAACGGTAAATATTTAGTGCAAAAAAGTGACTTTCAAGATTTATTTGAAAAGAGCTGGTTGGACATTGCGGTTCTAGAACTATCAAAACAAGATCTTAATTACAGCTTTACTGATGAAAATGTTACAGCAATTCTGCATCAGTTTGATCCCTTCAAAGATCGGTACATTGCTGAACAAGTGTCATCAAGAACAAATTGGTTTTCGAATAAACTTCAAAATTTGAATGGATATGAAATAAGTCTCAGTAATTTACTATATGATAAGGTTGAACTTTCACACATATTTAATCCGGCAGAGAAACTTGCTTACATTTTGTCAAGTGCGATGAACTTCACGCCAAATATACACAAATATTATGATTTTAGAAAGGCTCACAAGGATTTGTATAATAAAAAAATAGAGCTGTGTTTAAATCCTATAATTTCACTTAACTTAGAAGAACGGCATCTATATATGCATGTTTCGGCTTTGGGCAATTTGAATGCTGTGATTCCAAAATCAGTTAGATTCAATAAAATTTTAGAAGTTTCTCATCAATTTTCCTACATGAGTTGTGTAACCTTTGGCACAATGGCTCTTTTCAGACTCTTGACCTTTGTTCTAAAATTTGAAGAAGACACGTGGACATTGTTGAGCATTATGCAAATAATGTTAGGGATGTCTGTTGTTCGCGAACCCAAAAAATCTTATGAAAGAATCATTTTTGGATCTCTAATCATCGTTTGCATCGTTTATACTGGCTACATTTGTACTGTTATTCTAGACATTGCTCTGCAGGTAGAACCAGAAATTTCATCACTTAAAGAATTGGCAAATTCAATTTTGATACCAAGAGTCAACGAGCTTGTTAACAAGTCTTTGTACAATAGCTCAATTTCCTACATCCAAAAACTGGGAAGAAAAGCTTTTGTGATAAAAAATTATGAACATGCATTTGAATGTTTACATTATTTAGAAGCACATTACTTGTTTTCTCCCTAATGCCGAGTTCTTTACTAATAATTTTATGAGACTAACTAATACAGAGAGTTTAAAGATAATAAAAGAACCAGTAATACATACAATTGATACATGGTTACCGAGACAAGGCTCGCCATTTACTGATCGTTTCAATGAAATTATTCGAAAAGCAACCGAGAGTGGCTTGTTAAAAGACATCCAAAAACAAGGTATAACAACACTAGATATTACTGTTGTCCCTGAAGGTATACAGAAGGATAAACTGCTGCTTATTGCCTTCTATGTACTGCTCATTGGATACTCTTTGTCTGCATTCGTTTTCATCATTGAATTACTTGTGGGTTTGAAAAATAAGAAAATATCCAATTTCACAATTAAAAAACGGCGTACATGAAGTGTATTTCACACGTCGCAATATACTGTTACATTAAAATTAAATTTCACAATAAAAACAAAATGTTATTGGCTAATGTCTCTAAAGGATTCTAAAAGTACGTATACAAAGTAGTAATTACACTAGTTTACAGCCAAAATGTACATTTAATGCCACTATTTTTTTTTATGTACTATGGTTCTCTAAACTTAAAAATGACATTAAGAAATTTTTCTATGGATAGGTTTCCGAAATATGAATTTTTTTAATTTTTTTACGTTTTTTTCGGAGGTCACTTCACGTTTTAGTCCGATTGAGTTTTTCTAAGTGTCAAATTAAAGGTAATCAAATTCCAAACAATCGCTTTTAACATTATTTTTTAATCGGTTAAATATTTTAAATGATATAGTCAAAAAAAAAAATAGAAAATTTTAGTTTTTGGCCCAAAATCTGAAAAACAAATTCATTCTACCGCCATGCAAAAATAGAAAACGTCAAATTATGTCCAGTTTTAATTTTTTTACATATATGGCTCACTTTTAGGAAGAAAAAAATGTATGGATGAAAAAAATGTATGTGTAATTATTGAAGTTATAAGCCAGGGTACTGAAATTCTCGTTTTACGCCATTTCGGTATTTTACCTCCTTTTATAGTGGTTATGTTGATTAATTTAATGAATACAATATCTAATTAGAAAATGGACTTTTTTCACAGATTTCAAATAATTTTCAGTGCTTTACTAATTCAAATTTGACTGAACAATTTTTTGGAGTTTTTGACAAAAATTTTTGAAGAGGCATAAATTGATTAAAATCTGCTTTTTTGACAAGTTGAATCAGATGCGCAGAGGTTCAATTTTGGTTGAATTTTGTTCGTTAATAGATGAAAAAGTTCCAAATTAGATGCAGAAATATGGAAAATAAATGATATTTGACTGAAAAATTATTTGGAGTTTTTGACAAAAATATCTGAAGAGACATAAACGGGTTAAAATTTGCTTCTTTGACAAGTTGCATTAAATGCGCAGTGGTTCAATTTTTGTTGTATTTTGTTCGGTAATAGATAAAAAAGTTTGAAATTAGATATAGAAATATAGAAATTAAAAGATATTTGTCTGGAAATTTTTTTGGAGTTTTTAACAAAAATTGAACCACTGCGCATCTGATTCAACTTGTCAAAAAAGCAAATTTTAATCAACTTATGCCTCTTCAGAAATTTTTGTCAAAAACTCCATAAAAATTTTCATTCAAATATCATTTATTTTTTATATTTCTATATCTAATTTGGAACTTTTTCATCTATTAACGAACAAAATTCACCAAAAATTGAATCTCTGCGCATCTGATTCAACTTGTCAAAAAAGCAGATTTTAATCAATTTATGCCTCTCCAGAAATTTTTGTCAAAAACTCCAAAAAAATTTTCAGACAAATATTTTTTATTTTCTATATTTCTAAATATAATTTCAAACTCTTTTATCTATTAACGAACAAAATTCAACAAAAATTAAACCACTGCGCATCTGATGCAACGTGTCAAAGAAGCAGATTTTAATCAATTTATGCCTCTCCAGAAATTTTTGTCAAAAACTCCAAAAAATTTTCAGTCAAATATCATTTATTTTTCATAATTCTGCATCTAATTTGGAACTTTTTCATCTATTAACGAACAAAATTCAACCAAAATTGAACCTCTGCGCATCTGATTCAACTTGTCAAAAAAGCAGATTTTAATCAATTTATGCCTCTTCAAAAATTTTTGTCAAAAACTCCAAAAAATTTTTCAGTCAAATTTGAATTAGTAAAGCACTGAAAATTATTTGATATCTGTGAAAAAAGTCCATTTTCTAATTAGATATTGTATTCATTAAATTAATCAACATAATCACTATAAAAGGAGGTAAAATACCGAAATGGCGTAAAACGAGAATTTCAGTACCCTGGCTTATAACTTCAATAATTACACATAGATTTTTTTCATTCATACATTTTTTTCTTCCTAAAAGTGAGCTATATATGTAAAAAAATTAAAACTGGACATAATTTGACGTTTTCTATTTTTGCATGGCGGTAGAATGAATTTGTTTTTCAGATTTTGGGCCAAAAACTAAAATTTTCTATTTTTTTTTTTGACTATATCATTTAAAATATTTAACCGATTAAAAAATAATGTTAAAAGCGATTGTTTGGAACTTGATTACCTTTAATTTGACACTTAGAAAAACTCATTCGGACTTCTGTAACTCGAGATACGGCCTAAAACGTGAAGTGACCTCCGAAAAAAACGTAAAAAAATTTTAAAAATTCATATTTCGGAAACCTATTCATAGAAAAATATCTTAATGTCATTTTTAAGTAACGAGAAGCTTAGTACATAAGAAAAAAATAGTGACATTGAATGTACATAAAATTTTTTTTTTTTTTTGTAAACTAGTGTTATATTTTGTCCTCTGTTAACAACTTTGTTTTTTCTATACTTAATTTGATATTCATTAATTTATAACTTTCATACTTATTTTGTTTTCAGAAAAATATGTCGTTCAACAGAAATGATCAGATTAACAAGTATTAATTTTAAAGAGTCGCCTAACTTGCTTGTCAATGAATCGAGATTTTGCTTTCGTGGAGTTGTTAACAAAAACACCAACACTTCACAGGAATTATGTAATGTTTTCTACTGTAAGTGCCGAAAATTAATCAGGAACAAGACTTTGAACTCCTAAATACTGTCAAAGAAATTCGAAAAACATTCTCTATAGTGTATTATTAATACAGATTTTAATCAGATAAAAAGACTTAAGTGGGCAGACCTAATTGAGACGACAAAAAACAGCTCTTTTTATTTTTTTTGCCACACATTAAAATACTTAATACCAAGTATTTTTTCCACATGAAATATATATGTATTTGAAGAAATTATTATAAATTTATTAGAAGTAAATATTGATCAATAAATGTGATACATTAAATTTGCGCAAGCTCTACAAATTGAATTCAACTTTTCTAAATCTTCCAATAAACAAAAATGTGCAGTAATTCTTAGTTCTTTTTAAAACAATTGTTTTAACATCTTTGTACGACAGAAAATATAAATTTTTGTTGTCGCCGGTTTTTGTTATGGCGGTGTCTATAGTAAGAGGGTAAGAAACAGAACTTAACATTTTTTATTAAATAAAGAAAGCACTGAGCACTGAGCTTCGTTAACATACAACAATATTCTGAGTTGGAGAATCGACTCCGACATTTTCGAGCATATTTTTTTGTAAACCTTAATTATTTTTGTTATCACACCGTTAAGTACTGGTCAATCTATGAACAACATCAAACAGTGGATGAGGTGACATTCAATTTTCACAGGTGCGGCGACACCAGCGCCGCCAATTACAAAATATATGTCGTCCCAGTGGGCACACATGTCCGAAAGACGTCCCTATGTCGGCTTTTATGTCCAAAAGACGTCTGAAGGACGTCTTTTGGTTTTTTTTGCCCACTGGGGTATTACATCATCAACACAACTAACATGGCCTTTTTAGTCATGTTAGTTAATTTTCAAGACTTTTTATTTTGTTATTAAAATTTTAAAATTTGAGGTGAGTTTTTTTATAAAAATAGATCAAAACCATTATATGTACAGGGCTCGAACTAGCTCCGTAAATCCCGTAAAAGTCCGTAAATTTACTTATGGTCCGTAAAAGTCCGTTTTTTAAAAAAAAGGTCCGTAACGTCCGTAATTTGTTTAGAAAAGTCCGCAAATTCCGTAAATTCTACGATAAGAGGCCCTAAGCAGTGTAAAAACTGTTACGTTTCAATTTTGCAATTCCTTTCTTCAATTTTTAATTATTTTATTTAATATTCAATAATACTCGCCTTTTTTCAATTATCAGTTATTTTCTTGAAAATTTAATATGTTCTTCAAGTTCCAATTGATTTCTTCAATTTACATTTATTTCCTAAAATTCTTCCTACATTTTTCATTAGTTTAGATTATCAATTAATAAATTCATAATTTGAAAAAAGTTTTATCAAATATAATTATTTTCATCCACTTTTATAATTACTCTTTAATTTTTAAAACTACTTTGTTCTAATAACGATTATTCTCGACACATTTCGAGTTTTTTTCAACTGTGCATTACTTTTGTCAATTTGTAATTTTTTCCTTTATTAATTATTATCTTAAAACTTCAATTTAATTCCTTTACATTTAAAAATTCCCTGATTTTTTCAATTATTTGTTTCACTCATAAAAATTGTTTTAAAATTTAAACTCAATTGTTCGATTCTAAAACTATCTCCTTCAATTCTCCATTCTTTGCTTCAAATTTCAATTGCATTTTTCAATTTTCAATTTTCAATTTTTTTCTTTATTATTAAAAATTCTTGCCTTTTGTCCATTTTTTTTTTTTATTATCAATAAGTTTCTATGACTATAATTCACATGTTTAATTAGTTTCTTCAATTCTGTATTTTTTTTCAAATTTCAATTCTATTTTTCAGTTTTTAATTATTTTCTGCTATATTTAATAAATCACGGCATTTATAAATTACTTTTTTGAATTTTCAATTAAATTATATAAATTTTAATTCCATTCTTCAACTTATAGTCATTTTTTCATATTTAAATGATTTTTTGAATTATAAAATTGTTTTAATTTAGCGATTTGTCGAAGTTTGTTATCAGTTGTCAATTATTTTCGTTATTTTTCAGATATTTTTTTCAATTCCTTAATTATTCTCGTCATAAACTGTTTCTTTCAATTATTATTCATTTTCCGCAACTTTCAATTAATTTCAACAATTTTTTCAATTTTTATTCATTCTCTTGAAGTTTTATAATTATTCTTTAACTTCTTAAATTATTTTGTTCTCTAGTTGATTATTCTTGACAGTTTTTGAATTTTTTTCATTTGTCTATTATTTTCTTTAATATTTGATAATTTTGTATTTTGTTATTAATTTTCCTTTCAGGGCCGGATTGGGAATTAAAAGCGGCCCGGGAAAGATATTCAAAGCGGCCCCTTTCTATATAATTGAAAATTTTTATTAACATTTAAAACTAAAATATAAAAATATTAAATTATTAAATTATTTTATTTAAACTTATCAATAATTTAATTATTTGGAATTTCTTGAACAGTAGCATTCTCTACTGCCATTTGTACGAAAGCAGCAGTAATTTCTTAGTTTAATGAACACATCAATCTGGTTTTAACCAATTTTAAAGGACAAAAAATGGACAACTTCTATTAAACAAATATAATAAAAAAATTTTGAGAGAATTTCCTGGCTTTAAAAATTGCTCTGAATGTATTCCTATCTACACTAAAAAAATTTTGGTGCAGCATCTGTACTTTAAAGTACAGTATCCGTCCCAAATGAAAAATTACGTTATTCAGTTAACTTCACTACGTTGAAAATCAATGCAAAATATTTAATCTGAAATTAACAGAATAATGAAATATTTCCATGGGACGGATACTGTACCAAAATTTTTTCAGTGTACCTTAACCCCTTCAGCATCAAAAACAACCCTTTAAAATCATTCCCTAATCTTCAATTAGGAAATGGACAATTTTTATTAAATAAATATAATAAACAGTTTTTTAGCGAATTCCCCGGCTTTAATAATTGCTCAGAATGAATTTCTATCTACTTTGCCCCCTTTAGCATAAAAAAGTCGGCTTCACCGACTAAATTCACCTGAAAATCATTTTTTCAATATTTGAATACCCAATTACTTTCTTTAATTTACAATTATTTTCTTCAAATCTCAATTATTTTCTTCTATTCACAATTATTTTAATTAATTTTTAATCATGTTTTTCAATTTTCAAATATTCTCTTTAATATTCAATAATTTACGGCTTCTTTCAATATTTTTATCAATTTTCAATTGTTTTCTTCAATATTCAATAATTCTCATTTTTTCAATTGTTTTTCCAGTTTTCAACTATTTTCTTCAATTTTCAAATATTTTCGGTTTTTTTCAATTATTCTTTTCAGTTTTCAAATATTCTCGTTTTTTCAATTATTTTTTCAGTTTTCAATTATTTTCTTCGATTTTCAAATATTGTCGGTTTTTCAATTATTTTTTTCAGTTTTCAATTACTTTTTCAGTTTTCAAATATTCTCATTTTTTCAATTATTTTTCAGTTTTCAATTATTTACTTGAATTTTTAATTATTTCAGTCAATATTCAATAATTCTCGATTTTTTTTCAATTATTTTTTCAATTTTCACTTGTTTCCTTCAATAGGCAATTATTTTCCAAGAATTTCAATCCAGTTCAATTTTTTATAATCCAATTAAATTTACAATTATTTTCTACAATTACTACAGTAATTTTCTTTCAATTTTTATTCTTAGTTATTTCTGTTCTAAATTTTAATTTACATTCTTAACTTTTAAGATAATTCTGTTGAAATGTAAACTTTTTAATGTTGCAATTTTTCGAATTTTTTGCAATTGTCCTTTATTTTTGTCTTTTTTCAATTATTTTCTTTCATATTATTCAATTATTAATCATTTTCTTGAAATTTCAATTCAGTTCTTTAATTCTTTAATTATTTGTATCCAATCACAATTCTTGTCTTTTATTGATACTTTTTTTCATTTTCAATTATTCTCTCAATTTGGAAGTATTTTCTTCAAATTTTAATAAAGTTTAATTTTTCAAAAAGCAATTAAACTTTCAATTGTTACTAGAACTATTCCTATCATTTTCTTTCTTTTTTAGTTTTTTTTTTAATTTCATGTTTATCTTTTTCTGTTTAAAATTATTTCTGTCAGTTTTTAATTTAATAATCTTGCCATGTTTAGAATTTTTTCCAATTGGCAATTATTTTCTTCAATATTTAATAATTCTCGGCTTTTTTCGATGATTTTTTCAATTAACAATATTTTTCTTGAACTTTCAATTCAATTTTTCAACTATCCTCTTAAATTCACAATTATTATTTTCTTTAATTTTGAATTTTTTTTTCAATTTTCAACTATTTCTTCTAATTTCAAATTATTTTCTTCGATTTTCAACCAACTTTAACTTTTTGAAATCTCATTCAATTTTCAATTATTTGTTATAATTATTCCTACAGTTTTCTTCAGTTTTTAATTGTCAATTATTTTCTTAAATATTCACCAATCCTGGGCTTTTTCACTCTTTTATACTATTTATTTATTTATTGATATAGTAATTTGTAAATTATTTATTATCAATAATTTTTTTGAAATCTCAATTTAACTCCTTAATTCCTCAATTTTTCTGTCTAATTCACAATTATTTTCTTCATTTTTTAATTATTTTGCCAATTTTTAATATTATTTTCTTCTCATCAATTTGTGATTATTTCTTCAAATTTCAATTCAGGTCAATTTTTTAAAATTAAAATTTTTTTCAATTATTATTATTTCTGTAATTTTTTTCCTTTTTTAATTTCCAATTGTTTTTTTAAAATATTATATTTGTTCTTTAATTTTTTAAATTATTTTTGTCAATTGTCGATTTATTAATCTTGTCATTATTCCAATTTTTTTCATTTGTCAATTATTTTCGTCATTTTTTAGTTATTTTAGGTCGATATTATCAACTCGAGAACATTTTTGGATGGTCAAGAGATTTTGAGATCAATATCAATATTGCTCAAATATGATATCGTCTTGATATCGTAAAGCACTAAGAAATAATGGTCAAGAGAACAAAATAATTTAAAAAGTTAAAGATTAGTTATAAAATTTTTTGAGAATTATTGAGGATTGAAAAAATTGAAGGAGGTAATTGAAAATTGAGGAATGTAATGGAAATTTAAAAAATGTAATTAAAAATTGAAAGAAGTAATTGAAAAAGTCTAGAATTCTTGAATATAGAAAAAAATAATAATTGAAAACTGAAGAATGGAATTGAAAATTGAAGAATGGAATTGAAAGTTAAAGATAATAATAAATAAGAATTGTAAAAAATAGTTGTAGAATTGAACAATTTAATTGAAATTCTACAATTTCTGTGATTGAAAAGAACATAGAAAGAAGCCGAAAATGATTGAACGTTGTAAAATTAATTGAAAATAGAAAAGAGTAATTGAAAGTTAAATGAAATTTAATTACATAAATTAAATTATTAATTAGACCTACAAAAATACCGGCCCGCCTGGCGTCGGCCCACCGGGATTTTTCCCGGTATCCTGAATGGCCAATCCGGGCCTGTTTCCTTTTAATTATCTATCTTAATCTGTCTTCTTCAAAATTTGATTTAATTCTTTAATTTTCAATTATTTTTAAAAAATTTAAATAACTTTTCCAGTTTACTTTTTTGTTTATAATTTTTCTTTAATTCTCGGCTTTTCTCAATCATTTTTTTCAATTATAAAAATTGTTTTAAATTTAAATTAAGTTTTTCAATTCTACAACTATTTTCTTAAACTCTTAAATATTTTATTCAATTTTACATTTTTTATTCAAATTTTCATTTATTTTTTAACTTTTCAGTTGTTTAATTCAATTTGCAATTATTTTTTCCACTCATAAAAATTGTTTCAAAATTTCAATACAATTGTTTAATTCTACAACTATTTTCTTCAAATTTCATTTTTCAATTTTAAATTATTGTCTTTAATATAAAAAAATCCTCGCCTTTTTTAAATTATTTTTTTTTCGAGTATCGCAATAAATTTTTTTAATTTTAAAAGCAGTTGTTTAATTATATTATTCTATATTCAATAGTTATCTTCTTTTTTCAATTTTAAGTTTATTCTTTGAAATTCAATTCCTTTTTGCAATTTCTAATTATTTTCTTAATTTTTCAATTTTTTCTCCCTTTTTTTTGTAATTTTTGCTTTCAATTTTCAATCTAGTTGTTCAATGTTTAATTATGTACAACAATTGTTCATATAATTTTCATATTTTTAAAGTATTTTTTTCCAATTGTCAATTAATATATTTTTCAACTATTTCTTGCAATTATTATTTATTTTACCCAATTTTCAATTGTTTGCAAACTTTTTTCAATTATTCTCTAAAATTTTTATAATAATTCTTTAATTTTTTCAATTTTAATTTTTTTTCAGTCCTTTTTTAATTTTTTTTTAATTATCAATTATTTTTCCAATTTCAAATCAGTTCTTAAATTTTCAATTTATTTCTCGAAATTGTTATTATTTTCTTCAGTTTTCAATTATTTTCTTCAATTTCCATTATTTTGCCGGTTTTTAATTTAGTTTTTCAATTTGCAATTATTTCCAACAGTTTATTTTTTAATTTTCTTGTTTAATTTGAATATTTATTGTTCAATTATTTAAATTATTCTTTTTCAATTGTATAATTATCTAGACATTTTTCGAGTTTTGTTTTCAATTGTCAATTATTTTCGTTATTTTTAGTTAGTTTCTTAAACTTTGTAATTATTCTTCTAATTTTCATTATTTGAAGTTTCAAAAATTTATAGTTTTTACTAACAAATAACAATGTAAAGTTTCTGGCGCGCGTTAATGTTGCTAGTAATATAATAAGACTTATAGGTCTATTTTAATGCACAGAAAGCTTTTTTTTTGTGCCTATGTTATAAGTATACCTACAATAATTGTTCTCTTATTTACCTCAGACTCATTAATATTTTTCTATTTAATATTAATAAAATTTTCTATAATTTTCAAAGAAATAAATTATTTTAAACATAAAAAATACAATTTCTTTTTACTTTTCTACTGTATTTTAATTCTATCACACTCCAAATAGTCTTTCGGGATACAAAATGTTTATTCGTAACTAGTCCGTAAAAGTCCGTAATTTTGAATTTTTGGTCCGTAAAGTCCGTATTTTAAGTACTTTTACCGGTTCGAGCCCTGTATGTAAAGTTTTGAAAAAATTTTGAGGTTATTAGATCAAAATTGATATTATTAATTTATAATTATTATAGATGATTGAAGGGGACACGAGCGCTTGTGTCGAAACGTCTCATTTTTGGAGTTAATTGTTCTCTATGGAGAGTTCAATATGAAATAAAATGAATTAATTTTTTATCCAGAAAATTCCTGTTGAATTTTTATTTAAATAAAAATAATACTTTCCGTATAACGAAGCATAATTCTTTCGATATATTTTTTCATTATCAAATTACCATTTTATTGACTACAGCTTAACTATAAATCAATTTAGAATACTTATTACATATACCATTTCAATTACCATTCAATTCAATTTTCATAACAATTCAATTTACTTAACAGTCAACAAAAAATGTGTCCTTCTTGTTTTGATAATATTTTAACATATTGATGACCTTCTATAATCCTCTACGTACAGTCTATGTCTAACTTTTTCCAAAGTAAGCAAATATCTGTTTGATGGGAAGAGCCTTAAATGGAAATCCAATCTGTTTACTCATATATTATAAACAAAAGCAACGACTCTGTGTATCAAAATGAAACTAATTAGTCATTATACATGTCTTATCAGCTTCCTTCTCTGTAAAGAAATCCTTAGTGCGGCATCTTCTAAAAGTTTTATTAATGGATTTACAAACTACTTGCAAAAGACGTCAAATTTTTACCAGGCTATGTTTATAATTGGCGATGATGTCGAATTTTCAGATTCTAGAGTGAACTCCATTGTAAAAGAAGTAGCAATGCAGTTTCCAATTTTGAACTTCATGTCTAGTAAAGTACCAATGAATTTTAATGTAACTTACCTGTCGTCTCTTAGGCGACCTAGAAAAACGACTTTATTTATTTCGATTTACAATGGCGATAAGGGAAACTTGTCTGTTCCTTTTGAAAATGGTTTATACCAGTTGAGAAAATTATCCAATGATTCAATACATCCAAAGTGTTTGTTTGTACCTATTCAAGACCGTAAATACGTATCGCAAAAAAGTGACTTTCAATATTTCTTCAAAAAGGACTGGTTAGATATTGCAGTTTTAGAAGTACCAAAGCAAGATTCTAATTCGCTCTTTACTGATAAGGATATTTCAACAATACTCCATCAGTTTGATCCCTTCAAAAACAAGTACAGTGTTCAAGAAGTCTCGTCAAGAACAGAATGGTTTTTAAATAATCTTCAAGATTTAAATGGATTCCAAATTCATTTTGCAGATTTATTAGAAGCAAACTATATATTTTCATACGAATCTAATTCATCGGAGAAACTTTCTTACATTTTGGCAAGTACGATGAATTTTGTAGCAAATGTACAGAAATTTTATTATTATAATGAGGCTGTTAAGGAAATAGTTGATCCTCTTAATAAACTAGAGTTGCTTTTACCTCAATTGGTTTCTCCTGATCCTGAAGAAAGAGATTTCGACATGTATATCACGGATTTGGGCAGTTTGAAAGCTGTCATTCCACAATCAGTAAAATTCAAAAAAAGTTTAAAAGTATCTCTTCAATTTTTCTACATGGGTTGTGTGACCTTTGGCATAATCGCGTTCATTCGACTTATGGTTCTTATTATGCAGCTTGAGAAAGAATCGTGGAAATTATTTAGCATAGTTCAAATAATAATGGGAATGCCAGCAGTCAGAGAACCGAATACAAAATTTGGAAGGATAATTTTTGGATCTCTAATTGTTACTTGCCTCGTTTACACAAGCTACTTTTACGCAGTTTTTCTCGATATTGCTCTACAAGTGGAACCAGAGATTTCATCACTTAAGGAACTAGCAAATTCAGATTTGACTCCAATGACGACTCCATATGTTAGAAAGGAATTGTTGAAGCATTCTAATTCTAATATCCAGAAATTGGGGAAAAGGACGATAGAAGTAAAAAGTTTAAACTTTGTACCTGAGTGTTTAAATTATTTAGACACACACCAGAACGTTAGTTGTATTATTCATGATGCGGAATTCTTTGTTAGTAATTATATGAGATTAACTAATAAACAGAGTTTGAAGATACTAGAAGAACCAGTACATTTCTTAATCTTCACATGGACATCAAGACGAGGATCACCATTTATTGATCGTTTCAATGAAATCATTCTCAGAGCTACCGAAACTGGCTTGTTTAAAGATGACCTAAGACTAATTATAAAATCACTTAAAATTATTTCGGTCCCTGAAACAATAAAAAAGGACAAGCTTTTGCTTATTGCACTCTATGTACAACTAATTGGCTACTCTTTGTCTGGAATCGTTTTCATCGCAGAATTGTTTATGGGTTTGAAAATTAAAAAGAAAACCATATTAAAAATTTGAAAATAAAGTTCATGAAATTTACTTTGCTTTTTGACATACGTTCTTTCAAATTTAAATCACATTTACCAATAAATACTAAACATTATTAGTCAATCTTTGGAGGTTTTGAAAAGTGAGTACGTAAACTATTGATAAGAAACTTTTTAAAAAATTGTTTTCCATTATCTTTTAATGTTAACTAAGTGTCGTAAAAAACTAAGTGTCTATGAAACAAATAGTTTGATATAATTGACTATAGATAGGTATATCTAAGTCTAATATTAAATTATATCAAGTCTCAATGATAAATTTTACAAGATGTTCGACAGAATAGGGTCAAAATAAAAATCGCTTGCAAGCAAGTGTGGAAATATTTTGTAATTGATTTTTCTATTGTTGTGTATGAATTGAGATACTTATTGTCAGAAAGTAGGTAATCAGCCTAACATCAAATCTGATAACCTCATTAAAAATTCATTTATCACATAAAAGGCTATTTTTCGAAACTAAAATATATACAAGGATTTGTGGATTTAGAATTAGTCAGTCATTTGCTCTGCTAGTAAAAATAAAGTAAGTCTTACACTCGATTCTAACACACCTTTAAATTTTTAACATTTAACTGTTTTTCAAAAGGTGGGAGTCAGTTCGGACTTTTTTTGAACCTAGATGGTTTGCGTTCTCTTTTGATGTTTGCATATTATTTTTGTACAGTTAAAAGAAAAAAATAATAATTTGCTCTTAGCACTTCCAATCTTAAATTCCCAAATATTTTGAAAAATAGTCGTTTCTCAAAAATTTTTAAAATTTTGTTAACAAATACAAAAACGTTTAATTGTTAAAACTGAACATTTTTAACACTTCTTTTTTGATATACAGCAATGTCCAACGAAGAAAATAAGGATGTCTTAAAGAAGATGAGGAGCCTCAAATCGCATGTTTTCTCTGAAACGGGAGAATCAAGATATGAAAATCTAGTCTGCACAACAAATAATATTGCAAATGCTTCTTCAATCTATGAAATCAGCAACAATGATATGAAGGTTACACTACAATTTGAGGGGAAAACTTTGTGTATTTCGTTAGATCCATCAGAGTATCCGGCAATTGAAGATAAAAGAGTAGTAGACTTTGTTAAAACGATTACAGACCATAGTACCGAAGTCAACAAATCACGTCGTACTAAAAGTGCTATTACAGAAACTGATGTAGAAAAATCTAAGACTGACAATGGAGAAGTGGACGAAAACAGTGTCAATGTATCCGCCACAATCAATACTGGAAATCTTAATGTATCCGGAATTGGAAAAGCAAATTTTGGAACTGTGACCGGATCAGCTGGAAGTGTTAGTTCATCAAGTGCCACAACCCATGGAAATGTGAGTAATGCCCATACGACAACTGAGAGGACGTCTAATGTAACCAATACAAATTTAAGTGCTGCCTCCGGGACAACAACTCAGAATGCTTCCAGCTCGTTTAATATTTCTGCAAATGCTTCGGGAAATGCAACTAATTTTGGTTCAAATAGTGCAAATTCAAGAGGTGCTATGACTGGTAGTACTAATTCCCATGTAAGGAGTACAGACAATTCAATTACAAACAATGCTACAACAATTTCAAGCTCTGGAAGAAGTGAATCTTCAATTAGTACTGGCAGTGGAAGTCAAACCTTAGGTAGTTCCGATTCCCATACAAACAATTCAATTACTGATTCCACATCCACTGGAACAAGTTCAAGTACATCTGGTAACTCGAGTTCAACTTTTGGAGTTACAGGATCTGCAAATTTTTCGGGTAGAACTAGATTTGGTAATACAAACCATCATTCATTGGAAAATTCTCACGGTGGTACATTTATAGACTCAAATAACGGAGGTATCGTAAACGCAACGGGAATTGTTGCAAACGGATCAAGCAGTGGAATTTCTGCAAATTTGAATGGATCTGGACATTTAAATGTGAACCTTAGTGGTATGACCGGTAGTTCCAATTCTAATACAAACAATTTAATGTCAAATTCCACATCCACTGGAACAAGTTCAACTACATTTGGTAACTCGAGTTCAACTTTTGAAGTTACAGGAAATGCAAATTCTTCGGGTAAAACACAATCTGGGAATACAAATCATCATACATTGGGTACCTCTTATGGTAGTACATATGTAGACGTAAATAACGGAGGTTTCGTAAACGCAACGGGAATTATTGCAAACGGATCGAGCAGTGGAATTTCTGCAAATTTGAATGGTTCTGGATATTTAAACTTAAACAATAGTGGAATTATGGGTAATTTAAGCGGATCTGGAAATATGAATTTAAATTTTGGTGGTATGACCGGTAATGTTAGCTCTCATACAAACAATCTAACTACAAATTCTACATCAACTGGCTCGAGTTCAAGTACATCTGGCAACTCCAATTCAACTCTTGAAGTTGCAGGATCTGCTATTTCTTCTGGTAGAACTCAATCTGGTAATACGAACCATCATTCATCAGGTACTTCTCATGGTGGTACATATGTAGACTCAAATAACGGAGGTTTTGTAAACACAACAGGAACTGTTACAAACACAACGAACAGTGGAATTTCTGCAAATTTAAAAGGTTCTGGACATTTAAACCTAAACAATAGTGGAATTACTGGTAATTTAAGTGGAGTTGGGAATATTGATTTAAATGTTGGTGGCATGACCGGTAATGTTAGCTCTCATACAAACAATCTAACTACAAATTCTACATCAACTGGTTCGAGTTCAAGTACATCTGGTAACTCCAGTTCAACTATTGAAGTAGCTGGATCTGCAAATTCTTCTAGTAGTACTCAATCCGGCAATACAAACCATCATTCATTAGGTACTTCTTATGGTGGTACATATGTAGACACAATTAACGGAGGTTTTGTAAACACAACAGGAACTGTCACAAACGGAACGAGTAATAACAATTTTATAAATTTAAATGGTTCTGGACATTTAAACGTTAGCAATATTGGAATTTCTGGTAATTTAAGCGGATCTGGGAATGTAGATGTAAATCATGTTGGTATGACCGGTAACGTTAGCTCCCATACAAACAATTTAATGTCAAATTCTACATCAACTGGTTCGAGTTCAAGTACATCTAGTAACTCCAGTTCGACTCTTGAAGTAACTGGATCTGCAAATTCTTCTGGTAGATCTCAATCTGGCAATACGAACCATCATTCATCAGGTACTTCTCATGGTGGTACATATATAGACTCAAATAACGGAGGTTTTGTAAACACAACAGGAACTGTTACAAACACAACGACCAGTGGAATTTCTGCAAATTTGAATGGTTCTGGACATTTAAACCTAAACAATAGTGGAATTACTGGTAATTTAAGTGGATCTGGGAATATTGATTCAAATGTTGGTGGCATGACCGGTAATGTTAGCTCTCATACAAACAATCTAACTACAAATTCTACATCAACTGGTTCGAGTTCAAGTACATCTGGTAACTCCAGTTCAACTATTGAAGTAGCTGGATCTGCAAATTCTTCTAGTAGTACTCAATCCGGCAATACAAACCATCATTCATTAGGTACTTCTTATGGTGGTACATATGTAGACACAATTAACGGAGGTTTTGTAAACACAACAGGAACTGTCACAAACGGAACGAGTAATAACAATTTTTTAAATTTAAATGGTTCTGGACATTTAAACGTTAGCAATATTGGAATTTCTGGTAATTTAAGCGGATCTGGGAATGTAGATGTAAATCATGTTGGTATGACCGGTAACGTTAGCTCCCATACAAACAATTTAATGTCAAATTCTACATCAACTGGTTCGAGTTCAAGTACATCTAGTAACTCCAGTTCGACTCTTGAAGTAACTGGATCTGCAAATTCTTCTGGTAGATCTCAATCTGGCAATACGAACCATCATTCATCAGGTACTTCTCATGGTGGTACATATATAGACTCAAATAACGGAGGTTTTGTAAACACAACAGGAACTGTTACAAACACAACGACCAGTGGACTTTCTGCAAATTTGAATGGTTGTGGACATTTAAACCTAAACAATAGTGGAATTACTGGTAATTTAAGCGGATCTGGGAATATGAATTTAAATCTTGGTGGCATGACCGGTAATGTTAGCTCTCATACCAATAGTCTAATTACAAATTCTACATCAACTGGCTCGAGTTCAACTACATCTGACAACTCCAATTCAACTCATGAAGTTGCAGGATCAGCTAATTCTTCTAGTAGAACTCAATCTGGCAATACGAACCATCATTCATCAGGTACTTCTCATGGTGGTACATATGTAGACTCAAATAACGGAGGTTTTGTAAACACAACAGGAACTGTTACAAACACAACGACCAGTGAAATTTCTGCAAATTTGAATGGTTGTGGACATTTAAACCTAAACAATAGTGGAATTACTGGTAATTTAAGCGGATCTGGGAATATGAATTTAAATCTTGGTGGCATGACCGGTAATGTTAGCTCTCATACAAACAATTTAATGACAAATTCTATATCAACTGGTTCGAGTTCAAGTACATTTGGTAACTCCAATTCAACTCTTGAAGTGGCAGGATCTGCTAATTCTTCTGGTAGAACTCAATCTGGCAATACGAACCATCATTCATCAGGTACTTCTCATGGTGGTACATATGTAGACACAATTAACGGAGGTTTTGTAAACACAACAGGAACTGTTACAAACGGAACGAGCAATGACAATTTTATAAATTCGAATGGTTCTGGACATTTAAACCTAAACAATAGTGGAATTACTGGTAATTTAAATGGATCTGGGAGTATGAATTTAAATCTTGGTGGTATGACCGGTAATGTTAGCTCTTATACAAACAATCTAATTACAAATTCTACATCAACTGGCTCTAGTTCTAGTACATCTGGTAACTCCAATTCGACTCTTGAAGTTTCAGGATCTGCAAATTCTTCAGGTAGATCTTTAGATGGATCTGGAAATATAAATTTAAACCTTAATGGTGTGACTGGCAGTTCCAATTCCCATACAAATACTTCAAATAACATTTCCTTAGCAACCGAATCGACTTTAAATACATCTGGAATTTTCAATTCTGTAACTGAGTCTAATTTAACCGTGGATTCGAATCATAGAGAAAGCAGCAATGGTTTTAATTTGTCTTCTATTTGTACCGACTCTAGTATTGATGTAGCCAGTCTTCTTAATAGATTGAATTTGGCTTCGACAAGTTCAAGTAGAAATGATTCGAGTAATACGATGAACTTCTCTTCTTTAAGTAACTCAAGTGTTAATTTAGTTAGCTTGTTAAATGTAGTTGCCGATCTTATTTCGGGTTCAGAACATGAAACATCTTTTAATGCAAGAGCTAGTGTAAATAACTCTGCATCAGGTACTTCTAATTGTAATACAAGTAACTTGATGAATTTGAACACTAATGAAAGAATAACTTGTACTTCGACGACGGATTTAACACGTGGAGAATATGCTTCTTCTTCTCTAAAGTGTTGTCGAGGAGGATGTTCTTCTTCCAAAATGTGCTGCCAAGGAGCGTGTAGCTCTTCTTCTTTGAACTGTTGCCGTGGAAACACAAAATCAAGTACTGAAATGCCCGAGAGAAAGACCTGTGGTTGTTTTTCGATTTTGAAGAAAGGATGCAAAAGTGAATCAAAGGGAAGTAAATGTAATACTAAAAATGCACCAAATGTTGATTCCGATGCTTATGTTCCAACTGACAGAGCAGCAAAAGGAGGGAATTATGTGAATAAATCGAAAAATGCTACAAAAGACAGAAACGATTGTTATCCAGGTTATGATAGAAAAACTAATGGTTCATTTTCTGAATCGTCCAGAAAATATGCAACAGGTAACGGGAATGGAATTGTTTTTAAAATTAATCCTCTTTAGTCTCTTTTCTGCGCAAAAATATTTGTATGTGTTATATGCAATTGCTAATCAGGAATATTATCTTTCCAACAGATTACGTTTTCGAAAAGCGAAAAGTCTCCTACATGACAGATGATTTTTCTGACGAAACTGAAAGGTATATAATTAACAGATTTACAATTTTAGCTCCATTTACAAAATAACAATATTGATTATACTAATTTTTGTTCTCTTCTCGATTATTTCAGAGTGAAAAATAATTCAAAAGGAACAAAAAAAGTATGCAGCAAACAGTCTAAAAAATAGTAAATAGAACCTTAGTGGCACTTTCAAGGACATACGTCATGTAACAGTTCTTCAGAAAATGCAACCATACTTCTGCTCAAAAGAAATTATTGAATTTTTTACCTAGAACATTTTTTGTAGGATTTAATACCAATGTACTTTTTAACAAAATGTCTTTAAAGGCATGTGATGGATTATGACGTCACTGGTATAGGGAAAATTTGTCCGTAACTTATCCTCTTAAAATATTGAATATATTGTCACGAAATTTGATAGAATTACCTAAATTGTCATTAGGAAGGTATCTCTGGCCCAAATTAGTTTGAATTTTGGTTTAAAATTAACTTTGGAAAATTTTAGCAAATATTACAAATTTTTTAAATATTAATTTTGAGACAAAATTCAAACAAACTCGAGTCAAAGAGACCTTCTTAATGATATTTTGTGTAATTCTACTAAGTTTTGTGACAAAATATTGAATATTTAAAGAGAAACGTTACGGAAAAATTTTGTCTATACCAGTAACAACAAAATTCCGCAAACAAATTTTGCCAAAATAAGTGACGTCAATCTCCATCACATGCCCTTAATCCAAAACAATTTAATGTAATGTTAATTAAAAATTGTAGAAAATTTGACATTTTCTGCATAAAAAACTATTATAACCTTGTTATTTATTGCTGATATAAAAAAAATTATAAAATAAAACAAAAAAATCGTTCAAAATTGTTAATGCAAAAATCTTAAAAAATATTAAAAATTTTAAAGTAAAATTTGGTACTCTTATTTAGCAACCTAAACACTATCAATTACCAAAAAACCAAAAAAATCGGTGGCATCGATTTTGTTTTCATATGAAAATTATGAATTAATTATAGTATTTGCTTTTTTAAATTTCTATATTTATAATAAAACTAAATAATATAGGAATAATCGAGGTACGTTCATAATAGTTATTTTAAAAAAAGAGATTGTATTACTGGGTCAAAACACTGACTTTCGACCAAAGGTGGTCGCTGACATATTTTAAAAAATATTAAAACCTATATTATATCTATTATTAAAGTATCTAAATTCAACTTCTGAAGTTGTTTTAGCTAAGTTTTTTATTTTTTAGCCGTAAATTGTAATTAAAGGAGCAAGTGTCAAGAAAAAATGGCGTTCTTAATGCTTATTCTAAACGCTTTTAATTCAGAAAAAAAACATTTACTTCCTGTGCTATAAAGAGAATACGTTTAATCAGTATCCAAATATTTATTTTTATTAATATAATTTTGTGTAAAATGAAAAATAATAGTAATAAAGTTAACTTAAAGTTGATTAAAAACTGTCAATTATTGTCACTTTTAAAAGTCTATTTTTTAGAAATCTACTTAACAAATATTATTGAAACTTACCACAATGATTAACTTGTGTACTTTAAACGTATTTTCACTGGAAAGAAGACAATTTTTTTTTTTATTATTAAATAATTCCGTCTTGAAATTTCAAATTTAACCATAAAACACGCATTTTTGAACTTACCTAACTTTTTTCTGGATGAATTTAAAAAATTAAGACTTTCCACATATCTAAGTTTTAATAAAATCTACAACATATTAAATTTTTACGAAGGTAAGTTGCTCGGTTTATGAATTATTTAAGTTTAAACTTTAATGAAGGAAAGGTTATTTTTTATATTTCCAAATACACTCTGAAGTTTGACAATCGATTATTGATTTTAAATTCAAAATTTTTATTTATATTATGTCAGTTTATAACGATTAGTTTAGGTAACCTATTAATCAAAACATTAATTAAATCAGTTTTAAATAGTTTAAAATTTTGTGCAATGAGAAGTGTGAGAAAAGAAAAAAAAGTGTTTTTCAACTTTTCGATGAATTAATGGAAAATAATAAAGTTTTTTTAAAATTATATTGAAATTGTTCTTATTATATATTATTTATAATTTGTATACATGTAGTACATATTTAAAATTTTGTATTTTATTTATGATTTTATTCAAATTCATAATTATTTTCATTAATATTTAATATCTATTAAGGTTTATTAAATTATTAATCAACGGAGAGAAATATAGAATAAAAAATAAAAAATATAGATTTCTTTTTCCTAATTATTTTAACAAATTAACATTGCAAATTGAAAATGTTGCTTATCATTAGTTGTTAAGATTTATTTTATTAATTATTATAAACTGACAAAATATAAATAAAAATTTTGAATTTAAAATCAATAATCGATTGTCAAACTTCAGAGTGTTCTTTGAAATATAAAAAATAACCTTTCCTTCATTAAAGTTTAAACTTAAATAATTAATAAACCGAGCAACTTACCTTCGCAAAAATTTAATATGTTGCAGATTTTATTAAAACTTGGATATGTGGAAGGTCTTAATTTTTTAAATTCATCCAGAAAAAAGTTAGGTAAGTTCAAAAATGCGTGTTTTATGGTTAAATTTGAAATTTCAAGACGGAATTATTTAATAATAAAAAAAATATTTGTCTTCTTTCCAGTGAAAATACGTTTAAAGTACACAAATTAATCATTGTGGTAAGTTTCAATAATATTTGTTAAGTAGATTTCTAAAAAATAGACTTTTAAAAGTGATAAAAATTGACAGTTTTTCTATCAACTTCAAGTTAACTTTATTACTATTATTTTTCATTTTACACAAAATTATATTAATGAAAATAAATATTTGAATACTAATTCAACGTATTCTCTTTATAGCACAGGAATTAAATGTTTTTTTTCTGAATTAAAAGCGGTTAAAATAAGCATTAAAAACGCAATTTTTCTCGACACTTGCTCCTTCAATTACAATTTACGGCTAAAAAATAAAAAATTTAGCTAAAACAACTTCAGAAGTTGAATTTAGATACTTCAATAATAGATATAATACAGGTTTTAATATTTTTTAAAATATATCAGCGACCACCTTTGGTCGAAAGTCAGTGTTTTGACCCTACTTTCTTTTTTGTTATTGTATTGTTATTTTTTTTTTTGCCCGAACAATATTCTAGTATATTCCTACATATTTTTCTCCGATGAATCCGAATCTAAAGTTAAAATTGACAGATTGGTTCAACTTTTTAAGATAACCTCAAAAAACTGATAAAAAGCACAAAAAAATCTTTTTTTTTTATTATCTCAAAAATTTTAGCTAATCTGATTATTTTGACTTTGGATTCCGATTCAGCAGAGAAAAATACTTAGGAATACACTAATGTATTGTTCCGGGCAAAATTTTTTTTTCATGAGCTATAATAAATTACCATTTTCAAAACCAAGAATTAATAAATAAGCCTTTTTTATTTTTTAATTTAAAGATCTTGATAAATTGTAATCAAAATTATTAGATATTTTAATTTAAATTTTGTAAATTAACATAATCTGATTCTAACAAATTAGAAGTTAGTAATTAAAAAAAAAAACAGAAATATTGATTTACTTAAACTTATAGTTTGGAAATTCATTTTCAATTTTCTAAAGTAAAACATTTAAATATCTTGCTGTCATGGTAAATAAATCAGGCTCTTTTCTATTCATTCTTTGGCTAACTTTAAAGGAATATACACGCAATTTAAAAATTATTTGAATTAATTTTGATGAGTAAAAATTAAAAATAATTAAATATTAAAATGAAGATTTATGGAAACCTAATTTGGACCTATGATTATAATTTAGATTTCAATTTATTAACTAACGAAGAATTTGGATCAATTTAGAACTATTTGATGATCTGTATTTAAATTTAAAAAAGAAAAAAATAACTTCTACCCGGAAAATGAATTGGAACTTCTTCTCTTGGATGATTTATAATTTAATTAAATTTCTTTCAATTTCTCAAATTAACTGAAATTCTTGTAAGATCTTATTTTCATCATAGCTTTCATAGAAAATCTGATTATGTTAATTCTTTTTTTATAAATTTTAAGATTGAGTTCTTTAATCTAATTAGAATCAATTACAAAGTCTTGTTTATTATTACTATAATTTACATTTGGAACTTATTATCTTCATTTCATTTTTGCGTGAATTTTCCCATTTATATTATTTTGATTTTGTTTCTGATTTAAGTGATCAAAGTTGATCTGGCGCCCTCCTTTTCTCTTTTAAGCTTTAACTTCCGAAATAATTATTTCAAATAATCGTTAACACAATTTTTAACTATAACAATTGACCCGTATTTATTTTCAAATAAAAAAATAATGTGCTCACAAAATAACTTATAAATCAAACTAAATACCCGAACTGAGATTCAGCGCGGATATAAAAGATTTTAGATTTTTAAATTTGTTAATTAATATTATTTGTTTTAATTTCGCTATTTTTAGAATAGGTATTCACCTGTAAATTTTTTTTATATTATTATTAATTATTTATTATTACATTATTAATTATACATAACCTAAAACTGTATTAATGGTAAAAAATTCAATTTTTTCGTACTTTTAGATTTAATGAAATTTCTTTAATATAAGTGCATAAAATGTAATATTTAATAATTACCTGAAGTAAATAATTATATTATCATTTCAATGTTGCTGTAGAAATTTCTATTCTTAAAACACACCAACAAAATTTTCACAATGATTTAAAAATATACATCATATTTGTATTATGTTATTTAAATAAAATATTTTACTCCAATCAATTTGAAAATTGTATTTTTATTGAAATAAATTATATACTATGTTATGTCAAATATAAACATAATTAATAATTGAAAATATACTCTCTAAATTTGAATTAGTTAAAAATAACTAATTATTAGTCAAATCGTGGCTGAGTTTTTGTTTCTCCAATTAGTTAAAAATAATTAAAAAATAGTTAAAATATGACAAAATAATTATTAGTAAAAATATAAATAAAAAAATAGTTAAAATTTGACTAATTAAATTAGTAAACAGAATTTTACTAAAATATTAGTAATTTTGATATAACCTAGAAATGAATTTGACTAATAATTAGTTTTTTTTACTAAATGGTTAGTAGAAATATAACTATTTCAATTAGTGACTGGGTTCATGCTTTCAAATTAGTTATTTTTAACTAATTCAGATTTAGAGAGTAAGAAGGCTAATTTGATTTTCTACTATTTGTACATCTTTCTCGTGAATAATTTCTTCTAAAGTAATTTAATTAAATTAATTAATGAATTTTTTTAATTGATTTAATTTAGTGTAATTTTTATTCAATGATTTTTTAAATGAATTAGTAAATGTTAATTAAATACATTGATTCCCTATCATTTTTTTGAAACCATTTTTCCGCAAGTACAATTTTACGAAAAGATATATACTTCCGAAAGAAAAATTTCCGAATTCAAATTTCCGAAAGTTAAAAATTCTGAAAATCTAAAATATTTTTTTATAATAATTATTACAGTAAAAAAAAATAAAAATAAAAAAAATGTATTAATTTTATATGGAATCTATTAATATAAATTAGTTCATTGTTAAATTCTTCAAAATATCGGGAGGTTATCTTTTAGATTTTTAAAAATTACGTTACGTATTTTTTCGGAAAAGTTTATATTCAAAAGAGTGAATTCGGATAATTTTTTCGAAGTTTTCTTTTCGGAATAAATACTTTTTCTGAAAAAATACCTTGCGAAAGTTTGGTTTCAGAAAAATGACCGGAAGGAACCCACTACATTTAAATTTTCAATAAAATTTTGACCTCCCAAAAAAAGTAGTAAACAATTAATTATTTTAATTTTGGGAAACAGATGTTAATTTCACTCACCTCTATAATAGGTACATAACTTTCCAGAAATGAATCTCTATTTACTATGTTTATGTATTTTTGAAATTTATTTAATAATATATACTTTATAAATAAATAGAGATATAATAAATTTTATAAATTGTTTATAGATCACAAGTTTTTAATTAATTCGTACTAAAAAACTGTTTTTAAAAAGTAATTTATTATTAATTATGTATTATTTGACTTTTTTAAAGCGTCAACTAATAAAAACTACCTATTCTAATATAATTTTTCAAAATGCTTCTATCGATAGAAATAAAATTAAGGTCATATTAATGAAATTCTGAAGTATAAAGAAGAGAAAAAACATATTTTATGAATGATCTTTAAAGAAAAAAAATAGCCATACAGGAATGTGTATTTCAATTTTAAACAAACTATCTGAAAAACACAAATATTATTTTAAAACGAATATTTTTAATTTTAGTAATTTATCTGAAATTGCAAATTTGATTAAAATCCATTTAAACCGTTCTCGAGATGTCTTCTCGACGAGAAAGTGTAAAACACATATACACAAAACACAAAATTAAATAAATAATTAAATAGTTTTCGGGTAAATGAAAAATTACACAAACAACAATTATATTATTATTGTTTTAAGAATTATTTTTAAACATGAATTCGTGTATAAAAAATTCGAAAAATTAAACATGAAATGAAAATTCTGACATTTAAAGATTTGATTCACTCAAAATTCTGTTAAATGAAAATTCTACTAAATTGAAATTCGATTGAATTCAACTTCTTTTAAATAAAAATTTCACTAAGAAGAAATTTTGTACAATGAAATACAAGTTCAATGACCAAAAAATTCTGCTGAGTAAAAATTCGGGTTAATTTAAATTCGATTGAAAAAAATTCAGCTAAAGAAAAATCCTATTTTGTTAAATATTGTCAAGCAAATTGATTAATTGCCCATTAATTTTATGGGTCATGAACCCAATATAAATAAGAAAGGTAAATGACCCCTATTATAATGAAGTGTTTCTTAATTATAAGAAAATAAATAATAATTTTCGAAATTAGATAGTAATGAAACATAAATGAAGTAAAGTTTTAATGTGTTTACAAAATACACAATCTTTTGTAATTTCTTATTGTTCTCTAAAAGAAATTACTTTCTAATAACATATTAAAGCACAGTCTTTTCGCAATAAAGCATTTAAAAACAATTTAAGTACAATTTATACATTATTCTGGAATCCATAAAATCACATTACAATAATGTCTTACAAAAATTCTTATCTTTTGAGGTTACTGTATATTTATAATCATACATATGTAAACTATTAACACTCCCTACTTTAAAGGATTTGTTTTTAAAGCATTTAAAGCAAATCTTCGTTGACAGAAAATCAGTTATTCTTGAAACGTTCTACGATTTCTAAGTATATTCTTAAAAATCTCTGTGAGTATTTTTACTTTTACCATATACTTCATGCTGAAAAAACAATTCGCTTAATTTTATAAAACTTTATAAACACTACATTTGCATTGTTTTATGGACTATAAAATTTATTTAATAGTATTACTCGCATTCTGGTTCATTTTATAAAATATTTTTACTTAGGATGAGTGTGTCAATTGCTGCGGATGATCCAATTACTGCAGCTTTTATAAATTGTTAATATTGTAAAGATTTTTTTTCTTTTATTAATAATAAAATTATTATTTTAAAGTTTACTTAATACAATTATTCATGAAGATGCATATTTCAACTAGCCAATATAACCTTTCTTCAATTATTATTAATTTTTACATTGACTAACGTCAACAAGTCCAGACTAGTTTAATATTTTCAATGCATACTTATTTATTTACTAAAATTGAAATTTTTATTGAAAATGTTATTAATTTGATTATTTAGTTCACTAAAAGAAATCTAAACTCTTTTTACACGTGTTTCTCGACGCAGTAATTGACGCACAGTAACTGGCCTAAACCTAGAGTTCACTCACAAAAAAACCTTATTTCTCCATTTTGAATTTCTTTTTCTTTAAACAGGAAATCTAAATAACAGAATCATGAGTAAAACTAATGAAAGATTAGACCTCTCAAAGGAGAAAAGGGGTTCATATGATTTTATTATGCATGAAAGTTGTCAAACTGTAGCAAGAACACCCTCAGGTGAGTAAAGTGCTGAATTTTTCATAATAATAATAATAACTATAGTTCGCTTCATTTTTTACCTATAAACAGGAGCGAACGTAGAAAAAAGATTTGAGAATTATGAGTTATGACTCAAATCTCTTCTAACGTATGCCACTGAGCTTAAATAACAAAAATCCATAAATTGAAATTAACTATTAAAAGTAGGATTTTGTAGTTTTATTTATGACGATGATATTAATGTTAAAAATCTACTTACAGGCTATAAATGCCCAAGTGTCGGCAAGGAAGAATGTTTAGAAAAAAATATTACAAACTCTAAAAATGGCAACACTTCATGTGGCAACCCTCCAATTGATCCAATAGTAGCTCAACCACCAAGTAAAAATTATGAGTGCCCTTCCAATTCTAAACAACCAAAACCTGAATTGCCAATATCTCAACCACCAAAACCTCAACAGCCAAAAGAAGACATTGTGTGCGATCCTCAACCACCAAAACCTGAACCGTCAATAGAAAACAATCAATGTCCTTGTGAACCACAAGTACCAGTTGATCCACCAACATGTCAACAACCAAAACCTTCTCAGCCCAAAGAAAATGATAAGTGCCCTAGCGTTCCTCAACCATCAAAACCTATGCCGCCAACATGTGAACAACCAAAACCTCCTCAGCCCAAAGAAGATGATGAATGCCCTAGTGTTCCTAAACCACCAAAACCTGAAACACTAGAACCTCATCAGCCAAAAGAAGACGGTGAGTGCCCTAATGATCCTCAACCATTAAAACCTGAACAACCAGTTGAAGATATTGAATGCCCTAGCTATCCTCAACCACCAAAAAATGACTGCACTTGTGACGTACATGAACCATCAACCCCTCAACCGCAAAAACCTGAATCACCAATACACGATGAAGAAGATGATAATCAACAGCATGTTGTGCTTGATATCAAACCCATAACCAAGTGTTCACCAAAAACAAAAAATTACAAAACAACACCTGAAGCAATGCCCGAACCGGTGGAACCTAGAGCCACTGATCGTCGGGTGCCAAGAAGTTCTCCTGAAGCTTATCCAAATTGCGGAATCGACATGAAACCACCCACTGTTCTTGAGCAGTCTCAACCTACGTGTAATTGTGCCAAAGAAACTTTGACTGGATCCTGTGACAATGCTGATAAGGTGGCCTCTTCAGAGAAGGAAAAAGTCGCAGAAAAAGATTCGACTGGAATTTTCGATGGCATTGTAGATTTAGCTAAAAATGTTTATGAAGAGATTCGTGATGACGTAATAGAAGTTTTTGATGACATAACGGGAAATGATGACGAAAAAGAGGACAAATCTTCAGTTTCTGACATTACGAAAGACAATATAAGGACACTAGATCATGCTATTAAAGATGAACCAAAGAAAGAGGAGAAAATTAAGCAAACAGAAATACTGAAAGGTAGTGTGACTGGAGGCAGAGGATTGTTGGAATATGTTCAGTATGCGTATAAAGAAATCGCTGATGATGTCAAAATGATAATTGAGGATGTGAAATACGACGTAGGTTTGGAAGGAGACGATTCTAAAGAAAAAAAGAAGAATGATGTAACAGACGGTTCTAATAAAGGTAATAATAAAGGAGATTCTGCTAAGACTCCAGAAGTAAAAGACGATATTAAGGATCAACCATCGTCTAAAAATTGTACACCTTCGAAAACTCCATCTGTTGGCCCTGCAAAAGAAAATTGTACTACAACCAAGAAGCATGTTTAATACTGTATGTTCTGCAATAATTTTTTTTAATAATTCAAGACTTTTTTTAAATACAAATTATACATTATTATTACTATTATTTTTATAACTATTATATTGTTTTTTCATTCATAGGTTACATTATTTAAATTTTCTAACAATAAGTTTATATAATGTTGTTGGATTATAAACTATTAAATTTCTGATTTCAGGAAGAGAAACATATCAATGTAAACCAGAACCACATTTTCAAAAATTTTAGAACCAAGGTTGCGTAATGGATGGATTTTTTTGATCTGACAAATTATTATTAATGATCCAAAAGGAAAATATTTTTCTGTGAATAATGTATCTTTACCATTTTGACGACATTGTAATATAATAATTTAATAAACTATTCTCACTTTGCGCACTTTACGAATTTCTATTTCTTCAACTAAAACCTACTCGAGCGAAGATTATGTTTGAAGTCATTATTTTGCTTTCTGACAGAAAGAAACTGATTTTTAATTAATTTTATTTAGAAAAATTGTGGCGAATGTAATTTAAAACAAAATAAACCATTCAACTTTAAATTGGAAATCAATCAAAAACCAATAATAGTAAAATGATATTTTAGAAATTAATTAAATATTAAAAGGAACTTATTATATTAATTAAGCGTAAGGATTCTCTTAAATTTTACGCTGCTCACTTTTACAGTTAGAGATGAGACCTGTTAAATCTGACTATACTTAAGGACATGTGATAGAGTATGACGTTACTGGTATAGAAAAAATTTTGTCCGTAACTTTTCTCCCATAATATAGAAAATTTTGTCTCGAAACTTGGTAGAATTACTTAAAATATCATTAAAAAGGTCTCTCTGACCCGAATTTCTTTGAATTTAAACTCAAAATTGATTTTTAAAAAATTTGTAATTTTTTGAAAATTTTCCAAAATTAAGTTTGTGCTATAATTCAAACAAACTCGGGTTTCCCCATATTTAAGGGGTTTACTAACTTTTTTTCAATAACTCATAGAGAAAAAACAAAAAAAATACGTAATTTTTTTATATTGTTTTTGGTAGCTTAGTTTTTGAGTTATCAATTTTTAAAATTTTTGGTTTTTAAAAGTATACCTATTTTTAAACACATATATCACTGAAACTGTACACTATAGAAAAATTTTGCCAGAAGAGAAAAAGTTTAGTTTTTCCTCGACTTTCAAATAATTTTAACAACCAAAAAAATATTTTATTTTTTTTAAAATATGACAATTTTTTATAAACAAATTAATTTTTTTTTTTAATTAGGGGATTTTTTTAAAGATACTTGGGAGAAATAAAAAAAGTTTGCAAAAGGTTTCAGAGTGGGCCTGATGATCTTAATGGGTTAAAATGAATTTTTCTTTATCCCCTACCCGAAAGTACACTGAGAAACTAATTTGTTTTGCTGTTTTAGCAACCCAATTGCTGCCTTAGTAAATTTTTTTGTTTTAATAACAAAAAAAACCACTGTGAAACCTTTTGCAAACTTTTTTAATTTTTCTCAAGTATCTTTAAAAAAAAATTTTAAAAAAAATCCCTTAAATTCAAAAAAATTAATTTGTTTATAAAAAATTGTCATTTTTTTAAATAAATTCAAATTTTTTGTTTGTTTGTTAAAATTATTTAAAAGTTGAGGAAAAACTAAACTTTTTCCTTTCTGGCAAAATTTCTCTATAGTGCAGTTTCAAAGATATATGTGTTTAAAAATAGGTATACTTTTAAAAACCAAAAGTTTTAAAAATTCATAACTCGAAAACTAAGCTACAAAAAACAATATAAAAAAATTACGTATTTTTTTCAATAAAGAATAAAAAAAATATGTTTAGCCGAATTTAAAATCTGCATGTAAATGTCACGTGGAAAGTTTAAAGTAAAAGAGATTTAAAAAGCTTCCTATATGAGTTATTAAAAAAAAATGAGTAAACCCCTATAAAATCTGAAAAAAATAAATTCTTTACACAAATATAAATTGTTTAAACATTTAAAAAGTTGTAATAATAGCAGTGGGAAAAATTTGTGATATAAACGAAATATGCTTCTAGGAGAATTTAATGAAAAGTTGTTTTAAACAATTTAAATTGTTTCAACAAATAAACAAAATATTAAATGAAAAAATCTTCTGTCAATTGTTACTAAAGAATCGACAGCTATTAAAAAAATTATTTAAATTTGAAAATATAAAAAAAATAAATTTTTTAAATAATTGAATATATTTGCAAATTATGATTAAATAACTTCTTTATAGTTCAATGAAAATTTTTAAAAAACCACATAATTCTAGCTGGATTTAATGAAAAGTTGATTTCAAACAATTTTAATTGTTTAATTAATCCATTAGTTTAAATCAATTGAATTGTTTTCCCTTTCGTTATATAAAAAGATGTAAGCTTTTAAGATATTTAATTACAACAGAAAATATGAAAAAAATAGTTTAAATAATAAAAAATTAATTTAAAAATGTAGCGAGCCTTGTATTTTGTTAAGTAAAACAATTTATTAAAAAAAGCGATGTAAAAAATAATATTTTAGACCTATTAAGGAGCCGTTCAAAAAATACGGTCAGAAAAAATGAAGTTTTGGATGTAACGTCCCATTACGAAGCGGAGAGGGGGAAGGGTCAAAATAGACCCAAAAAGCGTTACGTATTTTTTTAACGACCCCTTATTAGCACTAAATTTATGTTTTAGAGTGGTTCTTTAAATAGGGACAGTGAGTTTGCAAAACAATAATTAAAATCAACAATTTCTTCAACTTTGAACATTTATCGAGGTCTCATAAACTTCTGAGACTTTTTCGTTAAAATTAAGAACAATTTTTTTCAATTTTTTAAAAAAGTACACTTTTTCCATGTAAAATAATATTTGACCGAATCCATTTCAAATCATGCAAACAGTCCGATGGTGCATCGAGAATTAACTTTATTTGAAAGTATGTTCTTCTGCTCGAAAAATAATGAGACACGTATTTTTTTAAATTTTCATAACATTTTTTTTTTAATTTTTCCGATTTCTTTATGATTTTAACAAAAAAATCAGTTTTTTTATAAATTTTTTTCTTTATAAAATCTCGTAATTTACACAATTTTCAAGCTTTTAAGTTGCTCTTTGGCTCATTCTTTTCTATTTTTTATGCTTTTTAAAAATTTATCAAGATAAGTAAATAGTATTGATAAACAAAAACAATACTTTGATTCCTTAAAAAAACTAAAAAAATTTTTATCTCAAAAAGACCACCTTTTTTCTTGAAATTTTCAGGGTTTAGAGCTACTTAAGTGTACTAACAACCACAAAAATTTCATTTAGTATTTTTTTGTTTCTTGGGAGAAAAAAATTATTTTTTATTTTTTCGTAAAAATCTCCTAAATTTTCCAATTTTCAAGATTGAAAATCGTTCCTTGTTTAAATTTGTTTACATTTTTAATGCTCTTTTAAAAATAACATAAAAAGTAATATCACCTGATAAACAGCAATATTATCCAACTTTCTTGGAAAAACGGAAATGATGTTTTTAAGTTGAAGACCTTTTTATTGAAAAATTTTGAGTTTTATAAAATTTAGCTATTTGGATGTAATCAATTTGCTATTATATAAAATTTTTACATTGGTATATATAATTCGTTTCATAGAACTAATGTAACCCTGTAGTACGGGCTACACTCTCTAAATCTGAATTAGTAGTTTTCTACTATGAATTAGTCAAATTCATGGCTCATTTTTCTCTAATTCATATAGTAGAAAACTACTAATTGAAATAGTGAAACTTTACTTTTCAAAAAAGTAGATTTTTTTACTAATTTAATTAGTAGTTTTCTACTACAAGATTAGTAGTTTTCTACGAATTCTTAGTAGTTTTCTACTAAAAATTAGTAAAATTCTTACTATTTTAATAGTAGCTCACTTTTCGCTAATTCATTAGTAGAAAACCACTAATTCAGATTTAGAGAGCAGGGTACCTGTGAGCAGGTTTTCACATCACACGCAAAAAAAATAATAATAATAATAACATATACATACTAGAAATATTTCATATTTTTATGAAACGTATGAAATGAATATATGAAAATAATATAATATTATAACATCAAAAAAGAATACTTAAAAACAGTTTTTTCTTTTTAATAATATTGGTTTTATTTATTTTAATAAAAATTGGATAATATTGCTATTTATCAGCTGTTATTACTTTTTATTATATTTTTAAAAAGAGCATTAAAAATGTGAACAAAGGGCCCAAGGAACGATTTTCAATCTTAAAAATTGGGAAATTTAAGAGGTTTTTACGAAATAACAGAAAATAATTTTTTTCTTCCAAGAAACAAAAAAATACCAAATTAAATTTTTTTGGTAAGTTGTACACTTAAGGACGCTTATACCCTCAAGCGGTTCTCATTCTATCGGACCATGATACTCAATATTTTTTTAATTCCATTTCGTCTTATAATTTGGTTTCTCTATAGTATTTTGTAGTTAAAATCATTACACAAACAAATATTATTGAAAAATAATTTTTTTTTTGAAAATTACAACTTTTTAAAATTTTGTATTCCTGATTATTTCAAAAAAGTGAAGGATTTCTACCCTTAAATAACATTTTCTTAACAACGGAACGGTAAATTAATTAAATATTATTGTGAAAGCTGTATTCTATTACAGTTTTAAATATATTAGTTTTTTAAAAAAATGTGTAGAACTGTGTTTTTTAAATTAATCAAAATATAGTCATTTTGCGCGTTTTGTTACTTTTTCCATGTAAAAGTCCCAACTTTATAAATTTATATCTTAAAAACAGAACGGTAAAATTTAATAAAATTATAACAGTACATGTAAAGTAATGCATTTATTATGTCATTGAAATTTTATAAGAATCCGTAGAAATTGGTTTTTTGGATAAACCTCCTTAAGTAGCTATAAACCCTGAGGATTTCAAGAAAAAAAAGGTGGCCTTTTTGAGATAAACATTTTTTTAGTTTTTTCAAAAAATCAAAGTATTGTTTTTGTTTATCAATATGTTTAACTTATCTTGATAAATTTTTAGAAAGCATAAAAAATAGAAAAGAATGAGCCAAAGAGCAACTAAAAAGCTTGAAAATTGTGTAAATTACGAGATTTTAAAGAAAAAATTTATAAAAAACTTATTTTTTTATTAAAATCTTAAAAAAATCGTTAAAATTCGAAAAAAAATGTTATGAAAATTTAAAAAAATACGTGTCCCTTTATTTTTCGAGCAGAAAAACATACTTTCATATAAAGTTAATTCTCGATGCACCATCGGACTGCCTGCATGATTTAAAATGGATTCGGTATTTCTATCTGTTTTTTCTATTTCTAACAATATTTGTATCTTTTTAAACAATATTTGAAAATTTTTATTTTTTGAACCATCTTATTCCACATGTAGCATAAATGTGTAACAAATAGGTAATTGCATAATATTAAGATAAAACTTGAAAATATTTTGGTAGATAAATGCGGTCTCTAATTTTAAAGTCATAACTATATATAATCTTTCTTAATAGAACACTAGCAAATTAACAGGTTACAAAAATCTTCAGTCTAATGTATTAAATGTAGCTTAAACAGCAATCACTAATCTTTTGAGAATGTTTGACTAATCACGTATTAAAATAAATAAATAAATAATGATGTAAAATAAATGAACTCTTAATAACTTGGATACAAAAGTTGTTTTATGCACTGATCACATTTGTAATAATTGAGTCATCTGGATTCAATAAGGGCACATAAGATTTCAACAGCAGTGTCCGCTTTCTACACCACCTTGAAATTGATTATTAAAAAACAAAATTTTGTAATTACTATCTTGTAGGAAATTCTCTGATGCATCTTTTTTCTTCTAAAATAATATTTGTTGTATCTTTTACCGTTTTGGAAAAAGCCCAAAAAACTGAATTCTTCTGAAAATCGTATTTGATTAAAATTTCAACTTCAACTCGTTCTAAAATGAAAATTTCTAAATATTTTTACATGAAATTAATATACATACCTTAAACTAGTTTATTAAAAGAAAGTATTATAAAATTTTTTAGAATTGTTAACATTCAGTTTAACAATTTAATGAAAAAACACCTATAACTTTTTAATTTTTCTTTGTATTGACAAGTTTTGTATATGTAAAATTTGTTTGATATTTTGATATAATGAAATAAATTTTGTCATTTTTCAAAGACTGAAAAATTATAAAAATCTAAAATTTCTGAGTTTTGTTAATAATATATTTATGACAGTTTTCATCCCAAAATAGCTAACCAATATAAGTATTCTAAAAGTTGGTTGATTTTTACTCATTTTATCGCAAAGGAAAGGTTTTTCTCTACAGACAAACAGACGGAATAAAAGCATCTGTTATACAAAAGAGTTAATTTTCTTTCATACACATCACTCATGTTTTATTCCAATTCCTATGTTGAAAACAAACGCTTTTCCTTTGAGAAAGCAAAAGAATTTTTCAATTTTTTTAAAAAAGTGGCACAATAGTTTTTTACCTAATTTAGATAAGATTTAATAACTCATGCCACTATACACTGTAAAAAATAATTGAAAAATTTCCATACAAATGTAAGGATTTTTTTCAATAATTTGTATGAAAATGTGTTTTTCCATACACCAGTGTGGAAAAATTTCAAGACGCTATGGAAAATTTTCAACCTTATGGTAAAATTTCCAATTCCTGAATGGGAAAATTCCATTACGTATAAAATGTATGTATGGAAACATACTTTTCCATGCACATGTATGGAATAATTAGTCTACATTATGGAATTTTTTCAATTATTTATGGTAATATATTCAATTAAATTTTTTACGCTGAAGTAACATTAAATGCAAAAACTCGTTTAATTTATTTTGTTATCAATTAAATAAAAATAGTGCAATAAAATATTATTATTAAAATACGTTACTGTTTATTACTATGATATTATTTTTATATTATTATTATAACTTATATTATTACTATACTATTATTATATTATTATTATTGTTTATTTATTTATATGGGAATGTTTTTTGGTGTCTCATATGTAGCCTTAAATTTTGTTAAAACAATTTAAACCCGTATAAATAAAATTAAGTTTATATAAATTAGTTTGTAAATGTAAGATTAAAATAATTAGGTATTTAAAAAAAAATTAAATATAAAACTTAAAACTTAAATAAATAAAAATTTAAATTAATCGAAGTTAAAATAAATTTGAGTCAACATTTCGTTGATACTGTTTTAAGTTTGGAACTATTTCAAATTTGAAAAAATTAGAATTGTTAGAACTTTTGAACAATAGAAATAATCCACAATAGAAGTTTGAAACGATTGAAGTTCGTATAAATTATAGAAGTTTGAATACATTTTGTTCAAAAAACTATTCTTTTAACAAAAATATTTCAACTTTTTGTCATGTATCTTCCTACGCTATTTTCTGCTTTTATTTATTATTTTTTCTTTTTTAAATATAAAATTGAAAAATTCGTACTCTTTTAAAACATTTTTTATTTACTTTTACTTATACAGTAAAACTCACGTATATCGGATTTCAAGGGACCGAGAAAATTTTCCGATATAAGCGGGAATCCGATTTATCCGGGCAAAAATATATGATATATAAATTCAAGGGACCGGCAAAAATATCTGATGTAGATCAGATCCCAATGCTGGCGCGGTACTGCGCTTCTTATTTCTGCCAAGGGTTGGCTTGCCAGAGTCGGCGCGGTACTGGCTGTAACGCTGTATGTGTACTGCGCCAATATTGATGTACTGTTTTGGCAGTCGTATTTCATTTTCGATTATTTTAATTGTTGTTGTAGTATTTTATTACTTAAAAAAAAATTGAAAAACGTTATTCTTATAGATTAAAGTATTTTCAAAATTATTTTTTTTAATAATATTATTATAATTTTTAATCTTTATTGTTATCAATAAAAGTAGCCATATATAAAGATTTAAAAATTAGATAATTCAAAAGTAAATCCTCAGAAATGAAAAGTTAGAAAATTCTGAATTTTTTATATAGACTAAAACTAGCACAACTTCAATTGAATGTTTAATTTTTATGAATATTATTCAAACAATTTTTCTTATTAATTATTTAGGCAGAGTTTACTACAGTTTACAAAATATTTATTAAAAAAAGTAAATGGTCCTCTTCATAACTGATCTGAAATTCAAATATTAGTTTTTGTAAATATTAAACTAAGCCAGCGTGGCTGTGGGGCTTAAGCGTATAACTTGCGTCCGAAGGGTCCCGGGTTCGATCCCAACCAGCGTGCGATTTTTCGTTTTATATAATAGTTTTAATTGTTTAGGTATAGCGAATATTAATCATATATGTTAAAATTTGTTTAAACAAATTAAATTAACTAATAAAATCTCAAAATAAAATTAATAATATTCATTTTACCATGCACCGTTTGGTTTTCTTCCATACAAATGTATGGAAAAATTCCCATAAGGTATATTAATTTTACCATACAGTGTTTGGTTTTTTTTCCATACAAATGTATCGAAAAATTCCAATAATGTACATTAATTTTACCATAGAGCGCTTGGTTTTTTCCCATACAAATGTATGGAAAAATTTCCATAAGGCATATTAATTTTACCATGCACCTTTTGGTTTTCTTCCATACACATGTATGGAAAATTCGCAAAAAGTACATTAATTTTACCATACAGCGTTTGGCTCTTTTCCATACAAATGTATGGGAAAATTTCCATCAAGCACATTAATTTTACCATACAGTGTTTCCTTTTTTTCCATACAATTGAATGGAAAAATTTCAGTACTGAATGGGTTAATTACGTCCAATACATGTATGGATAATTTACCACAAAAATTTTTTACAGTGTAGTTTATGAAATCATGATTAAACTAATTAAAAATAACGCAATTGAAACCATTTAAATCTTTATGAAATAAAAATGTATTGTTAGAAAATCGTTATATTTTCATTAAAGCAATCATTAAAATCAATGATGCAAAACATTTTTCTACTATATAAACAACAACTAAATCAAAAACTTTACAGTAAATCTAAAGAGTACCAGAAGTTAACACATCTACTAATCAGTAAGTATTTCGATTTTTTTATTTTAATAAAAATTTGATTCATCAATTTTGTTAAATTATTTAATGTTTTACCTCAGTAGTATAAATTGAAAAAAGAAATAGACAAACTCTCCATAAAAATTTCTCTTAAAAATTTCTCAAAAATTTAGAAACTTTTTCTGATAATTTCAACTGAAAACTTTTCGGAAACTTGCTTTAGAAATTTCCAGTGGAAAGTCTCTTTGCAAATTCCCTGAGAAAATTTCTCTTGCAAACTTCCTTTGAAAATCTGTCTTCAAAATTTCCTTTGGAAATTTCTCCAAAAACTTCTCGGGAATCCCTGAGAAACTTGATTTGAATTTCAGCTGAAAATTTCCCGGAAATTTCCCATTAAAAAAATGTTTCCACTAAAAATAAAAAGTGTCCTAATAAATTGTCCTAATTCTAAAATTTTCATTTTAGATAAAAATTTAAATGAAGCTTAAAAAAAAATTGGAAAGTTTGTTTGTTTGGATCAGAGAGATCTTTTTAATACTATTCTTAATAATTCTTCAAAGTTTGGTGTCAAAACATTCATTATTTTAGAAGAAAGTTGACGGATAGTTTTGCCTAAGCCAGCGACGTCATAGTCCATCACTTTACCTTAAGCTGAATTAAAAATTCTTAAAAATTTTTGACAATCCTGTTTTAAAAAATTAATCATTTGTACTGATAATTTTTAAAAACTTATTGCAGCCAAAAACCAAACATGAGTCAAAAACAGGTGCCCAATTTTGATGAAGACTACCAAACAATTGAAGTACCGAACTATTATCCTCCTAGTAAAACACCAAATCCTCTGCCTCCAAGCAATGAACCTCAACCTGACCCTATTCTCAGACCTAGTCCAAAACCTCAACCACCACATGTAGATAATGAAAACTCTTGTCCAAAACCTCAACCTCCACCTGTAGATAGTAAAAACCCTTGTCCAAAACCTCAACCTCCAATGGTTCCTGATTTTACACAACCTGAGCCTCTAACTTCTCCTGAAGAGCCAAAACCTTCCCCAAACCCGTCCCCAAGACCTTCACCTCAACCTGAACCGTATTATCCAGAAGAGGGTTCAGATGACCAGCAAATTACTTTACCACCGATTAATTTCTCTAAGGGAACTAAGCAGTCAAAGGAAACATTATTAAAATGGTATGATGCATTCCTCATTCTTTCGATTATTTTTAGTTTTAAACCAAAAAAATTGAACATCAGTCCTATTTTTCCTCTACCCCAGCATACAATTGTTGCTACAAAGCCAAAACTATTTACTTGTACTTAGAAATTTGTAAAAAAAAATTTCTGCTTGAGAGAATTTAATCGAAACGCTCGCAAAGTTATTTCTGTAAGTCTTGCGAACTTTAAGATATCTACCTTTGTGGAAGATTTCTTCGGAATCTGTATAGGGAAGCTTAGAAAAAGTTTCCACTGAATTTATTTAAATTCAAGGAAACTCTAAGAAGTTCCAGGAATCTCAACTAAATTTCCAGGAGAATCTACCGGAATCTACAGGAAAACTTAAGGGAGCTATCCTCCAGAATTTTTAAGTGAATCTCCAGAAAAGCTTCCACCGGAATCTCCAGAGAATTTCTAGAGAAGCTTCAACAGAAATATTCAGTGAATCTCCAGGAAAACTTCCACCGGAATCTCCACAATAATTCCAAAAAAGCTTCTACCTACTCTTCAGGAAATTTCCAGGAATACTTCTACTGGAATCTTTCACCATAATCTCTTAGAAAGCATCAACCGTAATCCCCATGGTAGCATCAATCGGAGTCTGCAAAGAATATTCCACCGGAGCCTCCAAAAAAGATTAGTCTGGAATCTTTACGGAAGGTTCCACCGTGACTTTTAGATAAGTTCTAGAGAAGTTTCTAGTGAAAAATTCAGTGAATTTCTAGGAAAATATTAACCGTAATCTTCAGGAAAGCTTACACTAAAATATACAGAAAAGATTCGCCTTCAATCTACAGGGAAGTTCCAGGAAAGTTTTCACCGGAATTTTATAAAAAACATCATCAGTAAACTGCAAGAAAGTAATCAGCGGAATCTTCAGTGGATCTCCAGGAATCTCTAGAGAAACTCTAAGAACGTTTTCTCCGAATAATTTAGTGAATGTCCAACGAATTTTTCATCGGAATCGACTAAGCTCCAGAGACTCTTCCACCAGAATCTTCAATGTATCTTCAAAGATGATTATCCTCCCTATTGAAAAAACTCATATGAGATCTCATATGAGATCATATGTGGTTTCCTATATAGAAACTCATATGGAAACTCATGTTCATATAGGAATTCATGTGTGATCTTATATGAGATCGCATGTAAAATCGTATATGAAATTGAGACACGATTTGATATGTGAATTCATATGGGAAATAGTTATGTGTTTTTTACAAGAGATCTTGAATAAGATCTCACATGAGATCTCATGTAAGATCACACATGAGATCTCATATACGATCACATATGAGATCTCATATAAGATCACACATGAGATCTCATATACGATCACATATGAGATCTCATATAAGATCACATATGAGATCTCATATAAGATCACAGAAACTCATATGAAAACTCATGTTCATATAGGAATTCATGTGTGATCTTATATGAGATCGCATGTAAAATCGTATATGAAATTGAGACACGATTTGATATGTGAATTCATATGGGAAATAGTTATGTGTTTTTTACAAGAGATCTTGAATAAGATCTCACATGAGATCTCATGTAAGATCACACATGAGATCTCATATACGATCACATATGAGATCTCATATAAGATCACATATGAGATCTCATATAAGATCACACATGAGTTCTCATATCAGATCACACATGAGATCTCATATAAGATCACACATGAGATCATACATGAGATTATACAAATGAATATGCGTTTCTATAAAGAAACTCATGTGGATTCCTATTTGATTTCGTATGTGAATTCTTATGTCAAATCTTATATCAAATCTCATATCGAATTCCATATCAAATCTCAGAAACTCTTAATGAACAACAAATATTTAAATGTTTTCGTCTAATACTTATCTGACAAGTATTATTCCTCTGCAAAGAGTTTGTTTTTCCATGATTTGGGTCTCTATGTTCTAGTTCTTCTTATATATCTTTTCCTCTTCATGTCGATTGTGGGTGAGCTTGAACATACAACCACCTTGCGACGATTGTCTTAACTAAGACCTACATGAGATTCCACATGAGATTCTACATGAGATCTCATATAAGTTCTCATGTAGGTCTTAGTTAAGATAACTGTCACAAGATGGCTGTATGTTCAACCTCTCTCACTATCGACATGAAGAGGAAAAGATATATAAGAAGAACTAGAACATAGAGACTAGAGTTCCTATAAAGAGAGTTAGGACACGTGCCCCCTTCCACTAGCCTGTTGACAAACCGGAGACGGAAGTGACGATGAAGTAATTTTTGTGATTGGTTGAAAAGGGCGGGCGAAGTTTAAAAATGTCTGTTAAGAAAGCATTTTAAAATCAACGCGCTCTTTTCAGCCAATGAAAAAACTTTCAATACACTTCCGTCTCCGGTTACGCTGAGCCAATCAAAAGTTGAACCTCACGTGTCCTAACTCTCTTTATAGGAACTCTAATAGAGACCCAAATCATGGAAAAACAAACTCTTTGCAGAGGAATAATACTTGTCAGATAAGTATTAGACGAAAACATTTAAACATTTGTTGTTCATTAAGAGTTTCTGAGATTTGATATGGAATTCGATATGAGATTTGATATAAGATTTGACATAAGAATTCACATACGAAATCAAATAGGAATCCACATGAGTTTCTTTATAGAAACGCATATTCATTTGTATAATCTCATGTATGATCTCATATGTGATCTTATATGAGATCTCATGTGTGATCTCATATGAGATCTCATGTGTGATCTCATATGAGATCTCATGTGTGATCTTATATGAGATCTCATATGTGATCTTATAT